>OY728141.1:128286381-129667878 GCA_963277665.1 Viscum album
TATCCTTTGGTAACCAACATTCTTCTTAACCAGGATAAATAATTATTACTAATTGTAGTATTATCTATAGTAAAAAAATTAGTGTACCATATTTTACAGATAATATTATTTTAATTTTAAATATGGAATCCATTTTTCCATATTACAATCATATTTTTCCAAAAATTTAATCTAAAATTAATCCCAGACATGAGATTATAAAGAATTTTTCCATGGACAAAATATTTAAATGTTTAAACTATTTTCCTATCAAAATTTATTATCAATTTGTTTCCAATTTCCTAAATTTGATTAATATATATATATATAATTGAGCTATGTGTATATTTAAAACCTTATTTAAATAATTTTTAATTTATTTAATGCATTAAATAAATTATATTTTTAATAAAAACATGTACTTTTCACAATTCAATAAAACATTTATCTTTCTAAAAACTTTTCAAATATTTTTACCATAGGAAAATTTTTACATAGTATATTAAAAATTGAATATAATTTTATGAGTTAAAATTCATAAAATTAAAAAAAATTATTTTAAATTATGTTCACAAAAGGTGATAAAAACGTTTTTAAAAAAAAATTATTTTCAAGGGTCAATTTTTATTTATTATAATCTTTTGTCAAGAAAACATAAAAAATAAATTAATAACATTTTTTGAAATTTAGAATATATATATTTTCCATAAATTATTCACTCAAAGTAATTTATATTATTTATTTAGATAATTCATGCTTTTGTTCATAAAAATTTATTTTCAGAACAAGATTCCATTTATTTTAAATTGTTTGTTATTTATATTTATAATCAATTTATCATTTAGGAATTAATTTTATTTAACTTTTAAAACAAATATTTTCATATAAATTCAATCTTATTCATAAACCCCATTTCAATGGCTATGTTATAACTATAAAATTAAATAAAAATATATTTACAGTATATATTGTATTATTTAAACAAAATAATTTGTGTAAATAAAGGTAAAATCATTGTAATAGGTAACAGAATCTAAACTCAATGTTGTGTGTAATGGAAGATAAACATTTTTCTTTATGTCACACAAAATATCTAATATTTTAAAATAATTTTTAAAAAATTGAAAAATCTTCATGTTATAAATTCTACAAAAATTAAATTAATTTCACCCCTGATATTCTCACTTTGGTACAAAAAATGATGATACCTATTCCGCATTACATCCTCAGGATCCCACATATATTCATCAATAAGGTGGTTATTTCACAAAACATTGACCATGTGATTGTTTCTTTTTCACCTCACTTTCTCAGTATAATATATAGTCTTATATGATACTTCCATATATGAAGGATCATGATACAGGGATATGACCCATGTGTTCAGTATCCGTTAAAAATCAGTCATGTAGTACCTCAGGATAGGTATATAGAACAAATCAAGAACCCAATAAAGGATTGCTGGTAGTTCTAAATGATAATATATTGTCCATTAATGATCATGTTTTTTAGAGGACTGATATACCTAGGGTTTAATTTTCATTTTTCATCCATAAAAAAAATCATATGAATACTTATCCCCAAATTAAAATTCAATATCACATCGTTGATTATCGTCAAAACATTTTTATTATATTTTTGTTGTCCTTACATGGTTTTTAAAGGATCTAACCTTCATTTCTATAGCATGATGTATCTTAGGTCACAAAATATTTGTTTTTCAAACATCATTACAGTACATCTGATATCTATAAATATATCTATAATGATATTCATGGGGATTAATAAAAATGATCTAATAAAAGCTATGTTTGAAAGAGAATAAAAAACAAAGGAAGGTATTAATCACATCAATCATAAAATCCATTGAAATATATCTTATTGAAAGCTCTACAGTTTTAATTATTCGCTCTGATTGACCCTCTATTTGGGGTAGATGTTATATTCAAATACACAACTCCGTATCAATATCTTATTTAATAATTATACAAAACATTGGTGAAAATATCAAATCAAGAAGAGTTACAATTTAATATTGTACTACATGAAACCATTCCAATCCATAAAATTATAATATATAAATAGTATCTATAGAGATATATTTTTATATAGAAAAAAGTGTGATGACATTGTATGGTGGCCAACTAAAAATCTTAACAACCTTAAAATCAATGATAAAATACACAATATAGCTTACCAGTACCTTTAATGAATTATGCATAATTTGTTAAGGAATTCACCCATAAATAATTTTTTAATAAAGCATAGAAAAATAAAATGGTTATATTTTCATAAATTTCTCTTAAAATTTCTTTAATAATGATAAAATACCACAATATAAAAACATAGAGGGTAGTAAATGAATTTGACCACATGATTGAACATTAATTCATAAATTTAGGTTTGTATCCGTAGAACTTATGTTAATATTATATTCGTACATATACACTTCCCAAAGGTAATTTAACCATTATTACGTCTATAATATCAAAATTATCTATTGTAACTAACTGTTATCTTTGTTTCATCTTGTAATGATAGAATATCAAATGTGATTTTATTATTCCATAGTCGATGTATAGGTACATGATATTCGGAAATTTTACTAAAGTATGAATAAGAATATTTTCCTCAGGCTCATTCGTACCAAATAAAATATGGTCGCTAAATATGGAGGGTGGGATAACTGTGAACTGATTACCCAAATTCACATCGTCCACTGTGATTACATAATCATTATCTTTTTTCCTTTTCCTTTAGTGGGTTCTTTGGAATATCATTCACAATAAACCTTTGATTGGGGTATTCATTCACATAATGCCCAAACTTTATGTACATGAAACTGTAAAAGTGTGGATGGTGTATTTTATGGTTTCTTATTCTATTAAATTTCATTTAATGACCTATTAATCGCATTTTCACATTAAAAATATTTTTGACTGTTCCTTACACATGTAACGAACCTTCCAATTTCATTTAATCAATTCCACTGATTATAATTACAACATTTCAAGCATACATATATCTGTAACTTCATTTAACCAATTTAGTTTTCAAGAGTTCAGATCTTACTTTTCCTATAAAAACTATTAAGGGTGGGGGTATTCAATATCTATTTATAACATTATTTAAAATTGAATTACTTATTTGTAGTTACTAATGTCTATTATATCCAAGGCCTTTTGATGATGTGGTTTTTGTACACTGAGGCATCGATCAATATTTCATTTAAGGATGATGTTAAAACAGAAAACATTTTATGAATATCTTTTGAATTTAACTTAATAAGTAATAATATATCCATCATCTTTTTTTTAACATCAAGTAATTACATATCGATCTTCTTTCAAATTATAAGATAGAAGTACTTACTGATAAATATTTTTATTCACACTTCTCATTCAATATATTCAATTTCTTCTTATTCCCTCGTGTTCTTTTTAAAATTCAACCACTAATCCACTTCTCATTTAAAATGATAAATAGACAAACTAAATTTTTCATGCCCTAAACACTTAATTATGGGAAATAGCATTTCATTTGTATTGATCCATTACTCTCTTACTACTAGATCAGTGGAAACAATAAAATATGTTGGATATTTTTTTATGAATGACTCAACAAAACATTCTCCCCCCTTTTTTAGGATTTCCATCAGGATTCATAGCATGATAATGTTTTGTGAGAATAGGAAAAATATTTCTAAATTTACCTCCAGTATCATTTTCTTTTTCAAGAAGAAAATCACTGAATTTTTTATCTCACTAATCATTAACAAGGTTTCTTACTGTTCCATTCATTGACTACAACTAAAATTAATAGTATAATAAACACTAATCAGAGGAAATACATAAAATCATGAAAAATAATTTATAGAATTTAAAAGTAATGACAACATATTTTCAATATATGAAACATTATGATAAAACTAGGACATTTTTGGAAATTATATAAGTCATTAATGATGGTTCATAATGAGTTTTTGAATTTCTATTGCATATTTCTCAAGAGTATAAAATAAGGTGTGTAATATGGATTTTTTTGACATCATGTGAGGATTGACTCCATCTTAATGTACTCCTTTGGAGTAATTCCCCATATGTATATTTTTACTAGATTCACATCCACTTATAGTATCCAGAAAGAGATTTAATTTCATTAAAAAAATTATCTAACTGTCACCAAAATTACAGTATATTTTCATATATATGAAATTATACTTGGACTTATCTTCAGAGATATCCATAGACATATCCCAATACAAAAAAATTTCTATATCCCTAGGGATCAAGCTAATGATTTTATAGTCCACATCTCTATAGATTATCGAAAAACATTCTCTTATCCAAACAATATCATCAACAACTTTTATAAATAAATATCACATATTCATAGATTAATATTTAATAATTTTAAAAAACACACACTCAATGACCATAATAGTGTACATCCTATAAAGAATATAAAAAAAATCTAATTACTTTATTAAATAATCGAAAAGTATATAACAAATATATTCTTATATTATAATCATCGTAGATATTCTCTATATAAACCTTTCATCATAATCGATGAAATTAATATAAGGAAGTGTGATCATAGATTTTTTGTAACAGTTAATATAGAAGAAAGTAATATATAATCAAATTAAATCATAAGCTAAGAAAAAGTTAATGTGATCATGAACATAACATTAGATGTTCATTCAAAACCATTCATAGATCATATATGTGATACCCTGCAAATAAAGATAGTATCACATTAGAAAACATGGAATATAAAAGTGATATTTCATCATTAATCATTCATTTAACATAAGATCATTTCATAAAAAGATAGAAAAATTATAAATAAAGAATAAATATATATATATATATTATGGTTATCTACCAAGGCCATAAAAATTGTGGATCATGAATTATCACCTCTTTTTCATTATAGAGCAGGATGAACATTTTTTCCATGGTGGATCAGGACACACATTTTTCCCATAGTGGATCCAGACTTAGCTATTTCTTATAGTGGATCATTTGCATTGACTAGTTTCTTATGGTTTTCCCATGATATTTGATGATTTCTATAATCCATTTGGTGGAGATATTGGTGCCACCCATCTCATTAATAAAAACCCACATATGTGTCCCACAATGTTAAAAAAACATTCATCATATCATCACTTCATAACCTTTATAGATAAAATGGGATTCATACACATTCTATAAGTTTACCATAACATAACACCTGAAAAATAAATGGGTTTCATATAATTTTTATCATTATAAACATTAATCATCCATATAAATAATATTTATTATATCATTGTATCATATCCTAAGTAAAGCCTATGTAACGACATTGGATAAAATATTTGATAGAAAATTATTTTGACAGGTCATGTAAATAATTTCATGTTGAATATAGAATTACCATATTTAAAAACTATATTTAAAATGGAAACAAATTTTAGAAATTTTTTCTAGAAGAATAACAGGGGAATCATATAATGAAATATTTTTCAATCACTGAAAAAAATTATTTATGTAAATATCATTTCAATTTTGAAAATGATTTTTTTTTAAATGTTAACTAATCATTTTGGAAATAAATTTCATTGAACAAAAATTGAAACATATAATGGATTTTTTAAAACAATATTTTTGTCATTCTGATAGAAAATATTATTCATGTCATACATGTCAAAAAAATATTCCATTCCCATTTTTTTAAAAATCTTATTAGGAACTGTATGAAAAAAACATGAATATACCTCTAAAAATATTTTGAATATGGGTCAAATAATTGTTAAATTTTATTGATAAATAATTTTCATGATTTTAATTTTTGTAATTAATTTTTTAGAAATTTTCATTTTGAAGAAACATGATTTTAGGGAAAAGATTGAAGTATTGTTAATTTTAATTAAGATCATTATTTAAGACGCATGAGAAAATAAAGAGTAAAAATTGAAGGGAACCCATTTTTTATCATGACATATCCAATGGATTTGAAATTATTTCTATTTCATGAGATTTAGATCATAATATATCATCATCATAAGAATATATTAAAACAATACTGATAAAAAATGTGATTATATTATAAAACCCTTTCAAATTTTATAAATTTTTTTCATAAACACCTTGAAAGTGATATCCTAAAATTTATATTTAAATTCAAATAATTTTCAGGAAAATTGTTAACAAGTAAATTCCTAGAAATTATATACACAACATAAATGACCCACATGGTGAATGTGGAATTTGTCTCACATAATAAAAGTGTGATGGAAAACCCATTAGACAAGTCTCAACATACATCACACATGTTCAAGCCTCCTGTATAATAAATGTAATTTTGTTATAATTATATTATATAACCAATAGTATTTACATCATTCCTTTATGAAATAATTATGCCATTTTATTACACAATTGTTAATAAAATGAAATATATTTCATGGTTAGTTAATATATAGACTTTTAAAAATGATAAAAATATAATATATATTAAATATTTATTTATTTAGATATATCCATTAAAGTTAAAGAGAGAAAATGAAATATATCATTCCAGTATATGGTTGGTCTTATGTATGCATTAACAAAGTTTCATTTTTCTCGATAAAATAGAACAAAAGTTAAGTAACATATTAAAATTAAATTAACATTTTATGTCATATATATCACATATTTTCCAAAAAAAACATCTTTATTACCATCTTTGTAATGCAAGGAAAAAATCCCATTACTTCATGTGATAGATGTCCATTATACACAGGAATGACATTATCATACTCTCATGGAATGGAATACAGGATGAAAAATATGATATCATGATTCAACAATAATAAGAATATAATAAATTTAACTTCTAAATAATAAATCTATCAATATTTCTATCTACATAATTGGTGATGGAAATAAATAACATCAGTTCACGAGGTTGTAGTCTTCTATACACATGGACGATTATTTCCTAACACATTTAGTGTAATAGGAGAAGGGTATAAATAATGAATTTAATATAATAAAAAATAATTTTTTTGAACTATATTGCTGTATTTTAATATTCTCAGTTTGATAATATTTTTAGTAATTTTTGATGAGATAAAATAAAATTATTATTTGATGATGTAACCTCAACTTTGGGTAACATGTTCTCATTTTCAGAAAAAAGTAAAATTATGATTGATTTATGGAAAAATTAAGGATTCATAGATAAAATTAAAAAATTAAGGACATTATTTAGGTAGTTATTTTTTGACCCAATGGATTGTGATTCTGTGACGAGTAGAGAATAGGGGTGCCCATTTTTATGTGAGGTGAATCTTAAAATTTTAATTGTTGATATGAAAAAATTGTAACTGTGTTTTAAAAATGAAAATTACAGTAACTTCATGGACCCAAGAGAAACTATACTGCTACCCCGAGATGGGTAGTTCCATGACCTCAAGCGCACCTCATCGTACTATTGATTTTTTTCAATAGAAGCGAGTGTCTAATAGGTCACGTGGGGAGTCTATACCATCAATACCATGGTAATCCACAATAGATAATAATTTATATAGTAGAAACATAAGAAAACAATCCATTAAAAGAAAAAATAACCAAATCAAAAAAAATTACTATAATCATAAAAAACAATTAATATGCCATTCAATGATATAGTGTCAAGTGAACAAAGCCCGAAATAAGGAAGATAGTAGAATCCCCAAAATATTCCAGACTCCAAGTCTTGAACCTCACCCAAACATGTACCATGTCCAACTCATCTCCCTAGCATAAGGCCCATGCCCTTGTCCTGACCTTCAATCATGAAATCTTCTTGGGTACCCAACGGAGGCCCCAAGTAGGGTGTGAGTATAAATCATTAGACCCCCACCAATGGTGTCTAAATAATATCTATTATGAAAGATGGTGTGTGCAAGAAATAAATAAAATAAATTTAAGGTAAACCGTTCAATATGCTATCGTTATTTATCATCCATTAAGATATGATAAAAATTACCCCATGTTTATAATGAATACATTACATTTATCATGTCACCCTTTTTATTTGTTCAATGGATTTTAAATGATCAACACATCCAACATATTGGAATTTAACAAGTCTTTTTTTAATGGTTGGGGCGAAGCCTCATTTTTATTATTAAAGCAAAGAAAATACCTCTTTAACTGGGTAGAGGGAGACCCATTACATAGCCCGTAGGCCCAGTGGGAATTTAGCCCATTACATTGCCCGTAGGCCCAAATTTTAGGCCCAAGACCCATTCTGTGAATAGTTCTGCTACAGTACCCGCACTACTACAGTACCGCACAGTACCCGCCACCGCTACAGTACCCCTGCCTCCACTACAGTTCCCCTTCCGCCACTATAGTGCCGCCATTGCAATAGTATCTCGGCTGATACAGTAGTGCTACAGTGCTGGTACAGTACCCTGCGCCCCATGCATTTCAAACCCCCATTTTTATTTTGAAAATAATTCCCAATATCCTTACCTTGAATCCTCAGTCTGGGTAGAATACAATTGTTAGGGGTATCTAACTTTTTCCCATTCCCTATCCCATGAATTGAGGTGAGAATTTTGAACCTTGGTCCAACTCAACTTGTGGGCGTATAACCTCAAGTTAAAACCCCACTCTGCCAAGACATGTTCACATAATTATTTCTCGTTCACCACAATTAACCAAATATGAACAACATAGCCTATACCATTTACAACATCACAACGTTATCAAAAAAATACAAAATTTAACATTTTTACTGAATCCATTAACACATTTTTTATTCCTATTACTTAACCCATTTTGCCCCAATCCCATTTTCCATGCCTATCTCAGTAAGCATAATCTAGTATATATCTAATTCCTAGAATTTCCCATTTAACCTTTTAAACCATTTTCTTCCAAACCCAATAACCACTTAGTTAATTACCCAACATAAATGTTTCACTAAACACCTATTTCACATCACTTAAGAATGTTAACAAATTTTCTATATGATCTGTGTTCTCACACAGCGGCCTACACATACTTTTATTGATCTATGTCTCGGGAATATCGACATGCCCCTCGAGTATCCTTAATTTGGTAGATTCATCCTCCTTGCATCCCATAAGGATCAAGAGGGGTTTAATTAACCATTTAGACACCACTACATCACATCATGTCACAAGACCCAATAACTCTTCAAAATAGGGAAAGAATGAAAACCCTACATGCCTAAATCTATAATAAAACCCAAGTGATATAACATGTTGACCACAAACCTTGAAAACGTTAGCAAATGCACTCTCAACCAAAGCCTTGGATCTCGATTCAACCAAAAATTGATTCATTACATTAAAACCCAATGAAAAAAGTAGGTTATGAGATCTTCATAAAGAGAGGGGGTAGAAATGGAAAACCTAAACCAAAAAAGAAAAGTGATAGGGAGATTAGACATACGCAGATCATCGATCTGCAACTAATGGTGCTGAAAAAAGAATAATAAACAAATGAGATTTACCTCTTGGAAAATCATGGAATCATGGATCGCTACTAGGGTTCAAGGAGGAAGAGGGGGAGAAATATCAGGTTGGGAATAAACACCCCACAATAGAATTTTTAATAATTTTTTAAATGTTTCTCGGTCGTACGGTTAACCAACCCAGTTTTAGAAAGCACGCTCAAACAATGCCGATGTCACTATCCATAAATCCACCTCCTTCATAGTTTACTTGGGCTGACTGCATGGTTAGCACTAACTGTGCATTGACCAAACTACTAGCATTAAAAAGTATTTTTTTATTCCTTTTCACATCCCAAACCCCCAGAACACCCTTGATACTTCTTAAGAACTTTGGAAAACCCTTAATTGACTAAAATAATGGGATTAAATGGACACTAAAGTAAATATACCTTATCAAGAAGTTTTGGTTCTTACAACCTCCCCACCATATAATGGCTCATCCTCAAGCCACTCTTCCATGAATCATTGAGTTCCCAAAGAAAACATATCCATCCATTGGGCCTGTATATCAGATTCACTCTCCAAATTATCCTCCCGAATGATTCCATGATTCCATAGAACACAAAAAAGGGGTACAACCTTACCATGAAAACCTATCATGTTATGATCTAAAATATGAACTGGATATTCCTCAATGATCGCATTGACCTCATGCTTGACATCATCATTAGTAATCACATGAGATGGTTCATGGTGATACTTTCGGAGTTGTGAAATAAGTAAATCATCATTCATCCAACTATACCGATGTGGAAGATCCAATCAGTAATCCATTGATCTTATCCTATCCAAAATATAAAATGGTCCCACATATTTAGGAACATACTTGCCCTATTCCTGAATTCGATGGTCATGCATCCTTGGTGACACCGAAAGAAACACATTATCACCCACTATGATATCAAGAGGTCTACGAAGATGACCATTATATGACTTCAACATACACTGAGCTATTTCCATATACTTTTGAGTCAAATAAACATACTCTAACATCTACGATACAAGACTAGGCCCTAATAGCTCAGACTCTCCAGCCTCTAACCAACACAATGATGATCTATACATTCTTCCATAAAGATCCTCAAAAGGTGCCATCTGAACTATAGCATGAAAACTATTGTTATATGAAAACTCAACCATAGACAAGTGATTTTCCCATGAAGAACCTAAATCTAGAACACATTCACCCATCATGTATTATAATACCTAGATTGAATGATCTGACTACCAATCTATCAGTGGGTGGTATGCCATACTCAGAAACACTTGGCTACCATGTGCCTTCTGTAGTCCCTTCCAGAAGCGTAGGGAGAAACGAGGATGACGATATGAAACTATGGTTCTATGTGTGTCTTGAAACCATACTATTTTATAAACACACAACTCCCCTAACTGGTCAACTTTATAAGTCTCTTGAATTGGAAATAAAAGTTCCACATTGGCCTTCTGATCTACCACCACCAAAATGGAATCATTCTTCTGAGGTGTCCCCGAAAAACCCACTACGACGTCCATCGTGACGTCATTCCACATCCAATTTGGAATAGGAAATGACTACAACAACCCATTTGGGAACTGATGTTTATCCTTCACCTACAGAAAGGTGAGTCATCGTACCACAAAATTCACCACTTGTTTATTTATTCTCAGCCCCAAAACATCCTACGAAGGTTGTGATACATATTAGTCAAGAATGGGTGCACTGCACACTATGATAAATGGAACTTGTGCATTAACTCTTCTCGTACATCAATCTGCATGACTATATGACCACGAACATTTGAAACTCCATCAGTGCTGAAGGGCCAACCATAAGGTGACTCCCTACCTTTAAGACATTACTTTATAAAACAATACTGTAGATCTACCAAATGTACCTCTTTAACTCAACTCAAAAGCACAGAACCACCTATTATAGATGAAAGTGTCATCTTATTACGCCCCACCATTACCTCCAAATTCATCTCCATAAACAAGGCCATCACCCCCACTCTGATCTGGATTCCATAACTACTTGATTTTGAGTCTTCCAACCCAGAGAATCAGCTACATTATTTCCTTTCACTAGTCTATAAAAAAATTAAAAATCAAAAGACTACTGTTACTCAACCAACCATCACTGTTAAATATTAAAATATCATTGAGAGAATATATATTTGTGAGTTTTATAGTCGGTAAACACTGTAATGGGTTCTCCCAACAAATAATTCCCCCAACACATTAAGGCATGAACCACAACATCTAGTTCTAGGTCATGAGTTGTATAACTTCATTCATATAGCCTTAACTACCTCGACCTGTAGGCCATAACTCAATCATCCAACATCAACACTTCCCCAAGTCCAACACCAGATGCATTAATGAAAATGTTATTCTTCATACCTGGTTTAGGAAGGATCCAAATTGGTGCGGGTGTCAACTGGTTCTTCAACTCCTGGAAAGCATTCTCATAAGCATCTGACCAATCGAACATAACCCCCATCTTTGTTGGGCATGTGAGATGTGCTACCAAATGTGGGAAATATCTAATAAACCTGCAGTAATAACCGAAAACAGAAAAAACTATCAATATCAGATATGTTCTAGGGATTCTCCCAAGACACCAATGCCTGCACCTTTTCTGGATCCACCGACAAAACTGCCATTTTCATAGCATGGCATAAATCCTATGCTCTATTAGTGTACTCAAGACAAGGTTAAGATGTTTTTCATGATTTTCATGAGTTTTGAAGTACACCAATATGTCATTACAGAAGAAAAATACAAAATTATCTCGATATAGGGGGAATATTTGGTTCATCAAGGCCATGAACACAACTAGTGCAGTGGTCAAACCAAATAACATTAACAAGAATTCATACAACCTGTAGGTGCTTCAGAAATCCATTTGGGGTATTTCAAAATATATCACCCAAATCTGATGGTATCCTAACCTAAAATTGATATTGGGAAGCACTAATGCACCTATGAACTAATAAAAATGCCATAAATTCAAGGAAGAGGGTATAAGTTCTTATTTATCATCTATTTCGGCCTCTTATAATCAACACATAGTGTTAGTGATCTATCATCCTTATTAGAAAACAACACATGAGATCCTGAAGTTGATGTAATAGTATATATAAACCCCTTACACATCAATTCCTCTAACTGAACCTTCATTTTGTGGAGCTCTACCGGCGCAATTAAATAAGGTGGGATTGAAACTGCCTCAATTACAGGAAACAATTCTATCATAAACTGAACATTTATCTCGGGTGTAACCCAAGAATTCCTCAGGAAACACATCCTGAAACTAGTATACAAGAAAAGTGAAGACTGGCTATCTTTTCTCACCATCATCTAACATAAGTCATGCCACTTGGGCTATGAGTTCTCCCAAATGTTGGCATAGTGTCCCTACATGGCCCGCTCGAGTGTCCCACTCACCTTGAAATACATGAGTACTCCCATTAAGAGTTGTAAAAATTTCCCAATGTCGATAAAAGTCGATATGGGCTATATATTACACCAACCAAACCATTCCCTTAATTAGGAAAAACCCTAACATCTCTAGGAAAAATAGATCCCCCAGAAAACTATACCCACCAACCTCCAGATCGCAACCCTTACACTACATGAGGGCCCTCACTCATACTCCTAGATTAGTATCAAGTCACATTTCCCCACATGAAGTCTCTATGGTTAATCCAAAAACAACTATGAACTGAGCATAAATAATGTAATGTGTAGAACCAGCATCAAATACAGGAATTGAAAACGTCAAAGATACCAGAATTGTTTCTACAACATATGAAGGTATTGCCTCGGCACATTCATGTGCATCCCGAACCACATGGAGATGACTTTCCTCTTTAACCGAGGCTCTTTTTTAGTACTGTACACTACACTACTCTTCTTGTAAGGGTGATCTCCCCTGGATATCGACGTCCACCTCCCATACATGTACAACCCTTAGAGATCCAACTGCATGCCGAATATGGGGTAACTAACACCATGCCCAAACTCATTATCTACCTCTGTCCTCCATCATTCCCCAACTACCACAGGTTCCTACAGAATCTATACATGTGGCCTAGACTTCCGCACGCTCGACAATCAACTGATGGGTGGGGGAATTGATCAAGCTTGTGACCTATCCATCCACATAAAATAAAGATGACATGGTCACCACCCTGAGGATCTGAAACCCACTTCTGATAGCCCTATATGCTTCCCACTTTCAGGACGGTCACAAAGTGGTGCTTCCTGCTCTCTGAAGCCACACCATTTTCCCACCTAGTAGGCACCCAAAGTAAATACCTGAAGCTCCCGTCAAGATTTCTTTTTGAGATAAGGGCTTGATTCACCACTACAAAAAATGTTTTTAGAAGAAATATAATCACCTGTGATATGATCTAGTGTCTAATCCCATATTGGATGCATTTTTCCACAACTTCCTCATCTCTCGTTAATGTGAGAATGAAGTGTTTCTAATCAGTGAAACATCCAGCATAGCCCATCGGTGAAATTTTTCCCTAAGTCAACTTCATAAAATCTACAGCCTTCTCGTTCCTCAATGTTTCTAGATATATGTTCTGAAGAAAAATCTTCTGAAAATCATTCCACATCATCCCTTCATCTAGCACTGTTTGGACTGTGATGTCCCACCAACGTTTTTCTTTCCCACTCAATATATTTGCTACTTTCTTGACTCCATTCCCAAGAAGAGTCTCTAAATGGTTGAGAATAATTTGGAAAAACTCTATCCATAACTCTACTACTTATGAACCACCCTCTCCTATAGAGGTCGGAGGGTGTTGCGGTTGAATCTCCCTGGTCAGCTCAAACATACTCAGTGAAACCCTCCCTTAGTCCAGTTCTATCATCTGCATAAATTGAGCAATGTTATCGTGAAACTTCCCTTCCCTATCTCCTTAGACAACCTCATTATCCTACTTCAGTAATAGAAGAGCATTCTCAACAACGTCCTCATGATGCCCAACCGACACTCATCTTTGAGTTTATATTTCTCTATATTTCCAGACATGAGATTTTGGACGCATCCCTAAATATTTTTTGATAAGGAAGTGATATAAATTGGCTCATAAATTGTAATTACCAGACCAGTTCACATAAACTACCCAAACGATCCCACATGCAACCAGGTCACTAACCTAGGCCATCTTACTAAGTATATGGCCAACAAAATATCTAATTACCAGGGTTACATGCCTTATATTTTACTCCCAATCGAACCATTTTCATATTCCAATTTACCCTAAAAAATTATTCCACTATTACTTCTTTACCAATAACAATTTTCTAATTACAACTTGACATTTTCACTTCCCCTTTTTACATATTCGTACCATCATATTTGGATTCATTCATTACTTTAAAGAGAACATATGTATCCTAATCCATGGACCCCACACACCCATCCCGTGTGTTTGAATATCATGTTGCAAGCCACTTTCCAAAATAGGTTCCTAGAATGATAAATGACTGAACATCCTCATAACATTTCGGCTATGAGGGAAATATCACAAAACCATCAAATAACACAACAATTGCATCACCCAATGGTGAAATATCATCAAATGTAACTATAAAAAACAAGAACAACAATCCCATCCTAGGGTGACATGGGTTTTCCCTTATAAAATGGTATGATACTCCTAAGAAATATCTCTTTACCAAGTCCAAAAACAATTCTAATCTCTTTTTAACCATCCCCAAATAGTAAGAATAGAGAAAAGAACTCTTCTGGTACCACTTTGCGACATCCACAAATCAGGATCCACTAAACTGGGGCCCTGATCTGGCTAGTTACATGACCTCAGGAGCACCCCCCCACTAAATGCTAGAGGCTCCTGACTAGCAGTGCGGGTTTGATAGGACATGTGGGGAGACTATACCCTCAATACTAGATTAAGCCATTCAAGGTAATAATTGAAATAGCATAAACATAAGTGAAAAATACATTGCATGCATAAATAACGCAATCACAAAATTGGGTACAATCATAATAAAAAAATGCCATGCCATGTTATAGTGTAAAGTGAACAAAATCCAAATTAATGAAAATATTAGAACTCCCAAAATGGTACAGACTCCATATCTAGAACCTCACCCAAACATGTCCCATGTCCATATCATCTCCATAACATAGGGTCCTTTCCCTTGTCCTGATATAAAAACATTAAATCTGCTTTGTTACACAACGATGGCCGGAGACGGGTGTGAGTATAACTCAGCAGGCCACCACCAATGTTGTCCATACAATATCCAGTAAGTAATTTAGTGCATGAACAAGATAAATAATGTCATGTTAACGTAAACAGTACAATGTTCTATATTTATTTATGTTCCATTAAGTTAACCTACCAATTAAAACATGTTTATTACCATGACATTACACTTATCATGTCCCCCTTTTTATGTTTTCAATGGATTAGGCATGATCAACACTTCCAACATGTGGGAATTTTAAAATACTTATCTCACTAGGAATCATTTGACAACAATTCCCATTATACCCACTTCGAAGCCTCAGTTCAGGTAGAATGAAACGGTTAGGGGAAAAGAACTTTGTCTCGTTCCATAACCCATGCATTGAGGGGAGGGGATAGAACCTCAGTCCAACTCAAACTCTGGGCATAGAACCTCAAGTCAATACCCTAATCTACCAATCCATGTGCACATATTGATTTACCATTCACCACAATTAAACAAATCAAAACAACATAGCCAATACCATTTAAAACATCAAAACATTATAAATATATGGGAAATTGACACTTCACCTCAATCCATTAAGTCATTCATTATTCATATTACATAACCCCGTTTTCCCCATTACCATTTTCCTTTCCTATCTCACTAATCATAATCTAGTATAATGTAAATCCATATAATTTTCCCATTTAATCTTTTAACCCTTTTTCATGCCCACCAAATAACCTCTTAGGTAATTACCCAACCTAAGTGTTTTACTAAACACCAATTTCAAATCACTTAATCATATTAACATATTCATCATAGGCTCTATGTTGTCTCACAGTAGCCTATACATACGTAGCTATCTCTAAGTCCTAGGAATATTATCACACCCCTCAGGTGGCCCTAATTTGGTTAAGTCATCCTCATTGCATCCCATGGAGATAAATAGGGGTTCAATAAACTATTTATACACCACTACATCCTATCTTGTCAAAGGCACCAAGAACTCTTAAATAGAGGGGATGAAAGAAAACCCTACATGCACAAATCTACACAAATACAATGGGTTGTAACTTTTAGACTGCCTACCTTGAAACCGTTGGCGAACACACTCTATACCAAATTGTTAGATCTCGATTCAACCAAGCCTTGAAGCTTTACCCTATAACTCACCAAAAAAATAAGTGTATGAGAGATTCAGATAGAAATGGGAATGAAATTGAAACCTCAAAACCAAAATTGAAAAGTGATATGTAGGTTTCCATTACCCATATCATCAATATGCAATTGATGATGTTGAAAATGGCTTGGAAATTATGTAGATTGACATTTTGGAAGATCTTGGAATCCTGTATTTCCACTAGAGTAGAAGGAGGAAGATGGGGGAGATATCCCAAGTTGGGAATAAAAATCACACAATGTCATTTTTTTAATTTTTTTTAAATTTTCTGGGGTGCACGGTTTACCCATACGGTATGCCAAACCATTCACAAACTATGCGGATGCCACTCCACAAAAATCCACCTCCTACACAGTTTACCTGGGTTTCCCCCACGGTTAGCAATAATTGTGCATATACTATGTGTCTAGACTAGAAACACTTTTTTCCCGTTTTCTTCTAGTCTCGAACCCCCAGAACACCCTTGATACAGCTCAAGGTCTTGGGAAAATAGTTAATTATCCCACATAAAGGGATTCCACTGAAATGTATGTAAATATACATTATAGAGAAGTCTGGGATCATTAGATAAATATCAAATATGGTCCACCATCAGCACTAGAAGTTAAATTATCTTAATATGTCTAGAAAATGGGTTGTCGAAATGTTTTTGGTCATTTTTGTCTATTACCATTTTAGTTGTACCCCATAGAAGCTTATTTTTACCTTAACCAGGGAAAATGATTTTTAATTTATTACCATTAATTTTTGAAAAAAATGTGTTGAATGTATTATATTATATTAATAAATTTTATTTAAATTAATTAATACATTTTTCAATAATAAATTCATTAAAGTGTCATAATTTATTTTAAAATTAATCCCCCAAACCCCATGCTAAATTGTTTTTCCAAATAACAAATGATCAATGTTTAAAGATTTTTTATTTGAAAATTGAATAGGATATTGATTATCCTGACCAAAATTGAAATGATAAATATATAATAAAAAAACTTTTTACTATTGAAAAATTTAAAATTATTTTTTTTAAGTTCATTAAAAAATTAAAATTCTTTTTAAAAACCAATATTTTTCATTGTTGAAAAAAATAATTAATTTATTAATAAATTCTAAAAAAATAATATCTAGATAAATTTTAAATGATAACATCAAAATATAATTTAATTTTAAGAAATTTCTTTTTTAAAAGTAGACAAAATTAGATTCCAAATGAGTGTGCAAAATGTGACCAAACAACTTTTTAGAAAAAAATACAATTTTCATCATAAAAATTAGATAATTTATTATTTGTTTTAATGAGAACAAATATATAATTATTAAATGTTGGTTTGAATTTATAATATATACATTTTATCAAAATAATTCATCAAATAAAATTATGTAATTTATTAATATAAAACATGTTTGGGAATACAAAAATTGTTTCATATAAATAATTATCTTCAATATCAAATGGTTTTTATTTTTCATTATAGTTAATTGGTCCCAAAAAAATTAATTAAATATACATGTTTAAATGATATATTTTCATAATTTAATTAATCATCTTCACACCAATCATTCAAATTTCCATGTGATACCTATCATATTAAATAATAATATTTTAATAGTGTTTTTTTTGTATAATCTTAGTGTTCCATATAATTCAAGATAGAAATAGTCTTGTCTATTCTAAAAAATTTCAAAATAATATTAATTTATTTGAAACAAATTCTAAATCTCAGGGCCTTATCGTAACCCTTATGTATAATCATGTAAACATATATGGGTTTATATTTTGACCCTTAAACAGTGTGATGAATCTTTCAATGCCCTTTTGTGATTACCTGTATGTGTGTCAGTATCCTTATGCAGGTAGCTTTATGTGGGACAACACCCTTATGATGGTACAATTACATTGACTGGTACCCTTATGTAGGTACCCTTATGCAGCTCAAGACCCTCACATAGATACCCTTATTCTTGCCTACACCCTTACACAAGATCAATTATGGGTGTTCATAACATTATATATGTACCCTAATATAGTTCAGTACCATTATGATGGAAATGATACAAGATGAAACCTAATGGGGGTACATTTATGCAAGTCAAACATTTCCTTATATAGTGGATTATTCTATGGTTAACCATATGCAGCCATTTAAAATTCTAGGTTTTCTTTACGTAGCCTTTCAAAAATAGGGAATACCAATAAATATATAATAACAACCATGATATACCCTTATGAAACTCTAGTTTCACTCATAAGGGTGAATAATTTAACATAAATCCTATATTTTTATTTATACTAACTTATAAATAAGAAATAAAGGTCTTTTGATTACTTTTAAAATTCCACAAAATTCCCAAAACATGAACAAATCATTTCACTAAATCTATATAAATTTTTAAATAAACATATAAACCAATAATACTACTTACATGAAAATTTATGAAATTTTTTTAACCAATTAATAAATTAAAATTATATTTTATATTCACTTCCACAAATCAAGAAATTACTCATTAACAACCACAAATACTAGAATGATAAAATAAGACTCATGAAAAATCTCAACCACTACAAAACATCGAATACGATATTGTATATTATCTAAAAATGAATATCAAATATATTTTTAAATTTATTTTCTTCTCATTAGCCCTTATCATTTTATTATAAACTATTTTAAATAATTTTTTAAATTACTATGTTAATTTTCATTTTCCATAATCGTATATAAATAATTTAAAAAATGAAGGTGAGATCATTTGAAAATTTATAAATTTTGATTCCAAATGTAGATTATAATTTAAGAAATTCAATTTCTATATGTGGAACACATTAATTTAAAAGTAGACATTAAAAATGTGATTAAAAATGGGATACCATTAAAATGAATTCTCAAGCAATTTTTTTAATACAAATATCATGTGTAATATGGAACAAAATGAGATTTGTAGATTATTTTTAAACCAAATTATCTATTTAAAATTAAAAAGAACAGAAAAATATAATTTTACAATGAAACTTCATGAACAGAAATGATCAGTATCCTATAAATCCATATTATTTGTAATGCACCCAAGAATAAATTTTTTCAAAAAATTCAAAACATTCCACCCTATTATAATATTTACATAGACCTTTGAGAAATTATATTAAATTTACAATATATAATTTTTAGAAATAGTAATGCTTAATTATATTTTTTATGATCAAAATGAAATAATAACTATTTAACAAAAAACATATTTTTTAAGAGTTAAACTTGTACACATATTTTTTTTAATTTTGTTATTCTTATTCATGCTAGAAATAAAACATATAAGTTATAATGGTTTTATATAAGTAATAATTATTTTATTTCATATCTCAATTTTAAAAAAGATCATTGTTTTGTATACCAAGTACTAAAAAATATTTTACTTAATGAATATAATTAAAATATATTTGGATGCAACATTAGTTATTTATTATGGGGTTATATTAGATTGATGGTTTTTTCTATGTTTTTATTCTTTTCAATATAATCACAATAGGTTTTATTTAAAATTAATCCTAATTTTTTAAATGGGAAATATTTTTCCTCCATGGTGTTTGATAAACTGAATTTAACACATTAATTTGTTATAGTTAGCAAAAAAAGATTACTGTATTAGTTTTAGAATTTATTATAGTATACTTTCATGGCCTCATGTAAATTTTTTATTTGACTGTTAATGGTTTATACTTTTAATGTTGAGATTGTCTATAGCCATCCTTGTAAACATGTCATATTTAATGTATTTTTTTGTTTTATTTTTTATGTTGGTCACTCGTCCAAATAATTATTCATGATAAACACTATTTGAAGTTTGTTAGGTTGTGATTTGGGTGATTTTTGGTTATTTTCACGTGAATTCATTGGTCTGTTGTATTTTCATATCTTAATCCATTGGTGTTTCATATAAATCTAGGATTTATGCTACCATAAATGTGATTTATCACATTATAGGGTCCTTAAGATATGATTTTTTTCATGTTTGGTGTTACCAAAAAAAAAATGTTTCAAATTGAGGTTCGAGTATGATATAATTTTATTACTAAAGAAGTAATATGCGAGTGTGGTCTTAGGTATCCCATTGTAAACATACAGTTTTCATCCGATATATTTTACTATTTTTTATTTTTCATTGTATTCAGTATTCTTCCATATTATATTTATTTAAAATTACGAGTTGTGTCATATTATATTTTAATTGTTCATACTTATTCAAGAATATTATATATTTAGGAATAAATTAATATAATTCCATGATTTCCAAATGGGGTTTTTTTAAAAGTAAAATGGAATATTTTTGGATTTTCTTTAGAAATAAAACATGAATTTTATTAAAAAATAAATTCAATCTATAATTTTAGGCCTAATATAAAATGTGATTTGTTGATTCATGGTGGCATATTACTGTATGATTCCATGAAGCCAACATACACCCAATGACTCTATAAGAATTTTTTTTATGTTGTTGGTAAGGGTAAACTAGATTCATCACTATGAAATTTTCCTTAGATTCATTATTCTTATTATGAGTGGCATGGTAATATTTGGTGACAATAGTTTATAAATAGATAGAATAAATGTAACTCTTGTAAATTTTGGCTTTATGCGATGTAAATTGATAATTCTCTTCAGCCGTCAATTTAGTTTTCTCTCTTTTATATTTAAAATTTAGGTATCTAATATTAATTTTCATTTTATTTTTATTTTTTGTAGATAATTTTTAATTCAGACTAATTATTATTATTTGATTCAAACTATTCTTATGAGATAAATTATTTATTGTGTTTTTACACCATTTGGAAACTTGATTACATATTCGGGGTTTCAATTCAGTACATTAACTTCTACATTTAGTGGGATAAATTATTCCCTTCTATTATACATGATACCCATGATTCTTGTCATTATCCAATATTGACTGGTAATGTTATTTGGGTCCTACAATGGATTATCTCTAGTGATGTGGCATGTTGAACTAGGATAGTTCATTATAATTTTCATGAATTATAGAAACATGATCAGAAAATATAAATATGTCACATAATAAATCGTATTATATCATAATCCTATGTTAGGGAGAACTGCTATGAACGTCATGGAATAAAGTATGTCCACATTTCATGTCCCATACATAAATATCTCAGGAAATATAATTTTTACAAAATAAAGTATAAGGATACATACTATTTGTCCAATTATGATTATAATATTAAATTCTTAAATATTTTTCATAGCTAAAAATTAAAACATTTATAAAATTATAAGATTTAGGGATTAATTTATAGTAGAATTAAATTGGTTAGAGAACAATTATTACGATGCATAAATATTAGCTAAAATAGTAATATATATGATACTTAGAATTTAATTCCCTTTATTATCAAAGTAAATAAAAATAAAGGAATATTAAAATTTTGTAATATGGGGGTATTTAGATAGAAGAAATTTCATATATAAGAAAACATGGAATTTTAATAAAATGAATGATTTTTTATCACCATCATTATGATGAAGTAGTAAAAATAAAGTGTAGAATTATTTCTTTATTGAATTCAATAAAATTAGTAGATAAATATATTCATCCAAATTTATAAGAAGAAGTTTTTCAATAATCAAGAAAAAAATATAAATTGAGGAATATGAAACTAAATCAATGAATTATAAACCATTAATGAGAAATTTTTATGGAAATTAATAGCAAATATCTCATATATTTTTTTTAATGAAAAATGGAATTATATAATAATGTATTCAAAATTAAAGGAAAAATTAATAAAATCATATTTAATAAAATATTTAATAAACCATTAAATGATATTTATAAAATTATAATGTAGGAAGGAGTTAATAGAAAATGACTAGGTTTAAAATATATAGATGCAAAGAGAGAGGTCCCCATTACAAAAATAAAAATTCTTAAGTATGAATATATTAGAGAAATGTTAATCATGTAAAATATAAAGCATAATTTTATATAGTATATTTAATAATATATATATATGAGATGACATATGTGTATAAGTTAAATAAAAAAATTAAAAAATGTCAAAAATATTCCTCCTTAATACCACTCTCTACTTAATTTAATTAACTCAATCTCCATGTCTAATAAATTTAAACTCATAAAGTAGTTATTTAATAACCACATTTTCATTTATATTATATTCTAATAAACCTTTATATTCATTTTTTTTATATTTCAATACATTATTAATATATTATAATGATCCTAATATATTTTTGGTAACATTTGTTCCTTACCTATTTGATATGATGATCATTATCATCATTCACAATTTATGAAATCGCCAAATATATTATTATCATTTTTGTATAATAAAAAATTCATATTTAATTATATGATTAAAACATAGGTCCATACATTTTATGAGTATGATTCACAGTGAAACAGGTGATTATTCACTTTTTTGGTATGTTTACAATCTATAAAAAGATATTTAAAAATGAATATTCTTTTTAGTGTTACAATTAAAAAGCAATATAATATATCATAAAATAAAAATACAAATAAGTATAGTTTCAATTATTATACTAAAAATTGATAATGATGAAATTAATATATCAAACGATTTATAGGTTTTTAAAATTACCCAAACACAAACATTCATATATTATTGAATAATTAGTAATGAATTATTATTTAAATATTATAGCTATCATATAGAATTATAATTATGTTTCTATTTTTATTTATATTTTTTATAACAATTTTAGGTTCTCGAATGGGGTGATGAAATAAATATACAATGAATAAATTTTTTCCAACATTATATATGTTAGAACAAGACTTAGGAACATTCATAATAATGAATGATTTGGGACTCATTTATTTTACTAGATGCTCAAAATCATAAATAAAAAAATTTTCGGACTGAATTTTGATTATTTTTGATAAAAATTATAAATTAATTTTTGACTCAAAATAAATTATTGAATCAACTATTTATAGATAATATTACAGTATAAAATTTCTATATACACATTCATTAATTTTTAAGGAAATTAATATTGTGTGGTTGTTTTCAATAAATGTGTTAAACTTTCAAAAACATTAATATTAGATGATAATAAATGATTATTAGTTATTATCTTATTACCATAATTATTTATGCATTTTCACTATTCAAAACATATATTTACTTTGACTAAAAATGATATTTATCCTTTTAAGAAATATGAATATATGAATTAAATTACAAAAATAAATTTTAAAATCCATTCATTCTTTATGGGAAATTTTTTTTAAAATAAAAACACCTAATAAAATGAAAAAATATAAAATTGAAAATTTTCTATTGAAAATGAATAAGTATATTTTTATTTCTTATAACTGATGAATTTTCAAATTGAGGTAAATTATTTTATCTAAATGTAAAAATTTTTATATTTAATATAGTAGTATCTAATAAATCTTCAATACATTAAATTTATATCAATTTTGATATACCCATGGACTATATATACAACTAATGTATATATATACCAAATTTATAAATAGAATTTGAAGTATGGTTTATTATTATTATAAATATTCATATATTCTTATTGTTAAATAATATATTCTCATCATTAATTTAGTTATAAATTTTTATATTTTATTTAAAAAAATTTACTATTTATATGTTTATACTACATGGTAATATTTTCATGAGAGACCATAGTGAATAACATTACAATCTTATAGTCATTATATATAATTATGTTTAAAAGAAAATTTTAATATTAATAATTATGTTTGAAATAAGGTTCTTGAACACAATGCGAAATGTCCCCTGTATGTTGATGGTAATAAAAACATAACAAGAGAACCATTGTTAATACTTAAAGGATCTTTCACTTATAAGAATCTAAGAACATATTACATTAGTGACACATGGTATAACAACCATGTCCAATAGCATCCTCAAGCACGATCAACTATAGTTGATCACATCCCATGGTCTAGTGGTCTACGATCATCATGAGAGTTTAGTTCGTCTTGTACTGTCAATGCATATAGAGGAAATCATGTCTCCACACTACCGATATGACTACCATACTATTCCTACTCCTCCCACCATGATACATATGATTCCCTTTATGCTAAACTTTCACATCACGTGTCACATAAATCACCACATACACATACACACACCAACAAATATAGGTACACATGAAAACCCAATATTTTATTTATAAAAAATTCCCCATAAAATATATACAAACCAAAAACACGTGATAACATGCTTCTCAACAAAAATATGATTCATGTAACTCATTTAAGAATCCATAACTAGAATGGAACACATGAAACCCATCCAAATCCATTATTAAAATAATCTTTCGACCCATACAGGACATGAAACCCATTCAAAACATATTTGACACCATTCAAACTCATCATAACAAAATTTAAAAAAATCATACCAAAATCATCTAATAATGCTAAATCATGGAATCTCATACCTCTAACATGGAAATTTATAATATCTAGTGGAAAAAACATACCTCACCAGAAGATGATCCTATTGAGGAAAAATCAAACCATAAACTCCAATATTAGATCCAATGAAAAATGGTTCACCCCAATTTTTAGTGACCAAACATTTGGAGAATAATTAACCCAAGAAAGAATAACAAATAAATCTTGAAGGGGGAGAAAACCATAGATTAAGGGGCTTACATGATGATTACATGATGATAAAAGGAAAAATCCAACAAAAGATTTATTTCATAGGAGACCAAGTCGAATAAAAAGAATAATCATAAGATGTAAATTTTGATTGGGGAATACAGGGTTAGTTTGGGTTAAAATTAGAGAATGTTAGAATAGTAAATATCATTGTTTTAAAATCCCATACAATATGTAGGGTTTGGTCACAAAGTTTTTATGATTGTATGGAAATTGTGAAGCTTCCTTTTTTAAGAAGAATTCTTCCACACAATTTTCATAGGTAGGGTGCATTCTCGTGCGGTAGGATATTCTATGTGGAATGTGCCACTATATAGGACATATAGACTCTTCCAGGATTGAACATAGTGTCTATTAACTATGTGACAACTATAATCCACCTACTGATGAGATAAAAAACTCTATTGTCACCAAAAACACCCTAGAAATCCATGTGACAAATAAAGGGCTATAATACGAAAAAATAAAATCATAGATCTGATAGATATGTGAGATTATATCCAAAATTATCCACATATGAGTAACTTTTCATTTTATAGAATCTATCTTCACTCATATACAATAAAAAAAATTATAATATCACAATAATAATCAAATGGGTTAATTAGGGCTAAAAACAGTTATAGGTGAAACAATATTTGATTCTTGTAAATAATATATTGGATTACGGTATTCAGACTAAATAATTTTTTATTTTAAATATTTCATTTTGGTATAACATTAATATAAAAATTAACTTATTATAATTTAATATATTATGAAATTATAAGGGTTCCCTTCCCCTAAATTATAATAGAGATCATCCTATCCTTGTTTTTAAAATTTTTTGAGCACTCTAGTTTAAATAAGACCATCCCAAATCTCACCAAACATAGCAACAAAAATAATATAGGACCTTGTATTTCCAAAATAATAATCATAGAATGATTATTTTGAAATACAAAGGGAGATATTTGAGGAGAATATATGATTTCTATCTAATATATTTATAGTTTATTTCTCTTACTACCTATATAAAATCTTCTCTGACCTTGATAATATAAAATCATCAATATCTTCTATATATATATATATATTATGATTACAGTACAACCCTTTTTAATTTACTTTTCCATCCAATGGGAAATGAATTTTTTTATTCTTTTGTGATGATTACCACCTCTTTGAAGCGATGTGCTTCTTTTTTCTTCACTACCTGAGAAAGATGGTTATTATTTAAGAAAAAATTAATATAAAAAATATTAATAAATTGTATTATAATTCTATTATTAAAATATAAGATCTATTTTATTATTATTATTTTGATTGAAAAAATATAACATCTTTCATGTGTATGTTTTGTCTACCACCACAACAATGTGATGTTACTTTTTCTCATGTTTATCATTCCAATATTTGTATAAAATTTATTTTAATGTATAAAAAAATAATATTTTATTTACTATGATTTTATAGATTATGTTTTAGTGAACCCTTTGACCATGGTCATCCTACCAAGAATATTTTTTTATTATGAATAGAAAATTCTCAATAAGTTCAATGTGATCGTAACATGATTCCTAGTATTTGATATTTTTTTGAATGTGATCATGAATCTATGAATTATTAGTTCTACCTTTTATAAGGAGTAGAATAACCAATATACTAATATCAACTTGGTTTATGAACTCTATAGGTTTGCAATCTCGTAATAGCCCTCGAGTATTTTCTGTCCGAAGTACTTTCACTATGTGGTTCATAACCTGTAGATTATTTATATGTGGGTGAGTAGGAAATGGTGTAAAAAAAATAAATGAAATGAGAAACATACATTTTTGGAGATTTTGGAATAAGAAAATTATTACTAATTTTAATATTTATAACATGGGTATCCACTGGTCTGTACATTTACAATGTTTTGAAGATAAAAAATATGATTCAGCCAAGAATTCATTATTCAAAGGTGGATAGGAAGACATCATTTTAGTGATTATTGTCTTGATTCAAGGGATTATACTTTTAGGATGCCCCATCTAGGATCTCATATTTCCAATTTTAAGGGTTCAGAGTAATGTAGAAACATAATAAATTATCACCAAATGGTGTTTGTGGATTTTTATGGGAGATGTTGGTGGAAATAAATAACAGTCATGAATGAATGCCTTGTTAAATTATTTTCATAAATGTCTTATTTTTTTATTAGGTGGATGATGTAACTATCCTTTTTTAGGTGAATATATCACATCTTCTAGTATTGGGTCGCTTATAAGAGGTCAGAGAACACAAATTTAATAATAGGTCCTTCAAAGGGAAGTCGGTTATAAGGAATCTGATTAGCTATAGTATGATGCTAAATACTGATGGGTCCCACATATAGGGTGTTATGACTGTGGGATGAACTTCTTCATGATGGTAGGGGACTAATAATCCCTGGTTTCAATGTCATATATTGTTAGATAATTTTATAACCCCATTTAGTCAAAAGAAACCCAAATTTGGTGAGAGAACAAAATATAAAGATAAATTAAAAACCTCCCCACAATGCCTGGATAATGTAAAATTTACATAATGAAAAGGTAGGAAATCAATGTACAAAAAATACAAGTCCATAGAGTTAACATGGAAAACATTCCATGAAATATTGTAATGTCCAGATTAATCACCAATGTCCTCTGGGAATTATGAAAAAAAAATTTACCCATTGGGTGATTGTAGCAGGAATACTCATGTGGTACATAACCAAGCCCTGAAGTGCACATGTGAAAAGAGAAAGATAAATTAAACGTAAAAAAACCATATAACCAACAATAACATGTATAGTTCATCTAAACAATCCTTAAAACAACATGCCTCGGTAACCAAATCACAAATCTGATGTAATAATATAGCAATAAGATAAGAAAAAACATTGGTCCCCTGATGAGAATTCTCCCATGATTTCCCTCTTCCACTCCCAAATATTGAACATCATTTTCTACCATCTATTCAACAAATACCACATCACATCACATCCCACATGAAGACAACTAGGCCGCACATCACATGACAAGACAAACCATCACGTACAAGAGAATATGTTATCCTGGACATGAATTAGTTCAACCTTGTTTCCTACTCCTACCATGTAGGATCCCACCACATATCACATGACACCTCATAATGTCTTTAAAATAGAAACAGAGGAAAAAACATCATATCACATCAAATTCATCCTACAAAAAAATTCTACTCATGTCACTAGTGAGTAATCCTCAACACCATAGCATGTCACTTATACTAATGGAAGAGCAGGGGAAAGGGAGTTGCTAGCCATCTATATAACCACCATAAAAATGTTGGGGAATCAACCCAGAACTGAGAACCACTAGTCTTTAGTATGTTATTCCAACCTAGGTAGAGATCATATAAAATTACAAAAACATAAATGATGTATATATATCATCAAACACACAACCTTTGGGTTTACATCAATTCTAGAAATGTACACCACATCACCACCTTCATACCATATATCAACTTTAATAACATCTTTTGTTATGATATGAAACACCATGAAATAGCAACAAAATCTATCCCAGATTTGGTGACATACATAAATGTTTCTCCACATATACATTTTATTCATTTAAATTGGAATTAAACTAATCATTCATTCATTCACTTTAGTTTAATATGTTTATCACATAACTATTTGTAGTCTAAATTGTCTATTTTCCAACCAATTTTTCATCATTCATCATCAAAGATCATCACATGGATAACAATAAAATATCAAAAAAAACCATGGAACAACTAAAAAATATCATGAAACCACCATCACATTACCACACACCCACCACCATTGTTGCATCAACCCACCTAAACCATGTCACCCCCAAAACATCGACTCTCATCCATCACAAAACCCCCACCAATACGCACCACGACCACTACACAACAAAAACTACACCACAACGACAATGCCAGAACCAATACACCAAAACCAAGTCACACAACACATATATACCATGAAAACACTATAAGTTACCACCACCCATCATCACCCTTCCTAATCAATACACATTTCACCATAACCATGTCACAACTATGTACACCATGTCACAAAACATACAATGTTGTATTAATGCTAACTGACTTCCTTGTTATAACCTCGTATGGAACATGGAACATATATTCTCCTCCAAAACCATATAAAAACACAAATGATGCAGATAAATCACATCAACTACAAATACACAATATAATTTCCCAAACCATACAGGTAAAGCGCAAAAAATTTAAACACGGCATATATACACAAACCGACATCCACAATAACTCAGATGCATTATCATATATCTTCTTTTTCTATCATAGTTATTATGGAAAAAACTATTGGACAATAATAAAAAAGTTATATGAAAAATATACATTCCATGGACTTTTATTTATGGTATAATCACACAAAATTGCCAACAGAGTGACCACAACATAACCACTACAACGTAAAATGTGATCCAAGAATATTATTTTCATAATTGGAAACATCCAAGCATAATAACATCAAAAAAATATTTCAAAGTAGTAGAGTGTGTGGAAAATCAAAATTACCATCATTTTGAACAATCCAATTAATTATCTCAAATCAGAGACCATTAATAATCAGCAAAATGAATGAAAAAACAATAAAATCTCATCCATGGTTCATAAAAAATGTGATAATTAGATTCCCTGCCTCAAGGAAGTTTTCTAATATAACAATTCACTGTAGGGAAAATAATAAGAATCATGAAAACTAGCTCTACACAAGGAAAAGATTGATTAACATACACAACACTAAATGGTTTTCAAAAATGCATCACATACACACCCCAAACCAAAAAAATGAACCACCACTTTGGATATCTGGAGAATAATGGAAGGAAACACCAGGGAAATAGATATGAACTAACTATGTATAATAAATATTATTCGAACAAAATACAAGTATCGATGAAAGGAAAAAAAGGATAAAATATATTCACATGGTGCCTAGGATTCATCCATAATGAGATAGAGTGCCTGCATGTGTGTGTGGTACAACTGAATTACATAAAAAATGAGTAAAAGTGTTAATAATAACATGGTTCCTGACATTTTTATGTCACTTAACACATCAACGACGTGAATTATTTTTTCCATAATATTTAGAATGTATCATCGCCTCAGATAAAATTTATTAAAAAACATTAATTCATGTTTCATGATGTGAATCTATTTCACATTGCACACCTCCTCCAAACATAATCCATGAATTGACCAGCATGAAAATTGATGAATCATCCATTCACATCATATATATCCATAATTTCAATATCCCACAACTGCTCTAATGTACCTCCACACACCAAAAAAACCTCCTTTATCCTTCTCTAAAAAAATACAACACTCAAAACATGTAATGTAATCAACTAGGGAGTCCCGTCATGACTTGCCTTCACCAAATGGAGGTAAGGGACAACAGATTGCTAGAACCTTATTTCTTTAAGTTGAAGGAGAGATAAAGACCCTCGAGACCCGCCTTCAATAGGTCCCAAAGTGGAAACTAGCACCAAAGGTATAGAATAACACACAGTATTCAAGGCATTACCCTTTTTATTTTAATAGGATCAAGATATAAGATAGAAACCCAAACAACACCAAAGATGAAAGTAAAGGTAAATCCAAAGAAACCCATTCCCATATTCCTGTTCAACAGTAAATGATACAAACCACAAAAACTCCAATGTAAAGTACAAAAAAAAAAGAAAAGACAACAACAACTGCCCCGAGGTATGAGCTAGTATGGTCCCGCATGATCCCTGATGTCCTCCTAAAAACATGAAAGTAGTTTTATATACGTAGGGTGAGCATACATGTATATTCAATAGGTAAAACCAAATGCCCTCGTGCACATGTGGGGAAAGCATTCTAATGCCCTGTGAGAAAAAAAACCAAAGAAGCTAGCAAGGAAAACCATCCACCCAAGCCTCACTAAGGCACACTCCCTAAATAACACAAGGAAAGTAAAGTATAGTAATAGCACATTGATATTTGGTTACATCGTTCTACTTTACCACTGGTTATTGAAGACATCCTACACATCGAACCAAACCCTCCATTTTCACCGTTGTCCCACTGCCAAACCCCGCCCGCACACACCTGGGCCATAACCACACAACAGTCCCACTGCCAAACCCCGACCACACACACATGGGCCATAACTGATATCCCACCCACAGAAACCTGGGCCACAACAACCATGTTTAACCAAACCCACAAACAAAAGGGTCAGGACAACTACTACAATGCCCAAAGACACCTGGGCCTCATCTCGAAGACACTTGGGAAACAACCTGCCCACAAACACCTAGGCCAAACACCATAACAACCCTGCCCAAAGATTCTTGGGATAATAATAGAATTCAGGCCATCACAGCCATCCCGAAGTGTTTTGGGCTATTCGGTAAAGGGAGCAGAATTGATCTAATAACCGGCCACTCATAGGAGTGTTGGGAAAAACACCCTCCCCCTGAAATGGGGTGTTCGGCACTAAGTGCTAAACTGGTGTGGGGTGCGAATAAGAATCATAAGAAATACAATATATGTTTATGTAACCACCACTCATCCCAACTTATGGGCTCCAAAACCTAAGCCCAAACACCCTCGTTACTATTCATTCATAATGAAAAGCACAAAACTCGCGGCCAACTAATAACTCATACCCAAAAACCAATACCCCATTTAAACCATTATTGGCTTCATGTTCATGTAATCCCATTTGGATGAAAACCACACTAATAGGAAAATAACAGGCATAATCACAAGCTAGGGAAAAAGAGACAGTCAAATAGTGATTTAAGCATTCACACCCGATTCTCTTGTAATGTTACAACAACAAAAGGGGATTATTGAGATCCCTCAAAGTACTGAGAGCAAAGAAAACCTCACAAAAGGGATATTTGAGATCCCTTGAAGTACTGGAAACAAGGAAGACCCCGAGACACATCCCCGCATCCCCAAAACCAAGAACCAACAATTTCTTGACAATAGAGGATCATATCTGAGTTCGTATCACAACAGAGAAAATACAAAACTCTAGATTCACAACCAACAATCGTACCAAAATGGAGGATCCCATCTGCTCCCACTTTCCCTCATAAGAATCAAATAGAAAAACACCCACTACCAAAATAGAGTATGAAAACTTTCAGGTTTAAGCAAATCATTTGTCATTTTTCTTCTTTTTTTGATTAGTCAGGGTTACCACATAAGGTTTTATATTAGCAGGGCATCCATTTAATACACTGAGTTCACGTGATTAACAAATTTCAATCTTACAACCATTTAATCATCACAAGAGACAAGAGTTTATTAGTGCACAGATAATGACCACCAATGTACATGATTTTCAGTAGTCATAAACCCACACAATATACAAAATAATGATCATGGAAGATGAGAAAACATAACTATAGCATATCGATTGCACCCCTCCCCTTTATTCTTTAAAAGTCCGTTTGTTATCTTTGGTAAGGTTCAGTTTCATCCATTCCCCCAGAAATATTAGAGTGCCCACCCCACATGATACACAGAAAGGAGAGACGAAGGAAAAAAAATCCCTACCTGATTGATCAAGGATCGACAATTTTCTTCACGCGCCAGGAATAGGGAAAAGCATGACATGCGGGGAGGAATTCTGTGGACTCTAAGAGGTGCAGAAACCTTAAGTAGAGGCACACCAGAATCCATGGAAAGAAGGGACTCCAGGCACACCCGGTGTTAGAATAACGTCAGCCAATAGAAGAAGAAATAAGAATAAATTCCTGTGCAATATATAGATAAGATCCCATTGTTACGGGATAAGGGGATTTCAATGCCATTAAATTCTGATCGTGGTTCCCCGCGCGGTTGGGTGGTTACACATGACGGAATTAATTGTTATTTAATTCTCCATTGAGGAGGTCCCTAAGGATTTATTGTGTATTAATTATGGGATTTTAAATGGCTTTGAACCACTTGAATTTTTTTTGAAAATACCAAAAGAGGTGTTACGGCAAAAAACGTAGAAGAGAAACCCAACAAGGATGGGTGACACCAATCAGTTGCACCGATTGGTCATGAAAATCAGTCGCAACGATTGGTCATGATGATCGATCACCCAAATTGGTCTCCCCTATCGGTCAATCGACCACCGAGACGCGACCCCTAGGATCTGGAATTTGGAAAAGGGATGGATGGTAAGGGTCCGGGTCATCACATCAGATACCTCTCAAATCATTCTCACCCTCAAGAATTTAAAACTATACCTGAAGAAATGAGGGGGGTCTGAACAACCACCCCCAGAAGATAGCTCTCAAGAGTGAACCCGAACAATTACAATCATCGTAAAATAAAGGATTAAACTATCTGGTCATGTGGTGAGGGGTTTCCCATCCTCCTTGTTAAGATACTATTCTCTTTGGGTGGCTCTGACTCACCCGAATGGGTTTAGGCGCATCCACTCTAATGCATGTTAACTAGTGATTAGATCCTCCCCTCCACACATCTCATGATACTTCAAAAACATCCACATAAAAAGGAAAACCACACATTCCATTGTTAACAAGGTAAAGCGTTCCATCACAACAAGTTCAAAAATAATAGAACAACCCAAAACTCAAAACAACTCTGGGTATTGGGCACGCATCTGTGCTTCCCATTTGTAGGTACATTCATCAAGCCCTCCATGCCTCCACGACGCACGAAACAAAGGAATGGTTCATCCACGAAGCACCATCTCCTTATGATCCTTGATCATCACTGGCCGCTCCATGAACGTTTCATTGCCTTTGATATCTAGCTCTCCCCAGTCAAGGACATGTGAGTCGTCATGCAGGTACTGACAGAGCTGGGACACATGGAAGATATCAGGTATCCTTAGTATCGGCGGTGGTAACACTAGCTAATAATCCCCTTCTCCGACCCACTGCAACACTTCGAAGGGTCCGATGAATCCGAGAGAGAGCTTTCTCCCCCTACCGAACATTCGTTGTCCACGCCAAGGGGAGACCTTCAAGAACATGTGGTCCCTGACCCCGAACTCCATGTGTCTCCTCTTTTTATCGAAATATGACTTCTGTCGGTCCTGTTCCACCTTCATCCTTTCCCATATAAGTCGAACCTTCTGTTTTGTGATTTGTACTTCTTTCGGGCCAAGAACACTAGCTTCCCCAACCTCAATCTAGCACACGGGTGAGCGACATGGCCTTCTGTACAAGGCTTCGAACTGAGCCATGCCAATGGTAGAGTGATAGATATTATTGTATGAAAACTCTACCAAAGGCAAGTGTCACACCCACGATCCCCCAAAATCTAGAATACATGCCTGTATCATGTCCTCCAGCATCTGGATGGGGCGATCTGTTTGTCCATATGTATGGGGATGGAAAGCAATGCTAAGATGAAGCTAGGTGCCAAAAGCATGCTGCAATACCATCCAGACTTGTGAGGTAAACTGAGCATCCCTATCCAAGACTATAGACCTCATAACTTCAGGCAACCGCACCACCTCATCCCTGTACCTCCGTGCTAAAGCATCCATTGTACCTGACTCCTTGATCGCCTGAAAGTGGGCTGATTTCGTCAACCGACCCACCACTACCCAGATAGCGTCACAACCTCCTCGAACCTTGGGTAGGCCCGTGACAAAATCCATCGAGATGTCGTCCTAATTCCACAGGGGAAAATCTTAAGGTTGTAACAAGACACCTAGGACATGATGTTCAGCCTTCACCTGCTGACACACTAGGCACTTTGCTATGAACTTTTCTACTGCCCGTTTCACCCCGGGCCACCAAAGCGGTCTCCTCATGGCACGGAACATCATGGAAACTCCTAGGTTCACCGATAGGGGTGTGCTTTGGAACTCACTAAGAACCTTGGCACACATTGCCTCTAGAACCGACAACATTCCTTGGAAAAACATCTAGTTCTGGCTATCCTCTGTCCATCCTTTCAGAGTATTACCCTGGTCAACTCGGTCACGCATCACTTCGTTTTCTGAGTCTCCCCATTGGGACTCCTCTACCTGCAGTAACGGAGAAGATTGCACTTTCATATAATACATACAACCTCTACCACCTTGAATCCTATCATCCAGGGTCAGGGTAGCCAAATCCTCTACCGCCTTCCAAGTATCTACTGATTCTCGGACTGCATCCTTTCACGACTTCCTGCTCAAGGAATCTGCCACCACATTACCCTTTCCTGAGGTGTAGGAAATCTTGAAGTTATAGTCTTGAATAAATTCCATCCAACATTGCTACTGTAAGTTCAGGTCCCACTGGGAGAAGATATACTTCATGATTTTGTGATCCGTGAAGACCATAGAGCGCTATCCAACAATATAGTGCTGCCACCACATTAGTGCGAACACAACTATAGTGAGCTCTAGATCATGGGTGGCATAGTTATTCTCATGGGTAAGTGACTTCATAGACCCATAAGAGATCACCCCTTGTTGCCGCATCAACACACAACTGAGGCCATTCACAGAAGCATCACAGAACACCTCAAATGCTGCCTCTTATTCTGGAAACCTCAGCACTAGGGAACTAACCAACTTCTATTTCAGATATCTGAAGGCTGCCTCACACTGCTCTTCCCATACGAATTCCTGGTCCCTCATGGTCAAGGATTTCAAGGGTGCCACAACTTGGAAGAAGTTGGGCCTGAAACTCTGGTAGTAACCTGCTAGCCCAAGGAAACAACGAACATCCGCCAAATTCTTGGGTTGTACCCAAGATAAAAGCACCATGACCTTCAATGGGTCCACTATTATCCCCTGCTCGGATATCATGTGCCTAAGGAAATGAACATCTAACATCCAGAACTTTCACATGGACATCTTCCCACAGATTTTGTGTCGTCGGAAGACCTTTAAAACCATTCTCAAGTGCTCAACATGATCTTCCTCTAATCCTGAGTGGATAAAGATGTCATCAATAAACCTGACTACGAACTGGTCCAGAAATTCCAGGAATACAGAGTTCATGAGCCCCATGAACACAGCTGGTGCGTTCATAACAATGAATGGCATGACTAAAAACACGAAGTGCCCATATCTGCACCTAAATTCAATCTTTGAGATGTCTCCCTCCTTCCCCTTCACATGGTGATAACCAGACCGCTGATCGATCTTCAAGAACCAACCAGCTCCCCTTAGCTGGTCAAAGAGACCGTCTATCTTTGAGAGAGGGTAGAAATTCTTGACTGTCACCGGATTTAGTCCCCTGTAGTCGATGCCCATCCTTAGACCACCATCTTCCTTCTTCACAAACTAAACCGAATCACCCCATGTCGACGCACTTGGCTGAACAAAACCCTTCTTCATTAGATAATCAATCTAGATCCACAATTCCCGTAGATCTAAAGGTGCCATCTAACAAAGGGCCAATGAAATCGGATGAGCACTAGTTTGAATGTCTATTTCAAACTCAACATCACGTCGAGGGGGGATATTGGCCACCTCTTCAGGGAAGACGTCCATAAATTCACTGAAGATTACTAGGACTTCCACCATTTTTGCATCCAACGACTCCACTGATAGCTCAGCCAGCATGGAGAGGAGGGTTTCCCATCGCTTGCCTCTTCCGTGGAAACTATAATCGCTGATTAAAGTCACCAGTCGGCCGCCCAAGTCTGAAAACAGAACCCTTCCTCAGAAGTAGTCAATGATGGAACATACATATTAAAACTAGTCAATGTCTAAGATGACATCAAATGGGTGTATCTGCAATAGTAGAAGTTCCCTGACTGATTGATGTGGCCCTATCATCAGTCTACATCCTCGACAAACATACAACAAGTCAGTCTGACCTTCAACTGGTGTGCTCAGCACTAGGGGAACTGGATGTCTCTCAGCGTCTAAACCTAGAGCATGGGCCAGACTGGGTGTAACAAAAAAGTGTGAAACTCCTGTATCGAAAAAGGCATATGAAAGGGTACTAAAAATGCATATCATACCTCAAACAACCTCTGGCCCTGCTGGAACTACTTCCTCCGCGACGTGCAACTGCCCGTGCCCAGCTTCTCTACCACTCGGCTATCAGCCACCTCCCCGACCATGCCCTGGTTGCGGTCTCTAAGGAGCGCCTCAAGGTCGGCCTCCTCCTGCAACCTCTGCCCTTGGAGGAGTGGGAGCTAGCTGAACCGGCTGCTGCTGAGGTGGGCGCTGAACCTACCCACCACCGCTATACTGCACTCTATCCGGGCACTAGTTTCGAAGGATCCCATGCCTACCACAGACGAAGCACCTTGGTCCTGGGCCCGATGGGAAAGGGCGAGGGCAGGAGACCGGAACTGGAGCTACTGCGGCCTGCTCCCTACTGGTCGGAACATAGAGGGCCCTGATGCTGGAGGCCTGCTGCTGATGGACTTACCCTTTGATGATCCCGACTGGATTCCCTCTCGCGATACACCTCCCAGCATGTGCATCTTCTCCACCACTTTGGACTTCTTCTATTCCTCTGAGTATGTCGGTAAGGTGAAGGGAGTAATGACATACTGGAGGGAAGGTCGGAGTGCCTCCTCCAAACGTCTCGCCTGAGACTCCTCATTCGGAAAGAGGTCTGGAGAAAAGTGGAGAAGATCCTTGAACTTGATCCCCAACTCTCTCACTGACATACCCCCTACTAATGGGAGATTAGCTCATGCCTCTTCACTACTTTCATCGTGGAAGAGAGGAATTTGGCTTGGAATTCCTTCTCGAAGTCATCCCATGCAACCTCATCTTCCCTCTTCTCTCCAAGATAAAGCATCCACTCTTGATGCACTGCTCCATGCATATGGATGGAGGCCAGAGGAACCCAATACACTGTTAGAGCAAGAATTAGGCTGAAAGCGATCACTAGTTCCTCGAGCCAGCTCTCCATCTCTATATCTGAGGTGCTTCCCTCATACTTCCCGAGGGTCTATCGCTGAAAGGCTAGAAGCATCTTCTGCCACTGATCATCCTCCTCTTCTCAGTCAGTCCTTTGCTGATCGGTCAAGTAAACCTCTTGGGCCTCGATTGCCCGCACTACTCGTGGTCATCTCCCATGTGCCATAGCTGCATGGTAAACAAGGAATGGCTATGCCCAAGTAGTGTCGAATATTGTTCTTAAATTTTCATAGACTCCTTTATTTATTTTGAATCCCCAAGACACCCCTGAAACATAAGAACACGAGTCATTATGATGCATGTACCTTTCATAGGGTCTCTACCCTCTAATCAGTGTAGCCTCACTTGGTCATTCGGTAGGTCTAAGTCCTTGCATCGGATCACGGGGGGCCTTAAAATCCTGTGTCCTAGCCGGTCTTCCCTAGCCCAATTCACACACCAAGGTCACCCAACACTGTTTCCCTACCACCCCATGAAATCCTCAATGTGCCTAACTCCAGACTCCATCCTACATCTCATCCTCACACTCTGATAAAATTCTATCACGACCCGCCTTCACCAAAAGGAGGGAAGGGAAAAAAGAATGCCAGACCCTTCCTTCTTTAAGTTGAAGGAGAGATAATGACCCCCAAGACCTACATTCAATAGGTCCTGAAGTGGAGACTAGCACCAAGGGTATAGAATCACACAAAAGATGGAAGGCACTACCCTTTTTATTTTAATAGGATCGAGAGATAAGATAGCAACCCCAACAACACCAAAGATGAAAGTAAAGGTAATGCCAATGAAACCCATTACCATATTCATGTTCAATAGTAAATGATATAAACCACCAAAACTCCAATAGAAAGTACCAAACAAAAGGAAAAGACAACAACAACTACCCAGAGGTCCGAGCTAGTATGGTCCCGCACAATCCCTGAAGACCTCCTGGAAACCTGAAAGCAGTTTTATAAACATATGTTGAGCATACAAGTATACACAATAAGGAAAACCAAAAGCCCTCATGCACAATTGGGGAAAGCATTCTAAAGCCCTATGAGAAAAGAGATGCTAAAGCGCCTAGCAAGGAAAACTATCCACTCAAGCCTCACAAAGGCACACTCCCCAAATAAAGCAAGGAAAGTAATTTATAGTAATAGCACATCGTTATTTCGGAACCCCGCGCCACTTTCCCACTAGTTATTGAAGACATCCTACACATCGAACCAATACTGCCATTCTCGCTGTAGTCACACTACGAAACCCCGCCCGCACACACCTCGACCATAACCTCACTATAGTCCCACTGCCAAACCCCACCCACACACACCTAGTCCATAACTGTTATCCCGCCGGCATACACCTAGGCCACAACCACCATGCCTAACCACACCCACAAACACCTAGGTCAGAACAACAACTGCAACTCTTGAAGAAACCTGGGCCTCATCCTGATGACACTTGGGAAACAACCTGCCCGCAATCACCTGGTCCAACCACCACAACCACACTGCCTGAAGATTCTTGGGATAATAATGGAATTTAGGCCATCACAGCTTTCCCGAAGAGACTTGGGCTATTTGGTAAAGGGATAATAGAAGAGCTAATAACCAACCACTCATAGGAGTTTTGGGAAAAACACCCTCCCCATGAAATGGGGGGTTCGACACTAAGTGCTCAACTAGGGTGGGGTGAGCATAAGAAACATAAGAAATACAATATATGTATATGTAACAGGCACTCATCCCAACCTAGGGGCTCTAAAACCTATGCTCAAACACCCTCATTACAATTCATTCATAATGAAAAGCACAACACTCGCGTCCAAGTAAGAAATCATCCCCAAAAACCAATTCCCCATTTAAACCATTCTTGTTTACATGTTTATGTTATCCCATTTGGATGAAGAGCACACTACTAAGAAACTAACAGGCATAACCACGAGCTAGGGAAAATGGGATATCCAAATAGCGATTTAAGCATTCACACCCGGTTCTTTTGTAATGTTACAATAACAAAATGGGATTAGTGAGATCCCTCGAAGTACTCGGGCCAACGTAAACCTCAAAAAAGGGATATGTGAGATCCCACTATGTACTGGAAACAAGGAAGACCCTGAGACACGGTCTTGTGTCCCCATAATCAGGAACCAAAGATTTCTCAATAATAAAGGATCCCAGCCGAGGTCGTGTCACAACACAGCAAATACACAACTCCAGATTCATAGCCAACAACCGTACCAAAATGGAGCATCCCATCCTCTCCCACTTTCCCCCATAAGCATCGAATAGAGAAACACCCACTACCAAAATAGAGTATGAAAACTTTCAGGTTCAAGCACATCATTTATTATTTTTCTTCATTCTGTTGGTTTGTCAGGGTGACCACACAAGTTTTTATGTTTGCAGGGAATCCATTTAATCCACCGAGTTCACGTGATTAACAAATTTATATGTTACAACCATTTAATCACCACAGGAGACAAGCGTTTATTAGTGTACAGAAAAATACCACCAAAGTCCATGATTTTCAGTTTTCATAAAAAAGAACATTTTACAAAATAATGATCAAAGAAGAGGAGAAAACAGAACTGCAACATATCGATTGCACCCCTCCCCTTTATTCTTTAAAAGTCCATTTGTTATCTTTGTTAAGGTTCAGTTTCATCCATTCCCCCGGAAATAGTAGAGTACCCACCCCACATGACACATAGAAAGGAGAGACGAAGGGAAAAAATCCCTACCTGATTGATCAAGGATCGACATTTTTCTTCACGCGCCAGGAATAGGGAAAAGCGCGACTTGCGGGGAGGAATTCCATGGACTCAAAGAGGTGCAGAAAGCTCAAGTAAGGGCACAACACAAGCCATGGAAAGAAGGGACGCCAGGTGAACCAGGGGGAAAAGGAATTTTTCCAAAGGAAGAAGAAAGAAGAATAAATTCTCTTGTGATATATAGATAAGATCCTATTGTTACAGGATAAGGGGATTTGAATGCCTTTAAATTCAAACAGTGGTTCCCCACGCGGTTGGGTGGTTACACTTGACAGAATTAATTATTATTTTTATTCTCTAGTGAGGATGTACCTCATGATTTATTGGGTATTAATTATGTTATTTTAAATGGCTTTGAACCACTTGAAAAAAATGTTGAAAATCCCAAAAGAGGCGTTATGGGAAAAAAAAACCCGTAGAAGAGAAACCTGACAAGGCTGGGTGACACTGATTGGTCGCGCTGATCGGTCATGCAGATTGGTCACACTGATCGGTCTCCCCGATCGGTCGTGCCGATCGGTCACGCCGATCGGTCACCTTGATCGGTCTCACGAGAAAATGATGTCCTACCACTGAGATGCCACCCCTAGGACAGGAATTTGGCAACGGGATGGACTGCGAGGGTTCGGGTTATCACAAGTCCTAAATAATTACATTATATACCTCTAATTAATTGTCAACCTCAAGAATCCAACACCATCCATAAATGGAAAGGATTCCAAACAACCACCCCACAAGACAACTCTAAAGGACCCCATCACTCATAACTGTTTCCACTAGAAGACATGAAAAATGAGCCACCCACAAAACAAAATTTATAGCCACATAGACCACCACAATTTCGAAGACAACCACAACCCACACATAACACAGAAATGAAAACATATGTCATCTAATTTCATCCTCTATGTCAAGATACTATCTACTCTTGGCTTCACTGTGTATTGCAAAAATTTTAAATGAATCATAATATAATGTATCTTCATTATTATGAGGTCCTCCCAATTTAATTTGTCCCAAATTTTATTAAAATCATATATCAAGGTAATCATCAAATATCATAACATTGTAAAATGAAAACATCACAAAAAAATCATAATAGAGAAAAGACAAATTCAAAACTGCTCAATGTATTGTTAATGAGTATGTGACTATTTCTCCCAGCTATTATTCTATATGAAAAAATTCATCCATAACACTAAAATCAGGGAAATTTTCTGCAAAAAAAAATTAATTTTACCTCGATGATATTTTATATGTACTGAATTCTACATGAAATTTGAGTCATCTATGATATTCAAAACAACCCAGTCAATAACATGTGATTCATTGTCAGGATTCTAAAGAAGCAGAAAATGTGAAATCATTCATGGATCCTCTCAAGATATAGTGGAAACTCCAACTGATAATCCACCTCACCAATAATCCCCAACACCTCAATAGTCCCATAAAACTAGGCAGAAGGCTTACTCCCCTAATAAACGTCTTCTCCCAGTTCCTAGGGGAGAAATTCTAGAACAAATGGTCATCAAATTTAATATCATAGGGCCAACATATATGATTACCATAGGGATTAAGATATTTATGTGACACCCTCATCCCCTCAGGGACAAACGAGATTTTATCAATCCTTATCTTCAGAATATTTGGACCATGAATTGCAACTCCTCCAACCTCCATCCAGCATAATGACGAATGAAAACAGTCGCTCATACAACTCCTCAAATGGAGCCATACCAAAGGTTTTTGGAGAGATATTTTTTTATACAAACTAGACCAATGGACGGTTTCATAAATAATATCCCCCAATTTCCATGATGCATGACCATATAGAACTTCCAATGTGTGGAAGGTCTCATTCATCATCCCATATCTCTATGGTTTGAATATAGTGATATGGAGAAACTAGTATTGAATATAATTTTTCGATACCATACAGACTCACAAACTAAAATAAAGTTTCATATTAGAGAATATTTCACAAGGTACCTAGTAAAACATTGACACATCATCAATATAAATCCTTTTCAAAACATCCAAATAACTTAACTCAAGGATCAGCATGAAATGTGCGGTTTTCCCCAGTTAGTCCACTATACCCTAGACAAGACCACATAATCCTTATGGTTAGGGAAAAATATGAGAAAATTAGTTGATAAGTAATCATATTTCCCAAATTTAACATCTAAGGGGTGAAACAAACCCACAAAAACATATTTCTCCACTTCCTTCTTCTGAAATGAAGGAATTTTCCCTCAAACTCTAATATAGAGAATTTAATTCTCATCAAAGAATTTGTTCTCCTAAAAACATGATACACCATTTTCATTACATTATGTACCATGATAATTGAGCTTTAAATATATTGGAGAACTCCCACATATGTTTTGGGTATGATTAAAACCCTCCCCTAGAATAATAACAAGTTATTATCTTCCTTTGACCATCACTGACGAGTATCACCATGACCAATATTATTTCACATCAACATTTCCTCTATGTATCCCCAATGAGAATAATCCACATAATACATAAAGAATAAATACATGGAATATGGATGAAGATACCCTCAGCCACTACTCTCCCAAAATTCAATTTGTATCACTATGATCACCTCTATCTTATTCCAAACATCTGAAGACTCCAATGAAACATCAACTCGAGACCTCAAAATGAACTCATGGGAAACAAAATTACCATTCCCTAGTGTGTTTGAGATATCAAATTTATAATATTAAAGAAACTATATCCACCAATGCAATCATTGATCAAAACCAAATGAGAGAAATCATATATTATGATATTATGTTTCACGAAAAAAACACTCAGTAATCGTGTAATAATTCCACAACATTAGAACAAACAAATCATTCACCAAATCACATAATGGATGGAATATTTAATCATTGGAGGAAATAACATAATAAAATCATAAAATATTAGTAACCCCTTTTTCATTCACATTTTTCCTAATCTCAAATAGGATGGTTTAGGGAAATCCCCAAACAACACACCCTCATTATGAAACCAAATCCATGGAGAACTAGAAGACATCTACATGTGAAAAGTGAATGATATTTTGAAATTATTATTATATTAAAGCCTTATATATTATTCAACACTATTATAATGAATTAAACATAATGGATTAATGTAAAACCCACAAATAATATTACATGATACCAGTAAAAATGTGATCCTTGGATGCATTTCTTGAATATACCCAATAAACTGCTGTCTAAATGTTTGAAGATTATAGTACCATTCCCAACCAATATTAAAAATTTCTAATTAAATGAACCTCTTGTGTCCATTAATCACAGTTAAATAACTTCGAAAAACATTGGTTGTGCCAAATAACATGAAAAATAATTGTGACATATATTCTATTCTCTTACTGTAACATCTAATAGACCATAATATCATCAATGATTATGATGATGGACTATTTCTGTAATTCAAAAAAATAATGATTTTATAATCCTGATGAAAAAGAATAGATTGTTCCAAATACTGAATGATATGAATTAATACTCAAAATACACATACATTCATCTGATTATATTCTAATGAGTATCCTCATTTTTTCAGACCCAATTGGTTATATCCAAATCAAATATAATATTTTTTGAAAAAACTAGGTTTTTTAACTAGATGAATAGATCACTAATCCACAGAAGAGGGTAAAAATTATTGACTATCACAAAACTCATCCATCAACAGTATATAATGGACCTCAAAAAATATTCTACTTTATTGGAAAAAAATATTATATCATACCCTGGTGACACACTAGGTCAGATAAACCCCCTTTACATTAGATCATTAATCTATAGCCTAAAATCATGTAACTCTATAGACTACAAACGATATGGAACCATTGTTATTAAATACACAAGATTCATTATCTCTATCTTCAAATCGACATCACATCATGTTTTTGATACATAAAATACTTTGGGAAAATATACATTAACTCCTCGAAACCACTAGGAACACACCAATACTTTTTTTACTAACACATGTACAAACAATGTAGAAAGTGTCTCTACATGACTTACACCCAAATGGTGACCTCACACACCAATGAACTCAACTCAATGGCTCTCGTCATCAGAAAATTAAACTCTTCCCTGAATGTAGTCGATTGAATAAAAAATGGAATACATCCAATATATTCCATGGATAATATCATATGGTTATCTATGAAATATGAAGATATTCCCCACTAATGGGTGCGACTCCATCACCATTCTATAACAACATAACACATAAGAAAACAATATATGACCTCCAACCAGTGTAGATTACATGAATGGAATTAGAATCCAATCCACTTATAAAACCAACATATGGAGAAAAGAAGTGAAATTGAAGGAGTATGATTCTCATGAATCAAGAAAGACACATTCAAGGATTTATGATTAAATATTTATACCATGAAAAGCTCCATAGTATATAATCATTTTTGCATCCAACATGATCATGTCACCATGACCAACTCCCCTACCTCTCTACTATATGCCTCTAGAAACTTTCAATGTACTATTTCCCTATTGATGTGGAATATTTTGAGGAGGCCCTCTACAAAATTTAACTACACCTGGATGACGAAAACTAACATGTGGTAACTACTGTTCAAATTACCTCAGAGGAAACTGGTGTTCTAAAAAAGGGGGCTAACCACACATCAATGACATACATTCATGTGCGGCCAAACTCTAACCCTAGCAGTTCCCATATTTATTAATGATAAGGAATGAAAATTGAAAACCCACAAAAGTATCTAAAAAATTACCTTCTGATAACGGTTGAAAAAGAAAATATTGGATCCAGATCCCCATTAAACGGAACACTAACTTCCTAAACACCAATGGATGACTACCTTAATCTCTTCTACTCAAAAAAAAATGTTGGACAATGTGTTGAGGCTCAACTCCAATAGAATGTATTAACTCTATAACATATGACTTTTTATTCAAATATAGATACCACAGGATCATAAATGGTGTGATCACATACCAAATCATTGGTCATATAGCCTTATCCAAAATCTATGATATAGAATACTTATGTAGGAAAATATTTGTAAAAAAGTGCAAGAGGTCCTTAAACCGGATCACATGATCCAAAACCCTAAATCTCTAATATTAAATTGAGATAATCTCAGACTTATTGGATTTCCACATAATCATTGATATAAACTTTTTCCTAAACTCCCCTTGAATGTATGGACACAAAAAAATATTTATCATTATTTCCATTATGAAATATTTTCCACTACTAATGTAAAACTCCTCACATCGGAATAAATTTTAATTATACCTCGAATGTATCTCACACATGGATCAGACAAATAGTGACATAAACCACCTCTACCTTGTGTTATGTTTCTATAAAAGAGATTATTTTCTTATAATTTCGCAAAATCTTTTTCATAATGGAAATTAATTATATATTCCAATCCTCACCCTTCACTATGAGGTCAACCCACATAAAATAAACCCAATCATCCTAATAAACCACAACTTTTTAAGAGACATTCAAATGAATAACATGATCTATTTTTAAATGAATGAAGAATACCCAAAATCATTATATCATTGAATTTTATCATATCATATTTATTTTATTTATTTTATTTTCCAAAGTCACCCAATTAAAAAGAACAAAACTCATCATGTTTCATATTCCTCCCCTATTTTTAAGCCATTCAAACAGGTATACCATACATGGTCATTCTATAATCTCAAATTTCATTCATTGGATCATGGGGGGAATGACATCCCATGTTCTGGCAAGTTTTCCCAGCCTATTCCACTCATCAAGGTCAACTAGTTCGGTTTCATACCAACCCTTGAAAACCTCACAGTGACTAACTCTGAAATATATCCCGTCCCATATCCAAAACCTATGATACAAATATTTAATTAATCCTTCCCAATAAAGAAACTATAGTGAGGCGAGAGATATTATGACCCCTAAGTACCACGTTAACTAGAACATGATGTAGAGACTAGAACTGAGTGTTTAAGTGTCTCCTAGTATTGAAGGAATTAAACTCTATAAATGGGATATTCCTAAAACGTATTATAAATAATCACCCAAACAATCAATTAAAAATATAAATGTTAAATAAACACCATCACACAATGCATGAAATAATTTAAATGGATACAATTAATAGGTATCAAATGTAAATTAAAAAATGAATAGGATATTGAAGAGACTGAAAAATAGATTTATAAAAGCTTGTACTTTCCATCCTTTTCCCCAAATCCCTCCTATAAATGTGAAAAAATGAATATATATAGGTATATCATAGTAGTTATACCGATTATTAACATAAGAATATCCTGAAATGCACATATCAAACGATCTTTCTAAAGATAGTGTGAAAAATGAAAAAAGTAACTATACAAGATATTTAACTAATCCCTTCCTCAACCTAGATCACTCACTAAAGATCACATAAAATGTAATAATATATCATTAAGATCATAAAAAATCAAGGAACCTTCTAACACTTTCCATTGATTTTACTCCATGATTATATAATGAAATGGAGGTCCTCAACCTTATTTCCTCCACATACAATGAATGGCCCCCACCACACATCACATCACAACACATCCCGTGTCACCCATAGACACCCGGTCCAACACATCACATCACATTATGTCCTTCTTCGAAATACCAATGTAACACATCACTAATGATTAATATCCAACATCAAACCATGTCATTACAGCTAAAGGAAGAGTGAGGGGTGGGGTAGCCAACTATACATATCACCACTATCTTGGATATTCTGTATACACCAGAAACATGGAATCTATGAACATTAGAATGGATATATATATTGGGTGGGTCGAATATAAAATTTCATAAACAATCTTAATATATTGATAGAACATTATATAAAACCGTTTTTTCACATCAATTGTATTATCATACACCATATCACGAACATTTTATTACACATAAACCATCACAATTACTTCCATCACAATTGTCATTCCCAGTTAACCACCACATAATCCAGAAAATATTCCTCTTTCCAGATCTGATTTTTCCACATTAATTGATTATCTATTTCATTTCACTTTACTATACTCATTCATTCATTAAATTCAATTTCATCTTTTAGGCACATATCTATTTTTCGACAACCTTGTTTATTTACAAACCTATTATGTTTTATTTATCATAATTGGTAATCACATGGATAATTGAGAAAATAACACAACTATTGCACAATAAACTATCCCAACTCACACAACCACTAACATAGAACCAGACAACCACCATTTTCATCACAATACATATCAATAAATCTAACTTGAATGACTACACACCTCATCAATAATAGAACCACAATCCCAAGAAACCACTACCATTATTCCATAACCATAGTGACATAAAAAATTCATAGAAAACACAACAACAAAACCAATAAAACACAACCACATCTCACATTGATCAATCATATAAATAAACCATAATTTTTCACTAGACATTGTCTTCATCTAACAACACACTATTGTTCACCACAACGACATCCTAACACTACTCACCACATCACACAACTACCCAAAAAGCATCCTTTATAACTATCATATTCATCATAGTCCCAAAAAACTCATTACCTGTAAAATAACCTATATCATAATACAACATGCCAATCTACAATGGGTAAACACAAAAGAAAAAATATAATACAATATTACAAACATGCCTCAATAATTTTTCAAGATAATTATATTATATCATTATATTTAGAATGAGTATTATGATAGAAAAATGAAATCAGGGTGAAAATAATTATATATTAAATATAAATACATTATCTTTTTGTTTAGTGTGTGATTTGAAAACAACCCTGTAAGGTTCATAAAAATATAATAGGTACAATACATGTAATGCTCACAAGAGCCTTTATTTTCTAAATGGTTGACATGAATGAATAATATCATAAAAATCATATTTCAATTCATTTATGGATGTGAATACTACCCAATACGAATAAATTTTGATATTACAATTAAATATCTCATTATTTTATCCCTCACAATTCCAAAAAAGGAATGAAACAACATGAAGATATCACACATAACACATAAATAGGTGTTGACATGGATTAAATAACTCTAAGATTATTTTTGATCTCTTTACGAACCACATGGAACAAAATAAAATTATTGGAAACCATCTATGGAGAAGGAACTCATATATCTACCTACACAATACTAATGGGTTTTCAAAAATATAACTCATACATACCCAAAACCAAAACTGCTACCCCACAATAGATTTCAAAAGAAGAACAAAAGAAAACACATGCTATAGATATAATAATTCACTATAGATCAGCAATGGGAATAAACCATAGACTAGGGATCAAATAAAGAGAGCACATGCCTAGAATATCTCCTCGGAGTGCCTATGGGTCTTATTGAATGGGAAATATTAATAGAGGTACAACTAAATGAAATAAAAATAGTTGAAAGGTTTATAAAATAAAATGGAAGCGGTCACATTTACACTAAGTAACAAATTCATGATGTGAATTCCCATTTATCCAAATTACATTAAATTTCACATCCCATCAACTCAAATTAATTTCACATTGTCAATTCACCTTTCATGACTAGAATCTATTTAATGTTTCTCACATCAGATGAATAGAAAAGAAGAATTTTTCATCCTTATAAGGTGGTAATAACCAATTAACATCTTCTAAAACATTTACTATGTGGGTATTGGACGTCATCTCTTCTATACATCCTTCCTCCAAAAACCATCCTCTATCATTTTTTAATACACCTCTAACACCTATAATTGTCATTTTAATAGACTAGAAAGGTACGCACCATTACATGGAAACTCTATTAGGGAAGATATAAGAGCATTGTATAGTTGAATCTCTCTCTGTATCCACTTTATCATTGGCATATGAATTAGGGAATCAGATTCCAAGTATCAAATTTGATTATTTTAGGATAATTCCCATTTACCGTGGTATTGTATCTATTCCAACGAGATGCAACAACTACTAATTTGTCATTCCATAGATATTATTCATAATTAATGTAAGGAAAACTCCAAGGCTGACATCTTTATTATTGATGAGAATCTTATTGAATATATTACTCTATATAGTTTAATTGGTTCATTGCAATACGATTTTATCCATGTTTTTAGTGGTGATAAATTTTCATTCCACTAATTTTGACCTCCCTTCATTTCATATATTTAGGGATAAATAATGAATTTTGAGTGAAACAAAACAATTTTGGTAATTAAATTAATAATGGAAATAAATAAAATAAAAGAAAAAATATTAATTAAATGATAATTAAAATTTATTACACAAATGTTTTAAACTAATATTTTTTTTATGATATATATAATATACAAGGTTGGATGAGACATAAAGTAAGTGATTTTTCATTAAAAACATATTTTAATGTTTTCAAGTCCAAAAGTATTTTTCCAATATATATTTCTCTAATTTGTTCCAATAATATTATTATTTATACTTTAAATTTTATCAAATTTTATTTGTAACTACATTGATATTATAAAAAATGATTTAAAAAGAAAAATTTTAGGCAATTATTGAATAGTTTATTTTGATGATTTTTAACAAAGGGTAAAAAGAATTTTTTTTAACATATATAGCTTGGGAACGTTTCTCCACCATCAATAAAAAAAATTCACTAAATATATTCATATGAAATATTTATCTGTTTTTGTTAAATAAAATAATTAAATAAATTTTTTGTATTTTTTTATTTTTTATGAAAAAATCACTTTATATCATCATTGTGAGGGTCCTAAAAGTATTATTAGTTATGGAATTTAATTCCAAATCATATAATTTTATGATTAAAGTACATAAAATATTTTTTCATTCAATAAATTATTTAAATTTTATAAAATTGACATTTGAGCACTATATAGCTCTAATTGAGGGTGATTATAATATATCTCCCTAATACATTATGTAATGGGAGAAATTTTACAAGTTACATGTAAATCAGAATATATTTTGGAATTATCAATATATGTGATTCAATTTTGAAGAATCATTAATGGATTAATTTAATGATAATGTATCAAGGAACATAAATTATATTCATACAACATTGTATAAGGGAGTATTTTGATTTAAAAATTTAAAAAAATGAGTTGGTTTTATTATATAATTTTTATGATTTTATTAAAATAATGGTGAATGAATTGAATTCAAGTAATATTATTCATGAAATTTTATGACTTAGAAGAAAACATTATTTTTATGATAAAGATTTTATGATTCAACATGAAATGTTTTATAAAGTCCATTAATCAAATATATTGTTTTCATAAAATAGTAAATAGATATTTGTTGTCAATTTTTTATTTTGGGAAATAGGTCATTAATGTGGATTTTTCATGTTTTACATGATATGAAATGTTACATTTTTATCACCTTTTATTGACCATTTTGATACACATCATATGATTTCAAATTATTTCTCATAAGGATTATGGATGCGTATAAATTTTAATAAAGTCAGAGTTAAATGTGTGAATGTTTCTTTAAATGGTGGATGTGTGTCTCTGTACATAATTTTTTTTGAATAAGAAATAGGTACAATATAGAAATATACATTTTTATGAAATATTTTACCTAATTCTCTAATCCTATAAACTAAAAAAGTACTTGAATTTTATGAAATTGAAACCCTTGTTATGAATAATGTTCTTATTTTTTGATTATGGAATGTGGATTTAAAATTATTATTAGAGTAAATTTATATATTAATTTATAGGAGAATATTTTGAAAAATAATTTGGAAAATAGTAAGGGTTAATATTTTTATACGACCATATTTTAGCTGTTTTATATAAAATTAAATAATAATATTATATAAAAAATTATGGTTATTTTGGGATTAGAATGTAATTTATATGTGTGTAAAACATAATTAATCCTATATTGTCCTTATAGTGATTAAATGTTTTTGAATACATAAAAAGGGTGTGTTTGAGAAAATGATTTTAAATAATAATTTGGATGTTGTTCATTTTTAATTTTATAATAGAGATATGGTGTGTTTACTAAAAGATTTCTTCCTTAAATTTTAAATTAGTTCTTAAATATATTTATGAATAAGTAAAACACAAATCTATTTTATATTCATGAGAATTCACTTTTAATAATAATTGAATAATCATACTCATGTGATTTAGACATTTTTCAAGCAATTTAAATTACCTATAAAACAAAATTTTAATGTTTCTAAATTATAAGTAATACATTGATATCATGATATTAATTCAGATGCATTATAAAATGTTTTTAAAAAAACATCTTATCATACCCATTATGTAATATACCATAATGTAAATTATCATGTTAACACAATGAGTTGATCAGAAAGAAATTTCCCAAACCTATAACTGGCTACAATGGAATGTGACCTTCTATCAACATATGTCTTTATCATCATACCTAATTTTTTTATTTTTTATAAAAACTAAAAATTATATTAATATTAAATTTTACACCCTATCATAATGTATCTTGGGAACAAGTTAGAGCTTACATTCAAATATATATTATGAAAACATGGTAGTTTTTATATATCTCAATCTCTTTAATAATATATATGATTCTCAATATAATTAGTATTCATTGAAAAATTAATTATATGAACATTGATTGAGATTAATTTATTATGTAAATTTATTAACTTGACTTAATATATCATGGGATACTTATAATTGAAATTGGGATAGTGATGTATGGTGATAAATATTTTAGTGGTGTGAGTAATTTTTTTCAGATGTGGAATAATGAATAAATGAAAATTAGTTATATATATATCCATATTAGTATTTTTTATTAATTTAATGTTGTATAATGAAATAAGATATGAAAGCTTAATTAATGAATTGTGAATAATTTTAAATGGGTTATTTTCATATATAGAGTATTTCATGAAATATTCTCTTCCATATTATGTATGATAAATTTAATAACAATGATATCTTTAATGAAATTAATATTATTTCTATATTTTATGTGATGGGAGTACATTTTTATAGATTTATTGACATTTAATAAATTTTTATTCTGTATGTAACTCTAAGGTCTTACTTACATTTTATTGAAGGGTAATTATGATTTATAATTCACATTAAATTTTGGGGAAGTATGTAAACCGTTAGGGATAACATTTAGGATTTATTTTATATTTTATTTTAAGTTAATTATGATTAATTTGGAGAGAAGGTTGTTACATTTTGGGAACATATGTTAATTGTATATCTAACTGTGATATTGAAAAGTGATTTTGTGACTATGTGATTAATGATTTTAAGAAGTTCACTATTTTTTCAAACATAATATGATTAAGACAAATTTATTAATGTTTTTAAAATTTTATATTTTTTTAGAGAATAATGGATGAATTATCCTTTGGATGAATATATGATTTTATTGAAGCTTTTGGTGGTTCATGATGGAGATGTTTATAAGAATTTGGTGGCTATATTATTACAGAATATAGATTTTGAGTTTGACATCTCATGAGTGGTTATTATTATTTGGATAAATATTTCAATTCTATCATGTATTAATGTGTGATATATTATTCCATTCATATCTAATGGATATATAAAAGATAAAAAACCATTATTCACGTTTCTGATCTTATTATATATTAAATGTTAATTTTAATACTTTCTATAAATTCTAAATTAATTATTCATTTCAAGGAGTGTGAGATGAAAGGGACTTAAAAAACAAATAAAAGAGAAATAAATTGTTGAAATATTCCTTTCAAAATGGATATAAATAATTTTTGTAATTTTTGTAATCACTATCTTAACTAAAAACGAGTCCTTCAACTCTATTGAAATGTTTTTGAAAGATAATTTATATTATATTGCTATCATTTATGAGGAAATGATTCTATACATTATCTAATAAAATTTTATTATTTTATATTCATTAACATTATAATGGTTATGTTATCAATCACTATCTGTTATTACTAGGATGGTTTATTCCTATAATTTTCCATATTTTCATATCCCATCTATGTTAGCATCATTTGCGAACCTAATAATGCGTTATTCATGGTAAATTCTAATTTTATATATGATGTTTCAAAATGGATGTTAAATTATCCAAATTTTTAAATTCCGGTATTCAAAAATTATATTTTTTAATAATTTTTTATCCTTCTTAATCGTAATTTATATCTACCTTTCCTTTCAATTTAGTCTGAAAATGTTTTAAACCCTTTTGATTAGGCAGGAGTTAAAATTATAAGGGCTCAATTTAAAGAAGTCAAAATCATAAACCCTAGGAAATATTAATTAATATTATGAATTTATTACATTCATGAATATTATTTTATTTATTTATATTTATTATAATTATAATAAGTAATTTTTCAACAATAAACTGTTTTTCTAACTAAATTCTTTTTATAGTATTATTTTATTTTTTAAAAATATTAGTTATTAAATTGTATATTATAAATAAGGAAATATTAATATAGTTTTCATATTCCAAATTTGATAATTAACATTTAATATTTTTTTATCTTTCTTGAAATGATTTATTTTTATTTGAATTGTGAACGGTACAGATTGTCATAAAATTGTCATTTCTTTTCATTAAATAAATTTAAATAAAAGTATGTTTAATATTTATTCTGATAATAGATTATCATAATTATCCTCTAATTATTAGTATTTAAATAATTTATATAGTATTAATTATTATACATGATTTTGGTATAAGATAATTTTTTGGCATAAAAACACAATTTTCAACAAATTTATTTTGGTAGTGTTTTATGAATTTATATTAAAATTTTTTTCTTCCACTTATAGAAGATGAATATTAAAAACCATATTCCATAAATAGAATTTACATTCTAAAATTTGAAAAATATGTACCTTTTTATTGATATAGATAAGTACTTTATAAAAAAAATCCCATTTTAAGTGAAAAATAGCTAAAACAGGGTTGAAACTATGATATAATTAAAAATACTCAATAAAACATGTACTTATTTTATTAGATAATTATTTTAAACCATATCCATATTAGGATTATAATTTCTAAATTTCTTCTACATACCTTTGATAATGCCCGCAATTTGATTTTATATAATGAATAAAAAAGATGTCACCCTCTTTCTTTTCATATCTCTAATATTTTCTCATAGTGATAAAAATTGGTTTTTTTGTTATTAATTGTTATTTTAAATACTCAATAACAATATTTGTAATTTTAATATTTATTTTATTCAATGAATAATATCTTTAATAGTTTGTTAAATTATAACACAGGGCATGTTCAAGTAATAGAAAAATCAAGTAAAGAAATATTAAAAAATATTTAAATTAAAAATATATTATGAAAATATTATGTTATATGAAGTTTTAGATACATATAACTCTTTACTGTTGTTTTAAATGGTTATAATGAAGTAGTACCTGTGTACATGTGGATTACCATCTCTAAAAAGGGATGTTTTTTCTTCATTACCTCACAAGGACAATATTATGATGGATTAAATTAATCGGTATGATGTTCATGAAATTATTATCATAATATAAAGCTAATATTTCAATTATTTTCATTACTTTAATTCCATTTAAAATTTATTATGTTTTATATAATGACAGTTAGTTTTCATATATTAACATTACATAACATTTGAGTAATGCATAAAACATTACACAAATAGAGGTCTAAATACAATAATAGTCTTCTGACTTTTTAAATTAGGAAACATAAAAACTATTACATAAATGATCTATATTATATCCTATTCTGTTCTCCAATACTAGAACCCCTCTTAGATATGTCATATATGAAATAAACATTCATTTCCTACAGAAGGAATCATAATAATTGGTGATATTAGATTCTTATTGTGTATAATAAAAGGAGGTATATAAAAATAAACATAGGGATATGGGTACAACAATGTGATCATATCATTATAATATCACAAACTTCATACTGAAGAACATAAACTAGAATCATGGAATAATTCATGGAAGTTAAAAAAACCTAAATAATAAACAAATAAAGAACATAATCCATGAATTAAAAAAATAGGAATAAGAAATGTAAATTTAGAAGACCCATAAGCATATAAAATTATTTCCATAGTTACAAAGTCATTTTTCCAAGGCCTTCGTAATATATTGGTTTCACTCCCTATACCATTTGACAGTCATGGTTCACTCATATGACTATCTTTGTAGCATGATTTCACTCCTCATACCATCATAGTAGTCACGGCTCACTCCAATGTCCATCTTAGTTTTTGAGTACTACTCCCAAGACCATACTAGAAGTATGATTTTAATATCCATACCATCTTAGTAGTCATGGTTCACTCCCACAGATATATTATTAGTCAATTTTCAATACCAAGATAATCATAGTCTATCTCATGAGATATAAATCATTACCCAATTAATTTAAGGGATATATATGTTCCCCCAATCTCATAATGAAATCATATATAATGTAAAAAAATAAAAATTAATCCTAAACTAACCCATAACATGAAATGGGTGTAATAAGAGTGAAATAACATACTAAATTTTGGAAAAGATATAGGTTTCATAATAATTTCATCAAAAGAATAACCCTTGAAAATAAGTTAATTTTAAAATCATGTAACATGTGGAGAAAAAATGGGTTTCAAAACATGCTAACCTTGAAATAAATCGAGTTTAATAAACAATATTTCATAAAAACGTAAATCATTATGAAAAATAATTTTAATAGAATAGTAGGATAAATTCCTATAATTGCACGCATAACACCAACAGATGTCATCTTAGAAGGAATATAATTTTGCAAGATATTTTAAAAAAAATTATTTAGGAAAATATCATTTATTCTTTGAAATGTATTTTTTATATCAAAAATCCATGAGAAAATTATTATCTTCAAATTTTAATTCAAAACACAAAATTATGGCTTGAAAACATTTTGAAAACATTTTATCGTGAATATATATAAAATAATATTGAATACATTTTGAACAATAATTTTTCTTTAAATAAGATAATCATGAATATATTTTTGAAAACTATAATCATTTACATATTAGAAAATAAGCACCAAAACATTTGAAAAATATTTTTGTTCGAAATCATATAAAGAATGCTCAAAATAATTTTGAAACCCATTTGTTTGATAAAAAAATGAAAAATTATAATCTTTTATTTAAATCATTTTGGAAATCATTTAGATTTAAAAACATTTAATACTTATAAACAAATCATGATTTTTTTAAAGACAAATTATTTTAAAAAAATTGAAATCATATGAATAAGTAAAGAAATTGATTTTAAAACCATGTAATAGAAAACCAATTTAAATCATTTATAATAGTTGTTATGATTTTTAAACCCTTTTTAGAAAACATGGTTTTGAATGAAAGAAAATTTCCGACCGAATAAAGGGGTCAAGTCATACTTTCATAAAAATAATTTCATAATCATCTTATGTACAGAAGATTGTAAAATGTCACCAATAGATGAATATATTATAAATATATAGAGTAAAATATAATTCTTGTGTTCTCTTGATAAATGGATCACAATATTTCATCAATAGAAGTAGAATTAAAAACAATCTTGATATATGATGAGATTATTAGAATATAATTTAGCACTTGATAACATTGAATTATTAACCTCATGAAAGAAAATAATATTTAAATAATCTTAAAATATAATTATTATATTGATATTAATTATATTACATGTCAAATGTGTCATATAAACCTCAAAAAAAATATAGGTGCATAAAAAAACATTTGTCTCAAATTGAGACAAAACTACTTCAAAGATTTTGTAGTACTTGATCCTAAAAAACATAAATTAAATATCATCAAATTGATATGTATATATAAAAATATTTATTTAAAAAATAATACAAAAATATCAGTTTCAGTATATACACCACACACACAAAAAAGTGTTGAACATGGAATGTATCTTTGATAAATAAAAATTAGTTGAAAATCCCTTACCTTATGTCTTGACTCAATTATTTTTCTGAAAAACTCATGTATAATAAATATTTTTTTAATAAATATTTTAAAGAACCATATTAATGTATCTAATACAATATTTTTTTATTATGATTTTGTATTACCCTCTTTTTAATAGTTTCATAGTAATTTTATGCTCTGGTTAATATTCACATTATTTTTCGCATGTCTCTTAATTTGTAATATCACTGGTAAATTTATATATCATGGTTTACAAAATTTAAACCATGATATAAATATCATATATTTTTATTATATTTTTATTAAAATAATCTATATAATTTATAGTTATGAAATACAATCCACTGTTCATGGAGACGGTAGTCCTAACAGACACATGACTAATGTTTCTAATTTTCTTATAATATTGAATGAAAGAATGCAAAGGATATATATATATATATCAGTATAGTAGCTTAATTATTTCATATATATCATATAATTACACAAACCCCATCATTTATATATTCTATGTAGTGTGTGAAAAAATATTATTTCTTTTAGAAGATAACCGTCTACACTTCCCCAAAAGAAAATAACTTCTTTTAAAAAGATATAATGTATAAAGGTGTGTGTTTTAAAAGTATTTAAAATTAATAAAATCATAATAAATATAATAAATTTCATATATATAGAGTGTTTCCATCATAATTACCAACCACAAAAAGTGATAATGTAAAAAGATGAGCAATCATCATTTTTTTGAGGTTGTAGTTCACCGTACTTGTAAACAGTAATTTTTTTACCCAATTGATGGATGTGTGCATAAGTGTTGGTCAAAACATTATAATAAATTATTATCATTATATTGAGTATGTTTTTATTTTTATTTGATTATGGAATAATTATAGTGGGGTGGATGACAATATTATAAAGGAACATGTGGAAGGATGTTACCTCTTCATTGGGAAACTACTTTTGGATTTCAAAAAATCATTTCTTTGGATTGATTTACACCTAAATTGAGGCTTCAAAGATGAATCTAAGGATTTGGAATGATTATTGGGATAATATTAGTACAACCATAGTTGTTTTAGAGGTTTGAACAAGTGGGTGGAGAGGAGGCCTTTTTATAGTGGACAAGGAGTGACACACATGAAAATATTGTGAGAAGGGATTAGACCAATGTTTTCCAATGGGATGTGGTTCCAATAACAGTCCACGTTTGATGAAATTTATTATATGAATTATATATGTCTATAAAATGGATTTTAGACATATTCCTATAACATTTAGGCTGTTATGATTAAGGTTTAGTCTTTAGTTATTCTTAATTTTACCTTCATCATTGTAATAAATTTTAACTACTTTCGATATTAGTTTTTTAAAAATAAAATTATCATTATTAGAAATTACAAATTATTATGATTTAAAATTTGGAATAAAATTTTTTGAATTCCAAACATAAAATTGGCTGAAATTTATTGAATTTAATCCCACAAATTGGATGACAATGGGGATTTTCAAAGTAAAATCCATCAAAAGATTTATATATTTCTACAGTTAATTTCAATGTGAAATTAATTAAAATGACCTAAATTAGATTGAATTATAATATATTAATATAATTAAACAATATATATTATTAATATTATTATTTAGCCTTAAAAATAAATTTTAAGAAAAAGATTATTTGAAATTAATTTTAATATTTTACACTATTCATCATGAAAAACATCATCGAAAAATAAAACTTATTTACCCTAAAATAAATTTTTTCTTTTCTGTTAAAATATTATTTTTATTTTTAAATATTATATTAATAACTTTTTAAATTTTAGTTTTGAAATATGTTTTCAATAAAAAGTAGTAAAACTTATTTTATAATATTATTTTTTGTTTGTGTAATGTTGGGTATGTTCTCATCTAATGCATCTGAAATCAATTAGTTGAATATAGAAAATATTTATTTTATTATATAAAAAATAAATTTAATTAAAATCATTCAAAAGACTTAATTATGTTTACATATTATGATAAATCCTATTTTTTACATTAAAATAGACTTTTATAAAATCATTCACATTATATTCATTTGGTTTCTATATTAATTTCTAATGATTAATAACTAAAGTAATTAAACAATATAATTTTTACTTTATTTCATAATATAATCATAATGTTAATGGAAATGTTATATATTATTAAATAATATTTTAAATTATATCTTCTTTTCTATAACACTCAGTCTTTCATGTTATGTAGGTCGTCGAGGAAGGTGAGTCATGCAAGTAACGTAATATATCCTCGGTGATTTATATTTATAAAGATATAATTTCTGTTTTTTATTAAATTATTAACTTTTTGTTTCATTATAATAAATCTAGATATATTTAAGTAATATTATATAAAATATTTGTAGTATTTTGCGAGTTAAAAAATATAAAAATTATAAAATTAAATCAAAAAAATATTTCAAAAAATATTGATGTGTTACATTATACCTCCATTAAAATTAATTTCACCACTAAATTTATTATGGGGTATCAGAGGATTAATACTTGAGTTTTCCATTCAAATAAACTCAACTTGTATAGATGAACACTAATGATTCTTTTAATTAGAGAAATTTTGGAACTATTACAGTTCCCCAAAGTAACTCAATAATACCTTCATGTATAGGAGAACATAGTTGGGTATTACAACATAGACATAGAAGGGAAATATAAGGATAACATTCTAAAGGAGATTGATAGAGAATATAGTTAGGATAAATTTAACAATCACCATTCCATTAATCTATAATGATCTAATGGTCCATTTGATCCATTGAATGTGAATGTACGAGGATAACATTTTTTGGTTCAACATCCCTTTTCATGTTGTAGAATAATTTTAATGAAAATGTAAACATACACGATTTTAGGAGAACCATACCCACTATCACTCCGTGATCAACATCAACTTTTTATATCATTCCATAAAAGGAAGGATGATTTTTCATTCCTAAATCATTAATAGATCATGAAATCCAGGATTAGTCATCCAATCTGTTTTCTTATACTGCCGAAGAAAATTTGTTGGAGTAGGTCATCTTTTATACATGAATCTTCATATGGTGAGATAATACTTCAATCTCCCAAGCTATATCTAATTATTAACAGAGGATTTTAACAAATGGTAAGCCTAATTTCCTCTCTTAAAGATGAAAATCTGAAACTTCATAAATATTTTTACGAAATTGCCTTAACATGGATCCCCCAAGTATCACAAACTAGCTCTTGGTAGTCACATTCCAAACATGTGAATAACCTTAGTGTATATTACATTAAAAAATTTTAACATACTCAATAAAAATATATCCTTTTTGGAAACTTGAATGGTTATTTTTTCATGGATTACTAGATACATTATTTAAATAAAATAATTTCTAAATTTATCTATAATAAAATATACCATTTTTTAATAATTTGTTCATGGGAAATCTATTTTGTCTAATTTAATTATTCATATCCCACATATCTTTATCCAAAAATAATTTTCTAGACCTCGTGCATTAATTAATTGTTACCTTCCCCAAATCAAAATAACAACTATCTATTTCTTCATCACTGTTTTATATGTACTTTTAAATTCATGAAAAAAATATAATGAAAATACCAAAATATTTCTAGATTTATATAACATAATATTTAAATTAAAAAACATTAAACTTCATTCAACCAATATTATTTTCAAACAATTACTCAAGATTAATGAACTTATTCCTTAAATCGACATTACAAGAATATGAAATATTTATCATCTTTTATGTTAAATCGACCTTAATATACTAATTATTCATATTTTTAATATAAACTATACACAAAGAACATCACATACCTTTCACATGTCATTTTCTTTCACTTTATAAATATAATTATAACTAATACTCTTACCACCTTTCTGATTCTCATTATGATATTTATACTTAAAAATTATATTTTAATAATTCCCATACATTCCACATATTAAACACTAAATTCTAACCATGTTTCTTCTAGTTCTCCCAATTTAATAAAAATGATAGTACAGGGTGAGAAACACATATCATAGAATATAACCACATAATCTTGAAAAATTACTTATATGTTTTTTAAATCATAACACAAAATTTTTAATAGAGGAATATATAGGTCTATCATAGGTTACTCATGTTCATATAAATTTTTAGTCCTTTATGATTCTTGTTGAAATTTTTGTGATTTCCCAAAGCATATCCCCCTAGAGTGTCAAACCAAAGGTGTAGAAATTCCAGTTTTTGTGTTCCATGTAACACCATGTAACAGTTGACATCCATTTTCAGAGTTAGTACTACTATGTAAATTTTTACAAGATTTAAATACAATAGTTGTATCAAGATAGGGATGTATTTTAGAAGTCCCTTCACTCAATCCTTTACTAAAATTCTAGGACATCTTCCTTTACTATTTCTTATCCTAAGAATTATATATTTAAATGTACTTATGGTTCTCACTAAGGATTTTTCATCTTTATTCCAAAGGATAACAAAACCTTATTTTTTCTACCAACTATAGAGACATTCTCATTTCATAAATTAACATTACATAACATTTTTGGTATACATTAAACATTACACACAAAAACACCCAAAGACCGTACTATTCCAGTGCCTTTGGAAACATAGAATCATAAAAGCTACTACAGAAGGGTTTAACATTATATCCCATTAGGTTCTGCCCGGATAGAAATGGTCTTAGACATATAATAAAGGAAATATATATATTGATAACCTAGGGAATGAAACATAAAATGTTGTGAGCTCGGATTCTCAGTTAGGGTAATCAATGGAGAAATGTATGATAAACATGACCATAAGGGTATGAGAATATGAACCTAACATTAGAATATCATTCCAAACATATCAGATATCATAAATGAAAATAAATTCATAAATCCTAAAAGATAATAACTCATTACTCATAAGGAAATAAAGAACATAATCCATGAAATATTGAAAAAGGATTATAACATGGAATTTGGTCAGAACATAAGCATATAAAATTATTTCCATAGTACTCATTGAATTATTATCAATTTCATCTTATAAGAATGGGTTCACAACCCATACCATCTTGGAAGACATGGTTCACTCCAATGTTCATATTATTGGCATGAGTTCACTTGTATTACCATATTTGTATTCACAATTCACTCCAATAGTCATCATAGTTGTAAAGCTTCACTTCCAAGACCATATTATTAGTATTATCTTAATCATCATACCATCTTTGTATTCATCGTTCATATACATGGCAATATTAATAGTCAATGTTAACTACCATGGCTATATTAGTTTATATAATAAGATATAAATCTATACACAATTCATTGGATCAAGATATAGGTTCCACCCATCTCATAGTTAAATCCTACACATATGTTCCAAAACATCACCAACAACCTTTGGAAAATGATACAAGTTTCATAATCATTTTCATAACATCCTATCCCATGAAAGAAAGTAGTTTTCAAAACCATATAACATATGATGAAGAAATGGATTTCAAAAACAAGTCACCCATAAAATATAAAATGTATTATAAAAATAATTCCATAAAATCCTAAACCTTTTAAAGATAAAATATAAATGGAAAATTTGGATCATTTATTTGAATATCATGAGTAACACCAATAGTTTACATAATATATGGGAAATAATTTTTGAAATATATTTTAAAAATATTTATTAGGGAATATATATTTTATTCTTCAAAATAGAATTTTAAATCATAAAACCATTAGAAACCGATTTTATTCGAAAAGTAATTGAAAACATATAATGAAGGATTGTAATACATTTGAAAAAAAATCCACAAAAAATTATAAGAGAATATAGAAAACATTTTGAAAATAGTTTTCCATAAAATCATATAAAACAAGATTGAATGAATTTTAGAGAACTATTTTCCTTGAAAACTTATAAAACATGATTTAATGAATTTTACAAACCCTTTTCTTGGAAAAAAATTTAAAAACATATAGACAAATACTTTTAATGTTTTCAAAACAATTTAATTTAAAATAATTAAAAACCTATAAGTAAATCATGTACATTTTCAAAAAAATTATTTCATTGAAAACACAATGAAAACATATAAATAATGCATGAAAATGATTTAAAAAATTCCATTGAAGACAATTTAAAAATTTATAACTAAATATTAAAAATTATTTGAAAAATCATAGATAAAAATAACATTAATAAATATAAATAAATCATTTCATCTTTTTTGAATCCTTTTTAGAATATTTGATTTTGAATGAACACAGATTTCTGACTAAAGAGACCGGTAAAGTGTGATTTTATTAAAAAAAAATTATTAATCATTTTAACTAAAAAAGTGTGGAGAAATGGCACCATTACATTAATGTATCATGAATATATTGTGGATAATAATAATTATGAGTTCTCTAGATAGATTTATCATTATATTTCATTAATTGAAGTATAATTTTAAAAAATCATGATATGTAATGAGATTGTTTCAATAAACTCTTACATCATGGTAACATTGAATTAGTATCCCCAAGTGAGAAAATAAAATTAAATGAAGCTTAAAATATAATTAATGTAAATTCTGTATTTAAAATTTCAAAGGCAGTATATAAACCTCATATAATATCTTAGGTTCACAACAAAACCTGTTCCTCAAAAAAGTGAAATTTACCCTAACTACTTTACCGATTTGGTAACTTTTTAACCAGAAAAACCATGAAACGAAATATAATAAAATGGATATTTAAATAAATATAAATTAAAATATAATAATCTTATAATACATTCCTGGTAAGTATATACATGACAAAAAATATATGAGCGCTGAACGTGACATGTATCTCACAGATATAAAAAGTAAGACTGACATAATTTACCTTTTCTCTTGACTCTATTCATTATAAAAAATGCCTCATGTATGATAAACATAATTTTAATATTATTATTTTAAAGAACCATATTCTTATATCTAATTGCATATATGTTTTTTTATTTCATTATATTACCCTATTGTTAATTGATTCCTATTATGTTTACGCTTTGGGTAATATTCACTTTATTTTACACATGTGTCTAAATTTTTAATATATTTAGACTATATATATATATAATGATATCCATCATGTAGAACTTTATATAAATATATTTATTATTTATTATTTTTATACTATAATAATATATGGAACATATAATTATGAAGTGGAATGTACTATTCCTGGAGACATTGGGTCGTACGTACACATGAATGTTGTTCCATTTTGCTTGTAACATCGAATGAAATAATGTAAATGATATATATTAATATATATAATATCATTAATGTATAATTATTATGTCATATTTATCATATAGGTTTATTAAACCCATCCTTAATAAATTTTATGTAATGTGTGAACAAATCATATCACTTTGAGGAGGCGGTAGTCCACATTTACCCAAACGAAATTCTCAAATTTACCCAAGATAGAAAATATAGTTGTGTCTTTTGTAAAAACTTATAGAAGAATGAAGGAAAAATAAATATTATATATATAATCTATAAATTTTTTTTCATATAATTCTCCACCATGAAAGGTAGTAACGTAAAAAATGAACAATCATATTTCTGTGAGGTGGAAATTCACCATATGCGAAAATAGTTTGTTTCCCATTAGATAGAAGTGTGTGTAAGTGTAGGTGGAAACCATATCCTAAAAATATCTTAAAATATTTAGGATAATTTTGTTTTTATATAATCATGGAATAAATAGATTTTAGGGGTGGTATAATTAAACTAATATAAAGGATATTGAGGAAGGATGTTACGTCTTCTTTGGGTAACTACTTTTTGTTTTCTCCAAATGGATTCCTGGGATTGATTGCATCCAAAAGGGAGGAATAAAGGAGTAATATAGTGATTAAGGTAGTTTATTTGTAATATAATTGCCTATCCTAAGTGGTTTGATACATGTGAAGAAGTGGGAGGAGGGGAGGCCTTTTTATAGTTGAGTGACACTCTTGAACATGTTTGGAAAATGAATTCCACCCACGTTGTATCCAAATAATTTGAATCTAATAATTATAAAATGTAGAAAAAAGTAATTATTGTGTCTAAATATTTTCATAAAATGTATTTTTGACATGTTTCTAGGACAATTATGTTATTATGTTATTGGTTTCGTCCCGAGTTAATATTAGATTTACCTTATTGTATGTTACTAATTTTTATTTTGGTCACTAATAATCTATGTAAAACACTAAGTTTAACATATTAGACATTATAAATCATTCAAATTCCATATATTTAATACAACTTACCAAAATTAAAAACAAATAAGTGGAAGAATATAATTTAAATTTAATCTCGCAGATGAGATGACAATCCATGTTTTTAATGTAAAAATGTTCAAAAGTTTTCTATGTTTTTATTGTTAATTTCCTATTGAATTTAATTATAGTGGACTAAATTGTATTAATAGATAAAAATTTATCTAATTTAAAATTTAAACTATCTTAAAATATAATTTAAAACTGTAAATAAATTATATTAAATTAGGTTTGAATTAAAATGTATTATTTTCACTATTCATCAAAAAATTGAATCATTATATAAAGATACAAAGAAATTATCCTAAAAAAATTTATGTTCATATTTAAAATAGGATGTTTATTTTTAAATAAAATATATATATATATATATGTAAGTTAAAAAGTTTATATTTTATATATGTTCTCCATTAAAAGTTGAAGATTGGATTTTTTAAAAAATATAGGTTTTTATGTGTTATATTGGGTCTATTCACACATTATGTATAAAAAATAAGAAATATGAGTATAAAAAATATTTTTTATGAATATATAACATATATATATAATTAATACCATTTACTCTTAGTAATTAATTTAACATATTATGATAAATAATTTATTTCACATAAAAATAGACTTTTATAAAATCAATCCCATTATATTATTTTGGATTCTATATTAATTTATAATTAATGGGTAAAAAATGAATTAAACTATATATATTAATATTTTATTTAGTCGTATAATATTTATTTTAATGTATATGTTATATCTTATTATGTAATTTTTTTATAAATATATTATTGTTTGGAAAGACATGGTTTTGCGTGTTACGCAAACCATTGATGAACGATAATCTTATGTTTAATGTAATCTAACATTTCTGTTTCTTGTATATAATTCTAAAATTTATTTTATTTTTATTAAATAATTATAATTTTTTTTTAAAACTCAATTTATAGATAGTACTATAATATAAAATAAATTATATTAAATTCTGTAAGAAATGAAAAACATGAACAAACTTATATTAATTCGGAAAATAATAATTCAAAAAATCTGAAGGTGTTCTATGAATCATGAATATGGGAGGACTACCAAATCCATGAAGTGATCTGATTTAATTTTCATTTAATCCTATATAGGATAGTTATAAAATTATTTTTAATGTATAAAATGATAATCATGTCATGATTATGATATAGGAGATGATGTAATAATGACCACTTTGATCACAATCATCATAACCATGTTGTCAATATATTATGAATTAAAAATCATCAATACATCAAATGTGAAATTAACCATTTCAATAAATAAATAAAACATGTTAATAATTGTGTGAGAAGAAATAATAATGAAATGAACATGAAAAGATTTCTTAATAAAAAATAATTCTAATGTAATTTCATAATTATGGAGTTTGATAGTGTACTATGTCAAATTAGACATAAGGTAGGAGGTCTTTCTTCAATCACGTGTTTTAATGTATTAATTTGAAATATTTTTTTTATTTCCATTTTAATTAAAATACATTAGGAATATTACAATTTATAATAATGTTATCATGAATTTCATGTTAAACTACTTTCGAATTTCCTTTTAATTTTTTATAAATGTTTTTTTACTCATCCATAGATTGAGTCTTTTAAAATAAATTTCCAGAGTAAAAAAAATCATAAAATATATGAGTCAACCAATTTTTTCATCTTCATAGATGTTATTCATTAATATGCTTTCTACACATGTGTGAATGATTTTTTCAGTAAAAAAAATAACACAATTTTTATTGTAATTTTTTAAATATATTTTTTGAGGAAATAGAATCTCCTTTCAAATTTCAGATATAAATAATGGATTAATTAATATAGAATTAAATTCAAAATTAAATGGGATTAAAAATTAATGTGAAAGTTATATGTGTTTGATTAATTCAGTGGTTTTTGATAATTTTATATGAATGATAGAGAAGCATGATATTTCTCTCAGTATGGTTGATCCCAATAAACATTTCCAATGTATTATGTAATGTGTGGGAGATTATCAATTATAGGTTACTCCTATTAGATATCAAAATTATATTTTTTGGTGATTCTACTATAAAGTATCTTGTAATCGTGAATTAAAATCAAATTTCCAAAGGTATATATTTTATAAACCTTTAATGGTTTAAAAAGGAAATAATTTTTTCAAAGTTAATAAAATGAGTATATATAATTGTAAAAATATTATGATTTTTTTAATAAAAAGAAAATAATTATTTTTTTGAATGGTATTCATGAGATTACATTTTTTATGAGAAGTAAATACGATTATAATATTTACATTATGAATAAAAAAGAAAAATAATTAAGAAAAATATTAATAAATTATGACTTTTTATGAAAAAACTAAACAGATATATGAGGACAGAAATTCATTGTGAAAATGAAATATTATTACATGGTTTTCAAGTTCACACATTCTTTAACTATATCATTTACAATTTAATCTCTTATTATGATTTTTTTATTCCCAAAGTTTCAAATGTTTTTTCATAGGTGTTAGGGATGTTAATGAAATTTAATTGTGTCACTATTATATATTTGGGTATTTCCACAGAGGAACAAAGTGTGACGACATAAATATTTTTTTGGATAAATGTATAAATTGAGGAAACATAATATTATTTATTTATTTTTTAGATAATTCACTAAAATATTAATAATAAATTATATTTCAATTTACATAAGGTGAAACATTTATATAAATCATGTGCTTATTTGACAATTAATATATGGGGAATTAAATTACCTCATCCCACCTCAGCCTATGATAGTGCCTCAACAGATCTCATTTCCTAAAAATGAAAAATCCACCCAAAATCATGATATTCTATTCCAATAACCATGTTTTTTATTTTGTATCATCTAAATTGTTAACAAATAAAAATTCATCCAACCACACTTACATTCATATTACCTTCCACTATTTATGTTTGAATAAATATATATTCATAGTAAGAAATTATATGAAATATATGATCATTATTATTGTAATCATTAATCAATATCAATATATATGTTTGGAAATTTTATAGGGTTCTTGGATCATGATGCCACACTATTATGGGTGGTGTGAATCAGGTGTGACCAAATTTTCCTTAATTATTATAAAATAATATTTACCACTTTATATTGATCTAATATCAATCATGTTTAGTATTTCATAATACTATTATATATTCAAAATAAAATATCCTCACACACAAAAAATGTAATTTAATTCAGGAAAAATAGATCATAGGATTTCTATAAGGTTCGACCTTAGTGTGAAAAGTCACCTGATGTTGTTTTAATTTTTCTATAGGACAAATTTTTTTAAATGTAATCATATTATTGAGTATGGGTAGGGTGGTATGTTTTTATCCTTTACCAAATAATTTACCATTTGATATGGGTGAACAGATAAAACCACCCAATTCTATGACAATACATAATTTTATATGTATTTCCTTTGAAATAAACATGAATCATTTGATAACTTACTTTACATGAAAACGTGTGACTAAATGAAATGATGATATTGTATACAAATATAACCAAGATTTTTTCATGATAGTAATAAATTGGATTAACAAAATTATATATATATATATATATGTTCTTTACATAATCAAAATAGTATTATTATATCCAAATAAATAATGTAAAATATATTATTATATAAATTTAATGATTAAAATGACTATTTTTAAGGATAAACTATTCTATAATGATAATTTATTATTGTCTATAAAAATATTATTGATTACTACTAAAAAATATTTTAATGAAATATATTGGTAATTTATGCATTAAAATGCATGAATTATTATTTGATTGTTCATGAATGAATATATAATAATTTATTGGAAAAAAAGTTATCTTAAAAAATACATATTTTCAGTTCTGTTTTTATTTTTTCAAATAATAATTTATAGAATATATTTTTTGAATATGGTTTTAAAATATTTTGAAGATTATATATTCACTACTAATTTTAATAATAAATTTTTTTAATAGTCAATGAATGACTGTAAAATTATCATTAGGCATAAAATTCCATATTCAGAAAACTAGTTTTCATTGTTCATTGTGAACATTATTTAATATTTTATTCATAAAAATATATAAATTAAATATGATGAAATATAGTAATTTCCTGTGATAATAATTTACTAATTTTTAAAGGAGACATTTTTTGGTGTTATTAGGAATAGAGAACAATTATTCCAGGTTAACGATAAAACAAATTTAATAGGAGTTTAACGAAAGTGATAAGTGTATGGAGGCTACATAAACATATATAATTATTATTTTTCAAATATATTTAAACCATATGTTATCATAGAATTTAAAACATGTATATTTTCAATATGTATACACCAAATATTCATTAATAATATCAAAATCTAGTAACAAATTCCAAGTCAATCATCTCTCTAACATATAAAAAGGAAACTCTTATCCACCATTATTTAAAAATTTATTCCTTAAAAGTAATTAAATCTCTACCCTAATAGAATTATATATTCCTAACCCTTATAATAGATGCATTTTCTTCTAAGACCAATTATTAAAGGATAATGTTTTATACTAAAGGATGTCTCTCAAAGTAGAGTTACAAAACATAACAGAGCTCTTTTGGGTATATTTTTTCATCCACTATATATAATCCTATTATATACCACAAAAAATGAAGAATAATTAATCATAATTATACTGATATGACCTTATAAGTATAGAAAAACCTTTCACCTCCCTCATTCCATTAAATATGAAATGAATGTACTTCTCATGTATATGTTTAGATTATTTCCTCCACATAATGATATGATTCATTCTCTATTACCACATTAAAATTGATAGATAAAATGATGGTTTTAATAAATATATATAATATTTTTTAAAAAATAATACTATTTTAATTATAAAATATTATTTGGTTTCATTTTTTATATTTAATTAATAAATGATTAAAATGTTTGTGTGTACCTATGGACTATTATTTCCTTTAATGGTGTAATTAGTTTTTTTGGTATCTGAAATTTATGTATGGTGGGAAATAAATTTATATATTATATTTATTAAATTTATAATTTTTTTAAAATTTTATTGGTTATTTAACTATTATCAATGTAAAATGATCAAAACCAACAAAATGAAACATTCCTAAAAAATGAACAAGTCAACAGCCAAAATGATAATTTTAATAAAGATTAATGAATAAATGCTAGTTTAAATGTAATAATATAGAGATATAAGGTAATATGAGTAGTTATATGGAATTTCTTTTAATTACAAAAAACACATTTATTATACTGGAGGTCAGATTGCATATGAAGAAATTCCAACATGAGGTAATGGTTTAAAATTCCATTCTAATTATTTTTAAGGATATTTTTGGATTAAAGTTAGAAAATTAAATTAAATTATATATATATATATAAATTCATTTGCGTTTTAATTTAAAATTGTTATTTTAAAAGAATACATTTTTTATTTCAATAAATCTCATTAATTAAAATAAATTATGGATGAAGGTTTTTATAGAAAATAGAAATTTCTTTTACCTTTGGTTAATAATATTTTTCATCATTGTAGATGTATTCATTAAAATGATTCCAAAAATATTTTCATTATTAGATCATTATTGAGCAATACAAATTTTACCTGTGATTCACATTCTATAAAAATAATTATAATTAATTTTCAATATATTTTCTGAATGTGGTACTTTTTAAAATGGAAATGAAAAGTATATTTTTTATTGTATACACAATTAAAAAACATTCTTTCCATCAGAAATTATATTCACCTTGAGTAATCATTCATTAGAATCCATGGTATATTTTAAAAAATAGAAAATAATTTATAAATTTTTCAATTTTAAATATGTCATTTTAAAATTATAATGTTAATTTTATCTGGAAATATTTAAGTGATTTTTTTTAAATTTTAAATATATTGAAGAATATGTAGATGGTATTTATGCTTCACTGGTGATATGATTCTGTGATATCACCTTTATTAACTTTCTTTATAGTTAATTAATATGAATAAGAATTGTTGAAAAAATCAATTTTATTTTCCATGGGATAAGCTATGATGAAATAATAAATTCATTCATGATTTTTTTCCATATATATTAATTGATTAAGATTACTTTGTGGGTTAGATTATTATATCCCTAAAATGATTTAGTAAATTTTTAATGTTTTATGAGCCCAATGGGTACATGGGAGATCATACCATGCCTAATAATATGATAAAATAATGGATATCCCAAGGCAAAAAATTGGAACATGGGTGTTCATCTCATGCTTAATGAAAGTAAATAGTTGTTCAGTGGAAGCCTAATGGCGGAATAATGTCTTACTGTGTAGCCATGAAATAATATTTCTATGATTATAATTATTATTAAATTTATTCCAACCATTTTTTTAAACTATCTTATTCAAAAATTTTACATTCAGGGATTATATTATTTTTTTCTTTTGGAATGATGTTATATGATCTTACCTGATCTCTTTCATGACTCGTGATAATTATATATGAATTGTTGGTTATAGATTTAAATTTATAATAAATGTTTCTCATACGTTTTTGATAATTTTATGCAAAAAAAAAATCTTTACATCTCTGATTATTACCATTAATTTACATATGATCTGACACACTATTAGGTTTCCTTTACCATAAATATGAAAAATGGTTTTGTACATTATATATCTAATAAAACTAATAGTTATATATAATGTAGTGGCATATGTTATACATATTTTATCTACCATTAGTTTATGTATATCATTTTCCAAAGACACAAACCCATTATTGTTCTATAATTCATTATAATGATATATTATGAATATTTATATAATAAGATATCATAATTATGTATATATGGGTTTTTATTCCTAGGATTGTTTGAAACTACGGTTTAGTAGTTTTTTGGAAACTATTGTAAGAAAAAATCAGGGAAAACCATTAGGATAATCTATAGTATTTAAAAAAATCCTATGTTATGGTAATAAATGGACAACGTATATACTTGAAATTAAATCCCTCTATGTATACTAGCATGATGATACATCACCTGTATAAATTCATCTATTCAAAATAACACTGGATGGGGTGTATTAGGTATTAACTCTATCATCACCAATACAGGATGAGTAGTTTTAAGACAATACACATATCTAGACACTTTTATGGGATAAACATTGATTAATTCACATTTTCTTTATGAGATGCTAAATAAAATTCAATATATCTTAACCATGAATAACCCAGGATAAACCTAATGCTCCATATTTTGAAAAGAATATTTCATCATTTATACATCCTATAAATGATTCTAAATATTATATTTTTTCTCAAAAAGACTATTGTTGATCAAATTATTATTTTTGGATGTAGTAAATAGATTTAACTAGATAGATAAATTTAAGCACTAACTATAATTGACAAGGAAATAATTTTCCTTGACAGAAATCGAGTTCAATAAAAGATAATATGAAATCAATAATTATTTGAATATAATACTTTTTCAAGATGTGAATCATGTTGAACATCCAAAAGACAATAGGAAGAAACAATGTTCTATTTAGTTTATTATGTGGAAACATTAACCATAATTTAGTGGGATCATTATTCCACTAATTAATTAGAAAATGATCATTTACCCTAAAATTTTATTTGAAATTATCTAGTCCTAAAATAATTAAAATTTTATTTTGGTATTTATACAATGGAAAAATATGTACATTCATGGTGTATTCAAGTAAATAACATGAGGAAATAAGAATAAATTAATACATTGAAATGACATTAGTTTAAAATGTTTTTTTATTATCTATATTTCTCTTTTCTATTTTTATGAAATTAGAGAAGGAATAAATTTAGATAAAATAGGTGGATTTTGAATACATTCGTAAAAATAAGGAATACTTTTTAATACTTTCAAGGTATACTTATGTTATTGTAACAGAACAAGAAATTTTTATTGATCGATTATTTATTGTATTTTAAAAAAGTATCTAAGGCCTAATATCCTTAAGATACATCCATATTTATGGTCAAATCATTCTAGATTATCATTGATAGAAGATGAAATTGGTTTTACATGTAAACAACCTTGTTATAATTTCAAAAACAAGAAATTGGAAGGAAAATATAAAAACAAAACCAATATATTCAAGAATATGGGTCTCACTTTATGAAATGAATAATGAATGAAACAATGATGAAATTGGATTAATGGTAATAATAAATTGTTATGTGTGTAATAGAAGGTCATAATGAAATTGAATGCTAAAATGATTGGAAGAATTTAGGTAATGGATATAAAGATCCAAAAAATGAACCACCCCCATAAAAATTATCCAAATGCAAGGAGTGTGAGAATAATGCTAACCAGTTTATAAATTTGATTATTAATGATAATGATGGATCATAACAACATCATAACACTATAATAAAGGTAAATATCATGAAATATTTACTTATATATATGGTGTATGAAAAAAAGTATGGAAAGGTATCGTTACTATCCAATCATGATCTTATAATTTCATATTTGATTATATTTCCACCCACAAAATTATTCGTAGATGATTTTATAAAGGAACCACATTACCAACAAAATTATTATATTTTTAACGATCATTGAATAATCATTATTTTTTTGAGATTGAATTTAAATTGTTTATTTCATCATTGATTGATTTTTTTGGAAATTTGATCCATATAAATAAATTTGTTCTTACTCTAGATTAATTAGATGTTATCATGGAATTTAAGGTAATTAATTATATAAATCCTTAATAAATAATTATTAAGTAAGTGAAGTGACAATTGAGATTCTAATCTAACATATGATCATCTATCAATGTGATGATAAATATAATCTCTAATATAAATTACAACAATTGTATAGATCTTGATTCTGATACATAAGGGGTTTTTACCTTATATGGTTAAGGGGAAACTCAAAATAAATAATATACCAAATTTTTAGGAGTGAATTAATATATTTTTGGAATATATTTCTTATCTTATGCTAAAACATAAATTATTTTTTTCAAGAGTCTTCTTTCAAGGAGATACACCTATTTTAAAGACTCCATAAAAAATATATCAAATAACTTTTAGGAAGTACAAGAAAACTATACAAGAATCTATAGAATTTATTCCTTTATCAACGTGTGTCACCTAGGGATGCACATACTAATTAGATTATTATAAATACATATCAACATCACTCTATATTGATTATTATGAAAAATAAAAGATCACATAATGAATAAGTATCTTCTATCTCTTATTGATGAATTTTTCTCTCAATTACATGGAGCACAATATTTTTCAACAATATAACATTGATTTGGATACTACTAATTAATGGTGAAAATTGAAGATGTACCAAAGATATATTTCTATAAAATGTATGGATAAAATAAATTTATTTCCATTCCATTATGTCTTAGTAATATACAATTTATATTTATAAGAATAAGGTATAAATTCATTAAAAATTACATTGATCAATTTTTATAATATTTACAATCATTTTATTATTATATTGCATAAGACAAAATGTGCTTGAAATTCAATCTAGGATTCTATGAATTCCCATGAGTGAAGATTTTAAACACCCATAAATTCCAAGGAATTTTTTTTAATTCACTTTGGAATTTTACAAGAATGCAGTTTCTTACGGCACCTGATTCTGAGGCTCGGTGTGCCTGGAATCAATTTACGAAGTTTGGCTCGGGTACGTTCAGTAAACAGACGAGCGGGTTTTTCTAACTTTTGAACTGTTGGTTAGAATCAAATTCTGAGGGCACCGATGGAATCGCAGCACTGGTAATTGCTTAGAAACGCCTCTTCCGGAGTTGCGTTTTCTCGGGTGTGGTTTTTTAATTTTCGGGCTTAAAGTTTAGAAATAAAATAATTTTGCGACAACTTTATTTTATTTCACTTAAGCCACTTGGAAGCCACTTGAATCCACTTAAAAGCGGCTTAATCTGAGTTGAATCGGATAGGGTACTATCCATAAATATCCTACCCTCTTGGTAGGATATTTGTGAGGTGGGGCCCACACGAGCCCCACCGTTTCTTTCCGCTAAGTAACGCACCCGCGAAAACCCATCTTTATAAAAGTCAACTGACGCGTTTTCTTAAATTTTTAAGAGACCATTTAATTGGGCGTTTTTTTCGTAAATTAAATGAGCTGTTTCTTTCGTTGAATTAATTCTACGAATTAATGGTTCGTTTCTTATCTTTTGAAATTCAAATGTTTAGTTGTGTAAATAAAATAAGGCTTAAGCTTATTTTATTTTGGGTTGGTCTCCTTTGCCACCTTGAGAGATTTTGAGAAGCTCTCTCCATCTTCTTCAACATTGACGAAGAACACGAAGAACACTTAAGCTCCGACGAAGAATGCCGCTTCTCTTCTTCGTAGCCGGTGTGTTTCTGAAGATTGACGACGCCGCTTCTTCGATCTTCTTCCCGTGTCAACGAAAGGAGACGTCGTTTCCTCCTCGGACTATCTCCATCAGCTTACAAAGCTTCTCCAGTGACGTACCTCTTCGGATGCACCTCGACGTCAACGGAAACGACGTTCGATTTCTGCGACGCCCCACCTCCGCGACGCTAGTCTTCTGCAGCTTGATTGGCGTGCTCCGCACTTGAATCTGTTGTAGGGGATTATTGTTATTTTATTTACTTATTTTCCATTCTTGATTCTAGAATGTCGAACTTCGAAGATAAAGGATTAAATGTTATTGTCTAACGAGAGGGGGGCCCGAACCGCACCAACAAGGCCGAACCCCCCCCCCTCATATGTTCATAATTGTTTCCTTGCGGATGGAACGGGATGGCGTGGTGCCATCGCACCACGCGGGAATCGCAAGACAATTATTGCGCGGCACCATCGCGCCGCGCCGTGGAATGAAATCCAAGAATGTGACGCCGTCGCGTCGCGTTGAAGAAAGTCAAAGGCGCCGCGGTAAGAGCGGGGCCGCGGCGGAGGGAAGCGATGTTGTCGCATCATGCCGGACGGCATAGTCCGCGGCTAGTTCCAGGCCGCGGTGAAGCAAGATGACTGGCGGCCGACACCGGGCCGCCGGTGTCGGCGAAGGAAGGACCGGCCGTCGCCGGTCCTTGCTGGTGAAACCGGCCAGCCAGTGCGGGCCGGCCGGACAGTGGAGACTGGGGGAATTAATTTCCCCCTTCCGGCTCTCAAAAGCGGCCCCAATTAAGGGGTCGCGGTTCTCAAGGGGGGGGGGGGGCTTTGCCCCCCCCGCGTGCGGCACCCGAACGGCACCCAGGCCGCGCCGCCGTGCCGGTCTGCGCCGCCGCGCCGGACCGCGCCGCCGCACCGGACCGTGCCTCCTCACCGGCCCACGCCGCCGCGCCGCCAGCCGGGCCGGGTTTTCCGAGCCGGGCCGGGTCGTCGGGCCTGGTCGCCGCCCGGGGCGGGTCGACCCGGTTCGGCCGACCTAGGGGGTGAGGTCGGCCCGGGTCGGCCTGGACCCAGACCCCCAGTATCGGACCACTTTCGGTCAAATGCTCGTATCTTGGGCTACGAGCCTCCAAACGACTCGCCGTCAGCGGCAACGCGATCCTTGGATCGAGACGGTCGTTTCAGTATAATATACTCTAGGTGCAACTTCCTTTTCGGGAGCCTACGTGGTTAAAACTCCATAGGTAAGCGTGTTTGGCCTAGAGTAGTGATCGGGATGGGTGACCTCCTAGAAAGTTTCCCAGGGTGGGTGTGAGACGGAAAGGACAATAAATAACAGACCCGGCGTCCGATTGACGCGCCGTCTATTTCGTTGAATTCCTCTAAGTGAGACAGATCTTTTGGCTTACTCCGCTCGAGGTTTGGATGCCGACGGAGTGCGGTCGGGTTGGATCGCACCGAAATCCAACCGGGCCCCTGGAACGAAAAATCCAATAACTCTCAGACCAGGCATCCGATTGACGCGCCGTCTGTTGCGTTGAGTTCTTGTTGATGATACGGAACTTTTGGCATCCTTCGCTGAGATTGGGATGTAGTTGGATAGTGGCTGGGTTGGTTCGCACACGAAAACAACCGGGCCCCTGGGACGAAAAGGCTAATAACTCACAGACCGGGCGTCCTATTGACACGCCGTCTGTTGCGTTGAGACCCCTATGATGAGGTGGTCATTTGAGATACTTCTTTGTGGGACTTTTGTGATACTTGGAGTATCGACCAGTAGCTCGTGGATCGGATCCTCCCGGAGACGAGCGTGCGGAGTACGAAGACCATGTAGCCGGCTGAGACCTGACGACTGCTTGACCGACTCAACATGGAGTGAGCAGACTAGCCCAGTGGACGGAGTGCCCGGTATTTGGCGACAGACCCACGGTAGACGGAGCGCCCGGTAGTTGGCCGCAAACCCGCGGCACTCGACAGTAGGAGTACCTCTGCAGGCTATTAGTGGGAGCGCCCGGTATTTGGCGACATAACCTCAGCGGACGGAGCGCCCGGTAGTTGGCCGCAAACCCGCAGTACTTGACAGGAGGAGTACCTCAGCAGTCATAGGTTAGTGAGCAGTACCTCGGAGTCGTGACAGGACCACTGTACACTCCAGATACGGAGCTCTTCAGCAGTTACGGTTTCGATAATGAAAATCCTGGTTTGAGCTGAACTTTTGACCTTTGTGTTTACCTCATGATTGAGATGGGTCACTTGATTACATAGGTATATGTATGGACATATACCTGGGTAGTGGTTATCCGTTGATTTCACAATCCTCGTGTTTCCTCATGATTGAGATGGGTTACTTGATAACTTAGGTATATGTATGGGCATATATCTAAGTAGAGGTTATCTGTTGAGATCTTCTTGTGGTTATCCTTGTCGGTTTAGTGAGACCTTGAGGGTCTCGGGGTCCCTACAGAGTTTCGTTATACTCACCCCTGCACGGGCTATGCCCGCACCTCGTTGTGTTGGTTGCAGACGACGGGCAATGCTGACGGAGGCGGAGTGTTTGAGGACTGGATGGTACCCGGAGGTGGACTACACGACGAGTCGGTACCCAGAGGTGGACTACACGACGAGTCCGTACCTGGAGGTGGACTACGTGACGAGAAAACTCACAGAGGAGGTTGACGGACGAGAGCGTGGAGGAGGCTATATGTACCTACCCTTCAGGTAGGATCCGAGGTGGATGACCAGGAGCTGCGCTATCTGTACCTACCCTTCAGGTAGGACCCGGGGAGGATGACCCAGGAGCTGCTTCCCTCAACCAGCTGTTTGTCTTTTTACTGTTGTACCTTGTTCAGTTGTAGTTCTACTTTCTTTTGGGTTTGTATTCTGGCCCATTTACATTTTAGCTTTTCTTTTGTACTTAGTGTTTTGTTTCCTCTTGTACTCTGTGGTGCTTGTTTTCATTTTTAAAGGCAATGCCTTCCCAGTTATCGGTATTTTACGCCTTTGGTGCTAGTCGCCAGCCACTGGCCTTTGGAAAGCGGGCATAGGTAGTCATGGAACGGGCCCCGAGGACGGGTCGTGACAAATTGGCATCAGAGGAGTTCGGTTCTACCACTGAACTTATAACTCTGATGTTTCCTTCTGTGAAGTAATAGTATTAAGAGTACCGAGTGTGGTTTTCAGTTCAGGGAGTCCAGTATTGGTGCGGGCGGCCGACGTATCCATACACCACGACCCTGAAAAATGGTTACTGACTTTGTGCACGAAAACACTGATTGCGTGTGTGTTTTCCATAAGTTTTATTTAAATGTCAGCTCAAACCAGGTCAGGTCACCAGGTATAATCTTTTGACTGTGTCATGTTGTTTCTTTCAGGATGCCTCCCCGTGGAAGACGAGCTAGAGCCCAGAGAGTGGTACGTACTGACAGCCCGCCGAGCGACGAGGCCTCAGTACAGGGCCCTATCCCAGTTGAGGCCCCAGCAGAGGCACCGGCGGTACTAATACCCATTGGGCCACCGATTCCACCAGCCCCAACAGCAGAGGATGCACGTCTCTTGAGCGCAGTGCATGAGTTCCAGCACCAGAGGCCACCCAGGTTCCAGGGAGGGACAGACCCGCAGGCGGCTGAGGATTGGCTGGAGGCTGTGGTGAGAGTCTTCAGGCTAGTGGGGACGCCGACAGATTTCATGGTGATCCTAGCTGCCATCTTTCTTCCGGATGTAGCAGGCAGATGGTGGAGCCTGATGCTTCAGATGCATGACGAGGTGACACTTCTATGGGCAGACTTCGAGAGCCTGTTCCGGGCAGAGTTTGTACCAGCCACCCTTCAAGCGGTGCGTATATAGGAGCTACTTCAGCTGCGGCAGGGCAGCATGTTAGTGGCGCAGTACTCAGCGAGATTCACAGACCTCTCGCGCTACTCCAGAAATATGGTACGGGACCCGTTCTTTAGGGCCCGAACCTTCGAGCAGGGACTCAGGTGAGAGATTAGAGCTTCTGTTGTTTCTCACAGCTTTCCGACGCAGACAGGGGTGTTGGAGAGAGCCCTCTTAGTGGAGAGTTTCCTTGCTGAGCAGTCTCCAGCCGCAGGACCCACCACTAGCCAGCGTGCGGCAGAGTCTTCTGCAGCAGGCAGTAGACAGATGACACAGAGGTCCTAGAGGACCAGAACTACCGGTGGCCGACTGCACGACTCATGTTCAATTGTGCGGTGAAACCAGGGTGGTGTCAGAGCCAGACGTGACGAGAGTGGACAGTGTTACTCCTGCGGCGGAATTGGTCACATGGCACGTGACTGTCCGACCCGCCATGCAGATGACCAGCAGTTAAATGAAGAACCTCTGAGGCAAAGTATGCGGTTCGATCAGGGCGGACCGCAAGGAGTAGGCGGCCATGGCAGAGGAGTTGGCCATGCAGCTGGAGGTGGACGACGCTTCAGGATGTTTCCACCACCACCAGGAGGCCCACCCCGACCGCAGGGGACAAGAGGACATGGGAGAGCTCAGTTTCAGGCAGCTGAGGCCTATGGTCATGGAGCTCCGAGAGCAGGTGGACAGGAGAGGAACTAGTGGATACATCCTTTGTACTTCTAGTTCCATGATGCATTTGTATTCGTGTCTTTGTACTACGAGCTGCAATAATAAAAAGACACTTATCATTGTTTTTTTTCCTGTCCTTTCTGTTTGGTTGATACTGAGTGGTCCCAGTTAAACTGTTGACTTGACCCTCACTTTTGAGATTCCTACTGGAGGAGACCCAGTGACCTCACACTGATGCCGACAGTGTGACTCGGCCCTTGGAGGCGAGAGTGATAGTTGGATCTCTTAGTAGTTGCGTCGAGGCCTTATGACGTCATCCATGGCATGAATGCATCATTTATGTCAGGATTGACTGTATTATGCAACGAATGTGGTTCATCTAGGGGATGAGACCAGATTTCTCTTATCGGCAAAGAAGAAATCATAGCATCTCTTGGGAGACTAAAGGAGGTGCAGTTCATCCAGGAGCGGATGAAGACTGGACAGTGTAGTATGAAACAAGGAACCAGTGCCAGTCTTAGAGACTCGGGCCTATTAAATGAATGAAGAAGAGGTAGCTTTAAATAGAGATGAGTCTGTGAAGCGGAAAACGTGGAGGCAGAGCTTGGAGAGTAGCATGAGGTGGTGTACATCTTAACATGCTACAACTACCGGCCGTAGTTATTCCCGCCAGGCTCAGGGAGCTGGAGGGTGGAGGAAGATTGCAGCTGTATGCGGTCAAAGAGTGTGACCCAATGGCTCTAGAAATGATTCAAGGGACAGTCTGTGTCCACTACTAGCTACTGTAGTAGCAGACGTCAATATGAATCATTCCTCGCTTTCAAAAATCTTGTTCCAGACCTAGAGTTTCCGGTAAGCCATGGACTTGACCCTCACGTCTGGAGATACCTTGGGAGGAGACTCGATAATCACACTTATGCCGACAGTGTGGTCAGACCCTTGAGGCGAGTGTTCTGGTTGGAATCTCTTGGTGGCAGCGTCGAGGCCTTACGACATTAGTTTGAGTATGGAATGGGCAATAACTGTTCATACTCACATTGACGGTTTTAGGCAAACGTCGGGATGGGTTTTCCTTGGTCGGCGGAAAAGGAAACCCCAGGCAGTGCATGGTAACTCTTGCATAGGAGGGTGTGACCGATCACACTTGAGTCGGTCAACCTTACCCTCGTAGCAGCAGTCGTTTTGAGTTTCAGTTCTAACAGATATGGAAACCTCTGGAGTTCTAGGATGACGACGACGTCTTCTTACGGGTCTCACCTTGACAAGGTTTACGGAGATGTGTCCACGGAGGCAAGTTATCTCCGAGGTTCAACGGACCTTTCTAGGTCATCAGCTAGGTAGGCGAGGTGGTTTACCGCTTGGCCCATCCACTTCAGTTGCACTAGGTGCATGACGTTTTCCACGTATCCCAACTGAGGAGATACGTGCTCAACCCCTTCGCATATCATCGACCATGAGAAGCTGGACGGTGGCGATGAGTGTCTTCTACGGAGGTTCCTGTGGGGATCGAGGATCGATAGGAGCGGATCCTAGGAGGATAGTCGATTCCTCTTGTGCACTTTCTTTGGCAGCGCGGGAACCTCCAGGTGAGCACATGGGAGTGGAAGGCTCATATGTGTGCTCAGTACCGCTTTGTTTCCCTAAGTTTGTGGTGAAGCTTTACGGGGACGTAAAGCCCTGTGGTGGGAGTAATTTAAAGACCCGTAAATTCCAAGAATTTTTTTTAATTTTCTTTGGAATTTTACAAGAACGCAGTTTCTGACGGCACCTGATTCTGGGGCCCGAAGTTCCCGGAATCAATTTCCAAAGTTTAGCTCGGGTACGTTCAGTGAACGGACGAGCGGGTTTTTCTAACTTTTGAAACGGTGCTCGGAATCAAATTCTGAGGGCACCGATGGAATCACAGCACCAGTAATTGCTTAGAAACGCCTCTTCTGGAGTTGCGTTTGCTCTGGTGTGGTTGTTAATTTTTGGGCTTAATGTTAAGAAATAAAATAATTTTGCGCCAACTTTATTTTATTTCACATAAGCCACTTTGAAGCCACTTGAAGCCACTTATAAGCGGCTTAATCTGAGTTGAATCGGATAGGGTACTATCCAGAAATATCCTACCCTCTTGGTAGGATATTTGTGAGGTGGGGCCCGCACTAGCCTCGCCGTTTCTTTCCGCTAAGTAACGCACCCATGAAAACCTGTCTTTATGAAAGTCAACTGACACATTTTCTTAAATTCTTAACAGAAAATTTAATTGGGCATTTTTTTCGTAAATTAAATGAGCTGTTTCTTTCGTTGAATTAATTCTGTGAATTAATGATTCGTTTCTTATCTTTGGAAATTCAAATGTTTAGTTGTTAAATAAAATAAGCCTTAAGCTTATTTTATTTTGGGTTGGTCTCCTTTGCCACCTTGAGAGATTTTGTGAAGCTCACTTCATCTTCTTCACCCTTGATGAAGAACACGAAGAACACTTAAGCTCCGACGAAGAACGCCACTTCTCTTCTTCGTAGCCGGTGTGTTTCCGAAGATCGATGACGCCGCTTCTTCGATCTTCTTCCCGTGTCAACGAAAGGAGATGTCGTTTCCTCCTCAGACTATCTCCGTCAGCTTACGAAGCTTCTCCAGCAACGTACCTCTTCGGACGCACCTAGACGTCAACGGAAACGATGTTCGATTTCCGTGATGCCCGATCTCTACGACGCTAGTCTTCCGTGGCTTGATTGGCGTGCTCCGCACTTGAATCAGAGGTAGGGGATTGTTAATATTTTATTTATTTATTTTCCATTCTTGATTATAGAATGTCGAACTTCGAGGATAAAGGATTAAATGTTATTGTCTAACAAGAGGGGGGCCCGGAACGCACCAATAGGGCTGAACCCCCCTCTTATGTTCATAATTGTTTTCTTGCGGATGGAATGGGATGGCATGGTGCCGTCGCACAACGGGGGAATCGGACGGTAATTATTGCGTGGCGCCGTCGCGCCGTGCCATGGAAAGAAATCCAGGAACGCGACGCCGTAGCGTCGCGTCGAAGAAAGTCAAAGGCTCCTCGGCCGGAGCAGGGCCGTGGCGGAGGGATGCGATGTCGTCGCATCATGCCGGACGGCATAGGCCGCGGCCGGTTCCGGGCCGCGGCGGAGAAAGATGACCGGCGGCTGGAACCGGGCCGCCGGTGTCAGCGAAGGAAGGACCGGCCGTCACCGGTCCTTGCTGGCAAAACCGGCCGGCCAGTGAGGGCCGGCTGGACAGTGGAGACCGGGGGAATTAATTTCCCCCGACCGGGTCTCAAAAGCGGCCCCAATTAAGGGGCTGCGGTTCTCAAAGGGGGGGGGGGGGGTTTCCCCCCCCCCCCCCCCCCGCACGCGGTACCCGAATGGTGCCCAGGCAGCGCCGCCGTGCCAGACCGCACCGCCGCACCGGCCCGCGCCGCCGCGCCGCCGGCCGGGCCGGGTTTTCCGAGCCGGGCAGGGTCGCCGCCTGGGGCAGGTCGACCCGGTTCGGCCGACCCAGGGGGGTCAGGCCGGGTCGGCCCAGGCCCAGACCCCCAGTTGCGGACCACTTTCGGTCAAATGCTCGTATCTTGGGCTACGGGCCTCCAAACGACTCGCCGTCAGCAGCAACGCGATCCTTGGATTGAGACGGTCTTTTCGGTATACTATACTCGAGGTTCACCTTCCTTTTCGGGAGCCTACATGGTTAAAACTCCATATTTAAGCGTCCATGGCCTAGAGTAGTGATCAAGATGTGTGACCTCCTGGGAAGTTTCCCAGGGTGGGTGTGAGACGGAAAGGCCAATAATTAACGAACCGGGCATCTGATTGACGCGCCGTCTATTTCGTTGAATTCCTCTAAGTGAGACGGATCTTTTGGCTTACTCCGCTTGAGGTTTGGATGTCGACAGAGTGCGGTCGGGTTGGATCGCACCGAAATCCAACAGGGCCCCTGGAACGAAAAATCCAATAACTCTCAGACTGGGCGTCCGATTGACGCGCCGTCTGTTGCGTTGAGTTCATGTTGATGATACGGAACTGTTGGCAACCTTCGCCTAGATTTGTATGCAGTTGGACAGTGGCCGGTTTGGTTCGCACATGAAACCAACCGGGCCCCTGGGACGAAAAGGCTAATAACTCACAGACCGGGCATCGGATTGATGCCCCATCTGTTGCGTTGAGACCCATATGATGAGGTGGTCCTTTGAGATACTTCTTTGCGGGACTTTGTGATACTTGGAGTATCGACCAGTAGCTTGTGGATCGGACCCTCCCGGAGACGAGTGTGCGTAGTACGGAGACCGTGTAGCAGGCTGAGACCTGACGACTGCTTGACCGACTCGACTTGGAGTGAGTCGACTAGCCCAGTGGACGGAGTGCCCGATATTTGGCGACAGACCCACGGCGGACAGAGCGCCCGGTAGTTGGCCTCAAACCCGCGGTACTCCACAGGAGGAGTACCTCTGTAGGCTATTAGTGGGAGCGCCCGGTATTTGGCGACAGATCCTCAGTGGACGGAGTGCCCGGTAGTTGGCTGCAAACCCGCAGTACTCGACAGGAGGATTACCTCAGCAGTCTTAGGTTAGTGAGCATTACATCGGAGTCATGACAGGACCACTGTACACTCTAGAGACAGATCTCTTCAGCAGTTATGGTTTCGATAATGAAAATCCTGGTTTGAGTTGAGACTTTTGACCTTTGTGTTTACCTCATGATTGAGATGGGACACTTGATAACTTAGGTATATGTATGGGCATATACCTGGGTAGTGGTTATCCGTTGATTTCACAATCCTTGTGTTTCCTCATGATTGAGATTGGTTACTTGATAACTTAGGTATATGTATGGGCATATACCTAAGTAGAGGTTATCTGTTGAGATCTTCTTGTGGTTATCATTGTTGGTTTAGTGAGACCTTGAGGGTCTCGGGGTCCCTACTGAGTATCGTTATACTCACCCCTGCACGGGCTATGCCCGCACATCGTTGTGTTGGTTGCAGACAACGGCCAGTGCTGACGGAGGCTGAGTGTTCGAGGACTGGATGGTACCCGAAGGAGGACTACACGACGAGTCGGTACCCGGAGGTGGACTACACGACGAGTCCGTACCCATAGGTGGACTACGCGACAAGACGACTCACAGAGGAGGTTGACGGACGAGAGTGTGGAGGAGGCTATCTATACCTACCCTTCAGGTAGGATCCGAGGTGGACGACTAGGAACTGTGCTATCTGTACCTACCCTTCAAGTAGGACCTGAGGAGGAGGACCCAGGAGCTGCTTCCCTCTTCCAGCTGTTTTTCTTTTTGCTGTTGTACCTTGTTCAGTTGTAGTTGTACTTTCTTTTGGGTTTGTATTCTGGCCCATTTAGTTTTCAGCTTTTCTTTTGTACTTAGTATTTTGTTTCCGCTTGTACGCTGTGGTGCTTTTTTCTTTTATAAAGGAAATGCCTTCCCAGTTATTAGGATTTTACGCCTTTGGTGCTAGTCGCCAGCCCCTGGCCTATGGAAGGCCGACTTAGGGTAGTCACGGCACGGGCCACGAGGACGGGTCGTGAGAAAGATAATTTTTATGATACATATTACATGTATGAATTTTGGAAATATAATTTTATATTTTTGTATGAAATAACCTTTATTGAGTGCACATATGTGGGTCCATAAAAGAAAAATGTAATTGAAAATTATCCTTCAAAAATAACGATGGATGAGATCTATATATTTCATGTATTTTATGGATAGTATCATACCTTGTGGAAGAACTGCTCATGGATTTCTAATACACTCACCATGTTAACTTACATGGGAGTCATTTTCCATTGAACATATTAATAAGATGAAAATTTTAAGGAGTTCAAAAGATGGGTGGTCAATGAACCTGTACACACACTACCTTCCCATGGATAATGGATTTTTTATCTAAACTAATCAAATTATGAAGTAGATGGGATGTGAGGATTTTTTGATTAATATGCTAATAGATTTTTAATCACCCTAATTGCTATTTTTTGAGAAAAATTACCAATCAAATGGTTGTGATTTTCTAGAATTATTGATACAGAAGAACATAATTTTCATTGAAAATGTATATTTTAAAAGATAATAATTGTTAAAAGTATATATTTACCTAGACAAAGTGGAATATGTTATTGGTACAGTTCTAGTAGTAGAAAAATCCTATTTCTACTCAACACATTACCACCCATAGTAAATAAACATGGTGTCAAACTCATTAATTAAAAAGGATAATGTTGCTTTTTTATGATGAGGATCGCAAATGGTCTAATATTATTAAGATGAAAATGAATGGACCTTGAAACAAGTATGTATGGGAGAAAACATTTTTTCTCCATTGTCTGAAAAACTATATATCCATGTGAATATTAAAGAGTAACAATAGAAAGATTTAGAGATAACATTAGGGAAAAATTTCCCCAGTTAATTCTTTATTAGCAATGAATGAAAAGGTTAAGGTACAAATTATATGTCAATCCAATACAAGAATAGAATTGGTTTTTATGAGAATATTTAGAAAGATCACAATTCTCTTCTCATCATAAATGTATGAAAATGTATAGAGATATAAAAGAGTTTTAATTTTTTTAAAAAATTATGGGAGACATTTCAAAGTATGTATATTGATTCGGGGTACGTGACAATATTAAGGGTGAGTGAGTAAATAATGAGGTGATTTTATAGTTTCTACACAAACCAAAATTATAATAGGATGAAATCACCATATATTTTATCATCGACCACAAGAAATTATCTTGTGGACATAATTCAATTTCGTTATATTAATTAACCTTTTAAATTCATCACATTTAAATATAATATGTGACAATTTCCCTCAATATAATCTTAAAAAGTTATATAATAAGGAAGTGGGGAGGCACAATAGAGTACCCAATACAATTTTTTTTTGATTAATATCTGAGGATTACCTATATTTTATTATGGAGTCACCAGTTAGTTCTATAAAAATAGTTATGTATCTTTCTTTCATACCACTAAATGAAAAATGGTATATCTTACAAGATTTTTGAGAACCTAGGGTATATTCTAAGATTCCATTCTCTATAATTTAAATGTTTTTGATATAAACACCTTAATTTTGTATAATAATGTAATTATTATAACTATTACTAAAGAATTCATATAGAACATTATGGACCCATCTCTTTAATGTTTTGAAAAAATACAATATTCTAGTATAATTATAGAGAAATAATGATATGGGACATTAGTGACAAGATTAAATTGAATAAAATGTGAGAGACATTTAGTACCACATCAAGGAAGATAAGATTCAGTAGAAGTTCTGTTATGATAATCATCAGGTATTTCATTAATTTGAGATTGGTGATAAGGTATTACTATAAATTTACTTATGAATCAATGTTATGATATTCATAAATAAGGTATATTTTATTGTAAGGAACTTTGTTCCCTTTCTGATTCATGATTGATTAGATATTTTATCTTATATCTTAGTAATTTTATTGATCCTCACTCAATTTCATGATTTGTGCAATGTATTTAAAAAGAGTAAGAACATATATAATCCTTTATATGTAAATCAAATAACAATTAATCCAATATAGAATTATATTTCACCTGAAAAACATCAAATGAGAAGCTTTTATCATTGAGGTAATGTTCTATGGTATAAGACTTCTAACCTAGTTAATGTTTTATAGAATATTTTAGAAATTATGTGAAGCAACATCAAATCATATTGGTTAGATAAATGATAAATATTTTAATTTTTTATTCTATTTTTGTGTAATATTACGTATCGAATTATTTTTAAATTTTTTAGTATGTTAGACTACAATATTTTAATAGGTATTTCATTTCAAAATAACATTATGTATTTTATATCTTTCTTTATACGAAACCTTTATTCCAATTGAACCTTTCAGATTTTGTACCATTAAAATATAGTCATTAGATTGGTGAATATGAGAATGATTGATATAACTATGAAATATTGTAATTAATTATTTCATATATTTAAATTAATTGATTATTTTAAATTAATTTATCATTGATGTTTTTTAAAAATCATTTCACTATTAAAATACAAATGTTTCAAAGAAATGTAACATTATACATGTTATGTATTATTATATTAAAATTATATACTAATAGATGTTAATATTTTTTTTAGTGAAATTTATTAGTTTTTATTGAAATATAAAACATATATTAGTTATTTAATTATTGGGAATGAATATATAATCCTTTAAGGATTAAAAGTGTTATTTTCTAAAAAAAAATATTTCTGTGAAAATATTTTTTTCTTAATAAATTAATGAAATCATTATTCAGTAATAGTTTCTTTTATTTATTAATTAAATATTCAATAAATTATATTAATAATCATTTTATTATTTTAACATGGAATATAAATTCATTTTTATATTAGAAAATAAAATTTTCTATTAAAATGTCATTATTGATTTTTTACATTTATTGGAAATATAAATTCTTCATGATATAAATATTGAATTATATGAAATTACTGAAATATTTATAATCATATTGTAAATATTTTTTAATGATAACATAATATTTATTTTTCATAAGGAAAAGTTTAAACACAAAAATGTACCACCATTGTAGTTAAAACAGGACTATTGGGTGTAGGACCAATAAATAAGATCTTGAATTGTATGTAAAAAGTAATATTTCTTACTGGGTAAAGATATTTAAACACTAAATTAGGATATCATGAATTACGATTCTATTTGGTTGCATTATAGATGAAAACTATTTTAAATAGAGTTATATTATTTTAGTTATTCCATGTGATCCCTCTCAAAAATATTAGAACAAAACGTCATATCCAACCTTATTTATGAATTTTTAACATTATATAATAAAAAATACATACTAAAATTACATCATATATTCTTAATCATAATCATAGGGTCCCTATTTTTAAGTAAGTGTCCTCTTTAAATTCATCAAATGTAAGATAAAGGATGTCACTCAAAGAAAAGGTAAAAATCATAAAATAACTATTTCAATTTTATTATTTATTCAACATTATATAAACATAATTTAATGATAATAAACTAATTAAAATTATTTCATAAATATAATTATATGTTATTATTTGGATGTAATGTCCATTTTATTCTACTCTCCAAACAAGTGTTTACTAAAAGTGTCACTCTTATATACATGTGGACTTTAGCCTCCGTGTAGCAATGTGATTCATTTCCCATATCTAACACCATTAATCAATAAAATGATGGATTTAATTAATATTAGTCATATTATATATATAATTATTATTCCATGAAAATAAAATATTATTTATCATTTTTTCATTCATTTTGTTAAAAAATTAAATCTATGTTCACAGGTACATATTGGATGCCCCTCTATGAATGGTGTAGTTAATAATTTATAAAAACAATTTATGGATGCTTCTGAATATGTAAATAATTAATATATATGATATTTATATCATGATAAATAAAAATAAATTATGTTTATATGATAAATTTACATGTATTAGAACTGCTGAACTGATAGGTTTAAGAGAAATTAAATAGTTGGCGCCTGAAAATGATGAATTTAATAATGATTTATTAATAAATAGGTGATATAATGTTACACGTGAATAATGTATTTTATTGTATGAGTGAGTATAGTTTTTATAAAAATATGAAAAATCTAATGCCAATATATAGGATTATTTAGTAATAATGTAGAAATTAACACTTAATGTATTATTTTTAGGTTACAATCTCATTTCTTACCAGGGTTATTTATGCTTAAATTCTATATTATGAAACTATATGACCCATAACCCAAATATATTATGAATTTACCTATCAAAGTTTTTTCTCTATAGCCAGCATATTTTTTATTACTTTTTCTCTCTATAATTACTCAAATGGTTTAAATTAACTATTTTAGGAACTATGGTCTAATTTTTTTATTATGTCAGAAATATTTTTCGTCGATGTACCTATTTTAATTAAAAAAATTCAAGATTTTTATAAAATTATAAAATGATCTATTAATTAATTTTTTACCAGTTATTTAAATTAAAAAAAATTAGACATAAATTTCTTGTCTTTTCTGAACGTGGTTACTTTTAAGAAATATATGACCAAAATAATTTTTTTAAAATACCATAAAGATCGATTTTTATATCATCTTTGAATACTATTTAAATTAAATATTATCTGACATTTTTCTGTTATAAATTTCAAAATAAATTTTCTAAATTATAATGTATATTTCTTTGTAGATTTTATAAAAGTTAATTAAATATTAAAAGTTTATTAATATTTAAAAAATGTTTCAATGATCTTATAAAACAATTAATCATCAATTATTTCATAATTTGTTGTTACAATTGATTCTATAGGGATATTAACCTATGATAATGTTTTAATTAAATATATATAAGTTTTATTAATATGATAATGAAATATTTAACAATAGATTTTTTATTTCCCTAAGTTAATCTATAATTAAATGATAAATTATTTTAAGATCATCCGGAAATCATATGAATGAGTTGATTGTAACATCCAGTTGTGTCAATTATTCCCCCTAATTGTTTATATAAATACTAATTAATTATGATATAAAAGGATATGTAAGATGTAATCCCAATATCTTACTCGGTTAACAAATAGGTTATTCAAAATGATAAAAGGTTTCACAGGAGGGAATTCTAATCCTAAAGTATGTACATGGTTTGTATGTCCAAGCCTAACATCTGAAATTTGAATTAGTCGGCCGCATTAACATAATATATCTATTATTATGATTATTCTATAATTTATTTCACTCATTTATAAAAATGTCTTATTTTAATGTTATTCTCTAATGGACATGGTTCATTGATTCCCTTTTTATTGTTTCTAATGAACTATTATGCTTTATGCCATGGCTCTTTTTTTATTATCTATGAAATTTCTACTATAATTTAAAAATTATAATATAATGTTATCATATTGTTTTATTCAGTTCATGCCTAAATTACCAATGACACATCCAATATCAACCATTAATTAGAATCTAATATTAATTTTTATTATGTTTCCCATTACCTAAGATATTTAGAATATATTTGATTATTACATATCTAAGAATGGTGTTAGTTGTTATGAACATCATGGGAGATGATTTATAACTTTTAAGTGCATGTTTTTTAAGTATCCATTTCTATTAAAAAACTATATCATTTTTTAGAGTTTTTGATAATTAAATTGAATGAATATTCATGAAATATGATGTAATATTTATGTCTGTAATGATTCTTTCACATTATATTGTTTCTTTATGGTTTTTAGTAGTAGATAAAATGTATTCTATTAAAATGAACTACCATACATAAACCACTAAAAACTCAACCATAACTGAATCCAATGAAATCCATTTATATATCATCAGAAGAAAAAATTAATATCTCTTTAAACATCATGAAAATTATCATTTTGATAATCTATAGTGTTCACTTGATTTCATTTTAACACTCAACTTCTAGTTTCCTAAATCTATTACCCCCACTCTTCATCATTGTAACAGTAGTTGACATTGTTCTAAAAACATTGAAAATAAATTACTTCCTTTGATTTTTTTGAAACTCACTCTCCATATAATTTCTTATTCTCTCATTTTCTCAAGTTAATTGTCAAAAATCACATCTCCCAACACTCTAGATGAGATCATCCATTGGTACACTAATATTTTCTCAAATAAATTACATATTTGTGACCGTTGAACTTTTTGATTTCTAATAACTTATATATTTCATCAACTACATTAAATGATTTTTATGTATCTAGTCATATTAGTCATATCATCATTAATCTTATTTAAAATCATGCATAATGATTTGATTAATATCAACCAAAATGGTAATATAAACCATCTTAAATATTATAACATTAATCCATTTAATTAAATATTATCACTTTTAATTTTTACATCTCATGAATGATAATTCCTTAAAAAAATTTAGAGAGAATCCTATTTTTAAAATCAATATTTTTTTCATATGAACATTATTATTCATAATATATAATAAATTTATTGTATTATTATATTCACTCTATCCTACAATTTTACTAGATCTATAATACACTAATTTTATTTTATTATCATATATTAATAAATTTTACATGCTCACATATCATATTATCAGTCCTCAATTATCTCTTGATAGATTAAAATCATCTTCTGTCTACATATTACGAAAATCTCACATGAAATCAGATATCATTTTCACATCCATGTATATCTTTAATAACCTAGAACCTAGTAGCCAATAGTTAGAGGGTACTTTGGGACATTGGAATTGGATACAAGGAATCACATACAAAAGGAATGAATAGTTTTGTAGTATTAATAAAATAAATACATGCTTTAATCTACCATTAATATTAAAAACATAAAATACATAATTTTTTTTGTTTATGTACATCATTATTCACATTAGTATAATTATATGGTTAGAATAAATGATTATAATATAATTACATATAAATAATCGAATCGGCTTGAAACATATCTCTATATATTATAATAAAAATAATAATGATATAAATTTAAATAACAAAAATATTAACGAGGTAATTCATAATGATATATATAATAACCATGTCATCATGGACACATTCCAAGATATCATACATAAAATTGTAAAATATCAACCAAATACCGAAGATAGTTTCTGGAATTAGACCTAATGACGCATCAAGGAGCTATAGTGGGCCACTCCAATCTCATACTAAGTGAAATGTATTCCTCATATAGAATGATTGAAACATAATCAATATAAATACTAAAATTGAAAAACAATAATATGACAATTAAATAATTTCCCCAATCAATTAAAATGATAATAAACTATCTTGAGTAATATAAATAGTATAAAATATTGTAAATCCCATATAAAAATGATTAAAATCCATCTGGAGAAATAATAAGGATGGTGTTGTTATAAAATATCCTGAGTTAGGCATAAATATACTAATTTTTTTTTGATATTGATGAGTATAAAATATATAATGATATCTTTAAGAACATTAATTGGTAAACACAAGAATTTGAACGCATCCATAAAGATTTATCTACATTTCTAAACACGATCTTTTGAATGCTTCTATAATGATTTTCTGTTAAGGAAGAGATATAGATAGTCTCATCAATTGTAATAACCAGACCAGTTCACATAAACTACCAAAACGAGCTCACACGAAACCAGGTCACTAACCTAGGCCATCTCCCTAAGTCTATGGCCAACATGTTATCTAATTACCATAATTACATGCCTTATCATTTACTCGTATTCGAACCTTTTTTGTATTCCAATTTATAATTAATGAAAATTAGTCCAATTTTACTTCTTTAACAATAACCATTTACTAATTACAACATGATATTTTCACTTCCACTTTTTATATATTCATACCATCATATTAGGCATAATTCATTACTTTAAAGTGAACATAAGTATCCTAACCCTTACATCCCACACACCAATCCCATGTGTGTGCCTATCATGATGCATGCTGCTTTCCTAAATAGGTACCTATAATGATGAATGAATTCACATATTCATAACATTCTGGGTATGACAGAAATATCACAAAACCATGAAATTACACAATCGGTGCAACACCCAATGGTGAAATATCGTCAAATGTAACTACACAAAACCAGAACAACAATCCCTTCCCAGGGTGACTTGGGTTTTCCCTCATACATGGGTTTGCTAATAGCAAGAATGATCTCATTAAAAAGGACCAAAACATTACTAATATCCTTTTAACAATCCCCAAATAGTAATAATAGTGAAAAGAAAGCTTCTAATACAACTTTGTAATGTCCCCGAATTGGGAGCCACTAAACTAGTTCCCAGGATGGGTAGTTACATGACCTCAAGAGCGCCTCCCCGAATGCTAGAGGCCCTGACTCGCAGCAAGGGTCCCATAGGACATGTGGGGACACTATACCCTCAATACGAGATTAAGCCATAACAGATAACAAATGAAAGAGTAGAAACATAAGAGAACAATCCTTAACATGCATAAATAACCCAATCACACAATTGGGTATAGTCATAAACAACAATAAATATTCCATTCCATGGTACAGTATCAAGTGAAAAAAACCCAAATGATGTAAAATATTGGAATCCCCAAAATAGTCAGGACTCCATTTCTACAACTTCACCCAAACATGTCCCATGTCCAACTCATCTACCTAAAATAGGATCATTTGCCTTATCCTGACCATCAAACATGAAATCTGCTCGGTTACACAACCAAGACCTCAGAAGGGTGTGAGTATAACTCAGAAAGCCACCACCAATGAAGTCCATACAATATCCAGTAATGAATTTAGTAAATGAACGTGACAAATAATGGGAGTTTAAGGTAAACAGTTCAATGTGTTGTCTTTATTTATGTTCAATTAAGTTATACTACAAATTAAGACTTGTTTATTACCAAGGAATTACATTTATCTTGTCACCCTTTTTACGTGTCCAATGTATTAAGCATGATAAAAAATTCCAACATGTAGGAATTTTAAAAGACCTATCTCACTAGATATCATTTGACAACAATTCCCAATATCCTCACTTTGAAACCTCAGTTCAGGTGGAATGCAATGGTTAGGGGAATAGAACTTCAACCTGTTCCCTAACCCATGAATTAAGGGGAGGGGCTAGTACCTCACTCCTACTCAACTTGTGGGCGTAGAATCTCATGTCAATACCTCTCTCTACCAATCCATGTGAACATGTGGATTTACCATTCACCACAATTAACTAAATCACTACAACATATCCAATACATTTAAAACATCAAAATATTATCAACATATAGGAAATTGACATTTTTCCTCAATCCATTAACACATTAATTATTCATATTACATAACCCCTTTGGCCCCATTCCCATTATCCATGCTTATCTCACTATGCATAATCTAGTATATTGTAATTCCATAGAATTTTCCCATTTAATCTTTTATCCCATTTTCATGCCCACCAAATAACCTCTTAGGTAATTCCCAAACTTAAGTGTTTTACTAAACTCCAATTGAAAATCACTTAAGCATATTTACATATTCTTGAAATGCTCTATGTTCTCTAACAATGACCTACATTTAGTTAGCCATCTCTAAGTGTAGGGATTATCGACACACCCCTCGAGTGGCCCTAATTTGGTCGATTCATCCTCTTTGCATCCCATGGAGATAAATAGGTGTTCAATAAACCATTTAGACACCACTACATCACATCATGTCAAAGGCACCAAGAACTCTTCAAAAGAGGGCATGAATGAAAACCCTATATGAAAAAATCTACACAAAACCAATGGGTTATATCTTGGAGACCACCTACCTTGAAACCGTTGGAGAACACACTCTCGACCAAAGATTTAGATCTCGATTCAACCAATCCTTGAAGCTTTACCCTATAATTCACTGAAAAATTAGGATATGACATCTTCAGATGGAAAAGTGAATGAAATAAAAACCCTAAACCAATAATGAAAAGAGAGATGGAGATTGGCTTTACCCAGATCATCAATATGAAATTTATGATGCTCCAAACAGCTTGTAAATGAAGTAGATTGACATTTTGGAGATCATGGAAGCGTGGATAGCCACTAGGGTTGAATGAGTAAAAGGGTGGATAAATCCCATGTTTGGAATAAATATCCCAAAATTCCATTTTTTTAATTTTTTTTAACAGCTTCTGGGTCGCACAGTTCACCCACACAGTATTCCAAACTATGCCCAAACTGTGTGCATAACAGTCCCAAAAATCCACCTCCTACACAGATTACCTTGGTTTCCCCCACAGTTATCACTAATAATGCATAGAATATGTGAAGAGACTAGAAAACACTATTTTTCCCTGTTCATCAAGTCTCGAACCCCCAGAACACCCCCGAGTCATTTTAATGACACGGGAAAATAGTTATTAGCCCAACATAAAGGGCTTCAATCGAAATGTAAGTAAACATACGTTGTACAGAAGTCTGGGATAATACGATAAGTATCGAATATTGTCCAATATCAGTACTAAAAGTGAAATTTTCATAACATGTCAAAAAAATGGGTTGCCGAAATGTTTTTGGTCATTTTTATCCATTATCATTTTACTTTTTCCCCATAGAAACTTATTTTTACCTTAACGAGGGTAATTTATTTTTATTTTTTTACCATTAATTTTGGTAAAAAAATAATATCAATGTATTATAATATATTAATAAATATTATTTAAAATAAGTAATACATTTTTCAATAATACATTCATTTAAGTGTCATAATTTATTTTAAAATTAATTCCCCAAACCTCATGCTAAATCGTTTTTTCAAACATGAAATGATCAATGTTTAAAGATTTTTAATTTGAAATTTGAATATGATATTGATTACCATGACTTAAACTGGAATAATAAATATATAATTTAAATAATGTTACTATTAAAATAATATTAAATAATATTATTTTTTATGTTCATTAAAAAAGGAATTTTTTTTTAAAAACCATTGTTTATCATTGTTGATCAAAATATTTAGTTTATTATAAAATTCCAAAAACATCATATTACGGTAAATTTCAAATGAAAAGTTCAAAATATAATTTAATTTTAATAAAAACATTTATAAAAGTCAACAAAATTCAATTCCAAATGACTGTAAAAAAGGAAACAAACAAATTTTTCGAAAAAATATATATTTTCTTCTGAAAAATTCAATAATTTCTCATTTATTTTCAAGGAAAAAATTATATAATTATTAAATGTTGGTTTGAATTTATAATATATAAATTTTATCAATAGAATTCATCAAAAAAAATTATGTACTTTATTAATAAAAAACATATTTTGGAATAAGAAAATTGTCTCATATAATTAATTCTATTAATTATCAAATGGTTTTTATTTTTAATAATAATTAATTTTTCCCCAGTAAATTAATTATATATACATGTTTAAATGATATAGTTTCATAATTTAGTTAAGGATATTCATAACAATAATTCCAATTTCCATGTGATAACTATCACATTAAATAATAATTTTTTAATAGTGTTTCATGTTTTGTTTAATCTTGATGTTGTATATAATTCATGATAGAAATAGTGTTGTCTGTTCTAACAAATGTCAAAAAAAAAATTAATTTATTTGAATAAAATTCTAAATCTCAGGGCAATTTCGTTAACCTTATGTGGAATCATATCAATGTATAAGGGTTTATTTTTTGAAGCTTAAATAGTGTGATGAATCTCTTAATACCCTTTTTTGACTTCCCACATATGTGTTGGAATCATTATGTAGGTACCTTTATGTGGGCCAACAACCATATGAAGGTATATTTACATGGACCTGTACCCTTATGGAGGTATCCTTATGCATATCGAGACCCTCACATAGGTACCCTTATGCCGGACAACACCCATACACATGATCAATTACTCTGGTTCATAAAATTATATATGTACCATAATACGGATCAGTTCCCATACAATGAAAATTTTACTGGATGAAACCTTAAGGGGGTATATTTATGCAAGTCAAACATTTCCTTATGTAGTGCATTAATCTATGGTCAACCTTATGTAACCATTTAAAATTCTAGGTGTTCTTTACGTTGCCTTTTAAAAATAGGGAATATCATTAAATATATAATAAAACCCCTGATATACCCTTATGAAACTCTATTTTCACTCATAAGGGTGAGTAATTTTTCAAAAATATTATATTTTTATGTGTAATATCTTATAAATAAGAAATAAAGTACTTATGATTAGTTATAAAATTACACAACATTCTCAGAAACATGATGAATCATTTTAACATATCTATATAAATTTCTAAATAAACATTTTAAACAATTATACAACTTACATGAAAATTTATGAAATTTTTTTGACGACTTCATAATTTACAAATGTATTTTTAATAGACTTCCACAAATCAAGAAATTACTCATTAACATCCAAAAAACCTACAATGACAAATTAACGCTGAAGAAAAATTTCGACCACTACACAACATCGACTAAGATATTATATATTATCTATAAATGAATATAAAATATATTTTTAAAATTATTTCCTTATATTTATCAATTATAATTTTATTATAAACTCTTGTAAATAATTTTTAAAATTACATTGTTGATATAAATTTTCCATAATCATATACAGATAATTTGAAAAATGAATGTGAGATCATTTAAAGATTTGTGAATTTTGATTCCAAATGCAGATTATACTTTCTGAAATTCAATTTCTATATGTGGAAAACAATAATTTAAATGTAGACATTGAACATGTGATTCAAAATTGGTTTCCATTAAACTTAATTATCAAGAATTTTTTTTTAAAAAAATATCAGGTGTAATATTGAACAATAAGAGATTTTTTAAATTATTTTTAAAGAAAATTTTATATTTAAAATTAAAACGAACCAAAAATATATTTTTACCATGAAAATTAATTAATATAAATGATCAATTTTCTATAAATCCAAATTTTATCTAATACAACGAAGAATAAAAATTTTCAAAAAAGAAAAAAATTTCCACCCTTTTTTAATATTGACAAATACCTTTCAAAAATGATATGAATTCCCAAATATATAGTTTTTAAAAAAAAATAGTGCTTAATTATTTTTTCTATGATCAAAATGAAATAATAACTACTTTCCAAAAAGCATATTTTTAAAAGAGTTATTCTTGTTTAAATATTTCCGATAATTTGGTAATTCTTATTCATACCAGTAATATAACATATAGGTTATAATGGCTGTATTTAAATAATAAATATTTTATTTCATATCTGAATTTTATAAAAGATATTTGATGTGTATAAAAATACAAAAAATTTATTTTTATTAATGAATATAAATACAAAATATTTGGATACAAGATTAGTAATTAATTATGTGGGATTATTAGATTAATGGGTTTTTCATGTTTTTATTGTTTTCAAAATAATTACAATTGGTTTTATATATAATTAATCATAATGTTTTAAATGGGAAATACATTGACCTCATGGTGTTTGATAAAATGAATTTTACACATTAAGTTGTAAGAGTTAGCATAAAAAAGTATATTGCATTAGCCTTAGAATTTATAACAACATTGTTTCAAGGCCTCATGTGAATTTTTAAATTTAATTGTTATGGTATGTACTTGAAATGTTTATATTGTCTATATCTATCCTCATAAACATGTCATATATGTATTATTTTTTTGTTTAATTTTTTATAATGGTCACTCATCCAAATAATTATTGATGCAGACCACTATTTGAATGGTGTTGGCTTATGATTTGGGTGATGTTTTTTTATTATCACATGAATTCATTAGTCAGTTGTTTTTTTATATAGTTATCCATGGGTGTTTCATATAAATCGGGAAATTATTCAACCATAAATGTGATTTATCACATTATAAGGACCTTAAGATATGATTTTGTTAATTTTGGTGTTACCACCAAAAAATAAAATTGTTTCAAATTGTGGTCCGGGTAAGAAAGAATTTTATTACTAAAGAAGTATTATGTGAGTGTGGTCATAGGTATCCCTTTTAAAACATACAGTTTTCATTCAATATATTTTACTATTATTTATTATTCAATGTATACATTGTTACTCCATTTTATATTTATTTAAAAATAAGTGTTGTTTCACAATATATTTCATTTGTTCACACTAATTCAAGAATATTGTATAGTTAGGTTTAAATTACTTTAATTACATTATTTCCATATGGATTTTTTTATAAAAGGAAAATGGAATATTTTTGGTTTGTCTTAGAAATAAAACATAAATTTTATTATAAAATATATTCAAACTATAATTTTTGGCCTAATGTAAAAAAGAGATTTTTTGATTGATTGTGCATATTACTGTATGATTCCATGAAACCTACATACACCCAATGACTATATTTAGGAATTTTTGTGTATGTTGTTGTTAAGGGTGTACTAGATTCATCGTTATGAAGTTTTCCTTAGATTCATTATTCTTATTATTGGTGGTATGTTTCATATTTGGTGATGATAGTTTGAAAAAAGATAGAATAAATGTAACTCTAGTAAATTTTGTCTTTATGTGAGGTAAATGGATAACCCACATCAACCCCAAATTTAGTTTTCTATTTATTATATTAAAAATTTAGGTATATGATATTAATTTTCATTTTATTTTTACTTTTTGTAGAAATTTTTTAATTAAAATTAATTTTTATTATTTGATTCAAACTATGCTTTGGAGAGAAATTATTTATTACATTTTCAACCATTGAGATACACGATTATATATTTGGGGTTTTAATTCATTACATTAATTTCAATATTTAGAGGTATACATTATTCCCTTTTATTATACCTGATACTCATGATTCCTGTCACCATCACATATTTATCAGTAATGTTATTTAGAACCTATTATGGATTTTCTCTAGTGATGTGGCATGTTGAAATAGACTAGTTCTTTATAATTTTCATGAATTATAGATACATGAAAAATAAATATAAATATATGACATAATAAATCATATTATATCATAATCCTATGTCATGGATAACTGCTATGAAAATCACGGACTAATATATGTCCGCTTTCCATGTCCCACACATAAATATCCCAGGATATATAATTTTTAAAATATGAAGTGGAAGGATACATACTATTATTCCAATTATTATATTAATAATAATTAAATAAATATTTTTCATAGCTAAAAATTAAACTAATTATAAAATCATAAGATTTAGGATTTCATTTCATGTAATATTAAATCGGATAGTGAATAATTATTACGGTGCAAAAATAACATCTAAAATAATAATATAGGTGATACTCAGAATTTAATTCCCTTTATTATCAATGAAAATAAAAACAAAGGAAAACTAAAATTCTGTAATATGGGGATATTTTGATAGATGAAATTTCATATATAAGAAAACATGGAATTTTAATAAAATGAAAGATATTTTATCACCTTAATTATGTTGAAGTAGTAAAATTACTGAGTGGAATTATTTATTAATTGAATTCAATAGAATTAGTAGATAAATATAATCATTAAAAATTATATGAACAATTTTATCTATAATCAAGATAAAAATATAAATAGGGGAAAATGAAACTAAATCAAGGAATTATAAACCTTTAATGAGAAACATTTATGACAATTAAGAGGAAATATATCTTTTTTTAATGAAAATTTGAATTATGAAATAATGGATTCAAAATTAAAGATAAATTCAGTAAAATAATATTAAATTAAATATTTAATAAAAAATTAACTGATATTTATAAAATAAAAATAGAGGAAAGTGTTAACAGAAAATGACTTGGTTAAAAATATAGAGAAGTAAAGCGAGAGGTCCCTATTACAAAAATAAAAAGTATCAAGTATGAATTTATTAGAGTAATTTTAAATATCTAAAATATAAATCCAAATTGTATATAGTTTTTCTAAAAATCTATATAAAGAAGATAAAATATGTGTATAAGTTAAATAAAAAAATTAAAATTTGTCAATAATATTCATTCTTACCTCTACTCTCAGCTTAATTTTATTAACTCAATATCTTTTTCTAATAAATTTATATTCATAAAGTAGTTCTTTAACAACCACATTTTTCTATATTATATTCTAATAAACTCTTATATACATTATTTTTTAGTTTTAAATACATTATTCACACTTCAAATTGATCCTCATATATTTTTAGTAACATTTTTTCCATACCTATTTGATATGATGATCATTATCATCATTGACAATTCATGAAATCGCCAAATATATAATTTTAATTTTTGTAGAATAAAATTATTATATTTAATTATATGATTAAAGCATAGTTCCATGCATTTTACGAGTATGAGTCATAGTTAAAAAACTGATAATTCACTGTTTTGGTATGTTAAAAATATATAAAATGATATTTAAAAATGAATATTATTTTTAGTGTTATAATTGAAAAGGAATAAATAATAACATAAAATAAAAAACATATAAATATAGTATCATTTTCCATGCTAAATATTGATGATGATGAAATTATTATATCATATGATTTATTGGTTTTTGAAATAACCCAAACCCAAAAATTATTTGATTATAGAATAATTAGGAATCAAAAAATATTTAATTATTATAGATGTCATATAGAATTATAATGGTGTTTCTATTTTTATTAATATTTTTTATAACAATTTTTAGGTGCTCGAATGGGGAGATGAAATAAATTTATAATGATTAAATTTTTACCAACATTATATATGTTAGAAGAAGACTTAGGAACATTCATAATAATGAATGACTTGGGACTCCTTTATTTTACAAGAATCTCCAAATCATAAATAATGATTATAGGGGACTGAATTTTGATTATTTTGGATAAAAAATATTAATTAATTTATAAATTCAAATCGATTAGTGAATCAAATATATATAAATAATATTCCACCATAAAATTCTTATATACACATTCTTTAATGGTTTAGGAAATTAAAATTGTGTGGCCTTTTTCACCAAATGTGGGAATGGATGGTGTTATGAACTTTCAAATACTATGATTTGAGATTATAATATATCATTATTACTTATTATCTTATAAAATATTTCTGGCCTATATATCTAATTTACCATCATTATTAATGTATTTTCACTATTCAAAATAGTTATTTACCTTCACTAAAAATGATATTTAACCTTTTAAAAAATATAAATATATGAATTAAATTACAAAATACATTTTTTAAATCCATTCATTCATTATGGGTTTTTTTCAAATGAAAACATATATTAAAATGAAAAAACAATTTGAATTAAAACAATTCTATTGAAAATGATTAAGTATATTTTTATTTATTATAAATCATTAATTATTCAATTGAGGTAATTTATTTTATCTAAATGTAAAAATTTTTATTTTTAATATATTAGTATCTAATAAATCTTCAATAGATTCCATTTATATCAATTTTGATATACCCATTGACTATATATACAACTAATGTATATATATACCAAATTTATAAATAGTAGTTGCAGTAAGCATTATTATTAATATAAATATTCGAATATTATTATTGTTAAATAATATATCCTTATCATTAATTTAGTTATAAATTTTTATATTTTATTTATAAAATTTTACTATTTATATATTTAAACTACGTGGTTATATTTTCATGAGAGACCATATGGAATAAAATTACAATCTTATAGTCATTATATTTAATTATGTTTGAAATAATATTTAAATATTAATAATTATGTTGGGAATAAGTTTCTTGAACAATATGATAATTTTTTGATATGGATTTTATTACTGTACATTCATTAAACTCTTAATTTAACATTTTTGTAGTATATTACATCATTATGATGTTATTTATTTAATGAAAACCAGAAAATGATAAATAATATTCATTAAAAATATTTAATATTTTAAATTCCATGTAATTAAATTAGCATAAAATATATTTTTATTAAATTCCATAAATCACATATTTATTATCTTCTCTATATCATACTTTTTTCTATCAATATTGATCTAATAACCATGGCATAAAATCTCATTTTTCTCAGTAGAATCATAATTTCATTTTCTTAAAATCACACAATTTTTATAAATAAACATGGATTAATTTTTATCCACTGGATATCAACATCAATTCTCTACTATAATAACTGGAGCATTAGGATTTCTATTCCCACTAATCTTGTTTAATAAAATTAATTTGGAAAACCCCTTGCTCAAAATTCCCATTACCATATCTATTTTATTATTTTCTCAATATTTTTATTATAGACTATTTTAATGAATATTTCCTCTATAAATAACTTCATATTATTGGTTTTCTGTGATTTTTCAGAAAATTACATAAATAAGAATAAACATTAATGCCTTTTCATATCATTCTCTCTAATTCTATTTTAAAATTTTTTATTAAAAAATATATGTTCTCTATTACACGATAAAACTAATATAGGTATATATTGATTAATGATAAAATTTCATATAATATCTAAACCATTATTCGCCCTTAGTCGATAATCGTTTTCTAACCACTATATCCAGGAATTCAACATGGTTGGATATATTCTCCCTATAACATTTTTTAAATTTTAATTAATAAAATAAATAAATCAAAATTATTTTTATATGTAATCATTTGTAATTTTTGTGATATAATATTATTACTATATAATATCCATTTAATGAAAGTATTGTTTCTCTAGTCCTTGTTATTGTCTATTTTCTAAATTTGTTTTAAAATTCTACACCCAAAAGTCAACCATTATCACAAACATGTCTTTCCTATACTATTTTAATATTGTATAATTTCAATTTTTCTATTTATCATTTTTTATTGTGTCATTATTCAAACCCATAATCTTATATCCTAGGAAAAAAATTCTCCAAAATAATGCCTCATTATCACCATCCTCTTATGGTGGATTATCTTATCAAAAAATAAATTGATCACACCACCTTAGTTCCTCATAGTGACCAATCCAGTATCCAAAAATACAATTGAAAAAATAGGTAATAGTAGTTTAATTTACATCAATTTTAATATTAATTAAGTGAAAATTTTATATTTTTATTAATGATTATAATATAAACCAGTTCGTCAATCAAAAAAAACTGCAATCATATGAAATTAATTTTCATATATATATGGTTAGAGTAAAATATAAAATTTCTAAAAATTATATTTTAAATTTATAAAAATGAACTTTATTTTTTAATATATGATGTTGAAAATTGATTCCAAATAATTTTTCACATTTTTTCGGAAAAAAATATTTTATATAAATACTGATAGATACCGACTTCTTTAAATGTGACATTTATTTTCATTTCATAAAGTATTTTAAATGTGAACGTATGATTTTAATTTTCTAATAATGAATTTTATATCTCCTATAATATTGAATAATATTAATAATTATATTTGAAAGCACATTATAGATAAATTTGGTATATGATATTTTTCTGTTGTAAAAATAATTTTTTTAAAACTTTTTCATCACCTTTTACAAATTTATTTTTAAATAAATTTACAAAAAATCATTAAATTAAATATTAAATAGTGATTTAAATATTTATAATTATTATAATAAATATTGTAATATATTTTTATTTTACTCATATTCATTAAAAATACTAACCATAGTAAATATTTGTCACCTTTTAAAGGGTAAAATGGGTAAAACATTGATAAAAATTTTAGATAAGCCCTAAATATTTCACTATAACATGATATTATATTATTGGATATGTATTTTTACCACAACTACAAATTTTTTTAATATGTTGGAATTTATTTCAAATTTATTTTGAAATTTATTCAATATTATTCTGTGTAAAGAATAAAAAAAATTATTACTACATATATTTTATTATCTATAATATTTTTTCTAAATTTTTAAAACAATCCATGTTGATTAATTTATTTTTATTTTATTTAGAAATTAATTGTTATCATAGTAATCTATATAAAAATTTTAAGGATGAAATTATTTCTTTATGATCTTACTCAACAAAAACATAGTAAAACATCATGTAATTGAAAAATCATGTTAATGATATTTATAAAATATTAAAGCTTTTACAATATGTTTGAATAAATTTCCTCGAATTTTTATTTAGATCAATATAACATATAATTGAAGAGGGAAAATTTTATATTAAATTACATTGTTATCTTATTTTTATTAATACCAATATAATATTTTATATAATTATTTCAGATATGCAAAAATAAAGACTTTAGGAAATATTATAGTAAATTATTACGAATCAATATGAGTTTACATCCAACCTATCACTTAACCATACCAATGGAGTATCATGAATGGCATTACCAATCACCATGTGCTAGAAACTAGTTCATGGATATCCAAAGTTCACTTTCGTGAATGACTTCACATAATGTAATCTACTAAAAAAGCATCCACATGAATCCATCATCACATAATGAACCACGACCATATCATGGAGAAATAAAACCATCAAATGTTAACAATTAACAATTTTATTCGATGACCAAAGTAAAAAATTTGTAGGTTGAATATTTAGTCCATGGCCTAAAAACCTGAAAAAGAGGGGCAACACACTAAAACCACCTTCATCACCACCTTCAAGAGAGGAAATGTTGAAAACTAATCTCCCATCCTGGCCATAGAACATTTGGGTTATTCCTTATTCATTAATGACAAGGAATATAGACACCAAATGGTGTATTTATATGGTGAGTGATACCCTGCATGATTCCCCCCAAAAGAGATTCCATTCAAAATCTTTATAGAAAAAATTAACATGGATGTTTTTAAGAAAAAATAGGGAAACTGATTTCATAAATAATATTATGTAAACAAATTCCAGATAAACATGTTTTGAAATAAAAATTAGGGCAAGGTTCATTGTATGCTAGTGATAAGCACAACATCAAAATTGTACCACTGGTAATCTCTAATGGCACTGGCTCTTGTGTGACCCTATGAAAATTGTAACTAAATGTAACATTGTATAGAAACCATATCCCAGAGGGTCCTTATGCATATCCACTATAGGGTAATCCATCAAAAGTTTATGTTGTTTCTAATCATTATCACATTAAATTTAATGATATAATGTAAATCCTTCTTGAGGGAAATGGGCCTCACCATATCCATTTGACTAGCATGATAGTCTTGGAAAACCCACCAATATAACTACTACACCTTATCTATTCAATTTACACATAACATGTCACATAGATCACCAATTTCACATAATCATACTAAAAAATATTGTGAAACATGAAAACCCACCACTTTTTTTACGAAATTAATCTTTAAATTCTGTATGCACACAAAAGAATTTGTAATCATTATCTATGCCACTTACAAAAATCATCTTCCATATTTAAATAGTTATAACATATAATGCACGCATGAAACTCAACCAATTACTTTTTAAAGGTTATATTTTAACCAATAAAAATTTATAAAACCTTATCATATATATTTACCAGAAATCAAAAAATTCAAAGAACACATTCTAGAAACAGAGGTAGCATACCAAAATCATCTAATAATTATAAATACTAGATTCACCTACTTTAATCATGGGATCATCTAAAATTCAGTAGAGAACCACATTCACACTATAATAGGATGATATAAAAAATGATAAAGCCATGAAAAAACAAGTTAAACCCAAATAATTATTTTTTAAACCATTTGGAGCAACCAACCCAGTAGAGGAGAAGGGACCTTGTAAAGGGGAATGAATAACCCAAGAAGAACGATAAAAACAAGAGTGAATGGGATTTCATATTGATTCCATGAATATATAAGTACAAATACACACATGTATTGAAGTCCATGGAGGTCACATTGAAGGGGAGAATACACCTTGGTCTATAAATCGAGAGTTGGAGAGAATGGTGGTGGATTTTGGTTAAAACGAAGGATTGGTAAATTAGGAAATCCTAAAATTGGAATGACCTTGAGAGGAAAACAATACATCCTGCGATGCGAAATGGCCAGTTGGTATAATGGGTGTCCTTCACCATGACATAGTTTTGGGTACACTGTCTCTTATGGGATTCCCCATGATTTATAATAATCATTTCATAACCATGTTACACCTTCTTCCATGTAAAAAAAATCCATTTTTCACAAATAATAATCTGGAAATCAAAAAGATAAATATCATAAAATAAATAATCAAAGGATCACCTCAAAATAAAATTACTAATGTGAAAAATCTCCCTAAAATGAAAATCTCATTCCTCATAAAGTCACATTAATGTCTAACCACTGAAAAAAAATTATTCCATCTCAAGCTAAGATATCCTCTCCCATGTCTCATGGTAAATTTTTTTTGATGGTTTCCAATGAATTAGATCCAATGGTATTAAATTACCATTATTCAAATTCTCCTCAAAATATAAAACTCACACTAACTATTCAAACATATTCAAACTAGGTTCTAATACCAACTCTTCCTCATTTAACACATGATATAGATCTGAATTATATGTTTTCATCTATTAGACATGGAAGGGATCATGAATTTTCTATAACTAAGACAAAAAAGATAATCATTATACCACCTTATAAAATCTCTTATTAGTCTCAAAAGTTCTAAAACACCATGATTTTATCATCTATTGACTATCATATTGATGGTGACCAAAGTGAGGTGCCACTTTAAAGAAACACTATTAACCACTAAGAATTAAAAGGATTTTTTCCATTGATTGTCATAAAACTTATAGTTACTCTACACTATCCACAACCACTTCCTATTCAAACATACCTTCTTAGATGTCTTCTGTATGAGATTAAGTCCCTATAATGCGGTATTACCAACATCTACCCAAAACAAGGTGGAAAAAATGGGCCAACTATAATGTTAATTAAATGGAACCATTCCTACTGAAGATTGGTTTCTTTTATTTTATCCAAATCCCAGCATGACCAAATGGTTATCCCATGTACCAATGAAATCCAACAAGCATTCCTCGAGCATGTCTTATAATATTTTTTTACCACTCTATATAACCATCTAATTGAGGTTGGTATGTCATTAACATCTTTATCAGTGACCCCATTACATTCTAAAGGGTTTCCCATAACTATGTTGTGAAATGTGGGACTATAAAAGACCCTGACACCTGCATCTTAGAGGCAGTGCCTTTCATAATTATATTGTTTCAATTAATAATATATCACATCATAATGTACTTAATATTTTATAATATTTCGAAAACCTGACACATACAGATGTTTTAAATTAATAAATTTTTGGAAATAACCTAGAAAATCCATTTGGAATACCCATTAACTATTATATTATCCCTAAATGTCATTTATATTATACATCTTCACATTATGGGAAAAATATATAACAAAATAATGCGGTGAGATTAGATTCTCATTAACAAAATGAATTATAGTGGATGAAGTCATAAAAAATAATAAATGATGAATAATAAAAAAACACACGACCTTAAATGATACTCCTTAGCATAAAATAGATGAAATTAAAACAGATTAAATAATTCCATTAATGATTACATGAGAGTGAGACATATACATGAATATCCTACATGGATAATAACACAATAAATTTTTACTTACAAATATCATAATTTGGGAATTCATAATATAGGGCATTTGAAACATAGCATCAAGTCATCAGGGAAGACATATTAAAATAATTTGTTATGGAGTCTACCAAATCCCTATCTGAAAATAAATGGGAAAGGATTTATCCATGTAAATATCTAATTTGTCTAATGATACCTAACAATGAATCTAGGGAATATATCATTCTCGCCCTATAACATACTAATTCCAATGTATTCCTAATATTAATGGGTTGAAACATAAACAACATATACATATGAAATGTAAATAACATTCCTCAATCTCTGAAAATAATATCTAATTATTCTGAGTATTATGTTGTATTGTATCAAGATAGCACATCCAAAATCAAAATTATAATAAAATAGTTTAGATTATAATCATAAGATATCAATCGAAATAAATCATATTACTGTATAGATGTTTTGATATATATTAAAATACTCTAATAATGTTATTAAATAATTTTTGATAAAAATATTCTTTTTTCTTTTCAATGAAGAGTTTGATTGTAAAAACAATTTTTATTTTTCATAATTGTTTATATAGTATATAAAATGAAATAATTTAGTTCTCAATAAAAAATTCGTGAATTTTTTAAAATAATGATGTCTTCAAACAGATTATAGATGATTCATAAAAATGGGTAAGAGGTCAGGAAGTTCCCTTTAATCAGGTTTTCATATCAATAATAATTGACAATGGAAATGTGTCAAAGATGTATTTACACATAAAATAAAAATAAAGTAATATAGATACATATTTTTGACCATATATTCATAATTTATAAAATATTTAAATAATAATTAAGAATTAAACTAGGTTAAAGAGTGAGTAAGTGTTACTGGAATGGAAAATAAATGTTCCGAAGGAAACCATTAACTTATGTTCGAAAGTGTCCGACTCTTCTACGTAAAATCATGGATAATGAAATTAGATTAATTAAAAAATTATTTCATAAACATATATATATGGTTTTATATATATTAATACATTATTATTATCATTTAAGGTCTTTTTGATGAGTTATAACACAAAATTTTTTTATTCAGTGATTTATTTTCCATGGTTTTCATGTTTGGTTTACTTGTATACATGTATTGAAAATCATGTAAAAAGATAATATTTTCCTAGAAATGAAACTATATGTTAATAATTAACATCAATATTATTAAATGTTTTTATATATCATCATTATTCTTGATGTGAGGATGATTCATTAAATAAAACATTGGTGATAACTGTTTAGATTATTTGGTATTTTTTTATCATCACAAACTGGTTTTGTTTTATTAATTATTTTGAAGCATATATATTGTTTCTAGAACATTAATAAGTATATAATAGATTTAAATTAATTTTTTTAATTATAATTTTGTTTTCATGACCTGTATTGAAGGTGGAATTGAAAAACTAAAACTCTTCATCTTTGAAGGTTGTAAATTAGCTGCTCAAGGATGATGTTTTAATTTTTAAAACAAAAAATGGAAGAGAAAAGTAGTAATTATAGATATCCTATTAACATAATAAAATTACATTATATATAATATAATGGGGATATAATTCATATTTGGATATATGTTGTAATGATGTGATATAAAAATAAATTTAATTGAAGGAAAATTAGAAGAATGAAATGGGATTTACCTCTTGAATTATTTTCCTTGAGAATGACCTTAAGGAATATTGAAATATCCAATTTATAATACAATAATTACTTGAATGTGGGGGAGTGGTTTAGAAGATAACTATACTAAAATTAAAAAATCTTTAACTCATTAGAGTTTTGTGATGAAGGGGTGGTGATGGGCAGTATTTATAGGTGAACAGAAGGAAATTTAAAAAATATTTTATCCATTAATTTATTATATTGGTTCCAAAATAATTACAGATTTATAATTATCCATAAATATATTATAATAATTACGGATACTCATATAATATTATGATTAAATTATAAAATTAGTCTAGGAATATGTTATTTAACATATAATATGTTTATTTTGTAAAATATTGTATTTTTTGAATTCAAAAAAATGTATTTTAGAAAAATCCAAAATAATCACCCTGACCCTCTTTTGATATTAATAATTAAAAATGAAATCCATTTTATAAAAATAATTTTCTAAAGAACAGAAAATAATTATTTAAATAAAATCATCAGTTACTCAAATATACTGATTTTAATATTATATCTATTTTTGTGACACATTGAGTAGTTAATATGTTCTCTTAAAATAATCTCATAATATAAAAATGTAATAATATTAATCATTGAATATATTTTATGAAGATAAAGTTACTATTAAATGATTATATTAATTATAAAATAATAAATAAAGATTTATGTTTCATACAAATACTAAAACATATTTTATTGTTTTTAAAACATATATTTACATATTTCATGATATATATATATACTATATTTACATTTAGAAGATTCTCAAATTATATTTATAACAACTTAAGTGATTTTATATTCTATTGATCATATTATTATTCCTAATGGTCTCATTACAACTCTAATTATAATACTTACTAGAATATTATGGATTTCAACTCGGTGTTGTTTGAATCATAAAATATAGAAGATGTTAAATATTAGAAGATACATATGATGAATTCATTTGGTGTTACATTCTCCAAAACTAAAAAAATCATTTCAATTTCAATAATCCCTCCTTATAAAATGATTTGGGTTGTTCTTCATCATAAATTCTTTTTGTTCCCAGATCGACTCTTTAATTTTATGATTTTTTCCAAATTAACAATACTAGCCAACTAATCTTATTCTTAAACACATATTATTTACTTTCCATGATCTATATAGTCTCTTTAATATATGATAAATTAGGATCCAATTATATTCCATTATATGTGAGGACATACAATGGGTCGTGCATTAAATTCCTTAAAAATTAGATTTTGATCAAATTGTATACTTTATAAATCAGAGGTGGTATCAACAAATAGTAATACACAGCAATAATTCTCTCCTAGAATTCAAAATGTCCAATTTTTGTGTGGATTATTTTCCTTTTCCTTATAAATCATACAACACCCTTCCATGGAGATGTATTTAAGAAGAAATGATCTCCCAATTGAAACTCAAAATCATTCCCTCAATTATCAACATAAATCTTTTTTATAATTATTTATTCTTTGATATTTGTTTTAAAATTCCATACCTTTTCAATCATTTCCTCTATAATATATGGTCCTACAATCATTAATTCATCAAATTCATTTCAACAAGTTAGTGTATGAAATTTTTTTCCCCATAATTCTTTATATAATTCTATTTGAATACTTGAATCGAAACTATTATAATTGGAAAAATCATCCAAATGTAACTACTTATGTCACACACATTGAATGTAAATTGGAAGTTATCTCAACATGATTTATAATGTTTGATTTGTCCTTTCAGACTGCCCATTAGTTTGAGTATGTCAAGATGTACTCAAATGATGCTCAATTTTTAATTCTTAATGACTAATTTTCAATAATTTCAATGTAAATCATTGGTCAGGATTAGACACAACAAAAATATACACACTATGTTGTCTTATAACTTCATTATTATAATGTTTTTCAAGTCTCCAAAAAGAAAAATCCTATCTTGTGGAGAGAAAATGTTAATATTTTTATAGTTGATCAATAATTATTGATAGTTCATAAATTATTAATATAGTTTTTTGTAATCTAGTTAAAAATCCATATTAATGTCATCCCATTTCCATGTAGAAGTATGGAGAGTTTTACTGACTCTTCTAGGATGTTTACAGTCATCCTTCACCAATTGAAAAACTAAAAATAAAGATTCATAATTAGCAATTACCCACTTCATATTCTTTAACCTGAAATATTCCTTCAAATCTCTATAGATCTTAGGGCTATAATAGTTTGTAGAGAAATTTGATCATTGAGAATCATCCAATAACACCCATATGAGTCCGGATTTATAGGGAACCCAAAGCCTCTATAAAATATCATAATTCCATTCTCATATATGTAGTCCGCCAACATCCCATTATTTATAACATAAATTTTCATTTGAATATTTTCGTATTTAGACTCATAGATTTTAATCTTTTCTAATAAATATTGTAAGGAATTTTTTTTAAAGATTATTGATACTTCACTTTTATTGATAATTCTTATATCCATCTTCACTCGATCGAGTAACATTGCATCCCTTTCAATCCTCATTTAATTTAAAATGCCATGGCCATTCTGAATCAATGAATCAGTTACCTTATTTTCCTTCCATGGGTAATAATGTATTGAACAATAATAGTAATTTAGTAGATCAATCCATCATCATTTCCTCATGCAGAGTTCATTCTAAGACATGACGTTTTTAAGACTCTTCATATTTGTTTATATCAAACATATTTCACCTCATAGATTGTGTTTTCATATCCTCAAAAGAATTAATATATCCTCTAACATAAGATCTTGAGTAGGATAGGATTATTTATTAATTTTTTACATCAATAATTCATAAAAAATATCTATATCATTATTATTAATGATTAAGCCATTACTATTATTTGATGTAGCACTATAAATAAAAAAGACACCATTTCCTACTACTAAAGTCAATATCAAAGAATTCAGTAATCACCTATTTATTTATTATAAATAATTCACATTATTTTATCCATATGAACATAACACATTTACGTGTAATATTTGACGATGTGTTAAATAATCATAAAAATTATGAATGAAATACCAGTATTAACCTAATAAACCAATGAAACTATATAACTCAGTTATCATTGTTGTTGTAGGCCATTCCTTGACTACCATTGTATTCATTGGATCTATAGAGATTCCTTCCATAAGGAAAATATGGCCATAAAAGGAAACTATTTGAACCAATACTTCACTCATTCTAAATATCCCATATAACTATTTTCTTCTAATAATCTCTATAATATCTACAATTTGGTTTTCAATGTCCTCATAAATTTTGTTTTATAAGAAGATATCATCAATATATACGATAATAATATATTTATGATATTTTTTGAACATTAAATTCATTATATCCTTAAAGTTATAGGGTGAGTTTCTCATTTCAAATGGAATTATTGTAAACTCATAATGTCCATAAATAGTTAAAAAAGTTGCCTTTGGAATATCATACATCCTCACATGAAATTTCTGATATACATATTGATGGTCAATATTTGAAAAATGTTTACCTTCAAGAAGGTGATCAAAGAAATAATCAATGTGAGGTATATGATACTTGTTATTTTTTGTAGTATAATTTATTTCTCTGTATTAAATTAAAAAGCTCATGGATCCCAATTTATTCTACACAAAGAGAATAATGGATCCCTATAATGAAACACTAGGTCGAATAAATACTTTATCAATCAATTCCATAGTTTTTTATTCTACTCTACTAATTTCAATGTGTCCATTAAACATGTATTCATTGATATATGTCTTGAATTAAGAATTAAATCAACAGAGAAGTAAATATATCACTCTAGAGGATGTTGGAGTAAATTTTATACCTTCATCATGAATATAACTTCTTAATGAATAATAATTTCTGGAACAATAGTTACTTCTTCAATATGATGATTTCATTCATCATCTACATATTTTATTTTTTCTCCTTCCCCAAGAATTTTATTTAGAATATGTACAAGAGGTCGATCCATATATGACTCAGATGATAAATTATCCCCTATAAATATTATAAATTATATAACTTCATCACAAATAATAATGTTCCACTTTTTAAAAACTATTTTTTATTATATTTTGAAATGTAGTCTATTAAAGTGTTGTATCAAAATAAAAAATAGATACGATGATAAAATATGAAACTAGAGCATGTTTAATATTTATAATAGGAACTAATCGACATATATTTCTTTCAAAAAGGTTTCTATGAAGAGTATTTACCGACAATTTCCACATTATGGTTAATTAGAAATAAATATTTTAATGAAAATTGGGAGAATATAATGGAGTTAGATGATATAGAATAAAATAAATATTTACAAAAATGTTAGGATTTAATTAACGTAATGACAAAACCATTATTGGGAAGATTAACGTCAATTGTTTTAATCACATTATCTTAACCATACTCTATTAGACTAATCAAGGCTATGTTTCCTTGAAACATTGAAAAATCAATTTCATAAATTCCCCTATAATTAAAATTGTATAATTGATAATTATTATATTATTTCATTCCCTTTCAATCACATGTTTTTTATTTTTTTAATTAAAATTTTAATGAACCCCAATTCCATTAATGTAGGCACCTGGGTATTTTCATCCACAAGTATTGAACGTTGGAAAATTATCAGTTTTATTTCTCCATTTATCTGTGATTTTCACTTCAACCATATTATTCTCTTATTTTTCATTAAAATGATACTAATTAGGGAATTATTTCTCTATCATTATATAAAAAATACTATATCTTCATATTATTGGAAATTTTGAGGGACTAGTTCCCCTAGGATATATTTTATTATAATATCAATGAATTTATGTTTCATTATTGGTGGATTAAAAAGTACTCAAGGTAATTCCTTCATAACCTTTTAATGTTGCATTGACACATGGATACATTTTCATCCTCTTTAATTCTCATATTCATGAATTGCCTCTCCATATAGGGTTGGTGTTCCCAATGGAAATATTTTCCATAGAAATTTTCGTAAAATACTTCCATTCTATATTTAATATTTTTTCCTACTCCATTGTATTTTGAATCAATGACAACCATTAATATTAATATTTAGAGAGGAGATAATCTTATATGATATCTTTTTCCCATTTCTTACTCCTTAATGTGAAAAAATATCTTGTCTAAGGAATTATCAATTTCCCTACTACCAATGTGTTTTTAGTCCCATTGAATGATAGATTTAGTTGTCTCGTGACGTTGTCTAAAATTATTCCTCTATGTTATAGATTAGGATGCTCTATATAGGTAATGGTATTATTCATAACATGAGATATTAATCTTAGTGTAGTTATAATTTTCTCACCACCAGTTCTAGCTCTATAACCAACATCATTATCATTAATAGGAGAGAAATATATATATATATATATATAGGATATGCATGTTGATAGAGTTTCCATTCCGTCCACTATGATCCATTTATAAAAAAAATACATACACTAAAATATTTTATGAATCATAATGAAAATATTCAAACTAGAAAAAACATAACATAAATTGAAAACGTCTTTATATCTAATATCATAATTACAAACATGGTTTCTTCAGGGCTATATTTTCATTTAAATCCATAAATATGGATTTTAATGAAAATATTAATTATCCTAATATTATTCCCATGAGTGTCAAACGAAGTTCTTAGTAAGTCTTATTTTAATGTACCATGTTACGTTGAGTCAGTCTTGATACAAATGATTTGGTTTTCACCCCTACATAAAACAATTCTAGAACTATTTCCACTTTTAATATCTAGGTATGGATGAATTTCTAGGAAGACCAACATAATATATACATGAAAAGATTTATTGTATGTTTTCATAATATTATATGAAATGTCCATTTATGGGATATGTTGTTAATCTGTGTTTTAAAAATATTTTTTCCTATGATTCTACTGAACTTCATCTAATACAAAATGTTAGAACCACAACCCCATTATCCAAGAGACGATCCCTTGCTTATTAAATTTGTACAATCAATTAGAGAACACATCCAAATGGACCTAATAGTTTAGTATATATAGAAAACAAGATACATGCATAAGTTTTAAATTATAACATGAAAGTAAAAAACCATTTAAACCTCATTTTGAACACCCATATACTCTTATATTATCCCTAGAATTCATTCATAAAACACAACTTCGCATCAAGGGGAAAAATATAACATAAGAAAGGGGTGAGATAAGATTCTTAGATAGGTAAATAGATAAATAGAATGTTTTTTTATATAAAAAGGTATGGTGAATAACTATAAGCACATAACATTAAATAATAATGTAAAGCATAATATGGATTTATTGAATATTGATTAAATATTTCCATAAATGGTTATACGCGAATCAAACTTCACTATGTACCTTATACTTGTCAAATAATAATAATAAATATAAATTACTTATATCATAATGAGGGAATACATAATTTCAAACATCATAAACAAACAATTGTGTAATTTTCCATGTCATTTTAAAATAGATGGTTAATACCTCATCCAAATCAATATATAAAAATAAATGGGCAAGGCTTCATCCAAGTCCATATCAGTTTTGTTTCGTTATCCCTACTGATGAATAAAGGGGCGATTGAGGGCCCCTAAAATCATATATTAATTCAAATTCATCCCTCATATGGATGGGGTGAAACATAATAACATATACATTAGAAATGTAAATAACCTTCCATGATATTTAAACACAATCATTGACCATATGGAGTAGAACTTTGAACAGTAGAAAGATAGAACATCTATAGTAAAACTGATAATAAAAAATGTATTAAAATATTGTAGATTATAATTAGAATATATACATATCAATAAATAATAATATTTAGAATAGTTCTTGTAATAAATGAAAATATACCAAAAATTAATCTAGGAATTAATGAGAGAAAAATCCATTTTTCATTGCGAAGAAGAGTTCTTTTTGAAAAACCATTAGTAATACTCATAATTATTTATATAATATCATAAATGAAAAAATATTGTTTACCATGATAAAATTAGTGATTTTATAAAAATATTGGTGTATGAAAATAGATTTATGGATGGTACATGAAAATTGGTACGAAATCTGGAATTAACATCAATCAAGATTTCTTATATGGAAGACTTGAGAAGGGAACACTGTAAAACATGTATTTCCCCATAAAAAAGTTGAATATATCTGGATACACGATTTTGGAACACATATAAACAACTTATAAGAATTATATGAAATGAATGAAAGAATTAAATTTGGATAAAGAGAGAGTAATTGTAACCTGTATGGAAAATGGAGGTTCGAGATGAAACCCTAACCATATTTCTGAAAGCATTTTTCACTTGTACTCATCGTCAAATATAAATACATTATATTAATTAGTAAATTAGTTCATAACTATTTCAAAATTTATTTTTTTATAATAACTTTATTAAGATCCTTTATGGATATTTTATGTGTTAAAATACATGATTTCATCATCTAGGAGCATTCATTTTTATGGTTTTCATGATCAATTTACTTGCACACATGTATAGAAAATAACATAAAAGGATAATTGTTTCCTAAAAGGGAAATTATATGTAATTAATGAAAATAATTAATTTTAATTGGTTTTATGTGTGATTTATTTCAAATTCTAGGATGATTCTTTTGATAAGATGTTAATGAAAACCGTTTAGTTTAGTTCTCATTTTTTGTTCATCACAAAATAGTTTTTTTATTACTTTATATCATGTATATATAGTGGTTAAAGAATATTAAATTGTATTTATTGCATTTATTTTAATTATTTTTAACAATAATAATAGTTTAATGATCATCCATGTAGGTGGAATTCAAAAAGAAAAACTCGGAATCCATAAAGGCTGTAAATCCTCACCTCACTTGGAGTGTTTCCATTTTAAGAAAAAAAGGGGAATATAAGAGAATTTATGTTAGATAACCCACTATGATAATAAAATTATAGTATATATAATATACAAGAGTTATCATTCATGTCTGGATAGAGGAGGTAGGTAAATTACATGAAAAGAAAACGATTTAAAAGAAAACATAAGGGATGAAAGGGGATTTACCTCTCCAATTCCCCTACTTGAAAACCTCTTTAAGAAACATAAAATTTCACTTTTATTGTGTTTAGAAAGGCCATTTCATGGGTAGAGGTTTGGGGGAAGAAATGAGTATAATATAATAAATACTCAAGGATTTAGGGGTATGACAATAAGGGCGTTGAATGGTTATATTTATATTGTAGAGGAGGGGTGTTTTTTTATATTTTATTCATTTGTTTTTTATTTTGGATAAAAAATATGAATACATTGAGAATTATCACTAAATATATTAATATTATTATGATTATTTCTATTTAATTGTAATTATATTAGCAATTACACAAGGAATAGCTTATTTAACTTATAATTTCTTCATGTTGTGTTTTACCCAATTATACAATTCACTAAATTATCAAGCTTCTTTTCAAATATAGAAATATAAGCCTGACCAATTCTTGATGTTTAAAATTTATATATTAAATCAATTATAAAAAAATAATTTTATAAATATGAGAAATTTATTTTTTAAAATAAATTATATGTTACATTAAAAATACTTATTTTATAATTAACACTATTTTTATAAGAAATTGAAAAACTAATTAAAATGTCATAAAATTTTCCCATAATAATAATAAAAAATATAATATTATGAATATATTTTATGAAGAAAATTTTTAAAATAATTTTCAAAATTATAAATTTGTAAATAAAAATTTATGTTTTACACAAAATACCAACAATTAATTTTTGGTTTTTAAAATATTTCTTTACATATTCCATGATATAAATATAATATATTTTCATTTATAAGATACCGGATTATTTTAGAAAAACTAATATCATTCCGAAAATTACAAGATCTCTATATTATCATAAAAAAGAGGTTACATAATTTTGAAAGTAGAATATTTCAAAATTTCCCTCATAAAGAAGTGAAGAAGATCATCATGGACATTGTCCTCCCAATAAAAATCATTCCCATTGACACTCTTTTTAGCAATCCCATATTCTAATGCATTTTCCTCTCTATACACATGCGTGAAAAAGTGTTCCTTTGAGTATAGAGAGTCCGAACATTTAGTCCAATGATTGGTGAGCTTCCAGGATAGAGGTAGTTCCCCTATATGAATGGCTGAGACAATAACCATGGAATCACATTCAATACAAATCATGTTCCAACCCCTAAACTCAGCTTTCTCCACCGCTATGATGACCCCATACATTTCTACTTCAAGAGAAGAGGTTATACCACATGATCCATAGATGCACCCAAGATCCTTCCACTGATGATCTCTGTACACAACACCAAATCCAGAGGGACCTGGATTACCCCTAGAAGCACCATCAGAGTTGATTCTGATCCAACCAAGAAAGGGAGACTTCCATATAACTTCCAATGTTACACGTGGAGGATGAAAATTACCTTTCATCCCAATCTATTTGAGAACAGAAAAGTCATGAAATGAGTTATCACAAAACACACCTTTCAGAGTCTTCACCTCACAGACAACATTGAGGATTCCTGGTAGTAGAGCACCAAAATTGGAAGCACTGTAAATAATGTCTGATCTTGTTTCTTGAAAACCTGATTAAATGAACAGCTTCCACCGTAGTAGTAAGAAATAAAAAACGTAGCTGTGGTGACCACGTCAAAGAGCACCAACATTTAATGAGGTCTTCAATTGTGTTGAAGTGAGGTAGCGGGACCTCAAAAATGACGTAAACATCCCTCCATATTGCCTAATCTATAGCACAGCTATGGAAAATATGATCCACATCTTCCCTATGTTGAAATCACAAAACAAAGATGGACCAAATTGAGACACCACATTCCTACAAGAAATCATTCATAGGTAATTTTTTTCAGCCAGCCTCTAAGCCATAATAGACTGAGAAGGCCTTATGAAGTTCCTATGGAAATTACCAATCCATATACCATCATTTGATCATCCAATAAATAGATTATAATACCCTTTAGAGGTGAGAATGCCATTTACAGCAGGGTCCCATGCCCAAAAATCACCCATGCAAGACCAGCAACAATCATCCATGATCAAGGAAATGTGACCTAGATGATTATCCAGACATCCAAGTTGTTCCTTGATTGAATGATCATAATTTATGTTAGACTCCCCATCCATGAACATGTCAATATATTTATTCCCAGTCCAATTCAAATTCCAAAAAGAGAGAGAGGAATCTTTGGAAACAAGCCAACGAGAATCAACATATATTTTTGAAAAAATGTTCTAAAACGCAGGCCACACTGAGGAATTAACATAGTTAAAGTTCCACGTTTTAAGCCTGTGAAAGAACCTGGAATGAAGAAAATTTTTAGCAGCAGAATTCATGTTTATAAGTCTCCATAAAAACCATGCCTGCTAAGAATCATTGAAACCCGTCAAATTTTTTATACCCAAGCCACCCTCATCATGAAATTTATAGAGGTTATTCTATGGAACTATTCCTAGTCTTCTTTCCAGTGTGCTGCCACATAAGATAAAATTCTTTATAGAAGTATTAATACTCATCATTAAAGAAATCAGCTATTTATACACCATAAAAGAATATACAAATTTGGAGACAATAATTGATTTCACCAAGCTAACTTGACCAGTAATTGATAAAGATTTAATTTTCCATGTAGAATGATGTGTTTTAATCATGCTCACCCTCTTGGAAAAATGACATACCTTTGGTCTTCCCCAAAACATAGGAACTCCCAAATAAGTGAAGGTAAGATTTCCCTCACGAATACCCAATTCCCCAATGATAACATTTTTTCTGGTAGTAGTGAAGCCCCTTCCAAAATAAACAAATTATTTGATCCAGCTAACGACCTACCGTGAAACCAATTCATAATGAAAAAGAAAACTCTTTAAATTCTTGATATTACCCTTATCCTCTTGGGTAAAGAAGATTATATCATCATCATATAGGAAATGGGAGGGAGCAACAATACCCATTCCAGCATGAATAGATATCATCATTCCATTATAATCCATGATATAAAAACATCTTCTAAGGTAATCCTCAGCAATTGAAAAGAGGATGGATGATAGTGGAGGACCCTGTCTTACTCCCCTCGAGCAATAGAAATATCCATCAGGGGAACCATTAATGAGGACTGAAATATTAGCAGAACATAGAATGTTTTTGACCCAGTTGACATCAAACCCATACATAATAAGCATCTTGCATATAAAACCACAGTCCATTGTGTCAAAATCCTTCTTGACATCTAATTTGAGAGCAATATTACCACATCTGATGGGTTTCTTAAGAATATTAACATAATCAGAGGCAGTGATAAGATAGTATTGTAATGATCTCCCCTTGATGAAGACAAACTAATTTGGAGAGACAATTTTGGAGGCAATAGGGGAAATCCTGTTGGCAAGAATCATACAAATAACTTTATAAATAGTATTAACTAGAGCAACTGGTCTGAAGAGATGAACATCATTAGCATTCTCCTCCTTTGGAATAAGAGAAAGAAACTGAGCATTCAATCCTCTTGGGATTGATCCACCTCTGAAAATAAGAATGAATAACCTGAAAACATCCACACAGATTATATCCCAAAATGTTTGGAAGAAGAAGTTACCAAAGCCATCAGGACCAGGTGCACTCTCCAGCTTGAAGCTAAAGACCGCCTCCTTTATCAATGGATCAAGGGGAAAAACAGTGAGATTAGAATTTTCCTCTTGATTCACCATTCATGGGATAACGACATCTATAGGCTCATTGATGGATTGGGGGTCATTAAAGAGATCCTTAATGTATGAAGTGACATGTATTTAGAGATCTACTTGATTATCAATAATATTGTCCCCATTTTTAATTAGAGGGAGGGGTTTTGAAACCCTCTTGATTCTTTGAAGAGAGTTTAAAAATTATGAGTTTCTGTCCCCATCCATTAACCACTTGTCTCTAAAGGAATCCCTTTGGAATGCATCCTTCCTGTCAAGAAGTTTATTCAAATTGAGGGACAATTTATAATCCACTGAAATTCCATTGGAGAATTCAGTATTACTTTTAAGCTCTTGAACCCTTTGAAGAGAATTTTCAAATGTAGAGATATCATAATCAATGGAACTAAAATGATTTTCTATCCACATTATAAGATTTCTCTTTAGAATTTTGAATTTCATAATGCAGGAAAAAGAATCATCCCTGCAATGCATTGAATTCGAAGTGCAATGAACAATGACCTCGCATTCCGAATTGGAGACCCCAGACATATTGAATCTAAAAGGGAAAGGAGGTTTGGATTAATTTTCACTAAGATATACAAGAATGGTATGATGATTAGGGTTGACTTTGGATAGGGTTGAGCATGATATTGGACCCCAATTGTCTATAGAGTACCCATTAACAAATGATCTATCAATTTTCCGGGCCACGAATCTATTCAGGTGCTTTCTATACCAAGTATATTTGTCACTTACCATGTTAATCTCAACCAAATCATTCTGATCAATATAGAGTCTGAACTCCCTAGAGGATACTGAGGTGTTGAATTCCCCTATTTTCTCATATGGAGTCAAGATAGCATTAAAATCCTCCAAAATTATCCAAGGATGAGGGATGGTGGATTTGAGAGATGCAATGTCCATCCACAGATTTTTTCTATCCTTATATCTATTGTGGGCATAAATAAAGGGACATGTAATATGGGAACAGAGGTAGACAAAAGAGCAAGTGACATGCTGGTCACTTGATAAAACCATAGTGATGTTGCCAATGGAATCATGCGCCATCACCCAAAGACTCTTGACATCAGTTCAACACAAGATGGTATAAATTAGATGGAACCCTAAATACCCTAAGTTAGCAATATCATAGGAAAAAAGTTTATTTAGATTAGATAGACCTATAAGCACTGGTTTATGCTGCAGAATGAAAAACCTTATAGATTTTCATGTTTCCTAATTACCCAGACCCTAGAAATTATAGAACATAAACATCATTTAGAGGTGGAGTTGGGATTTGGTCCCCTCTTATTTTTGCCACCAGACTTTTTAGGTGGCCTTCCAGTATTCTTTTTAGGAGATAAAAGATCACTTATATCAAAATTTTTGTTCAGAGAGCCCTTCCCATTATAAATCTCCATATTCAATTGGTCTGTTCAAACTGTTTGATTTGAGGGGTTGTTGGAGGTAATGAGATTGTTCTTTTATCCCTCATGTTCCTAATTTCTCTTATTCAAAATGATTACATCATTTTGTTACATTGTAATGAGACTCAAAGCTTCATGGAAGTTCCCGAGCTAAACTTCCTGAGTCACAGTAGGAAGTTACAGACTGTTGTGATCCTTTTTCACTATTGTGATAGGTGGCTCTTCATAGTTCTTCATCCCTGACGAGATCTTAACAGCAGAATCAGAAACTACTATTACTCATATTTCTATTCATAATTTTCACATTACTATTCCAACTATCATATTTAATAATATATTATGGGATTAAAATCATTGTTTCATGAAGCATATATGATAGAAGATGTTACTTTTTAAATGAGACATACCATGAAATATTGTGGTGTAAAAGGAAACCTATATGAATGTATTAGACACAAAACACCATAAATCATCACTATATGATGGACATAAAATCAAACTAATTCCACCACTTTTTGATGAAGAATTTATATGAATGAAATGGTAAGGTTTTTTGTTCAGATAATCAATCTGAAAAAAAATAATTAATTCCATCCCTAATGTGTATATGGAATTTTTATAATTAAAAACATTGATACATTATACCTCTTCTAGGTATGAATGAGTAATGGTTGAAGAAACCTGAAGGGCCTTTGGGGCTCTTCTTTAACCTGCTGACATGTACAACACCAAGATAAAAACTTAGTTAAATCTTGTATCATACCCAACCACCATAACTAACAGCACACTTAATTAATCATCTTGGTGGTCCTATAATGAACATAGCACTAATTATAGTGGTTATTATGAATTATCACATTCCTCGATCACAACAATGACACTATAACGACCTTGATTAAAAGAAACCCAATTGACACTAAAACAAATTTCTCGATCTCAAATCAAATGTTTAGAAATTTTATATAGAGTTCAAACAAATCATCACTATGAAGCTCATGTCAAATTAAATATATGAGGGAAGGTTTTAGCAAGAATGTGGCTAGTAATGGATCACTAATGAGATCATTGGTCTCTATATAAAACTGGGAAGAAAGCCTCATCCATGTCCAATCAACACTAGATCTTTCGCTTCCACCCCCAGAATCATTCTTCTTAAGGAGTCTACAAGAGAAATACCATAACCTGGGTCATACATATTATCAAAATCAAAACCCAAAAGGTAATCAACCCAACCATAGTTCCTCAAAATCAGATCCTTCTGAGAAAAAATATATCTTAAACCCATAGGATCTGACTGCCCCATAGGCTTCTCCCAATAGAGATAATGATGCCACGCATTCATTGTATACATTACATATGCTAATTCTAGAGCATGTGGTTAGTAATTCATTTTATGTGGTTGGAGTTGGGGAAATCCATATAAAACCACATGGTCATTGTGCATCAACAAAAACCCAAAACTGATAACAAAAGCATCACATTAAACCTCATATCCCTTCCCATATTTGGGAAAGATCAATACAAGGGTTGCGGTCAAAAGCTACTTTAGCTCCTCAAATAACACCTAACATACTATATTATTTTCAAAAATTAACCCTTTCTGTGTATGAACAATCAAGGATTTTGAAAACTAGATGAAATCTCAAAATTACCATCTGTAATACCCTATCACGACCACAAAGCTCAGGATCGTGGAAAAAATCAATTACCTCCCTAACATCACCACACCAATCATCATGGGGTCCAATAAAACCCCTTGTTTTGATTTCACCTGACCAAAAAAATAACATAAAAAATCAATAAATTGAACTTTTAATGATTTTCATAGAGGCAGTGATCTCAAATAATTCCCAACATGGATCTCAAATAGACCTCATAGTCCTCCTCAGCTTTGGAGTAGACTGGGATGTTATCAACAAAGTCCAAAAAAATGAATTGAGATTCCAATGGAACATCCTATAACAAATTTCCATTAAAATATCTAGAAAGACCCGATACTCATACTGACCGTGCCTTCTTTGGAAAGCAATTTCCATAAGATCCTCCTCCTTAGCATTGAAATAGTTAAACCTAAATCCCAAATCATTCATGGAGAACCACCATTCCCATTTTACATGATCTAGGAGGTCATAAATTTATGGAAAGGGGTATTTTTTTCATTATCAACGCCTAATTTAGCATCTGGTAATCGATATATAACAAGAGAGATCTAGTATTCTTCATTGAAAAAATGGTTGGGGTAGCCCATGTTGAGATTCTCGAGTGAGTGAATCAGTATTATTCCCAAATCATCTAGATTTATATTTAATTCCCCCAGCTTGGGGTTTATATGGTATGAGGTAATGGATATCAAAACTGTTCCTGGTGCAAAATCTACAGTGAAATCCACACATCACTATAGGAGAAACCCAAATAACTCATCAGGATATTCCTATGGGAACTCTTATAACACATTATGGAAATCATCTTTCAAAATAATTACAATATACTGGAAACATGAAAGACAAGATTCGTAAAAAATACTTCCCAATTATAAAAGTTGATGTTCGAAAAGTCCTAACTAAGGATCCCATTAACCCTAAAAACTATGTTTAAATCCATTATGTTCTGCAAAACTCAATCACTACTAATAAAAAACTATTTTTTACTATAATGTCACCATACCAAAAAAATTTAAGGTAATGTCAATGATATATATTTTCATAACTAGAAAATCTTATTCCCACCCACCAATGTCTTAGTGGGTGCACAAGATGGAAACATGAAACCCTTCATTTCTTTATCACTAGTGGTGTCACCAACTTCATCACATATAACCTAAGCTCAGTTTAAAATTTAAACACATCAACATGACATGAAAATTTAAAAGAAACTAAGTCACATGTATTAAATTATGTAACAACTATGTATTGTGTAATAAAAATCGTACCTTGAACTGTCACGAGTCCTACATCTTATTCTAGTTGTGATTGGTCCAATAAATAATGATACCTCATCTCTACCATAGGCTATTAATGACCACATACCCGTGACTTTAACATAGGCTCCATCTATACTGAATGAGATCCATTTTTCTTCCATGAATAGAAAAATGACATCTCAGTTCCCTATGCAATTATTATGCAGATAACATTCCTTTGGAGGATATAGATCATTCACCACCTTGAAATGGGAATTCCACCATGAAAAATCACTAAAAGATCCCCATAGTCCCATACTAATCAAAATGACTAGGGTGAGCTAAACACATTGTCCCAATATTTCCCACCATAACACACAGATGGAATATGAATGACCTAGCATATAAAGATTCATGAGAAATTTATTATGAAGGATTTAATGAGCTTCCATCTCCCCTCTTTTCCTACTAATCTTGCATCAACTTCTTATCATACAAGATATAACTACTTTACACAACTACTGGAACTACCTTGAAAAACACATACTTACCATATTGTTAAATCTCCACCATAAATGTGTGTTTAACCACCTCAGCATCAGAATTTTACATAAATTAGACGACATGGGATCTGATATCCAGCTAAAACCTCATCTCAAACTGTAGGACCTTTAGCTTCTTTTTAAGACTACCCCAAATGAAAACCTAAATACTTTATATAAATGGTTGGCATACTCTAACATTGTCTGATCACCTTGTTAGATATGAAAACAAAACCATGTTTTAGCGATTTTCAATGTATCTCAGAAATAATTCTGGTAAAATATTACCTTTAAATCCATTCAACCCATCTTCTCATTCTTCTTTTATGAACTACTAATTCACACGATCACCAAATTGGATCTCCCAAAAAAACACTATACCATCACTACCTCAGGATTATCAAAAAACCCAATCATCCCCTCTATTTTATCAATAAACTTCTTAGTCTCCTAGGGATATGTGTTACCCCATAATGTTGGTGGGTTTATATTTATGATATCCTGAGTGTTGTCCCTTTATAGACCCCTTTCGGTCTCTCTAACCTAAAAAGGACCATGTCCAGCTCCCTAACCCAAATCTTGGATAGCTTGAGCCACTACTTACACAATTCCATGATCAATTGGTGATGGAGATCACACCCAAACCTCTTTCCATGGTTGCACATGATGACATCAGATAGGCATATTACAGCATCAATCAACAAACATGAGGAAATAAAGTAAACCAGGATCCCAAAATCGCATGGTGAATCAAGGGTTTTCATGAGGTGTGTTAGATAATCACCCCACTAAAAATCAACCCCTCAAGTACCAAAATTACTAGCTCTTATCTGTTGAGAATTTCCAAAATTACATTACCTAAAAAATTGGTTAAACATTCCCTAATTCAATTATTTCATGAACAGGTCTGCGATTCCATCCAACCCAACACCTAACATAGCTGGGGGAATGACCTAATGGTTATAAATAATCCCCAGGGGCTAGAAACTAGTACCTTGTTATTAGGATTTATCTTTTTGGGATTGATTTCTTCTAAACTAAACAACTATATGTAGTTTACATGAATCTTTAATAACATTAAGAACCATAACAATATATAGAAGAAATAAAACCCTCACAACGTAAAATTTTTCTATTTAAAAAAACAATATATTATAACTAGAGGGGAACCACATAGACCTCAACCTACAAACATCCAAGAAACAATATGTCTATCACACTCAATAAACCTACACTATCACCTAAGAGAAATAATCACTAGAAACTGGATTCACTATCATCATCACAAAACATATTTCATTTACCACGATCAAATATAACAAGGTCAACATACTCCCCAAGGGTCTAAATAGGGTGTGATAAAATGACAAATAAGATTAGAATATAAATATATTCCATTTAATTAATTTATAAAACAAATTACGATTATGGTTTTTATGGATTAAATTGGAAAAAATCATTTGAATTTTAAGGAAAAAACATCAATGGAAAAATTGTTTTGAAATTAACATGTGGGAAAGGTTCACTGTATATTGATGTTAATTAAAACATAAAAAGATAACCATAGTTAATACCTAAAGAATCTTTCACTTGTAGGATTCTAGAATCCTAGTACATCAGTGAAACATGGTATGACTACCATATCCAATAGCATCCTCAAGCACGATCAACTGTAGCTGATCGCATTCCAAGGTCTAGTGGTCTACAATCATCATGATAGTTTAGTTCGTATTGTAGTATCAATACATATAGAGGAAATAATGTCTACACACTACTAATCTGACTATGATACTATTACTACTCCTCCCACCATGATACATAAGATTCTCTTAGGGATTAATTTCCATATCACATGTCACATAAATCACCACATACATATACACACTCCAAAAAATATAGGTACACATTAAAACCCAACATTTTATTTATAAGAAAATCCCCCTTAAATACATACACACCAAAACCACATGATACCATGCTTCTCAACACATAAATGACTCATGTACCTCATTTAAAAATCCATACCTAGTATGGAACACATGAAACCCAACCAAATCCATTGATAAAATCATATTTCAACCCATACAGGACATGAAACCCATTCAAAACATATTTGACACTATTAAAACTCATCATTAAACAAAATTTAAAAAACAATCATACCAAAATCATCTATTAATGCTATATAATGGAATCTCCTACCTTAAGCATGGAATATTATAATATCTAGTGGAAAAAATAACCTCACCAGAAGATGAATCTGTTGAGGAATGATCAAACAATAAACATGAATATTAAACCCAAAGAACAGTGGTTCACCTGAATTTTGGGTGACATAACTATTGGAGAATAGGTAAACCAAGAAATACTAAAAAATAACCCACAAAGGAGGAGAATACCAAGGATTAATGGGCTTACATGATGATTACATGAAGAAAAAAGGAAAAAATCTAGCAAATGATTGATTTCTTAGGAGACCAAGTGGGATGATAAGAAAAATCATACGTTTTAAATCCTGAGTGGGGAATATAGGGGTTGTTTTAGATAAAATTAGATAAAGGTAGAATAATTAATATCTTATTTTTAATATGCTATAAAATATCCATCGTTTGGTCACACAATTTGTAATATTGTGTGGAAATTACGAAGTTTCCTCTTTCTGAGAAGAATTCGTCCACACAATTTTCCTAGGAAGGGTGCATTCTAATGCGGTAGGCTGTTCTATGTGGAATGTTCCACTATATAGGGAATATAGTCTCTTCTAGGATGGAACATAGTTTCTATTAACTGTGTGAAAACTATAAGCCACATACTGATGAGTCAAAAAACTCTATTTTCACCAAAAACACCTAGGAAAGCCATGCGACAAATAAAGGGCTATAATACCTAAAAATAAAACCACAGATGTGATAGATATGTTAGATTATATCAAAAATAATCCACATATGAGTATCTTTTCAATTTATAGAATCTCTCTTCACTCCTATACAATACAAAAAATTATAATATCAGAATAGTCAGCAAATGGGTTAATTGGGGCTAAAAATAATTACAAGTGAATGAATTTTCTATTAAAGTAAATAATATATTGTATGAGGGTATTTAGACTAAATAATGTTTTTATTTTAAATATTTCATTTTTTATAACATTAAGATGAAAATTAATTTATTATGATTTTTTATATTATAAAATTATAAGGGTTCTCCTCCCCTCAATTAAAACAAAGAACTTCCTATCCTTGTTTGTCAAAATTTTTTAGAACTCTACTTCATCTAAGAACATCCAAAATCTCACCAAACATACCATCCAAAATAATATAGGACCTTTTATTTCCAAAATAAAAATCATATAAGGATTATTCTAAAATAAAATGGGAGATATTTTTGGAGAATATATGTTTCATAGCTGATATATTTTTAGTTTTCTTCTCCTTCTACCTATATAAAATCTTATTTGTCCATGGTAATATAAAATAACGAATATATTCAATATATATTAATTTTATTATGATTAGGGTAGACCCCTTTTTAATTTCCTTTTCCATCCAATGGGAAATTAAAACATTTTTTTGGCTTTTGTGATGATTACCACCTCCTTAAATAGATGTGTTTCTTTTTTCTTCACTACATCACAAAGGTGGTTATTATATATGAAAAATTAATATATAAAATATTAATTGATTGTATTATAAGTCTATAATTAAAATATGTGATCTATTTTAATATCATTATTTCTATTGAAAAATTATAAAATATTTCGCGTGTATGTATTTTCTACCACCACCTCAATGTGATATTACTTTTTCTCATGTTCATCATACCAATATGTGTATAAAATTTAATTTAATATATAAGAAAATAATATTTTTTTGAATATGATTTTGGAGATGATTTTATTGTGAACCCTTTGACCATCATCATCCTACAAAGCATTTTTTTATTATGAATAGAACATTCTCAATATGTTCAAAGTGAACATAACATGATGCCTAGTCCTTGATATTTATTTTATGAATGTGATCATGAATCTATGAATTATTAGTTCTATATTTGATGAGGTGTGGAATAACCAATATACTAAAATCCACTTGGTTTATGAACTATATAAGTTTGCAATCTCAGAATAGCCCTCGAGTATTTTATTTCTGAAGGACTTTCACTCATTGGTTCATTAATTGTATAATATTTATATGTGGGTGAGTAAAAAAGGTGTAAAAATTAAACGAAATGATACTCATACATTTTTTGAGATTTTGGAATAAATAAAATTATTACTAATTATCATATTTATAATATGGGTATCCACTGGATTATATATTTACATTTTTCTGAAGATCAAAAATAGGATTCAGCCAAAAATTCATTATTCAAAGGTGGATGTGAATACATCATTTTAGTGATTATTGTCAAGAGTCTATGGATTCTAGTTTAAGGAGGTCCCATTTAGGATTTAATTATGTCCAATTTTATGGGGTCAAAGTAATATTGAAACATCATAAATGATCACCAAATGGTGTTTTCATATTTTTATTGGATATTTTGGTGGATATAAATAACAGTCATGAATGCATGCCTTGATAACTTGATTACGTACATGTTCTTTTTTGTTCTCAGGTGGATGACGTAACTATCCTTTTTTAGGTTCATATATCACATCTTCTAGTAGTGTGTCACTTCAAAGAGGTAAGAAAACAAAAATTTAATACCAGGTCCTTCTAAGGTATGTGGGTTATGAAAAATCTGATTAGTTATACTATGATGCTCAATACTGATGGGTCCCACATATAGGGTGTTATGAGAGTGGGGTGGTCTTTTTCATGATGGTAGGGGACTAATGATCCCTGGTTTCAATGTCATATATGGTGAGATAATGTCATAACCCCCTTTTAACAAAAGAAAACCCAATTAGGAGAGAGATGTTATAACCCTCAAGTCTTGTCTCTAGTAGGGCTCGGGATGGAGACTATAACCAAGGGTACAAAAATATAATATTATGTGAGGAATTACAACTATAACTGAAATAAGAGTGGTAGATAGGATAATCAATCCCCAAAAAATGAAGAACAAAATATAAATGTAAACTAAAAACCACCCAATAATGCATGGAAAAGGTAAAACTGATATAATGAAAAGTTATGAAATATATATACAAAAAATAGAAGTCCACAGAGTAAAAATGGAAAACATTACATGAAATATTGTAATGTACAGATCAATTAATAATCCACTCATGGAATCATGATAAAAATTATACACAAAGGGTGAGTGTAGCATGAATACTCAGGTGGTACGTAACCAAGTCCTGAAGTGCACATGTGAAAATAGCAAGATAATGTAATGGTAAAAATACCACCGAACCAACAATAACTTATTTAGTTCATCTATATAATCCGTACAAAAACATGCCACAGTATCCAAATCACAAATCTAATGTAAAAATATAGTAATAAGATAATAAAAAACATGGGTCCCCTGATTCCAATTCTCCACTAATTTCCCACTTCCACTCCCAAATATTGAACAAAATTTTCTACCTTCCCTTCAAGAAATACCACATCACATCACATCCCACATGAAGACAACTAGGCCACACATCATTTGACAACACAAACCATCACAAAAAAGAGAATATAGTATCCTGGACATGATTTTTTTCAACCTCGTGTCCTACTCCTACCCTGTAAGACCCCACCTGATATCACATGACACCACATAATGTCTTTACCATTGAAACAAAGGAAAAAACATCATATCACATTAAATTAATCCTATAAAAACCTTCTCCACATGTCACTACTGAGTAATATTGAACACCATGCCATATCACTTCTACTAATGGAAGAACATGGGAAAGGAAGTTGCTAGCCATCTATATAACCACCATTATAGATGATGGGGAATGAACCGAGAACTAAAAAACTATAATCTTTAATATATTTTTCCAATCAAGGTGGAGATCATATAAAATTACATAAATACGAGATGTATATATATCATCAAACACACAACCTTTTATTTTAAATCAATTTTAGAAAAGTACACCACATCACCACATTCATACCATATATCAACCATAATAACAACTTTGGTCACGATTTGAAACACCATGAAACCACTACACAATTTAGCCAGAATTTTGTTCAATACAAATATGTTTCACCACATATATTTTTTATCCATTTCAATATAAATTACACTACTCATTAATTAATTCAATTTAGTTTAATCTATTTATCACATAAGTATTTTTAGTCCACATTGTCTATTTTCGAACCTATTTTTATTCAATTATCATAAATGATCATCACATGGATAACTAAAAAATTAACAAAAAACACCAAACAACAACTAAAAAATATCACGAAACCACCATCATAGTACCACATACCCACCACCGTTGTCGCATCAATCCACCCAAACCACGTCACCCCAAAAAATTCAAATCTCATCCATCACACAACCCCCACCACTATGCACAAAAAAATCTACAAAACAAAAACTACACCACAACAACAATGTCAGAACCAATACTCAAAAACCATGTCAGACAACACAAATATAACATGAAAACACTAAAAGTTACCACCATCCATCATCACCCTTCCAAATCAATGCCCTTTTCACCATAACCATTTTACAACTATGTGCACCACATCACAAAATATACAATTTTTTATTCATGCTAACTAACTTCCTCATTATAGCCTCGTACAGAACATGGACCATATATTAACCTCTGACACCATATAAAAACCCCAAAAATGTAGATAAATCCCAACAATTACAAATACATCATATAATATCCCAAAACATGCAGGTAAAACGCAACAACTACACACGCACCACATATACACAAACCGATATCCACAATTACTCAGATGTAATATCATATATCTTCTTTTTTTAGCATGGTTATTATCAAAAAACCACATGACCAAGAGAAAAAAATTACTTGAAAAATATACATTCCTTGGACTTTTATTTAGGGTATATTCACATAAAATTACTGACAAAGTGATTACATTATAACCACTACAACATAAAATGGGTTCCAAAACTGTTATTTTCATAATTGGAAACATCCAAGCGTAATAACATCTAAAAAATATAACATTAGTAAATCATGTGGAAAATCCAAATTACCATAATTTTGATTAATCTAATTAATTATCTAAAATCAGAGACTATAACTATTCCCACCAAAGAATGAAAAACAATAAAATATTATCCATGGTTTATAAAAAATGTGATAATGAGGATTCCCTACATCAAGGATGTTTTATAATCTAACATTGCACTGAAGGGAAAAGAAGAAAATTCTTGGAAACTAGCTCTACACAAGTAACCCATGGATTAATAGATGCAACACCAAATGGTTTTGAAAAATGCATCACATGCACACCCCAAACCAAAAAATGAACCACCACTTTGGATCTGTGGAGAATAATGAAATGAAACACCAGGGAAAGAGATGAAAACTAACAACGTGTCACCAATAGTATTCCACCAAAACCCATGTATCGATGAGAGGGAGAAAGAGATAAAATATATCCACATGGTTTCTAGGATTCATCCATAATGAGAGAGAGTGTGTGTGTGTGTGTGTGTGTGTGGTATGACTGAATAATATAAAAAATGAGTAAAAGTGTATAAAATAACTTGGATCCTGACATTTTTATGTCACTGAACACATTCAGAACTTGAATTTTTTTCCAAAATATATTGATACTATCATTGGATTTGTTAAAAGTTATTAAAAACATTAATTCATGTTTCATGATGTGAATATATTTCAAATTTCACACCTCACCTGAACATAATCCAAAAATTCACCATTATGAAAATTGATTAATCTTCCATTCACATCATATACACTAACCATAATTTGAATATCCAACAACTACTCTGATGCACCACCATCGACCAAAAAAACTCCTTTAGCCTTCTCTAAAAAAATAAAATACACAAAACATGAAATGTAATCGACCTGGGAGTCCTAGAACATTACATTATATACCTCTAAATTAATTTTGAACCTCGAGAATCCAAAACCATCCATAGAGGTAATGGAGTCCAAAAAACCACCCCACAAGAAAACTCTCAAGGACATCATCACTCGTAAATGATTCCACTAGAAAACATGAAAAAGGGCCACCCACAAAACCCACATTCGAGCCACATAGACCACCACAATTTCCAATCTAACCACTACCACAACCGACTCATAACATTGAAACAAGAACATATGTCCTGTAATTTCATCCTCTATGTCAAGATACTATCTACTATTGTCATAACTCAATAATATGAAAATATTATATGAATAATAGTATAATGTATCTCGATTATTAATCAGGTCCACCTAATTTTATTTTTCCCAAATTGTATAAAAATCATATATCAAGGGAATCATCAAATATCATAACATAGTAAGATGAAAACATCACAACAAATACATAATAGAGCAAAGAAAAATTCAAAATTTCTCAATGTATTGTGAATGAGTATGTCCCAAGTTCTCCCAACTACTATATTATATGAAAAAAATCATCCATAACACTAAATCATGGGAATTTTCTACAAATAAAAAATTGTCCTTTGATGATATTTTATCTCTACTGAGATTCTACATAAATTTTTTTCCATCTATGATATTCAAGACAACCCAGTCAATAACATGGGATTTATCATCAGGATATAGATGAAGATGAAAATGTGAAATATTTCATGGATCCTCTCCAGTTATAGTGGAAACATTAAATGATATTCCCCCTCACCAATAATCCCCAACACCTCAACAATCCAATAAAACTAGGCAGAAGGCTTACTCCCCTAATAAACCTCTTCTTCTAGTTCCTAGAGGAGACACTCAAGAACATATGGTCTTCGAAATTGACCTCATGTGGCCAAAATATATGATTTCCATATGAATTCAGATATTGATCTGAACCCCTCATCCACTTAGGGACAAAATAGATCTTATCAATCATGATCTTCAGAATATTTGTACCAAGATTTTACAACTCCCCCAACCACCATCTAGCATAATGAATAATGAAACAGTCACTTGTACAACTCCTCAAATAGATCCATACCAATGTATTATGGATAGATATTGTTTTATCCAAACTAGACCAATAGAAGGAGTCATAAATAATATCCCCCAATTTCCAAGATACATGACTATAATAGAACTTCCAATGTATGGATGGTCTCATCTATCATCCCATATATCTAAGGATGGAATGTAGTGATTTGGAAAAACTAGGGTTAAAAATAATTATTCAATACCATCCAAACTCACAAGTTAAAATATGGTTCCATATTAAATAATATTTCCCTAGGTACCTAGTGAAACATTGACACATCATAAATATAAATCATTTTCAAAACATCCACAAAACTCAACTCACAGATCATCATGAAATGAGCTGATTTCTCCAGTCGGTCCACTATAACCTAGATGACACCACATACTCCCTAGAGTTATGGAAATAATATGATAAAATTATTTGATAATTAATCTTATTTACACTATTAAACATCTGAGGAAAGAAAAAATCCTAAAAAAACATTGTTCTCCACTTCCTTCTACTAAAAAACTCATTTTTCCTCAAACTCTAATATTGATAATTTCATTCTCATCCACGAAAGCATTAAACTAAAATCATGATACATCATATTTATTCCATGAAATTACATGATAAGTGATATATGAATCTCTTGGAGAACTCCCACATGTATTGTGGATCTAATTAAAAACCTCCCCTAGAATAATGACTAGTTCTGATCGTCCTTTGACCATCCCTTAAGAACATCATGATGACCAAAATTATTTCACAACAAAGATTACTATATGTATCCCAACTAAGAATAATCCACATAATACATTAAGAATAAATCCGTGGAATTTGGATGAAGAGACCCTTAGCCACTACTCTCTCCAAATTCAATTTGTATCACTAAGGTCACCTCTATTTCATTCCTAACATCTGAAAAATCCAATGAAACATCAACTCGAGACCTCAAAATTAACACATGGGAAAAAAAATTACTATTCCCTAGTGTGTATTAAATATCAAATTCATAATCATTATGAAACTATATCCTCATCAGCTATCATTGATTCAAGTCCCACTGATAGAAATCAGATATCAGGATATTATGATTCATGAAAAAACCACTCACAAATGGTGTAATAATGCTGCAACATTAGGACAAAAAAATCATTCACCAACTCAGATAATGGGTGAAAAATTTAATCATTTAAGTCATAACATAATAAACCCATATAATATTAATATCCCCATCTTCATTATAATTTATCATAATCCAATATAGGATGGGTCCGGGAAATCCCTAAATAACACACCCTCTTTTGGAAACCAAATCCATTGAGCACTAGAACACATCTACATCGGAAAATTGAATGTTATTTAGAAATTATTTTTCTACTAAATCCTCATACATTTTTCAAAAATAATAAAAGGATTTAAACTCAATTGAAATCATGTAAAACCCATAATTAATATCACATGATACCAGTAAAAATTTGATCCTTGGCTGCATTTTTTGTATCTACCCAAAAAATAACTGTCTAAATCATTGAAGATTATAGTACCTTTCCCTATCAATATTACACATTTATAAGTAAATGAACCTCTTGTGTCCAATACTCACACTTGTATAACATCAAAAAAATTTGGTTGTGGCAATGTACCTGAAAAATAATTGCGACCTATATATTATGCTCATAATGTAACATCAAATAGAATAAGACATATTCAATGATTATGATGATGTACTATTTCTATAACTCAAAAAAAATAAGGATTTTATAATCCTGATGAAAAAGAATAAATTGGTCCAAATACTGAACAAAATGAATACAAGCTCTAAATACACATACTGGAATCTGAATGTATTTGTTTAAGTTTCCATGTTTTTTCACACTCAATTAGTGATGTCCAAAACAAATATAATACATTTTGAAAAAACTATCTTCTTCTAAATAATTGAATAGATCACTATTCCTCAGAAGAGGGTAACAATTATTGACTATCACAAAATGTATCCATCAATCATCTATAAAGAACATCATTCAATATTCCACATTATTGGAAAACAACATTGTATCATACTATGGTGACACACTAGGTTAGATGAAACCCATCCACATCAGATTATTAATCTATAGCCTAATATCATATAACTCTATGGCCTCTATATGATAGAGAACTATTGTTATTAAAGAAACTGAATTCATTATATCTATCCTAAAATTCATATCACATCATGTTTCTAATACATAAAATACTTTATAAAAACATCTTTTAACTCCTTGAAACCACTATGAACACACCGATAATTCTTTTGAAAACACATGTACAAAATATGTAGAAAGTGTCTCTAAATGACTTCCACCCAAATGATAACTTCACTCACCAATTAACTCAACTTGATGACTCTTATCATCTCAAAAATTAAACTCTTCTTTGGAAGTCATCGATGGAATAAAAAATGGAATACATCCAATAGATTCAATTGATAATATAATATGTCAATATATGAAATAAGAATATATTCCCCACTAAAGGGTGTGACTCCATCACCATTCTATATCCCTAACACACATCAGAAAATGATATATGTCCTCCAACCCGTGTAGATTACATGAAGGGAATTATAATCCAATCTACTTATAGAACCAACATAGGGGCCAAAGAAGTGAAATTAAAGGAGTATGATTCTCATGAATCAAGAAAGACACATTCAAGGATTTATTATTAACTATTTATACCATGAAAATCTCCAAATTATATAGTCATTATTGCCTCTAACATGACCATGTCACCAAGACCAAATCCCCAACCTCTATACTATATGCCTCTAGGAATGTTCTAGGATCTATGTCCCTGTTGATGTGGACTATATTGTAGAGGCCCTATACCAAATTTAACTATTCCAGGATATTGAAAACTAACATGTGGTATCTACTTTTCAAATTACCTCACAGGAAACTGGGGCTATAAAAAAGGGGTCTAACCACCCATATGTGACTTACATCCTTGAGCGGCCAGAATCCAACCCTAGTAGTTCCATAACTATTAATGATAAAGAATGAAAATGGAAAACCCACAAAAGGGCCTAAAAAATACCTTCCCATAACAGTTGATAATGAATATGTTGCATCCAGATCCCCATTAAATAGAACACTAACTTCCTAAACACCCCTAGCGAACTACCTTAAGATCTTCTACTCAAAACACAATGTCGGGAAACCTATTGAGGATTAACTCCAATCGAATGTATTGACTATATAACCTATGAATTTTTATTCAAATATATATATGACATGATCTTAAATGTTGTGATCACATACCCTATCATTGGTCTCATAACCTTCTCTAGAATCTATGCTCTAGAATCATTAAGTAGGAAAATATTTTCAGAAAAGCGCAAGAGGTCCTTAAACCATATCACATGATCCAAAAAACTAAATCTCTCATGTTAAATAGAGCTAATATCATACTTATTGGATTTCCTCATAATAAATGATATAAACTCTTTCCTAATCATCATTTGAATGTATGAACTTAACAAATATTCATCCTTATGGTCATTATGAAATAGTGTCCACTACTAATGTGAAACTCCTCACATCTGTATAATTTTTAATGGTAACTTGAATGTATCTCATGCATGGATCAGACAAACGGTGATATAAACCACCTCTATCTAGTGAAATGATTCTAGAAAAGAGATTCATTTCTTATAATTTCCCAAAAACTTCTGCATAATGGAACATAATTGTATATTCCAATCCTTACCCTTCACGTTTAGGTCAACCCTCTTAAAATCAAGCCGATCATCCTAATAAAACCCAAATTTTAGAGAAACATTCAAATGATGAACAAGATCTAACATTAAATTAAAGAAGAATATGAAAAATCATTTTATCTTTTAATTTTATCATATCATATTTATTTTATTTATTTTATTTTCCAATGTCACCCAATACAAAAAAAAATCATCATGTTTCATATACCACGTCTAGGTATATGCCCTTCAAATGGGTAAACCATACAAGGTCATTCGATAATATAAAATTTCATTCATTGGATCATGGGGGGGATAACATCCAATGTTCTAGGAAGTTTCCCAAGCATATTCCACTCAACAAGGTCAACTAGTTTGGTTTCCATACCAACCCATGAAAACCTCACAATGAATGAATCTAAAATATATCCCATCCCATATCCAAAACCTATGATATAACACTTTAATGAATCTCACCCAACATAGAAACGACATTTATAAGAGAAATATTACGACCCTTGAGTCCCACGTCCACTAGACCATGAGTTGGAGACTAGAACTGAATGTATAAGAATCTCATAGTATGGAAGGAATTACACTCCATAAATGGGATAGGCCTATGAGGTATTATAAATAATCACCCAAACAATCAATCAAAAAAATACATGTTAACTAAACACCATAAAACAATGCATGAATATTGTAAAATGGATTAATTAGTAGGTATCAAATGTAAATTCTAAAATGAATAGGATATTGAAGAGACTAAAAATTTATTTTTACAAGCTTGTAATTTCCATCATGGTCCACAAATATATCCAATAAATGTAAAAAAATGAATATATATAGGTAAATCATAATATTTATACCGAGTATTATCATTAGAAAATCCACAAATTCACATATCAAAAGATCTTGCTAAAGATTGTGAGAAAAAAAAATTAACTATAGAATTAATTTAACTAATCCCATCTTCAACCTAGGTCTATCACTAAAGAACAAATCAAATGTAGTAATATGTCATTGAGATCATAACAAATCAAGGAACCCTTCTACCACAATTCCATTATTTTTCTACATGACTGTATAATAAAATGAAGGACCTCCACCTCATTTCCTCCACCTACCATGAATGGCCCCCACCAAACATCACATCACAACACATATCATCTCACACATAGACACCTGGTCCAACACATCACATCACATCACATCCATCTCAAAAAATACCTAGGGAACACATCAATGCTGAGTAATATTCAACATCGACCCTTTTCATTATGGCTAAATGAAGAGTGATGGATGGGGTAGCCAGCTATTCATATCACCACCATATTTGATATTCATAATACACCAGAAACATAAAAACTCTGAGCATAAGAACGGATATCCAAATTGGGTTGGTCGAATATAAAATTTTATAAACATACAAAATATATAGATAGATCATAATAGAGAACCATTGGGTTCACATCAATTGCATTATCACACACCATATCACAAACATTTTATTGCACATAAACCGTCACAACTACATCTATCACAATTTTCATCACTAGTTAACCACCACATAATCCAAAAAACATTCCTCTATCCACTTCTAATTTTTTCACATTAATTGATTATCTATTTGATTTCACATTATCGTACTCAATCATTCATTAAATTCAATTTCATTTATTGATCACAAGTCTTTTTTCAAACAACCTAGTTTATTAACAACCCTATTGTGTTTTATTTATCATAATTGTTCATCACATGGATAATTGAAAAACTAACACAACTATTCCACAAAATTCTGGCCCAACTCACACAACCACTACCTTAGAACTAGACATACACCATTGTAATCAAATTATATATCAAGAAATCTAACCTCAATGACCACTCACATCATAAATAATAGAACCACAATCCTTACAAGCCACTACCATTGTTCCAAAACCACTGTGACATAGACATTGCACCGCATCCACAAAAACAAAAACAATAAAACACAACCACATCTCACATTAATCAATCATATAAAGCAACCAAATATTCCCACCACAAATTGTCACCATCGCACAACACACTATTGTTCACCCCAACGACATCCTTTCACTACTCACCAGATCTCACAACTTCCAACAAAGAATAATTTTTAACTATACTATTCATCATTGTCCCAAAAAAATCATTATCTGTAAAATAACCTATATCATAATACAACATGTGAAACTAGCTTGGGAAAACACAATAGAAAAAAATTGACAACAATAATAGAAACAAGCATCAGTTATTTTTCAAGATCAATATAATATATATTTATATTTAGAATGATTATTATAACAAAAAAATGAAATCTTGGTGAAAATGGTTATATGTTAAATATAAATAAATTATCTTTTTGTTTAGGGTTCGATCAGAAAACAACATAATAAAGGTCAAAATAATATAATAGGTACAATACATAAAATGATCACAAAAGACTTTATTTTCTAAATTGATGAAATGAATGAATAATAACTTCAATAGAATATATTAATCCATTTCAGGATGTGTATACTACCAAATAAAAATAAATTTAGATACTCCAATTAATTATCTCATTATTTTGGCCCACACTATTCCTAGAAAAGAATGAAAAAACTTGCAGATCTCACACATAGAACATAAACTGGTGAGGATAGGGATTAAATAACTCAAAGATGATTTTTGATCTCTTTGTGAGCCACATGGAAACGAATAAAATTCATGGAAACCATCTCTGTATAAGGAACTCATAGATCAACCTACACAGTACTAATGGGTTTTCAAAAATATAACTCATACATACCCAAAACCAAAACTGCTACCCTATAGTGGATTTCAAAATAAAAATAAAAGGAAACCAATGTTATAGATACAATAATTCCTTACAGATCACCAATGGGAATAAACCATGAACCATGGATCCAAGAAAGGGGGAACATGCCTAGAAGATCTCCTCGGTGTGCCTTCGGGTCTTATAGAATGAGATATTTTAAGAGAGTCACAACTAAATGAAATAAAAATAGATGAAAGGTTTATAAAATAACATAAAAGCTATCTCATTTACACTATGTAACAAATTAATGATGTGAATTCCCAGTTATCAAAATTACAGAAAAATTTACATCTCATCAACTCAAATTAATTTCACATTGTGAATTAAACTTTCAAGACCAGAATATATTTAATGTAGCACACAGAAGCTGAACAAAAACAAAAAATTTTTAATCTCCATAAGCTGGGAATAACCAATTAACATCTTGTAAAACATTCACTATGTGATTATTACGTGAAATCTCTTATATACACCCATCTTCTAAAAACCCTTGTCTATCATTCTCTAATATACCTCTAACACCAATATTTCACATTTTAATGCCCTAGGAATGCACACACCATTATAGGGAAACTCTATTAAAGAAGATATAAGAGCATTGTATAGTTGAATCTCTCTTTGTAATATCTTGAACGTTGGCATTGGAATTATGGAATCATATTCAAAGTATCACATTAGTTTATTTTAGGATAATTCCAATTTACCATAGTATTGTTTCTATTCCATAAAGATGTAATGACTACTCATTAGTCATTCCCTAGAGATTCGTCATAATTAAAGTGATGAGAACTCCAAAGATGACATCCTTATTACTAATGGGGATCTTATTGAATGTATTACTCTATATAGTTTTATTGGTTCATTGAAATACGATTTTATCCATGTTTTTAGTGGTGATAAATTTTTCATCCACTAATTTTGACCTCACATCATTTCATATATTTGGTAATAAAAAATGAATTTTGAGTGAAACAAAACAATTTTGGTAACTAAATTAATCATCGAAATAAATAAGATAAAATGAAAAATATCAATTAAATGATAATTACATTTTAATAAACGAATGTATTAAACTAATATTTTTTAGGATATATATAATATAAAATGTTGGATGAGACATAAGGTAAGTTATTTTTCATTAAAACATATTTTTAATGTATTCATTTCAATTATTTTTTTTTCCAATAAATATTTCTCTAAAATGTATCAATAATATTATTATTTATACAGTAAATTTTATCAAATTTCATTTTTAACTACATTGATATTACAATAAATGATTAAAAAAGAAATATTTTATAAAACTGCAGAATAGTTTATTTTGATGTGTTTTAACAATGTGTAAAGAAGAATGTTTTTAACATATATGTCTGGCAAACATTTCCCCAACATCAATAAAATTATTCACTAAAAATATTCGTCTGAAATATTTATTGGATTTTATTAAATAACATAACTTAAAAACTTTTTATTTTATTTTATTAGTAAATAGTCACTTAATATCATATGTATGAGGGTCCTAAAAGTATAATTGGTTATGGAATTTAATTCCAAATCAAATTATTTTATGATAAATTCCATGGAATATTTTTTTCATTCCGTAATTCATTTTAATATTATATATTTCACATTTCAGCATTATATTGATCTAATTTAGGGTGATCATAATATATCTCCCAAATACTATATGTAATGTGATAAATTTTACAAGTTACATGTAAATCAGAATATATTTAATAATTATAAAGATATGTGATTCAATTTTGAAGAATCATTAATGGATTAATTTAATGATAATGTATCAAGGAACATAAATTATATTCTTACAACAGTGTATAAAGAAATATTTTGATTTAAAAAGTTAAACAAATGAGTTGGTTTTGTTATGGATATTTTATGATTTTTTTAAAATAATGGTGAATGAATTGACTTCAAGGAATATTATTCATGATATTTTATGTCTTGAAAGAAAAAAATTTTCTTATGATAAAGAATTTATGATTCCATATGAAATGTTTTATGTGGTATATTAATCAAATATATTGTTTTCATTAAATAATAAATAGATATTTTTTTGTCAAATTTTCATTTTGGTATATATGTCATTAATATGGATTTTTCATGTTTTACATGGGATGAAATGTTACATTTTTTATCCCACTTTATTGAAAATTTTGATACCCATCTTATGATTTAAAATTATTTCCCATAAGGAATATGGATGTGTAAAAATATTAATAATGTCAGAGTTCAAGATTTTAATGATGACTTGAATGGTGGGTGTGTGTCTCTATACATAATTTTTTTGTAGGAGAATTAGGTACTATATCGAAATATACATGTTTATGAAATATTTTACCTAATTCTCTAATACTATAAACTAAAAATGTAATTGAAATTTATGAAACTGAAACCATAGTTATAAATAATTTTCTGATATTTTGTTTCATGAATGTGATTTTAAAATTGATATTATTTTAAATTGATATATAAATTTATTGGATAGTATTTTGAAAATTCTTATGGAAAATAGTAATGGTTAATATTTTTTTATAATCAAATTTTAGATGTTTTTTATAACATTAAAGAATAATATTATATAATAAATTACATTTATTTTGGGATTAGAATGTAATTTATATATGAATAAAACAAAATCAATCCTATGTTGAAATTATGGTGATTAAACAATTTCTAAAACATAAATAAGGTTGTCATTGAAAAAATGATTCACAATAAAATTTTGGATGATGTTCATTAAAATTTTCATAATGCAGATATGGTATGATTACTAATAGATTTCATCCGTTAATTTAAAATCACTTCTTAAATATAGTGGGAGTGAGTAAAACACAAAATTATTTTCTCTTCATGATAATTCACTTGTAATAATAATGGATTAATCTTACTCATGTGATTTAAACATATTTTAAGAAATTTAAATTACCCATAAAACAGTTTTAAATGTATTTGAATTATAAGTTATCCTTAGATATCTTGATGTTAATTGGGATACATTATAAATTTTTTTGAAAAAAAACATCCTTTCATACTCATTATGTAATAAACCATAATGGAAATTATCATGTTAATTCAATGAGTGTTTTAGAAAAAAATATCCTAACCCTATAAATGGATACAGTGGAAGGTGACCTTCTATCAACTTCTGTCATTATCTTCATACCTAAATTTTTTAATTTTTATAAAAAATAACTATTATTTTAATAATAAATGTTACACCCTATCATAATGTATATTGGGAACAAGTTATAGATTACATTAAAATATATATTATGAAAGCATTAGAGTTTTTATATATCTCAATCTCATTAATAATATATATGATTATGAATATAATTATTTTTCAGGGATAAATGAATTATATGAACATTGAATGAGAATAACTTATTATGTAAGTTTATGGAAATGACTTACTATATCGTGGGGAACTTATCATTGAAATTGGGATAGTGATGTATGGTGATAAATATTTTAGTGGTGTATGTTATTTGTTATTAAATATGGAATAATGAATAAATTGAAATTACTGATACATATATCCATATTATTATTATTTATTAATTTATGGATGTATAATGGAAAAAATATGAAAGCTTAATTAATGAATTGTGAATAATTTTTAATGGGTTAACTTACTATATATAGTATTTCATGGAATATACTCTTATATATTATGTATGATAAATTTAATAATGATGATATATTTAAAGAAATTAATGTTCTTTTCGTATCTTATATGATGGGAGTACATTGGTATAGATTTATTTACATTTACTAAATTTTTAGTGTATATGTAAATATAAAGCCTAACATAGATTTTATTGAAACAGATTTTTGATGTATTATTCTTTTTAAATTTTGAGGAAGTAAGTAAAAGGTTATGGATAACATTTAGGATTTAGATGATATTTTATTTTATGTTAATTGAGATTAATTTGGATAGAATGTTGTTACATTTTGGGAATACTTGTTTACTATATTTCTAACTATGAGAATGAAAAATGATTTTGCGATAATGTGATTATTAATTTTAAGAAGTTTACAAGTTTTTCAAACATAATATGATTAAGATAAATGAAATAATGTTTTTAAAATATTAAATTTTATTTAAGGAATAATGGTTGAATTATCCTTTCGATGAATATATGATTTTATTGAACCTTTTGGATGTTCAAGATAGGGAAGTTTATAAGAATTTGGTGGCCATATTGTTATCGAATATATTTTTTTTCTTTGTCACCTTAGTAGTGGATATTATTATTTGGAGATATATTTTTTTCTATCATGTATGAATGTGTTATATATTATTCCATTTCTACTCAATGGATATATAGAAGATAAAAAGCATTTATTCCCTTTTCAGATCTTGTTATATATTAAATGTTAATTTTATTAATTTCTATATAATAAAATTGTAAATTGAATATTCATTTCAAGGAGTGTGAGATGAAAAGTATTTAAAAAAACATCTAAAAGAGAAATAAATTGAAGAAATTTTCCTTTCAAAATAGAAATAAATAATTTGAGTAATTTTTTTATTCTCAAACTTAAATGTAAATTAATCCTTCACCTCTATAAAAATGGTCTTGAATGTAAAATTATATTATATTACTGTCATTTATGAGGAACTGATTCTATACATTATCCAAAAATAGTTTAATATTTTATATTCACTAACATTATCATGGTTATGTTATCGATCACTATCTATTATTCCTTGGATGTTTTTTTCTTATAATTTTTGATATTAACACATCCTCTCAATGTTACAATTATTTAGGAACCTAATAATGTGTTATTTGAAGTGAAATTATTATTTTCTATATCATTTTTCAAAAATATATGTTAATTTATCCAATTTTTGAAATGAAGGTATTCAAAAACTATATTCTTGTTAAAAACTTTTTCTTTTTCTTAATCGTATGTAATATCTACCTCCCATTTCAATTGATTCTGAAAATGTTTTAAACCATTTTCATTGGGCATGAGATAAAATTATGAGGGCTTAATTTAAAAACGTAGTCACAATCATCGAAGCTAGTTAATATAAATAAAAATTATGAATTTATAACATTCATAAATATTTTTTTATTTATTTATATTTATTATAATAATATTATTAAATTTTTTAGTAAAAAATTGTTTTTCTCACTACATTATTTTTATTGTGTTATATGATTTATTTAAAATATTAGTTAATAAATTGTATATTATAAATATGGAAAAATTAATATTTTTTTAATAATAGCTATTTTAAAATTAACTTTTAATAATGTTTTTATCTTTCTTAAAATGAATTATTATTATTTAAATAATGAACAGTATAGATTGTCATATAATTATCAATTATTTTCATTAAATAAATTTATATTAAAAGTCAGTTTATTTTTTTATTCTACTGATTAATTAACATAACTATACTCTAATTATTAATTTGTATATTATTTATATACGAATAATTATTATACATGATTTTTTTATAAGATAATTTTTTCGCATAAAAACACAATTTTCTACAGATTTATTTTCGTAGCATTTTATGAATTTATATTAAAATTTATTTCTTCCACTTATAGAAGATGAATATTAAAAATAGTATTCCATAAATAGAGTTTACATTATAAAATTTGAAAAATCTATACCTTTTTATTAATATAAATTGGTACTTTAGAAAAAAAAATCACCACTTTAATTGAAAAAGAGGTAAAACAATGTTGAAACTATGATATATTGAAAAACACTCCATAAAACATGTAATTAATTAATTTGACAATTAGTTTAAACCATATCCATCTGAGGATTATAATTTATACATTTCTCCTACATACCTTGGATAATGTCCACAATTTGATATTATATACTGAATAAAAAATATGTCACCCTCTTTCTTTTAATATCTCTAATATTTTTTTCATAGTGATAAAAATGTTTTATGTTAGGTTATTAATTGTTGGTTTAAATAATCATGAAATTTATTTATCATTTTAATATTTTTTATACTGAATGAATGATTAATTTATGAGGTTGTGAAATTATGACACTGTGCATGTTCAAGTAATAAGAAAATCAGGTAAATGAATATTAAAAAATATTTAATTAAAAATATATTGTAAAACAACTATGTTACTTGAAATTGTAGATACATATAATGAATTAATGTTGTTTTAAATGGTGATATTCGAATTAAATATCTATATTTATGTCCTTAATTTCTATCAATGTGAATTTTCCATAAACTATCCTTAATGGTATATTTTAATAAATAATATATTGATTAATGAATTAAAATTCAAAAAAATATTTTCATTGGCTAAATGAATTCCATATAGGATAAAATAATTAAAAAAATACAATATACGATTCACATTTCATTTTTTAGTATGTATTTTGAATCCTATTGAGCACTAAACATTGTTATCACTATAATCATCAAAATTTTAAATGGGGGCTTAAAACTAAGATAAAATGGAGAGACCACAATATAAAATTGTACAACTTTTATTTTATGTGGTTATATTGAATCTATTTTATCCATGAATAGAAATATTTATTTTTTTACCACATTAACATTAAAAGTAATTTATATTAATTTAATACATTGTACAATTAAATGGATTCCCAAATTCTAACTTATAAAAGGTAACATTATCTCTTCTTTTTCTCATGAATTATGATAACTCTCATTCATATAAAACCATTAATAATCTTCACATATATAAATAATCATATCATTTATGTCTTTTTGTTACCAAAATTCAAATAATAAAAGTCTAAATTTGTCAAAAAAAAGGGAGATAATAGAGGGGAATATATAATTACTAAATGATCTATTTCATTATTATTTATTCATCTACTTTCATCAAGTCTACATTAATCATGGTGAATTAATAACCGTATTAACATATATACACTGATATTTTACTATGATAATTTTAGAACACATTTTAATTTCCCTATGCATCCTATAAGAAATAAAGAAATAGTTCCTATGTACATGTGGATTACCATCTCCAAGAATTGATGTTTCTTTCTTCATTACCTCACATGGATAGTATTATGATGTATTAAATGAATGTGTCTGATTCTCATGAAATTATTATCATAATTTAAAGATAATATTTCAATTATTTTATTTCCTTTAATTCCATATTAAATTTATTATGCTATTTTAAATGACTATAATTTTTCATACATAAACATTACATAAAATTTGAGTAATGAATAAAACGTTTCAAAAATCGAGGTCTGAAGACAATACTATTCTTATGCCTTTGTAAATTAGGAAACATAAAAACTATTACATAAATGATCTATAATATATCCCATTATATACTCTAAGACTATCATCCCTCTTAGATATGTCTTATATGAAATAAATATTCATTTACGCTAGAGATAATCATAATAATTGGTGACCTTAGATTCTTAGTAAGGATAAAAAAAGGTTTGTAAGAATAAGAAGAGGGATAAGGGCATGAAAATATTGTCATATCATTATAAGATCACACCCTTCATACCGAAGATCATAAACCTGAATCATGGACTAATTCGTGGAAGTAGATAGGACATAAATAATATTAAAATAAAGAACAAAATCCTTGAATTAAGTAAATATGAATATTTCCTGTAAATTTAGAAGACACATAAACAAATAAAATTACTTCCATAGTTAAAAATTCATTTTTCCAAGGCCATCATAATATATTGGTTCCACTCTCCATACAATTTGATAGACATGGTTCACTCATATGACTATCTTAATAGCATGATTTAACTCCTCATACCATAATAGTAGTAATGTTTCACTCCAATTTCCATCTTCATTTTCAAGGTCCACACCAAAGACTGTATTAGAAGAATGAGTTTAATATCCATACCATTTTAGAAGTTATGGTTCACTCCCAGGGATATATTATTAGTCAATGTTAAATACCAAGACAATCATAGTCTATCTCATGAGAAATAATTCATTAACAAATTCATTTAAGGGGGATATAAGTACCACCAATCTTATAATGAAATCATACATACATATAAAAAATCAAAATTAATCCTATACTAACCCGTAACATGAAATCGATGTAATAAGAATGTAATAATACACTAAATTGTGGATAAAGATATAGATTTCATAATAATTTCATCCAAATAATAAACCTTGAATGTATGTAAATTTCAATAGCATGTAACATGTGATGAAAAAATGGGTTTCAGAACAATCTGCCCTTTGAAGAGATCGAGTTTAATAAACATCATTTCATAAAAACATAAAGAATTATAAAAAATAATTTGACTTGAACAGTTGGATAAATACCCATAAATGCATATTTAACACCAAAAAATGTCATCTTATATGGGAAATAATTTTTCAAGTTATTTTAAAAACATTTATTGAGGAAAATATCATTTATTTTCTGAAATGTATTTTTTATATTCTAGAACCATATGAAAACTATTATCTTTGAAAATAAATTGAAAACATAAAAATAAGTCTTGAAAACATTTTGAAAACATTTTATCTTGAATACATATAAAATAATATTCAATAAATTTTGATAAATATATTTCATAAAAATAAATAATAGAATCCTGGAAACATTTTTGAAAACTATATTCCTTAAAATATTACAAAATAAGGATCAAAACTTTTGGAAATTATTTTTTTAAAAAAACTTATAATGAAAGATCAAAATAATTTTGAAACCCATTTAATTGATAAAAATTTTCAAAATAATAATGTATTCTTGACAACATTCAGAAATTCATTTAGATTAAAAACACATTAACAACTTATAAACAAAGCTTGATATTTTTTAATACCATTTATTTGAAAAAAATAGTTAACTTTTGAATAAATCAAGAAATTTATTTGAAAAACATTACATTGAAAATAATTTTAAATCATTTAAAATAGTTATTACTAATTTTTAAACACTTTCTAGAAAACATGGTTTTGAATTAGAGAAATTTTCCGACCGAATAAAGGGGTAAATTCAGACATTCATAAAATTAATTTCTTAATCATCTTATGTAATGAAGTGTTAAAAATGGTACCAATCGATTAATATATAATAAATATATATATTTAAATAAAGTTCATGTGTTCTCTTGATAGATGGATCATAATATTTCATCAATGGAAGTATAATTATAAACAATCTTGATATACGATGAGATTATTTGAATAAACTATTAGCACTAGATAACATTGAATTATACACATTTGGTAAGAAATTAAAATTGAATTAATCTTAAAATTTAATTATTATAATGTTATTAATTATCTAACATGTCATAGGTATCATATAAACCTCATAAAATAGCATAGGTGCATAACAAAACTTTTGTCTCAAATTGAAAAAAAACTACTTTAATGATTTGGTAGTACTTGATTATAAAAATGGTAATTAAATATCATAAAATGGATATTTATATACACATATATTTATTTATAAAATAATATAAAAAATTCATGTTCAGTATATACACCACACACACAAAAAAGTGTTTAACAAGGCGTGTATCTTCGAGATATAAAAATGAGTTGAAAATCTATTACCTTATGTCTTGCCTCGCTTATTTTTCTAAAAAACTTAGGTATAATATATATAAGTTTTCTATAAATATTTTACAGAACCATATTAATTTATCAAATACCATATATTTATTTATTATTAATTTATATTACCCTCTTTTTAATAGTTTCATAATAATTACACGCTCTTGTTAATATTCTCTTTTTTATTCACATATGTCTTAATTTGTTATATCATTGTTAAATTTATATATCATGGTTTCCAAAATTTAAAGCATGATACAAATATCATTTATATTTATTATGTTCTTATTATAATAATCTAAATAATTTATAATTATTAAATAAAAGTCACTATTCTTGGAGACGGTAGTCCTAACGTACACATGAATGATGTTTCTAATTTTCTAAAAATATTGAAAGAAATAATGTAAATGATATATATATATACATATTATCATTATAGTGGCATTATTAGTTCATATGTATAATATAATTTCACAATCCCTGTCCTTTATATATTCTATGTCGTGTGTGAATGATTCTTATTTCATTGAGAAGATAATAGTCTACACTTCCCCAAAAGAAAATAGCATCTTTTAAAAAGATGGAATGTATCAAGGTGTGAGTTGTAAAAGAATTAAAAATTAATAAAAGCATAATAAATATAATAAATTTCATGAATATACCGTGTTTCCATCATAATTTCCTACCATGAAAGGTGGTAATGTTAAAAAAATGAACATTCATCATTCTGTGAGGCGGTAGTTCGTTGTACGCGTAAACAGTAATTTTTTTACCTAATAGATGGATGTGTTCATAAGTGTTAGTAAAAACATTAGAAAAAATTAATAAAATTGAATTTATTATACTATTATTTTTATATGATTATTGAATAATTATAGTGGGGGTAATGGAAATAGTATAAAGTAGCATGAGGAAGTATGTTACCTCTTCTTTGGGTAACTACTTTTAGATCTCACCAAAGCATTTCTTTGGAAAGATATACTCCTAAATGGGGGCTTCAAAGATGGATCTGGTGATTTGGAATGATTATTGGGATAATATTGGAAGAACATTAGTTATTTTAGAGGTTTGAACAAGTGGTAGGAGAGGAGGCCTTTTTATAGTGGACAAGGAGTGACACACATGAAATCATTAGGAAAAGGAATTACACCCATGTTTTCCCATGGGAAGTGGGTCCAATAATAGTCCAAGGATGATAACCATTATTATATATTTTATGTATGGATTTTAAATGGATTTTGGTCATATTTCTATTTCATTTATACTGTTATGATTAAGGTTTAGTCCTTTGTTATTCTTAATTTTACCAACATCATTGTAATAAATTTAACTACTTTTGATATTATTTTTTGCCAAAAAATAATGTGACATTATTAGAAATTATAAATTATTCTGATTCTAAATTTGGAATCCATTTTACCATATTCTAAACCTATAATTGGCTGAAATTTATTTGAATTTAATCCCACAGATTATATGACAATGGGGATTTTCAAAGTAAAAATCCTTCAAAAGATTTATATTTTTCTAGGGTAAATTTCAAAGTGAAATACATTAAAATGACCTAAATTACATTTAATTATAAAATATATATCTGTTTAAACATTAAATATAATTTAAAATATTAGTTATCCTTATAAATAAATTTTATGAAAAATATTTTTTGAATATAATTTGAATATTTTTTACCATTCATCAAGAAAAACATCTTAGAAAAATAAAAAATATTTTCCCTAACAGAAATTTTTTCTTTTATGTTAAAATATGAATTTATTTTTAAATATTATATTTACAAAAGTTTTAAATTTTGGGTTTGAAATATTTTTTCCATCAAAAATACTTAAAACTTCTTTAATAATAATATAAATTTTATGTGTAATGATCGGTCTGTTCTCATCTAATGAATATAAAATCAATTAGTTGAATAAGGAAAATATTTAAGTTAATATATGACATATAAATTTAATTGATATCAGTCAAAATACCGAATTATTTTAACTTATTAGGATAAATCATATTTTTCACATTAAAATAGACATTTATAAAATCATTCCCATTATATTCATTTGGTTTTTATATTAATTACTACTAAATAAGTATTAAATGATTTAAACTATATAAATATTAATTTATTTCATAATATAATCATAATGTTAATGACAATTTTATGTCCTATTAAATAATATTATTTAATAATATCATCTTATCAATAACACTTCGTCTTTCATGTTATGCAGATCATCAAGGAAGGTGAGGCATGCAAGTAACGTAATCTATCCTCAGTGATTCAAATAGATAAAGATATAATTTATGATTTTTAGTGGATTATTAACTTTTTGTTTCATTATACTAAATATATACATATTTCAGTAATATGATATAAACTATTTTTTGTGTTTTGTGAGTTGAAAAATATAAAAAAATTCAAATTAATTAAAAAAATATTTCAAAAATACTGATGTGTTACATTATAAACCAATTAAAATTAATTTCACCACCAAATTTATTTTGGGTTATTAGAGTATTAATACTTGAAAGTTCCTTTCAAAGAAAGACAAATTATATAGATGAACACAAAAAATTACTTTAAAAAGTGACATATTGCTACTAATATAGTTCCCCAAAGTAACTCAAAACTACCTTACTAAATAAAATAACATAGGTGGGTAATAAATCATTGACATATAAGAGAAATATAACCATCACATTATGATGGAGAGTGATAGAGAACATAATTAAGAGAAATTTAATAGACACAATTCCATTAGTCTATAACGATCTAAGGAGCCCTTTGATTCATCGAATGTGAATGTACTAGGATAACATTTTTTGGTTCAACTTCCTTTTTCATGTTATAAAAAAAATTAATGAAAATGTAAGAATACAAGATTTTAGGAGAACTTTACCCACTATCACTCCATTATCAACTTCCACTTCTTCTATCATTCCAAAAAAAGGTGGAGTTTCATTCCTAAATCATTAATAGATGAAGAAATTCAGGATTATTCATCCCATCAGTTTTCTTATTCTATCAATGAAAATTTGTTGGAGTAGGTCATATTTTATACATGAATCCTCATATGGTGAGATAATTCTTCAATATCCCAAGCTACATCTGATTATAAACACTTACTTTTAACAAATGGTAAGCCTTATTACCTCTCAGAAAGTTGAAAATCCAAAACATCATATATATTTTTAAGAAATTACCATAACATGGATTTTCCATGTATAAAAAACTATCTCTTGGTTGTCACATTCCAAATATGTGAATACCGTCATCGTAAATTCCCTTAAAACATTTTAATATCTTGAATTAAAATATATCCTTTTTGGAAACATGAATGATTAATTATTTAAAGGATTACTAGATACATTATTTAAATTAAATAATTTTCCAATTTATCTATAACAAAATATACCATTTTTTAAAAAATTTGATCCAGGGAAATCTACTTTGTCCAATTTACTTATTCATATCCCACATATCATTATAAAAACATAATTTTCTAGACCTCATGCATTAATTAAGTGTTACCTTCCACTAATCATAATATCAACTTTCTATTTCTTCATCACTATTCTACATATCCTTTTCAATCCATGAAGAAAAAAATATAATGAAAATACATATATATTTCATGGTTTATATAACATAAAATTTAAATTTCAAAACATAAAAACCTCATTCATCTAATATTATTTTCAAACCATTACTCAATATTAATAAAATTATTCCTTAATTCAACTTTCCAAAAATATGAAATATTAATCATGTTTTATCGTTACTCAACCTTAATATACTAATTCTTCATATTTTTAATTTAAACTATACACAAAGAACATCACATACCTTACACGTGTCATTCCCATTATCTTTATAATTAGAAGTATAACCAATACTCATACCTCCTTTCTGATTCTCATTATGATATTTCTACTAGGAAAATTTATTTTAATGGTTCCCATAAATTCCACATCATAAACACTAAATGCTAACCATGTTGCTTCTAGTTCTCCCCATTGAATAAAACATGAAAGAACAGGGTGAGAAACACATATCATTTAATATAACCACATAATCCTGAAAAATTACATATAGGTTATATAAATAATGACACAAAATTTTTTATAAATGAATAAATAGGTCTACCCTATGTTACTCATAGTCATATAAATTTTTAGCCTTTTATGATGCTTGTTAATTTTTTTGTGAATTCCCAAATCATATCTCTCTATAGTGTCATACCAAGGGTGTAGAAATGCGAGTTTTTGTGTTCCATGTTACACCAAGTAACACTTGACATGTCTTTTCAGAGTTAGTACACTTATGTAAATTTTTACAAGATGAAAATCTGATAGTAGTATTGAGATAGGGATGTATTTCAAGAAATCCAGTCACTCTATCCTTTACCAGAATTTCAGGACATCTTCCTATAATATATCTTATCCTTAGAAAAATTTATTTAAATGTACGTAGGGTTCTCACCAAGGATTTCCCATATTTATTTCAAAGGTTAACAAAAACCATATTTGTTATACCAACTATAGAGACCATCTGATTTCATAAAATAAAAATACATATCATTTTTGGTATGCACAAAACATTACACACAAAACACCCAATGACCTTACTAGTCTAGTGACTTTAGAAACATGGAATCACAAAAACTACTACATAAGTGTTTAAAATTATATCCCATTAGGTTATGTAAGGCTATCAATAGTCTTAGAAATATCATAAATGAAATATATATTCCTAACCTAAGGAATGAAACATAAAATGTTCTGAGCATAGATTCTTAGTGTGGGATAACAAGGGATAAATTTATGATAATCATGATCATAAGGGTATGAGAATATGCACATAACATTAGAAGGTCACACCCAACATGTTAGTTATAATAAATGAAAATAAATCCACCAATCCTAAAAGATAATAACATATGAATTATAATGAAATAAATAATATAATCCTTGAATGATTGACAATGGATTATAATATAGAATTTTGTCACACACATAAGTATATAAAATTATTTACATAGTACTCATGGAATTATTTTCAATTATATCTTAGTTGAATGGGTTCACAACCCATACCATCATAGTAGTCATGGATTACTCCAATGTCCATATTATTGGCACGAGTTCAGTCATCTTACTATATTTGTATGTATAATTCACTCCAATAGTCATCTTAGTTGTAATGGTTTACTCCCAATACCATATTAGTAGTATTATTTTAATCACCATACCTTTTTTATAGTCATCATTCACATACATGGAAATATTAAAATTCATGGTTAACTAACAAGGCTATATTTGTCTGTATAATAAGATATGAATATATACACAATTTATTGGATCATGATATAGGTTCCACCAATCTTATAGTTAAATAAAACAAACATGTACCAAAAGATCACCAACAACATTCAGTAAACGATATAGATTTTATAATAATTTCCTCAACATAATATCTCATGAATGAAATTAGTTTTCAAAATAATATAACATATGATGAATAAATGGATTTCAAAAACATGTTACCCATAAAATAGAAATTTTTTCATAAAAATAATTCCATAAAATCCTGAACCATTTAAAGAAATAATACGAATGGACCATTTAGAACATTTTTTTGTAGATCACGAGTAAAACCAATAGTTTACATAATAGATGGGAAATTTTTTTGGAAATATAGATTAAAATTATTTATTGAAGAAAATATCTTTTATACTTTGAAATAGATTTTTAATTCATAAAACCATTAGAAACCCATTTTATTTGAAAATTATTTGAAAACATGTAATGAAGGATTGAAAGACATTTGAAAAAACTTATCCACATAAAATTATAAAATAATATAGACAAAATATTTAAAATAGTTTTCCTTAAAATTATATAAAATAAGATTGAATGAATTTTAGAGAACTATTTTCCATGAAAACATATAAAACATGATTTAAAGAATTTTACCAACCATTTTCTTAGAACAAATTTGAAAACATATAAATAAATATAGATAATGTTTCTAAAACCATTTAATTTAAAATAATTTTAAAACATGTAAATAAATATTGTACAAATTCTAAAAAAACATATCATTGAAAACACCTTGAAAAAATATAAGTAATGCATGAAAAAAATTTAAAAAATTCCATTGAAAAATCATTGAAAAATTATAAAGAAATATTTAAAATTTTATGAAAAAATAATAGTTAAAAATAACATTAAGAAATATAAATAAATCATTTAATCCTTTTTAAAACAATTTTTGAATTTTTTTTGAATGAACACAGATTTCTAATCGAAGAGAGTGGTAAAGTGTGACTTGCATAAAAACAAATTATTAATCATTTTATATAACAAGCAGTAGAGAAATGGCACTGTTACATTAATATATCATGAATATACAGTGGATAACAAAAATAATGAGTTCTCTTGATAGATTTATCGTAATATTTCACCAATTTTAGTATAATTATAAATAAGATTGATATATAATGAGATTGTTTTGATAAACTCGTACATATTGGTAACATTGAATTAGTCTCTCTAAGTAATAAAATGAAATAAAATGAAGCATAAAATATCATTAATGTAAATTTCAGATTTAACATGACAATGGCAGCATATAACCCTCATAGAATAACATAGGTTCATAACAAATCATGTGACTCAAAAAAGGTAAATTTAGACAATACTAATTTACCTATTTGGTAACTATTGAACCATAAAAACTATGAAATTAAATATTATAAAATGGATATTTAAATAACTATAAATTAATTATAATAATTATAAGACATTAAAGTTAAGTATATACATGACAAAAAATATAATAGTGATGAATGTGGCATGTATCTCATAGATATAAATAGTATGACTGACATTATTTACCTTTTGTCTTGACTCTCTTCATTATCATACAAGCCTCTTGTATGATAAATATAATTTTAATATAAATATTTTATAGAACTATATTCTTATTTCTAATCTCATATAAGTATTTTTATTTCTTTATATTACCCTATTGTTAATATATTACTATTATGTTTACGCTTTGTTTAATATTAACTATATTTTACACATGTTTCTTAATTTTTTATATCTTTAGACCATATATATATAATTATTTCCATAATGTAAATCATTATATAAATATATTATATATTTATTATTTTTTTACTATAATAATATATGGAACCTAGTATTATGAAATGGAATGTACTGTTCATGGAGAGAGTGTGGGGTACGTACACATGAATGTTGTTTCCATTTTGCTTGTTACATTGAATGAAATAATGTAAATAATATATATTAATATATATATATATATAATATCATTAAATTATATTTATTATTTCATATATATCATATAGGTTTAGTAAACCCATCCTTAATACATTTTATGTAGTGTGTGAACAAATCACATCACTTTGAAGAAGCAGTACTCCATACTTCCCGAAATGAAATTCTAAAATTTACACAAGATAGAAATTATAATTGTGTCTATTGTATAAAATTATAGATTAATAAAGGAATAATAAATATTATATATATAATATAAAAAATCTATTTCATATAATTCTCAACCATGAAAGGTGGTAACGTAAATAAATGAACAATCATCTTTTTTTGAGGTGAAAATTCACCATATGTGTAAGCAGTTTGTTGCCCATTAGATGGAAGTGTGTATAAGTGTAGGTAGACACTATAGCCTAAAAATATCTTAGAATATTTAGGATACTTTTTTTTTATATAATAATGGAATAAATTTATTTTAGGGGTTGTATAAATAAAATAATATAATGGAGCTTGAGGAAGGATGTTACCTCTTCTTTGGGTAACTCCTTTTGGTTTTCACCAAATGGATTCCTTGGATTTCTTGAATCCAAATCGGAAGAATCAAAGAGTAATATATTTATTATGGTAGTTTATTCATAGTATCATTGCCTAACCTAAGTGGTTTGATACATGTGATGAAGTGAGAGGAGGGAGGGTGTTTTTATAGTGGAGGATGAGTGACACTCTTGAACACTATTGGAAAATAAATTCCACCCATGTTTTATCCGAATAAAGTAAATCCAATAATGGAAAAATGTAGATAAAAGTAATGATAGTGCCTATATTTTTTTAAAAGGTTTTTTTACATGTTCCGAGGAAAATTAGGTCATTATGTATATGGTATCATTCCAAGTTATGATTAAATTTAACTTTATAGATGTTACTAATTTTTATTTTTTTCACTAATAAATTTTGGTTAAACACTAAGACGAACAAATTATACATTATATATCATTCTTATTCAATATATTTAATCCTATTTTCCGAATTTAATACAAATAGGTGGCATAATGTAATTTAAATTTATTCCCACAGATGAGATGACAATCCGTGTTTTTAATGTAAAAATGTCAAAAATCTTGTAATGTTTTTATTGTTAATTGACAATTGAATTTAATTATAGTTTCATAAATTGTATTAATAGATAACAAATTATCTAATTAAAATTTTAATCTTGCTTAAAATATAATTAAAAATTGTAAATAAATTAGATCAAAATTAGTTTAAAATTAAAATGTATTATTGTCACTATTCATCAAAAAATGGAATCTTTATATAAAAATAAAAAAAATTACCCTTACCAAATTTTTATGTTTATATTTAAAAGATTATTTTTATTTTAAAATAACATATATGAATAAGTTACGAAATTTATACTTTAAATAGGTTCTCCATTAAAAGTTGGAAAATGGATTTAAAAAAAATAACGGTTTTTATGTTTAATATTGGGTTTGTTCACACATAATGCATACAAAATAAGAATCATGAGTATAGAAGACAATTTCTATGAATATATAACATATATATATAATTAATAACATTTACTGTTAGAAATTAATTTAACATATTATGATAAGTCATTTCTTTCACATAAAAATAGACTTTAATAAAATCAATCCCATTATATTATATTGGATTCTATATTAATTTATAATTAATAGGTAGAAAGTGAATTAATATATATATTTATATTGTTATTCATTTTAGTCCTATAATATTTATTTTAATGCATATGTTATATCTTATTATGTAATTTTTAATATATTATTATATGGAGAGACTTGGTCTTGCATGTTATGCAAACCATCGAAGAATGTTAGTCATAGGTGTAATGTAATCTATCATTTATGTTACATGTATATAATTGTAAAATTTACTTTATTTTTATTAAATGATTAAAAAATTTTGTATAACTCAAGATAGACATAGTGCTATAATATATAATTAATTATATTCGGTTTTTTAAGAAATGAAAAATATAAAAAATATTATATTAATTTGGAAAATAATAATTTAAAAAATCATAGGGTGTTACATCATTCATGAATATGTGTTTACGACAAAATATAATAAGTTATATGATTTTATTTTCATCTAAACCTATATTTAATAGTTATAAAATTGTTTTTATTGTTTAAAATGATAATCATGTAATGATTATGATATCATAGATGATGTAACAATGAAAACTTTTAACATAATAGTCCTAGCCATGATGTCAATATATTATGAATTAAACATAATCAATACATCCAATGTTAAATTAACCATTTCAGTAACTAAATAAATCATGTTAATAAATGAAAGAGAAGAAATAATAATGAAATGAAGATGAAACGTTTTCTTAATAAAAAATAATACCAATGTAATTTTATTGTTATGGAGTCTGATAGTGTACTATGTCAAATGAGACATAAGGTAGGAGGTCTTTCTTCAATGACATGTTTTAATGTATTATTTTGAAATATTTTTTCATTTCTATGTTAATTTAAATGTATTAGGAATATAACAATTTATAATAAATTTATCTTACATTTCAAATTAAAAAATTCTTGAATTTCATTTTAATGGTTTATAAATGAATTTTTACTCATTCATAGAATGGATCTCATAATTTTTTTTTACAAAGGAGTAAAAACAATTTTCATAACAATTATAAAACATCAAAATTTCCCATAATCATAGATTTTATTCGTTAATATGCTTCCCACATATGTGTGTAAGATTTTTTCAATAAAAAAAATTGTACCAATATTATTGTAATTTTTTAAATCTGTTTTTTGAGGAAATAGAAGCTCCTTTGATATTTATGATATAAAAAAATGACTTATTTAAAATGGTATTAAACTTCAAATCAAATGGGATTAAGTATTAAAGTGAATGATATATGTGTTTGATTAATTCAGGGGTTTTGGAGGATTTTATGTGAATGATAGGGGAGTATGATATAGCTATAAGGACAGATGATCCCAATAAACCTCTCTAATGTATTATGTAATGTGAGGGAGATTATCGGTTATAGGATACTCATATTAGATATTAAAATTATATTTTGTGGTGATTACACTATTAGGTTTCTTGTAATTGTGAATTCAAAAAAAATTCCAAAGGTATATACTTTATAAACCATTAATAGTTTAAAAAGGCAATCATTTTTTCAAACGTAATAAAATGAGTATATGTATTTGTTAAAATATTATGATTTTTTCAATAAAGAAAACATTATTATTATTTCGAATGGTATTCACGAGTTTGAATTTTTTATAATAAGTAAATACAATTATAATATTTACATTATGACTAAAAAGGTAAATCATTAGGATATATTTTAATAAATACTGGATTTTTTCATGAAAAAACTAAATAGATTTTTGACGACAAATATTAATTGTGAAAAAGAAAAATTCATCCATGGTTTTCAAGATCACACATTTTCAAACTATATCATTTTCACTTTAATTCCTTATTATGAATGTTGTTTATTCCCAAATTTTCAAATGATTTTTCATAGGTATTAAAGATTTTTATGAAATTTAATAGTGTCACAGTTATATATTTGGGTATTTCAATTGAAAATAAAAGTGTGAATATATATAAAAAAATTAGGATAAATGTATATAACAAAAAAACAACATCTTATTTATTTATTTTTTATATAAATCACTAAAATATTAGTCCGAAAATATATTTGAAATTAAATAAGGTGAAACATTTCTATAAATCATGTACTTATCTGACAGTTAATGTATGGGGAATTAAACTACCTCATCCCACCTCAGCCTATGATAGTGCCTCACATGATCTCATTTCCTAAAATAAACTATACACCCAAAATCATGAGATTACATTCCAGTAACCATGTTTCTTATGTTGTAACATATAAATTGTTAACCAATAAAAATTCATACAACCACACTTACATTCATATTACCTTCCACTATATATGTGTGAAAAACGATATATGCATAGTGAAAAAATATATGAAATATATGATCTTTATTAATGTAATCATTAATCAATATCAATATATATGTTTAGAAATTTTATTGTGTCATTAGATCATGATGCCACACTAATATGGGTGGTGTGAATGAGGAGTGATCAAATTTCACTTAATTATTATAAAATAAAGATTTACCACTTTATATTGATATAATGACAATCTTGATTAGTATTTGATAATACAATTATTTATTCGAAACAAAATATCCCCACGCACACAAAAAATGAAATTGAATTCAGGAAAAATAGATCATTGGATGTCTGCAAGGTTCGACCTTAGTGTGAGAAGTCACCCAATGTTGTGTTCATTTTTCAACAGGACGCAAATTTTAAAATATAATCATATTATTAGTTATGGGTGGGGTGGTATGTTTTTATCCTTAACCAATACGTTCGCCATATAATATTGGCGAACAAATAAAACCTCCCAATTCTATAACAACACATAATTTTATATATATTCCCATTGAAATAAACATAAATTATCTGTTAACTTACTTTACTCAAAACCAGAAGTCTAAATGAAATGATGATATAGTATACCATTATAACCATGATATTAGCATGATATTCATAAATTTCATTAACCAAATTATATATACATATATAAGTTAATTCCATAATTAAAATATTATTATTATATCAAAATAAATAATGAAAAAATATTAGTAAATGAATTTAATGATTAAATGAACTATTTATAAGGAAAAACCTTTCTATAAATATAATGTATTAGTATCTATACAAAATATTATTGATGACTAATAAAAAATCTTTAAGGATATATATTGGCAATTTATGCGTTAAAATGCATGAATTAGTGATTGAATGTTCATGAATGAATATATATTCATTTATTGGTAAAAACATTATTTAAAAAATTATATTTTCAGTTCTGATGTTATTTTTTCAAATAATAATTTATAGAATATATATTTTAATGATGTTTTTAGAATATTTTGAAGCTTATATTTTCACTCATAATTTTTAAAATACAATTTTTTAATAGTTAAAGAATGAATGTAAAATTATTTTTAGGCATAAAAATCCATATTCTGGAAACTATTTATCATTGTACATTGTGAACACTATTTAAAATTTGATTCATAAAATTATATAAATTAAATATAATGAAATATAGTAATTTATTTTAATAATAATTTACTTATTATTTAAGTAGACATTTTTTGGGGTTATAATGAATAGAGAAAAGTTATTCTATGTTAAGGATAAAACAAATTTACTAGAAGTTTAATGAAAGTGATAAGTGTGTGGAGGCTACATAAAAATATTTAATTATTATTTTATAAATATATTTAAACTATATGTTATCATAGAATTTAAACCCTGGATATTTTCAATAAGTATACACCAAATATACATTAATTATATCAAAATCACGTATGAAATTCCAAGTCAATCATCTCCCTAACCTATAAAACAGTATCTCCTATCACCCATTATTTAAAAATTCATTCCTTATAAGTAATAAAATCCCTACCCTAATAGAATTTTATATTCCTAACCATTATACTACATCCTTTTTTTTCTCCTAAGACCAATTATTAAAGACAAATGTATTATGCTAAAGGAGGTCCTCATTATAGAGTTACAAAATATAACAGAGCACTTTTGGGTATATTTTTTATTACACTATATATAATCTTCTTATATACGATATAAAATGATGAATAATGAATCATAATTATATTAATATGACCTTATATGGATGGAAAACCCTTTCCCCTCCCTCATTCCATTAAAAATGAAATGAATGTATTGCTCATGTATATGTTTAGATTATTTCATCCACATAAAGATATGATTCATTCTCTATCACAACATAATATAGATAGATATAATGGTGGATTTAATAAATAAATATAATATTTTTTTTGAAATTAATATTATTGAGTTTCATTTTCTGTGTTTAATTAAAAAATGATTAAAGTGTTTGTGCGTACCTATGGACTATTATTTCCTTTAATGGCATAATTTATTTTTTTGGATCTACCTTTTATGTCTGGTGGGAACTAAATTTATATATTATATTTACTAAAGTTATAAATTTTTTTAAAATTATATAGGTTATTTAACTATTATCAATGTAAAATGATCAGAACCAACAAAATGAAACATTCCTATAAATGAATTAGTCAACTACCAGGAATGGTAATTTTAATAAATATTATAGAATAAATACTAGATTAAATGTAATAACATAGATCTATATGGTAATATAGTTAATTATATGGTTTTCAGTTTAATTATAAATAAATTATTTATTGTACCAGTGGTCAGATTGCATATTAAGAAATTTCAAATTGAGGTAATGATTTAAAATTAAATTGTCATTTATTATTAAGGATATTTTTGGATTAAAGGTAAAAAATGAAATTATAATATATATATATATATATATATATTCATTAGACATTAAATTTAAAATGGTTATTTTAAAAGGATACATTTTTTATTTCATTAAATCTATATAATTAATAAAAATTGTGAAAGAAGGTTATTATGGAAAATAGAAATTTATTTTACCTTTAGTAAATAATATATTTATTACTTGTACATATTCATTAAAATGATTCCAATAATATTTTATTATTTGATAATGATTTATTAATAAAAATTTTACCCATGTTTCACATTCCATAAAAATAATTATAATTAATTTTCATTCTATTTTCCAAATATGGTACTTTTTACAATGGAATTTAAAAGAATATTTTTTATTGTATACTAAATGAAAAAATATTTGTTCCATAATAAATTTTATTCAACTTGAGAAATCATTCATTAGAATCTATTGTATATTTTTTAAAAAAGTAAATAATTTCTAAATTTTTTATCTTAAATATATCATTTTAAAAATTTAATTTTATTTTTATCTGGAAATATTTAAGTGATTTTTTTTGAATTTTAAAAATATTGATGAATATATAAATGATATTTATGCTTCTCTGGTGATATGATCCAATGATATAATCTTTAATAATTTTCTATATAGTTAATTAGTATGAAGAAGAAATGTGGAAAAAATAAATTTTCTTTTCCATGGGATTAGCTGTGATGAAATGATAAATTCATTCATGATTTTTTTTCATATATATTAATGGAATATGATTACTTGTGGGTTATATTATTATATCCCTCAAATGAATTAGTAAATTTTTTATGTTTTATGATCCAAATGGGTACATGGGATATCATACCATGCCTAACAATATGATACAATAATGGATATCCCAAGGCCAATAAAGTTGTACATGGGTGTTCATCAAATGCATGATGCAAGTAAATAGTTGTTCAGCGCAAGCCTAATGTGTGTCTATTGTCATATTGTGTATCCTTGAAACAATATTTCTATGATTCTAATAATTATAAAATTTATTCCAACCATTTTTTTAAATTGTCCTATTCCAAATTTTATCTTTCATGGATTATATTATTTGATTTCCTTAGGAATCATGTTTTATGATATTACCTAATATTTTTCATGACTCGTGATTATTATATATGAAGTTTTAGTAATGGTTTTAAAATTTTAATATAATTTTCCTATACAATTTTGATATTTTTATGCAAAAAAATTATTGATATATCTTATTATTACCATTAATTTACATCTGATCTGACACACTATTAGGTTTCCATTACCATAAATTTGAACAATGCTTTTTTATACTATATATCTAAGAAGATAGATAATTATATAATATTTTGTGGTATATGATATAAATATTTTATGTACCGTTATTTTATATATCTCAGTTCTCAAAGACACAAACCCATTATAGTTCTATAATTCATTATAATGATATATAATGAATATTTATATAATAAGATTTCATAATTATGTATATAGGGGTTTTGATTCCGATATTTGTTTCAAATGATGGTTTAGTTGATTTTTTTTTGGAAACTATGGTAAGAAAAAATCAGGGAAATCCCTTAGGATGATCTGAGGTATTTGAAAAACCACTATGTTATGGTAATAAATAGACAACGTATATCCTTGAAATTAAATCCCTCTATGGATACCTACATGAGGATACATCACTAGTATAGATGCATCTATTGTTAACAACACTAGATGGGGTGGATTATGTATTAACTAAATCATCCCCAATATAGGATGATATGTTTTAAGACTTTACACATATGTAGACACTTTCATGGGATAAACTTTGATTAATTCACATTTTCTTTATGAGATGTTAAATAAAATTTAATATATTCTAAACATGAATGACCTAGGATAAACCTAATGCTGCATATATTGAATAGAATAATTAATCATTTTTTCATCATATAAATGATTTTAAATATTATTTCTCAAAAAGACTATTTTTTATCAAGTTATTCCTTTTTATGTAGTAAAGAGATTGAACTAGATTGAAAAATTTAAGCACTAAATATAATTGACAAGGAAATGATTTTCCTTGAAAGAAACTGAGATCTATAAAAGATAGAATGAAATTATTCATTTCATTGAATATAATAATTTTTCAAGATATGAATCATGTTTAACATCCAAAAGACAAAAGGAGGAAATGATGTTCTATTTATTCCATTGTGTGGAAACATCAACCATCATTTAGTGGGTTCATTGATTAACTAATTAATGAGAAAAGGATCATTTCCCCTAATATTTAATTTACAATTTTCTATCTCTGAAGTCATTAAAATATTATTTTGGTTTTTATAATATGGAAAAAGAAGTACATTCGTGGTGGATACAAGTTAATAACATTAGGAAACAAAAATAAATTAACATAGCGAATGACATTAGTTTAGAAGGTTATTTTTTATTATGAATATTTTTCTTTTTAATTGTATGAAATTGGAGAAGGAAAAAATTTAGATAATATAGCTGGATTCTGAATACATTAGTAAAAATATGGAATCTTTTTTAATACTTGAAATGTATTCTTATGGTATTATAATTGAACAAGTAATTTTTATTGATAAATTATTTATTCAATTTAAAAATTTTCTCTAAGACCCAATATCCTTAAAGTACATCCATATTTATTGATAAATCATTTTATATTCTCATATATAGATGGAAAATTTGGTTTATACATAAAAATCATAGTTATAATTTGACAAACAAGAAATTATAAAGAAAATGTTAAAACAAAAACATTGGATTAAAGAATATTGGTCTCTATTTATGAAATAATTGATGAATGAAACATGGATGAAATTTTTTTAATAGTCATAGTAAATAGATGATGTGTGGAATAGAAGGTCATCATGAAATTGAATGCTAAATGGATTGGAATAAGGGGGGTAGTGGATATAATGATCCAAAAAATGAACCACTCACACATAAATGATCCAAATGCAATGAGTGCGGGAATAATGATAACTAGTTCTTAAATTTGATTATTAATGATAATGATAGATTATATCAACATCGTAAAACAATAGAAAAAGGTAAATATCATAAAATAATTACTTACATATATGGTGTATGAAAAAAATGTGGAATGGTAGACTTACCATCCCATCATGAGATGATAATCTCATATTTGATTACATTTCCACCACACAATTATTCGTATATTATTTTCTAAATGAACCAAATTACCAATATAATGATTTTATTTTTAACGATTATTAAATAATCATTATTGTTTAGTGATTGAATTTAAATTTTTTATTTCAGAAATTGTTATTTTTTTTGGAAGCATGATCCATAAAAATAAATTTTTACTACTCTATATTTATTAGATGTTATCCTGGAATGGATGGTAAATAATTATATAAATCCTTAATAAATTATTAAGTAAGGGAAGTCACAATTGAGATTCAAATATAACATATGATCATCTATCAATGTAATGATAAATATAATCTCTAATATAAATTACAACCATTTTAGAAATTTTGATTCCTATTCATAAGGGGTGTTTACCTTATATGGTTAAGGTGGAACTCAAAATAAATAATATAACTAATTTATAGGAGTAAATTTATATATTTTAAGAATATATTTCTTATCTTCTGCTAAAACATAAATTATTGGTTTCAAAAGACAACTTTCAAGGTGATACCACTATTTGAAAGACTCTATAAAAAATAGATCGAAATAAATTTTAGGAACTAGAGGAAAAATATCAAATAATCTGGAGAATTTATTCCTTTATAAACTTGTGTCACCTAGGGATGCACATATTAATTAGATTAATATAAATGCATATCCAAATTACTCTAAATTGATTATTTTGAAAAATATAAGATCACATAATGAATATGTATATTCTATCTCTTATTGATAGAGTGTTCTCTCAATTACGTCGATCACAATATTTTTCAACAATTGATCATTTATTTGGATACTACTAATTAATGGTTAAAATTTAAGATTTACCAAAGATATACATCCATATAGTGTATAAATAAAATAAATTTATTTTTATTCCATTATGTCTTATTAATATCCCCTTAACATTATTATTATTAAACAATAAATTGATTAATAATTATATTGATCAATTTCAGTAATATTTATATCCATTTTAATTACATATTCTATAGGAGAAAAAGAGCATGAAAATTTGTCTAGGATTCTATGAATGCCCCTAAAGGAAGATAATTCTTATGACAGAAGATTCATGTAAGAATTTAGGAAATATAATTTCATATTTTTGTGGAAAATTACCTTTATTGAGTTCACATAAGTGGGTCCTTTAAAGAAAAATTTAATTGAAAATTATCCTAGAAAAAACAATAAGGATGAGATCAATAGATTCAATGTATTTTATAGATAATATCATGCCTTGTTGAATAACTAATCATGGATTTATAATACACTCACTAGGTTAACATAGATTGGAGTCATTTTCCATAGGACATATTAATAAGATGAAAATTTTAAGGAGTTGAGAAGATGGTTGGTCAAAGAACCAGTAAACACACTACCTTTTAGTGGATAAAGGTTATTTATCTAAACTAATGAAATTATGAAGTATATGGGATGTGATGTTTTTAGATTAATATGGTAATATATTTTTACTCACACCAATTGATGATTTTTGAGAAAAATTACCTATCAAATGATTTCGAATTGCTAGAATTAATGATATGAAAGAACATACTTTTCATTGAAAAATGTAAATTTCAAATGATCATAATTTTTCAACGTATATATTTACATAGACATAGTGGAATATGTTTTAGGGAAAGTTCATAGAGTAGAAAAATCTTATTTCTCCTCAACACTTGACCACCCATGAAAATTAAACATGGTGTCTAACTCATTAATTATAAATGATAATGTTTCTTTTTTATGATGAGGATAAAAAATGTCAAATATTTTTTGGATTACAAATGATGGACCTTGATACATGTAAGGATGGGAGAAATCATGTTTTCTCCCATGTGTGACAAACTATATATCCATGTGAATATTAAAGAGTAACAATAGAAATATTTTGAGATAAAATTTATAAAAACAAATTCCCTGGTTAATCCTTTATTAGGATTGAAGGATAAGGTTGATGTATAAATTATATGTCCATACAATAATATAATTGAATTGGTAGCTCCTAAAATATTCTAAAAGATCATCATTCTCTTCTCATATTATATGTATGAAAATGTATATAGATATAAAACAATTTTTATTTTTAAATAAAATTATGGGAGATATTTCAATATATGTACACCGATTCTGGGTATGTTAGGAGTTTAATGGTGAGAGAGTAATGTATGAGGATATTTTATAGTTTCTACAAAAACTATAATTATTATTGGAAAAAATCAACATATATTTTATCATTGACAACAAAAAAATATCTAATGTACATAATTCAATTTGGTTGTAGGAATTAACCATATAAAGTCTTCATATTTAAATAACATATGTGACTATTTGCCACAATATAATCTTAAAATGTAATACAATAAGGTTGTGGGGTGGCTCTATAGTGTACCCAATACCATTTTTTTCTAACATATGAGGATTACCTATATGTTATTATGGAGTCACTAGTTAGTTCTAGATAAATAGTTATGTTTCATTTTTTCATACAAATAATAGAAAAATGTTAAATTTTACATGATTTTTTTAGAACCTAGGGTATATTATAAGATTTCATTCTCTATAATTTAAATTTTGTTGATATAAACACCTTACTCATATACAATAATATAATTATAATATCTTTTACTAAAGCATTCATATGGAACTTTATGGACCTGTCTTATTAATGTTGCGAAGAAATACAATTTTCTAGGATGATGCTAGAGAAATAATGATATGGTACATTAGTGATAATATTAAATTGAATAAAATTCTGGAGACATTTAGTACCACTTCAAGGAATATCTGATTTGGTAGAAGTTATGTTATGATAATCATCAAGGATTTCATTAATTTGAGATTGGTGATAAGGTATTACAATAAATTTACATATGAATCAATGTTCTGGTATTCAGAAATAAGGTATATTTGATTTTAAGTAACATTGTTCCCATTACGATTCATGATTTATTAGTTATTTTCTCTTATATCTTAGTAATTTTATTAATCCTCTCTCAATTTCTTGATTTGTTCAATGTATGTCAAAAGAGTAAGAACATATATAATTCTTTATATGCACTGAACTTAAAAAATAATACAATATAGAATTATATTTCACATGAAAAACATCCAATGAGAATCTTTTACCATTGAGGTAATGTCTTATGGTATAAGACTTCTCACCTAGTTAATGTTTTATAGAGGGTTTCAGAAATTATGTGATGGAACATAAAATCTTATGGGTTTGATAAATCAGAGATACTCTAATTTTTTCTTCTAGAATGATGTAATTTTTAAGTATGGAAATATTTTTTAAAAATTTAGTAGGTTTAACTACTATATTTTAAGAGGTATTTCCTTTCAAAAAAACATTATGTATTATATATATTTCATTATATTAAACCATGAGTCCAATTGAACCATTCATATTTTAAACCATTAAAATGTAGTCATGAGATTAGTGAATATGAATATGATTGATTAAACTATTAAATATTGTAATTAATTTTTCCATAATTTCAAAGTAATTGATTATTTAAAAGGAATTGATCATTGATTTTTCTAAAAAATCATTTCAGTATTAAAAGACACATTTTTTCAATGAAATGTAACATTATACAGGTTTTGTATTATTATATTAAAATTAAATAATAATAACTGTTCATAGTTTATTTTAATGATATTTATTGGTTATTATTGAAATGTAGAACATTATTTAGTTATTTAATGATTGGGAAAGAATATATAAACAATTAAAGATTAAAAGTGATGTTTTCTAAAAAAACTCTATTTTTGTGAAAAAATAGTTTCTTATATTAAATTAATGAAATCATTATTCAGTAATTATTTCTATTACTAATTTATTATATATTCTCCAAAATATATAAACTTTTATTTTATTATTTTTACATCAAATGGAATGAATATAAATTCATTTTTATATTATAAAACAAAAATTTCTATAAACAAGTCATTATTGTTTTTTTACATTTCATGGAAAAATAAATTCTTCATCATATAAATAATGAATTATATAAAATGACTTAAATATTTTTTTATCAAATTTTATATAATTCTTAATGATATTTTAATATTTATTTTTCATAATGAATAGTATAAACACAAATAAAATACCACCAGTATAGTTAAAACTGGACTATTAGATATAAGAACATAAGATAAGAGTTTTATTTGTATGTAAATAATAATAATTCTTGTTGGTTAAAGATATCTAAACACTAAATTATGTTATCATCCATTACATTTCTATTTGGTAGCATTATAGATGAAAAATAATTTAAATAGAGTTGAATTTTTTTTGTTATTCCATATGTTCCCTCTTAAACAACATTAGAACAACACATCATATCCAACCTTCTTTATGAATTTTATGCATTATATCATAACAAATAAATACTAAAATTACTTCTTTTATTCTTAAACATAATCATAGGGACCCTATTTTTCAGTAAGTATCCTTTTAAAATTTTTATGGTGTAAGATAAAGGAGGTCACTCAAAGAAAAGGTAAAAATCATACAGAACTCTTTCAATTATAATAGTTTTTAAACATTCTATAAACATATTGTAATGATCAAAAACTAATGAAAATTATATCATAAATATAATTATATGTTATTATTAGGATGTAATGTCAATTTTATTCCACTTTTGAAACAAATGTTTATTGAATGTATCACACTTATATACATGTGGACTTCATCCTCCATGTAGCAATGTGATTCATTTTCCATATCTGACATAATTTATCAATAAAATGATGGATTTAATTAATATTAGTTAAATTATATATATAATTATTGTTCAACAAAAATAAAATATTATTTATCATTTTTTCCTTCATTTAGTTAAAAATTTAAATCTCTGCTCACAGGTACAAAGGGGATGCCCCTCTATGAATGGTGTAGTTTATTATTTATAAATAAATTTTATGGATGCTTCTGAATATATAAATAATTAATATGTATGATATTTATATCATGATAAATAAAATTATATTATGCTTATCTGATAAATTTATGTGGATCAGAACTTCTGAAATGATATGTTCATGTTAAATTAATCAGTTGGCACCTGAAAAAAATGAATTTATTAACGATTTATTCATAAATACTTGATGTAATGTTCCATGTGAATAATATATTTTATTATATGTGTGATTATTGTTTTTATAAAAATATGAAAAATATTAATTCAATAAATAGAATTATTGAGTAATAATATAGAAACTAACACTTAATGTATGATTATTAGGTTACAATCTAATTTCTTACCATGGATATTAATTCTTAAATTCTGTATTATGAAACATTATTACCCATAACCCAAATATATAATGAATTTACTTATATTATTTTTTCTCTACAGGCGGTATATTTTTTATTAATTTTTCACTCTATATTTACTCAAATTTTTGAATGAAACTATTTTAGAAAAGCTGGTCTTATTGTTTTATTATATCAGAATTATTTTTCGTTGGTGTACCTATTTTCATTAAAAAAATCAATTTTTTTATACAATAGTAAAATGATCTATTAATTATTTTTTTACAGTTATTTAAATTAAATATAAATTTAGACATAAATTTCTTGCCTTTTCTGAACGAGGTTACTTTTATGAAATATTTGACCAAAATCATTATTTTGAAAAATACCACAATAATTGATTTTTATATCATTTTGAATACTCTTTTAATTGAATATTACCTTATATTTTTCTATTATATATTTATAAATAAATTTTCTTTTTTTTAATATATATTGTTTTTTGATTTTAGATAATCTAATTAAAAATGAAAAGTTTATTAATCTAGAAAAATGTTTCAGTGATCATTATAAACAATTAATCGTCAATTATTAAATGATTTGATATTACAATTGATTCAATGTGTATACTAAACTATGATAATGTTTTAATTAAATATATATATATATGTTTTATAAATATTATAATGAAATATTTATCAATAGATTTTTTATTTCCCTAGGTTAAACTATGTTGAAATGATAAATGTTTTTAAGATCATCTGAAAAACATATGAATGAGATGACAGTAACATCCAGTTGTGTCAAATATTCCCCCTAATTATTTATATAAATACTAATTAATTATGATATAAAAGTGTAAGTAAATTTTATCCCTATATCTTATTTGGGTAACAAATATGTAATTAAAAATTATAAAAGGTTGCACAGGAGGCCATTCCAATCCAAAAGCATGTACATGGTTGTTTTGTCTAAGCCTAACATCTGAAATTTGAATTTGTCGGTATAATTAACATAATATATCTATTATTATGATTATTATACAATTTATTTCAATCCTTTATAAAAATATCTTATTTTATTATTATTCTCTAATGGATCAGGTTCATTGATTCCCATTTGACTGTTTCTAATGAACTATTATACTTAATTACATGGATCATGTTTATTATCTATGAACTATATACTATAATTTAAAAAATTAAAATATAATATTCTCATATGGTTTTATTCATTTCATGCCTAAATTACCATTGATATTTCCCTTATTTACCATTAATTAGAATCTAATATTACCTTTTATTATGTTTCCCATTCCATAAGATATTTAGAATGGATATGATTATTACATATCTAAGAATGGTGTTAGTTGTTATGAACATCGTGGGAGATGATATAGATCTTTTAGGTACCTTTTTTAAGTATCCATGTCTATTAAAAACTTTACTGTTAGATTTTTAGTGTTCATCATTATTATATTGAATGAATATTCATGAAATATGATGTAATATTTATTTTTGTAATGATTCTTTCAAATTATATTGGTTATTTATGCTTTTTAGTAGTAGACATAATTTCCTCCATTAACATGAACTAGTGTATGAATACCACTAAAAACTCATCCATAATTAAATCTAATGAAATCCTATTATATATAATTAGAATATATAATTAATATCTCTTTAAACATCTAGAACATTATCATTTTGATATTCTCTAGTTTTCACTCTATTTAAGTATAACTCTAAACTTCTAGTTTCCTAAATCTATTGTCTTTTCTCTTCATCATAGTAACAGTAGGTTCCAATGTTCTAAAAACATTTACAATAAAATAATTCCTAGGATTTTTTTGAAACTCACTCTCCATATAATTTCTTATTCAATCATCCTCTTAAGTGAATTTTCAAAAATCACATCTCCCGACACTCTAGATGAGATCCTCCATTTATAAATTAATAGTTTCAAAAATAATTTACATATTTGAGACTGTTGAACTTCATGATTTTTTATAACTTATATACTTCATCAACAATTTTAAATGATTTTTATGTGTCTAGTCATATTAGTTATATCATCATTAATCATATTTAAAACCATGTATAATTATTTAATTAATATCAACTACAATGGTAATATAAACCATCTTGAATATTACAACATTAAATCATTTAATTGAACATTATCACTTTTAATTTTTACATCTCATGAATGAGAAATCCCTCAAAAAATTTAGCAAGGGAATCCTATTTTTAGAATCAATAATTTTTCATATGAATATTATTATTCATATTGTAATATAAATTTATTGTATTATTATATAAACTCCATCCTACAATTTTACTAGATCTATAATACACTAATTTTATTTTATTAACATTTAATATAAATTTTACTTGCACGCATATCATATTATCAGTCCTCAATTATCTCTTGATAGATTAAAATCATCTTATATCTACATATGACACAAATCCCACATGTATTCAAATAACATTTTCACATCCATGTATATCTTTAATGACCCATACCCTAGTAGCCTGTAGTTAGTGGGTACTTTGTTACAATGGAATTGGAAACAAGGAATCATGTACATAACGACTTAATAGTTTTGTATTATTGATAAAATAAATTCATGCTTGAATCTACCATTAATATTAAAAAAATACATCAATTTTTTCTCTTTGAGTACATCATTATTCAAATTAGTATAATTATATGGTCAGAATAAATAATTATAATACCATTCCATATAAATAATCAAAATGGCTTGAAACATATCTATATATATTATAACAAATATAATAATAATATAAATTTAAATAACTAAAATCATAATGAGGTAATTTATAATGATAGATATAACAACCATACCATCATAGACTCATTCCAAGACTTCATACATAAATTTGTAAAATATCGACCAAATACCCAAGCTAGTTTCTAGCATGAGACCTAATGACGCATGAAGGGGCTATAGTGGTCCATTCCGATCACAAACTAATTCAAATGTATTCCTCATATATAATGGGTCAAACAAAATTAATATAAATATTAAAATTGAAAACCAAGAATATAAAATTTAAATAATTACCCCAATAAATAATAATAATGATAAACTATCTAGAGTAATATAAATAGTATAGAATATTGTAAATCCCATGTAAAATTGATTAAAATCAATTTGGGGAAATAATAAGGATGGTATTGTTACAATATATCCCCAGTTAGGAATATGAATAATAATAATTTTTTGATGTTGATGAGTATAAAATCTGTAATGATGTCATTAAAAACATTAATTGGTAAAATAACACTATACATTTAAAATAACCTTCTTCAAATTAAATGTTAAAAAACATTTGTAAATAAATTTATTTCTAAATAGTTTTTGAAATATATAATGAAATATTTTAAATAATGAGTTATCATGATGGCTGAAAATTATATTCATGCCATAAACGTTAACACAAATAATCTATTCAAATTTTTATAAGAAATATAAAAAATAGAATTGTTTAGAAAATGACAAGATGATTGTTTTAATATAATTTTTTAAAAATAAAATCATGGTTAAAAATATATTTAATAAATAAAATAAATACTTACTAAAAAAATTGAATATATTTTTATGAAACATATTGTTGGAAGAAAAAGGATTTTCATTCGAAGGGAGAAATAATATATGATTTTCTTAAATATCATTTTCTCAATTAGTTTTTTTTTCAAGGAGATTATAACTATAAAAATTGTTGAATAATTCTTGAAAATCCAGATTATAACCAAAATCATGAGTTTATTGAGAGGTATAGGAGATGATTTATTAATTTATAAATTAATCATAAATAATTTCACTAAAAAAGGATAATATAGCAGTAACCCTTACCATTTTGGAATAAGTTGAGTCATAATCCCTATTGTAGAAATAACATGTAATGAAATTTTAAATAAATCAATGATTTTAAGATTCATCAGCTAAAATATAAAATGATCTATAAATACACAAGAACATGGAATAAGTATTGAATATGGAATATATCTCTTGGATGTAAAAGTTAGGAGAGAAACTCTTAACTATGATATGATTTCATTCACACGGGTCTATAGATACTATATAATAAATTTATTAATAAACCATTATAATAAAGATAATATCAATTATAATTAGTTTTAGACATTCATGAGACATTTATTAATAACTCATTGTTAAATTCACTGTTGCAGTTGATAATTTCATAAATTGTCAACTATGTTTTGGTTTGGTAATTTAACCCTTTTTACATTAATCATTGTTAAATATTCACACGAATTTTATTGATGATAATAATAACATATATAATCATTGTATTCTTATTTATCATTTTATATAAATAATAGGGATGTGAAAATAAGATGCACTATTCAAGGAGAGAGTATGTCATGTGTTTGCATAAATGTTGTTTCTATTTTTTTGGCCAGTTTGAAGGAAAGAATGGAAAAAAATATTTAAACCTCCAACACAATTATTATATCAAATATTTAACTTATATTAAATTAATATTTATTTTTACCACCCTTGTGAAAATAAAAGGGAAAATATTTCACATCGCTATGTGGAGGTGGTCATCCACAATTACGCACGAGCGACATTATTATTTTCCATTGGATTGGAATTTAATAAGTTATATGTGATATTATAATTATAGAGATACATTAATGTTATTAATATTATAAACATATGTTTAATCAAATATTATATTTATCCATTAGTGGATCTTATTAAAAATGAATAAAATCGGTTCGTGAAGCGGTAGTCTACCATGCACATGATAGAACATTTTGATTCCAATTTGATGTAAGAGGACATGAATATTGGTTAATTAATGAGAATAAAAAAAATATTTGTACATTATAGATAATTTTGTAATATTTTCATATTGGTGTTGATTTTATTGAGTTAGAAGAATATATAAAATGAAAATGTGTGGTTAAGAACTTTACCTATTATTTAAACAACCTATTTTCATTTATACAAAAATAAATCCTGATTATATTTATGATAAAATAATTTTTTATAGGATGTTAGTATGGATTTGAGGAATATATTTTTTTAGGGAATCTATCAGCCAAAATTATTTTATATATTAAATAGAAGATAAGAGTTGTAAGCCTTATATAAGTTGGGGAGAGGAAAAACATTGAAATTTTGAAAAGAAAATATGATTCCAAAGTTTTTCACATGCCAAAAGACTCCAAAATTTATCCTCCTTGATCTATACAAGATTTAAGGTTAATATATGGAAATTAAAATTTAATTGGTAATATTTGTAGGTCATTTAAACCATTATATTTTTAGTTTACCCCCTCATAGTAATGTTTCAAACATAACATCTCTAATGCTTTTTCAATATTTTAACTATTTATTTTCACCAAAAATTAATTTGAACTCATAATATAATATTAATTATTATAATTAAAATATTTAATAATTTTTTAAATATTCATTTAATAAATTTCATAGAATTAAATTTAAGATTAGTATTTTAGACGTGATGAAAATGTTATTTTTAAAAGAAACCAATTTCATGTGTATATAACATTTTAAAATAAAAATTCAATATAAAATTAGTAAAAACATAAAAATTTTAATTTGATTAAAATACATTAACTAATTTCAGCTTTAAATGAATTTTATTTAATAATTTATATTTTAATTTATTTAAACAAAAATTTATTTTTTGTTAAAAGATAATATCTTTCACTTTTCATCAAGAAAATAATCTTTTCATTAAATTATCAATAAATTAATCGAAGATAATTTTAACATGAGTATTTAATAAATTAATTTCTTTTTAATATATATATTTTCTATAATTTGAAAATATTTTGTTTAATATTTATTAACAAAGCCCGACAAAACTGTCCTTATATAATACAATTTTCCAAAAAACAAGTCCTTTTCCTCAAAAATATTTTCATTTTATTTGTAATCATTTGATGATACTTGATTTGGTTTTATAAATTTTTAATAACATATATCCATAAAATATATTTAGTACTACTAATACCCTTCTATTTAATAATTATGTTATAATAGAATATGATATTACTATTCGTTTGGATAGTAGTTGCATGAATTTCAAACAATATAACAGATTAAATTTAATGAATTATATTTCATGGGTATTTATTCTGAGTTTTCAATGTCATATTTTTTAATATCAAAATATTATAATTTTAAAATATTTTTATGATAGATTCTCCACACATTCAATTATTTTAATCCTCACAATTTTGATATGCAATTAGAAATTATATATTTTCTATATGAAAATACCTTTGTTGTAAAACTACATCATTAAAAGATTAAAAATAAGAATATTTTTAATATTGTAAATGGAAATTAAAAGGCCATATAGAGTAAAAAATAGTTTTCCATATATGAAAACATTTTTAAGATGATAAAATATAGATACAGAAATAATATTAATTAATTATGGAGAATTATAATGATCACAGATCCAAAGAATGTGAATGATAAAGATAATGTAAAAAACCAAAAAACCCATAAATAATTGAGGACTTAAAATACCTATAAATAATTAAATATGATCTCAACATTGTGATATTTTTAATTTAATATCCTTATACAGTAATTCACGAAATCTCTTTCTATCGTGATTTAAAACACCAGAAATATACTTATAATTTCATTGCCCAATTGTGCATTGATGAATTTCAGCATTATTTTTTACTCCAATAAATAAATATTAATGATGAATTTTTTTCCTAAATAATTAATTTTCAATTTTAATGGATCATAAGATCTATAAATGTGTGAAATTTCCTTTAGTATGCCTTTATGTATTTACCATAATCATAACTGTTTGCATAAGATTATCAAAAATAATAAATTAATTTCTAAACCTCCAAATTATCCACCAAATATCATATTTGTCCAATACCTATGTATTTGTCCCTCAAATAATTTATCTTAAAACAATATTAAATTAACTAGGTCATGACATAGGCTAGTGGTAGATTTTCACCCATATCAGCTTATAGTTTCATGTTGAAGACCCAAATACCTACTAGATTCGATGGGTTTTCTACCAACATATAGATTATAAATTTTCTAATATAATTTTTATATAATTACTATAATGTTACATAAAAGTCTATTAATATACTAATAAGAAGTTTTTTCCTAAAATAATGTTTTAAATAGAGATATTTTCTATAAGATTTTGTTTTATATAAAAAAATAATATTTTTTGACTATTATTATCATAACATCAATGATCATCATAACCCTATAGGGTGACAAAACTATTAATATTATTTCCAAAACGAGTACAAAAATTATTCCTTTGATTACATTGTTAATAATATATACCATAATCCAATGAGGGTGTTAATATAATGGTCTCCAAAAATATAATCAATATTCATAAACACCCATCACTTAAAATTTCAAATTGTGGTTTTTACTACATTAACCTTATGGAAAAATTTCATAAACCCATGATGGTATCCAAATATCATATTTTAATCTTATATTTGGAAATATATTCTTTCAAAATTAGCAGAATCCATAGATGTTTCAATAATCTTATATCAAAAATTCTATTGGTAGAAATACATCTATATGATAGTTAATGAATCCTAATAAACATGAAAAATAATCATTCTACATAGTCTGTATTGATAATATAATATTTACATTGATCCTAGATAATCTTATGAGGTATATTGCCATAAATTTTGGTGAATATATTTCTGTAGTGACCTATCCCATTATAGGTGAAAAACTAAAAAATCAAAACCTTTTTCTTACCCATGTAATAGTGATTCTGATTTTCTTTCACTTTATAATTGAAAAAAACACACATCCCCTTTAATAATGTACCCGAGTGTTTCATTCTGCAATTATCACATGTGGGAAAATCATTCATTCTATTCCTCTCCTTTTCCATTTTTCTCAATATTATCATTTCAGTATCTTGATTCACTATAACATTATAATACTTGGAGATTTCATTAGTTGTATTGATAACACATGATATTAGGCCCTTTTTTATGAGAATGTTTGAGATACTTGTTAAATTCTAAAGATTATCTTAATATCATTAAGAAATTGGTCAATCATTCTCTTTATATTTAATGTGTAGTTCACAACACAACTTTCTATCAATGTAGAGTTTTCTTTATACTTCGAATCATTTCCTTCTTCCTATTGTTTTTCCCACCATAATTTCCCCACCATATCCTCTCTTTGTTCTTGAGGAAAGTATTTTCCCCTGATTTTTTTTGTAAAATATTTCCATTCTATGCTTTCTATGTCCACCTAATTATATGTGTATTGAATAAATGACCACAATATATGAAAATATTCTAAAAGATAAAAAAAGTCCATGAAAACATTCTCTATTTCATTAATTCTAAGAGTGAGTGGAATCTTCTTTGAAGGGACGTATCTATTTATTAGATAAAATTGATTTTTATTCCCTATTGAAGGGTGGAGAATGCTGACACATGCAGTTGTATAACATTGTGACATCATGTTTTAGATCATATGTATGATCCACATGAAAGATTTTATGGATAATATCCTAAGATAGAAACTCCAATACTGTTATAATTTGATCAATTCGTGTAGTACATCCTGCTCCAGCATCATTAATATGATTTGGTGGAAAATCCATGCATTGATTTTTTTTCATTGATATGATTCGTGTAACTTTTGTTATGATCCATTTCAAAATAATGGAATATTCTACATTAGGTCATATCATTTTGAAACATATGTCATAATCAAAAAATTAGTGATATTTATAACATAAATTGAAAAATAATGCATAGATAAGTTTTTCATCAGGGACATGGTTTCATTGGGAAAGTAATAAATTTTTTTAAAAAATTAAATCATTAATAATGGGTTGTATGGAAATTTTTTATTATCTTATTTATATCCCAAGGAATATTCAAATCTAGTTTGACGTATGATCTTTTTTTTAACTCTGTGATGGTCGAGTAAAAGCCCAATGAAACCTATTGGATATAGCACTAATATGTTTAACCATACAATACCCAGGTCCACATATAGTATCCAAAAATAGAAATATGACTATGAAAATTTATAATATCTTCCTCACTAATGGATGATGATGATTTTTTAACACCCAATGGTGTTAAAAATAAATTAAAATACATGAAATAATGATTCTACACATAATGAATCTTTTTTTTAAATAGATAATTATAAACTACCTGTTAAAAATAATTTTTCCACATATATGATTTGACTTTCAAATAAATGGTCATCTAAGGTTGTGATCAGAAATATATTTACAGTATCATAGAACCACCTTGTTTTCTAGTGTATAGTAACATAACATTATGAATAGTAATCTAAATAGCGATATGACCCTTATCAATAATAAATATTATTATAATTTTATTTTCATATGGTTTCACGATAATGAGATCTTGATTAATTTTTCAAGGTTATATAAATTTATTTATAGTATAAATGTTGTTAATTTTCAGATAAAAATTATTTTATATAAAAAATAAATTATTCATATTTAGACAATTATTTTCAAAAAATGGAGTTTATTTATGAATTATACACATAAATATAGTTTTACAATGTTTTTCCGTATTTTTATGAGATAGGTGAATATTATGTTAATAGTAAAAATATATATAGTTTTACGTTGTCTGGTGTTTAATGACATCATAATGTTTTAATAATGATTTAATCATTCTGGTCAACTCTTGAAGAATCAAATATGATATAAGGTGTCTGATGTGTCCAATAATATGGGAAAAACCATGGGCAAGCCCATTTTCTCCAAATACCACTAAGGAGGTGCAACATAATAGGTAAATAATGAAAATGAAATATTCATATATATTAATATATGTGAATAAAATATTAATATTACTTAAAAGGGGATGTTATGTTTGAAGGTGTACCTAATACAAAACATAGAGTTTCTTTGAAATCTTATGTTTCACACTAATAATAAAATAATATTATTGTAAATGGTAGTAAACTCCTAGCTGATGTAATGGTGGGAATGAACAAAACTAACGTAAATGTGATTATATATCCATGTAAAATAGTTTTACATTTATTCAATTAATTTAAGAGGCTTAAAATGTGAATGAATCCAATTGTAAGCGTAAATATTATAATATTATTTAAAATTTCGATAACCACCTTTTGATGGAAATCCTTTTTAAATCAAATTTTTTATAATTTTATATATTATATTTGAAAAAATAAAATCCTTCTTTAGAATCAAGATATCAAAATTTAATTTTTTAAATTTTTTGTTATTTTCTGATAAAGTTCATTTTTTTAATGAATAGTTAAAATGTTGTATTTTAATTCAAAACCTCAATTTAGTATAATTTATTTATATGGTCAAATCATATTTTTAGTTGGTTTAAAATTATAATTAAAATATATTTTTACCAATTAATCCAATTGTGGTCATTTTAATTAATTTAACTTTGAAATCAGATAAAAACAAGTGTCAATCTTTTAATAGATATTGTTTCTTAAAAACATGCTATTTGTTTTGACAGTGGGAATTGATTATAAAATTAATTAATGAAACATATATGTTTTTAATTTTGTAAAATTGATATCATTTTTGAATTTGGAATATCAAATATATCTTAGGGTGAATTTTTGGTATTTTTCTGACAAATGTTCATTTTCAATGAATAGTGAAAGATACTGCATTTTAATTCAAGACTGCCTTTTCATCCAATTTATTTATATAGATATATATTAATTTTAATTGGTTTTCAGGTTTAATTTAAAGGTTTTTTATCATTTAATACAATTTGGGTCATTTGATGTAATTTTTTTTAAAATTGGATGTAAAAACAAATCAATCTTTTGATAGATTTTACTTCTTAAAAACTCGTCTTTAGTTTTGAAAACAGGAATTATTTTAAATTAATTACTGCAATTTCTGTGTTTGAAATTTGATAAAATGGATTCCATAATTGTAATAATAAGGTCTAAATTATGTAATTAAGACTCTTTTTTTGGACATTATGAATATTAACGACGGTAATTATCTTTAATTATCGTGTTTAATTAGTAATTGGGTAGTTAGGGGTAAAAAAATAATATCATAAAAAAATAAAATGACCCCAACAGGTGTCCTAATTATATTGGTGGTGTCATGGAAGACCATTTTATGCCTTGTTCCAAACTTGGGTCCCCATGGAATCCCTATAGTGTGATAGTGACCTTTTATAATATTGTTTTTAAAGAAATGAAATTGTAACCAAAGTATGTATCACCTTAGTAAAACAATTTTATTCTTGATTACATAAATTATATCTTTGACTATAAAAATTCAATGGAAAGATAAAAATATTTCCTAAATGATCGTAATTTTTTTATAATTTTTAGACATTAAATAAAAAATTTATTTATGACACGGTGATGATGCAGTGATTACCACATTAATGAACGATTTAAATAAAATGAAAAGATAAGGTCAAATAGAAGACTTAAACTAGTATAAAACCTATTGTATCGGTGGATTTCTTACCCTTATCACCTTTTCCTATAAATATTTCTTTTTGGGTCCATTAAAATTCGGAAATCATTTTATAATAAATTAATATTTTTTGACATTCTAAGAGTGCCCCTCCTCCCTCTTATAAAAGTCCCCCACCTATACCCCCTTACCCACGCCTATAAAGCATTTTTCATGACCAAAATCTTCACATTTTCTCTCTCCACATCCCTAAATTAATCCTATAAGCATTAACTTAGTCATAAAACTCTTCATGAAACCCTTTTTGTTCAAACCAGAGGGAGTTATCCGATTTAAAGGTAATGACTTCTCTTATGTTATTTTGTTTTATTTTGCTTCTCAAACCCCTTAAACTGTTTTTATTCTTTTATATTGTAAAATAAACAGTATCTTTAATATAATAAAATGTTTTTATGATCATGATTATAGATACACTTACACACACCTCTTTCTAATGGTTAAAGAACATACTGTTTCCGTGGATGGTGAATTACTGCCTCATGAAACGATGATTGTTCTATCTTCTCCTACCACCTCTCATGGTGGCCATTATGATGGAACTATATTTATATATGATATATATTATATTTAATTACTCTTTATACTTCTGTATTTTACATTCAAATCATACCTTTATGCATTTGATGTTGCGCAAATACGATAATTTCATTTGAGGAAGTGTGGGCTACCACCCCCTCAAATGATGTGACTCATTCATGAATTACATGGAATGTATAAAGAATAAAATTAATGAACATATATGAAATATATGAAATATATAACATATATATTATACTATAATAATAATATATATATATATATATATATCTCATTTAGTTTTAATTCCATTAATTTGACAAAGAAATGAAAGTAGCGTCCATGCGTATCTACGACATACAGTCTCTAGGAACGAAGAATTTTATTTTCTTATCACCAAATGATATGGAATAGTATAAAATGAATATATACTGGATATATATGATATTTAAATCATTAATAATATTCTTTATATGGTGTAATTATAACTACATTGGACAATTCTTTTCAAACAAGTTCATTTTTGACTCATGTACCGAACATCAACAAATACGTCTGATATGAACTGACATAATTTACTAATTATTATAACATTATAATATGTGATATTAATCGAATAATAAAAATTAAAGGATGAAATTAATCAATTATTAATTGACCAATATTTATTATTCGGGAATATAAAGAAATGAATAAGACAAGTCGGACATGAGGTAAGGGATCCTACCTCTCTTTTTCTTTTTAAGGACTCTCATTTATGTCAATTCATTTAAGCTCATCTGTCTTATGTTTGGGGCCTCATAATTTAATTTTTATGTTCATATTATGATAGACCCTATTTGATCTCATAAATCCATTTTTGGAAGTTTTATGTGGCGTCGTTAGGCTGCTGATTTTTCGTAATGGATTTTTCATATCACTTTTATTCCCTTGAGATTTATGCAACATTTTCAACCATTCACATTGAGTGGTGTATGTACTTCCCATAATTCTACTCATTGTGTAATATATACTTCCGTTTAAGGGTATTTACATCAATTTTTTATAGTCCATCTTTCACGGGTGTACGTTTCGGATGTTACCCAATTCAACAAGGGAACCTTTCACCCTCCTCTTTTTAAAAGACATATTTTGTGATGACATTTAATTAACATCTTATTATGTTTGGATATGTTCTTATATATCCTTATTGATGTAAATTTTATGTTCAACTGATGATATACCATCTTATCTCTCATCATCTCATTTTCGGAATTTTAAAGTGACGTCGTTAGGCTGTCGAATTTCTGTAAGGGAACTTCTTAACCCAATTTCAATTCTTTGGGTTAAACCTCTACTTGTTGATTATGTCATGCTATGAATATATTTGGATGCAATATGATTGTTTTACACTTATTATCCACTTATATTGGGTGTATTTATGTTTGTCACACATATTTATGTAATTGATTTATCCTTAATCTAAGGATACTTTCTTTGTAAGGGACTTCGTCTCAATATCCTTTAATTGAGACATATTTTGTTTTATACACGACATTATTTTATACGGTGTATAAACCCCTTTTAATTTTACTTTTATTAAAAGGGCATCTTTTTAGATTTAGTGTTTTACTAAATGACAAAAGAAATTTTTTGTCTTATGTATGCGGCGACAACGACTTCTCTACCGTCGTGACCATTATTTGAGTTTCGGCTTCCTTTAAAAGCCATAACTTTTTTTTAAATGAAAAATAAATTCCATGTTTTAATTTTCTTATATTTTGGTATTAAAAATGGTTTTGATAATTTTTTGATTATACCAATGTGTTTTTGATATCTTGTGATTGAAATATGGAAATGTTATGTTTCTTTTATGTATGTTTTATGTGATACACTTATGTTATGGTTCTTGGACATTGTTTATATAGACGTGTGGTTATGTGATAAACTAAGGGAGGGTGAGCCCAATATAGCACTCCTATGCATAGGGAAACATGAAGGAGCTAAATTCTAAGGTTTCTCAGAAGATATTTAGGGAATATACTATGATGGGTATTCCAAACGTAACCATGATGGTTGCTCCCTACGTAAGAATGTTATGAATGCCGTAGGTTACCTTTATGTCTTCTGATTTCTATGAGTTATTAATAAATCTTATGATTTCATGAGTTATTCTAAAGTTCTTATGTTTTATGAGTAAAGTATGATTTCATTGATTCTTATGTATACATGGACTAATGTTTTCATTCCGTATTTTTATATCCCTTACTGATATTTTTATGCTCATCCTAGGTTTTTTGAAATGTTTTCCATAGGATGTAAAGTTGAATACGGTCAAGGATGGGATCCTGGAAATGTCATGTTGTCTAAAACATGGAACAAAACATGACTCTTTTGTTCAAGAGTTTATATTTTGTGAAAAAATGGAATCTGGGTAGATGTGTCTGCTGTGTATTCTTTGAGATGTAATAGTTATGTCTTAATTATCTAAAACCCAAACACTGAAAAGATCCTCAATGTAAATTATTCATTTAATTCAAGATTATCTAATGTTATAAGTCCGGGTAATTATAGTTGGTATCAATGTTCGGTTTAGATAAATTTAGAGGATAGGGGTTGTTTAAGCATAAGTGACAAGTTATATATAAACACAATGGTCATTATATTAGATGAAGTCATTGTTATTTTTGAATATTAGAATGAGATTGTGATAACTAGGATAATTATATCATGGTTTTTATCTTCCTCATTAGTACATGATGATTTTGTTGATATAATAACACTGACCTTTTTTGTTTTAGTAACTGGATGGATCTAGGAGGCACCAAAGTAACAGTGGATGTGAAGAAAACCGTGACAGTTTTCTAAAAGAACAATTGAATTATATGGGAGCTGCAATGAGAACTCTTGTGGTTTTTCTCAACCAAATATCAGGATTCATGATTAACCACTTGAACCTTGGTGTGTTCTATAATGAATAATGTACAAGATTACAAACTCGATGTAGATTTTCAGGTAATAATTATAAGGGTAACCATTGGGGTTTATATGATCCTTAATTTTGGGGTAATTATGGGTTACTATATGATGGAAAATGAAAGGAATGAGTTAAAATTAAGGTTTTATTATGTTATGGTTATTTTTGAATATTTTATCTCTTTTTGGGGAAAGTTCTAATAATTATATAGTTTTGGAAAAAGGACAACATGCAGACCGTGTGACAACCTGTCGCATCGGACAAAGCTGCGGGAATCGAACCCACAACCAAAGTGTGATAGGTATTTATCGCTTACCACTAGACTAAGTGAGGGCCATGGTTAGTATAACGTATTCTTTTTAGTTTGATGATCTTATGAATCAGAAATAAGTTGATTTTAGTTTATCTATTGAAATAATTATCCTATCATGGAGAATATGTGATTAGGTTAATTACTTTTCAGTCTGATACTTTAAGAGTAACTGATGTTATTTGGAGATAAATGTTAAGATTTATCCTGGAAGACTAGGTTATTAAATCCTTATGTTATTTGGGTTTAATTCTTAGTTTGGGTAACATTGAAAAATTTTATGGACAGCTTTTTATTGAATGGTCTTTGTTGAACTTCGGAGAATGGTTGACAAATTTTTGAGATTAAGAGTATAATTTATTTTTATAAAGGATTATCCTTTTTGGGTATCATCTGATCTCATAGTAACAATTTTGGTTTTGGTTTTGGTCTAAAGACATAGGAAATATATAGTTCACTTTTTTGGATTAGGTGATTCTCTAGAAGTTGATTATAGCCCTCTTAATGTGAAAAAGACATAGAAAATACTAATATTTTGGAGAAAATATGAGTTTGTGTAAGAAAACTAGTAACACTACTAGAAATTTGTGTTTTGGAGCCTCCTGATGCGGGCGACCGCCATTGGCGGTCGCTAGAGAGGGTATTAGTGACCGCCATAGGCGGCCGCTAATATGAATCTAAAATTGCAGCGGGAATTTTCCCGCCCGCCATCTTCTTCTTCCCGCAGGCTATAACCACTGCAAATCCGAACCGCCGCATGCCGCTGCACGCCGCCGCATTCCTCCACACACCGCCACCTCTCTTCATGCCATTCCATGCTTCCAAACAGCACACTCGTGACTGCCGTCTACATGCGGATCAATCTCGAACCCCTCCTCGGACTTCCGGTGGCCTCATCCTCATCACTTGAATAACCCAACATCCACCGCCGTCGTCTGTTCGCCATGGCCGATGAGGGGAAGCTTTGTGTCCCCTTCGAACATATGCTGAGAGGAGAGGACCCACATGGCTGATGTGTTGATGTTAATCATTAGCAACCGCCATTGGCGGTCGCTAATGGGTTTTACCGACGAAGCTAAAGCGATCGCCAAAAGCGGTCGCTAGGCGGTCGCTAAAGCCTTTTAGCGACCGCTTTTGGCAGTCACTAAAACCCCTAAATCTAGTAGTGTAAGAGATGAAAGTATACATGAAAATTTAGTATGTTTCCTCAGTATTTAGTTAAGCTCATAAAAATATTCTTCAAGGATAAGTAACTTAAAACAAAAATGTTTTTTGTTAACTTTTCTTACTAGGGAATCAAATACCATTTAACCCATCACTAGTTTGTAATTTTCTTGTTGTTAACTTTCTCCTAATCATGTTTTCTATCACTCTCCATCAGAAAACAACCCTTTGTCTTCTCTTCCATTTCCATGTTTTCCAACATAGAATCCTAGTTTGGGTTAACTTGGGTGAACTTTGTACTTCTCTTTCTTTCTTTTAAAGTGACAGTTTAATTGACTCCTTTTCTGATGTGGGGAGTTCAATAAAGTTTCCAAGCACAATTTTAAAATTGTAAGGATTCAATTCCCAAAAGGGGTGAAAGATGTAACATCCTAGGTAAATCATGAATGGGAAATGTTCATATATATTAATATTTGTGAATAAAATATTAATATTACAAAAAAGTTGATTCTATTTTTTATGGTGTACCCAATACTCAACAACAAGTTTCTTTGAAATATTATGTTGCATGCTAATAATAAAATAATATTATTTTAAATGGTAGTAAACTCTTATCCAATGTAATGGTGGGAATGAACAAAACTAACTAAAAATTGTTTATATATTCTGTAAAATATTTTTACATTTATTCAATAAATGTTAGAGGCTTAAAATTTGAATGAATCTAATTTTAAGCGTAAATATTCTAATATTCTTTAAAAGATCGATTAACCGCCTTTTTATGGAGAAACCTTTTTAAATCCACTTTTTTGAAAATTTTATATGTTATATTTGACTAAATAAAATCCTTCTTTAGAATGAAGAAATCCAATTTTACTTTTTGTAATATTTGTTTCTCAGAAAGATCATTTTTTAAATGAATAGAGAAATTGTTTTTAATTCAAAACATCCTTTAAGTCTAACTTTTTTATATGGTTAGATTATATTTTTAATTGGTTTTAATGTTTAAGTAAAATATATTTTTACTATTTAATCCAATTGTGTTCACATAAATTAATTTCACATTGAAATTAGACATAAACAAGTGTCAATCATTTAATAGATATTGTTTCTGAAAAAACACACTATTTGTTTTAACAGTAGGAATGGATTATAAAATTAATTAATGAAACTTCTATGATATTAATTTGGTATAATTGATATCATTTCTGAATTTTTAATATAAAATTTATCTTAGGGTTGATTTTTGTTATTTTTCTGACAAATGTTAATTTTCATTGAATATTGAAAAATACTGCATTTTAATTCAAAACTACCGTTTCATCCAATTTATTTATATAGTTATATTGTCATTTTAATTTGTTTTAAGGTGTAATTTAATTATATTTTTATTATTTAATACAATTTTGGTCATTGGATGTAATTTCACTTTTTAATTGGATGTAAAAACAAATCAATCTTTTGATATATTTAACTTCTTAAAACCCCATCATTGGTTTTGACAATGGGAATTATTTAAAATTAGTTACTGAAATTTCTGTATTTGGAATTTGATAAAATGTATTAAATATTTATAATCATAAGGTCCAAATTATGTAATTAAGACTCTTGTTTTTGAACATTTTTAATATTTACGATGGTAATTATCTTTAATTATAGATTTTATTTATTAATCTGGTAGTTAAGGGTAATAAAATAATATCATAAGAATATAAAATGACCCCAAAATGTGTTCTAATTATATTGGTGGTGTCATGGCTGACCATGGGATGCATTGTTCCAACCTTGGGACCCCATGTAATCACTTTAGTTTGATAGTGACCTTTTATCATATTTCTTTTAATGAAAGGAAAATGTAACCAAAGTATGTATCACCTAACTAAAACAATATTAATTTAGTTTACATAAATTATCTCTTTGACTATAACCATTAATTGGAAAGATAAAAATATTTCATACATGATGGTAATTTTACTATAATTTTTAGACATTAACTAAAAAAATTATTTATGACACAGTGATGATGCAATGATTACCTCATTAATGAATGATTTAAATAAAATGAAAAGATATAGTTAAATAAAATACTTAAACTTGTCTAAAACCTATTTTATGGGTGTATTTAGAACCCTTATAACCTTATCCTTGAAATATATCTTTGTGGGACCTCTAAAATCCTAAAATCATTTTATAATAAAGTAACATTTTATAACATTCCAAGAGTTCCCCTCCTCCCTCTTATAAAAGGCCCCCTCTTCTATCCCCTTACCCACACATCTCTAGGATTTGGATAAACTAGACCCTTCCAATTTTATCTCTCAACATTCATATATTCATCCTATAAGCCTTACCTTAGGCATAAATATCTTCAAGAAACACTTTTGGTTTAAACCAAAGGGAGTTACCCGATTTAATGGTCATGTCTTATCTTATTTTCTTTTGTTTTATTTTTCATCTCCAACCCCGTAAACTCATTTTATTAATTTCTTTTTTAAAAACACCATTATTTAAAATATACTAGTATGTTTTTATTTTAATTATTCTAGCTACACTTAAACACACCTCCATATAATGGTTAAAGAACATACGGTTTCCGTGGATGGCGAATTACTGCCTCACGAAGCAATGATTGTTCTACCTTCTCCTACCACCTCTCATGGTGGACATTATGATGTAACTATATTTATTAATGATATATATTATATTTATTTTTTCTCCATGGTTCTGTATGTTACAATTAAAACATATCCTTATGCTTTGCATGTTGTGAAAATACGATAATTTAATTTGAGAAAGTGTGGACTACCTCCCCTTCAAGTGATGTGACTCATTCATGCAATACAAGGAATGTATAAAAAATGAAATTAATGAAATTATGTGACCTATATAACATATATATTGTAATTGAATTATAATATATATATATATATATATATATCTCATGTAGTTTTAATTCAATTAATTTGACAAAGAAATGAAGGTAGCGTTCATGCGTACGTACAGCCTACCGTCTCCATGAATTGTGAATTTCATTTTATTATCTCAAAATTTTATGGAATAGTATAAAATGATTATATATAATGGATATATATGATATTTAAATCATTAATACTATTCTGGAAATGTTGTAATTATAATCACATGGACAATTCTTTACAAACAAGTTCATTTTTGACTCATGTATCGAACATCGAAAAAAATGTCTGATATGAACTCACATAATTAGCTAATTATTATAAAATTATAATATGTGATATGAATTGAATAATAAACATTAAAGGATGACCTTATGTAATTATTAATTGACCAATGTTTATTATTCAGGAATATAAATAAATGAACAAGACAAGTCGGACTTGTGGTAAGGGATCCTACTTCTCTCTATCTTTTTCAGTACTCTCTTTTATGTGATTTCATTTAAGCTCATATTTTTTATGTTTGTAGATGTTATTTTACATTAAAAATACTCTAATTTTTATGTTCATATTATTAGAGACCCTATTTTATCTCATAAATCCATTTTAGGATGTTTTAAGTGGCGTCGTTTGGTTGTCGAGTTTTCGCAAGAAATGTTTCATCTCACTTTTATTCCGTTGAGATTTATGAAACATTTTCCCCCATTTCCTTTGAGTGGTGTATGTACTGCACATTATTATACACTTTGTGTAATATACTTTCGTTTATTGGTATTTACATCAATGTTGTATAGACCTTCTTTCATGGGGTGAACGTTTCGGAAGATACCCACTTCAGTAAGGGAACATTTCACCCTCCTCTTTTTAAAGGACTTATTTTGTTATGTCTTTTAATTTAAATCTTATTATGTTTTGATATGTTCTTATATATCGTTATTGATGTAAATTTTATTTTCAAGGGATGAGATACCATTTTATCTCTCATCGTCACATTTTCAGAATTTTAATGTGATGTCGTTAGGCTATCAAATTTCTTTAAGGGAACTTCTAAACCCAATTTCAATTCATTTGGATAAACACCTACTTAATGATTATGTCATGAAATGAATATTTTTGGATGACCTATGATTTTTTTACACTTAATATCCACTTATATTGGGTGTATTTATATTTGTCACACATATTTATGTAATTGTTTTATCCTTAATCTAAGGATACCGTCTTTGTAAAGGACTTCGTCTCAATATCCTTTCATTGAGGAATATATTGTTTTATATATGACTTTCTTGTATACGGAGTATAAACCCATTTGAAATTTACTTTTATTCAAAAGGAATATTTTTATACGAAACGTTTTACTAAATGACAAAAGGAATTTTTTGTCTTACGTATGCAGCGACAATGTCTTCTCCGCCGTCGTGACAATTATTTGAGTTTCGACTTCCTCTACAAGCCATAACATTTTTTAAATGAAAAATAAATACCATGTTTTTATTTTCTATTATTTTTTCATTGAAAATGGTTTTGATAATGTTTTGATTATATCAATGTGTGTTTGATATCTTGTGATTGAAATGTGTAAATGTTTTGTATTCTTTATGCATGTTTTATCTGATACGATTCTACTATGGTTCTTGGGAATTGTTTATGAAGAGAGGTGGTTCTGTGATAAACTAATGGTGGGTGAGCCAGATATATCTCTCCAATACATTGGGTAAGATGAAGGAGTTAAACGCTAAGGTTTCTCTGAAGATATTTAGTGATTTTACTATGATGGGTATTCCAAATGTAACCATGAGTGTTTCTCCCTACGTAAGAATGTTATGAATGCCACAAGTTACCCTTATATCTTATTATTTCTAGGAGTTATACATAAATGTTATGATTTCATGAGGTATGTTTATGTTCTTATGTTTTATGAGTAAATTATGATTTCATTGATTCTTATGTATACATGGACTAATGTTTTCATTCCATATTTTTATATCCCTTACGGATCTTTTTATGCTTATCAAAAGTTTTTTGAAATGTTTTCCACAGTACTTAAAGTGGATTAAGTTCATGTATGTTATCAAGTATATGTCATGATGTCTCAAACATGGAACTAGACATGACTATTTTTTCAAGAGTTTATATTTTGTGAAAAAAAATTGAATCTGAGTAGATGTGTCTACTGTGTATTCTTTGAAATGTAATTGTTATGTCATATTTCTCTAAAAATCTAAACCTGAAATGATCCTTAATGTGATTTATTCATTTAATTCATGATAATGTAATGTTATAAGGTCGGGTCCTTATAAGAGGTGTTCTCTGAAAATAATTAAAAACCTACAACTTTCACTATATTTACAACCCTCACCCCCATCCTCTCACCCCTCTCTTGCATTTTGATATTCCTATGTTCTAACCAGTCCACTTATTAAGGATCTTAGCCTCATCCAAGACCTATTGGTCTCACCAGGAGGCCAAATTTCAAGTCATTACGGAGTATCTCGAGGAGAAGAGAACAAGAGTTATGAATCCTCTTTTATTTTTGTGTGTTTTCTTTTTCGATTCCTTTTCTTTTATTATAGTCATTTCCCTCCACATATCCAAGAGGCATGAGAGCTCCAGAATATTATATATTCTAGATGTTATGATGTTCATGGAAAAAATTCGTCGTCATTAATCCCCACCTTTTCTTATCAATCCATAAAAAACACTATATACGATGAGTTGATTTACCAAATTCATAGACGATGTGTTTCCAATTTCCATTAAATCATTTAGTGCAGATCATAAAACCATTTTAATTGGAGAAATAGATTTTAATGTGTATTTTATTTCATATTTAATTTTCTGGGGATAAAATATTTACATAATATTATGATAAATAGTGAATCTACTTTGTGATTATCAAAGAGCCTCCAAAATGATTTAAATGTATATCACTAAGGATTTATTGAAGGATTTATCATTTTATCATAAATCAAAAATAATGTATAGAATATTTTAATATTAAATAAACATATAAATACCATTGTCTTACATATCAATAAATTAATATCCATACAATAAGAAAATAAAATACAAACTAGCCATGGAAATCATGTAAATAATGAACCCAAAACAATATAATGAACAAAATAATAAAAACTAAAGGGTGAAATGATGTTATGAAATGATCATTTAAGGTGTTATAAACATGATTATGTTAATTTAAGATATTGAAAACAATTTTTTAACCATTATTCAGAACTTTTGAACACATTTTATGTTATACGAACCTAAGGTAATGAAATTCTTATCCTAATTTCCATTCTGGTAGTTAACATTCTACATCATCAATTATCTGATATTGAAATTTTTTTTGAGCTGATATTTTTTTATTATGTTTATTTATGTTTATTTATAGTGTATATACATATTTAATCCACTCTATTAAGTATCAGTTTAATTATTTTTTTACGGGGTGTTTCTTTTAAATTTACATTTTAAAATTTTGTTTTACAAAAAACAAAAGAAATGTTTTATGAAATTATTTATGATTTATGATTATGTTCTGCTTTTTAGATATTATTTATGATAAAGGGTGGGACCTATACCTCCATCCAATTCATTTTTTATGTCTCATTTTTAGGTCTTCTATATGGTTACTCCAAATGTAACTATGATGGTTTCACAATAAGGTGGTGTTGGGGGATCAACTGTAAGGTAGTCATGAGGGGTACAAATCATAATGTAGGTGATTAGTTACAAGATTATGTAATTAATTCCATAATATACCCTTATGGTTTCATTTATGATCTTCATGTTTTGGGGAAATCTTTTTGAAATCTCATGTTTCACAATGTCAGTATATATGGGTTATAAGTATGCCTTTTAGAAATGATTTCATATGTTTACATGTATTCATGGACTGATGTATTATTTATATCTTTTCATATCCCTTATTTAGTTATTTGTGCTCATTCAAATTTTTTGAAATTATTTTCATAAGTTATAAGGATATCTAATAAAAATATGGAATACATGATAAATGTTGTGATGATTTTTCAAAAAAATCATGAATTATATAAAAAGATTTATTTTTTAGATGAAATAGATAATGTTTTAATGGTATCTCCACTATATAAATGTGTAATGATATGTGTGAATTATAACCAAATTATCTAAAATTATAAATATTAAAGATAATAAATATTATTGTAAGAGAGTTATTAAATGAAATTCATGATTATGTAATGCAATAAGGATTGTCCTTATAGTTGGTATCAAAGGATAGTTTATAGAACATTATGGGTTAGGATGATGTTAACAGAATACCGTATATAATTTTAACTCTATGTTTTATTTTAAATTTTATTGAATTTAATTATTACCATGTTGATTAAACTAAAATATGTTTGTTTTGAATGGTTTTCTGTAGATGAAATTGGGAAGCTGATGTTGAAAGGCAACGACAAAATGACATCATTACGAATCTAAAGCCCAAAATTGTAGGGATTGGAACTATGCAGTTTTTGATAGTAATGGATCATAAAACACATTAACAAAATGGAAATTAAATCCATACAGGAGAAAAAATATTGATACCAAAAGGTAACATGATTATAGTGAAACATTATTTGAGGAAACGCCTTCATGAATTCGGTGGATCTTCCGACCTAGTAGTGGCTGAATGATGAGTAAGAGCCCATGAAAAGATATTAGATGTTATGGGATGTTTATATAATCCAAAGGTAATTCTTTACATTTATCATTTGGAATGTCAATATAATCAATGGTTGTTATTAGTCCAGAATATCAGGGAGAGAGAGATGATATTTAATCCATAGAGTGGTATAAATTTAAAAGTATTTTACTTAAATAATATTTTCCTATGGTAGTTTGAAATATGATGGAGAAAAAATTAGTTGATTTCAAGAAAAAATAGGATTATTCAGTGGATGTCTAAGATGAAAACTTCACTCGAATGTGGAGGTATTCTCCAAATCTTATTTTGGATCATGATAGAAAATTCCACCATTTTTACTTAGGATTAAAGACAATATATTTAAGGGTATTGGCTTCTTGTGAGTTGAAAAGTTCTGAGAAACCTGACTAATGTGATTAGTGGGTACAAAGAAAGCTTGATGATGATGAAGTTCACATTAAAAACACGAGGAATAATAGTTCCAGATGGTAAGATATGGGTATGAATTAATCAAATAAATATGATGGTAAGAAATTCTAGTTTCTAGTTTGTGAAATTTGTGGAAAAAACAACTTGGGGAACTCCTTACCAAAACCAGAGACTGTTTTTTATGTGGTATAATTGTACATATATCATATGATTTTAATGAGAATGATCCTACAACTAATCATGATAATAAAATTATAATTTGTATTAAAAGTGGTAAGATGGTTCATTAATAAAATGATTACCCAAATTGAGATAAAACAGATTCAGTGAAGCTAGAGTATAAGTAAAAAGTTGTAGAGAGATCCTTTGCGAGTATGTTAGAAGACGTCAGTCCATCCAATGAGGATTTATCAGGTACCATATTTTTTTACTAATATTTTTATAATATTTTTCTTGATACGGGGTGTACACATTCTTTTATATCTGAGAAATTTTTTGGTAAATTGGAAATTTCACCTCAATAAATAATACTGAAACATATCATTAAAACATAAGAAGTAAATATTACACAAAATAGGAATTATATTAATATTTTTTTTGGGGTCTATGGAAATAATTTTCCTAAAATCCATGCTGTTTTGACCATAGTAGAGTTTGATGTCATTCTGGTTATGGATTGGATTTCTTTTTGTCATTATTTGATTTATTATAGAGCTAAAGAAGATGTTTTTAAAAAGAGTTTCGTTTTGTATACAAGAATGAACACATATAATTGATAACATATCATAATGTTGAGAAACTATTGAATGATGGAAATAAAATTTATCAAGCTCATATTGTTAAAAATTAGGGGATTTTTCAGATTAATGATGTTCTAGTGGTAACTGAATATCATGATGTTTTTTATAATGAGTTACATGGTGTTATACCGGATCAATGATTTTTATTCACTATTGAATTAGTCCCTGATGCTAAGAAAATTTCAAAACATATTTATCAAGTGGATCTAATAGAACTTATGGAATTAAAACATCAGTTATAGAAGATTCAGGATAACGGATTCATTCCTCTTATCATTTCCCCAAGAACCACTCCTATCTTGTTTGTTAAAAATAAATATGGTTAAATGAGCCCTTTCATTGATTGTAGATCCTTGATAAACATCACTATCAAAGACAAGTCTCATTTGATTCATATCAAACCCTTTTTTATCACTTTTAGGGAGAAAAATATTTTATGAAGGCTTACCTAAGGTTGGGCTACCATCAGTTGAATATAAAAGTAGCAGAAACGTCGAAGACTATATTCCATTCTAGATATAGACATTTTGGATAATTTTTATGTTTTTTGGGTTAACTAATGAAACTACAGTATTCATGGATCTAATTAATAAAATATTTCATTTGTTATTGGATAAGATTGTTGTTAGGTTAGTTGATGACATTTTAGTATTTTACAAAAGTAAATAGGAGTACAACAATCATATAAGGGTTGTTTGGAAACCATTAATAAAAAAATGAAACTGTATGGGAAATTTAGAAAATGTGATTTTAGTTGAAATAAAGTTATTTTTTTGGGAAAATTATAAATAAGGATGGAATAACAACTTATCCTACCAAAAATGTGGTTGATGATATACCGCCCCCGAATGATAAACGGTTAAATGACTAAAATAATACGACTCATGTCAAAAAGGTGCAACTTAATTTTTGGGAACCTACCTGATTAAAACTCCATATTTAATCATGATTGACTATGAGTTGTGATTAGGATTGGTGACCTTATAGGAAGTTTCTCAGGGTGTGTTTGAGTGAGGAAAAAAGCAATATGGATGGGATATGTGTTGGCATGTGGGAACAATCATTTGATAGATGACACGTTCAGACATGTAGGTGTGGACCACGTGACTATGGGGAAACTAGTTGTACCAAAGTCCATGTTAAGGCTGGGTGTTTTGGATGTCATTGGGACCCAGTTGATATATTTTTTATAAAAGGAGGAACCTAGAAATAACTGTGGTTCACTTCCTGGGGTGAGATGTAGGGCCTACAACGAGTACATTCTGCTCTAAAGGGTGGTGAATGTAACACCCTAGAATGATAAGAAGTTAGATGATTAAAATGATATGAATCATATTCAAAAGGTGAACATTCCTTTTTTGAAGCCAACCAGATTAGAACTACACAATTAATCCTTCATAGCCTGGAGTTGTGATCTGGATGGGTAACCCCTAGGGATGTTTTTTAGGGTGTGTGTGAGTGAGGAAACAAGCACACTGGAAAGGACAAGTGTTGGCCAATCAGGACTGTCATTAGTCAGAAGACCAATTGGGAAATGTGGGTGGGACCTTTGTTGGGGACCACATGTTTGTGGGGAAACTGGTGGTACCTGGCGGGCCATGACCTGATGTCCATGTTATGGTAGGATGTATGTGCTTTCACCTAGACCCAGTTGTTTTTTATTAATGACCATGAACTACCAATGTTACAAAAAATTCGTTGTTTTCATAGATTAACAACTTATTACCAAAGATTTGCTAAAAATATTACACTATTATTTATCCCTCTATCTAGGATTACATGAAAAAGGTGTTAAATTTATTTATAAGGAAGACTGTGGTGTTTGTTTTTAGGATCTAATGATGTTATTGGTGAAAGCTCCAGTTTTGGCTCTACCTTCTAGAAATGGTGAATTTTTTTCTACATTGATGCTTCGTTGAAGGTACATGGTTTTTTTCTGATGAAAAATGATCAAGTAATCAGTTATTCTTCAAGAAAAATAAAACCTCATGAGGAAAAATATCCCACCATGATTTTGAATTTGCAATTTTGATTTTTCAAGGAAACTTTAGAGGCATCATTTATACGGTGCCAAATGTCAAAAATATAATTCCCATAAAATTATAAAGTATATACTCACATGGAAAGAATTAAGCTTGAGGTAGTGAAATGAAAATTATTGATAAAAGATTATGATTTCATGATAAATTCCCATCGTAGAAAATAATACAATGTGCGATATGCCTTTATTCGAAAAAAACATGCATTATTAGCCATGTTATAATTGGAACATGTATCCTGATTAATTATTTGAGGAATTTTGTATTAGAAGTTATTGATGTAGGAAATACCTCTTTTTTGTTAAAGGTTTCAGTATAGTCATCTTTGACAGACAAAATTAAGAAAGTACATAAGGTGGATAATGAGTTATATAAAAATTTCAAAATAGTTTAAATGGGTAAGTTAGTTGAATTTAGCATTGTTAAAAATTGTTTATTGAGATTTGAAATAAATATTGTGCGAGCCTTGTGATTCTCAGCTGAATAGATAGTTATTGTGTGAATATCAAAGATCTCTATTTTCATTTAATCATACTTTCATAATAGTATACAAAGACCTTCAAGTGTATTTCTTGTTGAATTGAATGAAAATAGGTATTGTATAATTTACTGTGAAATGTTTAAACATTCAATATGTTAATTTAGAGTGGATGTTTCCTAAGGGGGTGATTTAACCTTTACCAGTTCTAGAGTTAAAATGGGAAAATGAATCAATGGACATCTTGGTGGTAATATCAAAGACATCTAGAGGTAACAATTTGATTTTGTTGATTGTTGGCCAACTTATTAAATTGGCATGTTTCCTTCCTTTTCGAGATAAAATATCTTTGGATCATCATTATCGACTATACCTTAAATACATTTCTTGGATACATTGAGTACCTCTTCCCATTTTATCTAACTAAAATCCCAAGTTCAGTTAAATTTATTTGGAAGGGCCTTAAGAAGTCATTGGTAACCGATTTATATTTAAGTACATCTTTTCATCCTCTTTCAGATGGGTAGTCAGAATTAATGATTCAGACATTGGAGGATATGTTTTGATATTTTTCAATGGACTATCGAGGAAGTAGGGATCAACAACAATATTAATTACAGTTTTCATATAATAACAATTTTCATTCAAGTGTATCGATGGAACCTTTTGTGGAATTTTATTTGAAGAAGTGTCGAACTCCATCTTTTTGGAATGATTTTGGGGAATTGAAATTGATGGGGCCAGAATTAGTAAATGATGTTGTTGAGAAGGTGATGATAATCCAAAAACATGTGAGGAAAGCTCATAGAAGGCAGAAAATTTATGTAGGTAACATGACGAATGACCTTTCTTTCGAGGTACATGATCCTTTTATTCTTAGAATATCACCACCAAAAAGTGTTATGCATTTTAGTAAGATAGGAAAGCTCAGTCCACTGATCATTGGACCATAAGAATTCTTAGAGAATGTTGTACTAGTTTTCTTCTGATTTTATCTCATGTACACAATTGTTTTTATGTTTCGATGTTGATAAACTAATTTCCATATTCATATCATGTTTTGAGCCCAGAAGATGCTCTGTTGGAAGATAATCTTTCTTAGGAAGAGAATCCTATTCAGGTTCTTGATTGAAGAGAACAAGTATTAAAAATAAGTTATTCTACTAAATAAAGTTTTTGTGGAGATATAACTTGTTTGCAGAAGAACATTGGAATCTAAATATTCTTTTATGTAAAGGTAGCCTGATTTTTTTATAAGTAAAGAAAATTGGGAGGTCACAATTTCAAGAAGGTGGGGAGAAATTAATATCCCATGGTTTTAAAAACAAATTGAAATATATGAATCATTGAATCTCTTCATAATAATAGTTTTTTAAGGATATAGTTATAAACTATCCATTAAACATAATTTTTTCACTTCGATGATTTGAAATTTTAAAAACGGTCAGCTACAGTTGTGATTAGTACGTTTTTTTGAGTCTGATAAAACCAACTTGTTTTTCGGTGAATAGTAGCATACACTTATGAATACTAATGTTAATAATAATTTCACCATTATAAATAATAAATAATTTTATTATTTTATTTTATTACATTTATTAGATAATCATATCTTGATTAGATTTTCAAGATGAAATAAAATAAGATATTGTTTAAAATATTTTTTTAATGAAATGTAATTTTATTTAAAATATAAATTTTTCATATTTAATAAACTATTTTAAAAAAATGGGGTTAATTTTTTAATTAAAAATGTCAAAAAAATGGTTAGGGTTTTTTTTGGGTTTTTGAGATAAATAAATTTTCGGGGAATAGTAAAAGGTACAGTTTTATGTTTTTCGTTGTTTAATGACATCATAATGTTGTAACAATGATGTAATCATTCTGGTTTGCTCTTGAGGACTAAAATATGATATGAAATGTCCCAAATGGCCAATACCATGGAAAACTTAATGGTAAATCTTATGGTATTGTAAAATCCACTAATAAGGTTTCCTTTAAAATTAATTAACAACTCCCCCACTTTCACTATAAATACCACCCTCACCCCCTCTCTCTCACACACCTCTCAATATTTGGGAATCATCTTTGTTTTTTAGAAACAAATTCCCAAGGTTCTTAGTAAAGTTATAGACCATATGGTCTCACCAAAAGGAAAAAACCAAAGGTCATAAAAAGGATCTCAAGGAGAAGAGATCAAGAGGTAATAATACTCTTTCATTTTCTGGTGTTTTTGTTTCAATTCAATTTATTTATTATAATATCATTACCTCCCCATATCGAAGAGGCTTGAAAGCTAAAAAATATTATACATTGTATATTTTTTTCATTTTTATCTAAAAATTCATCATCATTCTTCCCCTCTTATTCCTGTCATTCCAAAAAAACAACATCCATGATGTGCGGATTTTCCCAAATAATAGACGATGTGTTTCCAATTTCCATTACTTCCATAAAATATGACCATAAAAACACATTAATGTTTGAATAGTATTTTAAATATTATTATATATCATAATTAAATTTTTTTAATAAACCTATATATATATATACTATTATGTTATATAATGAAAGTATTTTGTGATTGTCAAAGAACTGCAAAAATGATCAAAATGGACATCACTAAAGATTTATCTAAGGATTCATCCTCATACCATATAACAAAAATGAATTATGGAATCAATTAATATTATTTAAAAATATTAATACCAATACATTATTCATTGGGAAGTTAATTTCCATATAATAATAAAATAAAATATAATCCGATCATGGAAATCATGAAAACAACTCAACTGAAACAATGGAAGGAATGAAATACAAATAATTAAAGGGTGAAATGATGTTATGAAATGATCATATAAGTTGTAAAATTAATGTATATGTCTCTTTATGATATTAATAAACAACTTTAAACCATTATATATTAGGATCAAACATGTTTTATGTATGATGAACCTAAAGTAAGGGAATTCTTAACCAAATTTCCATTCATTGGGTTAAACTTCTAATTCATTAATTATCTAGTATTAAAAATGTTTTTGTGATAAATTGTGTTTATATAATGTATAATTATTTGAATTTATAGTGTATATACATATTTATTTCAGTATATTAAGTCACACTTCAATTATATTGTATTTTAATGGGATTTTCTTTTAAAATCCTCTTTTAAAATTTAATTTTGAAAATTTTAAAATAATTATTTTAATGAAATTACTCATGTTTTATGATTATGTTCTGGTTCATGGGAATTGCTTATGGTGAAGGGTGGTACCTATATCTCAATAAAATACATTTTTTTTGTATGTTAGGGGGCATCCATATGGTTACTCCTTTTTTAAGTGTGATGGTTACACAATAACGTAGTCGTGTGTGTTACGTTGTAATGTAGTCATAAGGGTTACAAATAATATGGTAGCTGAGAGGGTTAAATTATAAGGTAATTAATTCCCCACGATATCCTTATGGTTATATTAATTTAATTTATGTTTTTTTGAAAATATCATGAAAATCACAAATTTCACAATTAACTATATATAGGTGATAAATTTGTCTTTTTGGAAATGATTTTAGACATTTACAAGTATTCAAGGATTGATTTTTTCTTTCATTATTTTTATATCCCTTAATAAGAATCTTTTGCTCATTAATTTATTTAAAATGATGTTCAGAGTTTATAAGGATGTGTAAGACAAAGAATGAATCCATGTTTATTGTTTTGTAGATTTATCAATGAAAAAATGATATATTTAAAATGTTTTATATTTCTGAAGAAATAGATATTTTTTTTGTGGTATCTACTCTATATAAATGTGTAATGTAATGTATGTATTATTTTCTAGTTCCCTAAAACTATAATATTGAAAAGATCATCAATGTGAAAGGAAGTGAGTTCTTGACTAAAATTCAAGATTATTTATTGTAATAAGTTTGAGCCCTTATATTTAGCTATAGACATCATAAATTTTTATCAAAGGTTTATGTTCCCTAAACAATGATTTCAAAAATTTATTTCCCATGTATTTTACAAAACATCCCCTATTAATATTAATAGAGACAATAAACTGTTTTTCCTAGAGTTGGTGGTTACATTATTACACTGAACCTAGATACATGGAATTTCATCCTTAAAAGCCAAAATGTTTTGAATTCTTAATAATCTATCATAAATAATTAATCTCATATTACTGATGGATATATGAAATAATTGTTTTTCCAAAATACATTCTAGCCTTCAGCATTTCTCCAAATATAATTCGTAAAACACATCATGGAATAATTATTAAAGAAAAAAAATTAGCTGAGAATAGATGATTAGTAAGGTTATTCATATAACAGAAGCTATCAAGAATATATAAGACATGGTCAAAAATCCAAGGTAAATAAATAAAACACATTCCATTTAATTAATAGCATGTCATAGTAAATATTCCGCTTTAAATAACTAAAATAATTTCTATTTAATCAATAACCTCAACATGAATAATATTATGGTAGGAATAAATTGTGATCAAATAATACCATATAAATAGTCACTTCACCATAAAACATAGCCATGGATATTATAATTAATAAATTAATCACATGGATATCGATAAAAAATCTCATAATGAGGTAATTTATAATTTAAAAAAACTATAATCATGAAATTACTGACTCATTCAAATACATATTATTTGAATGATTAAGGCCTAAACCAAATAACAAATAAATAGTTTTCCCATGAGACCAACTAATTCATATATAGGATATTGCAAACCCTACCCATAACTTTCAATGTTTTATAAATTACTCCTTTTAAATGGGTGAATCATAATTAACATAAACATTTATATTGAAATACTGTTGAATAATATCAAAATAATTTCAACAATCAATAAACATAATCATGACACATCAATAATAATATTAATTTCATTAATATAGTACATCCCCATAAAAACATATCATAAACCATCTATAGAAATAATAATGATGGTGTAATTATAATTTATCAAATATTGATAATATATATGATATGTTTTGTTTGCATTGATGAAAAGATATTACATTAAAATATCATCAAAACAATTCTTGAGGAAAATTAAATTTTTATTTTTAAAAATAAAATATTAAGAAATATTGTAAAAATAATTTAATTTAAAATTTACTTCTAACACATAAAATGGTTCCTTTAAAAACAATTATTATTCATGATGTTGAGAAATTATGTCCATTCTAATCATGTTAAAAAAAATTCTTTTCATAATTATTCAGAAATATTGAAGAGTAAATTATTCATAAAATTAATATTATATTTATATTAAAACATTTTTTTTTGAAAAAATCCATTAATGGAAAAAAATTATATATTATATAATTTAAATAATTTCAAAGAATTAGGAATTATTTTTAGAAAATATGGATTTTGAATAAAAATAATTTTTAACAGAGAGAGAAATAAGGTTTTCTTTTAATTCAAACAATTTTCTTAAACATTATGAGTATAAAAGAGCGATTTGTTTACAATTTTATGAAAAATTAATCATTAAAATAGAATAAAAAATGTTATTATTTTCTTGATAGAAATATCATAATATTTCATCATTGAATAATATTTATAATCAATTCTTATATGCATTAATATTGTAACTAAACAGTAACCAATTTGTTAAATTTTAATTCATAAGACCCATGAAAGAAATAACATCAAATAAAACATTAAATTCAATAGATATAAATTTATTTATGATATGACAGTTCAAAGGTAAATTATATAAACCATATAATGGAAATAACTGTTGAATATGGCATTCATCACACTATTGTAAAATTAAGATGGATAACCCTTACCTTACCTCGGATTTACATTATAAGTGTTTGGGAATCATGTTTAATATATATATATATATTATAGAGTTATACTCATATATTTCATCTCATATATGATTTACTTTTAGTATTTTATGACCCATTTTTAAAAATTATTTATTAAAATCACGTTTTCGGGTGATAACTGCACCATTTCCATGAATGTTTTCATTCAAACATTTCATCCATTTTAGTTTTATCATGGATAATTAATCTATATAACATTAACCATAAAATAAATATAACATAATTTCATTATAAACATATTTATATAAAATTTCATTAAATTAATATATGAGAATATGAGTTCGACAATTCGTGGATACAGTAGGTCGTACGAATGAATAAACACTTTTCCAATTTTTTTAAGAGATTGAAATAAATAAATGTTCATAATATTTAACCTTTAACTAAATATTATAATGTGAAAATTTAAATTAATATTAGTTAAATATATCTTCATTACTTTCCATGTCATAATAAAATTAAAAACAATTCACATCGCTAAATGGGGGTTGTAGTACATATGTACACATAAGAGATATTATTATTATTAGATAGATTCAAATGTAAGAAGTTATATATGATAATATAATATAATAATTATGTTAAATTCAATAATATCATATAAATATTTTAAATAAATCAGTATTTCTATATGTGATAGGTGGTAAAGGAAAACAAAATTTCGTAGTTCATGTGGTGGTAGTCCGCTATAAACATGCTAATTTTACATTTGATGGAAGATCAGGGTCATAAGAGTTACACCATTAACAAAAAAAATTTCAGTTTCATGGATATAATATTTATTTTATCTATTTTATATAATTTTATAGAGAAAGAGGATGAAGTAAAATAAAAATTCATGCTGAAGAACTTTACCTCTTCTTTGACATCCTCTTAGGGTTTTTAGCAAAATTATTCCTATATTGGAATTTTTATCAAACCAAGGGTTATATGATTTGTTGAAGGTTTTTAGGAAAATATTTTTCTATTTGATAGATGAAACTATAGGCTCTATGGTTGTGAACAGTGTAGGATAGTGGGTGGCCTTTTATAAGTGAGGGAGAGGGCACAGTTGGAACTTTCTAAATATGAATGTGAATCCCAAAATATTATAGGACAAGTTCCTCTTAAATATATTTTTCTTGAACCATGGATGATATAATCTTAAAATATGGGATGACTGTCTAAAATTTACATTCTTATAGGTCATTTTACCCATTACCATTTTAGTTTGACCCTCGGTAAAACAATTATAACATTAACAATGGTAATTAATTTTTACATTATTTACTATTAGTTATGATGAAAAGTTATGTCTAAATTAATATAAATTATTAATTATTATAATTACAATTATGAAATCCATTTTACAAAATTCAATTCATTGAATTTGTAAAATATAATTTAAATTTATCCCCACATATGTAATGAAAAAGTGTCATTCTAATGAAAATAATTTTATATGTATATAATGTATTAATATCCAAATTCAATTTGGATTTAATTACTTTTAAATATTTTTTTAGGGAATTATATTACTAATAATGTAATAGAAAAATTAAATCAACTCGGACCATTTAATATCATTAAATGAAAATTTGTCTTTGATAATGTCTAAAATTTTTAACTTTTCATCCAAAAAATATGATATGATAAAAAATTCTAAAAAATCATTCTAAGAAAATTTTGAAAGGATGATTTGGAAAATGTTGTTATTTTAAAAAAATAACTAACTTGTTAAAATTTAGTTATAATTTATTTTTACATTTTATATTGAACCATCATTTTATAATAATGTAGTAATTTCAAAAAACATTTTTTTTTATTTAGACTAATCTAATTTTATTTCAAATTTAAATATTACCCTCAAAAATAATATTATAAAAGTTTAAAGCTATTATTTTCTATGCTCTTCTTTCAATACAATTTAGTGGAATAGTTATAATGGTATACTATATTTTTTTCATTTAGACTCAAGGTTGTGCATCCCGTAAGCTATTAATGAGATTAAATTTAATGAAATATATTATGTATTTCTTTTATGCTTTATATTTCATGTCACATATTCTATTGACAAATAATCCCTTCTTTTATAATCTGAGGGTGTTATAATATCTATAAATAACATTATTTTTCCTTTTTTCTCAACTAGTAAAACAATCATAGCCATAATATATTCAAATATACAAAAATATGATCACATTGAGTCTGGTGATATTCATCTCAAATATAAACATACACTCGAAATATTTCTTGGGGATTTTACATTATATAACCATAGTTTATACTTATTAAAAATCTGGTTATTTTTCTAGTGAACTATAAAATATATAATTGTTTTTATCTTTGTCTTGTTATATAAAATATTTCTATACAACAATTTAGTTCATCAATTACTACATTTCATTAGTAATTTTGGATCCTAGATACACTTGTATTACAATGATATATTTCCTTTAATATAAAATTGAATTAATTTATTGATATTTTTTTTATTCTTTCAAAACCCATTTTTTTACTCACGAAGCAATATTATTTTCATTTATTTTAAATATCAGACATATACTTTAGTTTGTTTGACTGTCTAATAAAAAACTCAACTTCCTCTACATTTTATTTACTATTATCATCCAGTATATCATATCATCATCTTCACCACCTTGAAACCACTCAATATTCATCTCATGTTATCTTTATATCTATTTTGTGAATGTCTACTATCATCATATATAACATATAGTGCAAATATTGACAAATATGGATTAATATTATAGAAACCATGAAAAAAAACTCTTAGAACTTAACAATTAACTGAACTCACCATCTAAAATCACTTAGATACAAACATCTTCCATTAAATATTTTTACAATATATCTAGTTTAATGACTTATGAAAATCATACATTCATCTATATTATAGAAGAACATATATTATTTGATATAGGTGTTAATTTTTCAAAAATATCAACATTTTTATATATTCATAGATCTAGAATCATATTATTAACCTAATGGAAAATGTTTTATGGATAATAGATTAGTGGTGTTGTTCAAATTAATTCTAACATAAAATTATTTCACTTATACAATAATGTCTCTCCAAGATCTTTTTCCCTGAAAATAGATGTTAAATTTTAAATGATCTATAATATTATATGTTAAACTACTCAATCATCTGTGGAAATCCAATAGAGCTACCTTAATCATCTGATCCATCAATTTGGACAACATGATGGTTCTATAACAATGAACTATACATCACTTATTCTTATTCATCTATTTTACCATGCCATGACTATTCCTCAATTCATACCATTACCACCTGCTATTGACTATAGTTTATCCATACTATTACCCTTCTAACTAGGATACTTGTCTTGCTACTTAAGATTAGAAATAATTTGATTATTTGAATAACTAATATACTTTACAATGTATATAAATCAATTCCATGATAAATAATTGATTTTGAAAAAATCCACACAGCTAAAAACAAATGGTATTTTTAAAAGTATTTAACAATAATTTTTTATAAATTAATCTATTTTTGGTATAAAACTAAATTTCATTTAAAATAATTATAATTTATTCCTATTAAATACGTTAAACATATATTAGTAGAAAAAAATCTTCCAATGATTAAAATTTCAATATGAAATCGTATTTTTTAGATGATTCTAGATAAAATAATCTCTAGTAAAATAATAATTATTTTCATTAGTAGAAATTACACTAGTATAACTCATCTACTGATGTTAAATATAATAATGGTCCCACTTTTTAAAGATTCAACACCCCATATGATTACATCTTGAGAACAAATTTTAATCTTTATATTCCTTATACTCTAAAATCATATCAGGAAAATGAAAATAGATATAACACATCATATTTAAGAAAAATAATATAATTAAATCACCATGTTTATATTTTATTGATAAATGTTACCTATTACGTAAATGAGGTTATATTATCCCACTTATTTAAAATTAATACTATGATTTACTTATGAGGGATATCCTTCAACATCTTATCAATTTCTATGCTAATCATTATTTTTAATTAAAAAATACCTTAATATAAAAAAGGTAATGCTCAAATAAATTTTCCTAAGAAATAATCCATGTATTAGTATACTCTAATTCTATGTGTGTTGTTATTTCTCAATAATACCTGACTGACTAAAATACTCCTCAAATATTTCTTTAATGTTTTATCATGTGATACCTCTCCAATGAAATTATTCATCACCAAGGATACAAGTTGATGTGAAATAATCAATGACAGAGAAAATTTGGTTTCTACAGAAATTTAAAAGTACTAAATTTATCATGATTTATTATCTATGTATGCATTAAATTTAATACCTAGTAAAATTATATAATCAAATCATTTATGATAAAAAGGTACCTTTATTTTTTAGTCAGAATAACATTGTTAAGAAATAGTTCCCCACAAAAAATATATATTAAAATCACCTCAACATTACATTCTACATTTTTCAGTGGTTTTCTAGGATTGAACATCCTTATGTACCGTAAATAGATTTTTTCCTTCTAACATTATCTTTATTCAGAACATTAGTTTTAACATCTTCTAAAATGAAAATAATACTCTCATGAATTTATTTTTCTTACATTCCCATTGATTCATCTAAATGTTTATTCCAAAAAATTAGTCAATTTTTTCTAAATTTTTTAACTTTCCTCTCATTTTGATATTTCTATTTCATAAAAACAACTATACAGTATTTATTATCTAATGTTCTCTATATTTTGTTGAAAATATTTTTTTGATTGATTCTCCATTTCATTCATAATTCATTATTGTTTGTGAAATTTATATAACATCAATGAATCATATTATTATCCTTTTAATTATCTATAATTATAAACATCTAGATATATTCAACATCAACATCCCTTATTTATTACACGAATCCATTTCTAATTTTTTTCAGACTGATACACATAGTTCATCCATGATTTTGCCATTAATTTTAAAATTCAATTATTTTTACACCTACCATTGATGTGTTTATTTCTTCTAAAAAAGTAGCATATTTCTATAGTGATACATATGTATTTCATCGTTATTTTACTAGGATTTTTTGTAAAATCCTCATTTTTTATATAAAATATAGTGTTTGATAGCATACAAGATATTCCACATCAAGATAAAAAAACTAAATATTATATTTAATCTTGATAATTATAATAAAGTCATTTAGTTGGAATTAAGGAGTATTATTTTGGAAATTATTAAATATATATTTCCTACTTATTAGAAATCTTTTAGTAATTATTAATAAAATAATAACATGATTTCTAGCGAAGTTGTTTTATTATTTAAAAATATGTTATCTTCAAAAATAGGTTTTCATTCATTCTATATTTAAATATTAAAATTATTTTCGAGAAGTATAAGAAAATTTATTTGAAAAATATAATATCATTTTTAGATTCATAATGTTAAAATTAACATAGATATAATTTTTTAGAGTTTATTAAGAAGATATATTTTGTCTCTGAATAGTGATAATACAGAATTTTAAGGTTTTACATTTTCATTATATTAAAAAAGAATGTATGGGATTTTAATTTGATCTCAAATTAATATATATACTATTTATTTTGATATTTTATAATTAATTATATTTTATTCATCTTTATACAATATTTTTTTATATTTCTAATTTTGTGTATAAGAAACACAATTTTTATGGAAATATGTTTTTTCATGCAGTTAGTTTTAATTTAAAATACATTATGCAATTTTTATGTACTAAATTTTTAATGGTGGGATAAATATTTTTAATTAGTTGATCCAATTTATTTAAATATATCCTTTTTAGACATTATGTATATTATCCTTAGTAATTTTACTTATCGGTATAAAAGGTAAATCATGTAATTAAGGGTAAAACTTATATAATAATGAGTTAAAAAAAGACCTTAGAATTTTCCCCATTTTTATTATTTGGGTGATATTCCTCCATAATAATTCATTTTTATGTTTTATGACCGTATATGGAAATTTTAATTATATTACAACAATTATAATATTTTATTAATAGAAAAGTAAATCTTGTCACACTCATATTTTTAATGAGTGTTATATTTTTAATATTGAGTATTTCAGAGGATAAGTTTGACTATAAAATATATTTTCAAGTATAAAATATTTATATTTATACCAAAAAATTCTATTTAATTTTTAGTGAAGAAATTGATACCTCAACTTCATACCCAACATTGATTTATTAATTATTTTATAAATTAAAATAAAATATAAATGTTATTAAAAATATTAAGATTAATTTTTCTATATAATTAATGTGGTAAAATTGAATATATATTTTCCTTTTTATTGATGGATTATAATATATTTTACAATGTTATCTTGTGGAATTGATATTTTTAAATGACTAAGTAATTTATTGTGTCCAAATTTCTATTTATGATATTTTAAAATAATAAAATATTTTATTAAATTTTATAAAATTTGTAAAAAATATATTCATCATAAATTTTGGTATGTGATTTTAAAGTTCATCCATAATCCATTTATGGGTCTTTTGAAATTTTATAGTGACTATATTAACACATAAAGAGTAAAAAATCAATGTTGTCACGGTAAGAGTTAAAGTTGTCAAATAAGAGATTAAACAAAATGATATGGGTATAAATTTAGTAAAAAAATAAAAAAAATTATTTTATGAGTTTATGTTGAAGAATAATAATATTATATTCTAAATAAATTACTTTTTATCCATTTATAATGGATTATTATTTTATATAAATTAAATATTTTTTGAAAGTCCAGGACTTCCACTCCCCTCTCTTATAAAGGAGGATTTCTTCTTCACTTTTCACCACATATAAAAATCTATTTTTGTAATCCAATTACTACCCACAAAAACATTCTATAATACATACCCATATTTATAAGGCCTTATATTTTTTTTCAGAAACTCAACTTAGATGTTAAGTAGTGTTAATCCAATGAGATTTTATAAAAAAGAGCTATAGTTTTTGATCTAGTGTTTCTAAATTATTTACTCCAACAATTCCTTCAAATCATATTATACAATTATAAAATTTTAAATAATGTATTATTTATTTTATATGTTGTTATTAAGTTATTTTAATGACCTATATCATTCTCCTCTTCTACAAAATGGGAAAATAATTCATCATTCACTTGTTGGGCAGACTACTGCCCCTTGAACCAACATAATTCTATATAAATCATCATATCTCAAGGCTGGTTATAATGATATATTTATGGTTAATATATTACATTCATGATATATGTATCATTATTAAAAGAAATAATATTATTTATACCTTCCCATGCACATAAAAATTTTAATACCATTCATGCGTATGTGTAAATTATCACCTCCACAAAATAATGTGATTTTATTTCATCACCAAATCATATAAAAGATATATTTATGTCTATTTACTGAAATTATAGTATATTTATGATATTATGAATATTCTGTGAAGATCACATTAGACTCTCATTATTTCAGCAATGATTATTCAAAAATGAAAATGACAGTCATGCTTATATGTAACATACTATTTCTAAGATTGAAACATAGATCAATTTTCATGACCATATTGAAAGAATGAATTTTAAAATTATAATTAATATATGTAAGTTATTATTATTTAATGAATATTATTCTAGATATTATTTACCACTGAAAACATTTTCTATAGGCAACATACCAATTTTATTTTGAACTCATGTACCAAATATCATAATAACCTCTGATGTTAACATAAATAAATATGTAATTGTTATAACCTTGAAATATGTGATTTAAAAAGAATAATAATAATTAAAACTTTTCTCAATCCCTTAGATATTTAATCTATGTTTATTATTTAAGATGCAAAAAATGTCTGTGACAAGTCAGACACATGGTAAGGGACTCTTAAGCTAAAAAAGCACATTTTATATGTTCTATAGATTTATTTTCAAAATATTTCTACTTAGTTTCCATTCTTTAAAAATGAATTTTAAGAATGTATTTATAAGGATTTAGATTTTTTAAAATATAATTTTCTAATTTTTCCAAAACATTTTCAAAAAGTAATAATTTTATGGTTTTATATAATGGCCTTTATTTTATAAAACCACTTTTAAAGTTCTTTTTACACGTATTTTTACCATTGAAAAAAGGATTGATTTATTTAGAATAAAAAACAAGCACAAACTTACCTAATTTTATGAATCTTTTATTCTTTAATGGTTCATTCGAAATTCCTCACATTTCATTGAAAATAAAATTGTCTCATTATTATTTTCCATATTTTTATATTTTAAAACTGATTTTTATATAAAAAAATGGTATTTTGATATCTTAATGATGATTAAAATGGGTTTAAAAGAGTTTTCTATTGATTAATTCTTGATAAAGTATGTGAAAAATATATTAAAAAGATGGTCCTAGAATTGCTTATGAAAAGGGATGATCCCAATTAGAGCTCATTAATGATCCTGATATAGAATATTTGAAGGGTTGAGACACATTATACCTCACATGTGAGACTAGTAGAGTTTATAAGAACATTGTATCCCCTTTATAGATTATGAATGATCCTAATATAGCATATATGAAGGGTAGATCCACATTATACCTCTTGGGTGAGCTCAATATAGCTTATACTATTGGATGAGATGCATTATACTTCATAGGTGACCCCGATGAAGCTTCTATTAATGGTTGAGCCACATTAATGATCATGTGTTCATCTAATACAGCTTAAATGAATGGTTTTTTTCTCCATTATAGGTCATAGATGAGCCTGGTATAGATTATATGAATGGTTACCCCCTTAGGACTCTCAAATATTTTTTATAATGATTATATTTGAAGACATATATATGGTTATTCTAATTGAAAGGTTTTTTAATGGGTTTAATTATTATGGTTTTTTATATTACCAAAAAGGGGTTTTTTAATTTCTTGGTATTGGTTTTAAAATAATTCATTGAGATGAAGTTCTGTGTTTTTTCATCTTAAAATCATTTATTTCATACACTCAAATTACATTGAGGGTAATGGTAAATACTGTATGAGTTTTATTTTTTTTCAATAGACTGATGGTTTTACTTAATTTTATGTCTGTTGATGATATTTTTGTCTATATACCATGTTTTAAAAAAATCATAGGTTTCAAGGATGAGTTGGTACAGGAATGAGATCAAGGAAAAATTTATGATGACTTTTCCTCAAGAAAAACCATGTTTTTTTAAAAATATTTTTAAAAAATATGTCTTTAGTGATTATAGTACACTTATAATATGTTAGTTCATGTTGTTATAGTTTTTACTAATTATATACAACTCTAAATTAAAAATATCATCAGGATTTTAAAAAATAATTTAATTTCAAATTGCATGAATATGGGTTGTTTAATCCTGATCACTTATAGTTTTTATCATAGAAGGGTTTAGATAACTAATGAAAATATGCTGTTTTATTAGGAGTTTAAGATATCAAAATTTGTTTATAATATCAAGTATTATCAGGATACCAATTTATTATAAACCCAGTTTATGGATTTATGTTATGAAATGTTAATGTGACTAGTGACTTTTTTATAGAAATTTATTTTTCAAGCAATTATGTGTAATTATATTTTTGGGATGAAAAATTAAATATATGAGATAACCATAATGGTTAATAAAATATTTAATGTTGAATATATCACTTTTATTTTTTAGGTTTTTTCTTAAACATAAAGGAATGTTATAAGAATTATTATATTTGATAAAAATGAACCTAAAGGCCGAGCGACATCCCGTCACATCCGACAAGGCTTTGGAAATTGAATCCAATTTCGAAGGGTGAAAATGGTGAACAACACCATATAGAGTATGTCGATTGGGTTTATACTTATAGTGAGGTTGAGGATGTATTTGGTTTTTCCCAATCAAATTTTCTTCCCCCTCTAGCTGGTTTATTACCTTAATTCCATTTTTGTTCATGGGAATACCCCAATACACAGCAGGCAGGAAGCAATCTCCAAGAAAATAGAGTGGTGATTAATGATACATTGTCTTATCAATTGGTGGTTTTATAACATTATTATTTTGATTGTGAACCTCTCTGGGGTATACCCTTTGTCGTAGATAGTATTCCTTCTCGACAGAGGCAAAGGGAACCTATGGGGTATTGAATTTTAATGGTTTGATAATAGATTTTGGAGGAAAAATGATCATATATATGAATAAGAACTGTCAATAGAAGACTATAGGTTAGGTTTGGGTGTTGATTTTTATGGTTCCATATGAGCTATGTGATATCCACGGTGTGGTTTTAAGCTTCTTAAATAAAAAAAATTAATGGAATAGAAAATATATATCCTAATGATAAATCGAGAGTCTGAGGAGTCGTAGTTTTCTAATTGGCCTACCTATATTTGGGCCCCTTGGGTATATTTTCCCAAGATCCAAAGAGGAGAATTTATTGATATTTTTTGGATCAAAAAAGATGAATAAGAAAGCTAGAGGTGATGAAGAATATTTGATAGTGGAGGAAGAGTTTCTCCAGAATGAATTTATCCTAATAGTATAGAGGTCAATAAAGGACGAATATCTTCTCTAACTGAGAAGAGTATGTTCTTGTGGAAGGATTTCCCCCTTCATTTTGGTAGAAATGTAAAAATGATTTTCAGGATTCAAATAAATTTTCAACTCCATCCAAGAAGAAGACTATGAAATGGAAATACTACTCCAGCCATCCAAAACCTATGCTCACTGGAACAATAGAGAATATTATTGTATAGAAGGGATCTATAGAAAAATGTTTTCAGGGAGCCTTAACTACATAGAGTCACATAAACAACATCCCCTTTAAGGATATTTCATCTTTGAGAGTGTATAAGGGAGTATTTCTGAGATCCCCAGTTCATAATGAGATGATGATAACAGAAATTTGTTAGATGGGAAAGTCTAGAAAAAGAAGAAATCAGTATGCTATAACTCACAGATTATGCCTTGATAGTGGAGGAGTGGAATAGGCTCGATCAAGGGAGGTATCCATATAATATTATCATAAAACAGATGTTGTATTAGACATCACAAGATGATGTATAATTCTTAATTTTATTCCCTACATATGAAATGGAATTATTTCTAGAATAGATTAATTTTATTACAATAATACTAGAGGGTTTCATCACATTACTCCCAGATACTTATATTAGAGACATATCATGGAAGTATTGGGTTGATCCGAATAGAACGACTATGCAGTGATGTATTCTTTTATTTTGGTTTTTGGGTTTTTTCTTTCTGTAGTTTAGTTTTGGTTCTTTAAGTTTTAATGATGTTATCCAAATTGGGATTTCAAGAAAAAAAAACAACAATTTACATTGGTAAAAAAGGATCCATCACCAACCACTATCCAACATGAATTGTTAGTATAAAATTTCCTTTTGTATTAATAAAAACTAATGGATAAATGCTATTTTATTTTTGGAATGATGTGATTTATATTATTTTTGACTATTGGATTGGAAATCGATTTGTGATTAAGTGATCATTTTTATTTTAGAAGATGTTTACTAATTTGTGAACCTTATATGATTGACGTAAAAAGAATATTATTGAGTTTTATTTCAAGAATAAACGTTCAAATTTTTTGGAGTCACATATAATTTTATTATGGGTTTATAATGATTTGTGGGATAAATTGAAATGATTAGTATATCTTAGAGATTATGTGATTTCGGAAATTAAAATTTCGTATTATACTTTAAGGGGGAGTGATATTATTTGGTTAATAACATTAAAATTATCTTAGAAGACTTTCTGATCAAATCCTATAATGTTTGGGATTAAATATTAGTTTGTACAATTTTTCCTAAATTTAAGGAATGTAATTTATTGAATGATTTATGTTGAAATTTGGGTATTACCTCTGAATTTTTGATATTAAAGTAGTTTTTCATTATATAATGGTTTATTATATTTGAATAATTATCTTATCTCATACTACACATTATGTTTTTGTTAATTTTTAAAGATGTAAGGAATATATTTTCATCCTTTTAGGATTTTGTGATATGTAGAAGTTGATTGTAGTGCTACAGGCATAAAAAATCAAACCAATCATTTGAATTAAAAGATATATCTGTAGTGGAAATATATTAATGAATGAAACTATTCATTTCATGTATATATATATATATATTTATATTATTTATCTATGATGTAATATAATTCATCTTATCTAGTAAATGGATCTTTAAATAAAAATATTTATCAATTTACATTTCATACTGGGAAATCAATGGCCTTTTAGCCGATCACATTTTTTGGATTTTTTGATGGTTAATGTTCCTCTGAACATGATCTCTATTAATATCTATCATTCATTTGGAGTCCTATTTTATATTATTTTTCAATATTTTCATATAAGAAAACAGATTTTTTTATTATTCCAGCTAACCTCTTTACTTTCCAATATTTATTTTAAATTTGATATTTTATTAGTACTTTTTCTGATGTGGAATTACCAAACATATTTTGAAAATTCATACATAACTAATGGATCCCATATTCAAAATTTTGAGTAATAAATTTCCAAAATGAGGGAGATTGTAACATTTAGGGATTTTAAATGTAAAAAAATGTTCAATAATATAAAATATATGCCACATCAAGAATATATGAACAACTTTATATTACTATTTATATGTTATCATTATAACATATCCATTAAATTGGATGTAATGAATTTAATTAACCACATTAAATAATATATACTATTCCTACATATAAATTATTAATAATGATTTTTAAAATAGGAACCCGATTGTTAGTAATTTCATTTTATTCTTTAAAAATATTTTCTCTTCAATAATGATTTTTCATTATTTTTATTGGTAGATATTATAATTAATTTAAGAATGTTTTATAAAAATATTTGAAATAGATATCTTCATTTTTTGATTCATCTAATAAAAATTATATTTGGATAAATCTGTTAGAGTTTTCAGAAAATTATGATTTTTTTACTATATAGTGAGTGTACAGTTTATTACGTTTTCTTAAAATTTTTATTTATAATATACAGAAAACAATATCTATTAATTTAATATGATATAGAAGTTATCTAAATGCAGTTTAGTTTTATATAATATAATTAGTTAATTTTGAATCTTATTTATTACATATTATGGTACATGATTAATGTTGGCCTTAAAACCCTTCATTTAAAAAAATCATTTTTTTGTTATGTGTTTCAGGAATAATAATAAATTTTATTATGTCACCTATATGTTTTAAATACTGAAAATTTATTTCCATATTTGAAAATTAGTGGGTAAAAATTACATAAATAGTTACTTTCTATCATGAATCATTGTGAACTATAACTTTAGTGATTTTATTTACCACGGTAATGGGAAATCAGGTAATTATGACAGAAATTAAAAGATAATGACTAGAAATTGCATCTAAAATATTCCCAAAATTTAATTTATTGGTAATTTTAATCGATAAAAAATCATGGGGTGTTTATATGACCATTTATGGACATTCAGATGTGATTATAACCATTATAATATTTTATTCAATGACATCTCAAACTTGTTACACTCTTATTTTAATGAGTGAAATGTTATTAATATGGTTTTATTTGGAAGATATGTTTCACTAGAAATAGTATATTTAAATATGAAATACTTATCATTATTAAGGAAATTTATTTTTTAATTTTTACTGCATAAATTTTTATCTTAGTTTCTTACACATTTATGATGCATTAATTATTTTAATACTGAAAATATCAAAAAAAAATTATTAAAATATTAAAATAAAAAATGATTTAATTAATGAAATAATCGAATTTTGTAGATATATTTGACATGTTAGTTATATATTAGAATAATTATTTATACTTTATATTGTTATATTGAAATTTGTTAATGTCAATGTTATTAATAGTTTCAAAATTGATATTAATGATATTTTCAAATAACAACTATATTATTAAATAATATAAAACACAAAAAAAATTAAATTTTAAAAAAAACAAGATTATTTGTTTATAATTTCATCCATAGTAATTTTTTGGGTATTTTTCATTTTATTATAAATATATTAAACAATAAATAAAAAAAATTCATGTTGCCCGGGTAATAGTTAAATGGGTTAAATAGGGGTTAAAGCTATAAGATAGGATACAAATTTCGTTAAAAATTTATTAAAATGATATTTTATAAAGATATTTCAACCCATAATAATATTATATTCTAAATAACTCACATTTTATCCTTATTTAATTGATAATTAATTTACATTAGTTTTCTATATTGAGAAATTCATTTAGTTCCCCTCCCTTCATTTATAAATGGGAACTATTTCATAACTTTTCATAACACATAAAAATACATTTTTGACCCCAATAAAAACCCAAATATCTTCAAAGGATACCTCCAAACATTAAATAGGATTTATTATTTTTTTTTTTAAATGACCTTATAGTTGTTAAGGTGTTAATCAAATGAAATTGTCTAAATAATAGGTATAGTTTTTAAGAAAGTGTTTTGTTTTTATTTATTTCCCACATCATTCACGTATTATTATTCTGTGCTAAAATAAAAAATCAAGAATCATAAAAACATATATATTCCATTATGTTGGTTTCTTGACACATATCTATCACATATTTCATGAAATGGGCAGAGAATTTATCATTCATGTGTACACCGGATATCGTCCTTACGAACCGATTAATTTTAATTTTCATCACCACATATCGATACACGTTATAAGGATGGAATTATGTTTTATATATGATATTAATAAAATAGTTATTAGTATTAAAATATAGTATATCATTTACATTTTAACATATCGATTCAATGATAATTGATGATGTTGTCAATACCTATGTGTGAATTATAACTGCCACGAAGCAATGTGACATAGTTTTCATCACCACATAATACAAATGACTTATTTAAGTTTAATTATAGAATTTATATTATGTTTTTGGTATTAGTATAATTATTTAAATATAAAATTACACTTATATACTTTTTTTAATAATACTCACAAATCAAAATTTCACACATGTGTAAGTATTGCCGACCGTATCCATGATTATAACATAGTTGATTTTTCATTATCATGATTAATGGAAGGATTTAAAAAGTATAATTACTTTCTAAATATGATAATTATTCCATTAATTTTACATAATAGATACTAGAATAATGACAACCTTTTCTATAGACATCATACCAATGTCGGTTTGGACTCAAGTACTGAATATCATTGAATTGTATCATGTGAACATGAATAATTATGTATTTTTTTATAAAATAATAAAACGGATATTAAAAGAATTATAAACATAATTATTTTTTCAATAAATTATATAATTTAAAAAAATTATTTGGTGTGAAAAAAATGAACATGACAAGGCAGACTCAATTTTAAGGACCCTTAAACATAAAAATATCATTATAAATGTTGTAGATATTTATTTTATAAATCATTATATTTCATTTACATGTTTCAAAATGGATTTTAATGAATGTTTCTATATGGAAATAAATGTTTTTGAAATGGAATTTTCTTTTTTCTCTACAATTTCTTCCAAAATAGATCATTTTATGGATTTAGACAATGTAATTTCTTTTAAAACCCGTCTTTTAATGTTAAAATTTTAGAACTTTTTACAATGGGCAAAAGAATTGCTTTGTAAGATATATCACATGAATGAAATTTTAAAAATTCTTAAAGAATGAATTATTTACAGATTCCTTTTATGTTATTGAAATATTTTCCAAAAATAAATTGTTCCATTATTTTTTGTGCCATATTTAGATTTAAAATGTGATTTTTATAATAAAAATACATTTTCATTATTGAAAGTGTTTCAAATGTGGGTTTAAAAGTTTTTTCTTGGTTTTAATTCATAAAATATTAAATTACAGATATATGAAAGGGGTGAGGTAGATGTGTCTTATAAGAAGTGTTTATCCCCATTATAGCTTATGGGTGAGCCAGATATATATTAAATAAAGGGTTGAGAAACAATATTTCTCACAGGCGAGCCTTCAATACCTTATACAAATGGATGAGGCCCCTTATAGCTCAATGGTTAGCTCGAAATAGGTGATATGAATGGTTGAGCCCCATTATAGAGCATTGGTGGGCCTAATGTAGAATATATGAATGGTTGATTCCCATAATAGCTCACAAATGAGCCCTATGTTGATTATATGAAGGGTTGAGCTTATTTGTAGTTCACAAGAGAGATCAATATATAATATAAGATGGATTTAACCCTATTATAGGTCACGAGTGGTCCCAACATAACTTATATAAAGGTTGATCACCATTATGTCTCCCCAAGACATTGGAAACAGATAATATTTGAAGTTATCCATATAGTTATTCAAATTAAATGGAATTTTAATGGGTTTTATGATTATGTTTTGTTATGTTACTATCACGACCCTACCCTACCCGGGCTCGAGCCACAACTACCCCTAGCCCGCCTCTATAGGCCAGGGGCTGGAGAACAGCGCCGAAGGCACAATAACTCGGGCTGGTCTTTGCCTAAGTACCTGTACACACACACGCAACACACTCAATGCAACAATGCAGAGTAAACGAAAGAATAAAAAGAGTAAAAATAACAACTGCTATGTATAAACCACATATGTGCATCGACCTCTAAACAGTACAAGGTACAATCTGAAAATAGGGGCAAAACACGCGCCCAACCAAAAAGTGCCACAACCCGGCAATAGGTAAACAAAAAGAAACAACTGATGGGTCTCCCACCTGGAACCCGACCACAACCACTGCACACGGTCCAAGCTCCAAAGCTCCTACGATCCACTGAAGTCACGCTCCACATGTCCGTCATCTGCAAGGGCACACCTAGTGTGGGAAAAGCCCAAGCATGGGTGAGTACAAAAAAACTTAGTAGGATACCCCTATGGCTGGTGGGAGCAACAAAGGAGGTACTGATGGGTGAGCAGTAGAGCGAATAGGGAATAATAAAGGAGTACAAAAAAGTGGGCAGTAAAGAGTCCAGCTCAACCAAACAAGAGAAAGGAGGTAGACTCGTCCAAACACAAGGAGCTGGAAATGGTGAGAAGATGAACTTCTCGTCGAGTCTTCGCTACCTATAGCAGGAGAGTAGACTCGTCCAACCCCGAGAAGCTAGACACAGAAAGCACGTGGCATACCCTACGCGTCTTTGCCTCCTCTGTAAGGAGATTAGCCAAAATCCAAGGAGTGGATACAAGAACAAGGTATATACATATATATATGCTCAACAAGAAGCCTTAACAAGGTCGTAAGGGGATCTCAATCCTGTAGATCAGCCCATAAAAGTGTGTAGCCAAATGTCCCAGAACAAACTCCATAGATGCCCAGCATCCCGCACATCTGCACCGAACTGCAAGCCAAGGGGCTCAATCACCGCACCTTGACACTATCCGCTTTGGGCGGCACCGAATCGCCCGAATTTTTTTGGGTCACATCACAAGGATGTGTCTCGGTGGGGGAAAGTGCTCCATGTACTTGAGAGTCTTGGGGGAACGTCAAACCACAGCTCATCACTGCCCCGCAGTCGAGAGGTCTTCTCAAAGTCAAGTCGTCACAACACTGACATGTAACTAGGAGTCCCACTCTGGTAATCACGGAGGAAAGCCACAGACGAGCCTAGTAGAAAAGACTGAGCCTAGAATGCCAACGGATGACCCACTACCCATCCCTGTTGGAGGGTAATTCATAATGTGATATCGGGCGACCCACTACCCAGCCCTGCTGGAGGGTAAACAATAATACATCATCAGGCGACCCACTGCCCACCCCCACTGGAGGGAAGACCTGGAATAAGCTGACAGGCGACCCACTTCCTAGCCCTGCTGGAGGGTAGACCTTGATCTAGCCAATAGGCTAACCACTGCCCAGGCCCGCTGGAGGGTAGAACTTAATACATCATCAGGCGACCCACTGCCCAGCCCCACTGGAGGGTAAACTTGGAATAAGTCGACAGGCGACCCACTGCCTAGCCGTGCTGGATGGTAGACCTGGAATAAGTCGACAGGTGACCCACTGCCCAGCCGTGCTGGAGGGTAGACCTGGAACTAGACAACGTGCGACCCACTGCCCAGTCCTGCTAGAGGGTAGACCCTAAATACGTCGGGCGACCCCTGCCCAATCCCTACTGGAGGGTAAACCCTAAGAGTGTCGCCGGGTGACCCACTACCCAGTCTCTGCTGGAGGGTAGACCCTAAAAGTGATGGGTGACCCACTGCCCAGTCCCTGGTGGAGGGTAGACCCTAGAAGTCGATGAGTAACCCACTGCCCAGCCCCACTGGAGGGTAAAACTCATAACATTCTTGTCCATCTCCACTAGAGGGAACACCACTGGCCAAACGAACACGTAGTGGTTATCGCACAACCACCCAACTCCAGCACAACTCACCCAAAGGGGTTCAGCGCCTGTTCCATCACTAGGTGTCACTAGCACCGCTACCGGCCGATCCATCGAGAAAAAAACCAAGGGGAGATCACTCAACCCTGTTGTTCAATCAAACTTGCATAGAGGGAGCCTCTACGTAGCGAGAAGTCAAAGAATGAAAAGTAGAACATAGCACACACATGGGGCCCACACGACGTGTGTCCCCAAGTCAACCCCAACCAAGAACACGAACGTATCAGGTACAAACCACACGTACCTCCATGTGCTCTCGTATACTCCCAAAGTATACCACATCTCCAGCCCAAGGGCTATCGTGCACACAGCACCCAATGTCAACGCGAAGGCGTGATGTAACATTTCCTCCTCAAAGGCCCAGGGATGGCCAACCACATTTCTTGAACCAATTATATCACTCTCTCAAGAGTGCGCGATCACACGCCAAGGGTCCGCTAAAAACAAGGTAGGGCGAACCACCACTAGAGCACCTTCCATGCTTCCACATTTATCAAGGTCATGTAAGAGGCTCCACACAACCAAATGGATCGCACCGTTGTAATCCTCGCGGAAAAACATGTGAGATTGATTACTTACTCTCCTCAAACGGATATCTGACAGAAAAGTCACCAACACCGCCTCACGCCCGAACGGCGTCCTGTGATCCCGAGCCTCGACCCCCAAAATAGTCAGGCACATCACACCATTATGATCCCCTTGGGAAAACATGTCAAAAGAACTACTCACATGAGTGCAATAGATATCCAGAGAAAAAGATGCATTCTGGCGCACCGCACATGAACGGTGCTTCATGGGACCCGCATCCCGTTCCCGAAACTCAACAAACGGATCGCACCGTTGCGATCCTCTCGAAAAAGTACCCGAAATAGACTATTCACTTGTCCAAAAAAGACACTCGGTGAAAAGCTAGAAATCATCATCCAATTGCGAAACGGCCCTCATGGGGCCCACACCCTCGTGCCAAATTAGTGCAGGCGGAGTGCACCATTGCAATCCTCTTTGAAAAACATCCAGAAAAGACTGTTCGCACACCCCGAACGGACGTCCGATGGAAAAGGTGTGAAACGCTGCACGCAGCTCAAAAGACGGGCCATGGGGCCTGCACCTCAAATCCAGTCTCAATGCCCAAAACTACCCTGGAAACCTCCGCCTCAGTGCCAGGGTCGCAACGCCACTGACGGCGCTCAAAACAGACATCGGACGCGTCCTCGCTGTCCAAAACAAGAATCTCGGGGAAACCACTCGTCCACTTAAAGATGTATCATGCCTCTGAGGCCCCTCGTTTCAGTAATTAAAACTTCCTGAAACCATATCAAAACGTTCCCCTCAACGCAAGGTCCGCGTTGCCGCTGACGGCGCACAAAACGGACGCCAGTAGCGAAATCTACGGGCGTCGAAAATTCCAAAGGGGGTAACCCCCTTGGGCCAGACCGGCCCGGTGCGGCCTGTCCCCCCACAGCCGGCACGCGGCCCAGCCGCGGGCCCGGTTCCCTCCACCGCGGCCAGCTGGCCGTGGCCTATCTCCACCAACTGGCCATGATGGCCGGTCCCCTCATTTTCCGCAGCAACCCCCTTTGAAAGGGTCGCGGTCGCCACACACGGGGTCGCGCACCCCGCGGCCCCCCTTCCTCTTTGCGCTACGTCGGCCCCGCCTGAGACCCTGCCTCGCCGTCACCCTGAAGCCGGCCGCCTCCGCTAGCCGCTCGCCTGACCGAGCTGCATAACGCCGAGAAGCCGCCGCCGCCTGCAGAGGAGAAGCCGCCGCCGCCTGCCGAGGAGAAGCCGCCGCGCCTCGGACCGCCGGAGCACCCAAACCGGCCGGAAACAATTCCAAAACCCACAACTTTCGACAATCATCCCCGGCCTCCTCCAAGATCAGATTTTGATTCCGAAATATGCGTTGGAAAGATAAAGATGTATACTACTAATCTGTTTGATTTTATTGAAGGTTTAACATCAAATCGACACATAAAATTTGACTCAAAGGTAGGCTTGGGAATGAAAACGCAACGGATACCTCCTACCTCGCAGGGCTTCGCCCGGAGCTTCGCATCGATCCGCCGGCATCACCACACCTCGCCGGAGTCGCCTCACCGGACCGTCTCGCCGGAGATGGAGGAGGAGAGGGGAGAGCGATTTGCCTGGGGGATTAAGGGAGAAGGGTAGTGGGAGGGTTTAAATAAATAAATTAATGATTTAATTTATTTAAAACCCCCAAAAAGACCCGCATCTGAAACTCCCGATGGGGTCGAGGTTAAACCTCCCCTAAGGTAAACACCACATTTTGAGCACAACGGCGGTCTCAAAATTTTAATCTGAGGTCCCATTCAAAAGTTATTAAACTCAACGTCTGAGGGTGCCAAATTATGAAAACGCCACTGGGGCCATTTTTTACAGACGGCTCGCGCCCGCGAAACTTATACCCCTCCTAGGGTAAAAGGCACGTTCCAAACTCAAAGGTGCCCTAATTTTTCTTATCTGAGCCATCATTTAGAAGATACCTACGTTTTAACATTAAACTAATTAATTAATTTATTTAATTTGTTTAACGTTCCAGAATCGGGCGAGGGGTCCAAACTTCCCGCACCGATAAGTTTTATGTCGTTACTAGGGAAAACACCCAATTCCGGACCCCATCAGTACAATCAGATCTCTGATTCGGATCACCGTTTAGGAGTTATCACATTTATTTGGCATTTCAAGTGTGAACGTACTGAAAACTCAATTTCGGCCACACCAGGGCTCGAAATCGCACGCCATCTGAAGGCGATGCTCTGGAATATCATCAAGAATATTCCAAAGACTTTCACAGCAAAAACCGGGTTCTTACATCATTCCCTCCTTCAAAATTTTCATCCCCGAAAAGCAAAACTAGGGAGCAACACAGGGTACTAGGACCACACATGGCTTTCCCATACCCAAAAGAACCCACTCACAGCTCTACGTCACCGCACACGGACCCCAGGATTGATCCGTTCATGCAAGGTCATCCCTTGCCGACGTCGTTCACCCACTTCAGACTTTGGGTTTAGGGCAAGGAGGTAGGGCACCTCGCCATCCCTTTGCACGGTCTCAAACGGCCCGAAGGCTCACAGGGGTAGCTCACCTCCCCGACCGAACCTCCACGTCGCACGTCGCGACGGGAATCACTGCCCGCACCTGAAACAAGGCCTGGTGATTCCCTCCTTCAGAATATCCATACGGTGAAACACCCAAGGATATTTGGTCATGCAAGGTTCCACAGTCGATGTCCCACAACCAAGGCTCTCTTTCACGCTCAAAAGGCAAAGGAGTCGACACCATCGACTAGAGAAAAATGTCCCACACCTTTTTCCTTACCAACATAGGGTTACAGGAGATGCCCTGTATCACCCTGGTAACACCTCAAGCAAGGAGCTGGGAGGAAAACATTCCACACACAGAGTCTAAAAATTCTATTACAAAAGTAGAAGATATGTAGAGCGTACTCCTTACCACCTCCTGCTCCGCAGGATCGTAGACATCCAAAGCCCGCGACTGTCAGTAGTCCCAAATGTCAGCTCCTGAAGCCTGGCGTGGACCACCTAGTGGTGATGGGAAGACCTCATAAATCCATCCCCCACTATCAGATCCTCCTGCTCCTCTGCTAGTACCACCTCTTTGGGTACTACTCTGATCACGACGCTCCCTCTGACGTGGTGGTGCACCTGCTACCTGCCTGAATCTCTCCGCATACCTGGTCGTGCAGTCCCATGCCACGTGATCTTTCCTATCAAAAGCATAGCACTGACTCTCTATGGGCTGCACTGGTGCCCTCGGGCGCCCCTGTGGTGTACGACCATGCCCATGAGTCTGGTTGTTAGTAATCCACCTACGTCGAGGTTCTGCTTGTCGACGCCCACTAGCTGCGGAAGATGTCTCGGCTCCAACGTGCATGCTTCCATCACCAACACTAGAACATGACAGGAACCCCTCTATCACCATCTCCTGCTCTAGCACCCCGGAATATGTGGAAATTCTCAAGGGTACTATGACAGCACAAATCTCTTGGTGGAGACCATACTCAAACTTCCACGCTCGGATGTTGTCGTCACGTACCAAGTTCGGGTAAAAGCTTGCACAGTCTGGAAAACTAGCCGCATACTCGGCCACCATCATCCCTCCATACTGAAATAGCAGGAGCTCCTAAATCTGAAAGGACCGCAAGCAGGAGGGGAAAAAACTCCTCACGGAACAACAATTAAAAGTCTCCCCACATAAGCGAAGACTCGTGAAGAAACCGAGTCACCAAACTCCTCCAATGCCAAGATGATCCAAGAAAAAAGCTAGCTACCAAAGCCACTCTCCGATCTGTCGTCTTGTGCAGAAGCCTGAAAAGGAGAACCACTGCCTCGATCCAAACCTCTTCTGCATGAGGGTCTGGCTCACCACTGAACCTCAGTGGTCTCTGCCCCTGGAACTCACGGAGCACGCTCAACCTGTGCTCAAACTCAGCCTTCTCTGCTGAAGTTGACTGATGCTCAACAGGTGGGGGTGCTGCTACCAGCCCACCCAAAGAAAAGGGGCTCGCGTGATGGGTCCTGGACTGTGGCCTCATATCTCACAAGGTCATCTTCACGCACCAATGCTAGTATCTTGGCTGGATGTCTTCGCGGAGACATCCTAAATATTATCAAGGAGTGTCGCGGTCAGATGAGCATAATGTATATACCAACGACAACAATGATGGGGAGCTGACTCAAGAAGGATAGTCAAGACTCAGTCCTATGTGATGCACAAAAAAATTTCCCTACAACAAGTGTCCTAGCATTCCGAGTCGACAAGCGGGTTATCAGGGTCCTGGTGAATGGATACGTCGGCCGCCGCACCATCACTGGACTCCCTGGCCTGAGAGCCGCTCTCGAGACACATCAACACTGTTGCCCTATATCCCAACCAGTTCCACTTTTAGGGACATCCGTACAACGTCCCAAGGAACGAACCACCTCTGATACCACTTTTTCATGACCCGACCCTACCCGGGCTCGAGCCGCAACAACCCCAAACCTGCCTCCATAGTCCAGGGGCTGGAAACCAGTGCCAAAGGCACAATAACTCGAGGAGGCATTTTCCTAAGTACCTGTAAACACACACGCAGAACACCCAATGAAATAGTATAGAGTAATGGAAAGAAAAAACATAGTAAAAAGAAAAACTACTATGTATAAACCACAGATGTGAATCGACCTCTAAAACGTACAAGTTACAAGCTAAAATGAAAAGTGGCAAAACACGCGGCCAAACAAAAAGTGCCACAACCTGGAAATAGGTAAACAAAAAGAAACAGCTGACGGGTCTCCCACCTGGAACCTAGCCACGACCACCGTACGCGGTCCAAGCTCCCAAGCTCATAAGCTCCACTGAATTCACGCTCCACCTGTCCGCCGTCTGCATGGGCACACCAAGTTCGGGCAAAGCCCAAGCAGGGGTGAGTACAAAAATACTCAGTATGATACCCGGAAGGCTCGAGGGAGAAACAAAGGAGGTACCTATGGGTGAGCATTAGAGCGAACAAGGAATAGTAAAGGAGTACAACAGAGAGGGTAGTAAAGAGTCCAGCTCAACCCAAAAAGAGAAAGGAGGTAGACTCATCCAGAGACAAGGATCTGGAAATGATGAGAAGATAAACTTATCATCGAGTCTTCGCTACCTATAGCAGAAGAGTAGACTCTTCCAACAATGAGAATCTAGACACGGAAATCACATGGCATACCCCACGCGTATTCACCTCCACTAGAAGGAGAGTATCCAAAACCCAAGGAGTGGGTACTGGAACAAGGTATATACATATACATATTCTCAAAAAGAAGCCTGAACAAGGTCGTAAGGGGATCTCCATCCCGTAGTTCAGCACAAGAATGTGAGTAGCCAAAAGTCCCAGAAGAATCTCCATCGATGCCCAGCATCCCGCACGTCTGCCCCGAACCGCAATCCATGGGGCTCAATCACCGCACCTCGACACTATCCTCTTTGGGTGGCACTGAATCGCCCGCACTGTTTTGGGTCGCGTCACAAGGAAGTGTCTCGGTGGGGGAAAGAGCTCCTTGTACTTGAGAGTCTTGGGTGAACGTCAGACCACAACTCATCACTGCCCCACTGTCGAGAGGTCTTCTCAAAGTCAAGTTGTCACAACACTGACCTGTAACCAGGGGTCCCGCTCCGGTAATCATGGAGGAAAGCCACAGACTAGCCTAGTAGAAAGTACTGAGCCTGGAATGCCAACGAATGACCCACTTCCTAGCCTTGCTGGATGGTAATTCATAATGTGATATCAGGTGACCCACTGCCCAGCCCTAATGGAGGGTAAACCATAATACATCATCAGGAGACCCACTGCCCAGCCCCGCTGGAGGGTAGACCTGGAATAAGTCGACAGGCGACCCACTGTCTAGCCTTGCTGGAGGGTAGACCGGGAACTAGCCGACGGGCGACCCACTGCCCAGCCCCACTGGAGGGTAGACCTTAATACATCATCAGGAGACCCACTGCCCGACCCCACTGGAGGGTAGACCTTAATACATCATCAGGCGACACGCTGCCCAGCCCCGCTGGAGGGTAAACCTGGAATAAGTTGACAGGCGACCCACTGCCCAGCCGTGCTGGAGGGTAGACCTGGAATAAGTCGACATGCGACCCACAGCCCAGCCGTGCTGGAGGGTATACCTGGAACTAGACAACAGGCGACCCATTGCCCAGCCCTGCTGGAGGGTAGACCCTAACTACGTCGGGAGACCCACTGCCTAGTCCCTACTAGAGGGTAAACCCTAAGAGTGTCGTCGGGTGACCCACAGCCCAGTCTCTGCAGGAGGGTAGACCCTAAAAGTGGCGGGTGACCCACTGCCCAGTCTCTGCTGGAGGGTAGACCCTAGAAGCTGATGAGTAACCCACTGCCCATCCCCGCTGGAGGGTAAAACTCAGAACTTTCCTGGCCATCTCTATTGGAGGGTACACCCCTAGCCAACCGAACACGTAGTGGGTATCGCGTAACCACCCAACTCCAGAACAACTCACCCAAAGGGGTTCAGCGCATGTTCCATCACTAGGTGTCACTTGCACCGCTACCGGCCGATCTATCAAGAACAAAACCAGGGGGAGATCACTCAACCCTACTGGTCAAACAAACGTGCACAGAGGGACCCTCTACATAGTGATAGGTCAAAGTACGCAAAACAGAACACGACACGCACATGGGGCCCACATGATGTGTGGCAACAAGTCAACCCCAACCAAGCGCACGAACATCTCAGGTACAAACCACATGTACCTCTAAGTGCTCTCGTATACTCCCAGAGTATGCCACGTCTCTAACCCAAGGGCTATCGTGCAGACGACACCCAACATCAATGTAATGGTGTGACCTAACATTTCCACCTCAAAAGCCCAGGGACGGCCAACCACATCTCGTGAACCAATTATATCACTCTCCCAAGAGTTCGTGATCACATGCCAAGGGTCCGCTACAAACAAGGTAGGGAGAACCACCAGTAGAGCACCTTCCATGCTTCCACATTTTGCAAGATCACGCAAGAGGCTCTACAAAAACAAACGGATCCCACTATTGTAATCATTGAGGAAAAAAACACGAGATTGAATACTTACTCGCCTCAAATGGATAACCGATGGAAAAAGTCACCAACACCGCCTCACGCCCGAACGACGTCCCGTGATCCCAAGCCTCGGCCCTGAAAACAGTCGGGCGCATCGCACCATTTCGATCCTCTCAGGAAAACACATCAAAATCATTACTCACTTGAGTGCAATGGATATCCGGAGAAAAAGATGCATTCTGGTGCACCATACATGAGCGGTGCTTCGTGGTACCCACATCCCGATCCCAAAACTCAACAAATGGATCGCACCGTTGTGATCCTCTTGAAAAAGTACATGAAATGAACTTTTCACTTGTCCAAAACGGACACCTGGTGAAAAGCTGGAAATCACCGTCAAATCCTAAAACGGCCCTCGTAGGCCCCACACCCTCGTGCCGAATTAGGGTGGGCAGATTTCACCATTGCAATCCCCTTGGAAATACATCCATAAACAACTATTCGCGTGCCCCGAACGGACGTCCGATGGAAAATTCGTGAAACGCTGCACGCAGCTCAAAAGATGGGTCAAGGGGCCCATGCCTCATATCCAGTCTCAACGCCCAAAACTGCCTTGGAAACCTCCGCCTCAGTGTTGGGGTCGCAATGCCACTGACGGCGCTCAAAACGGACGTCAGACGAGTCCGCGCCGTCCAAAACAAGAATCTCGGGAAAAATGCTCGTCCACCTAAAGACGCGTCACGCCTCTGAGACCCATCGTTTTGGGAATTGAAAATTCTCTAATCCTTCTCAAAACGTTCCCCTCGATGCAAGGTCCATGCTGCCACTGATAGCACGCAAAACAGAGTCCCGTAGCGAAAGCTACGGGCGTCGGGAATTCCAAAGGGGGAAACCCCCTTGGGCCTGACCGGCCCGGTCCGGCCGGTCCGCGCCCAGCCGGCCCGCGGCCCGGCCGCGGGCCCGGTTCGCTCTGCCACGGACCGCTGGCCATGGCCTGTCACCACTGACCAGCCATGATGGCCAGTCCCCTCCTTTTCCGCAGCGACCCGCGTTGCGCGGGACGCGGTCGCTGCACACGGGGCCGCGCACCCTGCGGCCCCCATTCCTCTTCCCGCTACGTCGGCGCCGCCTGAGACCCCACATCGCCGTCACCCTGAAGCCGGCCTCTCACCAGACCAAGCCGCCTCATGCTGAGATGCCGCCGCCGCCTGCCGAAGAGATTCTTCCGCCGCCTGCCGAGGAGAAGCCGTCGTGCCTCGGACAGCCGGAGCACCCAAACCGGCCGGAAACAATTCCAAAACCCGCGACATTCGACGATCAACCCCGGCCTCCTCCGAGCTCGGATTTTGATTCCTAAATATGCGTTGAAAAGATGAAAATGTATACTACGCATCTATGTGATTTTTTTGAAGGTTTAACCTCAAATATACATATAAAATTTCACTCAATGGTAGGCTCGGGAATGAAAACGCAACGGAAACCTCCTACCTCGCTGGGCTTCGCCCGGAGCTTCGCGTCGATCCACCGGCATCACCGCACCTCGCCGGAGTTGCCTCCCTGGATTGTCTCACCGGAGATGGATGACGAGAGGGGAAAGGGTTTTGCTAGGTGGTTTAAGAGAGAAGTTAAGGGGAAGGGTTTAAATAAATTAATTAATGATTTAATTAATATAAAACCCCTGAAAAGACCCGCATCCGAAACTCCCGACGGGGTCGAGGTTAAGCCTCCCCTAATGTAAAAACCACCTCTCGAGCACAACGGCAGTCTCAGAATTTTAATCTGAGCCCCCGTTCAAAAGTTATTAAACTCAACGCTCGAGGGTGCGAAATTACGAAAACGCCCTTGGGGCCATTTTTCACAGACGGCCCGCCCCCGCAAAACTTATACCCCTCCTAGGGTAAACGGCATGCTCCAAACTCAACAGTTCCATCATTTTTTCCATCTGAGGCACTATTTAGAATATACCTTTGTTTCAACATTAAACGAATTAATTAATTTATTTAATCCTTTTAACATTCCAGAAGTGGGCGAGGGGTCCAAACGTCCCGCGCTGACATGTTTTATGTCTTTCCTAGGGTAAACACCCCATTCTGAACCCATCCGTACACTCAGATCTCCAATTCGGATCACTGTTTAGGATTTATCACATTTATTTGGCGTTTATAGTGTGAACTCACTAAAAACTCAACTCCGGCCACACCGGGGCTCGGAATCGCACACCGTCTGAAGGCTCTGCTCTGGAATATCATCAAGAATATTCCAAATTCTTTCACAGAAAAAACCAGGTTCTTACAGTTACAGAAATAGGTTTTCTAATATCTTATTATGGGTTTTAATTTACTTGATTGTGGAAAATGATTTTTCCTGTGAAGGTGTTTATTTTATACACTCAATATAAATTTAAGGAAATGGTAAATTTTATAAGAGTTTATTTGTTTTTCATAGGACTAATAGTTGTCCTTATTTTTTTCCCCATAATAAAAATTGTATTCACATAGGATTTTTTAAATTTTTATAGGTTTTAAAGAACATTTGTGAAAATAATGTTATGAAATGAAATATTATGATTATTTTTCGTATATAGAAATCATGTTTTACTTAAACAAGTTTCATTTTGTGAAAAAAGGATAATGACTGATAATTTTCTATATGAAATTTATGAGTTATCCTTGATTTGGATTTTATTAATTTTCTAAAACTCCATACCAATGAGAGTCTCAAGATTGAAAAACAAATAAATCAACATTAAATTCACTAGAATATATAGTATTTATGTTTGTGTCTTAACATTGTTACCATTGATTATTCTCACCGTAGGAGAGAGTTACCTTAAATTTTCCATTTTTTCCCTTTAACAATTATTTACACAATCATTCATAATATATTAAATATTTTTTTCTTGAGATAAAATTTAACTTATCATCACATTTACCATATTTATTCCATGTTTCATGCCTGTTATCAATATTTTTAAATTAGTTAATACCCAATAGATTTTCCTTCTTCTATAAATGTTAGATGAGTTTAAGAGGATTTATATTAAATTCCAATTTTGTTCACCTTAATATTGGATTCCATTATTTTCCTATAGTGGAAATCATATACAAATATTACATGTCCATGACTTTGAACTGTTTAAAAACCCCTCAATTTCTAAAAAAAGAATTTCATTTTTATTACAAAATGATATTTGAAAGTATTTTCATTTATTATGGGGAAATTAATATCTTTGTTTATTGTTTTTTGGAGTATACATACATTTATGTTTCATTAATCCAGAATTCCATAATTGATAGTTTTATATAACATTCCTCGCCCATATTTTTATGAAAACATAAATGATCTCCTTAAAATTATGAATAATCAGAATTAGTATAACAATTTTACTAGAAAATCAGTTGTCATACTTATTATTGTATATAGATGATTAATCATTTTATTGTTTAAAACTATAGCCTTAATAGAAATAATCTCATTAAAAGGAATATATTCCATAAAAATTTTGAGAGTGGTTGTTTTCTCATCATCTTGTGACGATTCAACTTATATTACTACCTTGTTAATTAATATTACTGCAAACTCAAGATACATTAAATTTATAGTGTTTTATGGTCATCATGAGTTTTCAAAATATCCCAACATATTATTTGAATAATATAAATCTAATTTTCATAAAATATTCACTCTTAATGTATAAAATTTTCATGATCACGTATTCTTTTGTTGATATTCAATAGTTTGAAGTGCATGACATCAATGATTTCATTTTATGTATCTATAAGTTCATTAATAAATACGTAAAAAATTTATTCTTTATGTTATATCATAAAATTATTCTTAATAACACATATAATAAATATATTTGGATCATTACAGAGTAAAATATTTTTCTACATTTACATACATGATTTTGGGGAAGGAGTTCTAAATATGTACCTTCCTAGTGAAATTTATTCCCTATTTCATTATCATCATATTCCAGGTATTATATTTTATATTCTAATCCATAAATATATTTATTTATATTTCTAAAGAAACTCATTAGTAGAGTTATTGATTTAATAATTTATTTTATAATCAAAATATTAAATTGAATATATATATTAAAAATATTCTTAGAATAAACTCACTTCTTGCATATGATAAATTTTATTGGATTTGTTAATATAAATTATATTCTCATTTCCATCAGATAGTGGATGAAACCTCTTATAAAAATTCTGATAATCATCAATCAGATGCTTAATATCATCCTCCTTCTTTGAATTCATACATCATTGGGCCAAAAACAATCAGGTTACTTCAAATAGAAGTATACTCGGTTAACATTAATATATGAGAAACTATCATAACTACTTGATGAAGCATCTTAGTAGCATAAAAAACAGTCATCATGTCAAATATTCATGAAAATAATGAGAATGTTTAAATCCAGTTATAGTGAACATATATTTCATACTATGTGATTATCCAAGTAGATTTTATAGTCACACAATGTGGGTGGTAATGAAAGAGTGGTTTTCATTTATCAAAATATTACAACAGAAACTTTTACACCATTATGTTTCTAAAAATATTTAATACCTTAAACCATATATCATAAAGCTACTGGTATCATTATTTCATTAGAATAATTTAAAAGTGATAAAATATAAAAGGATATAATTTTTGGCAGTTTGCGTATACTACATATATACATGATTCCAATATTACATTGGAAATAATATATAAAACATATTGAATTTAAATATTATACATCATTAAAAAAATTAAAATATTTATTCATTATATCATTATAAAAATAAAAAATTATTGGTGTCCTGATATCTTAGTAATTTTTACATACAATAGAAGCTATCATGATTAACTAATTAACAAAAAATATAGAAATTAAATAACTAAAAATAGAAGTGCTTTGATTAATAAGTTATTATGAAGGATAATATGTTAGAAATTATTGTTGAATAATTTCATATAAAAAATCTCATGGGACTCAATCTTATCCATTAATATTAAAAATATTTAAATAATCACAAGGCAATAACTAATCATATAATAATGGAATGAATGATATTGAAAATATGAATCTTAGATACAAGTCCTTATTTGTAAAAATCATACATAGGTTGGTAATTCCTCAGTTAAATACCCTATCTGGTTTATCTCATGATACCAACTGATGCATTCAAGGGATATAACATTTCCCTTCCACCACATAATAATTAAAATCAGTTTATCATTTCAGAAAATAATATTACTTAATCAAAATTCCTTAAAAATATAATTATCCATATTATAAGAACGAGAATAAGAAATGTTGATACCTTCTCCAGTAAAAGTAATAAAAAGGAATATAGAGAAATAATAATTATTGAATCATTGTAACATGTCCCCAGTGTAGAATTACTGAAATAAATCAATATTGCTGTTATTGAATATAAATTTCATGAAAATTTCATAAAAAACATTATTTTGGAATATATAGTTTTCTATTTGAAATTATATTTTAAAAAATAAATATTTTAAAATTACTAAAAACAAATCATTGAAATGAATCATGGAAAACATTAAATAATGGTTTAAATCATTGATTTGACATGAAACTGATAAATTGTGTACATTTTTAATTATTCAACTGAAAGCATTCTTTTCTCACATCTGCCAAAAAGGTCAAAGATAACTCATTCAAAAATATAATATAAGATTCCGTGAAATTTATTTTTTAAAAAAAATTTACATTGGTAATAATATCTCTATTAAAATATATATAATAGTAAAAATATTCTTTTAAGAAATATACAAAAAAAATTATTGAATAAAAATATTCTCGACCAAGAAGAAAATAATTGTATGATTTCTATAAAAAAACATGATTTTGAAATATTTACTAATTAATGAAGGTAAAATGAATAAAAAACATAAAACTTATAGAAATAAACATATGATAAGAAAATAAATTTTGTTTATTAAAGAAAGATCATATAAATACCCTAGTAAAAAAATAATAAAAAACAATCTTCAATAATGACGAGAATATGAAATAACATATTACCCCTTATATAATATTTGAATCATAATCCAATATAAAGATATAGATTCAATTGATTCATTATTTACCATTAATAAAAAAATAATCATGATATATCATGTAAAATTTCATGTATATACAAAAACTTAATTAATGAATCGGTGGATAAAACATATGTCTTAGAGAAAAAAATGTGAGATATAAAACACATAAAATGGTTGTATTATTGGAGTGAGAATTTACTCAGTGAAGTGATTATTTTTTAATAAATTAAATCCTCAAAATCTATTGTAAATGATAAAGAAAATCATTAATGTTCCTTACACACATAATATTATCCTATCAATTATAATATAGAAGTAATATAACCAAATGGATTATAATTGCATAATTAAACCCATAACCTCAAGTACAACTTCCTTATTATGATTTTGAACATCCTATATAAAAAAAATTATTCTATTTTTATTATAGAAACATGATATTTTATATCATACAATATATGATTTATAAATAAAATTTATCACCCATTTATTGGCAAATATTAATTAAAATATTTATTTTTTGTGATAACTTCTTTGTTTTTCATTTATGTTTTTGTTCAGTAGTTCTGGTCCTTGTAAATTTATCATGGTTAAATAATCTATGTAATTTTAATCTTGATATGAATATTAAATATATTTTTTAAATATATTTATCATAATTCGTATAATGTGGAAAAAAAATTGCATTATTCATGGAGATGGTAGTTAATACATACTAATAAACAATGTTTCCACTTTTTTATGGATGAAAATAAATAATGATAACTAATAATTCTCTTTTAGAGTGTAATTTTTTATATAGTATATCGTATATATATAATATAAATATATACTAATTATAATCTATATAAAATTAAAAAAACAAATCACATCACGTTGTGAATGTGTTCGTCTATAGAAATTCGCGGGTGATGTTTTCATTTTTGAAACTATTATAGGGTGATAGGTTAGATAACATATTTTAATTAAAATGTATAATTAATTTATATTTACCTTGTATAAAAATTAAACCAATAATAATACCCATACATAAAAGATAATGACTTAAAATTCATTCTATCACAACATGATGATGATAAAATGTATATATGGGTGAGTGATACATTAACATCTGATTGGAAGAATTTTTTTTAGAAAATAGTTGTTTCATAATGAGAATAATATTTAAATTTATTTCTTTTATTATAGTTATTATTTTATAATGAATACAATATATTTCGAGGAGGTAAACATTCTTGTAAAAAGAATGTGATCAGTTAAGGGTATTACCTCTTCATTGAAAGAAGTCCATTAGAACATTTTGATGGACCCTAGGGTTTGTCTTTTGTGAATAAAACAACCTAAAAAATAGATAAGGATTCTTAGCAGATAACACTATTAATTTTGGATAAGATAACATGTGCTATGTCGTGTGTGGAGAAATGGAAATATCGTTCTTTTTAATAGTGAAGTGATGGACCCACCAAGAATTAATAACAATATTTAAATAAAAAAAATTAATTTTTAGGTAAAAGTGGATCAATTTGGCCATAATTTAGGCTATTAGAAAAGGATATTGTATTAATAACTACAACCAATAGATATTGCAATGCATTATGTGGTGTTTTGAACCAAATTATTTGGTTTAACCCCTTACTTACACTCTTTTAAACTTAACTGTAGTAAAACATTTTTCACTCACAAAGGCTTATAATTTTACATATATGGAATAAATTTTCCAAAAAATGTTAATGATATAATATTTTCAACCATACATTATCATATATGTACTCTTAAAAGATATTTGTTATTTTTGTATACTTTAAGAAAATACTATTTTCAAAATATATTATTAATAAAAAATTTTACAACATTAATTTAATTTAACATTAAATAAATATAAAAATTGATTTTTAATATAATAAATTAAAATATCCCTAATATAATGTTTGTAACTATAAATTTCATCGAAAAAAATAATTTTATAATCTCTTTTTTCTTTTAATAATATAAAAACATTATTTAAATTCTTAGTTAATTGAATAAATATTTTGTTAGTGTTGTGTATGAATTTAATCTTACTATTCAATTAATATAAATGTTAAATAAATTAAAATGATAAATATAATTAATTTATGATAAAAATATGTTTTTTATATTACTTAATGACATATTATAATAAATATGTGATCATATAAATTATATTAATAATATGATGGTGAAATTTTGGAATTTTATTTATTGAAAAAATATATGTTTGTCACAACCAATGAAAAATATCTCCAATATGCCATATATTTGAATTTTTTATGAATATGATCAAATTAATCCCTTATAATTAAATAATTATTACGACCCGTCCCTCGGGGCCCATGTTGTGACATTCCTAAAGCCCACCTCTTGATGGCCAAGGGTTTCTTACTAGCATTGAAGGCGTCAACTTGCAAGTGGGTGGGATTTCCCTAAGTACATCTATGCACATGAACTCTAAAACCCATCCCACAAACTGAAATTGGAAAACAGGTATACTGAAAGAAGTGCTGAGTACAAGTACACCTGAAACAAGTGGGCCAGAATATAGACCCAACAAAAGATCTGAAAACAAAAAAGTACAATGGGACTCATGTATCCATATTTTATAACCCCACTAGATGATAACAGTAGTGTAGATATTTTATTCCTAAGTAGTACTTCTTGTCCACCTGGTCCTACTATGCCGCACCTATTCCTAGGCCACCTATTCCTCTGTCAAAACTTTTGTCATTTACATAAGACAAATCTCATATAGGAGAAGCCCATGAATGGGTGAGTAACACAATACTCGGTAGCGGACCTCAGTCCACTATGTAAAAATACCACAAAGAAAAACCACAAAGCAAGGAAAGCTCAAACAAGGTATATTCTAGAGTAGGAAAGGGTCATCGGTAATAGTGAATAATGTTCTGTATTGTTGACGAACTCATCCATGATGAATCGTTGCTCGTATGCTAGGCAATTTTGGACCCACACTATTTCTATTTGGCCGTCGGCCCACTTCTAATCCACATGGACACTGCTCATCTATTGAGCTATTAAATATCCACCCGGTTGATGCTCATCTATCGAAACAAAAAGGATTCACATGGACGTTGCTCCATCCATCATTCATACATCAAGCACCATGAATTACTACATAAAAATAACCCAAAGTACTATCTCATAGTAAGGATTCCAACCAAATGGATATCATATTGAAAAAACACATGTTCTATATGGTACAGACCATTTAGTAAACAGGGGCTAGTTGCATTCGGTCCTGGTTCGACTCGGTCAGACCGACCCCACCATTCCCAGCCTGGGGTCCCACATATCTTGTATTTATGCCTCTCCAGTTAGGCCTCAATGGGATTAGATTAGGTTGGTAGTGGTTTCAAACACCCGTGTCACCCAGTGACCCAGTATTATCCGACCCGTCCCACTTGGGTAGGTCGATCTATTTTTCCCACTCAGGCCTCATATAGGCCTATGTGTTCTGAAGTTAACTCGCATTCCTGATCTACTAAAATGGATTGGCTTAAGGAACTGACTAGGAAACTCGGGAATCCCGGTCCAAAATGACCGTCTCACCCTAGTGGTTTGGCCAGTTTGGCCCGGCCTGGAAGGCCTATCCTGTATATCCCAGACAGGTTCGTCGGGTCTGAGTGGGGGAGCACAAGGCCGTTTAAAATAGATACCCCACTTGTTCAACGCAACATTATTATGTGGTATGCTTCTCCATATAGTAGTCAGTGGTACCGTGTTCTAGCTCAAGGTTGTGGTCGACGTGTTGTGGCCTCCTGTTGCCTCGTCGCGGCACATGTCAGGCGCATCCCTCCTGCCAGCTTACGACGCATGTTGGCGGTCCCATTCATTCACCACTAGGATCAGCAGGTCGTGACTCTCTTTTCACCATGGATGACCAACCAGCATGTCACCTCCCTCCACCAGTGCACACCCCTTTCGACTGCTACCACTAGCGTTGATGTGAGGGTGATTCTTTCTGTTGGCCACCAGAGTTTTTTCGGTAGTCCGTTTGTTGAACCATTTGAGTATACAGAATCATGGGGATGCTGCCTTCACTACAAAGGAAATGAACATGCCTTGCGTCGATTCGATTAATTTTTCCAAAAATAACACCAAATATAAGGGGTCAGGCCTTGATTTTTTCGCCTGCGCCCTCCACATTATAGGATTAATGAAGGGGAGGCCCGGGATTAAAATTATATCAACAATGAAATTAACCCCAAATAGAAAACCCAAGAACAACACCATCCTTCAATAACTCGCGATCCGAAGATTATTTTGTTCATTGGTTAAGCCACATTTTTTATTTTGAATAAGGAGTAGGGAAAACAAAAAATAATTCAAACCCTTATCCCATTAACATTTATTGCCACAACGTTTTGTCCTTGAGGGTCTGAGATATCCATGGCGTTATTTGTTCTTATAAGTAAATATAAGTCAATGACATTCTATATGCATTCTTTTTTCTTTTTTGTGTAATTAATCCATCATTGGTTCATTAGAGTTCATGGAAATTTAATCCCCCTTTTCACCAGCTTGTAAACTATTAAAAAGAAAACAAGTCACATATATTCTTCTATTTTGATGGGACGTCACATCATTAAAGTGTCCACACACTGTGTGTTGACAAGTCATTAATGAGATCCATTATTTTGCCTCATATCTACCTCGTCGCTTCACCAAAGTATCATCGTGTCAACACTCATGGGTGAGAAAATATATAAAATAAATATTTAAGTTATTTGATTATTTTTCTCGATAAGTTTGAAAATTATCTTTTTCATTTGGCCCTTACTAGATGAAGATAATTTCTTTCTAGGAGAATCCTGGAATTCTTAGTTAAACAGTTCCCTGGGATTTTGGATCTAAGAATCATTCAAAAGATTGAAACACTCACTCACATTTTTAATGAATATGCCTTAAAAAGGAAAAAATTCTATCCTGGTCCGACATGGCCTTGGAATCATGCGCCGCCAGAGCGTGTGGTCTCAAAATAATTCACTATACATTAAAAAAATTACATGTAAATTCTAGGACAATAAAATAATAGATATTTTTGGGTTGTTTTCTAATTTCTTATCAAAATATTTTTAACCATAATTACTAGTTTTACCCATTACTGATGTGATAAATTTAATCATGGTTATTATTCAAAATTTTAATAAAATAAAGGGTCATATTAGCCAACATTGATTCACTAGATTCGAATTATGGAATCAATTTTTTATGAATATATTTTTAGAATAGTTATTAATTATTTTATTATAAAAACACAAAACACAATGAAGAGGTGGATTTTAGAAAATTTACATTTTTATGTATAAAAATGAATTTATACCAAATTCAACCATAAATCTAATCAAATTTAACATAATTGAATTATTAATATTATATGAAAACATATTTTAAATTAAAAAATATTAAATCCAAAATACCCTTTGTATATTCATTAAATAAAAATACATTTCTGAATAAAAAAACAACAATTTTATATAAAATCTATCTTTTCAAAATAACCTCAAAAATTCATTCTATGATATTATTTAGATTATGATTAATAATTAATATAATTTCTAACTAGTGAAATTTTGTAAATTTCTAGAAATTAATTATAATATTCACTACCAAAAAAATAAAAGAAATAATGTTTTTAAAATGTATTTTTAAAATTAAAGTGGCTTTACTAAAAAAATACTTGTTTTGATCTTTTATCAATAAATTTTTATTGATTCAATACATTATATATATATATATATATATATATCATAATACATTTAATCTTAATATTACATTTGTATTCAATGTCATGCTCATAATAGAAATATTTAAATAATAAAAATTTGTGGTTTAATAATGTTTTGTGCTTCATGTTTCATATGCTAAAAAAATAAAATTATTTTAAACTATTATTTTGTTAAATTACACCCTAATTTAATAAATCTCATCCTAATAATATAAACATGATCATGGTTACAAAAGGACATAAATTTAAAACTTCTATTGTTGAAAACCACATCATCAAAATGGTAATAAAACATCTTCTTAATAAGAGGGAAAGAAAAATAAAAAAAATAATATGGGATAACAAATATAAAGGTCTCCATGAAGTAGAAAATTAGTTATAAGTGAAAATAAGGATATATAATATAAAACTAATTCTATGGGACTACTAGATAATTATATAGAACATGGTTAAGTGAAATGTAATTTCAATGAAACCATAAATCTATTAGGGTTGAAAATATCATCAATTTAAAAAATGATTGTATTATGTTTCCTATTTATTTTAAGACCACATCATTATGGTAAGGAAGACCATTACAAGATTGAAAATGAAAATAATATAGTGTAATTACCTAAGAATTATATTTTCAAACATTAATTTATTTTGACCAAAATAATGTCCTTTATCTAATTGATGTGTTTTCTATATGAATTTTTTGTGGCTGAAGAAGTACAATCAAATTTGAATAGATCACATAATAATTACAATGATGACATGATATTACTAAAATATTTAGATATTAACCAAAAACAAAATATTTTGAATATTGTCAAAGAATTCACAAAATGAATAAATATTCGGATGATGAAATAAAAAAATAACCTAATATGCCTAAATGGTAACACCCAAGGTTGAATGAAATTAATTTTTTAAATTAATATTCTTAACATTCATTCAAATATTCCTAACCAAGTAAAAACCTATATTAAGGAAAAAAATTATAAAATATTATCCTGATATTAATTAATCATTTATCTTTAATCTACATTAGTCCCTAATAAATACATATACCCGAAAATGTGCATTCCATAATCCAATAATATTGAAAAATTATAATCATTTTAATATATCACCTATATAACCATTATGCTACATTAAAATAATATATTATTCAAAATAATAATATATCCTTTATTTATCAAATAAAATTCCATATTATATAATAATATTATGGTTATCTTAATAATATTACAATCCCAAAAAATATAGTGTTCTTTTTCTAAAACAACATAAGTCACTTAATAATCAAATAACATTTAAATAACATGTTTATTAAAAATAATGTCATCCAAAATTGGAAGAAAACCAAATTATCAAAAAATCATAGATCATATTAACCATATATATCATCAATAACCATATACTTTTCCCTCAAAATATAAAATTATTATTCCTCAAATTATTATTTTCACATATACTTATCCAAAGGGTTTTATTCCTGTCATTTTCATAGAAATTATCATTGTTTATATTAATATAACTTCACATATAACCTCCAAATGGGAATTTATTCTTTTAATATTATTATGGACCATAGATTTATTACTCTGATAAATATTAGGTTTCTTCTATGTCACTATGTAATTCATTTCCATAGGTTCTATTATATCGATCAATATAATGTTTCATATTGAAATTTTGAATTACCCTAAAAATTATATTGGAGTGTAACACCCCTAGGAAAACAAGACATAAAAGAATAAATGTTACTATACATGTTAACAAGGTGCACCTTTTTTGGGAGTCAAACTTCTTAGAACTCCACAGTTAAGCATGCTTGGCCTGGAGTAGAAAGCTGGTTGGGTGACCTTTTGGGATGTTTCCTAGGGTGTGTGTGAATGAGGACAAAACACACTAAAAGAACACGTGATGGCCTTTGGGGAAATTCATTACTCTGATAAGTGACCCTTGTGAGTAAGAGCCCATGGTGTGTTGGGAAGGCAACCAAGGTATTAAAGGAGACCCATGGGGTAGGATAACAATGTTCATGGACTGGGGAGGCGGGATGGGACAAAATGGTATCAGAGCCAATACCCAGCTGGAAGTGCTTAGGCACTACTTGGGTTTGAGGCTTGGGATCCACAACGAGGGTGTTGTGTTTTAAAGGGGTAGATAATATAACACCCATGGAAAAGTGTGACTAAAATTACTAAATGTTACTAACCATGTCAATAAGGAGCACCATTTTTTGGTAGACCACCTGATTAGAACTTCACAGTTAGGCATGCTTGGCCTGGAGTAGAAATCAGGATGGGTAACCTTCTAGGAAGTTTCCTAGGGTGTGTGTGAGTGAGGAAAAACACACTGAAAGAACATGTGTTGGCCTGTGGGGACATTCATTAGTCTAACAAGCGACCCTAGGGAATAATATCCTATGGTGTGTTGGGAAGGCATTCATGGTATTATAGGAGACCCATGGGGTTAGATGACAAGGTTCATGGCCCGGGAGGGCGGGTCATGATAGGAGAGTGTCAAAATATGGACATAATAATGGAATACTCACCATTTACAAATAATATAAATTAAATATATTAGCAAACAAATATTTAGGGGGTTATTACCCCAAGATAAATCTATGCCAAAAACCACATCTAATAGTTGTGGAAAAATAAATATGTATATCTAGTATGACCATTAAATCACTACCTTAATAATATTGCATGTGGAAATTATATACATACACTTAGCATCATTTTTATTCATATTTTTTTGTTCCCTATAATATATTTTTCTAAATATAGATCCCACGGTTTCTACTAAACATCCTCACAAACCATCTATAAATTCCAAAACCACAGTAGTACATTATGAAGGATCATAGTATTACATTTTCAGATGCTTTAAAGAAGCACATACCAATTTTCTGTATAGTATAATTGTCATGGGGAACTAGATATATACATTCTCAGTATTTTACATTGTAAATAAAATATAAATCATATTTAAATAAAATATTTTACATTTTTGGTCTCATTCAATGATTTTTTCTTCATATCTTAGTGTAAGGAAAATCAGTTTAGTTGATATCATATACTTAGTAAGGGTTATGTAAAACAAACAATGTCCTGATAAATGACTCCAAACCATCATGGGAGTTTATTTAATTGAAAACACAATCCACTTAATAAATATTTTAAGAATAAAAAATAATATGGAAGGAATAAATAATGGAAAAATAATTCTATATAAATAATCACATAATATGAAACATATCCAAGGATATATTAACAATAGAATAACAACATATACATCATAAAATGTTGTCATAGGGGTGAAATTTATAGTTCTCAACATTTAAAACATACTATCATGGCATCGTTCCAAGAGCTGTTACATAAATGTGTATAGCCACAACCAAATACTAAAATGTGATTATCTCATGAGATCTAATGATGAATCAAGGGGACATAATAGACCCCATCCATCACTTTATATGAAAAATTCATTCATTGTATGAATAATTAATTCAATATGATCAATTTTCATTATTAATCATTCACTATATATTTTTGATGAACAATAATATAGAATGTCAATAATTTCCCAAATAAAATGATCATACACCATCATGGTTAAGAATAAGGATGGTATCATTACAACATATCCCCAATGTATCATATTAAAAATAATGTATTTTTTTAATTGGTAGAAATACCATTAAAATATCATTAAAAAATTCTTGATGAATATACCCTGTCTCATTTGAATTTAATTTTTTCTAAAAAATAATAATAACAGTAATAACATTTACAACAAAAATATTACTTGAATAATTTATATATTGATTTAATTCATTGATATTTCATACTAATGGGAAATTCTCTTCATTCCATATAAGTAAAAATAAAATATTATTTTTATAATTTAGAAAAAAAATACATAAAATTACCATGTTCAAGAATTATTAAAACAATATTTCCCACAAAAAATAAAAAAAATACTTGGGGTAATATTTTCATTAACAAATAATTGGATAATATTAAATATATAACATAGAATATTATGAAAAAATTAATATCTGTGAAAATGATTCCTTAACGAGTACAAAAACAAATTTGGTTTCATTAAAATCATGTTTTCGATATCATGAGAACATAATGAGTTGAGAATAATTGAAAACAAATATCCTCAATAAATAAAAAGGGGTGGTAAAATCATATTGGGTTTATGATATAATGTTCTTATAATTTTCTCATTACATACATAAAGAAAAACAATCCCAATTAATGAATGGATCATTAAATAGCCCCTTAAACACTTTTTTAACTTTTGAATCATAATTTCCATGAAATAAATAAACTAAAATAAATATTTATATACCATCAATATAAGTATAATGATGATATATTTTATCCAATGATTAGTATGATAACCAAATAAAATAACCATATTGTATATATGGTATATATCTCATGGAAATAGATGTGATATGAGAAACACATACCAAGATCATTTCATTTGAGTAAGAATTTAATCAAGGACGTTATTATATGTAATAAAATGTAAATATACATAAAAAACTTGAAATTAAACAAGAAATAGAAATAATATATTAAAAAAACCATATGTTATCAAATTATTATGTTGAAATAATTAATCCAAATGGAATGAAATTTAATATTAAACACCCTTAACTGAATACTGAATTCTATCATATTTTTCAAAAATAAATTATAATAATATAATTTATTATAAATATATAATATAAATCTAATAATGTATATAATATAGTATATTTTTTATTATAACCTATTATCAATCAGTTTATAACAATTCATTATTAAAATTACTATTTTTGGTTATTACAGCTTCATTTTTCATGTATATATTGTTTTGATAGTTTTGGTTATTATACTTTGATCATGGTTCCATCATAACTAAATTCACACTCATGTTTTTGATATCCCATATAAAAATTATATAAGTAATTTTAAATATTCATAAGTGGTAGATATTTAATAATGAATTACCCCATTCTTTGATACTGTAGACCATATGTACTCATGAAGGTTGTTTAGACTTTTCATGTGATAGATTGAAAGAAGGGAAAATAATAACTCACCTTTATAAGATATCTTTTATATAATATATATACCATATATTCATTAAATAGATCATTATTACTATCCATATAAAATGAAATTGAAAAATGAATCACATAGATTTGTAAATATGGTAGTCCACACATATGTCTGAGTGACGTTTTAGTTTTATAAAGGATTAGAATGTAAGATGGTATTTAAAATATTAAAATTCCACTGGAATAGTTATCTCATAATTATAACATATAACACATTATTTCATCATATTAACAATCCATAAATGAATGTGCATAAAAATTATTTATAGAGCAATGTGGATATAGTATGTCATACATACCAATGAGCAGTAATTTCCCATTAAATTTTAAGGAAAAGTGGGTGGAAAATGGTGGTTCCCTAATCATAATAAAATTTATGATTATTTTGGGTACTTTATTTTTTATTTAATTATATATTCTATATATTTATAAGACGTAAAATAATATGTATAAATACTGTGATCGGTTTTGGTAATAACCTATACTTCGAAAGAAATTATTTAGATATATCCTTAATGACCATATAGATTATATTTTTGAATCATTCAACAAGCATGGAATGGATATGAATATTAAAAAGATATATTTGTAGGTATTTTTTGAGATATGAGGGTATAGGTAATAAATATAAAATATAATTGGTTGTAGCATTTTGTATTGAAAAAAAGGGATCGTATGGAATTAATAAAAAACAAAAATTTAAAAATTCATTTTCATGATAAAGTGATATAATGTATCCATAATATCTAATATAAGTTTGTTTATAGTATAAATGACTCAATCCTTAAAATTTTGGTCTCATTTTTTTATTATTAACTTTATCTTTTGGTAAAACACCTTAGATTAAATATTTTAACTATAAATACGGTAACACATTTTACCAATCTGAAATGGAAATAATTTCACAAATAATGTAATGATTGTACCATTTTTTTCATCAGATGACACATTAGAAAATATCATATCTTAATTTTCTAATTGAATCATTTTTATTACTTTTAAATAATTTAATAAATTATTATTTACAAAAAATATAATTAATGTTCTTTTTAAACAATTCATTTAATTTTACATTAAAAACATAATGACATATATTTAATTCGAAGATAAACCCTTAAATCATCACTAATATGTTATATTTATCATAAAAATTCATGGGACTCAATAATTTAGGGATGTTTTATAAAAATTATTATTTTATAAAATCATTTATTTTATTTTTCAGCTAATTTAATAAATATTTTCTTTGTGTTCTGTAACATTTTAAGATAATTATTCACTCACAATAAGTTATAATAATAATTATTGTAGGGAAAATTTAATAAATTAAATTCAAAATAATATTTTGGATTCAAACATAACAAATTATAATCCTTATGGGAATAAATAAGAAAATTAAAAGTGAGTCACATTTTAGGATTTTCAATACATAAAATATTATAAATGTCACCAAAAATGTTCAAATTGTTCGAAAATTCCATATATTTTAATTTTATATATATATGGCCAAATTACTCCCATAAAATGAATTAATTTTTGGTGTTTTGGTTTATTTTTATTTCCAAATCCCAATATATTTAGCCTCAATTATATGTTTTACCCTTTACTGATTTGAAAAATGTTACCTTGGAAACTAATCATAATACATAAAAACAAAATTGTAATATACAAAATGCTTCTAAGTCATTATTAGAAATATGGAATATTTTTTTTCATTATTTAATTTTTACATGAGTTGGAATTCAATTTATTCTAAAATATAAAAATTAAATGAAATATTGTTTTTTAAGAAAAATAACAATTTCCATATAAACATTGATATCATACCAAATTATACTATATAATTGATTCCAATTATCATAATTGTATTATTAATAATATAAGACAATATATTTTACCTTTTAACTACTTCAAAATGAAATTTATAGTTCTATATTATTGGACTAAAAGTATATATTTTTAATAATAATAGTTATTCACTATTTACTATGAAAAAAATCCTTTCATCATATTAAAAAATTCACAAAAAAAATTCAACATAGTGACTACAGAAATATTATAATTTTTATCAAATTACATTTATAATATCTAATAAATAACTATAAAAATCACTCACAAAACCAATAATTATCATTTTTTAAGAAAAATATCATTGAATAATAAAATTTCGTTACAAAACATTTTTTGTTTATTTCCAGAGAATTAATATATATATATTTTAATTCATAAGGTCCTTTATAAATATGTATATATATATCATCATCATATGGATAATAAAATTCCTACTCTCAAATTTAGTTTCTAATTAATGGAGGTCATTTTTAAATAATAATATTTTGTGGTTCTTTTAAGCTCGGTGTAGCGTGTTGTTTACTATAATGAACATAATGTACTATTAAAATCTTAAATTGTCACAAAAAATTTTCTATTATTATGTTTTATAATTTTTTTTGTTTTCCCAAAGACATAGATCCTCTTGATAAATATAAAAACAATTTGTTTAAAAAAATAGTGAAATATATTAATAAAATTTGACCTCATGGTGAGAACGTACTCCTTGTTTTATTCTATTATTATTGAGATACATGTATTATCCAATACGATAATATAATGGACTACATTTTTAGTGGAAAATTATTTTCCTTAAACCATTGGTTAATTATATGATACAATTAAACAATTAGAACCACCTTACAGGTTTATTATATTGGATCCCTGAAGTTAATAATATCCTCTGTGAACTAGAATATCTTTTCACTAAACACTAAAACCAGAAATTGAACTAAACAAAAGTCAAATTTATTCCTTATAAACTAAAAACATAACTTACAGCACACTTAGTACTTCAAGAACTTCATTATGGGAATATTCTATTGGATTCACATTATGTATGTATATCTTATAAAATCCAATCACTTGAATTGGGAGAGCTGACACTTCATCATTGTAATATGACGTTTTGGTATTTCATAACATCAACCCCTATGAACATTTGATAGATGGTGGATGAAAAATAATTTTCTTTCACTATTCACACATTCATATCACATCCGCTCAATGATGATAAATATTATCTAAAAACTCTCTAAATGATCTAAACAATTTATATAATTAATTTTTTCTAATCTCTTTAATGATTTGATATCTTCTAAATCTATGATTTATATAAAATTCATGTTTAGATTCTAGATCCAACCTTACATAAAAATGTAATTTCAAATCTATCAGAGCATCCTTTAAATTTTTTGTGACCTCCCATCATGCCTTATAAAAATCTCAAAAATATTCATGAACTCAATATTAATGAATATTATAGCATTAAATCATCAAGATCACTATATTATCATTAAATTTTAATATCACATGAATTTAAAGTATCTGAAAATTAGATGGTATACAATCGTACATATAAAATAAAAATATTCCATATAAAAAATTTTCTATATATTCTCTTTTATGTGTAATCAATTCCACCATTCACTCATTATCACTATTTACCTATATCTTAGAAACATTTATTGTCTTTTATCATCAAATCACTAAACTTATTCATCAACTCATATCCCATTCACTATTCTCAAAAACCATTCCTCAATAGGGACATCATCTTCTTTATTGTAATTATGTAACACCTTCATGCTTAAAAATCTCATTTTCACATTTCTCTATATATATAGGACACCTTCCATTCCCATTTTACTAAACCAATCAAACTACTCCATTCTATAAATAATCAAAAATTAATAGTTATTATGAAAGTATATGTGGTGACCTTTATCCATTTCACCAACATATTATTACAACATGTTATATGACTTCTCATTTTCATGAGAATAATTTATGTTTCTAAAGAATTTTTTTCTAATAAACATTAAAAAATAATTAAGACTACATTATATCTACCACTATTAGAGATAGTTTATTCATTACAAACTAGTTTTTACACTTTTATAACTCTTAAATAAACACTCCATAGTTCTTCATAACTATATCTAAAATCTTCTTTTTGTTCTTTAAACTATTGCTTCCAGAATTCTCAAATAATATAAATGTTAGTTGAAAATAACATGCTCTTCCTTACATACAATTATATATATATATATATATATATATATATGTTTCATATCCTATTTTCTATAATTAAATGCTCATACAAACCAATGTTAAACTAATGTTGTAAAAACACTAACTCTCTATTAATCTATTTCTTTGAATGTTCATCGATATATAATTTACTACTATTCAAGAGAATAATTATGGTGTATCTTCCCTTCTGCTTCTATTTTTATCAATCTTCTATTTACATTTAACCCTATAAAATTTCGCATGCTATTATACATGAATTATATAACATATCCACATAATTTACTAATTATAGATGTCATCTTTAGAATAATATTTTTTTAACTAAACATAGGTCATAATAAAAATAAAACTACAGTTATATCTTCAAATTAATATTATTAAAAACCATTATAATTTTAGATATCCAATCAGTCTTTTTAAAAATAATCTTCTCTTCTCTATCTTTCCAATTATTTTAATTTTTAAAAAATATCAAAACAACCTATTATTTGTCGAACTATTGTATGTAACTCTCAATGTCTACAATAAATAATTTATTATAAATAATTCCTTTTTTATCATATGATTATTATATACTCAAAACATAGGCACAGTCTGTATTTCAATACCACTACATTAATTACATGATCACCAAGTGTACTATAAGATATATTCTGATGGAATTACCGACCTCTCAAAAATAGTGATCTGAAATCTGACCTAATCAATCATTTACATTGAAAATATAATGAAATCAATAAAAATTACTCATTTAAAAATATCCCTTTTCAATAAATTATTCTACATTTCTATTATAATATCTATATCTATTTATTATACAAATTTATTTGTTCTCAAGATAGGTCACTCAGTGTATATCAATATTGAGTTTGTTGTTGTTTGAGAATTTTTTTCACATGAAATAATATACAATTGGATAATAACTTATAGGGTTCATGTGTAAAGAATAAAAAATAAATGGTTTTATTCCACATTATTTCTTCATGCATATGTTTCTCTTAGTAAATGAATTTAATTTTTGAAAGATGTACCTAATAAATTCTTATATTTGAAATTCATTGATTAATTATCTATGATGGAACTCCGTTAATTATGCCAATAAACTGTTGATAATTAATTCAAATAATATCCTTGGATTTTTTAATATATTTCTCTTTAAAAAATTTTATATCTTTTGAGGATGGGGTTGCATGAAACACCATTTTTAAATGAACCATAATATAATATTGAAATTATATTATTTTGATTAATAGTTGTCTCTTAGCCATTGGATTGCATGTTATAAATATATCTAAATAAATTAAGAGAATTTTTGGTTTACATTTATTTAATATTTATTCATTGTTAATCAATTAATAATAAATAAAATTAATAATCAATTACAAATAAATGAAATGTTTTTTAAAAGTTATGCATGCAATTTTTTTTGATACAAAATTATGTTAATCAAAATTAATGAATTAATTTACTGAATTATATATATTATACATTATAATATAATTTTTAAGCTTTCATATAATATTTTCACTAATCAGATGTTTAGAATAAATACAATTTTATAAAAAATGAAATTTAAAAAAAGGGTTTTCATCACATTTTATGCACGAATTTTAAAATTGATTGTTTAAAATTATAGGTATTGAATTTTATTAAATTATTTTTATATTTCTAATTAGGATTTTAATAAGAGGTAAATAGGAAATTTTATTTTTCTTAACCTAAACAGTAACCTTGGTAAAATATATCCACTTGATAAGGCATAAATGAGATGAATATGGGTTAAAACTATGTAATAAGTTCATAAATATTCATATTGATTATTATTGGATATATATAATAATAACTTTATCACCTTAGTCCTGAAATTTAATTTTTTTAATGGACATGTGACCCTAAAAATCTCATATATAATATTGAAATCAATGAATGTTACTAACTGACACACTATTCATTTTACATTTTGAGTATATCTCCCAATAGGGAAAAATTAATGTTGTAAAATAATTTATATTCATATAATTATATTAATTAATTTAACATCCAGATTAAAATCCATTTCTAATTTTTGTAATATTATGATTTCCTTAAATATTATGCAATGCGGACAAAACATTTCTCTATTTAATAGATAAATAAAATAAGTAAATTTAAAACTTTTAAGGGTAATATAATTGTATGGATTCTGAATAATCCAAAAACATTATACATAAATGTAACATGTTAGTGATGTTTGAAATTATTTTATTAAAATTGAAACATTATATTTATGTCTTATTTCAAATTAATTTAATGGTATCAAAATTGAAATTAATTATTTTTTGTCAAAATAGTATTTAATTAATTCATTTAAAAATCGTAAATATATAATTAAGTGGATGAGGTGGATAATATATGGTTTAATATATAATCATTTTACCAATTATATATCAATTTTTAAATTATATGTAAAACTAATACCCACTAAGTGTAAGAAATACGTCACCACAATTAGGGTCAAAATAGGTTAACCAATGGATTAATCCAAAGGATAAGCATTAAAGCACGAATTTAACTAATAAAAATATTATTTTTTGACATTAATTATACCCCAAAGTATATTATGTTCAAATACCTATCCTATTGGAGTCATTTTTCCTAGATAATAAATTTTTTTATTGTTTAAAATTTTAAGAAATTCAAAAAAAGTTACTATCCTTAATTATAAAATGGTACCACTCCTTTCACTTATTCACAACAATTTGTGCCTTGTTGAATAACCATAGCATACCTAACCCCTTAGAAACATATATATCCATATTTTAGGGGTTATCATCATCATAAATGTCTAATAATAGTGTATTTAATTGGGGAACTAAATAATTTGTTTCAAATAATATTTTTTCACTTAAACCGATCCATTCCTTTTAATTCCCTATTTTACATCATTTAAATATGTCATATTTATAATTAAATATTATATTAACATTCATATTCATATTTAAAAGTTATTATTATGATGATAAAATAATTTTTACACCATATTTTCAATTAAATTGTGAGTTAAAGTATTGCTCGAGTTTATGTATGGCTAACCATATGCATGTAGCGATACTAATCTATTTTTTTCATCTATCCTTTTTAGACGTGTATTTTTCTGGGTTTATATTTTATATATAAAATATATTACCTAATTATGATTATGATATGGTAATATAATATATATATTTTTACCTTCCAAAACCTATGAAAACAATAATGTTACTCATCCATATATGTGGAGTAACAACTCCATGAAGGGATATTATTTATTCATCATATCCACATTAAAGGGATGGTAATATATATGTATTTGACAAATATATTTGATTTATATGCATTAAAACTTTTTCTGAAGTGGTGATTTATTATTTACCTTTATATTTACTCATTTATAGAATAATGAAAACAACATTCATGCATACATACGGCCTCCCAACTCCATGAATAGTGTAATTTATTTTTCTTTCTATATAATTATGTATGACTCTAAATATAAAGATAGTGGATATATATGATTTATATGTACATACATGACTCTATATGCTTATACCATGTCTAAAAATATAGGGTTTCGAAATTTGTCTACCCATGATTACTCTACTGGGAATTATTCAAAATATATGATTCTAATACATTACCTGAAATTGTTTTGAATAAATAATTCATTAAATTAATATTTATATGTATGAATATTGTAGAAATTTATATTTGGGTGTAATAAATGATTGGTATTTTTTGATTTGATATAAATCAATACAAATTTAGCTATTGATTTGGTAGATGTAATATGAATCCAATATAAATCATTAGAATCATGCATAAAATAATAGGGAATAATATAAGATATGATAATAATATTTTATCTCCTTATAGACACTAAGTGTTAGTTTCTATCTAAATTAAACCCATGTATAGATCATGATCATTCGACATGGTAGTATCAAGCTAAATCTAGTTTCCCTTGGATTATCTTATGTATAGTAATAATTACATGTTGACCTTCAAAGGATTATGCCCTATGTTTTGTCATTTTGATCGTGTTATACATATTTGGGAAGCCATTTTGAATAAAACTAGTGGAATATTATTGAGTTATTAAATATAGTGTGTTTCATGAATAGTTTTCTACAAAATCATCAGTGGGAAATATATTATATTATTTTTTATGATGAAATACTTAAATATCTATGTTTTTATATGAAAAATAAATTCAACTAATATCATATAGAAATATAGATACTTTCCTACTAATTAATATAATGAAATTTAAAATATTTCATCATTTTAATGGGATTAAATTTTATGAAATTTGATATTTAATAAATGAAAAAATATCATCATCTGATAAAATCATTAATTGTAGATAAATAAAATGATCATTGCATAAACGTTCTTTGAGATGAATCTTATAAAAATTAGAGTATAAAAATTAAAAAATTGTTATATATGTGAAATATATGTGTATAAATATTAAACTATTGGAAATTATATGTGTTAGAAAAAATAGAATATATGAATAATTAATTTTTGATGTTTTTAATAACATAATTCATGATTATATTGTGAATCATGTAATGAATCAACTCAGGTTTCAAAGGATTATGAGGAATGATGAAAGAATAACCATTGGAATTTATTCATATACTTAGTGTGATTCTTTGTGGAAATAAATTATCAGGTTTAAAAAGAATTATATGGAATTCAATGGAACATGTCATGTTTTAATTATTCTAAAATAAATTATTTTTATTTTCATCCTGTTACATTATATGATAAAGAATATTATTTTTAAGAATATTTTTATAAATAGTATAATTTGAAGGTTTTAATACACAATCATTATGATTTAATGAATTTTGTATGATTATTGAAATTAATATGAAAATATACATATTTTAGAAAGAAAAAAATTATTTTTTGAATATTTTTTTATAATATGACTGTTATTATCCCACCACCCATCAATGGAATATTTATTAAATAATGTATCATTTTCAAAAAAAAATAAAAATAAATAGAATAACAAATTATATTTTGAAACTATATATTATTTTATAATTATTCTCACTAAAATTGAATATATTTGATTTCATAACACAATGTTTTCTATGTATCATATTTATATTCTAGTATAATATATTTTCTAAAAATTACATTTGAATTATTATAATTAGAAAATATATTTTATTAACAATAATTTTGTTTTTATGTAGAGTATTTTTGATTATATATTCAATGAAATAAACATTTTTAATATTATTTTTAGTTTATTTCATTATTCTAAACAATGTAATTTATATATGGTGTACCCAAATATAGTATACTGGGATGAGTTTTTTCATATGGTTATAAAAAGATATGAAAATAATTACATTTAATTGTAAAGGGTTTTAGAAGACCCTAAAAGAATAAATATCATATGTCTACTTAAGTATTATATTATATGAGATATTATTAGATCGCTGACTACGTATGGGGTTTTCAATATTCAAAATGTAGTTTTTAAAAATAAAATTTACTATGTCTTATAAAATGTTGTCCCAAAATTTTCATTCTTTTATATTTAATCATGAATAACTATAAGTGTAATGATAATTGACATTCATATGTGTGACATTAAGTTATAAATATTTTATATTCCTCATTATATATTATAGGAAGTTATAAAATTTTAATTTTAACATGAGTAAGATTTCATATTAAGATATAAAATATGATCATAAATCATAAAACAATATTTTTTATTCTAGATTATATCCCATAGTATACCAATTAGAGTATCATACACTATCATTTATGATATAGGGATGCACATTTCCTTTTTTAATTTCCTACATAAGTTTAGTAAGATACCTAAAATGGAACCTTTATATTATAATTCATTTATTATGCAATAATTCCGCATTGAATAATTAAAGGTGGTTGGGTATATTGTGGATCATTACATCGATTAAATAATAACCAAATTTATTTTCCCTCTAATAAGATAGGAATGAAATATGGGACATCCATTTAGATAGATTGATTAGTTTAAGAACATTCCTAGATAATATAGGTAAATTAATTATGTATTTAAATGAGGGTAATGTTAAAAACACAACCTTATAGATAAATGAAATGTGTTTTCTTCATCAGCATAGTAATAAAATAATTGGATAATTGAGAACATAAGAGTATATATATTGGATTGACATAATCCATGTGTCATTGAAACTCAATTCCTTATATAATAGGGTCATATAAAAATTATATCATTGATATGATATAAACTATAGAAATATGTATCAAGATAAATGAATTTAAAAGTGATCATGATAAATCTATTTAATGATTCAATATAAATAATTCATTTCTAGTTTATACTCTTGGAATAAATATCCAAATTCAGGAATTCATTGTTTTTTTCAGGTATATAATTTTCTATGTGGTTACACATTGTGATTTAAAGCATATGAATATATTTTTATTAAAAACATAGTGCTACACTAATTTTTTTTTTGTTTTTTAAAAATAATATTCTTATTTTTATTCACAATGTATATCGTATGATGATATTTAATGTGAATATTATAATTTTTTTATAAAAAAATTTATAATATCCAAATATATCTTTGGATGTGGTTTCAGATGTTTTTTAATATGATATAATATATATTGAAATTACATGATGACTCTAACGGTTTCATTTTATTGGGAGATTAGAGGACATATTCAATTAATATTATAAAAAGATGAAAAATTCATGATGATATTAAAATATTCTGTATCTAAGTTTCATTGTGTAAGACATATGAATAATTATTCCATATCACATGGAATTGTTTTGGCTATTGTATAGTGTCTAATAATTATATCACACCACTAAATTTACTTATCTGGTAGTGTTTGAAATGAAAAATTAATAAATATTTTCATTAGATAATCATATTATTTGATTTTATTTAGTATAATAATGTCAAACATTAATATTAGAATCTCCCTTTCATGTATTCTATCATCATTTGTTTTTGATTCCATGAAATATTATAAAAATATTTCATATGTGTCGAGTTACAAAGGGTTGTACCCGATATTCCAATGACTCATATAGTTTTAACATGAGAATAAATGCATGATTACAATGGATGTATCCTTATTTCCACTATGTTGAAGATGTAACCAAGTTATAGTCCTTGTTTGATTCCTTTCAATATGTCCACCTAATATCCTATTTCATTATTGTTCCAACTTTCATTTCCATTTGAGATACAAGCATGTCACAAAATAAAATAGGCTCAAAACTAATCATTTGGGTGATCCCGTTTTCTAGTTGATACACCACAAAGTGATGCAATTATAAGTTTTACCTAATATTTCATTATTCTATAATATGTTATCAAAGAAAAAAACAACCAAAATATTTGAAATATATATATTTTTTCATAATATTATGCATGGTTTTGGTTTTCACAACATAGACATTTTTGGTCATTGGTATCTATTGTATTTTTCTACATTGAACAAATATTGTCTGATTGGTTGAAATAGATCATGAAATTACATTCACTCTCAAATATCATATAGTTTCATTGTAATTGATTATCATATAACCTATTAGACCAAAAATTGTTAATTCATTAATTTAGAATCATTTTTAGATATCTCTTAAACTTATGATGTATAACATACATAATTTTTCCATACCATAAATGTGTTTTTAAATTATTTTTCTTATTCTTAATTTCATTTTCAATGTATTTTTCTTATATAAGATTCAAAGATAACTTTATTGATGATTTACCATTATATTTGGCTGCATTTTTCCTAATGGAAAACATATGTCGATTTCTCAAATACTACTCAAAATATTTTGAATCATTTTGGGGTTTTCGTTGTATAATTAGTTATCATAACATATAATTAATAGATATCTATTATCTATATAATTTTTATTTAAATAATAATGTTCTTATTTTATATAACTAATTAATCATTTGGATGCTGAATTATATTTCTAATTTGTTATATGAATGAATTGAAATTATGTTTGATCTCACTGTGTTCGTCAAAAATTATTTTTGAAATTAGACAAATATATTGAATATTTATCACCATACAAGTTCAAAATCATTTAATTATTCAATTATAGTGTCTATAATGTCACATTCGTGGTGATATTTATCATATATTTTAAGTAAACAATTCATAATGAATTTTTTTCCTTTTTTATATAAGATTTATAATGTGAACATTCATGTTAATCAATTGGACTGAAAATACACACTTTTTGATATTTAGTTCCATATTTAGTTATTATTTCACCTACCATTTCTACTAATACAACTCTTGAGTAATAAATGAAAAAAATTTATTTATCAAAATTATATGGCACATTACACTGATCCATTTTTCTAAAATATCTTATTCTTTTGAACTTTTGAAATGATTTATTATTATTTTTTTAAATAATAAATTTCTCATAATGATATTATTTTTACATCTTTCTTAGGAATGAATATTTCTTCTCGTGACTTTTACCTTCACTGTATCTTCATATTTTTAAGACAACATTTTCCACATTTATTATAATCTAAAGGTTGTTTACCATTAAATCTACCTATGAAATGTTATAATTTTTATATATAATGTGATTATAATTCATAACTAAAATCTATATCATCTCATTTATATAAATAAAAATACTCCATTACATTGAAGAAGAAAAAAATCTTTATATGGGTGGAATTTTATTCCTTCATTTTTTATTGTGATCTCATATAACACCTTGATATTTTGTATATAATATAAATTTCCTTTATATATTTCTTGATCACAAACCATCAGTCAATTTTTATTATATAATGGGGGAATCGTTTTATTTTTAAATTTAAAATTATTACATTTTCGATAATTTATAAAATTAATCTCATTGGAAAAAATATATAAATTATTATATAAAAAATAACATATCCTATTTTAGGTACATTTTCCTAAATTAAATATAATTATTAGAAAATTGGTTCAGAAACTCATCTTTTTACATCATAATAGATGTAAATTGTTTCTTCAAAATAAACTTATATGTTATGAAACTCATTTCCAAAATTTACATAACAAAATGATGATAAAATTTGAAAAATAGAAAAAAAATCAAACAGATTATAATATAGAATGGTAATTTTAAAACAAGAGGTTTTGTCTCAAGTTGAGACGTATCCCACTTTACATGGTTATCACCTACCACCATGAAATTTTCATAAATTAATAGTTTGATCCACAACCCGGATTGGGTTTCTCAAAAATATAAAATTATCCCGACCATGTATAGACTCTATAAATATTATCTTTTGGAGAAAAAAATAACAGGTTAGATAAGACCTCTTACATTATTTCAACTTAGTTCATATGTAAAATGATATTTCAAAAAAATCATTATATCTTCTATTTATAATAGGAGACAATGTGTGTGAAAAAAAATAGTATCACACGCTACTCATAATATAAGAAGAAAAAAAGAAATGATGAAATATAAATGTATTAAGGGATGGAGAGTCTAGGTTTTTTATGTATTTCAGCTCATGACTATTGATTTTGATCAGCAGTGGATCTCAAGTATGATTATTGTGAAAACATTAGTTGAAAAGAGTTTCATAAGGACTTTTGTTCTTGACTACAAACATTTACTAGATATGTATTGAGCTTTAGCATCCACAGTTGATTGTATCATGATTTATCATGTGACATTCATGTAATCAGGTTCAGCTCTTTATTTGATTAGTATGTGATATATCACTTCATCAAATGTATACTCACACAAGGGAGTATTCTTCTATTCATAATAGCAGTAGAAGGTAAGAATATTTGGATCCTCCATATCCTAATAAATTTTTATTGATACTCTCTCAAATTCAGTCCCTCAATCATTTAATATAAAATTTATATAATATCACTAAAAATTAAATCCAATAAACTATATGTTATGGAATTATTTCAAAAAAGATAAGTTTAATAAAAAGTGATGGTGATTCCTAGAACAATGACTCAATGTAAGACGGTGTCTCAAGATAACAATGTCTCATTCTAGACATATTTCATTTTATAAGATTCACATTGAAGAAGTGTCTAACTCAATATGTGACTTGTACATGTGGTGTTATATGGGAAGTGTTATATTTTGAACATATTCAAAAATCTATGTTGGCATTGACTTAGTTTATGATGAGTCATCCTTTGGGTGGTGTATCATCTAATGGTATATCATGATAGATGTCACTCATCTTTTACTGATTATTTGAATCAGTGGTATGAAACAACTAATAGTTACATATTACTAATGGTGAGACATTTTTGAAATTTTCTCGAACTCTATCAAAATTATGTTCCGACTGTATGACATCCCAGCAGTGAATTATTTTAGTTGTGTCTCAACCTTAACAGTGTGATATGGTTAGTAGTCAATTTTATTAAAATGAAAGTGATTCTGATTTTTATCAATGAATATTTACCTCTTAACCAAATCATCTTATACATAACTTGGGGAAGTGTTTATACTACATGAAGTTACACTCTCTATTTTATATGATTGATATTTGAGGTTTACTATATGGTTTTAGAGAATCCATCAACATGCGTTGGATACAGAACTATGGATCAACAAATATAATCAACCTAAGATGAATGATCAGTCTAAATGAAAAATTAATAATCTATAAAGAATTAAAAGTACATGTAAAATGGTTTTATAAGGACATTGGGATCAACATATTCCCCTAGTGGAGTTCTCTTATGAAAAAAATTTCATTATATCATTAAAATGAAACCAGATGTGGATTGTTGTGGGAATATGTGTGAGACATTAATGTGATGGGATAAAGTTAGAGAATATTACCTTATGGGAACTGAACATCCCCAATATATTAAAGATAAGGATCACACTATTTAGTTACATATGAAACCCACAAAAAGTTTACATAACAGATATGGAGACATTTATCAATGACCCTAGAGTCTGATGTGAATGATAATGTTTTCTTTTATATATAAATGCGGAAGAAATTCATTATTATTAGGAAGACGGGAAATTTTATACCATCATACATAAGCTGATTTTATATCATTGATCATATTTTTATGGTGGACTATCAACTATAACTCACAGATGACTCATCTCATGTACATTGTGTGTTCTATGTATCCCTCTTGAGGAATTGTAAACCATAAACCTCACATATACATAATCTTGATGTGGTACTATTGGGGAATAATATTTCATTTGAGGAGAAGTTGGGAATGATATTTTATCAAAGATACAAGGTTATATGATACAAGACAACTCACTTTGTCAAAGGGTTTTGGTGAAACAACATGTTTGATGAAGCGATATAGGAATCAAAAGATTTTATGAAACAAAATTAACCCCATCTATTTTAGGGTTTGAAATGAAATTCCTGATGGTGACATTTCTTAAGGGGTGATTTGATTATAAAAATTCAATAAATATATGTAATATTTTACATGTTTATTTCCATATTAATAAGTTTAATTTGATAAAACACATGTAAAACTGATCATGTGAATATTCATGTTTATCCATTAGATTAACAATACCCACTTCTTGATATTATGTTTCATAATTAGTTAGTGTTTCATATACAATGTCTACTAATACATTTCTTGAGTAATAAATCAAAATGGTTAATTCATAAAATTGTATGACTTGTTTCAATGATCCAGATTTCTTACATATCTTATTCCTTTGAACATTTTCTTATAATTTTTTTAAAAAATAAAATCAAAATTCTTAATTAATGCAATTTTAATTCACCCAAAGGATTGAACATATTTTCTTCTAAATTTTATCTTTACGAGTTCATCAGAGTTTTTTGACCACACATTCCACATTTTATATAATCCAATTGTTTATTACCATTATATATACCTTTTCAATGATTTAATATTTTGTATATAATGTGATCATAATTTAAGACTGAAATCCATATCATCTTACTTATATAGATAAAATAAATCAATTACACTTAAAAAACTCTTTGTAGTGGGGGATATTTATTCTTACCAGTTTGATAGTTATCAAATATAACACTATGCTATTTTTTAAATAATATAGTGTCTCTTTTCATATATATTTATCCGATATCATTAGTACAATTTTATTGGATAATACGTGAATATTTTTCTTCATTTTATTTACAATTAGAGCATATATAATAATTTATAAAATGACTCTAATATGAAAACCATATAAATCATTCTATACAAGAATATATTTTATCAAGTATTAAGGTACTTGTATGGAAAATCAATTTTATTACCATAACATTCCAAACAATATTTCAATTAAAATATCAGATATTATGATGACCAATGTTGATAAGATTATCTATTCAAATGATATGATTGTTAATAGTGTTATTTGGAAATAATTATCATGTTTTTTAATCCATGATACATTCATAGACATAGTGATTTAGAAATTATTTAGTAGTAGAATTTAATATTTAATATTTTATTTGTCTTTCTAAAAGTATAAACATTAATTTAGGTGACTCATACTCCTACTGGTAACCATAAATCATCAATCATATTTCCTCCAAGATGTTTTTGATTTAAAATTTTATTATTACAGGACATCATTACATATTATTATTTTTATAGTTTTCCAAAAGGGGACGTCTCTTGGAAAATTTGATTATGAAAATAAAAAAAAATAAAGAATTAGTATTCCATATTTATTTATTGTGATTATTTTTAATTCCTTTCAAACCATTCACACTTATTTATCAATAAATATGTGTTGTTCTATTTAAATAATATATGATATTTTTTATAGATATAATATATGGGTTTAAAAAAATTATTTACACAAATCATATGGAAAGCTAACGTTAGGATTTTGTCATTTAGCATCTTTAATATATTATATTATATTAATTATCTTATGATCTTCTCTTTTGCCTAAAATTTTCAATAGTGTTGAAAAAACTTTTATATTTATATATATTACACATTTAACCATAACGGTGACTCTTATGAGAATTTATTAGTCATTATATACTTTTATCCTATTTGATAGAAAAAATATTATAAATAACAAAAAAAATTCAAAATCATTTTATGTTATATATATTCATATTATAAAAGTTTGTAGAACATAAAAAATTATACTAAATTTTAATACCATTCTATATATATTATAATATTATAAGTTTATTTTTATACAAATATGAGAGAAATTTAGCATTATTTTTTGAAATTTTTTAAACTCTATTTTGATCATGTTAAATTACGATTATATTTCCCATTTAATTCTTATTATATAACCTTTTCATTAGGCCTTTTAATATACCATGATCTCCAAGATTATAGTATTAGATGGAATTTTGTGGTTTTGTACTTATATTTCATATTAATTTTTTAGTTGGGGCAATATTTTTTTATATTCATCATATTTATTATAAAAATCATGTTATTTTTATTTTCTAAAAATTAATATAACTATATACATTCAATTTAATTTGAAATTTTTATATTATTTATATAATTATATATGTGTCATACAACTATAAATTAATCGAATATAATTATATTCAACCACTTATTTTAATATAATTATAATACCAATCACTTATGATAAATTTTTTTGTATAAGTAAATCTAAATTATTTTCCGAATATATAAAATTCCAATAATTTAATTATGATATCAAAATAAATATCTTAAATGACATGTGATATAATTTTTTTCTCAATATGTATTGAAAATAGACAATAAAAAAGTGGAATAAAATCACTTTTTCACATATAAGAATCTATAAAATTATACTATTTTATTTTTCTAAATTCATAACATTTATTCGTATCTTTTTAAAAAAAATTCTAATATTAATTTTTTTTTGCAATTCTAAAAATCCAATTGTATCTCATAAATAAATTTCTTAAAACTATAATATATTCTTTTTTTGTACCTTATAATATATTGTAGATAAATTAATTTATATTATACCAAATAATAGGTAATTTTATAAATTTAATTCATTGTATCTATTATAAAAAGAAAAAATAGATTTCCCATATATAGATATTATATTAGAAAAATTACTTGGTTTCATACGTATAAAATAAAATGAATTAGTGTAATTAGAAATGATTTAGAATGCCCTTCCATGATCACCATAAAAAAATAAATATGATATATTTTTACTTTAAATAATGAAATGAAGAAACATGTACATCCACCTTACATTAATATGATATAACAGCTTCAATATTTTTTATACATGGTTGATAAGGTCCAAAAAGAGGCATTATGTAGATCTACCACCTATGGACAATTTTATGGGTATCAAAATCACTCAGAATTTATATAAATTCGATCTTCACATCACATTTCTATCATATATCATGGGTAAAATGAATAATATGATGAAGGTTATGGGTTAGGGACTCAACCACACATAAGGATGGAATATATATATCACCCCATCCAATTTTAGGGGGTTTTATAAATCATTCGAGGATTCTCCCTTATTGAGGTTACATTTACTGAATCATTATAACACTTGAGTGATTTCTAGAACTAGTTCATATAATATTAGAATGAATTATTATCCAATTCATTACATATTATGTAATAACATTAAAAAGATTGTTTATAAGTGGGTTCTCACCAGAACATTTACTCTTAACATTCAGCTTCTATTTCTATCTCAGAAAATACATGAATAACATTCATTTTGAAAAGAGAAAACCTAATCACATGATATTTTGGGGGAGAAATATTCTCCAAATATTCATCGCATGCCGATCATATTATGTTGGAGCCAATATATTCTCTATACTCATAGTTAGATTTGTTAGAAATGTAACCCCAAGATTGAAGGAAACTTATTATATTCACTGATTGCAATTTAATATTATGGAATTAGTAGAATGGTATCTCTAATCCATGTGTTGTGATATAACTATATCATAATATATGATATATCAAGTTCCATAATAAGAAATATTTCTTAGATAATATAATCCTCACAAATCGTCCACTTTCACTTATTACTAATTAAACATTCTATTTGACGTAATTTTTTGTAAATTTAAATAACCTATGAAATAAAATTATAAAATCATTTTATATATCTTCCAAATATCTTCTGGAATTCTTATATTGACTTCACCAATGATGACATCATATAAAACACATTGTGGATACCAGAATAAAATTATTTATGATTATCTTTAAAATACATTTACAGTATCTCTCTATATCATATTTATCAAACCATTATTTGATCAATATTCTATAACACCATGGCCATTAATGAAATTATAATAGATATGAACCTCTATATCGAAAAATTATTTTAAAGATATTCCTCTAAGAAATCATCAGTTTTACTTTATCTATAAAGGGAACCGCATGGATCTACATCAAACATGTGTATCTATATACGTTTGTCCACATGTCATAATACATACTACTATAAATTATCATAAATTCCCATTATATATTAAATTAGGTTAACAAAATAAATAATGTATTTCAATCCCATATTTCTAACACATTGGTTCCATATTCTTAAAGTTTTGGATTTTTACATTGATGAATACATCAAATTTCTATCACATTAATGGGTGAACATATCACATTCCACTATTGTTAATAGTTAATCACACCATATTTACTATCTAGGTGCCATATACACCCTCATTAGTTAATCTTATTTGATGGATTAGATGACATATACATCATGCAGGAGAAAAAAATTCATCTTTTTTGAGCTCCAACCAATTACCTAGTCTAAAACATAGCTAACCTCCCATGATTTACTATGCATCAAGGCTTCTGTTAGAAATGTGTAAATGTATGTACGTTATTATGTGAGGTATCTCTATAAAATAATTATTTGATAATACAATTTAATACATGTAATCCCAGTATATGGATAGTGTATGACACTGTGTATGGAATACTTATTGATTCTCTAAACACAAAAAGCATTTTTGTACCTCAATAGCATATTTTTTATCATAGTGTAGGAATATTAATCACACTAAGAGTAAATGTTCTCATAAAATATAACACTATACGATTAAAATTTTTGGGGGACAACTAAATACCCTACATTTGGGGGTTTATTTTTGTTTAATTTCAATAAATTTATATCTATTTATATTTTTATAACACTAATGTGAAAGGATTGTAATGTGGATATTTACACAATATAATAAATTTTATATTATTCATCTACATTTCAATACTCATATCAAAACCATACATAAGAACCTGCTTATCCTATTACATGTGAAATAAATCCAAATCATTGTTATATGTGATTTACCTTTAGCGTATTTCTTAACACATTACATCTATAAGTAATTACTACAACATCTTTTTTCCAAACACCTGATAAATCATCTTATCATACTCTTTTGTGAGTAACATCCACGATCAAATAATGTTTGAAAAATTTTGTCAAGAAAGAATTTTATTTAAATTGTCTAACTCCATGATCATATTCAAACTCATTAAATATAAAACATTTAATGATATGATTATAATAACATCTATTGTCAACAAATAAAATTTTTATTTTTTAAATAATAATTATTGAAACCATTTCTATAAAACATTTTCTATGAAACCATTTTCAACATAAATAAACTATCTACATCAATACACATGATCTTATCTAGGACCCTTTTATGATATGGTCACATTAACATTGTTATGATAAAAAACTATAACTATTTATATTTCTTTTTATTTTATTATCATAAAATGATTACATCATATCAGGAGATGTTTACATTATATTTTCATATGAATAATTTTTTTTGAAAAAGTAATATTAACTTTCCCACAATAACTAAAGAAAGCTATTAAATTATTATTTTCCATTATATATCCTAATCTATTTATTAAATAATGTGAAAAAAGTTTATTTTTTGGACTCTTATAATCTTTCATTTGTTTTCTTTTTATTTTTTAACAATAGTAATAATCACAATATTTATTAGAATATTATGTTTAATTCACAATATATTTCTATGATAAGAAAACAACATTAATTTAAGAAATAATTACTATATCCTTTATATATGAATATTTAATGAATAAATAATTATTTTCATCTCATATATGGTATTATGTGTGTTTATAGAAGTTTTTTGAAATAATAATTCATTATATTTCACATTGGGGTGTTGAGAATACATCCCCTTATATTTTAACTGTCATTTAGATATACACTTTTATCATGGATAAAACTTTTTTTCCATTTCTACTTTTCAAAATATAATATTTAATCTCAATTGTAAAAAACAATGTGTTTTAAATTTATTACCCCATATTATTTAATGAAATATTCGTTAGTAGATAACTAATCATATCATATAATATAGATTTTATTAATAAACACTCCCTTTACAAATATCCTAGTGATCTTTATATTCTTCCCTACATTCAAATCCTTGATAAAAAAAATTGTTATTCATCTATTGAAATAAATTTATAATCATTATCAATTAACCACTTAATTTGGATCTATTTTACAATATATTCAAATTTAAATTACACATTAAGTATCATATACCCTTTAAAACCATAACAACCTCTTCTGTAAACAATGAAACATATCATGTACATTTTATGGAGTATCATTAACTTGATTAGGTATTTAAAAAAACTCCATTCAATGGAATGATTACTTATTTCTTATCATACTTTTAGGTTTTATGGACCTATCACGTCTTTGTAATGATACTTTTTGGGAATATAAAATAGATATTTATTATTTATATTTAAAAATTTACCCACTTATAAATTATATATAGAAACCTGACCTACTCCCCAAGCAACCAATACATCTATCCTAAAAAATATGAGAATATTTGGGTAGATGATTCATAAATACATATTGTATGATCATGTCCTTCTAGTTAAAAAAGATGAATTAGTTTACTACAATAATAATTAATTAATCCCCTAGTATCACATTTTAATTATTATAGCATCCCGCATATTTATCACATAAACTTTCATTACATTATACAAATATGAGGATCATTAAGGTTTAATGTCTTGGAAACCAGGAACATAAAACATGAAAACATAAAACAATCTTCTTAAACACTTGAAAGGATTCTCCTAATGTTCATACTAGGTTCATTACTACATCTCATAACCTGGGGACATACATCAAAAGAATGGCGAGCAGAAGGCCCAGTAAGGGAAACAAGAAAAACATTTTACATGTGAAGTTGAGATACTTCAATAAGGTTATGAAAAGAACTTTAAGGCATGAGAAAGAAATAATGAGATATATAATAATAAAAATAACATTTTTCATAACTTGAAGATGTGGATACAATATTTAATATTGAAAATCATTTCATTTCACCAAGTTCCATCCCCAAGGTGTCATTAAAAATTACCAAGGTTATTCACCAAGGTATCAGTCGAAATGGTCATCTCTAGAGATTACGTCTTTACCCAATGCAATGGAGCGCTATCTGGGTGCACCCTTGACATGTATTTATTATAATGTGAGCCAAATATATCATCATCAATCATTTCATAAACAACCCATATAAAAAAGGGAATGGGTTTCATTTCATAATCATAATGTTTTAAAAACTATTTTAAAGACATGATGTTTACGTCACTTTAAACCCACGGAAAGGGAGAGCGGGTCTCATGAATTTAAATCCCAGAATTTAAAATAGAACAACTTGGTATATATGTGAAGTCAACTATATAAGAGAGAGCTTTGAGTATTCACTTAATAAAATAAAATATCTTTAGAAAAATAGAGAGATATTTTGAGACGGAAATTCGTCAGCATAACGGCTACGTTTCGGGGTTTTAGAAAACATAAAAAGAGAGGGGACATGGTTCAAACAATCATAAATGACCCATAAAACAGTAGAGGGACAGAATATGAAGGATATATGAACATGGTAATGAAAGTTTAAGGAAATACCATTTGAAATGAAAAATATGGAAGGAAGACAAAAATTAGGTTTCTCTTATGAAAATCCCGCAGCCTAACGACGTCACTTAAACTTCAACCAAAAATGAATTGACAAGATCAAATAGGGTATCACATAATATGACATAATAGTTCAGTATGATAGATATAGAGATAATACCCCCACATAATAAAAATAAATTTTAAAGACTTGACCTGAAAATAGATCTTGAAATCGAGAAGGGTGAATGAATCCCTTAAAAATTCACCACCCTAACGGCGCCACATAAAACATCGAAATACTGAATTGAAGAGATCAAATAGGGTCTATCATCATATGAACATAAGAGTTCGGTATTATAGATATATAGATCATACCCCAAAATAGTAAAAAATAACTTGAATGACTTGACATGAAAATAGATCTTGAAAACGAGAAGGGTGAAAGAATCTCTTAAAAATTCAACAGCCTAACGACGCCACTTAAAATATCAAAATAATGTATTGAAGAGATAAAATAATGTCTCTCATAATATGAACATAATAGTTCAGTATTATATATGTAGATATCATACCCCAACATAATAAAATGGAACTTGAAAGACTTGACATGAAAATAGATCTTGGAAACGAGAAGGGTGAAAGAGTCCTTTAAAAATTCGGTAGCCTAACGGCGCCACTTAAAACATCAAAATACCGAATTGAAGAGATCAAATGGGGTCTCTAATAATATCACCCTAAAATATTAGTATGATAGATATATAGATCATACCCCAACATAATAAAAAGGAACTTGAAAGACATTACATGAAAATAGATCTTGAAAAATGAGAAGGGAGAAAAAATCCGTTACAAAAATATTGGCAGCCTAACGGTGCCACTTAAAACTTAATAAAAAGAAATAATGAGAGTAAGAGGGGATATATCATTAAATTAACATGAAAATATAAGTAAGAGGAATATAAAAGAAAATACTTTAACATATGAACATGGAGCATAAAAGAAATGACATAAAAGAGATTACTTGAAAAGAAAGAGAGAGGTCGGATCCCTTACCTTAAAACGTAACACTTAAAACTAAATGTTTGGGACCTTGAGGGCTTAGGGCCACCTTGGGAGGACTCCTTGGGAGGTAATGAGACCATAAATTCGTTGGTGGAGAGTGAGGAGTCGAATGGATGAGAGGATGGCTTGGTATTTATAGGGAAAGTGAGGGGACAAGGCATTAATGGCCAATGGACACCTCATTAGTGGTTTAGGAAAAACCATGGGCTTGCCCATAGTATTTGCCCATGTTATTATCCACTTGGGACACCTAATACAATAATTCATCCCCTTTAGTCGAACATCCATTAAAATATCTCATGGAATCATCATGAAAGAGTTATGATGTCATTAAACATACCGAAACCCTAAAACTGTATTTTTACTATTCACTGAATATTCAACATTCTCAGAAAAATCCAAAAATTTCACATTAACCAAATATCAATGCTCTGATTTCAAAAATTTACTCCATTTTATAAAAATAATTTTCTAATTATTTTTAATTTAATTTTTAAATAAATACACTATTCACCGAAAATTCATTTTTTCAGAAAAAACCCAAAAAATTACCTTCACATAATATCGATGCTCTGAGATCAAAAATGAAATCCATTTTATAAAAATAATTTTATAAGTAATTTTAATTTAATTTATAATTAAAAAACAATATTCACCTGAAAGAACTAATACTTGAATAATAATTTATGAAACCGTTATTTAACCATTTTATTGAATCACATTACTTAATCAAGGTTCATAGATTATAATAATACTTTGTTTAAGTGAGATTACTAATCTATTTGGTCACATTACTAATCCTATGCATTAAATCACTATTCACAATTTATTATTCATCAAAAATCAAGTTGATCTTATTAGACTCTAAATTTCGTACTGGACATAATTGTAGAAGACCATTTTTTGAATATCATTACACATTTTTAATTATTTAAGGTTTACATAAACATTTTTAAAATATCGTTTTTCTAAAATTCATAAAAAATATGCATACTATATTTATCCAGTCATTTGAAAATTCATAAATTTCATCATAAGATGAAATCCCAATTTTTTATTTAAAACAAAGGATTACACAGGGCAGTTACGGTCTCCTTAAATAGCCCCTTATCACATCAGCATAAGACCTAAGTGTAAGGTGTGCTAAGGTGAGAGAATCTAAGGGAGGCTCGACCAACATCGCATGAGTAGTAATTTATATCAGTTTAAACTTCTCACAAAGGCGATTCCGTTCTAGCTTTACACGATGAAGTGTGGCTTGGGTTTGGTCCAGAGCAAAGCCCAGTGGTGCTACCTCCTTCCCAAGTTCTGTTAGATGGGCTTCGATCAGTCCAAGACTACTGGGTGAGGCAATAAAATCTTCTTTCTATATTAATTAACCATGATTACTTGTATTTAGAGACAATAATCGAATCATTTAGTTTACAGCAGTCATATTGACCAATGGTCATATAATAGTCAAAACCCAATGGTCTCATTTTAATTATAATCATGTTATCAAATGAAACACATTTGATTATTATAAAAATAAAATAAAATAACACAAAATATTAGGAAACAAGATTTATTCAAAATTTCGGGTCATTACAATCTTCCCCCCTTAAGAAATTGCGTCCTTGAAATTTTCAAAATTAGGTTTTGAAATTTCATTGAAAGTCCCACATTGGAAAAGGAGTCCGTAAAAATATTACTTTAAAAGAAAGAAAGGGAAGTACAAAGGTCACCCGAGTTAACCCACACTAGGATTCCATGTAGGAAAACATGGACATGGAGGAGAAAACAAAGGGTCATGTTCTGAGGGAGAGTGATGGAAAACATGATTAGGAGAAACTTAATGATAAGAAAATCCAGAACTTATGATGTGTGTAAATGGTCATTGATTACATAGTAGGAAACGTAAACCAAAAATGTTTTTGTTTTACGTTCCTTTTCATAATTTTGAAGAATTCATTTACTACATAGAACAAAAACAAAAGAAAATATTCCTACCTTAATGTAGAGTTTCATCCTTTAATAAGTCTCAACCAAAACTAATCTTTTCTCCAAATGATGAGAATTTAAAGACAATTGGTCTCATCAAAAGCACAAGAATCATCATCTATGGAATCACATAATCCACAAAATATTAACTATCTATTTCTTCTATCTTTAAAAATTATCCCAAAAACAAAAAGGTTAAGGTAAAACAACACTTCAAAAAGAATTAATCCCATAGGAATGGAAACTATTTTTAAATCTTCAAAGTTCCATGGTACTACCCAAAGTTCATCATAGACCATTCCATAAATAACGGTCCTTAAAATTCCTCAAAATAAACCAATCTAAGATTGAAACCCAAATACAAGAAGGATTTGATAATATAGTCTTCCAAAATAAACTTCATTTTTCATCTCCAAACAACATCAACCACTCCTATCATCTTATAACAAAAGTAGATTACCTAAATATATTTTACCCAAGATAGGTTAATCATTCCCATAAGTAACCTAAATTACTATAAGTCCACCTTAAATTCATCGGTTCTTCAAAATATAAGTCAACCATACTCCTCAATGAAAATACCTTAGTAATCTATTTACCTCGATCATATAGGGTCCCCAAAATAGTGAACATCTTCCAAAATAATAATCATCTTTTAATCCCCTAATCATCTCTGTCATATTAATACAGCAATCATCACATTTCCAATGACATTGGTTGTTGGGACATGTTCTTCCATTTCACACAATTAACTAAGAGTAGAAAGTATAATTAGGGGCTTAAATACTTAGCCAATAATCATGAAAAGGAACTTAAATCATATAAGGATAACTTGTAGAAGAAAAGTATACCCTAACTTGTGATCCACTAGGTTCCCATCTAGGATATCCATGATCATATATTCTTATGTAAATCTTTATTTTATATTATCTTTGTTCCTTTAACAATGGTTCATACTAAGCTTATGAATTTACCAAAGCATATCCCCTAGGATGTCGTAACCAAGAGTGAAGCAAGGCCCGTTGTCGTGTACCAGTTCCCGTTTGAGTCTTGCTCAAAGCGGTGTTTTCGGGTTTTACCCCTATGTACATCTATGATAGAGCCACCTCTACGTGCTCGTATTCAGACAGGAAGGTATTTGCTTGGCAACCCATTACTCAATACTCACCAAAATACCAGGAAGATTTCCTATATATAAACTTTTCTATAGGCTTCTTCCTAAAGTTTTCATATCATAATTTCCCTAAATAACTAAACCATCCTTTGATACCAACTATAGAATCCCGCCTTTTTATCACATAAACTTTCATTACATTATACAAAACTGAGGATCTTTAAGGTTTAGTGTCTTGGAATGTAGGAACTTAAAACATGAAAACATAAAACATTCATCTTAAACACTTGAAAGGATTCTACTCATGTTCATCATTGGTTCATTACTGCATATCATAACCTGGGGACATACATCAAAAGAAATAGTGAGCATAAGGCCCATTAAGGGAAACAAGTGAAACATTTTACATGTGAACTTGAGATACTTCAATAAGGTCATGAAAAGAAATTTAAGGCATGGGAAAGAAATCAGAAGATATATCATAAAAAATGAAATTTTTCATAACATGAATATGTTTCTACAAAATTTAATATTGACAATCATTTCGTTTCACCAAGTTCCATCCCCAAGGTGTCATTAAAAATTACCAAGGTTATTCACCAAGTTATCAGTCTAAATGGTCATCTCTAGAGATTAAGTCTTTACCCAATGCATTGGAGCGCTATCTGGGCGCACCCTTGACATGTATTTATTATCATGTAAGGCACATATATGATAATCAATCATTTCATAATCAACCCATATAGAAAAAAGGGAATGGGTCTCATTTCATTATCATAAAGTTTTTAAAACTATTTTAAAGACATGATTTTCACGTCACTTTAAACCCACGGAAAGGGAGAGCGGGTTTCATGTATGTAAATCCAAGAATTTAAAATAGAAAAACTTGGTATATATGTGAATACACATATATAAGAGATAGATTTGAGTATTCACTTAATAAAATAAAATAACTTTAGAAAAAGAGAGAGACATTTTTAGACGGAAATTTTGCAGCATAACGGCTATGTTTCAGGGTTTTAGAAAACATTGAAAAGAGAGGGGACATGGGTCAAACAATCATAAATGACCCATAAAATAGTATAGGGATATAAAATGAAGGATATATGAACATGGTAATGAAATTTTAAGGAAATTCCATTTTATATGAAAAATATGGAAGGAAGACAAAAATTAGGTTTCTCTTATGAAAATCCCGCAGCCTAACGGCGTCACATAAACATCAACCAAAAATGAATTGACAAGATAAAATAGGTTCTCTCATCATATGAATATAAGTGTTTAGTATGATAGATATAGAGATAATACCCCAACAGACTTGACATTAAAATAGATCTTGAAAATGAGAAAGGTGAAAGAATCCCTTAAAAATTCGGCAGCCTAACAGTGCCACTTAAAACTTCAAAATACTGAATTGAAGAGATCAAATAGGGTATCTCATAATATGAACATAATAGTTCAATATTATAGATATAGAGATCATACCCCAACATAATAAAAAGGAACTTGAAAGACATTACATGAAAATTGATATTGAAAACGAAAAGGGTGAAAGAATCACTTAAAAATTCGGCAGCCTAACGGCGCCACTTAAAACTTCAAAATATTGAATTGAAGAGATCAAATAGGGTCTCTAATCATATGAAAATAAAAGTTAATTATTATAGATATAGAGATAATACACCAACATAATAAATAGTATCTTGAATGACTTGACATGAAAATAGATCTTGAAAACGAGAAGGGTGAAAGAATCCCTTAAAAATTCGGCAGCCTAATGGCGCCACATAAAACATCAAAATACCGAATTGAAGAAATAAAATGGGGTCTCTCATAATATGATCCAAAAATATCAGTATGATATATATAGAGATCATTCCCCAACATAATTAAAAGGAACATGAAAGACTTTACATGAAAATAGATCTTGAAAAAAATGAGAAGGGAGAAAAAATCTGTTACAAAAATATCGGCAGCCTAACAGCGCCACTAAAAACATCATAAAACGAAATAATGAGAGTAAAAGGGGATCTCTCATTATATTAATATGAAAAGTGAAGTATGAGGAATATAAAATAACATCCTTTAACATAATAACATGGAGCATAAATGAAATGACATAAAAGAGATTACTTGAAAAGAAAGAGAGAGGTCGGATCCCTTACCTTAAAAAGTAACTATTAAAACTCAAAGGTTGGGACCTTGAGGACTTGGGGGCACCTTGGGAGGACTACTTGGGAGGTAATGAGACCATAACATAGTTTTGTGAGAGTGTGGAGTCAAATGGATGAGAGTATGGCTTGGTATTTATAGGGAAAGTGAGGGGACAAGGCATTAATGGCCAAGGGACACCTCGTTAGTGGTTTGGGAAAAACCATGGGCTTGTCCATGGTATTTGCCAATGTTATTAGCCACTTGGGACACCACATACAATAATTCATCCCCTTTTGTCGACCAACCCTTAAAATATCTCATGGAATCATCGTGAAATAGTTATGATGTCATTAATCATACCAAAACCTAAAACTGTATTTTTACTATTCATTTAAAATTCAACATTCTCAGAAAAATCCCAAAATTTCACATTAACCAAATATAAATGCTCTGATTTCAAAAATGAACTCCATTTTATAAAAAAAAATTTCCAAATATTTTTAATTTAATTTTTAAATAAAAACACTATTCAACGAATATTCATTTGTTCAGAAAAAAAACCCCAAAAATTACCTTAACATAATATCGATGCTCTGAGTTCAAAAATGAAATCCATTTTATAGAAATAATTTTTTAAATATTTTTAATTTAATTTTTAATTTAAAAACACTATTCACCCGAAAAAACTAATACTTGTATAATAATTTGTGAAACCGTTATTTAACCATTTTATTGAATCACATTACTATAACGACCCATACTTTACATAAATTTTTATTACTTCATAATTGAAGCACAATTATTAAAACATATAACAAAACCAGGAAAGAACCGTATAGGTATAGTGTCTTTAGAAACTGGGAAACATAAACAACTGGTTCATATAGTGTCTACACTATTTCCCATTTATTTCATCATATCTATAGTCACTTTTGGCATATCTTACTTAATAACATTATTCCTGACCTGGGGAAAGAAAACATACAAAAGGGTGAGCTCAAATGCTTAGTAAGGGTAATCAAAAGAAATATCAATCACATCATATATATAAGTACATAACTTTTGGAAATCTTAACCTGCAAAAGAAATCATACTCTCATAACATTGGATAAATCATAGTAGTGAAATGTAATCCCAATAATCATAACATAAAACAATAAACATTGTGGCATACACACATAATCATAGAGAATCATTTCTTATTAGTCAAGACTCATTGCCAAGACAATCTTAGTGGACAAAGTCCATTTCTGAATCGAGTTCACTCCTCATTTCAGTCTTGTTTCACTGAACCGGTTTAACCTGCCGTTCCAGCCATGTCTATCTCATGAGATATAAAATCTTTACCCAATGCATTGGAGGGAGATATAGGTCTCACCCATCTCATAGTGATACCATTCTTATGTGTCCCACAAAATCATAAACCATACATCATAGCATAACCCATAAAAATGGGAATCTTAAACAACATGACATCATAAAACAATTCATATAAGATAAAGGAATTCATAAAAATATTTCCATCACAACATTATCAAATCCATGTAATAATAGAGATAGAAACAGAACCCTATATTATCTTAGATGGAAAATAATTTTGATAAAACTCTTGAACTCCATTCTTGAGGAAAATATCCTTTCTACTTCAAAAAACACTCTTTTCCATTCTTAACATGTCATACAATTTTAAACTAAAATAAGATGATTAAAAATAAACATGAAAACTTGAAAAGTAAGATTCTTGGAAATTTTGTTTTAAAAATCCATGCATGCCATATAAGTTAAAAACATTCTTCTCGTACATTTGTCGAAAAAGTCAAAAAATACCTCGTACGAAAAACGACAAAAGATTCCTTTCATATCTTTTACTAAAAACTCAGTGAAGGGTAAAATTGGATATAAACTATTGTAGAAGGATATAAATATTACATATTGAGGAAACAAGGATGTGGATGACAAAATACACCCCAGTAAATACCAAAGTATAAACAATCTCGGATAAAAAATGAGATTGTGATATTTTCCCTTACCTTAGGTCTGATTTGCTTCATAAGTGTCCTAACCTCCTGTATAATGATTTAAATAATGTTATTGACTTATTCCAGAATCATAAATATTTTTATGATATCATATATGGTCATATTCTTAGCTTCTTATTAGTAAAATTTCATTACTACTTGTTTATTCGGGTGTTTATTACTTTTTGTTCTTATGCGTGTTTTGTCAAATAAATTCTGATACTTCTTTTTAGGTTATAGATACCTCATTTCTATAATGTTATTAGTGTAATATATATCATATTTATTCACTCAATTCATTTATATAATCATTATGAAATGAAGATCATGTAGAACGAGTCTCATCACATCGTGGAGACGATATTCCGTACGTACGCACGAGTGATGATATCATTCCCCTAATCATGGGATTGTATTGGAGTGTATGTATACTATTTCAGAATCAATATAACTTTATAATAGTCATATATAGTCATTATTTACAACATTATACTCATCCAAGTAAGGTGGTGGTGGAAATTAGATTACACCACTACGTGGAGACGGTTTTCCGTACGTACGCACGTGCGGCGATTTCATTTTCTGTAGGATGGATAGATGTTGAAATAGGGTTGTTTCATACTTATAATAACATATCCGTATATGATTGATACTGATGTTATTACTTCATAATGAAACAACTAATGAAGAAGAAGTGGAAGAAGAAATAAAGTTGAAGGAATTGGTAACAGACATTACCTCTTCTTTGAAGCGCCTCTTTGAGATCTCCTTTTAGGGCACTAAAATTGGTCTTTAAAGAATACCAGGACCTCTAGGATGTTTCTAGGGAAGTGTAGAGGAGAAATTGGCAGGGGTTGGCCGAGATTGAAGGCTCAAATTAGTGTCAGGAGGAGAGGGAGGAGGTTCTCTTTCATAAGGGAGGAGATTATAAAGTCAAATTTGGTTTTTAATAGCTCCAAATTGATATATTTCGAAGATAAGGTAGGGATGGGTCGAAATCCTCACATCCAATAGAATTTAGACAAGTTTAGGTTCCTATTTTAACCTTGTCATTTAGATTTAACATTAAGTTAAATAATTTTACATTTACCGTGTCTTCTTGTGTTCTTATACTATAAGGTTAATAAACGTACTATAAGTAGCCAAACGAACCCCAAGTTGTTTAATATTAATATATATAACCTTATCTAAGTCATTTGGCCGAACCTTAGATTTTTAGGAATAAAATAATAATTAATAATATAATATTTGTTTTAAAAACTATTTTATGTCAATTTTGACACTATTTAGTAATTGATTTTTGTGAAACTCATAATAGAATGATTAGTTAGAAAAAAGTTAATTAAATCAATACTAACATGTCATATTAACCTATAAATTTAGTGTAATTCATAAAAAGTCTCAAATTATATTTATTTGGGTATTTAAAACATCAATTATGTCAATATTTCATTAATAAGATAATTACTGCATCATTTTTGTGTCATAAATAAATTAAATTATATAAAGTCTAAAAATTAAAAATAAAATATCATTATATAGGAAATCGTTTTATGTTTCTAATGAATATTTTTAGTCAAATTTATCTTATGAATAACCCTATATTAAAAATGATTTAGTTATTAAACATTGATTTTAACTATTTTAACCCTTCTTTAAATAAATTAATAATAAATGTCCTAATCTAATCCAAGTGGGCCTAAATGGTCATATTTTATTTCTAAGGTTGTTATTGGTCGAATTACACTTGTCCAATAGAATTTGGACAAGTGTTAGGGTAATTATAATATCATTTTTACCCTTAATTACCCTATTTACTTTTAACCGTGGTAAATAAAAGTAAAAAGATACTATTCACCAAAAATTATTTTCATCTCATTGAACCACATGTTACTTACTGACATCAACCGTGTCTCTCAGATTTTTTAAATTACACTCACAGAAGTGGTAAAATTATGTTTTATGAAAAATTCAGTTTTTTTAACTACCACTTAGTGGTTTCACTATTCATCCAAAATTGAAAGTTTTCAGAAAAATACCAAAATTTCACCGTAGGCTAATTTTGATATTTCGAATCCAAAAATGAAGTCCATTTTGATAAATAAAATTTATAAAATTTCAAAAAGTGGTTATTACTATTCATAACGGCTAGTTTTAGTAATATTTTAATATCATATCGTTGTTTAATAAAACTCGGTCTTGCGTACGACGCAAGCTATAGAGGAAGGTCGCGATTTCATGTAAAGCAAGCCAAGCAAGTGAAAGATTCCTTTGATGATTTATATAACATAAATGTCTCAGGTGTTACATTCTACCCCCCTTAAAATGAATTTTTCCCTCAAAATTCATCACTTTGTAACAAGAAGATGAGGATACCTCTCCATCATCATATCCTCAAGCTCCCATGTAGCTCTTTCTAATTGGTGGTTCCTCCATAAAACTTTCACCAAGCGAGTGGTCTTATTCCGTAGGACTTTTTCGCTACGATCCAGAATCTTTATCGGTTTTTCTTCATAAAAAAGATCTTGCTCCAACGGTATAACTTCTAAGCTGAGTACATGTGAAGGATCAAGTATGTACTTTCTCAGGAGAGATACATGGAACACATCGTGAACTTGAGAGAGATTCGGTGGAAGCGCCAATCGGTAAGCTACCTTCCCAATATGGTCCAGTATTTCGAAAGGACCGATATATCTAGGCTCAACATCCCCTTCTTTCCAAATCTCATGACCCTCTTCCAGGGAGATATTCGTAGGAACAGTTTATCACCCACTTCAAACTCTAGGTCTTTTCTTCAGTTGTTGGCATAACTTTTATGTAAACTCTGAGCTTCTTTTAGGTGTTGTTGAATAGATCAGACCTTTTCTGCCATCTCATCAACAGGATCAGGTCCTAATAGCTTTCTTTCCCCAAATTGATCCCAGTAAGTTGGAGTCCTGTATTTCATTCCATAGAGAGCTTCATAAGGAGCCATCTGAATACTAGAGTGAAAGCTATTATTATAAGAAAATTCCACCAAAGGTAGGTGTTGCTTCAAACCACCTTTGAAATCCATAGAGCAAGCTCTCAACATATCTTCTAGAGTTTGAATTGTTCTCTCTGACTGACCGTCTGTCAGAGGATGATAAGCAGTGGTGAAACTCAACTCTGTATCCAGATTATACTGAAGACTTTGCCAGAACTTTTAGGTAAACCTCGGATCCCGATCAGATATAATAGAAAGTGGTACTCCATGAAATCTTACCACTTCCTTCACATATATCCTGGAAAGCTGATCTAGAGAGAAGTCCTCTCTAATAGCGATGAAGTGTGTAGACTTTGTAAGATGATCAACTATGACCCAGATAGCATTATTGCCTTTAGATGTTTTAGGAAGTCCTGTGACAAAGTCCATAGTGATGTTTTCCCATTTCCATTCGGGTATGGGTAATGGTTGTAACATCCCCTTAGACTTTTGTCTCTCAACTTTAACTTGCTGACAAACCATGCATCGAGAGACATATTCAGCAACATCTCTTTTCATGCCATCCCACTAGAAGTACTCTTTCAGGTCCCTATACACTTTCGTGCTTCCAGGATGAATAGATAATGAAGAACTATGAGCCTCATCTAGCAGCTCCTTCTTTAATTCGGGGACGGGAGGAACACAAACCCGATTCCTGAACTTTATTATCCAATCACAATCAAGGTTGAATTCAGGAACATTTCTCACCTTCTTTTGTAACTCAACATCTTCTTTCTGTTCCTTTTTAATCTTCACATGTATATATGGTCGAGCATTCATTTGAGAAAGATATGATTTTTCCCCTTTCATTATAATTACATGATCCATCCTTTGTAAATCCATAAATATTGGATCTTTTGTGATCCTCATCATGGATAAACTGGCATGGTCTTGTCGACTTAACGCATCTGCCACCTTGTTTGCTTTCCCAGGGTGGTATTGGATTGAGCAGTCGTAATCCTTATTCAGCTCCAACCGTATTCTTTGGCGCATATTCATATCCTTTTGTCTGAAAATATTCTTTAAACTTTTATGATCATTATAAATGTCACACCTTTCTCCATAATGATAATGCCTCCAAATCTTTAATGCAAAGATTACCGCAGCTAACTCCAAATCATGAGTTGGGTAATTTTTCTCATGTATTTTCAACTGTCGTGAGGCATAAGCTATCACCATACCATTTTGCATAAGAACACACCCCAATCCCTTCTTTGATGCATCACTGTAGATCACAAACCTTTCTCCACTACAAGGCAGTGTGAGCACAGGTGCACTAGATAACCTTCTTTTCAACTCCTTGAAATTCTCTTCACATTCCTCCATCCAGACAAACTTAACTCCTTTCCGAGTCAACATGGTGAGTGGATTAGATAATAATGAAAAATATTTCCCAAAATGTCCATAATATCCTGCCAAACCACGAAAACATCGGATCTCAGTTACTGTTGTTGGTCTCGACCATCTTTCGATAACCTCTGTTTTTGCTGGATCCATAGATATCCCCTCTTTTGAGATTATGTGACCCAAAAATGAAAATTTTTTAAGCCAAAATTAACACATGGTAAATTTTTCATAAATCTTCTCCTTTCTCAGGGTCTTCAATATAATTCTCAAGTGATCTTCATGTTCTTCCTTTCTCATTGAATAGACAAGAATATCATCTATAAAGACTACCACAAACTGATAAAGATAGTCTCTAAAGACTATATTCATCAGATCAATGAAGATAGCAGGGGCATTAGTAAGACCAAATGGCATCACTATAAACTCATAGTGTCCATACATTGTACAGAAAGCCGTATTTGGTATATCCTCCATTTTGACCCTTAATTTATGATACCCTGAACGAAGATAAATCTTGGAAAAGTATTGAGCTCTACGTAGTTGGTCAAATAAGTCATCAATGCGTGGGAGAGGATATTTGTTCTTGATAGTGATCTTGTTATGTTCTAGATAATCAATACAGAGTCTCATTGATCCATCTTTCTTCTTAACAAACAGAACAGGTGCTCCCCAAGGTGACGCACTAGGGCATATGAAACCCCTATCAAGATTCTCTTGAAGTTGCTTCTCCAATTCCTGCAACTCAATTGGGGCCATTCTATAAGGTGTCTTTGAAATAGATAAAGCACCCGGTACGAGTTCTATTGAAAACTCAACTTCAAAATTTGGTGGAAGACATGGAAATTCCTCCAGAAAGACATTGTCAAACTCCCGTACATTGGGAATATTCTTAATCGTGAGTTTCTCACCAACCATTTGAGATAAATAACCTTCATTTAGTGGAATCAAGACCCATAAGATGGAAGAAATTTCCACTGGAATGTTATGTTCATCCTTGCATCGATAGACGATCATATATTGATCTGTAATATGAAATGTGACTTCCCTTCTTAGGCAATTGATATGAGCTCCATGTAGAGAAATCCAATCCATGCCAATAATCACATAAAATTCCACTATAGGAAGGATCACAAGATTTTCAGGAAGCACTTTCCCAGAAACTTCAATCAGAGAAGAATTATAAACTTTTGATGCGACTATTGTGCCATTAGGGGTTGTCATAGCTAACTCAACATCTAATTGTTGAGGTAATACGATGATACTGTTAGAAAATTCTTCAGAAATAAAGGAGTGGGTGGATCTAGAATCAAATAAAACATTTTCTACATTAGAGTGGATGGTAAGTGTACCTTTCACCACATCGTTATCATACTCCACATCGCTGATAGAAATTGCATATGACTTTCCTTTGTCTTTAGCCTTAAGAGTTTTTTGACGTCGACCATCATCATCAACCCTTGGATTAGGGAATTGACTGGCATAATGTCTCATCTCCTTGCACATGAAACATTGAAGTGTAGTAGGTTTATTATCTATATCCCTTCCTTTGTTTGAATCATTAGACATCTTCTTCCCATCATTACAGCATTCAAATTCCCTATGACCTTCCTCTCCACATTTGAAACATTTACTTGTCCCTTTAAGACAACTCCCTTCATGTTTCTTTCCACACTTTGAGCATAATGGAAAGCTCATCTTCTTTTTAGTGTGCTCTTTAGATTTTCCTTTGAATTCAATTTTCCTCTTCTTATCAAACCCATATGACTGATGGGTTACTCCAATCTCCATCTCAACTTTGAGAGAACATCGAACGATTTCCTCATAGCTATTAAAGTCCCTTACGGATAATGCCCTTCGAAGACTTGGTTTTAAGCCACTAAAGAATCGATCAATTTTACTCTCAGGTTGGATAATAATACCAGAAGCGTACCTAGCAAGTCTTGTAAAATTTTCTTCATAGGTACCAATAGATTCATCATCCTTTTGCTTCAGTTCAAGAAACTCTTTCTCCATCTTAGTTTGGAGAATACGAGGGAAGTACTTATTGAAAAATAAGTTCTTGAACTCGTCCCATTCCATGGACTCAATTTCATCTCTTCACCCCATATTCTTGATAAGACTCCACCATTGATTAGCATCACCTTCCAAATGATACACTGCTAAGATGACTTTATCATGTTAAGAACATTGAAGAACTGAAAATATCTTTTCAGTAGTACTAATCCATTGTTCAGCAACTAATGGATCCGTAGACCTGCTGAATGAAGGTGGACGCTGCCACATGAAGGATTCAACAGAATGTTTCTCCATCCTTTGATAGTTTGTAAGTCCCGCATTATTCATAGCTTGAGAAAGTTGTGTGATCATGGCTACAAGATTTTGCATTCTAGCTCCAATAACGATTGGTCGCTCAGGGAGAAAATCATTGCATTGCCTGTCGCATACCGCATTAAAATGGATCCTTCGGGTTCCAGCCATTGACTAAAACCAAGAAGAATAGTGTGGGAAACACAAATTATAATAGGAAAACCACATAATCAGGAATAAAATTTCACACATAAGGTCTTATCCTAGGTTATTCATGGACATTTCTAAAACACTAAGATATTGTTCTATGATTAGACTTATCCTTAGGGTTCTTACTAAGGCTTTCACATCCTAGTTTCCAAAGGTTGACTATACCTTTCCTCTGATACCAACTATAACGACCCATACTTTACATACATTGTTATTACCTCAGAATTAAAGCACACTTATTACAACATATAACGAAAACAGGAAAGGACTCTATAGGTATAGTGTCTTTAGAAACTGGGAAACATAAACAACTGGTTCAAAAAGCGTCTACACTATCTCCCATTTATTTCAACATATATATAGTCCCTTTTGGCATATCTTACTTAATATCCTTATTCCTGACCTGGGGAAAGAAAACATACAAAAGGGTGAGCTCAAATTCTCAGTAAGGGTAGTCAAAAGAAATATCAATCACATCATATACATAAAAACATAACTTTTGGAAATCTTAACCTGCAAAAGAAATCATAATCTCATAACATGGGATAAATCATAGTAGTGAAATGTAATCCCAATAATCATAACGTGAAACATAAAACTTTGTGTCATACACAAATAATCATATAGAATCATTTCTTATTAGTCAAGACTCATTGACAATACAATATTAGTGGACAAAGTCCATTTCTGAACCGAGTTCACTCCTCGTTTTAGTCTTGTTTCACTGAACCGGTTTAACCTGCCGTTCCAGCCATGTCTATCTCATGAGATATAAAATCTTTACCCAATTCATTGGGGGGAGATATAGGTCCCACCCATCTCATAATTATACCAATCTTATGTGTGCCAGAAAATCATAAACCATACATCATAGCATAACCCATAAAAATGGGAATCTTAAACATCGTGACATCATAAAACAATTCATATAAGATAAAGTAATTTATAAAAATATTTCCATCACAATATAATCAAATCCATGTAATAATAGGGATAGAAAAATAACCCTATATTATCTTAGATGGAAAATAATTTTGATAAAACTCTTGAACTCCATTCTTGAGGAAAATATCTTTTTTACGTCAAAAAAACATTTTTTCCTTTCTTAACATGTCATACAATTCTAAACTAAAATAAGTTGATTAAAAATAAACTTGAAATCTTGTAAAGGAAGATTCTTGGAAAAAAAAATTTAAAAATCCTTTCATGCCATATAAGATAAAAAAACATTCTTCTCGTACTTTTGTCGGAAAAGTCAAAAAGTAACTCGTACGAAAAATGACAAAAGATTCCTTTCATATATTTTACTAAAAACTCATCGAAGGGTAAAATTGGATATAAACTATTTTAGAAGGATATAAATATTACATATTGAGGAAACATGGAGGTGGATGATAAAATACACCCCATTAAATACCAAAGTATAAACAATCTCGAATAAAAAGTGAGATTGTGATATTTTCCCTTACATTTGGTCTGATTTGCTTCGTAAGTGTCCAAACCTTTTGTATAATGATTTAAATAATGTGATTGACTTATTCCAGAATCATACTTATTTTTATGATATCATATATGGTCATGTTATTAGCTTCTTATTAGTAATTATTAATTACTATTTGTTTATTCGGGTGTTTATTACTTTTTGTTCTTATGTGTGTTTTGTCGAATAAATTCTTATACTTATTTTTAGGTTATAGATACGTCATTTGAAGAATGGTATTAGTGTAATATATATCATATTTATTCTCTCAATTGATTTATATAATCATTATGCAATTAAGATCATGTACAACGAGTCGCATCACATCGTGGAGACGGTATTCTGTACGTATGCACGAGCGATGATATCATTCCCATGATCGTGGAATTGTATTGGAGTGTATTTATACTATTTCATAATCAATATCACTTTATAATAGTAATATATAGTCATTATTTACACCATTATACCCATCCAAGTATGGTGTTGGTGGAAAATAGATTACACCACGGCGTGGAGGCGGTATTCCGTACGTACGCATGCTCGGTGATTTCGTTTTCCGTAGGATGGATAAAGGGTGAAATAGGGTTGTTTCATACTTATAATAACATATCTGTATATGAGTGATTCTGATGTTATTACTTCATAGTGAAACAACTAATGAAGAATAAGTGGAAGAAGAAATAAAGTTGAAAGAATTGGTAACGGACATTACCTCTTCTTTGAAGCGCCTCTTTGAGATCTCCTTTTAGGGCACTAAAATTGGTCTTTGAAGAATACCAGGACCTCTAGGATGTTTCTATGGAAGTGGATAGGATAAATTGGCAGGGTTTGGCTGAGCTTGAAGGCTCAAATTGGTGTGAGGAGGAGAGGGAGGAGGTGCCCTTTTATAATGGAGGAGAGGGGCACCTTTGGAATAACTACAACTATTATTTTATTATAAAGTCAAATTCGGTTTTTAATAGCTCCAAATTGATATATTTAGAAGCTAAGGTGGGGATGGGTCGAAATCCTCTCATCCAATAGAATTTAGACAAGTTTCTGTTCCTATCTTAACCGTATCATTTAGATTTAACATTAAGTTAAATAATTTTACTTTTACCGTGTCTTCTTGTGTTCTTATACTATAAGGTAAATAAACATACTATAAGCAGCCAAACGAACCCAAAGTTGTTTATTATTAATATATATAACCTTATCTAAGTCATTTGGCCAATCCTTAGATTTTAATTAATAAAATAATAATTAATAATATATTATTTGTTTTAAAAACTATTTTATGTCAATTTTGACACTATTTAGTAATTAATTTTTTTGAAAATAATAACAGAATTCTTAGTTCGAAAAAAGTTAATTAAATCAATAATAACATGTCATATTAACCTATAAAATTAGTTTAATTCATAAAAAGTCTCAAATTATACTTATTTCGGTATTTATAACGTCAATTATGTCAATATTTCATTAATAAGTTAATTACTGCATCATCATTGTGTCATTACTAAATTAAATTATTTAAAGTATAAAAATTACAAATAAAATATCATTATGTAGAAAAGCTTTTTATCTTTCTAATTAATATTTATAGTCTAATTTATCTAATGTAAAACACTATATTAAAAATGATTTAGTTATTAAATTTTGATTTTAACTATTTTAACACTTCGTTGAATAAATTAATAATAAATGTCCTAATCTAATCCAAGTGGGCCTAAATGGTAATATTTTATTCATAAGGTTTTTTTTGGTCGAATTAAACTTTTCCAATTGAATTAAGACATGTTTTAGGGTAATAATAATATCATTTTTACCCTTAATTAGCCTATTTACTTTTAACCGTGATAAATAAAAGTATAAAGTTACTATTCACCAAAAATTATTTTCATCTCATTGAACCACATTTTACTTACTGACATCAACCGTGTCTCTCGGATTTTTGAAATTCCACTCACATAAGGGGTAAAATTAATTTTTATGAAAAATTCTGTATTTTTAACTACTACATAGTGGATTCACTATTCATCAAAAATTGAAAGTTTTCAGAAAAATACCAAAATTTCACCCTAGGCTAATTTCGATATTTCGAATCCAAAAATGAAGTCCATTTTGAAAATTAAAATTTATAAAATTTCAAAAAGTGGTTATTACTATTCATAACGGCTAGTTTTAATAATATTTTAATAGCATATCGTTGTTTAGTGAAACTCGGTATTGCGTACGACGCAAGCTATCGAGGAAGGTCACGATTTCGTGTAAAGCAAGCCAAGAAAGTGAAATATTCCTTTTATGATTTATATAACATAAAAGTCTCAGGTGTTACAATTACTTAATCAAGGTGCCTAGAATATATTAATACTTTCTTTAAGTGAGATTACTAGTCCATTTGGTCACATTACTAATCCTAAGCATAAAATCACTATTCATAATTTACAATTCATCAAAAAATCAAGTTGATCTTATTAGACTCTAAATTTCATACTGGACATAATTGTAGAAGACCATTTTTTTAATATCATTACACGTTTTTAATTATTTAAGGTTTACATAAACATTTTAAAATTATCGTTTTTCTAAAATTCATCAAAAATATGCACACTCTATTTATCCGGTCATTTGAAAATTCATAAACATCATCATAAGAAGAAATCCAAATTTTTTATTCAAAACAAAGGATTGCACAAGGCAGTTATGGTCTCCTTACATAGCCCCTTATCACACCAGCATAGGACCTAAGTGTAAGGTGTGCTAAGTTGTGGGAATCCGAGGGAGGCTCGGCCAACATCGCACGAGTAGTAATTTCTATCAGTTCGAACTTCTCGCAAAGGAGATTCCGTTCTAGCTTCAAACGGTGATGTTCGGCTTGGGTTTGGTCTAGAGCAAAGCATAGTGGTGCTACCTCTTTCCCAAGTTCTGTTAGATGGGCTTTGATCAGTCCAAGACTACTGGGTGAGGCCATCGAATCTTCTTTCTATATTAATTAACCATGATTACTTGTATTTAGATACAATAATCGAAATGTTTAGTTTACATCAGTCATATTGACCAATGGTCATATAACAGTCAAAACCCCACGGTCTCATTTTAATTATACTCATGTTGTCAAATGAAACATTTTAGTTGAGTATAAAAATAAAATAAAATAACACACAAAATTAGGAAACAAGATTTATTCAAAATTTTGGGTCATTACAATTATCATTCTCAATCATATTTACGATCACTAACATACCAAATCACATTTAGTATATGTGACTCAGAACTAAAAAGGTAATTTTGCAACTAATTCTTTTCAAAAACTACATGAAACATTTTTATGATCCCCATAAACATAAAAATTAATAGTTTAAAAAATATGAAAACATTTCTACTTATTACCGGATTTATCTAGGACATTAAATTTTCTCTTTTTTTTGAGTCATTAAATTGTTTCCGGCATTAAATGATATATGTATTAAGTATATCCATTCTGGTATTGATTTAAATGTTATGTTCGAGGATAATGTGGCTATTATCTATAATAGATGTTTTCAGGATATGATTATAATTTTTATTAAATGTAATATATGGAATTTATTTAATTGGATCGGCTAAAATTATCTCCTTTTGAAATTCATTATACCCATTAGTATTCATATATCAATATCTTACATAATGTTGGTACTCTTTAGTATTATTATAAACACATAAATATTATGTTACAATGTAATCCCAGTTATATCATATAAGAATCTACATATGTCTAGAGGAAATATCTTTTTATAGTCCAGTACGTGGATCATACCTAATCCATTCCACTAAGATCCCATGATTTTTTGACATAATTTTTATTTAAAGAAACCTTTTATTGATATATTTTTTCACATGAAACAATGAACTAAAATGATATATGACATATTTGGTGGTTATTATTATGAAAACTAATCAATTATAAGAAAATAGTAAATCAAAATATTTTATTTCCTTTTAAATAAATTAGAAATGGGAATATTTTTAAAAGTGTTTCTCTTTATATATTTTATTTTCATTTACGAGTTAAATTTTTATGAGTTATAATTTTAATTTGATAAAATAAAATCCATTTTTTATTGATTTTATCAAAAATATCATCAGGAATAAAATTCTAAAACAACTAATTTTTTGGAGAATTGTGATTAATATTGATTTTTATTAAAAGTATAAGTTTAGGAAATTATTATATCATAATAATGGGAATTGTTTTTTTGAAATATTATAAAATAAATTATATATATAATATGTAATTTATATAATTTAATATTTCTTATAATGAAATTAATATTCTTTGATTGATTATATTTAGTTTTTAACCAAAAAATAAATATTACAATAACTAATGTTTTTTATAATTATAATTATGAAACTATTAATTTTTTAACGATAGTTTTGTTAACATTGTAAAATTTTCTTACAATAAATTAAAAAAAATATCATAAATATTGAATCTATTCAAATTATTGAACACATAAATAATTATATAAATAGATATTTAACAGTGAATCAATATAAAATAATGTTAATAACACTTAATGAATAAGAAATCATTCATCAAGAGGTTACTTATTTTCAAAAGAATAAATATTTTAATTTCAAAGATAATTTTATAATTTTTAGAAATGTTATTGGATTACGTATATTATACAATTATTTTAATCAATCACAATTTGATTATAGGGGTTATTATATATATTTTTTAAAACATATATTACTTATATAAAATCTAATTACATAAGAAAAAATTAAAATGGTAAAATGTAATAACATAATGATTAATGACATTAAACATGTTAAAATCACGTTTTAACTGGGTGGTAGAGGATTTAGTGTAATTATATCATCCCACACTGCATTATTTGTCTCATTTGGAACCACTAACCCTTTTATCAGGGCCTCCAATTATGCAAAAATACTTGATGTTCACAATTGTTCTTCTTCCCTTTCTTATAAAAGGATTTCACTTCATCCCTTTAAATGTTATATATTTCATTCTAAATTTCCATAAGCCCCTATAAAATTATTTATAAAATAATTACCTTGCATGATATAAAACCCTTGGTCATTATAAGATATCTAAGTCTCTTATCTTCCAAGGAGACATTGAATATAAATTTTATTTCCCAAATGTGAGCATTACATATTCTATATCAATATTTTCATAATATATCCCTACCAAAAAAATCTTAAAAATATTAATATAATCACATCAGTGTCATTAAAATGTTAAATATTTATTATATTAATGGAAAAAACTCATATTTCTTCTTTAAATCCCACATATAAAAAACAGAGATCATGAATTTGTACAGAACTCCACCTCTACAAGTAGACATATTTTTTAAAAAACAACATAAAATATCAAATTATAATAATGTAATTATATAATAAATGTGAAAACAATTATATAAATATTATTATGAAGAGATTTATTATTATCATCATTTATTACCAACCATATGTTGGGAACGTAAAATGCTTACCATGCATTATACATACCACCACCTCAACGATGTTATGTTTTTTCATTAAAATTTTATTTATTTATAGAAATCATTAAAATATGATTAAAAACATAGAAAAATGATTAATAATATCATTATGAATATTATACAATGATATTATTTAATAATAACAATTTTCATAAACATACTCACCCATTGAATTATGGTTTGTTTGTGTTTGGGTCGGATTAATATCCTACTTGAAACATACACTAAAACCCTCATAGATTAATATAGTAACTAATATATAAATATTTATATACATTAATTAAAAATATTCTTTACTGTACATTTATACGTTTTATGTTAATTATATAAATTATTATCAAAATATCATTTTCAGTGAATAATATTATGAAATGAAATCGACAGTAATTCCATTTTCAAACAAAATATCAAAAACTATTATTGAATGAGATGAGGAATTTATAAATAATAAATATTATCAATTATTATACCACATATGAATTTTTAATGATAAAAGTATAATCAAATAATGAGTAGTGAAATAAACATCACAGATCAAACATCAAACAATTAAAGTTATTAACACCCAATGGTATAGAAAAGACATATTCAAATAATTTATACTAATAAATGGTTGTTATTGAATTATATAAAATTAAATATATTATAATAATATTCGTAAATATGATAGTATGATTGTTAAAAATATTTTATAGGAGGGTGTATCCCATTTGACAGTGTAATAAAACTAGGTAAGAGTTTCTTATCTCAAATTTCGTTCTTTGAAACATAATTATTATTATGGAAATGATATCATTAATATGGATTTTTTGATGCCAAATTATTTTATTTTTATTATTTAAATTTAGTTCATGGGTTTTAATATTTGTATTGGGTTATTTATTAAAATGTCTTTTAATTTAGATGATATGAATTTGTAACGAGGTTACTTGAATAAAATATTTAGCTCTGGTCATAATCACTTCTCAAAATCAATAAAAATTCATGATTCATTTTTTGTCCTATATTATGATTTTATGGCATATTTAAAACTTATTTCTAGATAATTAATGTTTCAAATAAATTCTTTCTTCATTCATGAAACCTATGTTTTAGAAAATTTTATTTTCAGTATGAATGATTTTAATATTTCTTATGGCTTGTTTCTTTACGTAACATTGTTTTTAATTTTCAACCAATGATATCTATAATTATTTGGAAACATAAGAACGTTTTTTTTATTTTAATATTCAAAATTATGTTCAACACATATAATGTGAATCTGCTATAAATGTTTTAATGAAATTGGTTTGTAGGATGTTATTTTAAATATATTAAGAAACCATTTCTTTTCACGTTATTTTCTTTTATATTGAACTCTATATATATTTAATAAAATTAATTTGATTACATTTTTTAATGAATTTTTTAATGAGTTGTTTTATGAAGTCTTTTTTTCTATATTTTAATAATCAATTTCATTTAACAAGACTTATAACATGTATTTATAGATCAGTGACTACAAATTTGTTACTAGTAATGATTTTTTAGGATTTAAATTTTCAATTTCATTACTCTATAAAATGGATTTATTTTTTATGTTTCAAACAGTATTTATAACTTATGATGATATCTATATTAGGTGACCATTTTTATATGTAAAAAGAATTTATTCATGGATTTATTTTACCACATTTGGAAAATTTATGAAACCCATTTTCCATCCAATGGGATTTTATTCAATGAAAAGTGAACCATTTTCATTTGAATTTTTTATGAAAATAATTTTATTTTCATGGGTAATTTATGATATAATAAGTTATTTATTTAAAATTTGAATATAAATATATTGATAAATGATTGGGGTGGTCCTAAATCACTCTATAATGCATTTTTTTAATTTTTTTTCTTGATAAACACAAATGTTGTGACATAATTCAGTTTCTCGAAAACATGTGTTAAAGTGTATAGGTGACATAAGAATGTTTACCTTTAACAATTATTATGTAAAAAACTCTACTTGTCCTTATTCTAATGATATGTGTAATTTATATGGTATATTCCTATATTATGCCAGATTCCTTAGTTAGGTTTTAAGAAGTACATGGATTATTGGTTTATGTTTCAACCCCCATGTTATTTATGATTCATTTCATGTAATAATTTTTCCCATAACACCTTTATGATCTATGATATTATATGTTTGATTCTCCTATGTAATATCATATATCAATATTTTGTTCACAAACCATTTTCCTCATCACATGATCACTTATGTTTTTAGATTTTTGTCTCCCATGATTTCTGTCATAAACAAACAATGTTCAACCCTTAACTAATCACCTGAGTTGATATGTGGCATGGGCTGAAGGAAATTTTGGATCCCCACATGTAAGAAACTAGTGTTTGGAATCGATAGAATACAATAAGGAATGATTTCACGAGGTAATTAATAAAGACACTAAGCATCCGAAAGGTAAATAAAATAGTTAAATATAAATAAAACTGAACTGATGATCTTATAGACAATATTTGAAAATAAATATAAAATACTCAACAAGATCAACCAAAATAAATGACCACTTGATCTCCATGTGACCCCATGGGTCACTCACCAATATAAAGTCCAAATGACACCCGTGTAAATTGAAATCAAGGTAAAACCTATACCAATGGCTGAAAATATAAAAGAACTATAGGCATGATTATTAAAACTCAGTAGGCTATCATTATAATCTATTCCCATAAAACATCATTTAAACTAAAATAATCATTAACAACACATTTTAATGGCAATTTAAAAAAGTATGTTTTTCAAAAAAAATTGCATAAAACAAATTACGTCCCATTCCCCATCTTCATTTACAAAACCATGATTTCTTACCAATGGTGATACCATAACATTGTCAAGGGTATAGTGATGCATTTATTTTCTAATGAAACAACAATGTGTAAAAAAAATTCATTTGGAATCATTTTTCCTGAATCCTTTATAATAAAACTCATTAATTTCAAAAAAATACCACACATGAGAAAACTATAATATTAAAATAATAAGGGTGATGTAAATAATCATAAAATTCTCACAATCATCACTACTTGTATCTTTGTGAATTAAGAATGGGTGTTACTAGCATATTGTGAATAATCCATAACATACTAACACATGAGACCCATCCCTGGTAGCATATCACACGTGATGAAATAAAAAACACCATAACACTCCCCACCACACTTACTCTGGAATACGAGGGATCAAATCCCAATGAAAAATAAACCCAAATATATCAACCTACAATTAGATGCCAGATAGTGTGTAAACTAGCTAGTTCTGCAATCATTATTAGATAAATCTCTTACTATTTGAGGCTCCCAAGTCTCATACGTAAAGGGGTAATCCAACCATTGTGATCTGTGCATCCAATCACAATAATATATTATAATAATTATAATCCAATAACATGCCTCACCGTAAGTCACTCCAAGGAGTGATCTCATGTTATAGGTGAATTGGAAAACAAAGATTTTGTACAATGAATCGTCAATAAAGGATCTAAATGATTCCACAATTATGGAATCCCATCAATTAAACATAGACAAGGAATGTGAGAAATCCAATGAAGGTTTTCATCACAACTACATTTAACAATTTCAAAAAATTTCCAAATGGGCCCATAGGTATTTAACAAAACATAAATTTATGAATGACATAAAATCCGCCATTTCTAAAGGGTTTAAACACAACATTTTCCATCTAAAAATAATTTACAAATCCCCTAAAAACCACTATGTTACCCTTTCAAGGAAACCCTATTTTTATAAAAATTATAGTTGGGCCATTCCCTATAATCACATGCTAAAACACATTAAAATATAACACATGTTCCACTATAAAAACTAAAACCACATGGGAAACCCATAAATGGAACTCAAAACATCATTTCACCTGTTTCCAATATATTTACAATCCAAAACCTTGCATTTAATTTTACAAATCACCAATAAAATACAACTGGGAATTTAGTCGAACACCTGGTGTGTATTATTTAATAAAACCATATTATTTATCACATAATAAAGCACAAAAACCCACTTTTCACACCAACCAATTTACTCAATGATTAAAAAATAAAATTTGACATATATGTAAGGTATAGAAAGAATTAAATTAATCATTATTAATTTAAAAAGATAAGTGTGTGGTAAAACCTACCTCGAATACATGGTGCACCATCATTATATGCCTGAAATCACTCCATGAGGGTTCAAAAACCCTTGATCTATGAGGAGGAACCCTAAATGAGCAAAACCCCAAACATAAATCAATTAAAAAACTGAAACATATGTATAAATTACCATGGGAGAATAGAAACTCAAGATTAATTTGATGTTCAAGGAAAAGATAAATGATAGGAGAGGGTTTACCTTGAAAAATTGGGCCAAAACCTTCAATGAACTCTAGATCTACACTATAGGATAAAGAAGGAGGATTTGAGAAGAATGTAAGAGGCACCCAAGGGTCACATGCACGATGGAATGAATTTGGTGTGAATATTTGGATAAAAATGTCTAGGGAGAAACATGGAAAAACAGAAAATTTTGATTTGGGAATCTCATACAATTTAACAAACTGTGTGGCAACAATGAGGCAGCCACTGCTCATGAAAAGATCGACCACATGGAAAAGTCGAAATGTTTCACTGACCATGAAAAAATATGTCTATAGGTTCTTCTGAACCCACCACCTGTTGCTTGGTTACCTAGATTCTGACACATGATTTATCATTCAATTGGCAGACCATGTGTATGTTACTACTAAGAAATAATTTCCAGATTTCTCCAAAAGCTCCAAAATGAACCAAGGGAAAACCATATTATAAGCACTATATAAGGAAACACATCAAAATTTAATCCCTATCACACCTAGAACTCAAGGAAAATGCCGGGATTCGAAATTTATCCAAAAGAGTCAAAACATGAAAAAGGCGTGTGACAATTCTCCCCACAATAAATGTTTCTACCCCTGCAAGGCCACATAATTTTTCAATTGATTGATCAATGACTAGAGATTCTGAAAACCACAATACCCAAACCTTGATGTAAAAACATCCTAACAAATCTAGAATGAATATATTTTTTATTTTCTGAAACCGACCAACAAATAAAAACGTATTCACAAGAAGCAACTCAAAATTAGACCCAAAACCTTAACAATCATACTTCGATCATATCTGTTGGGTGCACTCCAAAAAATATACCTCTTAACAAAACCAAAAATCAATCTTTGAAAACAAAAAGAAACATAAAAAGAAGGATACATAAAAATGACTAACAACAAAACCAAAACAAAATATATCACAAGAAGGGAAGGACCAAACAGAATCCTCACCATTTGAATCAACCTAATATTTATTTCACACGGAAGAATTTTCAACAAGACCAATGATGGGTCCCCCCACCATTAATAAAAAACAAGATTAATCAAAATTTGAAATATCCCTGCATAGAATAAAAACCCCTACTACAAGGTTTGGGGAGGTAAGGGGACCAATGATTGTAAAATTCAAACCACAACAGACAACTAACCCCGACTCATCACCTCTGTACATCTATAAACCATATCATCTATTGATTCACACAAGTGGTCCATGAAAGGAAGGTGATCTGAAACATGAATCCAAGAAAAAACAATCACCAAAATTGTGTTATAGATAAGTCCCCCATGATATTTTCAACAAGAGGGAATTTTCACCTGTAGAGAGAACATAATAGAAATATAGAAATTACATCACCGAAATGGTGAAACACAAGATCAAAAATACTGCCCCTGCATCCCTGAGATTCCTGAGTACATTCCAGATTTACTATGATACCTTACACTATTCCTTTATGTTGGATGCATAAAATACCACTCATTCTTGATATTCTAATCCCTAACTGGAAATGGTTGTTTTGGTTCTACAAGTAGCTACAAATTAATCTCTAAAAAATAGAAGATCAAGACACTCTACGAAACTAACTTACTCAAACAACACACCTTTTCCCAAACAGTGACATAAATGATTAACACACCCTTCTTTATCACTCCAAAAAAGGAACCGAATGAATAAGAAACCTAACGAAACACACAAAAATAATTTGATTACAGCTATTATAATGGATAAAAACACCATAAATGGAACACATATTATATTTTGCCCACAAAAAACTCTACTATAAAAAACAGGATGGGGTAGCCTTCAGGTAGGTTGATTTATCTTTTGAAACATGGAAATGAAATCCCTAGTTTAATCAACTTGAATGATTTAAAATGGGGAACCACTCATAGCCACACCACTGACATTCATCAAATATCTATGGGGGTGAAAACTGGGAAACAATAAAACCAATAACTTTTTAAAAATCATCTCATAAATCAAAACTCACCCCGAATAAACATCGATCCATACATAGGGAAGAAGAAAAAACCTTACCAAATATATTTTTTATAAAACCATCAATGATTACTTCAAAACCAAAACCCAAAAATGAATTTAAACTCAAAACACCACATAATTATTAGTTCCCATGTATTCGGAAAAGGAACTACCCAACTACCAGTTTCTCAAAACATCACAACATTCCTATTAAATAAATTTTCAAAGATAAAAACATGTTGGGTTAGACAATCAAAAATTATATTTCAAAGAGCGTCAAAGATGAGAATTCCATGCCACCCCATGAATCCAATAACCCATTCCAATCCAGGCACATTCCAACCACATTCCACGTATATCTATACATGTGAGCACCCCAGGAAACACCAATAGTCAAAACAATCATTAGAATTTAAAAAGTAATAAAACATTTTAGAATCCCACCAACAATCAAGTCAATAAATTCCATATAATCCATATATAAATCTATATCTTCATTTCATTAAAATAAATCCCATGGATTTCATTCAAAATCCTACTTTAAAATCATTTTACAGAAAGAAAATTTTCAAAAAATCACATTTCACATTTCATCAAAATCATTTGACTAAAAACACACTCATTTTAATTTTAAAAAATCTAAAACAAATATACACATTCAATGAACCATTTCATATTTCATCAAAATCATTTGACTAAAAACACACTCATTTTAATTTTAAAAAATCTAAAACAAATATACACATTCAATCAACCATTTCATATAAACCAAAGGTTTTAATTATAAACATCCAATCTCGTCAAATCCCACCCATTTTTCCTGATGAGGTCATTTTATAGAAATTCATTTTTCTAATGTCTTCCACAAGGATAATTATGAAAATAATTTTTCCCATTTTCTCATATCCAACTTGTATGACTAAAAATTGGGTTTTTTCATTCCATCACAAGGGTTTTCCGAAACATTTTTTAGAATAAATAAAGACTAATATGTTATCTCAAGGGAAACTCATGTTAGGGGAGACTTGGCCATATAGTTGTCATCCACATTCCAAATACACCATGTAAAGACCCGGAAATATCAAGGAATTTTTTTAAAAAAAATATTTATATTATTACGAGACTACTGTTTCTGACGGTTCCTGATTATGAGTCTTGGTGTTCCCAGAATCAATTTCTGATTTTTTTTAGGTACATTCAGTAAATGTATGTTCGGGATTTTCTATCTTATGAACCGTCACTCAGAATAGGAATCTGCAGCCACCGATTAACTTGCAGCGCTGTTATTCGCTTAAGGGGATCAATACCACAGTTGCGTTTTATTCAGATTGAATGTTATAATTTGGGATTTTGTAGAAAATAAAATAAAATTTGTGTTTTGTAAAATTTTATTTAAGAGGTGGTTATTACCTCTAAATGAGAGTTGGGGAGGGGCCCACACCCCACATAACCTCCCTTGAGAGGATTTAGTGTGGTGGGGCCCACAAGAACCCAAACCCTTTCACCTCCCCTCAACTCCCTTTAACTTCTCTTAATTTTTGACACCTCCTATAATTAATGGTTGAGCCTCTCCACCTCCCTGCTCTCATGAATGTGAAATCTCTTGAGATTAATTAATTCCAATTAATTAATCTAGTTTTGAATTAATTTGAAATGCACGGCATTATTGAATTGGGTATCTTTTATTTTATTTGCGTTGGAAAATAATCAATTTGGGAGGATCTAGAGAATTATAAGAAAGGTGTTCCTCTCTCGATGAAGAACATCGTTCTTCAATGAAGAACATCTCTGATGAAGAACACGAAGAACTTCTTCCAATGATAATTTTTCCTCGGATGCACCCTGATGTCATGGAATCTACATCGTCTTCAGATTTGCTTCTTGCATCATGACAATGGATCTTCCTCAAACATTGACGGAACGACACCATTCTCTGTGATGCTGTCTTCTGTGACGCCCGACTACTGCGATGCTAGTCTTCCATGGATCATTGACATGCGATGTCAATAACGAGGTCGGGGGTTTGTATAATATAAATTGGATAAATTATACCTTCATTATTGATGAATGTAAGTGAACATCAATGGCCACTTGTTACCGCTTAAGGCGGAGGGCGCAGGCCGAACGAAGACGGCCCGAAGACCCTCCATTTGTTTCCTGTTTTTATTCGCGATGGAGACGGTGTTGGAAGAGGTGGCAGTGATGACCGAAGGTGGTGACAGTAACGGCGGCCACGTGCCAGCCCGTCAGAGGACCGTGACATCGAGTGATTCGTGGGCGGAGGAGACCACGGCCCGAAACTGGGCTGCTCGGTCAAAGAAGTACCAGCCGACGTTAGCCGACCAGGCTAGGGAACCACAGAGCCCCTTGGCACCGCGCTGTAGAGAACTTCATCCCGTGATCTTCCGGGCGCTTTGGCGGTGAACCGGTTGGCCGCCTGCTGATGGACCTGAAGGGAACTCCAACACCCACTAGTTCCACATACGTAGGAACAGTGGCATGCCCGTGTAGGCCACTCGCGAAGCGCCACCGCTTCCAAAAACTGGGGGCCGCGCCCCCGATCCGCCTGGCCTGCTGGCCATGCCGCGGCTCGCCGTGAGCCAGGCCGTACCCTACCAGGCCGGTCCGCGCCCTGCCCGGTGGGGCTATGCCCCACCGGGCTGGGCCAACCCATTAGCTGGGTCAGACCCCACCGAGCCAGGATGGTCCGACCCGCGAGCCCCCTGGGCTTGACGGGCCGGGTCCGTTTCGCTTAAATGGAAATAACTTCTTGATCGTGTGTCTGGTCGACGCGCTATCTGTGGCACTGGTACCCTTATGATGAGGCAGTCCTTTTACGATAGTCTAAGTGATTTTTGGACAAATTTGGAAAACTTCCAAATTTATAATGAGCATAATTCCTACCGAGCCCCTAGAACGGAAAAGACAAAAACTCTCAGACTGGGCGTCTGATTGACGCGTCGTCTATCATGTTGGGTTTCTTTTGATGAGACAAAACTTCTAGATACATAAAAACTGGACTTTGTGATAGTTGATTTATTGAACCCTTTTCTTGAGAATTAGACCCTCCTGGAATCGAGCGTGCTATGTGCGGGAACCCTAGAGCTGACTGCAACTATGTCGACTACAGTACTGGAATCCTCCGTGGGTTTGATAGCGAGGACTACGGTACTAGGATCCTCTATGGATTCGACAACAACGACAACCGTACTGGAATCCTCTAAGGGTTCGATGGAGATGACTAATGTTCTTGTATCCTATGTGGGTATGACAGTATTGACCATTGTACTTGTATCCTATTTGGGTCTGACAGAGTAGCTGGTCTTGTATCCTGTGTGGGTCTGACAGCTTAGTTGGTCTTGTATCATGTGTGGGACCGACAGTTTAGATGAATCAGTGACTACATCTGATCATCTCTATCACTATGCAGAAGATGTATACCTGTGTGAGCTGATTCTTAAATTTTAATCATTCTCATAGATGTGATTGACCTTACTTCCTCTGTGGACTGGGTTGTGCTTGGGCTCCAGAGTTGGAACCCAACTGAGATTGATAACTTAGGTATTTGTATTGGTATATACCTATGTAGGGTTGTTTGATACTTCGTGGTTGTATCATTCTTATGTGGTTTATCCTTTGTATATTCCAGGAGACCTTTAAGGTCTTGGGGTCCCTACTGAGTATCGTTATACTCACCCCTGCATGGGATATGTTCGAACCTTGTTGTATTGGATGCAGATGACAGACAGCATTGATGGAGGCCGAGAGTGATCCAGTACTAGATGGTACCTGGAGGTGGAGCACATGGTGAGACGGCACCCGATGCGAACTGATAGATATGGAGTGCTGAGGTGGACATCTGAATCTACCCTTTAGGTAGGATACTCGGCGTACATTCCAGGAGATTCCCTTTTCTAATTTAGTCCCTTTTTTGGTTGTACTTTTTTTCCACTGTACCTGTACTTTACTACTTGCTTGTATTTCCACCCCCTTTTACTTTCAACACTACTTTTTGTATACATTTTCACTTATTTCTTTGCTTTTAGCTTACTTTGTTTGTGTGTGTGTTACTACTATAAAGGCAATGCCTTCCCTTCATTTGTATTTACGCCTTTGGTTCTAGTCGCCAGCCCCTGGCCTATTGATGTCAGGCTTGGGGTAGTCACGGCACGGGCCCCCAAGGACCGGATGTGGAAAATTGGTATCATAGGAGTTGATTCTACCACAGAACTCAGGACTCTGATCATTCTTTTCTATGAAGAAATAGGGTTAAGAGTATTGAGTGTGGTTTCAGTCCTGGAAGTCCAGTTTTAGTGCAGTGGCCTACATATCCATAAAAGAGGACCCTGACTCTTGATTTTCAACTTAGTGCACAAAAACACTAATTGTGTGTGTGTTTTAAGAGTTTCCTTTGTGGTCACTATGAGTCTACTCACCAGGTATAACTTATTGATCATGGTGCAGCTATTCTTTATCAGGATGTCACTGAAAAGACTGATAGCTAGGGTTTCTGAGAGAGTTCACGATGACGGCCCACTGAGCGAGGAGGCTCTAGTGCAGGGCCCTCATATGATGCTGGCACCTTCGGGTGGTGTACCAGTTGCACCACCGCCCATTGGGCAGCAGATGCCACCAGCCGCACTAGTGGATGGTGCACGCTGACTGAGCGCGTTGCACGAGTTCTAGTGGCAGATGCCTTTGAGGTTTCGAGGCGAGACAGATTCCCAGGTAGCAGAGTATTGGATAAAGGCGATTGATATAGTTTTTTCCTAGTTGAGACAGCAGTATAAAGATTGTAATATTAGCTACTAGTGTTTCCCCGTGAGTGACCATGAGTTTGGTCCTATTAGTGATGAGGTTTTGGTACTTGGACCATTTTCCGAGATAGTACCTACGTGCAGTGTGCCAACTATATTACTGTCGTTGGTCAGCAGACATTGTCGGTGGTTCTGGTAGAGGACACTTGTAGGCATTGTGCCTTACACGTGTTTTAGCATCAGATATCCCTCATGTTCTGAGGCGAGCCTGACCCAAAGGCGATTGAGGGTTGGCTTGAGGAGGTGGCTGAGAATTTACTAGAGCATATACAGCTTCAGCAGGATGGCATGTCAGTAGCTGAGTATTCATCAAGGCATACCGATATTCTATGTTACTCAATGAATATGATACGATCAGAGCTTTAGAGATCGGACCTCTGAGCGAGGCGTGGTTAAGGATATCTGATCCATCACTTTTTCCTCTATGCATTCCTACTTAGGTTAGGGTGCTATAGAGGCCCTTTGTGGTTGAATGTTCATTGGTTGAGTGGTTACTTCCAGTGAATGTCAGAATTTGGAAGCATGAAACTACTGCCCGACACTGATACATGAGCGTGTAAAATTTTTCTAAGAGAAAGTGTTAAGGACAGATGAATCTACAGGGTAGCAGATGTGGAATCAGAGCTAGGAGAGGAGCATGGGGTGGTGAAAATTTCGACATGTTACAACCACCCATCTTTGAAGTCCACGCCAGGCTCAGGGAGCTGGAGGGAATTGGAAGAAAGTAGCTGCATGCGGTAAAGGAGTGTGACCCAAGGTCTTTAGGAATGATTTAAGGTACGGTCTGTGTCTATTACTAGCTGTCGTATCAATAGACATAGGTACCAATCATTACTCCCTTCCACGAATCTTGTCCTAGACCTAGAGTTTCCGGTTTAGATGTTCACTTGACCCTCATGTCTGGAGATACCTTTGAGAGGATACTCGATAATCACACTTATGCCGACAGTGTGATCTAACCCTTGAGATGATAGTTTCGATTTGACCCTCTTTGTGGCAGCGCCAAGGCCTTACGATGTTAGTTTGGGTATGGACTGGGCAACCACAGTTCTTGCACAGATTGAATGTATTAGGCAAAAGGGATGTGTTTTATCTACAACATTGGGATGAGGTTTTCCTTGGTTGGTGAAAAGGAAAACTCAGGCATCACATGATGGAATCACGCATAAGAGGGTGCGGTCGATCACTCATGAGTCGTCCAGACTTACCCTTGTGCCAGACTTCTCCAGAGTTGTAGCACCGCTCTCAGTATTAATGAATAAGGGGAAACCCTTCATGTGGATTGAGAGATGCCAATAGAGCTTCCAAGAGCTGAGGTAGAGGTTGACCAGTTCACCCATCTTGATGCTACCAGAGAAGGGCGTTGGTTACGTAGTATACTGCAACGCATCAGGGACTAAACTCAGGTGTGTCCTGATGCTGGAGTGAGCAGTGATTATGTATGGTTCATGGCTGTTGATACAGCACTAAAAGAACTACGTTACCCATCACCTAGAGTTAGAAGTAGTGGTCTTCACCTTGATGATGTGGCGGAACTATATGATGGGTGAGCACTTTACAGTCTACTTTGACCACCATAGTCTCAGGTACATCTTCTTGTAGAAGAACCTGAACCTGGGTCAGTGGCAATGGCTCGAGTACCTCCAGGACTATGACTTCGAGATATTCTATACTCTTAGGAAGTGGAATGTTGTAGTAGATGCTCTCAGCAGATGATCGGGCATTCAGTTTCTAGGAGAGAAGACAGAGCAGCTGGCTGCGTTGCATATATCATTTGTGGCTAGAGATGGAGCAGCCTTTTTGCAATCTCTCATAGTCACTCCACCACTTCATCAGCAAGTTAGAAAGGCACATCATGGGGATGTTGACTGAGATACATTTCGTGCTCAGATATCCATAGGGAATGCGCCTGATGGATTTCATGAAGATAGAGAGAATGTCATTTTCTTTGGGGGACATACCATGATACCGGTTTCACTAAAGGAGGAGGTGTTGAGGGAGTTCCACACATCCGCTCTAGTAGTACATCCAAAAGTGGAGAAGATGTATCAGTACCTCAGACGACAGCACTGGTGGCCAGGTATGAAGGAAGCTGTAGAAGAGTTTTTCTCTTGATGCCTCACTTGTCAGAAAGTGTAGGCAGAACACCAGGTACCAGCAGGATTGGTACAGCCCTCAGAGGTTCCAGAGTGGATGTGGGATGGGATATCAATGGATTTTGTGATGGGGATTCCACGTACATCCATAGGACACGACTCTATATGGGTGATCATTGACTGACTCACCAAGTTGTCCAACTTCCTACCGATCAGAGAGTAGGGCTCAGTAGAGATATCGGGGCACCTCTACGTAGACGAGATCATACGACTTCATGGAGTGCCATCGACAATCGTCTCCGATCGGGAAGCACACTTTACTTCTCGGGTTTGGAAGGGTTTATAGGAGGATTTTGGGACGTAGCTTCACTTGAGGATTGCCTTTCATCCTTAGACGGATGGAAAGACTGAGAGGAACATTCAGACTCTTGATTACATGCTTGTGTATGTGTCTTAGACTTTGGTCACATTTGGGAGGATCAATTAACCTTGGTGGAGTTTTCGTACAACAACAGAAACCACTCCACCATCTGGATGGTACATTATGAGGAACTGTACGGCTGACCTTGAAGATCAACTATGTGCTAGACTGACCCAGGGGAGTCAGCACTTGTTGGACCAGAGATGGTGCAGGCTCTGACGGAGAAGGTTCGCCTCATCTAGGAGTAGATGAAGACTGCACAGAGTAGATAGAAATCCTATGATGATAGGAGATGGAGACCATTGGAGTTCGAGGATGGTGACCACATCTTCATACGGGTCTCACCTCGATGAGGTCTATGGAGAATTGGATGGGGCGGAAAGTTATCTCTGCATTTCATCAGACCATTCCAGGTCCTCAGTAGGGTAGGGGATGTGGCTTACCGCATGGCCCTTTGACCTCAATTGCACCAGGTGCACGACGTCTTTCACATAACTAAACTGAGGAGATACGTGCATGACCCATCACACATCATCGAACACGAGGAGATGGACATCGATGATGGGGAGACATTAACGGAGTTCCTAAGGGAGATTGAGGATTGACAAGATAAGGTCTTGCATGGATGGTCGATTCCTCTAGTGCGCATTCCCTGAAAGCATGGAAACCTCCAGGAGAGCACCCGGAAGCAGGAGGCTCAGATGCATGCTCAGTACCCCCATTTGTTTCCCACTGTATGTTGTAGCTTTACGAGGAAGTAAAGCCCTGATGTGGGGGTAATTTAATGACAATGAAAATTCAAGGAAATCTTTTTTTCATAATTTCATTGGAATATTACGAGTCTGTAGTTTCTGATGGTGCCTTATTCTGAGCCCTGGTGTTCCCGGAATCGATTTCTGACGTTTTTTCGAGTATGTTCAGTAAATGTACGTGAATGCTTTTCTAAATTTTGAACCCGCTCTCAGAATAGATATCTGAGAGCATCGATGAACTCTTAGCACCGGTATTCGCTTAAGGGGACCTTTACCGCAGTTGCATTTTATGCGGGTTGAAAGTTATAATTTGGTATTTCATAGCAAATTTAAAAAAAAAATGTACTGTAAAATTTTATTTAAGAGGTGGTTATTTCCTCCAAAGGGGAGTTGGGGTGGGGACCACACCCCACATAACCTCCCTTGAGACGATTTAGTGTGGTGGGGCCCACACGAACCCAAAACTTTTCACCCCCTCTCAACTCCCTTTAACTTCTCTTATGTTTTCACACCTCCTCTCATTAATGGTGGAGCCACTCCACCTGCCTTCTCTCATGAATGTTCCAACACCTGAGATTAATTAATGCCACTTAATTAATCTAGTTTTGAATTTATTTGAAATTCATGGAATTATTAAATATGGTAGATTTTTTTTTATTTGCGTTGGAAAATAATCGATTGGGGAGGCTCTGGAGAATTAGAAGAATGGAGTTCCTCTCGGGATGAAGAACACCATTCTTCAACAAAGAACATCTCTGAAAAAGAATGTGATGAACTTCTTCCAACGACGCTTCTTCCTTAGACGCACCCTGACATCAAGAAATCTATGTCGTTTTCAGATTCTCTTCCTGCGTCACGACAAAGACTCTTCCTCCAACGTTGATGAGATGACACCGTTCTCCATGACGCCGTCATCCATGACACCCGACTTCCGGGGCTCGTCGATGTGCGACGTCAATTACGAGGTAGGGGTTTGTATAAGTCAAATTGAACAAATTATACCTTCATTCTTGTTGAATGAAAGAGATCATATATGGCCATTTTTTACCACCTAACGTGGTGGTTGTGGGCCAAATGAACACGGCTCAACGACCCTCTGTTGTTTCCTATTTTTATTCGCGATGGAGACGATGTTGGAAGAGGAGGCGGTGACCACCGAAGGTGATGGCGGTAACGGCTGCCATGCACCAGACCATTAGAGGACGGTGGAACTGGGTGATGCATGGGTGGAGGAGACAGTAGCCAGCTACTAGTCCACTCGGCTGAGGAATAACTGCCAGCTTCAGCCGGCCTAGCTGGAGAACCGCAGCGCCACTTTCTCGATGAGTATTGTTTAATTTAACATTGTGTTTGTTGGACATAACATGTCAGGGATTAAAGACTTGTTTTGTTTAAACATGTGATTTCCATGGATTATTATAACCATAAATACACTACCATAAACAAGTTTAGATTGATATTTGAACACTATGTTATGATATGGATTGGATTAAAGTCTTAACACTGAGGAATTCCATTAAATGTTATCTTGTGATGTGGGTGTTATTTTAAAGGCAATATAAACCAAAGATGAAGGATATCCCAATCTTAACTCTCTAAAAATGAAATCACCCCAATATTTATCAAATTTGTAGATCAAACTAAAATCATTAATCAATTCATTTAATATCTAAAAACAAACCCCCCCCAATCAAAATACAATCAACTAAAAACATTCGACTATTAATAAAGTATCATCGCAGAGGATTCAACCAGAGTGTTGCTATACAGATTAGCATAGCATCAGAACTTTGAGTGGTTGATAGGTGACAGTCGACCACACATTCAAATGGAACCATAGCTGGGGATGGTGGTTTAATTAGTCGTTAGATTCAAGTTATTATAAAAAACGATTTTTTTTTTAAAAAACTAATTTTTTAAAAAAATAAACTGAAAAAAAACACCAAGAAAAACTCGTCTTTCTATTTCTTTCAACATCTCTTTGAATGACCCATATCCTACTAATCAATACCTTTAATTTTATTGACCCAAAAATTGAGAGAACACATCGCCAACATAGGAAGAACATACGAGATAATCAACTCATTCAATAACCTATCCTTGTACAACTAATTAAATTCGATATAGTAAATCCTTGGGAAAAAACCCTAAAAGAACTTGTTTCCCTTGATATAAATTACCAACCACTTGGTATTCTATATCAAAATATAGAGGTTGACTTTAAACTCTTGGGGTTGATTTATCTTCTTCCTTATTTCCACGGTCTAGCCGGTGAGGATAAACATCTCCTCCTTAATGAGTTCCAAGTGTTGTCCTCTACCATGAAGAGTCAAGGGGTTTCTATAGAAAAAATAAAACTATGATAATTCCCTTTCACTCAAGCAGACTCCACCAAGTCAAGGTTCTTCTAAATTCCTCCTAGTTACATAACCACAATGAATGACATGAAGAGACTCTTCTAAGAAAAATTATTTCCTTCTTCTCATCCTGCTTTTATCCAAAAAAATAGTTTTATCTATCAATTTACCCATGGATCACTCCATGAATACTAAGAGAGGTTCAAAAAACTTGTTGCAACCTTCCCACACCAACAAATCCTGGACCAAATCTTGATCCAATACTTCGGTGAGGGTTTATTGGATATGGAGAGAACTCTCATTAATGCTGCAAGTGGTAGTGCTCTTGTTGACAAAACTCCTACAGTAGTAAGAGATCTCATAAGAAAAATGGCTGCGAACACACAAAAAATCCATAATTGAGCACATACTCAAGTGAACAAGACCACGATTGTAAATCTATTAAGCCAAACAAGATGACAGAGTGGATGAGTGAACTTACAGGTCTTGTGCGATAACTAGTTGTGGATACCAAAGTCCCAACCTCACCTTCTCCAAAATCTATATTCCATGGACCTATCGAGAACTGTTGAATTTTTAGCTCCTCATCTCGTCCTACTAAAATGTGTCCACAACTTCAAGAGGATCCCTCTAATTCATCTGGACCAATGGTGATCAATGCAGCCTATCCCCAGTAGAACACCATCCCTTAACTATTAGGTCATTTTTTTTTCGAAACATCAACTAAGCAGACTCTATGCCCTTCTCGTCTTCCTATAACCTAGGCCATAGGTATGGTAATCACATCTCTCATACCCCTCAATTCCCTCCTCAAAACCAAAACCAGTTTCAATATGGTCAAGGTGTTGGTAACTTAGAACAACCTTATCCTTTTGTTCCTCAAAAACAAAAGAGAAATACTCCCCCAGATCCTCCAAGCTTCCACTATCCTAATGAGCTTTCCCAATTCCCAAACCAATACAATTGCTTTCCCAAGAACCAAAATCAAGGTAATCCCAACCCAGGATAATCCTTTTATTCTAAGAAAACATGGGAATGTACATTGGAAGATCTTACCTGCTTCACCTATTCCAACCTCAAAAACATTGAAACCCAAATTGGTCGACATTCATGCCACCAAAGCCAGAAACAATAAACAAATCCATCCCAACTCTGAGATCAACCATTACCACACCCCAATGGTAATTTAAGTGAATTTTATCTTAGATTAAGAAAGATAACTGCTATGTCTCAAGATAAGTAATATAAACCACTTTTAAATTTTGACCTAGAAAATGAAAGGAAAAAGAAACTTGAAAAGGAATCTGAATTCATTCCCTCGCATCCTTACATTCCACTTTGGAATCCCGTTCCTTTTCCTCAAGCGGTATCTATACAATGGATGTCCTTTGAACCTGATCCTAAAATTCTCGACATGTTTAGATGTGTTTAAGTCAACATTCCCCTCTTATATTCCATAAATAAAATCCCAAATTATGCCATGTTTCTTAAGGAATTGTCCACCCACAAGAGGCCACATAGGTTCTTTGAAAATGTTTTCACCCAGCGGTATGTTTTCATAAAGTGGAATGATCCTAGAACCTTTACAGTTCCATGACAAATTGGAAGTTCTAACATTGATGATAAACTCATAGACCTAGGAAACTCAATTAATGTCATGCCTAAATCAAACTTCTCCAACCTTGGTATAGGCCCCTTGAATCCAATGGGTGTTGTAATTCATTTGTCCAATTGAAAAATAGCCAGTCCTAAGAGAATAATTGAGGATGTCCTTGTTCATGTAAATGATTTAATCTTCCCTGATGATTTCAATTTCCATGACATGGAAGGTGAGATGAACTCTTCTCAATCTCCCATAATTCTAGGAAGACCATTCCTAATGACTATGAGAACCAATATTGTTGTCCATTCAGTCATCTTGTCCATGGAATTTCGGGACCAACTACTCATGTTGTACATTTTCCAAGCCATGTGATACCCATATGAGAATCACTCTGCATTCTCAATCCATGCTTTTGAGGAAGATTTGTAAAATCAACTGAACAACATCCCATTCATGGGCGCGTATCAAAAAAATACACACAAATGCACAACAATTGGATATCAAACACCAAGTAACCTACCTTAAACACGCAATCATGGTATACCCGAACGACACCTTTGGAAACATCCAAGAATGTCGTAGATATGATGTAAAAGAATTCTCATTCAACCTCATATAACTTCCATTAGAGGAATAATTTGAAAGAACTACGCAAGGAGATGGGAGGGCATACCCATGTGGTTCCAACGTGATCGACCGAAGCAGAAACAAATTCCCAACACTCGATCTAGAGATCAACGAAGGTTTGGTCATCCTCTCCTAAGCTCCTATCCGGTTCTAAGCCAATCCTGTGAACAGGGTTGGCTACTACCCATTTTAAGCGAAAAAAAAGTACATGGTGTGTACTTTTGACTAAACTACGTGAACTCCCCTCATTTAGTTTTTCCTCTAGCAGCACTAACAAACTGTTCATCTGTTGACATGAGTACACGGGATGTAATCCCAACTACACGGCATGTACTATCGCCCGGCTGGCAGCTGCTCCCACCGCATTACTGTTTCGTCTGCCGAGTGACTACACGGTGTGTAAAGGACCACTACAAGGCATGTAGTTGGTTTTTACACCATTATTCACCAACAAGACTACACACCCTGTGTACTCATCCCCCACGGACAAAGTACACGGCGTGTGAAAAAATACACAATGTGTAGTCCCAAAATTTATGATTTTCGACCATTTTCCTTATTTTCTCAAAAACACATAAGGAAAGAAGAAAAGAAGAAACCTGTAACTTATGAATAAGAACTAGGTTCTTTCAAACTTCCCCCCTAAAAAAATTAGTCCCCAAATTTCCCTTTCTAGGTTGGTGAATATATAGCCATGAAAATCTCCGGCCATTGACCATGTATATCGGTCTCCCGCTCCCAGGTTTCATCCTGCACTCGGCCATGTTGGCATAGAAACCGTACGAGAGGAACTGACCGGACTTGAAGAACCTTCATGCTCCTATCAACGATACGAATCAGATGCTTCTCAAAGGACACATCTACCTCAAGCTCAACCTCCTTAGGATGAAAAACGTGAGATGGGTCAGAATGATAGCGATGTAACTGAGATACATGGAAGACGTCGTACATGGCTAGGTACATCTGTGGTAACTGTAACAGATAGGCAACCAGCCCGACTCACTCTATAATCTAAAATTTCTCCACATACCTTGGTGAAAGATTACCTTATCTCAAGATCCGCCTGTGTCCCAACCTCGGGGAAACACACAAGAAAACCTGATCCCCAACCACAAACTCCATGGGTCGTCTACGGCGATCAGCATAAGATTTCCGATGAGACTGTGTGGTAGCCATCCGCTTATGAATCAACTAGATCTACTTAAAAGTCTCCTACAGAAGATGTGGTCCCAGTAAAGATGCCTCACCTACCCCTAACTAGAACAATGGTGATCGGCATTGCTTACCATATAAATCCTCATAAGGTTCCATCATAATAGTTTCTTGAAAACTATGATTATAGGCAAACTCTACTAGGGGTATATGCTTCTCCAAAGAGCCACCAAATCTAGGATTCATGCACGTAGCATGTCCTCAAGCACCTGTATAGTACGCTATGACTTACCATCGGTCTGAGGGTGGTAAGTTGTGCTCAGCAGCACCTGTGTACCCAATTCCCTCTGAAAACTTTTCCAGAAACAAGATGTAAAACGGGTGTCCCTATCTGAAATGATAGAACGGGGAACCCCATGAAGACGTACGACCTCTCGTATATACAAATTTCGGAGCTCGTCATCTTTGAAGGTCTCTTTGATCAGTAAAAAGTGAGCTACCTTTGTGAGTCTGTCCACAACAACCCACCCAACATCATTGCCTCAAGGTGACCTCGACAAACCAGTCATGAAGTCCATCCCAACATCATCTCATTTCTACCCTGGGATTGGTAACTGTTGTAAAATCCCAACTGGCCTCTAATGCTCTGCCTTCACTTGCTGACAGGTGGAACATCTCGTAACAAAACTAGCTACATCTTTCCTCATACCCAGCCACCAGTACTGACATCGCAAGTCACAATACATCTTGGTAACTCCAGGATGAACTACCCAAGATGAAGCATGAAACTCCTGCATCATCTCCTCACGTATATTCCCTGGAACCCACAATCGTCCATAGAAACGCAATACTTCATCATCGCCTATCGTCCAACCAGGAGAAGGGTCATCACTGGTCACTGACTCTCATAGAACTAGGCCTTCTAAATCAGATAGTTTTCTCATCCTCACTCTATCTAGGAGGGTAGAGGTCACAGCTAAAGATGAAAGATAGTTCTGTCCCTAACTGACGTGCACCTCCAAATGCATATCATAGAACAAAGCCATAAGTTGCCACTCACCACTGGCCCCTTGCACTGCCTATATCTGAGTCATCTTGCTCAGTGCATCAGCTACTGTATTACCTTTACCAGGTGTATAGGAAAGCTCAAAATCGAAGGACTGAAGGTATTCAACAGACATTCATTGTCTCTAGTTCAACTCACGTTGGGTATAGATATTCTTGAGACATTTTTTATATATGAACACTACAAAATTTTCTCCCAAGATATAATGTCTCCAACAACGTAACACATGAACAACTGCATAAAACTAAAGATCATGCATCAAGTAATTCCTCTCATGCAGCTTCAACTTCCAAGACCCATATGGAACGACTAGATCGCCCTAAATAAACACACCTACTAGTCCAATACCTGATGCATCACAGTAAACTATATAGCTCTTTCCCTGCTCTTGGAGTATCATGATCGATGTTAATGTCAACTTTTCCTTCATCTCTTGGAAGGTTGTCTTGTATGCTTTTGACCAAACGAACATCACACCCTTCTTAGTCAAACCCGTCATCGGCGCTGGTAAGTGGGAGAAGTCTTGTATGAAGTGTCTATAGTATCCAGCCCTTCCTAAGAAACTACATATCTCAAATACGTTCTTAGGCTGCTCCTAGGAAACTACTGCTTTCACCTTCTCTTGGTCTACTGCAACTCATGCCTCTGAGATGATATGACCCAGGAAGTGTATCTGGTCCATCCAAAAGTGGAACTTTGAGAGTTTAACATATAGATATTACTCTCTCAGTGTACTCAATACCATCTCAAGATGGGTGGCATGGTCGTGTCGAGTGTGAGAGTACACCAAGATATCATCCACAAATACTACGACAAAAGAATCTAGATAAGGATGGAACATATGATTCATCAAAGCCATGAAAACTACTGGTGTGTTCGTGAGTCCAAATGGCATAACCGTATACTCATATAGACCATACCTACTCCTGAAAGCTGTGAAAGGTATATCTGACGGTCTAACACACAGTTGATGATATCCTGATCTCAAGTCAATCTTCGAGAACACTAGTGCTCCACGAAGTTGATCAAAAAATCATCATTCCTTGGCAAGGGATATACGTTCTTAACTATCAACTAGTTCAGCGTTTGATAATACACACAGAGTCTGAGGGTACCGTCCGCCTTCTTCGTAAAGAGGATAGGAGAACCCAAAGGAGAAGTACTGGGTCGAATGAAACCATTTTCCTGTAACTTCTATAACTGTCTCTGGAGCTCCAGCAACTCAATCCTATAAGGGAGAACAGACACCGGTGCTGCTCCTGGAATATGTTCAACAAGGATATCCACCTCTCTCTCTAAAGGAAGACCTGAAATGTTTTCTGGGAAGACATCCCTGAAACAATCAACCACTAGAGGGAAATAATTTTGACAAGTCCCCTGATCATCCAGATATAAGATCACCATCTGGGCTGTGACTCCACCTCACCCAAGATGCTCTGGTCCTGCTAAACTCGCCTGAACATCTCGTTCGACCTTGTATAGAAACTCTCCACCCTGTGGTGACGTGAAACTCACCCGGTGACGATAGCAATCCACAAAGTCTCTAAAGGGAACCAACCAGTCCATCCTGAGAATGACATCATAGCTCATCATATCTAAGACATAGAGGTATCAAAGGAAGTGACACCCACAAACCTCCAGAGGGAACTCCTTGTACTGACGCACACCAGCCATTCTAGTTCCCAACATAGTGTCTAATGTCATAACAGCAGAAGAAGAAGAAACATAGGGCCCAAGGCTCTCCACAATGGGTAGAGATATGAAACTATGCATAGTAACGATATCAAAAATCACTAGAGATAAAATAGAAGCTACTAGAATAGTACATCTGAAAGTAGAAGTACAGGATCCTGCTGCTGCTGGGTTTGTTGCTCTGTATATGTCTGCCCTGTGCTGCAGCCCTGCGACATAGCCTGGATGCCATGAGTTGTCCCGCCCTGCTGCCTGTGAGATCCTGGTGTCTGGCTACCATGGCCACGACCACCATCTCTTCCTGCACGCCCTAACGTATTCCAGTTCCCCGACTAGTATAAAGCTGGTAGTCTTTCCCCCGCACGTGGAGTCTGCACAAAACCCCTCTCACTAGCCACTGGTGGAAACACCCTACAAAAGCGCTGCAGATGACCCATCCTTCCCCAACCTCGACACACTACTGGGTGTCATCGACATTGAGGTCTCTTGTGCCATTCCTTACCATAGTGGTAGCACATGACCTGGCCACCTGAAACATTCTTCTGACTGGTACTTCCACCCTGAGATAAGTCTATCTGTCTCTTCCTCTTACTAGTATAAATAGTACCATAAACTGGTGTTGAACCGCCCTTACCCACACCACTAGCTTCCTGCAGGTTCCTCTCTGTAATCAGCACCTGGTTCACAATAGCATGTACTGAAGGAAACCTGAAAACATTCACCAGTGCTTGTATTGAATATCAAAGACCATCCTCAAAGCGTCTGGCTCTCTGCATCTCATCGCCCACCAGAATGGGTGAAAAACGCTGAAGCACGGGGAAGCGAGCAGAGTAATCCATCACTGACATAGCGCCCTGCTACAAATTCACAACTCTCGAGCACGATCTGACCACAACGTCTCTGGGAAGAAGAAGTCATAGAAGGGTATCTGGAAATATTCCAACGCCATGTCTCGGTGATGCTCTGTCTTGGTGGTAACATCCCACCATCTCTTGGCGGAATCACGGAGCATATAAGTTGTGAGTTTGACCCTCCCCCTGGAGGCGTCTCAAGGTGATTGAAAATAGTCTACATCGACCCCAGCTAAGACTCTGCAGCCTATGGTCCTCCATCCCCTAAAAATGTAGGTGGATGCTACTGATAGAAGATATGAGTGATCTCAGCCCTAGATTTGGCAGCCGGTGGTGCTCCCTGAATGGTCTTCATGAACCGCATAAATCCTTCACGGAACTGCGCCTCCGTGCCTCTGTCTGTTATAACGGCTGGAACTGCATCTGGCTCTACTGGAGGACCAACTAGTAGCCCACGACCCACCATCTTTGAAGTATAATCGTTTCCGCTCTCCAGGCGAACAACGAATGGTCGTCTCGGCGGCATGACACTAGAAGGTCAAACACACACCTTAGATCAAAATTATCACAGTCTGAAAATGAAGGAACTAAAAGGGGAAAAGGAAGAAGAAGGCATTGAAAATTTCACAACAAGACTACACGGTATGTATACTAACTACACTGCATGTACCTAACTTATCTTCCCCTACCCGGGTCCTTCTACTTGGCCAGGCCACACGGCTCCCATTTAAACAAAACTACACGAAGTGTATATAATCTACACGACATGTATAGTGTAATTTTCCAACTGCCCGTGTCATCTGTGACACGGCCGACTACTCAGCACGATACTACACGATGTGTTACAACCACACACCGTGTGTACACAACCCTGTTTCCCAGCCACATGGATAAGTCCACACGTTCTATCACTGGTGAAGACTACACAGTGTGTCCCACAGGTACACAGTGTATACTAGACGAGCTTCACTGACCCGTGTTGTTCGTTACACGGACGGATACCCGGCTCCAACTACATGGTGTTCTCAATATACACACGGCGTGTACACAAAGAGGTTACACCGACCCATTTTTTTAGTTACACGACTGGGTCCCCAGGTCAGACTACACGGCGTGTTCCATAAAGGACACGATGTGTATATATTAATGCCTCCCTCATCCGTGTTGTTCATTACACGGGCGGACTCCAGGTACACAATACACAACATATACTTACGGTAAACGGCATGTTCTCCCCATGAAATTCCCTTCCCCATGTCCCCGCCCACACATTCTATGACATGGGAAGAGACTACACGAAATGTACTTAGACTATACGGCGTGTACTCAAAAAGTTGTCTTTTCTTCCAGAACAAGTGAACATACATGGCGTGTTGAAGGTACTACTTGGCGTGTATACTGGGTTATCGGACAGTATGCCTCAAAAACTTCTCCGGAATGCAAAAAATACTTAAAACAACACCTATGGACCAAACTCTGATTTGTGAGGGCCCATTCTCCCCGCGAATCAATTTTTGGCATCTTATATGTGTTATAACCAGATAAATAGCCAATGATCCACCAAATTTAAGTCAATGAAGGTCTATACTCCCCAAAAAACAATGTTTGGTGTCCATTACATAAACAGGCTCACATAATAGTACCCTATCAAATAGCAGGTATCTATCCAAGAAGCTATCACAAAATCATGCTTTTCTAGCACAACATCTATCACAACAACATGAAATTTTTCTAATACACCTACATGGCATAGAAAGTATGCATGGCATGTGATTTCTAGCATGTTCCCAAATGATGCATGAGATGGCATACCCTCATCTATTCGAGTTGCAACTAAATATAACCCATGAATAAAATATGAACAGCACAATACAAGTGTGTCACCCTTCAATGAAAATCAATTCAATAGTAAACTTGCTGAATCAAAAAACATGCAACATAAGGTAAATTGGATTTTCCTTGTACATGGGTTAGCTACACCTAGGCACACCTTATTACCAACTACTGTTCTCATCTTATCCCTGACTAAGGCTCCAAATAGTATGTCAAAGAAAAGAACTCCTCTGATACAACTTTGTAACATCCTGGATCCAGGTGCCACTCAACGGTTGCCCCAAACCCAGTTTGTCATGTAACCTCAAGCACATTTCCCCAAACGCCAGAGGCTTCTGACTAGAAGTGAGGACCTAGGTCTAATAGTGGGGAAAATATGCCCCCATTTGTCAAAGTGTAGCACAACAGAATAAAGTAAAAAGAATACAACAACAGTGGAAGCAATACACCATACTCATTTAAGATAAAAAAAGTGCAGTAAAAACAACCAACAGTCATATATAATGTTGATGCAACATGACTCATGTTCTAATAAAACAGCCAGAACACGTTACACAACAATACAGTACTGTATAATAAAAAGTAAATCAAAGAAGAACAAAACATCCGGTAGCATCATGAGCCTAAGCCCGGTCCCATGATCCCCTACTCCTCAGCAACGATCATGTACCTATAAAGGGACCCTTTCCCTTATCCATTCATATAGAAACATAATATTTTTGGGCCGAAAAGCATGACCCAAACAGGGTGTGAGAAATAGTCTCATTAGGCACCCACCGAATGCATGTTCCCAACTATGTGAAAAGATAGAACAACAGTTTGCAGTAGTAAAATGAAATAAATTATGCATTACTCAAAAGTAACTAACTTTACCAGTTGTATTTCCATTTTATTAGTCTTTAAAACTTTCAATTTAAGATATTACCACAGTGAATATTCTAAGAAAAAAAGCCATTTTCCTCAAACGTGTAACCCCTTACCCCCAGTTAAGTAGAATCTAAACATAGGAATCTACCCACGGGAATATCAAATATTACCCACAGGCGTACGAGGTGTCGCCCACAGTCATAGAATCAACTACCCACAGGCACAAAAGATGTTTCCCACAGGCTAAGTAGTACATCGCCAACAGGATAATCACAACACTGCCCTCAGGCTAAACAAGTAACTGGGCCATTCCAAACATGTAAACAAGAAATACACAAGAAATTCCTCTCAAGTAAATTCTATAATAATTTTCATAAAGTCATACCCTCTGGTATCCTGGCCAAATAGCTAAATAGAGGAACGTACCCCCAGGGTGGTCTTGGATCCAAGCAGTGATCTGAAACAACAATATTATCACATTTAAATTACCTATAAAAGTCTAGGTATTTAATTCAACAAGGCTTCAGCCATACGACACCCCATTCATGGGAAAATATCACAAAAATTCACACAAACGCACAACAGTTGGAAATTAAATGCCAAGCCACCTACCTTAAACACCCAAGAACGGTATACCCGAATGACACCTTCTAAAACATCCAAGAACGTCGTAGATCTGAGGTAAAACAAATCTCATTAAACCTCAAATAACTTCCATTAGAGGAAGAATTGTCAAGAACTACAAAAGGCCATGGGAGGGCTTATCCGTGCAGTTCCAACGTGATCGATGGAAGCGAAAACTGATTCCCAACGCTTGATCTAGAGATCCACGAAGGTTCGGCCATCCTCTCCCGATCTCTCCTCTAGTTCTATGCCAATCCTATGAACAGGGTTGGCTACTGCCCATTTTACGCAAAAAAAAATCAAAGTACACATCGTGTAATTTTGAATATATGGCGTGTACTCCCCTCATTTAACAGTTCCTCTAGTGGCACCACCAAACTATTCATCTGTCGACATGAGTACAAGACATGTATTCCTGAATACAGGGCCTGTACTGTTGCCCAGCTGGTGGCTACTCCCACCGCCTTACCGTTTCATCTGCAGACTAACTACATGGCGTGTATTGGACCACTACACGGCATGTAGTCGGTTTTTACACCCTTAGTCGCCAACAAGGCTACACACCCTATGTACTCATCCCACACGGCCAAAGTACACTACATGTGGAAAAGTACACGACATGTAGTCCCAAAATTTAGTATTTTCCCCCATTTTTCTTATTTTCTCAAAAACAATTTAGGAAAGAACAAAAGAAGATACTTTTACCTCAAGAATAAGAACCAGGTTCCAACAATTATAGTTTCTTATAGAAGTTCAATTGATGAAGATGATGAACGAAAGAAGATTCCATTTAATTCATGCAAAAAATGTGGGATGACACTCTAAGGAAAATGTTTCCATGGAACTATGGGATATTTTATGTGTGGAAATGGAGGGGATATATTAACTAATAAGCAAGTAAAATTGAAGATCATTGTGTACATGGTGAAGGAAAATAGAGTTTTATCAAATGTACCACTAATAGTTAAATGTATTAAATATAGGAAACATATATATTATCCATGTAAATTACATAATCAAATGGATAAAAAGGATTATAAACACAAGAATCTTCCATGATAGGAAAATCCAATTCAACCATAAATAAGAAATTAGGTTTCAAAAATGACATGGAATGAGGAAAAAATGGTGCTCTCCAGAATAGTGAATATTTTATTCATATCATTCTGAAAAAAAATCCGCTATACCTATGATGTTTTAATTGAACATAAGATCTATTGATTATTATTAAATTATTAACTATTGCATGTATGATTATTATATCCCATTATAACATACCAAAGCCATCTACACTAGACTAGTCACCCATGAAATTCCATTATGGGTTGATGTATGAAAAGCATAATAGAATAAGTATTGATTATAATAAAAAAGAAATAAATCTATATTAAAAAGTGGAAAAAATGATATATAACTAAGATAGGTAATCTAAACTTGGAATTACAACAGGTCTAGACTAAAAAGTCTTTGTGTGACCAACTTTCACTTTTAAATCATCCCTCTCCCAAAAAGTGACATAAAGGATAGCCATTAGGCTATAGAATTCCATTACCACTACTTATGTACTAAAAAACTGGTCTAATTAATCCCAAAGAATTAATAAGGGTGTGAGAAACATAGACTATTAGAAAAATAACCAAATAATCTATATAATTTGTAATAATAAAAACACAAAAGCTATAGGTTTATAAATAAAATAGTATTATAATAATTTTCTTAAATAAAAAAATTTCTAAAAATGTCTAAAACAATCCTTAGGTTTTTAAAAAGTTCATATTAGGTTCTCCAAATCCTAAAAAATTTCATTCATAAAACAAATAAGTTTAACATAGAGAAATATAATTATGCATCTAACCCAACAACTATGAAATAATAAATCATTCAATAAACATGTAGGAACAAAAATGTACCTTTTAGTCATGATCTTCCCTATAAGATAATACATACTATACAATCAAAATCATACAAGGCATAAATTTGGATCTAACTAATATCGATTCCTATCATATTCCATTGATGTAAAAGTGGTTACCTCTAAGTGGTGTTCCACACACTATGGCTACAATTGTCTATTTCTTAAACTACTACAGGATCTCTCGTTGCTATGTTTTTTTGATTTTTGTTTTAAATAACATTCTCAAAATTTTATATAATAATTTCAATTCCAAGAGAATATGACTCAATATTTGGAAATCCATTTCCTTCCAAATAAAATAACTTTTGTTTCCAAATTAATCCTCATTTAAAACACAAACACATACCATATTCAATTTTAATAGAAGAAATTCCATTTTAAATCCCATAGAATCAATAAGAACAATTAAAATTCATCAAATTAGAATTATTTAATCGATTCACCAACCTCATTAGTACAAAAAACTAAACATCCTTTAGCAATAGTGATTGGAAACCACAATATCTTCCTTCGGTAGATAAGTTATAATAAGTAACTTAAATGGATTTAAAGAATACATAATCAAATTAAAAATCTCTACCAAAAATAGTGACACAACCATAAATTAGGAATCAAATAAATGAAATGATTACCTGAAGAGATTAAATTCAACCATAATGATGGTAAATCTTTGAACAAAGTGATTCGGGTGAGAATAAATTACCTAAAATCTCTAGAATAATATCATTTGTAGATAGGGGTAGGATAAAAAATATAATGAATCCTAAAAACCAAAAAGGCACCCTAAAAAAAACTCAAAAAATTAAATCTCATGAAATACATTACACATCCTGAAATTATTCCATTTTATATTACACTAAGAAATGTGTTTCCATTATAATTACAAAAAAATTACATTACCCTGCATATAACCCTTAAATAATGTCTAAAATATTCATTCTATATATTCAATTCATTGGTTATGTTCAGAATCTTTTAAATTTCATAAAATCCAATTACACATCATGCCTTCCCTTTGAACATGAGAAACTCTACATTAATGTTGAAAACTCAAAAAATATTATTACTTCACCATTACATCTATCCTCCCATTTTCATTGTTGGAGATATTTTCCCAATGAAAATTGAAATAAAAAATAAATGATTAGAGCATAAGTGATAGAAATGTAACAGGGCATTAAAATATCCCCACTATAAAAGGCTTTTTCCCCAAAAAGTTATCATGATCCAAGATTCATAAAAATAGATGGCCACAACTACATCAAAAATGAATATTTATTCCATGTATTATAGATATCGTGTTCACACTACCATAGTTCCCAGACTAGGGGGTTATTTAACAAGTAATTGCTTTCCTGAAAAATTTATAATAGAAACTGGATACTCAACCAAAGTGGTATCATGTTCATGATATACATCATCCACCATAATCACATGGGATGGATCTAGGATATACCTCCTCAAATATGAAACATGAAACATGACGTGGTTATATGTAAAACCATATAGAAAGTACAACTATTAGTCCACCAATACCCAATTGATCAAAGATATCTAATGGTCCCAAAAACCTTGATTCCAACTTACTAAGTCTACCAAACCATAAATTTCCCCAAAGAGATGAACCTTTGAGAAAATATTGATCACCAACCAAAAACTCTTTTGGCCTATGATGATTGTTCACATATGTTTTCTAAAGACTATTTCATACTATCAACTTTATTTGGATCCACTATACCATATCCATCCTCTCCAAAATAAGACATGGACCGACCAAGGAAAACTCTCTCATCTCTTTCTATCACAAAGGTGATAGAAATGGTTTCCCATAAAAATACTCAATGGGAGACATAATAATCTAATCATTAAAATTATTCTTATGGAAAGCCTCAAACAAAAGAAAACTCATGTCCTAATACCCATTGAAATCAAGAAAAAAATCCCTATTCATATCATTATGTACCTATATATCCATATCTATATGTCCATCCATCATTGTGTGATAAAACATGATCAATTGAAACTGGGAACCCATTCACCCCTTATAAACATTCTAGAATCATTATTTGAACCCATAGTACTTTTCATAAATGATATTAGAGGTAACCCCTTGAAGTCTCACAATATCGAGATCATTTAATTCTACCAATCTATTCAATTTTCATTGATTCGATTATTGGTAATAAATACACTGAGTTGTTGAGTATGTTAATAATCACACAAATAAAATTCATCCCAATGGGATTCTATGGTAAAACAATTATGAAATATATGGAAATATCATCTTACTACCATACTAGAATGGGTACATCCGACAATGAACTGAATAGTATTTGGTGAACCACTATAACTCTTCGATAAGTGAGACACTGTGAAAAAAATCCATAACTAACTACATCATCCCGAGAAACCAATATCCAGGTCTCAAATTATATTACATCTTTTTATCATCATAGTTCATGGACCAACATGATTGGTTTACACTTTATAAAACCTCATCTCATCCTGAAAAATGAACAACCAACCAATTACCATGGAACAATGCACCAATATGATACAAAGACCACTCGTTCGAGGTAACCCTACTCATTTGGATTTCGTTTAGGAATCATATATCAGTGTCTATTAAATTTAAAAGTAGAAATATCTAATCAAAATATTAGTCAACCATTGTCGAAGCCTAGAACACAAGTACACCAAACTGCTTCACTCTCAAGTTCATCTCAACAAACAAACTCATCATAGAGCACTCTTCATTTAGTTCCTTCACTACATGGATCGATACTCTTTTACTCAGTACATCGAAAACCACATAACCTATATTGGGGTTATATAAGATATCAAAATCATAGTTATGAAGATAATAAACAAAATTTTTTTGGCTCTAATTCATATATGTATTTGTGAGAACATACATCAGGCTTTTGTTTTCAGAATATTCAATAAATCACTACCCAAAAAATAGTGATGTCACGTATTGAGTTAATGAATATCCATTTCAATCTCATGATCATGGGTAGGGTAATTCTTCTCATAATGGAATAACTATCTTGAGACATAAGACACTACTTGTATCTGTTGTATCGAAACCCATTCCAAACTCATACATGAGGTATCACAAAAAATATCATAATATTAACATAGATTAGAGACAATAAAAAATGGTGGGGATGTAAAGATCAATTTCACCTCCAAATAATATCTTCAACATTTTTCATCCCACTCAAACTTTACACCCTGATAGGTGAAGCCGGTCATTTTAGATTCAATATGGATAGGTCTTGATGAAACAATCTCTAATAACAATCCATCCCCAAGAACCTTCATATATCAATAACGTTTTTAATCTTTTCCCAAGACATATCATCTTGTACCATTTATAGATCCACTGATATGCCCCTCCCTAAAATCACATGCCTCATAAATACCACCTCTTTGATCAAATACTAGAACATAAAATGATTACCATATAGATGATGTTATTTTATGGTTTCAATAATTACTTCATAAATGATCTATATGTTCCTCGTATAACATTGGATTATACCTTGATATCATATAGGAACACTATAAAAAATATTCCAAGAACTCATGAGTGGATGGTTTATCAGATCTATAAATTCTACAAGATAATTGGAGTGTCTGAATATCATAACCAGAATCATAAAATTCCTATATCGACTTTAAAAGCATTATTTTTTGTATGTACTCCAATGGGAATCTCAAATGATGTACCATGACTACATTCCAATCTTGGAAAACTAATGAACACCTAAATTCTGGTGAAACATATTATTAATACAAGAAAAAAGATATTTTTTCTTAACAGTCATCCTATTCAGATTTTGATAGTCAATTCAAATCCTAAGACTTTCTTCTTCTTCTTTATCAATGATATTAGCAAACTCACATAATGACATGGTTGTAAGAATAAATCATTTCACCAGTAGTCCTCAAGCTGAATAATAACATCTACAAACTCAACAGGTTCCATTAGATATGATGACATAGAAAAGCGAATCACTATAGTGAGCATCTAAATTGTAATATCTCCCTTCCATTGTAGCATTAGAACAAAAAATCATTCCGAAAGACATCATGGTATGAACACACAAAATCTAGCAGACGGTCACTCAATCAGGGGTCAACTACTCCATGAAACATTTATGATAACATGAATGAAATGATATAAGCATAATAAACAATTTTCCATTCCTTTCTGTATCTAGAGTCCTCTCACAGTTGAAAACATGAGTTACCCGTCGATAGATAATAACTATACCTATAACACCCTAAGATTTTGTGAGTTATTTTTTTCGAATTAATTTATCATTATGATGTTTTTCATTCAAAGTTACACTAGAAATAGTAATATATATATATATATATATATTAAAACACTTTGTTAAAAATTTCATTTATATGAAACCAACATGTATTGCTCTGCACACAACACCAATATGGCTTGTGCTTCACGCAACACGAACATGGCTTGTTCTACACGCAACACCAAATGGGCTTGCGCTACACCCAACACCGACTTGGCTTGTGCTACATGAAACAATGATTTTGAATCCATTACAAGCAACACCAATTTGGTATACATTACATTCATTACTTTATTGGTTTACATTACAGACAACATCGACTTGGCGTACGTTACATGCAACACTAATGTTTCTATGAAACATCATTTTATTGTTATAATTATTTGTTAGAAATAATTGATACTTTGTCATTAAACATATTAAAATGAGTATTGATAAATCATTTAAAAATATTTATTATAATATTTTTAAGGAAATTAACTATAATTGTAATGTAATATATAATTTTTGGCAATGTCCTTATATGATTAAAAATATTATTTTGTCAAATAATTTTTTTTATTATGTATCTGTGAAAAGTAATAAAATTACTATTAGACACATTTTCATATTTATTTTGATAAAATAAACCTAATTTTTAATTCATAACATCAAAATTATACTACACTTATTTTGTTGGGTTTTTTCTGAGAAGCGTCATTTTTTATGAATAACGAAAACTGTGGATTTTTAGTAAAAAACTTCATTTTATTTTTAATATTATTTAATGATAAATGATATTATAAATTTTATTATAAGGACATATTTTAAAAATACTACATCTATTAATTAAATTTACTACATTATAATCAATTTAACTATGAAATTTAATATAAAATATTATAAAACTTTTTGATATTTCTTCTATATTAAAACCCAATTATTTAGTCCCATCTGCATGATTAACAATAATATTAATTTTTTGTATTCTGTGAAGTGAATTTCAAAAAATAAACATACACCATTTATTAATATAATATGTATATTTTAATGATACCGTGTTAGTTTTTCACCAAAATGAATTGTAATAGTGAATAAAATTAATCACAATGATTTTGGCCAAATTAATATTAATTTGGGACATAACTTTATAATTATGGGCCCAAATAAACTATCAAATTTTCCAACAACGATTGTATATACATATATTGGCCAGAAACATTTAATTATTTATTATTTTGGTTTTTAGGACTTTTTTACATAATAACATGTATACACCAATCTTGTATCTAAATATTTCAAGTGTGTCATTTTCCTTCCCTAAAAAGGCCACCAACTCTACCCATTCCCCACACCTCTCAAACATATTAATATTATCAAATACCAGCCCAATACCCTTCCAATAAATCATACCTCCCTCTTATAATGATTTCTTTGGGTAAAAGTAAATCCAAGGAATCCATTTGTTACAAACCAAAAGGAGTTACACGATTTATAGGTAACACCTTCTCTTATGTACTTTCTTTTATTTTCGTTCACCACCACCTCCACATTCACTTTTTCTATGATTTTATAAAAACACTATAATAATAAATATACTATTATGTTTTTAAGATAATTTTTTTACCTACACTTACACACACCCCCATCTAATGGGTAATGAACATAATGTTTCTGTGTACGGAGAATTACTGCCTCACAAAATTATGATTGTTCATTTTTCCGTACCACCTTCCATGGTGGACATTATGATGAAAACAATATTAATATATGTTATAAATGATATTTTTTATGAAATTAATGTTATGTATTACTTTTTACAAAACATACCATCTTTACTTTAAATTTTGTGTTAATATGAAAATCTTTTTTGAGGAAGTGTGGACAACAGCCCCCTCAATGCAATGTTATTCATTCACAGACCACGTGGAATGTTTTAAAGATGGGATTAATGAAATTATATATTTTTGTGTGGTATAATAATTATAATATAATAATGATATATATATATACATCATTAATTTACATACTTTCTTTTAATATAACAATAAAAATGGAAACAATGTTCATGTGTACGTATGACTTACCATCTCCAAAAATGGGGTACTAGATTTTGTACATGAACATTATGTATATTATTATAATATAAATATTACGAATATCCATGATATTTATATCACAATTTAAATTCTGTAAACATTATATAATTATAATGATAAACGATATAACAAATTCAGACCCATTCGAATAATAAAGGGAATATTACCCGAACTGAAACCATAACATATGTTCGTTAACAAGAGGTTAATATAATGTCATAATAAAACTATATATGGTATTATATATAATAAATTATTTCGGTAAAATATTTATAATAAACTTATATTTATAATAAGGATTTTTGTATGAGTATTAATAAATTCAATACATAATGTAAGGGTATATTTCTAACTTTTAATTTTCATGAGATACATGTTATGTTCACCACTCATTATTTTTTGTGGTGCATGAACTACCTATGATTTTATTCTATGTACCATGTACTTAAATTTATGGGTATTAAAATATATATTTTAAGAAATCTATTTCATGGGTTTTATGTTTCAAAATATTCCAACTCAGTAAAATAGTTTTCTCTCAATTTTCTTTCTTTGAGACTCATGTTTTTAGTGAACCTGAACTCTTTTTTGAGGTATATATACATCAATTTTACTTTTATATCATGAATATAATTATTTTCAGGTTATGTTAAGCTTCATGTTATTTCCTTTTCTAAAATAGGGAGTATGACCGAAGGTGACCACATTATTAGAGTGTATTGACACAATCTCATCGCTTTTAGTGATTGTCTATGTTTATGCATCCTTTAATAAACTATTTTGATCCATATCACAAGAAAACTGATGATTTTTCTTTTCCTATATTTATTCAAGATATCCTCAAGTGTTATTACCACTTTTACACTATTAGGTACTTATGAATATATTTTTATGTAAAATCTGGTTGTCTCTCTCTTTGGTTGGAAATCAATTGTATTCAAAAAAATGTTTTATAAAATGTCTTTAAAAAGGGTTTCAAAATGTCCTTGGATGTAATTTTCAAGTAAAAAGGTTTTTAATAGTGTTTTATTATATTAAAATCTTAATTTATAAGTTTTCAAATAAATTTTTGAGGAAAATGTTTTCAAAAGTTATTACGTTTTAAAAATTACCTTTCAATGAAGAAAGGATATATTACTCAAGAAATTGTTTTTAAGGATATTAATTAATTATTATACATATAAGATGACATCCATTGATGTTACTTATACCTTTATAGGAGGTTATCAAAGGATATATTCATATTTAATCTATGAATGTGTTACTCCTCCATGGGGTATATGCTTCTAAAACCTACTTATCTTCACTAGTTATGATTTAATGAGATGATTAAGAAACCTATCTCTGTTATAAAGGTTATGAAGTGATGAAATGTTAATGATAGTGGATTAATTTCATAGGATATTATTTGAAGATTATAGGACCTATCTCTTTTAATGGGACATGATATGAATAATGTTTTATTATCTAATGGAACATTAATGAATGATTTTATTATGATATGGGTGGGATCTATATCTCCCTCAAATACATTGGGTAATGACTAGTTTAATATAAGATCAAAGCATACATGGGTGTTATCCCATGGCCAAAGAAAATAATTTACATAGGATGTATCCCAATCAAAAATAAAATATGGTACACAAGTTGTATTCCAACTCTGAATAAAAGATGGTACATGGGATGTAGCCCAAGCCTAAAAGAAAAAGGCTACGCAGGTTGTAACCCAGGCTTAAAAATAAGAAGGAACATGGGTTGTATTCCTTACCAAAAAGAAAGAGGGTACACAGGTTGTATCCCATTCCTATAAAAAAGAAGGTTCCTGGGTTGTAACCCATGTCTAAAATAAGGAGGGTACTTATTTTGTATCATAATCTCCAAAATAAGAAGGTACATGGTTTGTAGTCCATACCTTAAAGTAAGAAGGAAAATGGGTTGTTATCCCAAGCCCATAGTAGTTACATGGTTTATAGACCATGCCTAACAAGTTATAAAGATATTGGTAGATATTCTTGATATAAAATTTTATATTCTTATATATATACTGCAAATCTTATGTCTTATACATTCATTACAATTTTATGTGTTATGATCATTAATTATTTATGATTCATGTCTTAAGAAATTCCATGTTTTACTCAATGATTCATGTGTATTATCTTTGATATGTAGGTTATGATATTCTATTTTCATGATCATGTTATCATACCCTTATGTTCATAATAATAATTACATATCTCCCTTATTTTACCTTATTGAGAATTTGAGCTCACCCCTTTTTATATTTCCTTCCCTATATTATGGAGAAAGGTTTTAGGTTGATATACTAAAGGTGGATATCTTTATATGATATTTTTGTGATCTTTGACCAAGATAATTTTTTCCATGTATCCAAATAAACTAATCTATTATGGTCATTCGGCATGTATTTTTGTAATGTATGTGATATTCATTTAAAATGATGAAATATCCAGGTATGTTAATCCTAGGCATCAATATATGGTATCAATGGAAATGATTCGTCAAAATTTGTAAACAAATATGAGAGAAATCATGTGAAATACCTAGTCATATTTCTATGCATATGTCTAGTGATATCTCCAAGGATAAGTATAATGATGCGTTGACATTTAAAAAAGGTCATAAAATTTTGGTAAAGGATTTATTATATAGATCCCTATAAATAAATACCTCTCTAAATACTATAAGTGGATGTGGCTCTGTCACAGATGTACCTAGGGTAAAATCACAGATAAGATGTTCTATACATGACTCGAGGTAATCAGGTAAACCACAATAGGCCATGTTTCCCACCTAGTTTGACACTCCCAGGTATATTATTTGAGAATTCACAAACTCTTCAAGAACCATCATGAAGGATTAAAATAAAATTTGGCTATGAATAATCTAGAATAAACCTATGGTTTCATAGATTAATGATGATTTCATACTTTGGACATCCAATAAGTGACCATTCATGATTATGTGGTTCCTCTCTATGATAATGTTTTCTAACTCTATGCTCTCTAGTTTTACTAAATGTATAAAACTAAGAGAAACCATTTTAATGGTGATTTTGAGGGATAGTGAAATATTTTATCTCTTAAGGATCTAAATTCTTTGGGATTATGAATAAAAAAACTTTTCTCTTTACTCACATAGCTTTCTCAAGATATAAATCATAATGAACATACATATGTTCAAAGGAGGGAGCAATGTTCTGTCAATTCCTTTATACGGAACCATGAACCCTCTTTCAACGAGTCTTATGATAAAATTTATGTTAAAATGGATCAATACCAATGAAAATATATAAACTATTATCCTATTTTTGAATCATAAGAAAATCATTATTTCTATTTATTAGTTAGAAGGTAAAGCAGTGTAGCGGTGGAATCTAATCATGAATACAAGGAAGAAATATGAAATTGAGTCCATGGATGGTGATGATTTTAGTAAATTATTCTTCAATATGTACATTCCTTATGTTATTTGTACGAAGATGGAAAAGGAGTTACTTGAGTTGGTGTAAAAGGTTGTTGAATTTGTCACTGACAATGAGTCTTGTTTCAAAAGACTTGGGAGGTACACTTCTATAATTATCATCCAACTAGAAAGTACAGTTAATAGGTTCATAAGTGGCTTAATGGAAATTCTCAAAAGGGAGTTAGACATAATATACATTTCTGTCTATGAATAAATTTTTCATTGTTAAATCAATGTTGAAATAGTGGTTGGAGTTTTATATAAACCTCATGGATTTAACAAGAAGATAAATTTGGAGTTCAAAGGAAAATGAAAAAATGATGGGGATAAGAAGATGATCCATTTTTTTCTCTAAGTTTGGATGGAATAATTGTGTTAAATGTATTAATGGTACTCGTAAATGTTTTATGTGTGGAAAATATGGAAATAGAGTGGTTGAATGCCAAAGTGATTGGAAAGAGTTATATAATGCTACAAAGAATGAAGAAACTCCTCAGGATGAACCATCCGCACCTTATAGTTTCAATTGAAGGGAGTTTGGGAATTTTTCCCAAAAAATAAAAAACCAAGGGTTAATAATGGTGATCATTTCCAACAATCTCTGAAGATAATGGACAAAGGAAAGTAATATGTGATCATAATGTCTAAAGTGAACTAAGACAAATAATAATTAAGTCACTTTGTCTCCTTATTTTGGAATTTATGTTTTATTTTATATTAATAATCCCTATTAATGTCTTATTATATATCATTTCATTTGATTTCATCTGATTATATTTCCCTACATGGATGACGGAATAATAAGACCACATTTCATATTCTATTAGTACAATGATGGACCCAAGTTTCAAATGGAAATTTTTTTGGTTTCAAATAATATATTATTTAAGGAGAATAGGATGATTTAAATTTTGGAAGGGATATAAGGTTAAATATTAATGTAATGTTTAAGTAAAACATAAAAATGAAGAGTGATTAATGTGTAATATTTTAATATTAGTATTTTTGATTATTTAATTTCTTATTCAAACTACCTTGTGTTGATGGTAACTAATAAAAAATGAGATAGTATATCATGAATACCATGATCTTTTAGTACATTAGGATTCAAAATTAATCTTCATTCTTGGAGAATTAGGGGAAGTGGGTCAAGGAACAAAAAACATGAGGATTTCCTAAAATTATATCTTTTCATAAAACTTATTAGACCTTAAGAAAAAGGATTTTTAACGCAAAAAATGTTGTCATAGTGATTTTGTTTTCGATGAATCATAAATTCCATTAGGTCAACGCTCATTTATTTCTTTGTGACTAATAAAATTTTCCTAACCATGTTCTCTATCACTCTCTTTTAGAAATTTATGGTATGTTTTACTTCTATGTCTATGATTTCATTTCCTTTCTATTTTCTCTTTTGTGGGAAACTACTTATGAGTTACTTTTGGTAAATGTTACAGTCTAAAATCGTCTTTATAAATGATGTTTTAATATTAATTTTTATGATGTGGGTTATCTGAATGTAACATTAAAGTATTATACCATTGATAACATAGACACATTTAAAGTGTAAAATTATTTTTATTAGGGGTAGAATGTAACAAACTATGATTTTGTGAATTATTTTTTGTCGAATTAATTTATTTTTTATATATTTTTCATTTCATACAACACTAGAAATAGTTATATATATATATATATGTGTGTGTTAAAACACTAATTCAAAAATTCCTTTCACATGACACCAACTTGGATTGTGCTACACGCAACACCAATGTGGATTGCGCTACACGCTACATCAACTTGGCTTGCGCTACACGAAACATCAACTTGTCTTTCGCTACAGACAACACCAACTTGGATTTTTCTATAAGTAACACTGATTTTTAATGATTTACAAGAATAAATTATTCAGAGAATATTACACAGAACAAAATTTTTTCATATGTTGCATGCAACATCAACCTAGTGCACGTTACATGCATGCCTGATTTTTCTAGAAAACATCATTTGGTTGTTATAATTATTTAATCCAAATACCATAACCTAGACATTAAACATAATAAGATTAATTGTTCTAAATATTTTTCAAATATTTTTTATATTGTTTTTAATTAAATAAAATATATTTAAAATGTCATATATTTTTATTTCTAATTTCCTTATATGTTTAAAAATACTATTTTCTCAAAAAAACTACAATTAATTTCCTTCTGTGAAAAATATTATAATTACATTTATACACATTTTCAATTATAATTTTATAATATTAACTTATTTTTTTATCTCAGAACTTTAAAATTATACTAGGAATATTTTTTAGGTTTTTTCTGAAAACATCATTTTTTGGATGAATAGTTAAATATACTTCTTTTTAGTTAAAAATTTCCCTTTAATTTAAATAATTATTAACGTTAAATAATATTATGAACATCCAATAAGATCAAATTACATCAATATTTCATATTTTAATTATATTTACTTTATTGGAATCAATTTAAATTTGAAATTGAATATAAAATCATTTGAACATTTTTCTACATTAAAAACGTGTTATTACCTCACATCGGAGCAGTAATCTTAATTTTTTAGCATATATGATTTGAATTTCGAAAAAAATACAGAAATTTTTTTTCGGTATAATATAAAGATCTCAATAAGTTGAAGTTATTTTTTCCCAAATTATTAGTAAAATTCATTAATGTTAATAACAACGATTATGGCCAAATTAAGATTAACAAGGGGTTAAACCTTATACATAAGGGCCCAAATGATTTATCCACTTGTAATGAACCCATTGGATGTCTATATCTCAGCCATAATCCTTAAATTATTTAGTTTTTTTTGTTTTATGTTACTTTTTTTAGGTGATGTCATGTGTAAACATAACTAGTGTTGAGAAATTGTAATTGTGTACTTTACCATCCCTATAAAATGCCACAGCCTATACCCATTCTTCACACCACTAAAACCTTTTATGTTCAGAAAATAAATTCACAATACACTTCCCATTAATCATACCTTCATCCTATAATCCTTACCTTCGGTATAAGTCAAGCTAAGGAAGCCTTTTGGAGCAACCCAAATGGTGTTACTCAATTTATATGTAACACCTTCCCTCTCGTACATACCTTTATTTTATTTCACCACCACGTCCAATTTTTTCCCATTATTGTATAATAACACCTGTATCATAAATAAAATTGGATTATTTATGCTAAGGGTATGTCCTACACATACACATACCTCAATATAATGGGTAATAAACATATTGTTTCTATATACAGTGAACTATTGGCTCACAAAATTATGATTTTTCGTTTTTCCGTTACCACCTATCACAGTTTATATTATAATGTAAAATATATTTCTATATCTTATACATTATATTTATTATTTTATTAATATTCTTTTTTTCCTTTTTTCAACACAAACATTTTTTCTTTCTATTTGGTGTTATTAAGATAATCTCATTTGAGGATTATATACTACCACCCCCTCAATGTAATGTGATTCATTCACACACTATATGGAATCTAATAAGAATGGGTTTAATGAACATATATATATATATATATATGATATATTAATGAAAAAATAATTATTATATATATATATATCTATATATATATACATAGGTCATTTATATATGATCTTTTAATACAAAAATAAAAATGGAAATAACATTCATGTGTATGTATGGTTTACCGTCTCCCTGAACGATGTATTACATTTCGTACATCCATATTCAATAGAATATTATAATATTAATATAATTGACATAAATGTTATTTATATCAATATATATATATTCTGGAATCATTATTTAAATCTAAGGGCTAACAATATAACAAATTAATACACATGAGAAGAACAAAGCACATATTACCTAAAGTGAAAAAGTAACATATGATCGTTAACAAGAGGGTAATATAAAGTAATAAAAAATGGTATTATATATAATATTATTATTATTTAAAATATTTATAATAAAATTATATATATATACAAGAATATTGTATGAGTAGTAACATATTCAAGTCGAAATGTAATGGTATTTATCTATCTTTTTATTTTTATGAAATACATGATATATTCTTCACTCTTTCCTTTTCTGTGCGGTATCTACAGACCATGATTAGATTCAACGTAACCTGTAATTAAATTTATGCATAAAAATATATCCATTTTATGAAATCACTTTTATGGGTTATATAATTCAAAAGATACCAAATCAGTAAAATAGTTGTGTCCCAATTTTCTTTCTTTGAGACTCCTATTTTATTATGCACCTAAAATAATTCTTAACCATATATATACTTCTATTTTACATATTATATAAAAAATATACATATTTTCATTATATTTGTGGCTTCATTTTATTTCTTTTTCTTAAATATCTTGTATGATCCAATGTCACCAAGTTATATAAGTTTATTGAGACAACCTCATAGCTTTTTTAGATTTTTTTTATATATACTTTGATGAAATATTCTGATCCATCTCATAAGAACACTAATGAGTTTTATTATCCTTTATTTATTAAATATATCCTCATGTGTTAGTACAATTTTCCACAATCTGGTACATAAGATAATGTTTTATATAAAATATGGTAGCCACTCTCTTCGGTTGGTAGTATATTGTGTAACAACCCAGGTAAATAAAGAATAATACATTTTCATATTTATTAATATTTGTGAATTGAATATTAATTTTACTTTAAATGGGTTTCTATCTTCGATAGCGTACCTGATACGCAACAAAGAGTTTCTTTGAAATCTTACGTTGCACACTAGTAATAAAATAATATTATTTTAAATGTTAGTTAACATGTAGCCGTTTTATTGGCGGGAATGAATAGAAATAACTAAAATATGATTATATATGTTTTTCAAATGTCTTTACATTTATACAATAAAGGATAAAGGCATAAAATAAGAAAGGAATTCAATTTTAGGCATATATACTCTAAATTTCACTAAAGGTCCACTTATCCACTTTTGATGGAGAACCGTCATTAAATATAGATTTGGTCACTCTTATACATTCTATTGGACCAAATAAAATTCTTCTTTAGAATCGGGACATCAAAATTTACATTGTGTAAATTTTCTGTATTTTTCCGATAAAGATCATTTTTAATGATTAGTGAAAAATATTGTATTTTAATTCAAAAACTCTTTTTAATATAATTTTTTAATATGATTATATTATCTTTTGAAGTGGTTTTAAATTGAAATTATAATATATTTTTACCATTTAATCCAATAGTGGTCGTTGGAATTAATTTCACTTTGAAATCGGACTTGAACTAGTGTAAATCTTTTGATAATTTTGTATCATAAAAACGCGCTATTTGTTTTGACAGTAGGAATTAATTATTAAATTAATTAATTGAACATATATGTTTTGAATTTTGTGAAAGAGGCATTATTTTTGAATTCGGAATATAAAATATATCTTAGGCTGAATTTTTGGTATTTTTTTGAAAAACTTCAATTTTTGATGATTATTGAAACCACTAAGTGGTACTTAAAAAACTGATTTTTCATTTAAATGAAATTTTACCACCTTTGTGTTTTGATTTTTAAAAATCTGACATACATGGTTGTCATTAAGAAGTAAAATGTGGTTCAATGGGATTAAAATAATTTTTTGGTAAATAGTAACTTTTATGTTTTTAATCGCGGTTAGAGGTAATTAGTGTAGTTTAAGGTAAAGATAATGTTCTAATAATATGAAATGAACATGACACATGTCCTACCTGTATTGGATGTGTCATGGACGACCAATAAAATCCATGGGCCAACTTAGGGACCCCATTGATCCACTTTGGTGGTAAAATGACATTAATATCTTTTTATTTAATGTTAAAATAAAAATGTCACAAACATGAGTTGTTTTACTAAAACAATTTTTACATGGGGCTATACAAGTCAGATTTTTGACTATAAATATTAATTGGAAAGTTAAAAAGATTTCCTACATTGTAGTTTTTTTTATAATTTTTAGACATTAAATAAATAAAATTATTTATGACACCATGATGATGGAGTGATTACCTCATTATTTAACTATTTAAATAAAATGGAAATATAATGTAAAATCTAAGACCTACACATTTCTAAAACCTATTGGACGGGTGGATTTAAAACCCTTATCACCTTATCCTCGAAACAAATCAATGTAGGACCATTAAAATCCGAAAATCATTCTAAAATAAAGTAACATTTCCTTACTTTCCAAGAGTGCCCCTCCTCTCTTCTTATAAAAGGCCCCCACCTCTACCTCCTTACCCACACCACTCATGCCTTTGGCTCGGCCAAACCCTGCCCATTTTGTCTCTCCACATCCCTCTCTTACTTTTAGAAGCCTCACGTTGTGCAGAAGTCTTCCCAAGGAAGCCTTTGAGCTCAAATCAAAAAGAGTTACTCGATTTAAAGGTAGTGTCATCTCTTGTGTTCTTATGTTTTTTTTGCTTCTCCAAACCCCTAAACTCTTTTTATTCCTTTATTTTGTAACAAATTTAGTATCATAAATATACTTTGATGTTGTTATAATATGGATTCGAGCTACACATACACAAACTTTCATGTAATGGTTAAAGAACATACTGTTTCTGTGGATGGTGAATTTCTGCCTCACGAAAAGATGATTGTTCGACACTCATATAACACCTTAAAAGGTGGCCATTAAGATGTAACTATATTTATATATGATATATAATATGTTTATGTTTCACTTACGCTTATGTATTTTTCATTTATGGCATACCTTTATGGTTTCCATTATGGGTAAAGGCGGTATCTTCATTTTAGGAAGTGCGGACTACCGCCCCCTCAAAGTGATTTGATTCGTTAACACCATATGTGGTATGTATAAAGGATAAATTTAATGATATTATATATGATACAATAATGGAATTATAATAAAATTATGTATAATTATGTTTTAATTCCATTAAATATGAAACAGAAGTGGAAGTAGCGTTCATGCGTACGTACGGCTTACCGTCTCCATGAACGGTGCATTTCATTTCTTACCTCTAAATGATTATGTCATATTATAAATGCATGTATATACTGGATATATATATATGATATATATGGAATCTACTTCATGAATATCATTCTTGAGATAATGGATATTTGACTACATGAACAACTTGTAAATATATGAAGTTCACTTTTAACTCAAGTACCAAATATTGACAAAACGAACATTATTATCTTAAATAATTACATAGTGTTCGTGACAAGATAATAGGTGATATAAAAGAAATAATGAACTTGAAAAAGGTTCATAAGAAAGTAGAAATTAACTCAATTTTATTATTCAGGAGGTTAAAGAACGATCGAGTCAAGTCGGACCCGAGGTAAGGGACTTCATCTCAATCTCCTTTCATTGAGACATTTTTTGTTTTATACACAAATTTCTTTTATAAAGTGTATAAACCCCTTTGACTATTACTTTTATACAAAAGGGAATCTTTTTCTACGAAGCGTTTTACTAAATGACAAAAAGTAATGTTTCTTTTAACGTACGCGGTGACAACGACCTTTTCCACCACCGCGAGTATTATTTGGTCTTTGGCTTCCTCCACAAGCCGTAATGTTTTTAAAAAGAAATAAATACCATATAATCTTTTATGTATTTTGGTATTGAAAATGTTTTTTATAATGGATTTCTTATGTCAATATATTTATGTGATATATTGTGATCAAAGTGTGGAAATGTTTTCTTTACATTATATTTGTTTTATGTCTTATGATTTTATAATGGTACTTGGACATTTGACGGGTGGTTTCGTGATAAACCATTTGACGGGTAGTGTCGTGAATACCAGGATGGGTGGTTATGTTATAACCTCCAATGCATTGGGTATGGAAGTCGGTCGTATGGCTATTCCATTAAGTATGTATGGAAGTTGGACGAATGGCTATTCCATTAAGTGATATGTGTGGAAGTCGACTATATGGTTATTCCACTTATGTATGTTTATATCCCAAGTTACCTTTATATTTTATGTGTTATTTATATGGGTTTTATGGTAATATTTTGGTTACAAAAGGGTAAGTAAAGATATTTTATTCAGTGAAGAGTTTTTACTACTTCATAAAGGTGAAGGTATTACTTGGATAAAGTATACATGGTTTACATGTTGTTTCAAAAACTAACAATTTTAATTCTTTGTGTATCCCTTACTGAGCTTTTTTATGCTCACCCCAAGTTTTTTTGAAATGTTTTTCACAGGACTTAATGTGGAATTGGGTCAAGGATGGGATCAAGGTAAAGTCATGCTATCTAAAACATGGTCCTATACATGTTTCTTTTTAAGAGTTTTTATTTTATGGAAACATTGTAGAAGTGTCTAATTTTTATTCTTTTGACATTTAATATTTATGTCTTAATTCTCTAAAACTCTAAACCTGAAAAGATCCTCAATGTGAATTATTCATTTAATTAAATATTAAGTAGGTTTTAAGGTCGGGGCCTTATAGTTGGTATCAGAGGTCGGTTCAGACAACATTATGTGTTAGAAAAGTGTTAAATTATAAATTAATTTATGGTATGATTGAAATGATATAGAATTTATGGACTTCTATGTTGCTTCACCTAAGATATTTCTATGTTAAGAATGGTTTTTCATAGAGGAAACAGAACATATTTTTTGGGAAGGTATACAGAGGGAAATGACCTTTCAAATCAATATCCCGAGATGGTCAGAATCAGAACTAAATAGTTTTTTGTAGTGATGGCTCAGTTGACTCAGGTGAAAAATGTTGGTTGTTTTTATTGATGATATTTTGGTGTTTTCTAAAAGTAAATAGGATCATGAAATTAATTTAAGGGTTATCTTTCAAACCTTAAAAGAAAAGAAACTGTATGGAAAATTCAGAAAGTGTGAGTTTTGGTTGCAACCAATTTCTTTCCTTGGTCACAATGTTTCAAAAAATTGTATAACTGTTGATCCTACTAAAACAAAAGTTGTTGAAGAATGGCAAAGACCCACAAATGTAACCGAGATCCGTAGTATCCTTGGTTTGGCAGGTTCCTACCGAAGTTTTGTTGAAAATATTTCACGGTTATCTAGTCCAATGAATAAGCTAACTCGGAAGGGTGTTAATTTTATCTGGACAAAAGAATGTGATGATTGTTTTCAGGAGTTGAAAAGAAGATTGGTGAATGCTCCAGTTTTGGCACTACCTTCCATGAATGGTGAGTTTGTTATATACAGTGATGCATCATTGAAAGGACTTGGTTGCCTCCTAATGCAGAATGATCAGGTAATTTCTTATGCTTCACGACAGTTGAAAACTCATGAGGTAAATTACCCTACACATGATTTGGAACTAGATGTTGTTGTATTTGCTTTAAAAATTTGGAGGAATCATTTTTATGGATTAAAGTGTGAAATATATACTGATCACAAAAGTTTAAAGTATATATTAATTCAAAGAGAATTGAACATGGGACAGAGGAGATGGATGGAATTAATCAAGGATTTTGATTGTATAATTCATTACCATCCGGTAAAAGAAAATAAAGTGGCTGATGCTTTGAGTTGAAAAAGTAATGCTTAATTAACAATGTTGCGTTTGGAACGTGATCCTTTGGTTAAGGATTTGATGAACTATGGTATGGAACTTCTTTGTGCAGGATGTCCTTCTGTTTTGTTTTAGGTATCAGTGAAATCGTCTCTATCAGACAGAATCAAGCAAGCACAGAATCAAGACAGTGAGTTGCAGAAAAAGGTAGAGCTGGTTCAGAAGGGTAAGTTTCCTGAATTCAACATTGATAATGACTGTGTTTTGAGATTTGGGAAGAGATTGTGTGTGCCTTGTGATTCACAGTTCAAGAGAGATTTGTTATGTGAAGATCATAGTTCCCCATTTTCAGTTCATCCTGGCTGTACTAACATGTACAAAGATCTACAGGAGTATTACTGGTGGGATGGAATGAAAAGAGATATTGTAGATTTTAGGGTGAAGTGTTTGAATTGTCAGCAGGTTAAAGCAGAGCGGCAGTTACCGAAAGGGATGCTTCAGCATTTACCAGTGCTAGAGTGGAAATGGGAAAATATATCAATGGACTATTTGTGGGATTACCGAAGACATATAGAGATAATAATGCATTCTGGGTTATTGTTGATCGATTGACTAAATCTGCTCATTTCTTTCCTATTTGAGATACTTTTTCCCTAGATCACCTTTCCTGTTTGTATCTTAAAGAGATAGTCAGGTTGCATGGAGTTACCCTCTCCATTGTATCTGATCGTGATCCCAGGTTTACTTCTAACTTTTTGAAATGCCTTCAGAAGACGTTGGGTACTGAATTAAATTTTAGTATAGCTTTTCATCCGCAATCAGATGGGCAGTCAGAACGAACAATTCAGGCCTTGGAGGATATGCTACGATCTTGCTCTATGGATTATTAGGGAAGTTGGGACCAACATCTTTCTTTGGTTGAGTTTTCATATAATAACAGTGTTCATTCTAGTATACAGATGGCACCATTTGAGGTGTTATATGGGAAGCGGTGTCGAACTCCAGCTTTCTGGGATGAAGTGGGTGAAAAGAAGCTAATGGGACCAGAATTGGTAGAAGAGTTGGCAGATAAAGATTAGTTGATTCAAAAACACATGAAAACAGCTCAGAGTAGACAGAAAAGTTATACTGATAACCGGAGGAAGGATCTATCTTTATAGGTAGGTGATCATATTTTTCTCAATGTTTCACCATGGAAAAGTGTGATGCGATTTGGTAAGAAAGGAAATCTGAGTCCAAGGTTTATTAGACCATATGAAATTCTGGAGAAAGTTGGATTAGTTGCTTACCAAGCGGCTTTACCTCTGTGTTTATTTTAGGTACACAATGTTTTTCATGTTTCGATGTTGAGAAAGTATATTCCAGATCCATCTCATGTTTTGAGCCCAGAGGTAGTTCAGTTGGAAGAGAATCTCTCTTATGAAGAACAACCAGTCCAAATTCTTGACCAAAGATAGAAAGTGTTGTGAAATAAGGTAATTCACTAGGTAAAGGTTTTGTGGAAAAACCATATGGATTAAGAGGCAACGTGGGAATCTGAAAATGCTATGAGGGATAAATACCCCCACATATTTTGATAAGTGAATAAAATTGCGAGGACGCAATTCCCAAAAGGGGGGAAGGAGGTAACATCCCAGGTAATTAAAGAATAATACATTTTCATATTTATTAATATTTTCGAATTAAATATTAATTTTACTTTAAATGGGTTGCTATGTTCGATAGCGTACCCGATACGCAACAAAGAGTTTCTTTGAAATCTTACGTTGCACACTAGTAATAAAATAATATTATTTTAAATGTTAGTTAACACGTAGCCGTTGTATTGGCGGGAATGAATAGAAATAACTAAAATATGATTATATATGTTTGTTGAATTTTTTTACATTTATCCAATAAAGGATAAAGGCTTAAAATATGAAAAGAATTCAATTTTAGGCATATATACTCTAAATTTCACTAAAGGTCCACTTATCAACTTTTAGTGGTGAACAATCATTAAATATAGTTTTGGCCACTCTTATACATTCTATTGGACCAAATAAAATTCTTCTTTATAATCGGGATATCAAAATTTAATTTGTGTCAATTTTCTTTATTTTTCCGATAAAGATCATTTTTTAATGAATAGTGAAAAATATTGTATTTTAATTCAAAACATCCTTTTAATATAATTTTTTAATATGATTAGATTATCTTTTGAAGTGGTTTTAAAGTGAAATTAGAATATATTTTTACCATTTAATCCAATATTGGTCGTTGGAATTAATTTTACTTTGAAATCGGACTTGAACTAGTGTCAATCTTTTGATACTTTTTGTTTCATAAAAACACGCTATTTGTTTTGACAGCGGGAATTAATAATTAAATTAATTAATTCAACTTATATGTTTTGAATTTTGTAAAATAGTCATCATTTTTTAATTCAGAATATCAAATATATCTTAGTGTGAACTTTTGGTATTTTTCTGAAAAACATCAATTTTTGATGAATAGTGAAACCACTAAGTGGTACTTAAAAAACTGATTTTTCTTTTAAATGAAATTTTACCACCTTTGTGTTTTGAATTTCAAAAATCTGACATACATGGTTTTCATTAAGAAGTAAAATGTGGTTCAATGGGATAAAAATAATTTTTTGGTGAATAGTAACTTTTATGTTTTTAATCGCGATTAGAGTTATTTAGTGTAGTTTAAGGTAAACATAATGTTTTAATAATATGAAATGAATTTGACACATTTCCTATCCTGATTGGATGTTTCATGTCCGACCAAGAAAATACATGGTTCAACTTGGGGACCCTATGGAGCCACTTTGGTAGGAAAATGACATTAATATCTTTTTATTTAATGTTAAAATAAAAATGTCACAAACATGAGTTTTTTTACTAAAACAATTTTTACATGGGGTTATAAAAGTCAGATTTTTGACTATAAATATTCATTGGATAGATAAAAATATTTCCTACATCATAGTAATTTTTTATATAATTTTTAGAAAATAAATAAATTAAATTATTTATGACACCATGATGATGCAATGATTACCTCATTATTTAAGGATTTAAAAAATGGAAATATAATGTAAAATCTAAGACCTACACATATCAAAAAACTATTGTATGGGTGGATGTAGAACCCTTATCTTATTATCCTCGAAAGACATCAATGTGGGACCATTAAAATCCGAAAATCATTCTAAAATAAAGTAACATTTCCTTACATTCCAAGAGTGCCCCTCCTCTCCTCTTATAAAAGGCCCCCACCTCCACCTCCTTACCCAAACCTCTCAATTCTTTGTCTGGGCCAAACCCTACCCATTTTGTCTCTAGACATCCCTCTCTTACTCCTAGAAGCATCACTTTGGCCAAAAGTCTTCCCAAGGAATCCTTTGTGCTCAAATCAAAAATAGTTACCCGATTTAAAGGTAGTGTCATCTCTTGTGTTCTTATGTTTTATTTTGCTTATCCAACCCCCTAAACTCTTTTTATTCCTATCTTTGGTAACAACTCCAATATCTTCAATATACTAGGATGTTGTTATAATATGGATTAGAGCTACACATACACACACCTTCAACTAATGGTTAAAGAACATACTGTTTCTGTGGATGGCAAATTTCTGCCTCACGAAACGATGATTGTTTGACACTCATATAACACCTTCAAATGTGGCTATTAAGATGTCACTATATTTATTTATGATATATAATATGTTTATGTTTTACTTAAGTTTTAGTATTTTTCATTTATGGCATACCTTTATGGTTTCCATTATGGGTAAACGTGATATCTTCATTTTAGGAAGTGCGGACTACCACCCCCCTCAAAGTGATTTGATTCATTAACAACATATGAGGTACATATAAAGGATAAATTTAATGATATTATATTTGATACCATACTGTAATTATAATACTATTATGTGTCATTATGTTTTAATTCGATTAAATATTAAATAGAAATGGAAGTATCGTTCATGTGTACGTACGGCTTACCGTCTCCATGAATGGTGCATTTCATTTCATAATTCTAAATGATTATGTAATGTTATAAATGCATGTATATACTTGATATATATGATATATATGTAATATATATCATGAATATCAATCTTGGGATATTGGATATTTGACTACCTGAACAACTTGTAAATATAAGAAGTTCACTTTTGACTCAAGTACCAAATATCGACAAAACGACCATTATTATCCTAAATAATTACATAGTGTTCATGACAAGATAATAGGTGATATAAAAGGAATAATGAAATTGAAAAAGTTTCTTAAGCAAGTAGAAATTAACTCAAGTTTATTATTCAGGAGGTTAAAGAACGATCGAGTCAAGTCGGACCCGAGGTATGGGACTTCATCTCAATGATAATATATCACATGTTAATGATGCTCATTTATAATGTGATGACATGTTAATGATGCACATTTATTTTCATATGTTATGATATGATGTTTATAAGACCTATCTCTTTTTATGGGTCACGTTATGTGATGATGTTTTATTATCTTCTACCATATTTATGAATTATTTTATTATGAGATGGGTGGGACATATATATCACATCAATGCATTGGGTAACTATAAGTCATATATGAACTAAAGTGGTACACAGGTTGTTTCCCTAGCCTAATGACATGAAGGTACATGGCTTGTAGCCCATGTTTAAAATAAAGAGGTTACATGGGTTGTAGCACAATCCTCAAAAAAATAAGGTGCATGGGTTGTATCCCAAGACTAAAAGAAATAGGGTGAATGGGTTGTATGCCAAGCCCCAAAATAATATATTACATGGGATGTAGACCAGGACTAAATAAAAGAGGTTAGACAAGTTGTAGACCATGCCTGTAAATAAGAAGGTAAATGTGTTGTATCCCAAGAATAATAGAAAGGGGGTACACCGGTTATAGCCTATGTCAAAAAACAATATGGTACATGGGTTGTAGACTAATACTAAAATTAAGAGTTAACATGGGTTGTTAGGCCAAGCTTGTAGTAGGTACATGGGTTGTACCCAAGCCTAACATGTTATAATGGTCTTGCTACATATCTTTGACATGAATGTTTCTATTCTTATATGTATGCCACCAATCCAACAGTTGATCCCATCATTATAATTACATGGATTATGATATTCATTTAATTATGGTTTATTTATTAAGAAAGAACATGATTTATTACATGATTCAAGTATATGATCAATGATATTTTGGTAATTATATTCTATTTTCATGATCATGTTCTCATACCATTTTTCTCATTATTATGATTATGTATCTCCCATATTTACTATTCATGGGAATTTGAGCTCACCCCCTTTTATGTTTCCTTCCCTATATTATGACGAAATATTTTTAGTAGAAGTATTAATGGCGGAGTTCTTTCTGGGATATAATGAAGATATTTCACCAGGATATAATATTGTGTTTCCAATGTTCCAAATACACTAAACTATTACGGTCCTCAGGAAGGTATTTTTTTAATGTACATAATATGCATCTAAAATGATTTAATATCTATTTATTTTAATTATATTTTTCTATACTACCCCATGAATATTCTATCTGGGATTTTACTATTACTATCAAATACATTCTAATAATCTACTGAATGATTTAATGTTCAATCACTAACAAGTCTCAAATCACCTTGAAGTCGTCTTTCACCATAAAAAATGAGTAAAACGAGAATCATGGTTCATATATCTTTCCCAAAGCAATGGAAATAACCAAAAAATATAACTAAAATCTGAATGAAAACCAAACACATAAAATAAAATTGATGATATAAATGAATGAGTAATAACTGTATCAATCAAAGATATCACCATAGAATATGTAATTAACAATGTGACACTATCAACAGTTGGAACTGCTTTATATTCCTCTATCCCACACTATATAACATAAATAAATTCAATCATATCATCTAGTACATCCCTCCTTGATTGAGAATGATTCCCACCACCCTTAGGAGAATCAACTTGAACATATGATCCATTAGTGAATGTGGATCCTGCCATACTTCATTAGGAAATACTCTAAGAATCATATTCTAATTATAGATCACCCACAAAGATGGAAATTCATATGAGCGTATTTCCAATGAATCCCAGGGTTACCATTCCTCCCACACTGGTAGAAGATTCATGTTTCTTCCCTGAATAATCCCCTAAAACTAGTCCTATAAAAAATTGGATAAACTTATTCTTCTTTTTTCGACCAGAACATGCACTCTAACTAATAACTTCACCAATTGATTCTCTTCCCAACCATATCCTTCCAATTATATCCACCTCAATTCAGGTTTCCTTATTCAAAACATCTAAAAATTTTAAAGGAAAAAAATAATCATTGACTAAATAGCATCCCTCATCCCTATCTCAAAATTTAGAGCCGTCAAATAATCTTTAGTGTTATGCTCTAGTTCCAAATGTACAAAATCAAAAAAAAAGTGAATTACTATAGAAAGGTACACTCCCCTTTCTCCTAGCTATGAAACTCATGGGTATTCATTGCGTGTAAATAATTGGGATGAAACTAATATTTAATTATTTTCATCAATGGTACCTTAGGAATACCCTCATGCAATATATATTTTACTATATAGTTACATAATTTTATTCTTGTTACCACAATAAAATATATGGAAAACTCACCAAATAGTATTTATAAGTCATTGAAAAGATGAATATCCTCTTAATCTATTCAAGACACTTATATGATTCAAGGGATCCATTGTCACCACGGGATATAGTTGGATTTTTCTTGATAAATTCTAAGCCATGTTCCACTACTCATCTTGGGTTTACGAAAACCATTGAACATGGATTTATAATGGTAATGAGGACATATTGAGAAAATAAAGGACTATTAAAGAATCTTCCTATAAAACATGCCTTGTGGATTCCCCTCTCATATTTCGAAGAACTAATATAGAAGGAATTTTCTTTTAAATAAAATGCTATATGCAATTAATCATGATAAAATTCTAAATAAATCGAACTAACTTATATAATTCAAAACAAAATCTTTAAAATGATAATAATTTAAAGAAATAATGAATTTTACCGTAAAATAAAAATGAAATTTGAGAGATATATGTCAATCTAAATTAACTCCCAAATTATTTTATTTAAATGAAAATACACACAGCATGTCCCCAAACATTGTATATAGTTTAACATAAAAATATTTCAAATGAAATTTATTCAATGATTCAAAAATGAAATTTTTTAGACATAGTATTGATTTTCTGACCACCTATGGACACTCAAATTCTATCCAGGGAGTTAACTAACTATGTCCTTTTCTGCAATTAATATCTAAATTCTGATGATCCTAATCAAATCTACACAAGACACAAAACCCAAAATACATTTTTTTGAAACAATTAAGAATGAGTAATTCCTTTTATACTAAATTATAACATTCCATCCCTAGTCAACTAGACTAGTCACCCAAGCTATCATGTTACAAGGTGAGGTATAACAATGAGAAACAAACAAGTATTAAATAAAAGAAAATTAAGACATTAAACTAGATTAAAAAGCATAAAAAAAGTGAGATATGACTATTATAAATAGTAAAAACATGGAATTATGACAATTCTAGACAATGAAGACTCCATGTGAAAAAATTTCTCCTCCAAACCATCCCAAAAATAAAAGGTAATATAAAAAAATCCAAGTTGCTAAAGAATACACATACCTTCGCCTCATTCCTACTAAAAATGGATTATATCTTCCAAATATATGTAGGGTGTGATAAATAGACCCCCATATGAAACCACCAAATAATATAAATAATTTATAATAATAATAATTCAAAATTTAAAGTTTAGAAAAATTATTTAACAATAAATTTCATAAATAACACAATTTTAATCATTTCACAAACAATACTAAAGATTTAAAAAAATATCGTGTAAGGTTTACCAAAGGATGAATCATTCCAATCATAAAACAATGTAGGCAAACATAATGGAAGAGAACAATACATGTGATCTAGAAACTTTGAAATAATATTTCATGTAATAAACATTCAGAAACAACAATGCACCTTCTAATAAAGATATATCCTAATGTAAAATATATACTATACAATCACAAATGTAAAAAAGTAATATGGTGCGATTTTTATAATATTTATTTTTTAGATAGTTCATATATATACAAGAGGTTACCAAATAGTGATGTCACACACAGTAATGATACCCATGTATCTTTCTCGACACATCCATTGTTCTAGTTATGAAAGGTTTTTTTCAATTTATTTTTTAAAACCCATTTTATAATTTTTCTAAAAAATTTAACATCCCAATAAATATGATTCTGGTTTTCAAAATATATTTCTTTCCAAATCATAGATATTATATTTCTAAAGAAAACCCCATTTAAAACATCAACCCATGTCATTTTCCGTTTCATCGAATGAAATTCCATTTCAAAGACTATGGAATCAATAAGAACAACAATAATTCATGAAATTACAATTCATTATTATATAAACCTTCTTATATGACATATAAAACCAAAATGAATTTGAAAATGGGGATTAAAAACTATATGATATGAATAAGGGAGATAAGGTAAAATAAGGGTCTGAAAGGGATTTATAGAAAATAAGATCAAATTACAAATATCTACTAGAAATTCTGACATAATCAATAAATGATGATGAATCCCAAAGTAATTCTTACCCAACGAGAATAAATAAAACCAAAATTGTTTTTAATTACTAAACAAAGTAATCGAGATGAGAAGGAATCACCCAAAATTCCTTTGGAAAATATCATTTGCCAAGAGGAGGGTGATACAAAATAGAATAAATAATCCAACACTGATACAACACTATAAAATAATAAAATCTTCGAATAACATGGTGGGTACTTCTTTATATATTGTGAAATTATTTTATTTTAAGTTGTGCTGAAAAAGGCATTGTCTATTTAATTAGAAACTGATTTTTTAAATTACATGATTTGTAACCCTTAAATGATGTATACCATTTTTTATTATCAATTCAGTTCATGGGATCTATATGATAACAATTATATGTAATGCAATACCATTACACATCATGTGACTACCCATTGAAGTGTATAAACTATAGTATTATATTCTGGACTCCATAAATCTCATGAATTTACCATTATAGCTATCCTCCAAATTTCATGGTAAAAAATAATATCACAACAAGAAGGGAAAAATATAAAATAATAGACCATGCCTAACATAAAAGTAATTGGGTGTTATACCAATGTATATAACTATTCTCTACAAGATGTAAATTGGAATATTCTTTATTTAATGTTAAATTATTCTTTTTCTAATAAATTTTTATCTGATATTAGGTATGGATTCACCCTCTTGAGAACGATGTCATGATAATTTACATGATTGGAATATGAAATTATTGTATAAACCATTTATCCCATATTAAAATAAGGATGACATTAAAATATATATGACCATAATTACTCTTATTATATTTGGGTATTTAATGTAAATGGTTCGAAAAAAGACATAAAATAAATTATATTCATATCTTAAAGAAAATATTAGATCCCTAATATTAAAAATTTACTTAGGAAGAAACCTCATTACAAATTAATTCAAAATTCATGTTTTATTTATGAAAAAACATACTAAATAATTAGATAATAATTATTTTCATGTCATGGATTCAATATATTTAAAATTGTATAATGTAATGCCCAAATGTTTTACCATATAATTTTCTGTAAAATATTCATTTAACTGATTATTTCGTATGAAACACCAAACTAAAAACTGTTTTCACACATTATATTAATATTATTAAGAATATTTATCAATATTAAAACAATTAAAAAATAAAATTTTAATCAATTTTTCATGCATATGAAACTTCTTTACGAACAATTAATATTTTAAAAATATTTTTTTATAAATTTTGTTTTTAATATCTTCATTCCTATAAATAATAAATTAATCATATTATGAATCTTAATTTGGAATAGTTTTCTTTAATTTTTAAAAAAATCTTGTCCATAATAAAATTGGATAATTATTTTTTATTAATCTTAAATAATTATCATTCTAGTGAATAATGAAAATAGAAATTTTTTCTAAAATCATAACATTAGATGAATTATATTAATAGAAGAATAAATTAATTTGATAAAAATATATTCTATTGAAGATTTATTTTAATAACCAAATTTAAATCACTTGAAAATACTATATTTGATTTATAAAACACATATTTTACATTATGGAAACTCAATTAATATTTCACATTAGAAACCTTTTTTATATGTATACATTTACTTTCAGATTTTTTCACATTTATAAAATGAATACAAAAAATAGTATTTATATTTTTAGATGAAAATTTAAATTATTTTTTAAAATATAAATTATTTTATTTCCATAAAAAAGACTACTAATATTAATGTTTATTACCCTAATAATGGTGAAACTATTATTTTAAAAAATAATTGTTCGAATAACATTGTGAAATTCTATTTTAATAAATAAAATAATTAAATAATAAATATTCACTAAAATATGATTTTTTAATATTTATAAAATAATATTAATACTCATTTATTTATTAATCAATAATAATTAATTTTATGAACACTTAATGAAAAATAAATTATTTTTATACAAAATATGTTTTCTACAAGATATTTATAAAAATTTAAAAGGTAATTTACCAATTTTAGAAAATTTAATAAGATTAAACAAAGGATAAAATTACTTATAGAAAAAACATATTTTTAAAGAGGGATTATTTTATGGTTTTATTAAAAAAATATATGGCTTGGTTAACAAATAATAACATGGGTAAAAATGATAAAATATAAAATGATAAAGGTAAATGACATGAAACATGATTTAGAAAATTGTATAAATTATTGAACGAGTATTTATAGATTTCAGGTCACTCCAAACCCTATTTTTACTCACAGTTTGAAATCTTCACCCATGATTCATGTCATTCAATTTTTAAATAGCATTGGGTACTTATAATAGTTCACTTTTCATCACATATAAAATGGGATCATTTGAAACTATTTAATGATCCCTATTTCAATAGAAATTTTCCTCAACTTATATCCTATTTTCATCTCTTATAAGTCACTTTCACAACCAAAATCTACTAGGTATAATAAGTTTTCCTAATACTAAAAATTATAATAAGGCTTTCAAGAAGAATCATATCATCCCAAAGTGAGTAATACTTAATCATTCTCATTTTCTTATTTAATATTTTACTTTAGAGCATATCTTAACCCATGTAATATAATGAAATATTTATAGATATTATAAAAATATTATTATATCAAGGTAAATGCATTATTTATTATTTCCCATTAACATATAAATATTAAATATTCATCATCGTGAATTTGGGAGGACTACCACCTCCTTGAAAAAATGACTTCCAATTTTCACTACCACCTATTTCATTAGATAAACGGATGAAATTGAAAAATACATATGAAATATATTATATTATAATTATTATTAATGTAAAAATGATAATTCACCTCCATTCCATCTCATTTAATTGGAAAATAAAAATATTAATCTTGGATCGTGTAGAAAACTGCCTACAAGAAGTAATAATAGTTCATTTGTCATAGAAACATTAATTAATTATAAAAAACCATTAAATCTGATTTTAAACCATAATAAAATTAAATTTTTATAATTATTAATCTATTATAATGATATTATTTTAAAATTTAACGTTTCTTAACCATAATCACATATTGAATTATGGAATGTTCGTGTTTTGGTCGATCTAAACACCTACTAAAAGAAAGATATAAAACATTATAATGGATGTATATGGGAAATTTATTAATAATAGTAATATATTATTATAATATAGTATGTTTTTAAAAATTATAATAATTAAATATTAACAATTTGACATTTTATTAAAATATCATAATCAGTAGTCAAATTTTCCTAAATATGTTGACACGAATTTCTTTATTAGAAAAAATTACCAAAACACATATAAAATGATATAGTATCATTATAAAAAAATATATTTCATATATTATATTTAATTATATGATAAATTAATCATAGAGAGGTTGTTATATAATGGGTACCAAAATTGATATCATAAAGAAAGCATGAAACTGTTGATGTTACTGACACAAGATGGTAATGATTTGAAATAATTACCTATTGTATTTTTCCTGATTATTAATAAGTGATTTATATAAAATAATATATATATATATATATATATATATTAATAAATTTTTGAAATATAATATTATCTTAGTTATGTTCATTTTGAAGGAGGATTGAGTGTATCTAACTAAGTAGAGAGCCAAGGTAAGGGTTTCTTGTCTCAATTTTCATACCTTGAATCCTATTTCTAATTATAAAAAATGTTTTAAATGTAATAGATTATCTATTAATCCTATAATATGTTTTATCATGAATTTATAATTTTTCGTGGGATTAAATATTTCACAAAAAAAATATCCTTCAATGTATTTTTATTTGAATGTTTGTAATACCTTAAGGGGTTCATTATCTAAAATTTAATTTCACAAGAAAAAATTATTGTTGTGCCACATGTTATCATTATAATAGTGTGATTACATTCCATTTAATTACTTTTTATTATAATCATAAAATCAAATTATTTTATAATAAATGTTCTATTACATCTGAAAATGGGTTTCATTTCAAATGATGGTAATGTTTTAAGGGTTTTCGTGACTCAAGTATTTTTCTTCAATCATGATAACAAATTTTTGACTAAAATCCATCAAATTAAATTATTATAATCCATGATTGTGATATTATATATTTCCAACTAATTTATTTATAAACCATTTTTCACATAAATTACATTTACTTGATAAATACATTGATTCATAACATTATAATTTAATTAAGAATAAATTCCATAATTTTTTTGTACATTTCATTTCATGACCATTTTTAAATATACACCAATATTATCATTTGGGAGTTGAAATGATAAATATGTTTTACATATTTTAATCATGATATTTCCTTGAAAAATGTTTCAAATAGAACATAATTTTTTTTTTTAATGATGTCATTTTGATGAAATTAATTTTAAAATATTATGAAATCATTTCATTTCATAGTATTTTATTTTTTGTTCCACTCTATAATTTTTGAGGAAGATAAATTTTTTTATATTCATGGGATCAATTATGAATTTTATGTTATATAAATTATTCTTTTTTCCTTATAAAAATATTAATTCATTAAAATATACTCATTATAATGAATTTTATGATGTTGATAAAAAAAGTACTTCTAAAATGTTTATATCATGATTTGTCATTCATTTTACTCTCTATATCTATCGGTTCTATGTTTTGATTTACACCTTCCAATTTATTATTAATTTACTCTTTTTTATGAAAATTATTTTGGTGTAATCCTATTTAAATAATAATTTTGTTTATTCGATTAAGAAATTTTGTGAAATTAATTTTTCTTTTAAAGGTTCTTTGTATATAAAATGTGATTCAATATAATTTGAAGATTTTATGAAAGACGTCTTATATCCATGGGTTTTTAAAAATGTGTTTAGTAATTATATTAAATAGGAACATGTATGTCTACATTAACAATGGGTGGGGTACTGTATCACCATCCTTTTAATTTTTTAAATTATTATATCTCATGAGACCAGTATACACTGGTATAATTTAGTTTCTCACCCATGTGGGTGATAGTGTGTGACTCACTATTGTTATGATTCCACATACCTATGTTTATGAAAAAATTCTATATTATTCTTTATTCCACTATTTTTTGGTATTTCAATTATATTTTTCTATGTCATTTAATTGGATTATGATTTTTTCGAACGATAGTGATTATAGGATTATATAATTACTAAATTACTATTTATGCTTTATGTTTTGTCTAATTTTGTTCCATGGATCTTTTATGATTTATTATTATTTATGTTTTATTCTATTATATATGGTCATTTTTCATTATTCTGTTCTTATAAAACAATATATACACCATATTATCACTTCTCCTCTCGGATTGTTATCTCCCACTATTTATCTTACTGATCATTGAAGCACATGTGTTTCATATGTTTTCTGATTTCAAAGGTATATAATGTCAGTTATTTGAAATAATTGGTTTATAATTATTATTATAGATTATTATTTATGGGTAAATTATAGTGATAATTTTAAACATAATTGGTTATATAGCTACTCTCTCAAAACAATAAAATATTAGTTCTCTAGTCTGTGATATTTTTTAATGGAATTATTATTGATGTAATATTATGAAATATATGTATTTATTTAGAATTTGATTCATAAATTCCTATAGTCACCTAATACTATTGAATAATTATATCTATTTTATCTGAAATGAAATTTTATATATTGGATCCTAATCCTTTAATGTACACCCATTACATTTATTCATCACATCAGATAGTCTATGGTTGTCTAGTGTTAACATGACCTAACTGGTTTGATGATAATAGTCTATTCATGTGGCACTTTGTAATGATTCTACAACATAGTATTTTAAGAGAAATAAATGTCACCATCATATCCTATGTTATTAAATTTTTGTATTCATCCTTTATATGATTTATTTTATTCATTTCTATAATATAATCTATGTCTTCAAGGCATAAAAATATATAACCATTTATATGACTCTAGATTTTTGTTACTCAAGCATAAAATAAAACCACATAATATTTAGTATGGATCCATACACAGGATATTCCAAGTTTATTTAATTTATTTTAACAGTTTTTTATTTGACATCACTTTTGTCCTTTTTTCTTATAGATTTTCATATATATGTCATATTTTTTGTCATAAATTTATAGTTTCTTGAAAACTATCGAACCAAACTTGGAAATTCATGTTTTTTATATAGGTAAGTATAAATAATGTGCATGGTTGTAAAAATTGTGAATATGAACAACTAGTTTTTTCTATGTTTTTCCAAGGAATGGTGAATGGTTTGTGTGTGGTTTAATAAACTATGTAGCAAAATCATAAAAATAGTTAGTTCATTGAAATATATATTTTTTGTTATTCATTCTTCTAGTTAAAACATTTAGATACCCTATCTTCCTTCATTTAACTCTCATTACCCTATGCACATTTCTTTGGGGTTACCCACTATCTATGGTGAACACATATGGTATTATTTTTTATTTTAGTGGTGATTATTCATAGTAAGCTACTCTGTTCCACTTTTTATTCAATTTTCAATCATGTTCGTTTTGGCTCATTGGATAAGAAGGTATTTTCAACCTCGAGTTTCTTTTTAAAACATAATTTTGGAAATAAGTTTTTATATGTTTCTATTGGGACACATACAGTGTTTATTATACTTATTAAGATTTAATAAAGGTTTTTTGATTAATGTAACATGACTGAGGTTCTTTTTCACTAGGAATGAGTTGTTGACTATAAAATAATTATTTCTAATGTTTTTTAACATGTTAGAAAAATTATTTTTGAGCTCTAATAAGCATGATTAAGCGATATTTATAAAATAAGTAAGTTTTATTTGATTTTAATGGAATGATAAATGGATTTATCTTCATTTGAAGGGTTTAGACTATTTTAATGATACTATAAACCCTGACTATTTATTTTTATCCCTAAGAGGCTATTTCAGAATATTTTCAATGTTGTGGGAAACATTTTATTTTATAAAAATACTATGGATGTTAACATCAATGAAAATATGTTCTTAACAATATTCAATAGATGTAAATATTTTTATTAAGATTATCATTTTAGTTTTAGAGGATTTCCATTCTTGTAGATATTTTTTTGGTTTTTTAGATTTTTAATCTTCTGATGATTCATTTAGGTATTTTTATTTTTATTTAATGTTTTCAGGAAATTTTTCCTTCTAAAGTGTTATTTCATATATATTTTCTAATGAAAATATATGTTCATATATAATGTCTCTAATAAAGTATTTAAAATTAAAATTTAACATTATAGTGACTCTAATTGGTGATTTTATATGTTTTATTATATTTTTTATGTTAAAAAGACTATGAGAGTTAGGAATTCTATGAATTTATTTCAGTTTCTTAGGAATTAACTATTAGATTCACATGTTATACCTTGGGTAATTGGGTAAACCGAAATAAATTATCCCTATTGTATATTATGAACTTTTTAGAATATTTTTTCTCAATAAATTAGAGTGAGAAAATGGGATGGATTGTGTTTCATGATGGGTTGTATTACATTCATGGATATTACAATATTGAAACAAGAAGTGTAAATAGGTTCCCGAATGTTATATGTTTTTCCTATAGGGAGTCCTAGAATCTATATTCCTATAAGATAGATCCCCCTGATGCATTTTTTTCTCTATTTATGATGCCTTATTGGTTATTTCCCGCCTCTTTAACAAGAAAATATGAATGGATTTATTAGATTGTGGACTATATAATGAATTAGTGGTGTAGTACTCACATTTTTTTCCTTTATTAAATAAATGTTATTTATATTTACATTTGGTCCTATTATTCAATTATTTGATGGGATGACATTGTTCTGTGTTCCATTTTATCTTTATGGTATAGAATTATTATCAAATTGATTTTAAAAATTGTAATTTATTTTAGAAAATTCAAATAATGAAAATTCACTGGGTATGTATTTTTTTACAAATGTTTAAATACTAAAATTTGGTGATTTAATGTATTTAATTTTTTGAAATTGTTTTATACTCTATCTATTAAGAATTTGTTTTGAAATATCATTATTTCTATGATTTATATGAAACTATTTAGAATTATAATAGCATGTTATTTTATTAATAAAGAAGGAAAACATAAATAATTTTGTGAATTTAAAAATATCATGAAATTGATTTATCATTGATGGTTCATTCTAGAGTATGGGAAGGTTACCTTCAAGGTTTTATTATCATTCCTATCATGTACACGTTCATTTTATAATTTACACGGAAATAGTGTTTGTATTTTTATTTTAATTTGTTCATGCATTTTTTTTGCCGATAAGTGAGGGTGATTCACATAGAACATTGAGATAGTCAAGGGAATTTCTTGTCTTATTTTTGGAAATAAGTTCTCCTATTATATTATTTACTATTATAATTTCTATTCTAGTATTCTTTTTTAGGATATGTTGTACTCTTTTTCAAATTAGTCATATTTTTTATGGGTGTGTTGGGTGTCTATATTAACCTCCAATATTTTTTATATGATATTATTATTCTTTACTACTTATTTTTATAAATTTAATTTTGTTTTTTATAATTGATATGATTGTTGTTAAGATGTATTTTGTGGTCCATCTTAATTACATCGATTCCTATAGTTTTTAATATTTATTTGGCTAAATAATTTTCAAGTGTTTTTCAATTGATCCTGATGCAGTAGTTTCTGTCATGGGGAATCAAAATTTTCCTTATGGTCTACTAGTAGGCTTTATTATATGATATTTCATGTTTTCCTTCATAAACTGATTTCAAATGGTTTTAGTACAAAGTATTTATTTTATGATCCAAGTAGTATCTATATAGGATTATAAAAATTCAGTTCATTTTTCCTAATTTGTTTCTTGATAACGACATTTTATGAATATATTAATGATTCTAGTAGATGTTCAAGAAGTTTTAGTCTCAAATTTTAGCATCGTTCCAAAATTATTACATGTTTTTCATAGTATTCATAAAATCATTTCTTCAATATAAAATATGTAATAATTTATAAGAAAATATAATTTGTGGAGTGAAATTTTGAATAATTGATGGGGTGAAGGCATACATTATATGGTTTGGAAAACTGAGGGAAATCCATAAAACAATTCATGGTAGTCCTCTTGTATTCCTCACATTTATTGGGCTTGGATTTCCAATATGTATAGAGAAACCATGCATAGTTCTAAATTATCAATGACATATAAATTTTAATCATGTTGTTTTAAATTTATTTAATTCATATTTCATTGATTTAAAATTTATTATAGGGGTTCTCTATGGTTATATACCTTATTAGGTTATTAAAAATTAGAAAATTAAAACTAATAAAATTGGGATATTTTAAAAAATGTGTGAATTTATTTTGATAATTTATGGTTAATATTTCAAGTGGATTGATTTCATAAATGGATTTAGTTATAGATGATATGTTTAAATGATTTTAAAAAATTCAATAATACTTTTTCAATTCATTTTTAAAAAAAAATATTTAAAATTGATTTAAGATAAACATATTTCATTTGTTTGAATTTAAATGAACTCTAGGCCCAACATGTTTTTTTGGATATAGTGGATTGACTAAAATGATGAAAATGATTTTTATGGTGGTTTAATAAAATTCATTAATCTCACCTAAATGTATTAGATATATTAATGTGTATGTAGAGTCTATTAAATTTGGATGATTATAAAAATGAATTTTTGGATTTTTTTTATAGAATAGTTTCCTTAAATGTGTGCTTTAAAATCCATTATAGGGGATGTGGGATTTAATTTTATTATCAAATAAAAATATATTTCTATTTGGTTTTCTAAATAAATGAAAACAATTTATAATCATTATTTCATTTGTTATAAATATTTTATAGTGAATTTAAAATTTTCTTCTTCCTATTAATAAGGTGTCTTATTAAGATATTATTTTAATTATTGGATCTAAAAAATTTAAAACTGAAATCCTAATTCACATGAGAGTTTTAAATATACTATTAAGAAGGAGAAATTTTTTTTTGATTCATTAATTTTTTAAAATTAGTTCTCAAAATATTTTTAAAACATTACTTTTTTCAAAATGAATGTTTTTTAATTTTATTTTTTTAGTTTACATATGTATTTGATTTTCATCTCATTGTTTAAAATTGGAAATTTCGAAATGGATTGTGAAGTATGAAATATCATGGTTTATGTTTTTTGTTATTTTATGTATTATTGTGGAAAAATCCTAATTGAAAAATAGGATTTCTATTTCATAGGATTATCTTTAGAGTTACTCTTTCTGTTGTCTCGGTGGGACTATTTATTTTATAATATACCCCATGTGGTGTATCTTGTTTTAACAACTATTTTGATATTTTTTTTGTATTATAATGTGTGGGGGCTATTACAGCTCTCAATTATTGGATGTATACAAATACCAAATAGCATGTTAGGATCCCATAATATGGCTTAGTGTGACCACATGAAGAAAGATACGGTGAGTATCATTTAATATTACATTCATGTTGGAGGATTGCCAAGAGTATCATGTTCCATTACTATTATTCTCATTCTGAAAGTAAAATAATCATCTTCAATAAAATAATATAGGTCAATTAGTCTTTGTAACTTCCCTTACAAATTTCCTGCTACAGTAATCAACGGAAGGATCTCAACCTAATTTCCTCTATGTTTTCTTATGAAAAACGTGATTTTATTTACGTATGTTCTATACAATTGACCATTTCAGTTTTTCATTAGGTGATTTGAGATAATAATTTAAAGTATACCTATTTTATCATCATATTGTATTTATAAATTTAATTTCTTATAACACGGTGGAATGGAACATAATTTTCAGAGTCATGGGTCACATGGGTTTTTCTGATTGGCTGGTCAAAATATTATTTTTTTTCTATTCCCCACATTGTTTTTTGTTCATCTTCATGGGTATATTTAGTGACTTCTTCAATCTTGTCAAGGCAATAATGCAATGTGACCACCTTTCCCATAGTATTTTCATTCTTTCGTAGGATTCACTTAGTATATTTCTAAAGAAAATCATAATTGAGTGGTTTTTTCATTATTTATAATTTTAACAAAACATAAATGTTGTCTCTCAACTTTTTGTTCTGGAATAAACTCTCCTTTTAACCTATGGGAACTGGTCATTTATTCATAAACTCAACCTCATCATTGGTGTGTATAGTAACTGGAGTGGGTAGTTGATCATAAAAGGGAAACAAAATTTATTAATTTAACGTTCTTCATAAAATACCAGTGTGAAAAACTTGAGAAAAACATGGGTTCCTCTATAATTTTCTTCCCACGTATTATCTTTATGATCCAAATTTTCCATTTAGTGTTTTGATTGACAATTTTGATAGTTTTGTTGAAAATATTATCATCCCAATTCATTACTAGAAAAACTCGTTTCTATTATTTAGAGTGTATATCAACCATATTAATTTATTTCTTCCATCCACACCAATTCATGTATTATCATTAAACAATGTTCTTAAGTTAGGGATTAGAAATATTGAAAACATTTTGTATAGTTTTATCTGTGATGTCCATGCAGATAGTATACATCACTAGGCATCATGGTATTGGATGGAACATGTCATGGGGGATGGAGGAACTAAATTTATAAGTGTCTCTATATCCTTGAAACTTCTTTATTCCATGAAGGACTATGATTTCAATGATGTATGTTCTCTATTGGAAAGATTTATCATCAATAAATATGGGTATCTCCCAGATTGGTGTTAGGGAAAAAGCTCAATTTTGTCAGACTCAATCATTTTCACCTTCCATCACATCAGCAATAATCAATATGGATAGTGGGTCATGGATTATTAAAATTATTGGTGGCAACATGGTGGGAAACTCATTATACATCCCCATATGATCTTAATTAAACATTTTATTTCCAAAGGCCATCTGATTCCATTATCTAATCAATGAAATTCCCAACCCATATCAACAAGAGATCTTCAATAACATTGAAATACCTAATGTACCTGAAAATATAGTTTCTATTCACTCTTAATCATATATATTTTTTCTAATTCATACCAATTTTTTATTCATGCATGTAACAGTCATGGCGTATGGGGTATTATTCTATGGCTCCATGATATTTCAGCTAAATATAAAATCCTAATTTTGAACATTCTCAATGAATAACTTCATATATATAAGGGTTTCTGAGGGAGGGAGATCTTCACTGTAAAAAAATGTAACTACAGTAAGAATGATAATAAGGAGATAAAATCCCATATTTTCTTATAAGGTTAGTAGGAGGCCTCAGTTTGCCATGGCCTATGTGCGCTTTGTGGTATGAAAATACATTGATCTTATAGATAATTTTCCTTCCTTCCTGGTTTCTCTCTATATGAAAAAAAATTGCAACATACAGTGAGGGTTTCTTCTTGTCATTTGGCTACTGGATCATATAGAGCACATGCAATAAGGCCAGACATGAGTTAAATCCATGTTTATGTTTACAATAAATGGTCTGGCTCAGGATTCTGGCATTTGAGCCACTTTTCCTTGCAAATAGTAGGATCCTTCCACATATCTATAGTTTTGAATGGTTGGTCACATTTCAGTCCCCACATCCATCATATAATTCAAGAAATGTAAGTTGTTTCAATGGATTCCTCTAGTTTCATCTCTCAAAATTAACATCATTGGATCTTATTTGACTAGATATATGATGGGGGAGGTGTTTTGTGGGATTGGTCTATCTCCATAATATTCTCTTTCAGTTCTTTCATTGGTCAAGATGATTCTCTCACTACATAAGTTCTAGTCATGCTCAAGGTCTTGGTTATATGTCCCTCTCAGGATATTATTCTGATCATAGTTGATACTAACTTGTACATTTCACTACAAACAATCTAGAATTCCATTTTCACCACTAGTGTATAATTTATTATGTCAGGAGATGTAGATGTATTTTAAATGGTCGCATGGTTCTCTCTCATACTTTTTGGGAGGGTAACATGGTCAATTATTCCCTTGCTTCTTGAGCCTCTCTAGGAAACCCTTGGGTTATTTTTTTCATATAAAGAATCTCTACCACTGAGTGTGTTAGTTTGGTTAATGTTGATTCCCTTTTGTTGAACTATTTTAGACCTCCATAAACCCTTTTGTCCTTATCCCTTCTTTAAAATAATATATATCAATACTTTATGGATAGATATATCTTTTAAAACATGTTGTATTTGTATAAATATTATTTAGGAATTAGTGAGCTACCATATAAACTATTTTACATTTGGAAATTTTTTGTTCTATTTAGGTTCCTTCATCTATTGGATTGTGTAATAATTTATCATTTTGGAGAATTCTTGTTTAAATATAATTCTTATTGGGTATTTATAGTACAATGTATTATTCAAATTGAATAATTTATTATTCGTTTTCATATAGAGGAATTAGTGTTAGTCTTCTAAATGAGGATTCATGTTTCCCCTAAATGAATCGTCCTTATGACGGGTTTCACAATCATTATCCTTCATCCCATTTTATGATGTTATATACGTACTTTTTTAAATTATTATATGCATAAAGCATGATCTATAGGGGAATCTCAAAATTATCATTGGGGTTAAAGTTATTAAACTTGGTCAGTGGACTCTAGGGTCTGATGGGACTTGTAATTTAATTCATTTATTTATTTCACCTTCTTTGTTTCATTTTATTCTGTTGATTTTGATGTTCGTATGATGTTGAGGATGTTAAACCCTACATTAAATTTTATTTCATTTTATATGGAGGCTTTTTTAGATTAATAATCATTATAGTATATAGTATTTTATAATAACATTACCCTTATATTCATAGAATATATGTTTATTTACATATATTCATTGTTTATTTTAATCATTTTCTATTAAATATATATATATATATATATATGAGTGTTTTCTAATGGTGATTTCATCAATAGTGAAACCTGTTTGACTTATCCATGAAATTAATCACGTTTTCTCTAAGTTGTGTCCATTATTGGTGTAGAGGTTTCCAACTCATGTGGTCAAGATGTTTTTTGGGTTCAGTGTTTTCTCTTGAAGTGTGAATAGTGAATTCATGGTTTTGTAAACTTTTCTTCCAAAAAATTCAAAATTTTGAGGCATTTAAAAATCATGATTTTCCCCCAAATTCATCATTCATTCTATCCCATTATGGTGTCCTTTCATCCTGCATTGGACTCCCCCCACCACCAATAATATTCCATTCTGGTTCACCTCACTATAAAATAATATCAGTGGAGATTCCATATGTATAATTTCTGATTCATCAAGGTAAGAATCTAAAGACTTCCCCCTCCCCCCTCTCTTTCACCTATATTTCATTATTGTAGGTTTTCTAGTAAGTTTTTGGCAACCTAGGGTTTCTAATTTCAAAATTTTAGTTGGTGATTAATTATTCTAGTTTACTTCGGGTCCCTCTTGATTCTTCTTTTGATATTTCAGGTAGAAAATTTTTAATCTTGATTAATGTAAATGGATTAAGGAATGATTATTCAATTCATGGGTCTTTTAGTCAAAAACCTGGATTACTTTTTTTACTAACGTGTGTTTAGAAAGTTTTTTTAACTCTACTGGGATTGTTAAATATTTTTCCTGTAAAAATTTTGTATTATTTTAATTTTATGGAATTCAATGTCATTTTTATTTGGTTCCAAGGCTTAAAACTATTTTCAATTGCTCATAAACAAAATTTTTATGTTTTACACCCAAATAGGGTCATTTTAACTATATTAAAATCTACGGTAGATATCATTGTTTTTAATTGGTTTCATGGGTTATATATTTAGTGTTATTGGTTTTTATGTGATTATTTAATGCATCTAAAGGTGTTAAATAATTTTTTAGTTTGTATTTCATAGTGTAGAAATAATTTTGTGAATTTTTATTGGTGTTAATAATAATTTATAATTGTGATGATTTATTAAAGGATGAGTGTTATTATTTAACATTATTTTGGTGATGATTTTATCTATAGATTGATTTCAAAAATAATTTCTCAGGAAATTGTTTTTATATTATGAATTTTATTAATAATGTATTTGAAATAGAGTTATGCCTCCAATGATATTTCCATGAAGTATTTCAGTAATGATTTTCCTTTTTTTATGTTCTCTTGACTATGGGAGTGATTAAGGATTTGATTTCATTTATAATTACAAGGAACTATATTTCTACGAATATTGAATCCCTTAATTGTGTGAGTAAATATGATTGAAAACCATATTGTGTATTGAAACCTACTATATTTTTTTTCCTAGTTAATCTTTGTAAGGAATTTATATAGATTATGTTTCATGAAAGGATGGATTATTTGTCCTAGATAGTCAAAAATAACTCCTCAAATTGTAAATATGTTTATGTATAAGCTGTTATTATTATTATGAGTTATAGTCTCATCAGATCCAAATGTTAATTTCCAATTTTGTTGGTTATGTATCTAAATTAGATGTGTGATTTCATATCACCCATCACATTATGTGGACTTCGGATTTGATTCATTTCATGATTCAGTTAGTTGTGATTTAATGTTTTGTTTTTGACATTATATTCCTTCATTAAAGAGATTCTATTTCTATTTTAATTCAGTCCATTTCATCATTGGAATGAGTGAATGTTATTATTTCATGATTCATCATTCATTTATAGAATAGTTTTTTATTACTGTGTTTTGAGTAGAAATATTTTCATAATTAAATATTAGAATAAAGGAGAAGTTTAATGGTGGGTCCTATTTTTTTTAAATTTGGTAGTACACCCATTTATGTTGTCAAATTATATCCATTCAGAAAATTGAGGATTCCACCACCACCCCCATCATAAGAAGAATAGTTTTTTAATACATTATTATTTTCATATATTAAATTGAATGGTTTAAACTGTGAACTTCCTACTATCAGTTTTTAATAAAGGATGAAATTTTACATCTATACCTATATTTAAAAAATATACCTTGATATCCTAAGAGAATGGATACTAACCTTGGTGTTCCAAATAAATATAATTTATATCAAATTTGAGATAATTAATTAAAAATAAAATAAAAGGGGAAATTCCCATATAAAAATGACTTGATCTACAAAACAATCACAAGTAATTCATCCACAATAAACAATTGAGTCATCAAGAAAAGAACAATCTAAAGGAAAACATTTTCATCCATAAATAAAAGTCACCAAGACTAATAAGGACAAATTGAATCCATAGTAGTTACATGGTATTTAACCTCATATCACTATGTACAATGGATACCATGTGTATTAACATTGTATATAATCTCATAGTGAACCAAAGAATCTCGAAAAAAACAGCCAGTATATATCCTGAACCGGTTCCATCACCACCCTAGCCTCCAAAAAAGTTATAATTGTATCTCCCCAAGTCCCTACATTAATATAAAAACCTTATCATCTAGATGGAACACAAATAAATCTCATGAAGTTAAACTCCACAACTAAACAAAAGTAATAAAACCATGCAACCAATATCCGACAAGAACCAATCAAAGATATACTAGTTAAAACATCTATAAATTTTTTTCTCAAAAGTCTCTATAAAATTTACATCCATATAATAATTCCACTAATAACTGTAAAAAACTTGATATTTCGTCGGATATCTCAACAAATTCTAACAACTAAGCATCTAAAATCTCTTTCCAGAGATAATATTGGAGTGTTAATATAATTAATGATTTCCATAAACTCATCCTAATCACTTCACAACCCTGAATAAACAATTATAACCACAAAAATAAAAAAGTTAATAATTAATAAATTCTACAAATATGGTCTTAGGTAGAAAAAGTGGGATTCAACCACTTTATTCTTAATGTTATTAGAAATTAAAGCTGGATAAATCTCTTAAAAATGAAATGTAATCATTGGTGGAGTCATCCTATGATGAAAACCTTTTTATATTTTCCTATAACATTGTGGGATGTATATTTAAATAAAGAAGATACATTAAAAAATTCAACTCATGCCTCAAAAGGAACACTCAACAGACCAATCATAGAGGGATACACCAAAAAAACACAAATTTCAGAAAATCAATAAAAATTAATCACAAACCACAAAACCACTTTTTTACATTTTAATCCTCAAGAATTATATTAAGAATTTTAAAACACCACATAGGGCATAAAGATAAAATAAAACAAAATTCATAATTTGATCACAATTTGAAAAAATTTTAAATTTAATTTATTCATTTTAAATCATTTCTATAACATCCCACTTTCCTTATTATTTCTCCTTTCTTATAGGATATATCATTAAATGGTGGTGAATCATTTCATTACATTAGGATCCTTGAATTATTATGTTATTAATAATACTTGGTAAATTAAGGTGTTATATTAGGATCCTTGATTTTGGATCTTGTTAATTAATCTTGAGAATTACTTCAATCCCTTCATTTCATTTTATATAAAGATTTTTATTAATATATAATGAAATTGATGTTTTTACTTGGTTCAACAGTAATGTGATTCATATAAGGTGAATTTTCATAAATCTATATGTGAACCAATAATATTAACATATGTTTATTTGCACATTTTAAAATTATAGAGTGGTCTCATAGAACCTCCTTGTTCACTAAATTGTTTTTAGATAAAAACTCCCCAATACTAGGTAATTAATCAATCTTCATGATTAAAACGTCTTCATTCAGAAATATAAATTACTATTCAAAAAAGATGGTGTTTCTTCTTCATAAAATTAGTATGAAATTTAAAGTGAGATGTCTGGACTTCTAAATTAACCACTTATTTGACTTCTATATTCTAGAATAGATTTGGAATTCACATTTCACTCTCATTTTATTCCACACACCTTGATTTTCCCTAAACCATATCCATATATTTTAAATCATCACATCATTGTGAATTCACTCCAATTTAAGGAATTAAAAAATATAAGGCCATCAAAAATAGACTTAGAACCACCAAAATATTATTAATTAAACTACTATAAAATCCATTCAACTAATTATGTGTATTTTAAGGAATTGTTAAATAAAATTAGAAAACATCTTGTAACACGGTGTGGTCCCAAAACCATGCATATTTCTCAAAAACCCACTAAGAACCACCCTTATAGTATTCATCTCAATAATACTTCTCAAATACAAACTTCTTTCAAACCACGACTTATTAAATGTATACATTGAGAATCCTCATAATATATATATGGTCTTATACTCTATAATTCACCACTCCACACCTACATTGTGACTCTCTATTGATCATAGTTTGATTACAATATCACCGTGATGAATTAATTGATGTAGTTTTGTTGGATGTCCAATTTGTAAAAATGACTTCCCAGATCAGAAATCCACACCACTATGGTAGTAGTTTCAAATACATATATAAACAACATAAACATAGCCAATGTGAATTCACCAATATGTGGAGTATGTCTAGGCGAAGATATTATTCAATAATTTGATGAAAAATCCTAAAAAATACACTACTAAAATGATTTTATCATTTCTAAACCACCCCTAACACATTTTTAACAATCAAAAACAAAAAATTAATAAGGGTAATTTTTTCTAATAATATATCACACTATATATTTTGATAAATCATACACTTGAAAATTTATAATAACCCTAAGTAATCAGAACATCTTCTGTAATCAAATTTTATATCCATCCATAATGCTTCGTGAATCAGTAAATATTTTCCCACAGGAATAATGCATGGTGAGAGAAAAATTATGTATTTGAAAATATTTTCATAATAACATTCCTTTAATTAATGGACATTAAAAACTCTAACCAACCACATTTTTATCACCCGGATTATACAAAAGTTAAAATCTTCCACTTTCAAATGGACTTTCTCAACCTAAATATATCTCTCCCCCTTTGGAAATAAACATGAAGATATTAATTATATTAATGTTTAAATGGGAGGGATCGAAATAAAATACTGAATTTGTAAAAGAGTTCCATACCATTCAATTATGATAAAATCTCAGGGAGTGATGGGGTGTGATCACGTTCCATCTATTTATGTGGATTTTGTTGGACTCCATGATCCAAACAATTATTTTCAAATATAATCATTGGTAGTTAATTTTTCATTAAATCCACAATTTTTTCTTGAGTGGACAAATACCCCAATTCCACCAAAAAATTTCAACCATGTCATTTATGAAAATATATTTAATATCGATGTGATTTTTTATTTACCGGGGTATGTAATTTTCCTATTAGGATTATAGTAATATATATATATATATATATATCACAATTTATTAGTATAATTGATCCACCTTAAATTCCAATGTCATTAAATAGATTTTTCATTCAATGAAATTGAATCCATAGCTGAGCCGGTATAATATACATTGCCTCAATTATTTTTAAATATATAGAGTTTTGTTTTTTTTTAACCATGAAATGAAAGAATTCAAAAAATAAAATTGACGAGGATAAGATGATTTTTGTATCAACTAAACCTTCCCAATCCACATTATATTGTCTCAAAAATCATTTATTTTAGTTTCTATAGCATAGAATCATATATTCCATCATATGGTATATATATTGATGTATCATTTTCATAGGTTTCATGTTCCTTTATTTGGGAAAATTGTGGTTTTATTGGGATTAAAATGAATAAAACTCAATATCTATATTAGAGTATGTTATGTAGAATAAAAATATAGTCATTTTTAAATATGTTTTGACTTCTAACGAGTTGTATTTCTTATAATTTGATAATTTTTAGTAGGTTTTAGCTATATTTTTCATATGTATGATATCCTTTATGTAACAATTATTTCACCCATCCTAGGAATATTTTTTTCATATATAATGATCTTTTCCTTTCACTAAATCCCATAAAAGCAATAAGAAAATTACAATTCACCAATAAGAGACATATAAAATTCACACCTCATAATATTTGAATATTTCTTGAATTGGATTTCATCTAAGTCTAAATGATAATGAAATATTTATGTAGACGAATCATCATATGATGGAAATTTTCATTCATGATATTGAGGTTGTTATCAAACCATCTCCTTTTAAACCTATGATGATTTGTATATTGGTTCAGTATTGAGTAACAATATTTATATGCTTTTAGTATCCCATACATGACCTTATTTAATTGAAATACATTATTTTTCTCTTTAGCAATGTTAAATTCATCATTTTGAATAATGTAGACATCATATTTAAAGACCCCATTATGAAAGAATAATTTTATGTCCACTTGGTAAAACTTGAATCATTTTAACCCCAACAAGTATGAAAAGTATTATTATTGTTTCAAGTGGTTACATTGCAGAAAATGTTTCATATTTATCAATCTGTTGTATTTTGGAAAAATATTTTCATAAAATACATTATTTATTTCAAATAAATTTCTCATGTTTATCTAATTTATTTCAAAACATCAATTTTTTCCCAATTAGGTTCTTATTATGTATCTTAAAAACAAATTCCCATATACAATTATTTTATATTTTTTTAAGTTCGTCATTATTAACATTGACCTAACCTTCATCCTAAAATTTATCTTCAAAACATTTTTGTTTTACCAAATACAAGAGAGACACATTCAAATTTATCTTCTTTCATCATGTTTGAAACGGTTTTGATTGATCTCCAGCAATTCTATTTTCGATTTTCTATTCTATGTCAGATTGTTTTATTGATCCTACTATTCAACCTATTTTTTCTTTAAATTTAGAATATTATAGGTTTTATCAATATTACTCAAAAACTCTACCTCATCCATAAACATATTCAATACTATCTTCTTCAACTATTATATATTATTAATGTGAAACACTCCCATAGTAATTAGAAATCTATTATGTTTTCATTATCACCTACACATTTTTAGTTATAACAAAATTATTTCATTTATTAAAATTTGTATTAAATATACTGAAGAATTGTTTTTCCTATAAATTTTGATAACTATCCATGAAATACTAATTGATATCCATGATCTTTAAAAATTTAATTCATGTTATTGATGAGAATGAAACACCAACTACCATACACTCGAAAAAAATGTTTATCGGATTTTTTCTATAACAAATTTCATAAGGGTGACTGTATTTATTACATCATAGTAAGGCCCTATTATAGATGTATAATGACATTTAAACTTCATCCATCCAATATTTCACTACTATGTTTTTACCAATAAGAATATCTTGAGTCATTTTGTTAGGATGTCATTCCTTCTTTCAACAACTTCATTATACTAATGATTTATGACTATGTTAACATTTTTGTAAATCTAAAACTCATTATGGTGTTATTCACCATCGGTGCTTAAAACAGAATAAAATTTTTTGTGTAAAGACTCATAAATTCTATGTAATTTTTTTACTAATATGGGAATTTTACAAGTTTGTGAAAATTGATGGCGTGGGATTCTGAGGGCCAGTGTGCCTAGAATGAATTTCGGAACATTGTTTTGGTTATGTTCAGTAAACGTATAAGTAGGTTTTTGTAACTTTTGAACCAGTTCTAAGAATTGAAATATTAGGACACTATTGAACTCGCAACACTAGTATTCCCTTAAGGCGACTTTCACCCTGATCACAGTTGGTCAAGGGTGAATGATAGTTTTTGTGATTTTATTGAAAAATTTAAATAAATTAAAAATTTCTATCATTTATATTTTAGAAACCCCTTCACCTTGGGTTATGGTTGTGGGGACCACCCGATCCTAAACCTCCCATGTGAATATTAAGAGGTGAGGACCACCTAAACAAACCCCCATTTTGAATTGAGAGGCAGGGACCACCCTAACTCCTTTTATGAGAGAAAACCTCTCAACTCCTCCAACATTATGATTTCCAACAATTTATATTTAATTGTTCCAATTAAATGATGCTAACTTAATTGTGTCTATAATTAAAATGTTAAATCATATTTTATCTCAGCACCTCATCCATGGAGAGAGGATTTTTGGGTTGGTAAAAAATAGGGGATAACTTTTTGAAGAGCTTCTCGAAGAATAATGACAATGATGAACTCTTCTCCTTCATGAATATTTCTCCAAACTTCGTCGAAAGATCTCCAATGATGAATGAACCGATGATCGGGGAAACATGGTCATCACTGACTTCATATTTTTCCTCTCATCACCAACGTCATTGGAGGATACTTGTTTTGGGATAGAAAAATGTCAATTCACCTCAACCGCGGACAATCTTCAACCGAACCTTCAAGGTAGAAGTTTAGTTATGTGTGATCATCGATTCCCTTGTTTATCCCTTCTAAACAAAGAACGATGATCAACTCACTAACTAGTTGATCCACAGATGATTTATTTTTGCTGGATTGGAAATATATTTATTAGGTGGTTGTAGGGTCGATGTTTGAATTTATTCCACTTACACGTACTTGATTATTCATCAAAAAATATAGAAAAGATTATAGCTGCTTGCTACTGCTCTAATGCAGAGAGTGCGGGCCAAACAAACATGGTCAGACCTCTCCTCAAATATTATGTTTCATTGTTGTGTTTTTTGTGATGGAGGAGGATGGAAACCGACATCAGTGTGGAACAAGAACGGCGGCCGGCCCCACCGTCGACCTCGATGAAGGCGACGACACAACGGTGCTGCCCTGCATCCTCTACCACCCCGCGGCCCCGCACCGTCCATGGTCTCTACCACCCCATGGCCACGCGTCTTCCACAGCCTCCACCACCATAGGGTCCCACCCTACCCATCGCCTTCCCCGCCCCACGGTGAACGTGGCCCCTGCAAATCATGAGGCCTAATGGCCCCCGCGGCCTCTGCACTTCCCCACATCTCCCCACACCGCCTAGGCCGGACCGCTTGGCCGGGTCGGGTCTGTCCGACCGGTTCGGACTGGACCCGGACCCACTTCGACCCATTTATGCTATTTTGGCCATAACATGGGCACTAGACGTCCGTTTGATGAACCATCTATGGTGTTGGAAACCCAAAAGTTAGACGGTCCCTTTGGTATACCCCACACGAGATTTGGTTAATGTTGTGACATGGTCGGGTTGGATCAAGCACGAATCCAACCGGGCCCTCGGGATGAAAAGGCTAATAACTTACAGACTGGGCATCTGATTTATGCACCATTTGTTGCGTTGATACCCCAAAGACATGGCGGTCTTTTGGGTTACTTCATCGTGGGACTTATTGGCAGTTAGAGAATCAACCAGTGGATTGAGGAGCAGACACTCCCAAAGACGTGCAGCCTACTGTGGGTACCCAGTTGGTGACTGTGATGTGAAGAATGAATAGTGATACATTCTCGGTTATTATAGAGAGATCCTGTGTGGGTAAGCACCTACCGATCCTGTGTGGGTCAGCACCGAGTGGTCATGTGTGGGTCAGCACCGAGTGAACCTATGTGGGTCAGCACTGAGTGATTATATGTGGGTCATCACCTTGAGATCCTATGTGGGTCAGCACATTGAAATCTTGTGTGGCCCTACAGCAAGGCCTCTTAACTGTGTAAAATGATTCATTAGTTACATCTGATCATTGCTACTACTGTACCTAAGAAATACCTAGTGTGAGCTGAGTCGGTTCCTTTGTGGTATTCTTTTGTGTGGAGTACCTGTGTGGTACTTACATTCGTAGTGTTACTTCTTTTATGGAATTTTTGAGCTTTGGTCATTGGAGTTGGACTCTGTGTTTCTCCATGATTGGGATTGGTTTACTTAATTACTTAGGTATATGTATGGGAATATTCCTAAGTAGGGTTGTCACTGGTTTACATGCTTTTTGGTTTATCCATGGTGGATTTTTCAAGACCTTGAGGTTATCGAGGTCTCTACAAAGTATTGTTATACTCACCCCTTCATTCGTTATGCCCACACCTCATTGTGTTTGGTGAAGGTGACGAACATTGCTGACTGAGGATGAGAGTACTAAGAATACAGGTAACTTGGAGGTGGACTTTAAATGAGGTGTACCATAGAGATAACTGTCCAAGAGTTGTACCTACTCTTCGGGTAGGATCCTTTGCGGGTGATCACAGGAGTTGTTTCAGATTATTTCTACTTTTAGTTTCTTGTACATTCTAGTTGGGCTTGTATTCTGGGCCCTTTTTCTTTTTTTACTCACACTGTTTACTATTCAGTTTACTTGAGTTCGTATCTTTCTGTGTGCTTGTTGCATGTGTTTACAGGTTATAAAGGCAATTCATTCCCAGTTTTAGGGAATACGCCTTCGGTTCTGGTCGACAGCCCCTAGCCTATGGATGACAGGCTTGGGGTAGTCCCAACATGGGCCCCAGGGGACGGGTCATGACAAATAGGCATCGGATGAGTCGGTTCTACCATAGAAAATAGGACTCCGATCTTTCTTATTAGTGGAAATAGTGTAAAGTTTAGTGAGTGGGGTAATAAATTTAGGGAATCCAGTGTTACTGTGGCGGTCGATGTATCCATACACCAGGACCCTGACATTTGATTTCTGACTCAGTTCAAAAAAACACTGATTGTGTGTGTGTTTTAAAGTTCTTTATTTGTGTCCTCTTTGAGTCTGGTCACTAGGTATAACTTATTGACCATGGCGCACCAGTTTCTTTTTAGGATTCCTCTACGTATATATCCATCTAGGGTTTTGAGAGTAGTACGCACCGATAGCCCACCGAGCAATGAGGCCTAGATGAAGGGTAATTTTCCAATAGAGGCACCAGTGGTACCATTACCCATTGGGCTACCTATTCCACTGGCCCCAGTAGCAGAGGGTGCATTCGATTCGAGTGTGTTGCATGAGTTCCAACTCCAGAGGCCACCCATGTTCAGGGGAGAGATGGACCCATAGGAAGCTGAAGATTGGCTAGAGGCTGTAGTGAGAGTCTCCCCACTAGTAGGGACACCAGCTGATCTCAGGGTGATTCTTGCCGCCAGCCTTCTATAGGCAGCTGGTGGAGCTTGATGCTCCATGTTCATGACGAGATGACGCTTCTCTAGGCAGACTTCGATGGCCTATTTTGAGCAGATTTTGACCCAGTGACTCTTCGTGCAGTGCGCATACATGAGCATCTTCATCTATAGTAGGGCAGCATGATTGTAACTCAGTACTCTGCAAGGATCATTGACATGTCACGCTACTCCATAAAAATGATTTGGGAACCATTCCTCAGGGCTTGGACCTTCGATCATGGGATCAGCTGAGACATCATGGATTCGATGATTTATCTTAGCATCCCAATGTAGGAGGCAGTGTTAGAGCATTCCCTCTTAGTGGAGAGTTTTCTTGTTGAACAGTCACCAGTAGATAGACCCCCCACCGGACGTCACCTAGTAGAGTCTCTTGCACCTTCCAGTAGACAGATGTCGCAGAGGTCCAAGAGGACAAGGCCTATAGGTGGATGACTGCGTGATTTATTGTCCATTGTGTGGGGCCCCAAAGGTACAACCAGTATTGCTAGGAGTGGGTAGTATTACGCATGTGGCGGGCAGGGTTACATGGCTCGTGATTGTCTGACCCGCCATACAGATGATCAGCATACAGTCAAAGGACCTCCAAGTTAGAGATAAAGGTTCGACCAAGGAAGTCCATAGGGATCAAGCGGACATGGAAGAGGAACTAGCTGTGCAGCTGGCAGTCAGTGACGATTTAAAATGTTACTGCCACCACCACCAGGTGGTCCACCCCGACCATAAGTAGTAGGAGGACATGGGTGAGCTCAACTGCAGGCAGCTGAGGCATATGATCATGGAGCTCCGGAGACGATATGAGGTATGATCTGTGTCTACTCCACATTAACTATAGTACTTATAAACACAGGTGCCAGTCATTCTTTTTTTCCACTACCCTCTTTTAGAGCTCAATGATTCTGACAGTGTCTTTGGTTCGATCCATACATCTAGAGTCTCATATGGGAGCAGATTCGATGATTACGCACTAGTGCTGGCAATGTGAGCTTGATCTAGGAGGCGAGAGCTTCGGATGGGATCTCCTTGTAGTGGTGTCGAGGCCTTATGATGTCATCTTGGGTATGGATCGGTTATATACATTCCATGCTCAAATTGACTATATTAGGTGTAAAGTGTGGTGTGTCCGCACGGATGGGACCAGTTTTACCTTCACCGGGAAGAAGTGATCCTTTGCAGCACAGGATGGACTTAATCTAGAGGATAGTTTAGCTGATAACTCATAAATTGGTTATCCTTACCCTCAGAGAAATTGATATGGAGAGTCTAAGTTATCCTATAGTGGTGGACCAGTACACAGATGTCTTTGCTGATGATGTTCCAGGTCTACATCCTCACATAAAGGTTGACGTTCACATTGACTTGTACCCTGGGATGGCGATGATATCTACATTAGCGCATGAAATCGATCCTCCGAAATGTCATGAGCTATGGTTACAGCAGGAGGAATTTTAGGGGAAAGGGTTCATTCGGCCCAGTTTCTCTCTATGGGTAGCCCTGATTTTGTTCGTCAAGAATGAGGATGTGAAGTTGAGACATTATGTCGACTACCAATGTCTGAACCAAGTGATTGTGAAGAACAAGTACCCATTCCCAAGGATTGATGACCTCTATGATCAGTTGAAGAGAGCATGGTGGTTCTTGATGATAGACCTCAGATCAGGTTATCACAATCTCAGAGTACGAGATGAGGAGGTGTAGAAAACGACTTTCAAATGTCGGTATGACCATTACATTTTCTTGTTTGTTCCCTCTAGTGTAACCAACGTTCCGGAAGTGTTCCTGGAACACATGAACATGATTTTTCATCCGTACCTTGATTGCATTGTTGTAGTCTTCATCGATGACATTCTGATCTTCTAGGCTACTGAGGAGGAGCATGCCTATCATTTCTAGGTAGTACTAGACACTCTCTAAGAGCACCAGCTTTATGGTAAGCTTTCGAACTACCAGTTTTGGATCTGAGAGGTTCACTTTCTGGGAAATTTCATATCGGATGCTAGAGTTGCAGTAGATCTAGAGAAGATTGAGGTGGTACTTTCTTGGGAGCCACCCAGGAGTGTGATGGAGGTATGGAGTTTCTGGGTTTGGCCGGATACTACCAGAGATTTCTGCCAGATTTTTTCAGAGATGTAGCACCACTATCAGTGTTGACAAAGAAGGGGAAACCCTTTGTGTCGTCAGAGAGATACCAGCAGACTTTTTAGGAGCTGAGCCAGAGGCTAACTCATGCCTCCATCTTGAGGCTACCAGAAGAGGGCGTAGGGTACATAGTTTACTAGGACACATCAAGTACCAGACTTGGATGTGTCCTGATGTAGGAGAAAGCAGTTATTGCATATGGTTCTTGATATCTGAGACAACATGAGCATAACTATGCTACCCAGGACCTGGAGTTAGCAGTATTTGTCTCCGCCATGAATATGTGGCAAAACTATCTAATGAGAGAAGGTTTTATATTCAACTGTGATCACTAGAGTCTCAGGTATATCGTTTCTCAGAAAGACCTGATCCTGAGACAACGACGTTGGCTTGAGTTCTTCCAATACTATGAATTGGAGATAGTCTATACAATTAGTAAGGGGAACATTTTAGCAGATGCACATAGCAGGAGGTATGGTATAATGCTACTAGGTGAGGTGATGGAGCAGCTGGCCTCTTTGCAGATATCCTTTGTGGATCGTCATTGAGCAGCTTTTCTTCAGTCTCTTACAGTCACTCCCCCACTTCTTCAGCGACTCAGGGTGGCGTACCATGGGGAAACTGACTACGAGACACAATGTGATCAAATATCCATAGGACAGGCACCAGATGGATTTTCTGAAGGTGGGGAGAACGTCATCATCTTCAGAGGACCTACCATGGTATGAGTATCACTTCAGGAGTAAGTGTTGAGGGAGTTCCATGATTCCCCATAAGAGGTATATCTAGTAGTGGCAAAGAAGTACCAGGATCTCTAACGATAGCACCAGTGGATGGGAATTAAGAAAGAAGTAGTAGAGTTTTTCTCTCACCGCCTCACTTGTCAGAAAGTAAAGGCTGAGCATCATGTACCACTAGGCTTCGATCAGCATTTAGAGGTACCATAGTGTAAGTGGGATGATATATCCAGGGACTTCATGACAGGACATCCATGTACATTGGGAGGCCCAGACTCTATCTGAGTGATTGTCGACCGACTAAACAAGTCGTCCCACTTCCTACTGATCCATGAGTAGGGTTCATTAAAGATCTTTGGAGGCCTCTATTTGCAAGAGATTGTGCAGCTACATAATGTAAGCTCGACAATTGTCTCTGATCATGATGCACATTTTACTTCCCAATTATTGAAGGGGTTGTAGGAGGCTTTTGGTACGTAGCTTCATTTGTGCACCACCTTCTATTCTTAGATGGATGGTCTGACTGAGCAGACCATTCAGACCCTAGATGACATGCTATGTGCTTGCATCCTCATCTTCGGTCATAGTTGGTAGTATCACTTGCCTTTGGTGGAGTTTTCATACAACAACATTTATCACTCCACCACTCGGATGGAACCTTTTGAGGCGTTGTACGAGCGAATTTTCAGATCACCTTTGTGCTGGACTGACCCAGGGGAGTCAGCACTAGTGGGACTAGGGATGGTATGGGCAACCACAGAGAAAGTGAAGATCTTCATGGAGCGAATGAACACTGTACAAAGTAGGTAGAAGTTGTATGCCAATAGAAGAAAGAGACCTCTAGAGTTTGAGGATGGCGACCGCATCTTTCTATGGGTCTCACCACGATGAGGTTTGTGGAGATTTTTCTGAGGCAGCAAGTTATCTTGGTGGTTCATTTGACCCTTTCATCACCATCATCATTTCAATTTTTATTCATAACTACTTGAAACACAAAGGGAAACATTATGGGGGCCGAAAATAATGAAGTCCAAGGGCATCAACCCGAATCAAATTCACCACCTATGGCTTAAATATTGATACATGAGAAAGACAAATGACCGAGAAATCATCTCCCATGAGCAAAGCCAAGTGATCTGCCACATTGTTCTCCTCCCTCCAAGTGTGGGTCACGCTAGTGTTCTTGTCCAGTAAGGATTTTCATTCTCTTATCGTATAAATTATAGACCAAGGACTAGTGCCAATACCTTGAAGCACCTCATGAATAACCCAAGAATCAGTCTCCAGTTGACATAAACAAAAGTCTTGTTGACTATCCATAGAAAGACCTATAAGAACCGCTCTCGCCTCAGCCTGTAGAGAACTCCCAGCACAATAATTCAAGGTGTAAGGGAGGAACACACTCCCAGCCTCATCTCGGACCATGCATCCCCTTGCCTAACTCCTTGAAGACAGGACCCATATGCATTAAGCATCAGGCCAACTCCTAGAATACACCACCACACCCAATTGACTTGCCTCTCGAGGTCTGATTTCTGACCCATGCCCCCAACAGCGAACAATACCAGCAACGCTGGTACCTACTTCCAGTTACCTGCAAGAGTCAACCTGACTGCCATAATGAACCTAGCCCTGGAGATGATGACCTGACCCATAGATGGTGCCTCCTCATACCTAGCGCATTTCCTAGCCTACTAGAACACCCAGCAAACAGCATTAAAAACTACAGCTCGTGCCAACTTATCTCATCATGCATTCTCGACCCCCTGGAACCAACTCGACAAGAGGCCCTCGATACCCTCTGCTTGGAAAGACAACCCGAAATAACCTCCAAAAAATCCCTACACTATCCGAGCCCAATCCCCTTCAGCGAAAATGTGAGGAAGAGACTCCTCGTGAAAATCATCACAACCGTGACAATGAGAAGCCATACTACACCCGATATGTTTTATATTTTCATTAGATGGTAGCACACCATTCTGGATCCTCCATGAAAGAAATTTGAACATAATTGGGATCCTATTGCACCAAATCCAGCCAATATATCCCCCTAGTTTCCCCTGGGAGACACTACTCCTATAAAAATCCTTAGATCTGAATTTTCTTGTTAGGAGTAGGAGTGAAGACACATCGATCGTTGTACGAGCTGATAAGAATAAAATCAAAGACCCCACACTAGCCCGCGTCCAGAATGGCTCTAAAAACGTAGGGTATTGCACTGCCTCCTTGAAAGTGATCATGAGATATGTGCATCTAGGGTAACTTAAGGGGATACCCGGCCAGTTTTCATTCCAGAACTAGATGTTTCCCTCCCCAAAAATCCATCAAGAGAGCTGAAACACTGCTGAAACATTGTTGCTGACCACCGCCCACAAAGATATCCCACTCGCCTGCATAGACCCTTCAATATCCCTATACATGTGAGACATAAGGCACCCCCACAGAGAGCGTTCTTCAACCACCTCCCAAGCCAACCTCTCATGTATATAATGGATCATGTCATTTAAAATTTTCACATTAATCCCACCCTCCGGTATTGGTCGTGCCATCCTACCCCTAGAGACCCAATGTCCTTTCCCCTCCGAAGCTGCATCCCAGATAAATCATGCCAATAGCTTTTCAATGGACATAACAGCCCCCTTCAGTACATTGGCCACCGAGAGCGCATGGATCAGAATGGCTGAAAGGACACTATTAACCAGTGATATGTGGACACCAAATGATAAAAACATGCTTTTCCAATTCATAATATACCTCGATATTAGACTCACCACCTAGTCAAAATCCCTTATTTCCATTCTCCCTACCGACACTGGAGCCCCAAGATACTCAAAGGGAAATGACCCCAGCTTCATCCCCAACCATGTGCCCATAGAAGCCGCCCTACTCTCATTGCATGTCTTGGATACATAAAAATCAATCTTCTCCCTATTAATGATCTAACCACTATGGTGATAGTACTTTTCAAGCATCTTGATAATAGAATGCACTAATTTCCACCCCCATTACTAAAGATAATGGTATCATCCATGAACATCAGGTCCTCCACAGAGTTAGTGAGGATGCCTACTAATATGCTCTTCCACCACAATTTCACTGATTGCATGACGTCTTCCATGTGTCCCAGCTGAGAAGATACCTACACGACCCTTCTCACATCATCGACCACGGCGAGCTGGACATCGACAATGGGGCGATGTTGTTAGAGGTTCTAGTAGAGATTGGGGATCGACAAGAGTTTTTCGTTCATGGCCGGTCGATACATACGGTGCACATTCATTGTCAGCCCATGAACCTCCTAGAGAGAACATGGGAGTGGGAGGCTGAGATTCGTGCTCAGTTCCCCCACTTGTTTTCCTTGTTTTTGTGATGTGGCTTTAGGGGATGCAAATCCCTGAGGTGGGGAGAATGTAAAGACCCAGAAATTCTATGTAATGTTTCTTTTGAATTATACGGGATGTTTTAGAGTCCATGAAAATTAACGGCATGTGATTCTTGAGTCCCGGTGTGCCCAGAATGAATTTCTGATCTTTTTTTGGTACATTCAGTAAACATGCAATCTGGTTTTTGTAAATTTTGAACCGATGCAAGGAATTGAAATATGAGGACACCATTGAACTCGCAGCAATGTTATTCACATAAGGATACTTTCACTTCGATGGCAGTTGGTCGAGGGTGAATGTTAGTTTCTGTGATTTTCATGAAAGAATAAAATAAAATAAAAATGTCTATCATTTTTATTTTAGAAACCCACTCAATATAAGTTGTGGTGGTGGGGACCACCCAGGCCTAAACCTCCCATGTGAATGTTAAGAGGTGGGGACCAACTAAACTAACCCCCATTTGAATTGAGATACAGGGACCACCCAAACCCCTTTAATGAGAGAAAACCTCTCAACTACCCCATTTTTAAGATTTCCAACACTTTAAATTTAATTATTCCAATTAAATGATGCCAGCATAATGGTGAAAACAAAAAAACTGTTAAATCATATTTTATGTTGGCACCTCATCCTTGGAGAGAGGATTTTTGGGATGGCAATGGACTGGGTAGAACTTATGGAAGAGCTTCTCCAACAAATAACTCCAACGACGAACTCTTCTCCTTCAAAAAATATTTCTCCAAACTATGTCGAAAGATCTCCAATGACGAATGAACCGATGATCGAGGAAACATTTTCATCCCCAACATTGTATTTTTCCTCTCCTCACCAATGTCATTGGGGGAGAATTATTTTGGGATTGACAAACACCAATCTGTCTCAACTACGGAAAATCGTCATCCAAACCATCTAGGTAGGGGTTTAATTATGTGTGATCATCAATTCCCCTGTCCATCTCTTCTAAACAAAAAACTCGGATGAACTCACTAACTAGTTGATCCGCAGATGATTTCTTTTTGCGGGATTGGAAATATTTTATTGTAGGTGGTTGTAGGGTGGTTGTTTGAATTTCATTCCCTTACCCGTTATTGATAATTACTTGTAAAATCATGAAGAGATTATAGCCGCTTTCTACCGCTCTAACGTGGAGAGTGCCTGCCAATCAAACATGGCATGACCACTCCACCAATCTTGTGTTTAATTAGTGTGTTATTCATGATGGAGGAGGATGAAAACCAACCTCAGTGGGGAATGAGAACATCGGCCGACACCACCATCAGGCGCGACGAAGGAACCAATGCTGCCCTACGGCCTCCGCCCCGAGGCCTCTGCTTCCTATGGCCTCTGTCGCCACCCTGTGGCCTCGCACTGTCCAAGACCTCGGCCGCCCCACATCCAACGTGACCCTGATGTCTCCCACGTCCTTTCCAGCCCCCACAGCCTCTGGAACCCTGTGGCCTCCGCCGCCCAGGTTGGACCATGTAGTTCAGTCCGGACCATCCAGTGCGGGCCGGTTCGGGTTGGTTCGACAGGGTTAGATTGGACCCAGACCCACATTGACCCATATATTCTTTTTTGGCCATAACTTGTGCATCAGAAATCTGTTTGACGAACTATCTGCGGTTCCGGAAACCCTAGAGTGTGACGGTACCTTTGGTATATCCTAATTGAGATTTGGATAACGTTGGGATACGGTCGAGTTGGATCAAGCATGAATCCAACTGGTCCCTCGAGACTAAAAGGCTAATAACTTACAGATCAGGCGTCTGATTGATGCATTGTCTTTTGCATTGAGACGCCTAAGATGTGGCGGTCCTTTGGGTTACTTCATCATGTGACTTCGTGGAAGTTTGATTATCGACCAATGGCTTGAGAAGCGGTCCCTCTCGGACATGAACAAGCCTAGTGCGGGAATGTAGTAGCTGGCTGCAAGGTGAAGAATGAATAATGATTCTATCTGTGTTAATACCGAGCGATCTTGTGTGGGTCAGCACCTAGAGATTCTTTTTGGGTCAGCACTGAGTGATCCTATGTGAGACAACACTAATAGATCATGTGTGGGTCAGCACCATGAGACCCTATGTTGATAAGAATCTAGAGATCCTCTGTTGGTCAACACCGAGCAATCCTGTGTGGGATAGCAGTAGAGCCTCTTAACAGAGTAAGAGGATTCAGTAGTTATATATAATCATCTCTACTACCTTACCTAAGAAATACTTGGGTTGAGCTGAGTCAATACCTTTGTGGTATTCGTCTGGGTGGTGTATTTTTGTGGTACTTACCTTCGTGGTGTTCCTTCCTTTGTGGAACAGTTGAGCTATGGTATTTTGTGTTGGACTCTATGTTTTCTCATGATTGAGATGGGTATAATTGATAACATAGGTATATGTATGGGCATATACCATAGTAGGGTTTTAACTGGTTTACTTGATTTGTGGTTTATCCTTGGCATTTTTTTCGAGACCTTGAGGGTATCTAGGTACCTACTGAGTATCATTATACTAACCCCTACACAGGTTATGCCCACACCTTGTTTTTTTCGGTGTATAGAATGGATAGAGTGGACTAAGAAAGAGAGTACCTGGACTAGAGGTAGCTCAGAGGTGGACCTTAGACGAGGTGTTCTGTAGAGACGACTGTTCAAGAGTTTTACCTACCCTTCAGGTATGATCCATTGCGGGTGATCACATGAGCTGTTCAAGTTTATTTGTACTTTTAGTTTCTTGTACATCTCAGTTGGGCTTGTATTCTAGGCCCTTTTTCATTCTGTACTCACTTTATTTACTATTTTGTTTACTTGAGTTCATTTCTTGTTGTGTGCTTGGTTGCATGTGTTTAGAGGTTATAAAGGAAATACCTTCCCTGTTTTAGAGAATACGCCTTTGGTGCTAGTCACCAGACCCTAACCTATAGAAGGAGAGCTTGGGGTTGTCAAGGCACGAGCCCTGGGTGATAGGTCATGACGGTCAGTCTTAAACATTTGTATTATTAAATAAGGTATATTTTTATCCAGACATCGATATCATGTGATACACATAAGAAGTTTTGAGTTTAGTTTGATAAAATAATCTATCACAATGTAAATAAATCATCAATAAAATAGTTATAATAATCCATTCTATCTATGTATTTAGGTGTAATTTTCCCCCACATATCTACCTGCACGAGCTCAAGTAGTTTTAAATACTTAAACTACTCTTGAAAGTTTTTATTTAAAATAATCTTTTATATGGACAATAATAACATATATGAATGCGATAATATGTATGTCTGGGGATGTCTTAATCTAAAATAGGCATGGAAAAATTTTCTAAGAATTTTTTCTCAGTTTTCCATGTCGTTTGTGCTATAGTTTGTTTTCATCTTCCTTGGAAATCGAACACATATTTTTATCTCACACAAGGTGAAAATATCATTTTCCATTATCCTTGTAGAAATACAATACAATATCTTTCTCTTACTTTGTATACCTTCTATTTAAACTCAAAAATGGTCCATAACTCACATAATTTGCAAAAACTAATAAGATAATGACTAAGCCTATCAAATACGATGACATCAGTTATCTTGAGATCATTACCACCAGATTATTTTTTTCCAAAAATAATGATAATGAGACCTTTACCATTGAAGAACTATCAACACTACATTTGTTATATTTAATTTCCATGATGATGAAGTAATTTCCCATCATATGAGATATTTAAAAACTCTCAAAAATCAACTAATATTACGTGTCTATTGATCTCAAGGAAATATCATCCACATTATTCATCTCAGACATTTTTTCTTCAACTAGTTTTATGAATAAAAATTTTAAATTATGGATGAAGGTGCATTTCTCCAAAACCTAATAAGCATTATTAATATATAAAAACAGACAATAAATTGTGAACATTTAGTTTTTTTATTGATGTTTAAACGGTTTTTTTCACCCTTCATAGATTCTACTGGACTCTTATTCATTTCTATTGATACACAATATATAGATCTATTTATAGAACTATAAATTTGAAAAAATATCTATTAATGGAAGGGAAATATGTAGAAATACTATTACATGTTTTTTAGACTCTCATTCATGAATATAATATCTTAGCAATGCAACAGAATAATTGGTAGTCCCATCATTCAATTGGAAAATAATCTAACTCATGGAATCTTCATGTCAATATTTATAGCTCAAAAAATACTCTATTCAGTGTTTTGAATATCTAGCTTATTTCAAGGTATTGTTACTTGAGGTTTAGTACCAATCATTGATTTCTTCTTCTTGAATTCATGATCCATTAAAAATTTGACCTTACCATTGAATAGTTGAAGTTGTGGTATAGGAGTATGTTTCTTTATTAAATCCCCAAAAAAATTTAAAAAATTCATAAGTTAAATATTCCTTGAGATACATGGTTCCATAACATGATTAATAAGGATACTTTGAACCTCACAATTATATTTCTATTTCATGACTTCTGGATCATTATCTTTAATTCCTTAAGCCTAGTGAATCACTATTTTAGATAACCCATCAAGGATTCTAGCATTCTCTTTTTCTTTGAGTTTAAAGTCAACATCATTCATGGAATTTCATAAATTTTAATATTTTTCATTTTCAATTTGATATTTTAATTTTGAAATATCTTCCACTTGTTCTTATTTATAGAATCTATAATCTTAAACAATAACACTATCATCGTTTTTTATTTCACTCTAGACACCAATTCCTTCAAATTATTCCTCTATTTCAACAAAAACATCATCATTTATGTTCAAATAATTTTTTGGAATCGCGATCATTAAGAAGTGTAATAGTATCTATTATACCTTAAAAAAGTTCCTTATTACCATGAAACATATAAAAATTACCTTCATCATAGTTTACATATTTTTTATAGAATTTTTTTGTATTCAAAAAAACTTATTTAGCTTAAAATATTACACATTATCCTTCAGAAATTTTACAGGATATTTTTCCATTACGTGTACCAATTTTAAACACATGAAATAATAATTTGTAATCATTCCTTTAAAAATAATATTTCCTCTTTTATAGATAGATTAATTAATATAAATTATTAAAACACTTTCTTCTTCTTCTATAACTTCCTTCACCACATGTTTTTTCATATATCTAAAATACAATTCCTGATATGTTTCGTTCACCCTTAACTCATTGACATCATCAGAATGACATTGCATATCTTCAACTAGAAGATTAATTCGATTAAATAAGGCACCACCTATATTACGTGGAACCATTTTGAGTCCTCATGTTTTTTACATTTAACATAAATCATTACCACCCTATCCTTTGAAACTATTTAATCGATATATTGAATTTATTCCCACATAACATGAGAGTTTTGAAATAAAATACCATTATGTAAATGGGTTTTACAGTATGATTTCTAAGGAATTATTTTCGATTGAACTTTCACCCAATTATCTATGTCGATTATCCAATAAATCTATCTTATTCATTTTTATAGAAATAAGAAACATGGAATCCACAAAAGTTTTCATTCCTAAAGAATAAAAATAGTGTTTCATACAACTCTTCCATTATTGGAAATAATTTCTCTCGATGATTGGAATTCCATTTTAGTTTAAAATTTTCATCGTGATATTGAGAGAGTTTTCATGAAGCATAAAAAACCGACCCTTTCATAAACATTAATTTCCAATATCAAGGGATATACATTAAATGAGGGGGATGACCCTGTGTAATTTAGTGTAGAAATGATTTTCAATATTGTTCTCATAACTTTAGGAACACATTAATCCCTCTCTTCCCTTCACTAAAGAGTGAATAAATTATTAAATGAAACTGTTGATTTAACTTGGTCTTCCTACATTATAATATGTTTAATGTGAATTCATGGAATTTTTTTTATTCACTAATCACAATAATTGCTCACTACTTCAATATTTTAATAGTTTTTAATGGAATTACTCACCACCTAGATCACCACCCTTAATTCTTGCGTAGTCCAAAACAATGCTACACTAGATAAATTAATACTCCTCTTAATTAAATATTATTCATGTTGCTATTTTAATGGAAATATTTACCAAAAATGGTGTTTCTTCTTCAATATTGTTTTTTGAAACTTCTAGTATGATATTTGAAATCCAAGATAACCATCATCCTTGGAATCTCCATTCCAGAATGGGATGGTAATTTCTCTCCACTATTAATTCCTATTATGTTCCACTATATCCACACTAAAATAGATATAATTATTTTATATCATATCTACAAAGGGAATTCAATCCACATTGATGAATAAAAAAAGTTGTTTTCATTCAAAAAAACCTAATACCACCCATTAAATGACAACAAAAACTACCATAAAACCCCTTCAATTTAAATTCCGCCACAAAATTATGAGATCAACAAAAAAAATCACATATAATCATCCACAAAAAACAATTGAAACTTCAACAGAGGAACAACTCAACAGAAACAAAATTCCATACAGAATTCATGGTCACCAACACAACTAAGGTTATACAAAAACCGTAGTAATTAGATAGGATTTATATTCATATCACTATATATAAGGGGAAACTAGGGTATTATCAACGTACATCATGTCATAGTCAACCTAAAAATCCAGAAAATAAATGCCAGTATATATCCTAATCCCTTACCATCCGTACCCTAGACTACCAATAACATAACCAAGTATCTTTACATGTCCCTACACAGATCTCCAAACTTCATCATCTAGATAAAATGAAAATTAAATTCAATAAATGAAACTCCAAAACCTAACATAAATAATACAACAAGGAAAACAACATCCAATAACAACCAATTGATGATATCCCAATGGGAACATCTAAAGGTATTACCAAAAAATACTCAATGAAAATCACATTCATGTAATAATTCGACTAATAACGATAAAAACATGAGACTTCTTCAGATATCTCTACACAGTACAACAAAAAAAACATATAACATCTCTTACTTGAGATAATATTGGGGTTTTAAGATAATTAATGATTCCATCCAACTCTTCCTAATCACTATACAACCCTATTAAATATTGATACCTAGAATAAGATGGATGTTACTAATTGAAGAGTTTAACAGATTGGGTTTGAGGTAAAAAAATCTTATCACACCACTGTATTTTAAATATAGATTGAAATTAGAGTCAAAGAAATATCCTCAGAATTAAAATGTACTCATCGGTGTAATCATCCTTAAATGAAATCCTTCTACTATTTTAGCAAAACATTTTGGGATGGATATCTAAAGAAACAAGATACATGAAGTCATTCATCTTACACCTCAAAATGTACATGCAATGGACCAATCATAGAGAGACACACCAAAAAAACATATTTTATTAATTAAAACACATTAATCAAAAAACTTCTTTTTTTACTTTTTTATTCAACTAACATTAACTAAAGAATTTTAACACACCACGCATGACATAAAAATAAAATAAATCGAAATTCATAATTTTATCACCATCTGGAAACATTTTAAATTAAATGGATTTATTTTAAATTATTTCCATAATATCGCAAATTCCATCATGTTTCTCCTTTATTACGTGATATACCATGAGATGGGGGTCAATCTGGGTATCATAGTTTGATCCATGATTTTTGATCTCATTAATTAAACTAATGAAGAAATTAAATCCGTCCATTTCATTCTATCAATATATATTAATGAATCCATAGTGAAATAGACTATTTTACCTACTTCACTAGTGATGTGCGATGTATAAGGATATTGCATTGAAATATTCAAGCATAATAATAGTTAGGAAATATTGTTATTTGAACATTCTCAATTTTTTCAGTGGTCTCACTGGAACTCCTAATTCACTAGATTATTCTTTTTACCGAACAATGTTCTCTTACACTAGGGTACCCACTGATCTTCCTGATGAAATCTCTTTCTTCTAAAAATAGTGATATTAATGTTCAAAATAATGGTTTTTCTTCTTTATTACATTTGGGTAAAATTTCAAATGAGATGTTTGAACTTCTAGATGACCCACTTCTTTGAAATCACTATTCTATAGTGGATTTAGAATTCACATTTGGATCTCATTTTATTATACACACCTTGATCGGCGCTAAACCATATCTACATATTTTAAACCATCTCTTAATAGTGAATTCACTCCATAATGATTTATTCAATAATAAAGGGCCATAAAAACAAATTATGAACCAATAATAAAATGAAATATATAACTTCCATAAAATCACTTAACATCAGTATATTAATTATCTACAATTGTTCAATTGAATTACCAAACGTCATGCAACACAGTGTTATACAAAAACAATGTATATTTTCAAAAACACACTGAGCATCATCCATTTAGTCTTCTTCTATAGACTCTTTCTTAGAGGAAAAAGTCATGTTAACCATTTCCGACATCAAGGATATAGGTAGACTCCTAGTATGTCGCATATGGTCATCTAATCAATCACACACCACTCCAAACCAATAGTCTGACTCTCTTTTGTTCAAATATGGATCCATCTTCACCATGTTGAATTAATTGATGTTGTTTGTTTTTGTTGTCCAATTTTAATAGATGACTTCCCATATCAATATTCCCCCCCCCAATATGTTAATTGTAGAAAAATATAGACATAACCAACTTCTACACAACCTATAATAATTCAACATTATGTGGTTTATGTCATGGTGAATTCCAACATAACCTATTTGAATCAAACTCAAAAAAATCCATTACCGAAAAATATTCAGCATATAAAAACCACGACAATCATATTTTTAACAAACAAAAACCCAAAAATCATATGGACTGTTTTCTCTAATAGTATCTCACATTTGATATTTTGATAATTCATATACACATAATTTTATAATAATTCCATGTAATCACAATAGCTTCTACAATGAAATTTTATATCCCTGCCTAATGATTCCTAAATCACTATATCTAAGACCTCGTGAAACAACATATGATTGAAAATTTTATCATATTTAGATTACTAGATTTTATGGTCTTTAAAAACTATAAAAACAATATTCTTATCCCCAGATTGTATAGAAGTCAAAATCTCTATCTATAAAGTGCACTTTCTCAACATAAATATATCATTCCTCATTTGAAAATAAAACAATGAGATGACTTCTGTAAAATTTATATGAGTGGGTTGAAAATAAAATAATGATTTTTTAGAAGAGATTCATTCTATTATATTTGTAGAAAATCCCATAGAGTGGTGGGGTGTGATCGTGTTCCATCTAGTTTTTTGGATTAAATTGGACTTCAAGATCCAATAGATTATTTTAAAATAACATCATGGGTAGTTAATTTGTCATTATATCCTAAATGTTATATTATGTTGGCATATATTACAATTCCACATAATTTTCTTCAACCTTATCCATTTTGAAATAATATTAAATCTAGATAAGATTTTTTATTCAATGGTGTATGAAATTTTTTTATAAGGTTTATAGCACATGATTTTTTCAACAACTATTTCAATAAGATATCTAAATTCAATTCCAATGAATTTAAGAATCATCCAATGAAATTGAGTCCATATATGAGTTTCAAAAATATACCAATCCTTTATAGTTTGAAATTAATTTAATTTTTATATATTATTCAACCCCGAAATTAATGATTTCAAAAGATAAAATACACCCTGATAGATTGATTTTTTTGTAAACTAAACCTTCCAAATCCACATTGTATTATATTAATAATTTTTTTTTTGTGATTTGATATAGTATAAAATCCTATATTCCATCATATGTCTTATATAATGAAGTATACTTTTCAAATTTTTCATGTTTATTTTTATTAGAAAAAAATATCACCGTTTATAATGAAATGAGTTAAACACAATATCGATTTGATTCTATGTTTTATAGAATATAAATAGAGTCATTTATCTATATGTTCTGAAATCTAAATCATTTAATTCTTTATATTTTGATTATTTTAATTAGTTATTAGATTTATTTTCCATCTATATTGAATCATCAACCAAAAAATTATTTCACGAATCCTAGTAATATTTTTTTAGATATAAGGATCATTTCCTTTCATAAAATACCCTAAAATTCATTAGAAAATTACAATTCACCGATAATAGACACAAAAAATTCAAACCTCATAATGTATGTAAATTTCATTCATTTTATTTCATTCAAGCCTCTTATGATAATGAAATCTCTATATATAAGCATCATCATTTGCAGGTCATTTTTATTCTTCATATAGAGGTTGTTATTAACCCATCCCCTTTTAAACCTATGCTTATTTAGAGATTGGTCCTTTATTGAGTACCAATATTTTGGAGCATATATTAGACCATGAATGACCTTATTTAATAGAGATACTTTATTTTCATCATTTTCGAGGAGGAATTCATCATGATTCTTGATGTATACATCATATTTGATGATACCATTCTGGGAAACAATTATGTCCCCTTGGTAAACCATGAATTTTTTATCACCAAAAAGTGAGAAAGGTATTCTTATTGTTTCAAGTAGTTCCATAGGTGAAAATTTTTAATCTTTATCAATCCCTAACATTTGGGAAAACTTATTTCAAATAATATATTCATTATTACTTGAATGTTTTTCATGTTCTATAAATTAATTTCAAAAATCCATTTTATCTAATGAAGTTCTTTTTATGTTTCCTTAGAAAAAATTTTCTTTTATATTTATTTTCAATTTCCTCAAGATTGTTAGGCATACCATTGACCTAAAATTTACCATTAACTACATCCTCAAAAGATTTTGGTTCTGCCAAAGACAAGAGAGACACTTGTTATAATTCCTTCATTATTATTGATTGTAGGGGGTTTTATTGATCTCCAAAAATGTCGTTATGAAATTTTTATTCCATGAGTTATTTAATTTTGATCATACTATTCAATATATGTTTTCATCAATTTTGAGATCATATATGTTTTTCTATATCCATAAAAACTCACCTAGATCTACAAATATCATCAAAACATTCTTCTTCTAAAACTATATGTCATTCATGTAAAACACTCTCAGAAAAATTTAAAATATGTTCAACTATAATTATCACCTACTAATTTTAACCAATAACAAAATTATTCATTAAATAACTTTTCCAAAAATACTATTCAATCATTTATTCCTCTAAATTTTGATAACATTCCGTGAAATGTTAATTGAAATCCATGAGAATAAATAATTAAATTCATTTCATTATTGAGAGTGAAACACCAACATCCATACACTCAAAAGAATTAGGGTATAGTATTATCTCCATACAATATTTCATAAGGGTTTTTGTCTTCATTACAACATAATGAGTATCTATTGGAGATGTATAATATGACTTACCTTCCTCCTTAAAAAAATTCACTATTATGTTTTTATCAATAAGTATACTCTGAGAAATGTTATGGATGATGTGATTCATCCTATCAACTAATTTATTCAACTAATGATTCATAAATATTGATGCATTTTACAAAATCTCAAACTCTTAACTGTGTTGTTCCAGATGCGTTCTTTTATACTCAATACCATTATCGGTGTGAAACATTAGTATAACTACATAAAATATATTTTCATCTAGATATCAATATCATGTGATACACTAGATAAAATTATATTATTGAGTGATAACCCTAATCTATGCCATTATACATAAATCATCAATAAACTAGATATATAAAATATTCCAATCTATGTATTTGGGTATAATCGGCCAACATATATCTAGATGCATGAGCTAAAGTAGTCTTTATGATATAAAAATCATTAGCATGAAATTAATTCAAATAATATTCCCCTTTATACTGGAACCATTTTTTTGGATTTGATCATATGTATGCATATGTATGTCTCGATATGCAGTAGACTTGGCTACATTTTCCATGGATATTTTGCTCAATTTTCCATTTCATTTGATTAATAGTCGGTTTTCGTCTTTCTTAGACATATTACTCATAATTTATTCACTAATAAGATAAAAATATACTTTTTTCCTTATCCTTGAAGAAATAATAGACAATCCACTTCTATAAATGTGTATATTATCTAGGTAAACTAATAAATATTCCATAAATCACAAAATTTACTAACAATAATAAGACTATGGAAAATGACTAAAAAAAATATCACATATATTTTTTAATATTTTTACCACCAACATTTGTTTTTCTATATACAACTATCATGAGACCCTTTCCCTGGAAAACAATAACAACATTACCTTTATTATAATTGATTTCAATGATAATGTAATCATTTTGCATCACATGACATATTCAAGCACTATATAGAATTCAAAAAAATGACTTATCTATTGATCTCATGGAAATTAAATCCACGTTATCTATATCACACTTTTTCCCTTCAACCAATGTTTTTGGTTCACCATTTTCAACTATGGATGAATTTTCATTTCTCTTATCTTCAATGACTCTTATTCTTATCTAAGTAAATATATAGTGAACATTTAGTTTTTTTATTATGGTTTTGACTATTTTCATCCACCATTAATAGATTCTATTGGCCTTATATTCATTTCTCTTAATACAAAATATATATATTGATTCCCATAACCACAAAATAGAAACAATATCCATCAATGTTCTATAAATAAGTAGAAATCCTCCTGCATGTTTGGTGACTCTCAATCATGAAAAAATATCTGAAAAATATAATAGAATAATGGGTGTGTCCCATCATTCAAAAATCTAATAATGTCACTCTTTTCATCTTCTAGATATATTCTTTACTCACAAATCACACTGTTAAATGTAGTGAATATCCAACTTCTTTCAGTGTATTTTTACTTGAGGTTTATTACCAACCATAGATATCTTCATCTTGAATTCATGATACATTACAAATTTTACCTTACCATAGTTGTTTTGAACTTTAGGGATGGGAATTTTTTCCTTTTTTGTATTCCTTTAAAAAATTTCTATAATTCATATGATAAATATTCATTGAGATACTTCGTTCGATACCAGTATTGAGAATGATCTTTTGAACCCCACACAAATATTTCTATTTCATGACTTTTTATTCTTTATATTTACTTCCATTCTCATAGTCAGTCACTAATTTAGATATCCCATAAAGGATTGAATCTTTTATCATAGGGTTGAGTATTAACTCACCATATTTCATTTAATATCAAAAATATTATTATTTTATATTTTTAATTTATGATTTTAATTCTGACATCTCTTCCACTAATTCCTCTTTATAGAGTATATAATCCTTAAATGGTTCACATTTTCTATTTTTTCTGTCACTCTAAACACAAAGTCCCTCAGCGTATACCTTTTGTTGAACTAATATATTAGATTTAATTTTCAAATAATTATTAGAATCATTATCATAGTCAATTCTAGTTGTATTTAGTGTAACATAATCATGATAATTGTAATCATGAACCTCGTAAACATCACTTTCATTTTCATTTACTTTTTTTGAGAGAATATCAGTCAATTTAAAAGCACTCTTATTTCCCTCCCCATATTCCATATCCTCTTAAAATTTATAAAGACATTTACTAACAAGATGTTCCACTTTTTCACATTTGAAAAAAGAATGTTTATGATTACCATTAAATGATGCCTTTTCAATTTTATAGATAGAATAGTGAATGTAAACCATCAAATCTATTTCTTCTTCATGTAGAAATTCTGTTACTGCATATTTTTTAATGGCTATAAAATCCAATTCATGATAATTTTCATTCAAACTAAACTTATTTTCTTCATTTATCATCACATATGAAATGAAATTCTTATAATATTACCTAGATATATTTTATTATCTCAATTTATTCTAGAATTGACATGTTTCTATTGAATTTATGTGGCTATTAGTGATGATACCATTTTTAATTTTACCAAAATTGATATTCCCACCATGAATGTTTATATCTTCCACAAGAGGATTAATTATATTCAATATGCCACCAAATATCATACATGCGCTCATTCATGGGTCTAGAAATTATTTCCATTGAACATATAACATAGCCTCAATAACATTTTAATCTCGTTTATCTATATATAGAATTTATTCCCACTTAACATGATATTTTTAGAATGCATTACCTTTGTGTAAATTCTATTATCTGGTATGATTCCTCAGGAATTATTTTCTATTTAATTTTCTTCTAATTCTCTATGATTATTCTACAATAAATCCATATTTTCCATTATTATAGAAATATGAAACATGGTAGCCACATACATTTTCATTCTTAATGATTATAAATAGACATTCATATAACTCTTCAATAATATGAAATTACTTCCTTCGATGATTGGAATTTCATTGTAGATTAAAATTTTGACCATTATTTAGATATAGATTTAATGAATCCATAGAAACTAGCCCCATCGTACGACATTCATGAGCATTATCAAGGGATATACAATGATGTGGGGGGTGAATCAGGGTAATTTAGTATAATCCTTGATTTGCGATATTGTTCTCTTAACTTTAGGCAGACATTTATCTCTATTGTTATTTCATTATATATTGAATAAGTTAATAAATGAAACAAATGATATTACATTGTACAACTACATTGTGATATGTTTAATGTTAATTTAGTAAAATTTTCATGTTCCTTATACAAAATAAATGATATCTAATTTATCAATTTAATGGTTTGGAGTAGAATCACTAGCACCGTATTTCACTACCATTATTTCTTGTAAGTTTCAAAACTCAACATCATTATAGAACTCACTACTTATCCTTATTAAATCTTCTTCTTGTAGATATTTTATCATAAATAATCACCAAAATATTATTTCTTCTACACAATAGTGTCTTGAAACTTCTAGTGAGGTATTTGAACTTATAGATATCAATCTTCCTTAACATCTCTTTTCATGAATGGATTTTAAATTTTTCATCACACACAATTTGTATTATTTTCCCTTATATCATCAATAAAATTAGTCTAATTATTTTAATTCCAATATTAAGAGTGATTTCACTCCACATTGATGAATGAAAAAAAATTTGTACTTCAAAAACAAAACTAATACCACCCATGAAATAAAAGTTAAAAAAACCCTAAAATACCTTCAGTTGAAACACCACCACAAAATTACTAGATCTATAAAACAATCATAAGTAATAATCCACAAAAAATTAACTTTATGATAGTGACAACCCAACGAAAAATGTTTTTGTCCACAAATCATGATCAAAACGACTATGAAATACATATAAAACTCAAGAAATTACATGGGATTTAAAAATTTATCACAATATAGATGGGTGACATAGTTTGTTAACAATATAAATCATCTCACATTTAAGCTAATAATATAGAAAAAAATTCCGGTATATTGCCTGAAATGGTTCCATCCACACCTTAGTCTCCCATGAACACAAATAGGTATCTTTTAATGTCCCTACATTGATATAAAAACCTCATCATCTATATAACACAATAATAGATACTAAAAAATTAAATTCCAAAACTAAAAAAATATATGAAAAAAAAACAACCAACATCCAATAACAACAAATATAAGATATCCAAAAGGTAAAAGCAAAAAAATAAATCAAATGACTCAATAAAATTAACACCCATGTAATAATTTCCCTAATAACTAGAAAAAACGTGATACTTCTTCTGATATCTCAACACTATCAAGAAAACAAATTTATAACATCTCTTACCTAAGATAATCTTGGAGTGTTATATTATTTATGAATTACCCCTACTCTTCCTAATCAATCCACTACCACAAATAAAAATTGATACCTATAAAAAGAAAGAAGTTACTAATCAATGAGGTCAATTGATAGTGTCTATTATGAAAAACTTTGGATTACACTACTCAATTGAAAATATTGGTAGAAATTGGATTCAATGAAATATCCTCCAAAAAATAATGTACTCATCAATAAAATCTATCTATGATGAAATACATTTACCAGTTTCTCTAAACATTATGTGATAGATATATAAATAAACAATACACATAAACACATTCACATAATTTCTCAAAATGTACAATCAATGGACCAATATTATATTGATAAAACAAAAACATAGATTTTAGCTAAACAAAACACATTAATCACAAACGAAAATACATTCTTATTACTATTCAATTCCATAAACAATAAATTATGAATTTTAAAACATCACACATAACATAAAACTAAAATAATAAAAATTGTGACTTTATCACCATTAAGAATATTTTTAATTTAAATGGTTTCATTTTAAATAATTTTTATAAAATCTAACAATCCAACTTGTTTCTCCATTAATATGGGATATACCTTGAGATGGAGGGTGAATCAAGGTATTACAACATGATCCTTGATTTTTGATCTTTTTAATGTAGCATGATATGAACTTTAATCCCTACATTTCATTCCATATATAAATATATATATTAATGATGTTATAACCAAACGGATGATTTTACCTAGTTCACCAGCAATGTGTTGAGGACTATAAGAATGCAAAGAAATCTTCATGTTCACCAATAATAATAATATATAATTATTTTAAAATTTTAAAAGTGCAAAGTGGTCTTAATAAACCGCCATGTTCACATCAAAAAATGATTGGAAAGGTCACCAATCTCCTATAATAGTGAACTAACTACTCCTCATGATGAAATTTTCTTCTTCAAGAAATACTTAAATTAATGTTAAAAAAATATGATGTTGGTTTTTCAATACATTTCTATAAAATTTCAAATGAGATTTTTCAACTTTTAAATCACTGAATTATTTTATATCTATATTCTAGAAAGAAATTTGGAATTCACATTTCTCTCCCATTTTATTCTACATTTCTGGATCTACACTAAACCAAATCCACCTCTTTTAAATGATCTTTATTGTGAATTCACTAAATGTTGATGAATTGAAAAAATCAAGGCTATCAAAAACTAACTATGAACAGAACAAAAAATGGTAGATTCATCTTCCATAAAATACCTTCATGTCAATATGTGTATTTTTTAGAATTTTAAAATCAAATTTAAAAACATTATAAAACATGATGTTTTACTAAAATAATGGATATTTTTTTAAAAAAAACCCTTATCACCCTACATGTAGTATTTATTAGACTATTTCTCAAAGTAAAATGTTATTTGAACCATGGAATACTCAATGGCTACAATGAGACTCCTATTAATTCATAGATAGGCATCTAATCCATCATGCACAACTACACACCTATAATTCGGCTCCTGTTTGATCACAATTCGATTCCAACTTCACAATATTGAATTAATTAATGTAGTTTAATTTGTATGTCTAATTTTTAAAGATGACTTCCTAGATCAAAAATCTGCACCATTATGGTAATATTTTACAAATTCACCATAAACAACTTCAACATAACCAATATTAATACACCACTATGTTGTTTCTGATATGGTGAGGTCATGCATCACCAATTTGAACCAATAATTTTACATATACATTATTAAAATGAATTAAACATCTAGAAACAAGCCTGATAACATTTTCAACAAACTCAAATATAAAATTCATAAGGATGGTTTTTTCTATCAATCACTCACAATAGTTATGTTGACAATTTATAGACACAAAAAATTATAATAATTATATGTAATCACAGCATATTCTAAAATAAAATTATATATACATGAATAATGATTCTCAAATCATTAAATTAAATCCCACATGAACAATCCATTATGAGAGGAAAAAGATATGATTGAAAATAATATCATAATATCATTCCTTGATTTCATGGCCTTTAGAAACTCCAACCAACCACCTTTTAATCCCCCTGATTGTTCAAATGTTAAAATATACCTATTTAAAATGGTATTTATAAAGTTAAATATGTCTCTCCCACATTGGAAATAATCACAAAGAAATCATGTATCTGAAAGGACTATTGAGAGGGTTGAAAATAAAATAATCAATTTATAAAATTGTTTCATACTATTCTCTTATGGGAAGATCCATTGGAGTAGTGGGGTGTGATCATGTTTGATCAAGTTATATTGATTTGGTTGGACTAATAGAGACAATATATTGATTTCAAATACCATCATTGGTCATTAATTTTTATTTATATAAACAATTTTCTCTTGGGATGACCCATCTTCCAATTCATCCAGTCATAGTTCAACCTTATCCATTTTGAAATTATATTAAATCTCGATATGTTATTTTATTCTATGTTGTATGTGTTTTTTTATATGTTCTATATCACAAGATATTTCAAAAATTATTAGAATAAGATATCTACCATAAATTCCAAAGTCTTTAAGTAGTTATTTCATCCAACAAAATTGACTCCACAGCTGAGTTACTACAATATACTTATCCTTTGTAGTTTGAAATTATAAAAAGTTGTTTTTTATTGAAACACAAAATTAATGTATTCAAAAAACAAAATACAACATGATGGATTGATTTTTGGTGTCAAATGAACCTTACCAATCTATATTGTATTCTCTCAACAACTATTATTTTGATTTTCTAAAGTATAACATCCCATATTCTATCATATAGTTTATATAGGGATGTATCATTTTCAAAGTTGTCATGTTCATTTATATGGTAGAAATTTTGTATTTCATGGATTGAAATGAATAAATCTCAATATCTAGTACAATGTATGTTATGTAGAATAAACATCTTTCATTTTTTCTATATTTTTTAACATCTAACTCTTTAGATTAGTTACCTTTTGATAATTTTAATTTGGTATAATCTCGATTTCACATATGTATTGAGTAATCCATCCAAAACGTATTTCATACATCCTAGGAATATGTTTTGAGATATGAAGATCATTTTGTTTAACGGAATATTCTAAAAGTCAAGGGAAATTACACTTCACTAAGAAGATACATATCAAATTAAAACCTTATAATATCTAAAAAATTATTAAATTGGATGTCATCCAAGAGTCCAATGATAATTAATTCTATATATTCAAGAATCAGCATTTGTTGTACATTTTCATTAATGATATTATGTTTTGAATCAACTGATCCCCTATTAAACATATGTATATTTTAATATTGGTCTAATATTGATTACTGGTATTTTGGATCATATAATAGATCATAAATTACCTTCTTCAGTAGACATACATTATTTTAATCACTAAAAATGTAAAATTAATCAAGGTTCTTGATGTAAACTTCATATTTAATGATCCGATTTTGAAACGATAATTTTTTTTCAACTTGGTAAGCAATGATTCATTTTTCAGCAACAAGTGAGAAAAGTATTATTTTTTTTTTCAATTGGATGCACAGGTGAAAATGGTTCTTCTTAATAAATCCAAATAATTGGTGGAAACACTTTTCACAGAAGGTGTTCTTTATTCCTTGTAACTTTTTATGTTATGTTATGTTATTTTATTTTGATTCACCAATTTTTTCTAATTGATGTTCTTACTATATTTTCTCGAAATAACATCACTTTTATTATTTATATTTTCTCTAGATCCTCATGCATACCATTGTCTTAACATTAATCCTTAACTACGACATATAAATATTTATTCTACCATGGAAAGAGAGACACTTTCTATTATTCTGTCATTATTCTTGTTTGAAAGGCATTTGATTGATTTCCAACAATATTGTTCTCATTTTTTTCTTCCATGATCTATGTTATTATTGATCCTACTATATAAATTATGAATTCATCAACATTAGATATCTTATAGGTGTTATCAATATCCCTCAAATGAATCCCAATAAGTATACTAATTCAATAATTTCATATTCAAAAACTAAATATTTTTCATATGAAACACTCTGACTATAATATGAAATATTTTCCACTGTCATTACCACCTACTCATTTTAAACTATAACAAAATTATTCCATTCAATAAATTTTCTATGAAATCTATTGAAGCACTTTTTTACTCTAGATTTAGTTAAATATCCATGAAATATAAACTCATATCCATGATCACCAATAATTCAATTCATTCCATTATTTAGAATGAAACACAAACATTTGTAGAGTCAAATGTATTTATGTATATGATTCATTCCAAACTATATTTCATAAAGGTTTATATCTTCATCGCAACATTATAATGCTTGGTTTGATATAAATAATTAATATTAAACATCCTCCTTCCAATATTACACTATTATGTTTTGATCAATAAGAATATTCTGATCCATGTTGTTATTTATGTGATTTCTTCATTCTACTACTTTATAAACTAATGATTTATAAAAATTGTAACATTTTAGTTAATATTAGACCATTTATGTTGTAGTTCACCATGGGTGTTTTTATAATCAATACCATTGTCAGTGTGAAACATTTATATAATTTCATCAGGTTTATTTTCATCCATACATCGATATCATGTGATACATTTTAGCTCTTTCGGTTTTTGAGCGGTAACCCAAATATATTCAATTATACATAAATCATCAATAAACTGGATATATTAAACATTTCTATCTATGGATTTGGATGTAATAGTCCCACATTTATCCACATGCATGTTCTCAAGTAGACTTAATGACTTCAACATCATTAGAATGTAATCTTTCAAAATAATCGTCCACTTTTGACAAGAATCAATTATGTGAATTCAATGATATGGATGCTTGGGGATGTCTCGATCTAAAACATATATGACTCAATTTACCAAGGATGGTTTTCTTGATTTTCTATGACGTTTGTTCTATAGTTACTTTTCATCTTCCATGGACATCATAGAAAAACTTTGCTCACCAACTGGGTAAAAATATACTTTTTTCATTATCCCAATACAAATACGAGACAACACCCTCCTCTAATTGTGTATTCATTAGAGTTAAACTCAAAATTATTAATTAAATCACATAAATGACTATGACTAATAAAATTATTACTATGGAATTAATATAATATCATATTATTTCCTTATATCATTACCACCAACTTTAGTTTTTTTGGATCCAATGATCAAAAGACCCTTACCGTTGAAACAAATATCAATGGTACCATTGTGATATTTGACTTCCATGATGATGTATTCATTTAAAATAATTTATGATATTCAATAACTATCTAAATTCCATAAATATGACTTTTCTATTGATCACATCAAAATATTATCCACATTAGCCACCTCAGCCTTCTTTTCTTCAACCAATGTTTTTGGATCACCATCTTCAATTATGGATAAATATAACTTTCTTCTTACACAAATGATTTATATTAATTTCTAAATAAAAATAACTTCTTGTGAACATTTAGTTTTGTATTAAGGTTCTGAAAATTTCTTTCCACCCTTGAATGATTCTATTGGAGTCATATTCTTTTCACATGATAAACAATATATTTGTCTATTCCTGTAACCCTGAAAATATGATTAATTTCCCATAAATGAATATTAATAGGTAGAAATATGTGATTAATGTTTTTGAAACTCACATTCTTGAAAAATTGTATTATAAATATAACATGATCATGGTTTTTGCGCATCATTCAAAAAAAAATATACTCTTAGCATCTTATTGTCAATATTTTTATCTCGAAATTAATGTCGATATGATGTTTGATGATCCAACTTATTTCATGGTATTGTTACATGTTGTTTAGTACAAAACATATATTTATTCTTCATGAAATCTTGATCTATTAAAAAATTCACCTTACCATTTAACATTTGAACCTATGGGGTAGGACTATGTTACTATTATAATTCCTCAAAAACATTTCACTAATTCATAATAGAAATATTCCTTGAGACACATGGTTCCATACCAGGATTGATAAGGATCTTTTAAACCCCTAACTTATATTTCAATTTCATGTCATCATAATCATTTTCATTAATTCAATTGTCCATGTAAATCAATAATTTAATATAAACCATTATTGACTCTAAAATACTCCTTAGATTTTATTTTAATATCAACTTATTTTTATTGTCACTCTGAACACCAATTCCCTCAATGTATTCCTCATGTTCAACCAAAATATCAACATTTCTATTCAATTAATTTTTGGAATCCTTATAATTTTTAACTTTATTAGTATTTAGTATTCCTTCATCAAGATCCTTATAATCATGAGACTCATAAAATTCACATTAATTATATTTTACATCATTTTTAGTGAATATTTTTCTATTTTAAATCAATCTTTACATTTGCAACTTTTGCATCACCCATCTAAACTTTATATGGAAATTTAACCACCAGATGTCCCTCATATCAACTCATAAAACATGAAAGTATAATTTTTCATTTATAGTTTCATTTTCCTAACGTTTTTATAGAGTAATAAATGTAAATCATATGGTCAGTTTCGTATTATTCTATAACATATTTCACTCTATGTTTTTTAATAGATATAAAATCCAATTCATATGATTTTTCATTCAACCTAGACTCATTTTCTTCATTATCATTTATTATTACAAGTAATTACTATAAAACTATATACATATATTTTCTTATGTATTTTTATTGAAGAACTAACTCTTTTTTGTTCAATTGTAGAGGGTGTTTTCTCATGATACTCATTAATTTTATAAAAATTAAGATCCTCACCATGATCCTTAATATCTTCAACAAGAAGATTAATTCAATTTAAGAGGGAAAAAACTATCTTAAATTCACTAATTCTTGGGTCCTAATATGTTTTAAATTCAACATATAATATGGACTTACTAAACATTGAATCTTCATCATCAATATATAAAATTTATCTGCACATAACATGGGAGTTTTACGAGAAATTACCCTTGTATAAATGGGATTTTCTAGTATGCTTCCTAACTAGTTATTTGACCTTGAATTTTCATACAATAATATTTGATTATTCTACAATAAAATACTCTTGATCATTGTCATAGGAATAAAAAACATGCTATCCACAAAGATTTTCATTCCTAAAGATTATAAATAATGTTACATACAACTATTATATTATTGAAAATTATTTCCCTCGATGATTATATTCCCATTATATATATTAATTTTCACTGTGATTTTGAGAGAGATATAAGTAATCCCTTGAAACCAACCCCATAATCCACATTTAGTCCATTATTAAAGGATATAGCTTGATGAAGGGGGGATGAATCTTGGTAATTTTGTATAATCATTCATTTTCAATATTGTTTTCTTAACTTGATGAACACTTTAATCTATCTCTTTCATTATGTGTAGATAGAAAAAATCATTAAATGAATCAAATTATATTACATGGTACACCTATATTTTGATATGTTTAAAGTGAATTCATGAGAAAGATCATGTTCAATAGGAAAAATAATTCCTTACTCCATCAATATTTTAAATTTCTAGATTGGAACCACTGACCCCCCTAGTTCACTACCACTCATTCATGAAAAGTTAAAAAAATTATCCTAAATTAGAGAACTCACTAATCCCCATTATTTATTCTTCTGATTGAATCTATTTTGATATAAATTGTATCAAAATATGGTGTTTACTCTTCCACATAGTTTTTTGAAACATCTGGTGAGATATTCGAACACCATGAAAACCAACATCCTTGACCTATCCTTTAAGAATTTATTGGAAATTTCTCTCCACTCTCACATTGTAATATGTTTTTCTAGATTAATAGTAAAATAGAAAACATATTCTAAATCCTACATTGAAAGTGAATTCACTCCACAATGATGAATGAACAAAGATAAGTACTTTAAAACCAACCTAATAGAACCCATCAAATGACAGTTAAAACTACCATAAAATCCCTTTAGTTGAAACTCGACCAAAAATTCTCTCTATAAACAAAACAATCACAAGTAATCATCCTCAGAAAACAATTGAAACTTCATGATTCGAACAACATGAAGGGAAAAAAACTCATCGAAAATTCAAGGTCACCAAGAATAATAAGGAAAAATAAAAGAGTAATAATTACATGGGAATTAACCTCATCTCACGATATAAATGGTTGACCTAGGTTTTTAACAACGTACATCATCTGATAGTGAAAATAAATATCTAGGAAAAAAATATCCAGTATAAAGTCTGATCTGGTGCCATCCACACCCTAGCATATCAACAACATAACATAGTATATTCCCATTTCCCTAAATTAAAATACAAACCTCATAATCTAGATATCATAGGAATAAACCCCAATAAATGAAATTCAACAAATTAACACATATAATAAACAAAGGCAATCAACATCCCGTAATAACCAATCCAAGATATCCTAATGGGAAAATATAAAAAATTACCACAAAATACTCAATGGAATTCACTTCCATGTAAATATTTCACTAATTACTAGGTCAAAGATGATACTTCTTCAATTATATCAATATAGTCCAATAAACAAACTTATAACATCTCTCGCAAAAGATATTCTAGGAGTGTTAGGTTAATTAAGGTTTCCCCCAAAATCATCCTAATCAATAGACTACCCTAATAAACATTGATACCCATAAAAATAATAAATTTAATAATTAAAGAGTTCAATAGATTGGGTCTGAGATAAAAATTATCAGATTACATCACCCTATTATAAATATGCTTCGAAAACGGAGACGAAGAAATATCCTCCACATAAAAATGTACTCATCAATAGAATCATCCTAAGATGAAATCCTTTTATAATTTTCCTTAAATATTTTTGTATGGATATTTAACGAAACAAGATAAATAATAACATTAAACTTATTCCTCAAAATGAACAATCTATTGACAAATAATAGAGAGACACACAAAATACATACATTTTAGTAAAATATAACATATTAATTAGAAATAACAAAACATTATTTTTAATTTTTATAACAACCAACATTAAATTAATAATTATAAAAATAAACACATGATATAAAACTAAAATAACACTATATTCATTATTTTATCACTATTTGTTATAATTTTAAATTAAGTGGATTCCATTTAAATCATTTCAATAACATCCAAATTTCCTTCATGACAGTTATTTATTATGGGAAAACCCTTGAGAGGGGGGTGAATCAGGGTATTATTTTATGATCCTTGATTTTTTTTATTGTTAATTAATCATTAGATAAATGTAAGTCCCTCCATTTAATTATCTCTACATATATTAATGAATGTATAATGAAACATGTGGTTTTAATTAGTTCACCAAAAATATGTTGCATAAATGGACAATGTAGGAAAATATATATGTTCAATAATAGTGATAAAATATATTTATTTGAACATTTTAAAAGTGCAGAGTGGTCTCACAAAACCTCCTTGTTTACTACCTTTTTTTTTTTGAAATCTCACTACACTCTAACACTAGGGAACTCACTACTCCTCTTGATGAAATCATTTTCTTCTAGAAATAATGAAATTAATGATAAAAAAAGATAATGATTCTTATTTTGTACATTTGTGTAAAATTTAAAATGAGATATTTTAAAATCTATATCACCCACTTCTTTGACGTCTCTATTCTAAAATGGATTTGGAATTCACAATGTTATCACATTTTATTATACACATCTTGATCTTCACTAAACTAGATCCACCACTTTTAAATCATCTCATCATTGTGAACTCACTCCAAGATAAAAAATTTAAAAATCTATGGCCTTCAAAACTGACCTAGAACAACTCTAAAAATGATAGATACAATATACTTTAATCTGTTAAAGTCGTGATGTGTATTTTACATATTTTTTATACCAAATTACCAAACATAGTAAAAAATAATTTAGTACAAAACCCTTATCCATTTTTTTATAAACACACATATCACCATGCATACATTCTTCTTTTATAAAATTTTTCTCAAAACAAAACATCTTATGAACCACGGACTATATCATCGATATAGTAAGACTCCTCTTAATTCTCATATGTTCATCCAATCTACCTCACACCACTCCACACATATATTATGACTCTCCTTTGATCACTGTTGGATTCCAACATCGCCATTGTGAATTAATTGATGTAGTTTATTTTGGATGTACATTTTTCATAGATGAATTCTCGGATAAAAAATCCCCACCATAGTGGGAATAGTTAAAAAATACATCCATAACCATCTACAACACACCCAAAATGAATTCACCGCTATATGGTTTATTTCATAGTGATGTCATGCTTCACCTATATGATTCTAACTCCCAACAAGTCCATTACAAAAATGAATTCAACATCTAGAAAACACCCCAATCGTATATTTAATAAACACCAACCAAAAAATCCTATGTGGGAGCTTTCTTAACAATATATCAAATTATAAATTTTGATAATTCATAGACCGAAAAATTATACTAATTCCAATTAATCACAACATCGTCCACTATCAAATTTTAGATCCATGCATAATTATTCTTGAATCACTAAATATAAACCCACATGAACAATCCATGGTGATATAAACAAGATATGATTGAAAATGTTATCATATTCACATTCCTAGAATTCACGGTCTTTAAAAACGTGAACCAACTAACTTTTTATCCAATGGTTGTAAAAACGTTTAAATCTCTATCTTTCAAATGAACTTTCATATTATAAATATAAATCTCCTCCCTTGGATATAAAAAATAGAGATCAATTATCATAATAGATAAATGATCGGGTTGAAAATTAGATAATGAATTTGTAAAATAGAATTATTCCAATGTCTTGTGAGAAAATATCAAGGAGTAGTTGGGTGTGATCATGTTCTATCTCATTAGATGGATTTAGTTAGACTCTAAGAACTAATAGATTCTATTGAAATACCATAATTTGTTGTTAATTTGTCATTATATCTATATTTTTATCTTGAGTTGACAAATACACCAATTTCACCAAACATTGTTCACCTTAACCATCATAATATAAAATATAATCTCAATTTTATTTATTATTCAATGGCATATGGAATTTTTTAATAAGGGTTATAGAAATGGATATTTAAAAAAATTGGAATAAGAGATCGAATATAAATACCACTGTCTTTAAGCAGTTATTTCATCTAACAAAATTGATTCCATAAATAATTTTTTAAAATATACCTAGACCATATAGTTATTAATTAAATAAACATTTTATTCATATGGAACCATGAAATTAATGAATTCAAAATATAAAATACACCATGATAGGTATTTTTTTGGATTCAAATGATCCTTCCCAATTTATATATTATTATCTCAACATCTATTTTGGTGAGTTCATATAGTAAAACATCAAATATTTTATCATATGGTTTATATAATGAAGTATCCTTTTCATAGTTTTCATGTTTCATTATTTGGAAAAAAATTGGTATTGATTGCATTGAAATGAGGAAAACAAAATATCAAGTTGATTTTAATTTATGTAGACTAAATATGTAGTCCTTTTTTTAAAGCTTTGATATATAACTCTATGGATTCATTATCTTCTGATAACATTTCTTAGCTATTGGATGTATTTTAAATCTTTATTAAATCACCTATCTAAAAAATTATTTCACACATCTTAGAAATATTTTTTTAAGATATAAATATCATTTCCTTTCATTAAATCCCGTAAAATCCCTGGGAAAATTACAATTCACCAATAAAATACATATATCATTCACAACTAATAATATAAAAAAATTATTGCACTTGGTGTCATTCATGCCTATAATAATAATGAAATAGATATAAAAGAGCATCATCATCAGCTGGTCATTTTCATTCTTGATATATAGGTTGTTATCAACCCTTCCCCTTTTAAACCTATGCTTATTTGGATGTTGTTCGAATATTGAGTACAAATATTTTGGTGTTTATATTAGCCCAAACACAAGCTTATTCGATGGAAATAATTTATTTTCATCATCACCAATGATAAATTCAACAAGGTTCTTGATGGATACTTCATATTTAATGATCCCATTATAAATGGATAATTTTATGTCTACATGGTAATCCATGAATCATTTTTTCACCAAAAAGTTAGAAAAGTATTAATATTGTTTCAAGTGGTTCCATATGTGGAAATGATTCATCTTCCTCGATCCCTTCAATTTTGGAAAACACTTTTCACACAAGACATTATTTATACATTTTAACTTTTTTAGGTTCCCTTAATTTATTTTAAAACACCTGTTTTTTCCATGATACTCTTGTTGTGATTCCCCAAAATACGATACCATGTATTTTTATTTTCTATTTTATAAATATCCCCATGAATAACATTGAACACAATTTTATCCTTAACTGCATATTCAAAAGATATTTCTTCCACCAAAGAGTAGTGAGACACTCATTCTTATGCATTCATTATTCTTTTTTGACGGGGGCTTGTCTGATCTTCAATAATTTGGTTTTCAGTTTTTTCTTCCTTGTTCGATTGTATTCTAGATCATAATATTTGATCAATGATTCCTATAGTTTAGAGATATTATATTTGTTATATATATCCCTCAAAACTCCACATCATCTATACACTTATTCAACAAATTATTCATCAGAAAATATTTATTATTCTTGTGAAACACACTCACTAGAATTTGAAATCTATTCATGTTTCATTAACACCTAATCATTTTAAACAATAAAAAGTTGTTCCTATTAATAACTTTTCCATGAAATCTATTGTAGAACTATTTTTAATCAAATTTTTTTGTAATCATACATGAAATATTAATTCATATACATGAGCATCAAAAATCCAATTTTATTTCATTATTGAGAATAAAACGCCAACATCCATAAACTCAAAAGAATCTATTTATAGGATTATTTACATAGTATATTTCCTAAGGTTTTCTATCTTCATTGTAATATAATAATGATCTATTTTATATGTATAAATCTATTTACACTTCCTCCTTCCAATATTTTAATACTATATTTTTTATCAATACAAATATTTGGTTCCATGTTGTTGATAATGTGTTTCATTCTTCCAACTAATTTGTTCTACTAATGATTTCAAACTATTGAATCATTTTGAAAAATCTGAGACTCTATATATTGTTTCTACCATGGGTTTTTTAAAGACAATACCATTGTCAGTGTAAAACATTTGTATTATTATATCAGGTATATTTTTTTCTAGACATCATTATCATTTAATAAACATAAACAATTTATATTTTTGAGAAATAAGAATAATCTATAACATTCTACATAAATCATCAATAAATTGGTTATAATAAAAAAATATCTATGAATTTGGGTGTAATCATCCAACATATATCCACATGCATGAACTCAAGTAGTCTTGATGACTCTAACTTATTTATCACACAAGTCTTTCAAATAATATTTCTATTTGGACATTTACCACTTATGTGAATGTGATCATATTCATGCTTGGAGATGTCTAAAATTTTAATAGACTTGTATAAATATTCGAAGGAATTTTTCTCAATTTCCCATATCATTTGTTCTATAGTATATTTTTCATCTTCTGTGTACGTATTACACAAATTTTCTTCACCAAGAAGGTAAAAATATCTTTTGTTAATTTTCCTTGTGGAAGTAATAGGTAATCACCTTCCCCAATTGTGTCACCAATTAGATAAAAAAAAATTTAATACATAAATAACATAACTGACAAACAATAATACGATTACAACTAATCCCTTAAACTAAGATCATATCTATTTTCCTGATATCTTTAACCTCAAATTTAATTTTTTTTAGATCCAATTATCTTGATACCCTTAACATTGAAAAACTAAAATAGTACATTTGTTTTATTTTACTTCCATGATGATGTATTCATATCAAATCATATCAGATATTCAAACACTATCAAAAATATGAAAATATGACTTTTTATTGAATTAATGGAAAGATCATCCACATTATCTATCTCCAACTTTTTTATTCAACCAATGTTTTTAGTCCACCATTTTCAATTACGGATGAATGTGCATTTCTATTAACTTCAATGCATCTTATTCATATCTCAAACCAAATAATCGATTGGGAACATTTTTTTATTGAGGTTCCAACTGTTATTTTCCACCCTTTAGAGATTCTATCGGCCTCATATTATTTTTTCATGATACATAATATATATATCTATTCATATAACTATAAAAATAGAAACAATATACATTAAAGGCATAGAAATAGTTATTAAGGTTTAAATAATGATTTTGTGACTCTTATTCTTGAAAAATTATCCTAGCACTATAACAACATAATGGGTGTGTCCCTTCATTCAATAATAAAATAATCTAAAACATCGCAACATCTGGTCAATATTTTTAACTTGAAAATTACATTGTTATGTGTTGTGAATATATATTTTCTCTCAAGGTATTGTTACATAAGGTTTAGTACCTACCATATATTTCTTCTTCATAAATTCACATTCCATTACCACTTTCACTTTACCAATGAATATTTACACTTGTCCAACGGAGATATGATATTTTTTAATTCCTTATATATATTTCTATAATTAATTGGGGAAATATACATTGATATACTTGGTTCCATACTATGATTGATAATTCACTTATTAACCTCGCACTTATATTTCCATTAAACGACTTCTTAATAATTATCTTTAATTTACATGGCTAGTTAGTAACTAATTTAGATAACCCATCAATGATTTAAAAATTCGGCATATAATTTAGTTTCATCTCAAATTATTTCATTAATTTTCCAAAATTTTAATATTTATATTTTAAATTTATGATTTTAATTTTGAAATCACTTCTTCTTGTTTCTATTTACAGAGTTTAGTATCATGAACAATTTCACTATACTTCTTTTTAGTGTCACTTTAAAATCTAATTCCGTCAACGTAAACCTCAGCATCAACCAGAACATCAACATTTCTATTCAAATAATTTTTTGGAATCATTATCATTATAAAGTGTGGTAGTATTTATTGTACCTTCATCAATATTATTTTAATCATTAAAATCTTATACATCAATTTCATTATAGTATACATATTTTACTAAGTGACTATTTTTCTATTTAAACACTATTATTTACCTTCATATATTCCACATCATCCATCATAAATTACTAGGGACATTATCCACAAGATGTACCACTTTTCCTCACCTGAAACAATAAATTATAAAGATACCTTTAAACATTCATTTTCCTCTTTTATAGATAGAATAATGAAAATAAATCATAAAATAATTTTCTTCTTCATTCAAAAAATCCTTCACCACATGTGTTTTCATAGATATAAAATCTAATTCCTTATAGTTTTTATCTATTATAGACAATTTTTTTTTGATTTATCACCTCATATGAAATAAAATTCTCATAAAAATCTCTAGTGATATTTAATTATGTATTTTTATACTAGAATTAAAACCATTTAATTGGACAGAAGTGGATGTATTCTCATGATATACTTTTTAATTTTTTCAACTCTGAGATCTTCATCATGTTCATTTATATCTTCAACAAGAGGTTTAATTATATTGAATAAGGAATATAAACTCTCACTTGGACTCATTATTATGTCCTCATATTTTTTTATTGAACATATAACATGGCCTCCATAACTTTTGAATCTCTTTCATCGATATATAGAATTCATTCCCACATAACATGAGAGTGTTACAAGAGATTACTTTGTGTAAATGGGATTTCTTAGTATGATTCCGAATTTATTAATTTCCATTGAATTTTCAAATAATTCTCTATAATCATTCTACAATAATCCACTCTTTTCCATTATAATGGAAATACAAAACATGGTATCCAAATAAATGTTCATTCATAAATATTATAAATATTTTTTAATATATGTCTTCCATTATTATAAATTATTTCCATTAATGACTAAATTTCCATTGTAGTTTAAAATATTCACCATGATTTTGAGAGAGATGTAGAGTATACCTGGAAACCAACACATTAATATCACATTCATGTCCATTATAAGGTATATATCATGATGTGGTGGATGAATTATGTTAATTTATTATAATACATGATTTAAAATCTTTTTCTCAAAACATTAAGAATACATTAATCTCTAAATTTATTTCACTATGGAGTGAATAAATTATTAAATAAAACATATGATTTTAAATTATTATCCAACATTAGGAAATGTTTAATGTGAATTTCTTAAAATAGTAATGTTCATTAATCACATAAAATACTCACTACTTTAACATTTTAATGGATTGGAGTAGAATCGCTAACCCCTACTTCACTACAATTAAATATTACAAATATAAAAACACTCCTACACTAGGAACTCTCTATTACTGATTATATAATCATATTCATGTTGCTATTTAAATAGAAATAGTAACCATTTTTTCCTTCCATCAAATAGAAATTTGAAATGCCTATTAGGATATTTGAAATCGTGCATAACAAACTTCCTTGAAATCTTATTTTCTAGAATGGATTTGGAATTTCTATTCACTCTATCATTTTATTATGTTCCCCTTGACCAACACTAAAATAGATCTAATTTTTTAAAGTAAAATCTTAAAAGTGAATTCAATCAATATTTATGAATGAACTAGGTTTGGTACTTTAAAAACCAAACATATTCCACCCTTCAATAGACAGTTACAACCACCAAAAAATCCCTTCAATTCATGATGAATAATATCCAAAATTTCTCAATTATTTTTTAAATGGATTGAAACACTTGATGGTTCTAGATTAATTTAAATTTTAACACTATATAATAACTCCATTTTTATATTCTTTTCAATAGACCATTTTTTAGTCATAGTTATTATGAACCATAACCTTCATCATAGCAATAGCGATATACTTTATTCAAAACAAATGGATGACTAATCCCATAAAACTATAGTGTAACACCCTATAGATAATATGGGGACACCCTCTTTAATGTTTCCAATTAAATGGAATGGTTCATTTAATTTTTCTATTTTATCGATATGATTTCTCATATCAAAATTTCCCACGATAGAAGGTGTTTTTACAAACTCTATCCGTTACAAAGTTCTTCACAAAAAATATGAGTTCTATATTGTGTGGTCTATGACCTATTAAATACATTCTATGATTTGAAAAAAATATTAACTATCCCTTTTCTTAATTAAATTTGTCTTCTAGGAAAAAGTCATCCATCATATTTTTCAACAAAAACAAAACAAAAATTCTTAAGTGGATATTTATTCTAACACATCCAAAATATTTCTTCCAAAACAAAAAATGAAATCATCCACCTTAAAAAATAATTATAGAAACAAGAAAACAAATTTCTAATAATCCACTAAAATATATTTTGAAACAAAATATTTCATAGAATAAATGGATAGCCCTCTATACAAAAAAATGTCATGACCCGTCCTTGGGGCACGTGTAGTGACTACCCCAAGTCCGCCTTCTATAGGCCAGGGGATGGAGACTGGCACAAAAGGCGTAAATCCCGATAAAAGGGAATTAATTGCCCTTATATAAGAAAAAAACACCACAGAGTATGAAAACTAAAGTAAACACTAAGTAAACTGAGTACAAAAGTAAGTGCTGAAAAGTCAATGGGCCAGAATACAAACCCAACTAAAAATACAGTAAAACATAAAAGAAGGTACAGTAGTAGTAAAGTAAATTAGAAACCACCAAGTCATCCTCTGGATATCCCAACTGAAGGGTGGATACAGATGGTCTCTTTAGCTCCTCGGGTTCGGTCATCCGCTCCATGTACGTCCCGCCTGATAGTCCAGCTCCGGTTACTGTCCCGCTCCGCAAGCCTCAACCACGATCATCATTGTCTGTCGCCTGCAACCAACACAATGTAGTGCGGGCATAGCCCATGCAGGGGTGAGTATACGATACTCAATAGGGACCTCGAGACCCCCAAAGGTCTCCCAGAATCCACAAAGGATAAGCCACTAAAGAAGGATACAAACGAGAAGTATCAACCAACAATACATTGGTATATGCCCATACATATACCAAAGTCATCATTTCCAGTTCGGCTCCAACTCACGATGCCATGTATAACCCAGTCCACACTGGAAAGCACAACCCAATACACAGAGGAAAGAAAGACAATCATATCGATGATAATGATTGAAGGTCAAGACTCAGCTCACATAGGTATACTACTCACGAAGAGGGGTGGATATGATAGATGTAGCCTCTGAATCATCTTCTTCACCGAACCCACGTAGGATCCATGTATAGAAGTCGTCGCTGCCGAACCCACGTAGGCTCCAAGTATAGTAACCATAGCTTCCAAACCCACGTTGGATCCAAGTACAGTCGTCATCACTACCATACCCAGAAAGGATCCATGTACAATCATCCTCGCTACCAAACCCATTTAGGATCCATGTACAGTCATCCTCGTCGATTCAGTCACAGCTAGCTCTAGGGTTCCCGCACAAAGCACGCTCGATTCCGGGAGGGTTTTCTCCACGAGCCAAGAGGGTAGATACATAAACTGTCATGAAGTCCATATTTGATGTATCACAATGTTCCATCTCGTCAATAAGAACTCAATGTGATAAACGGTGAGTCAATCGGACACTTGGTCTGAGAGTTATTGGCATTTTCGTCACAGGGCCCGGTTGGTTTTTATGTTAAAACCAAACCGACCGAACTCCAGCTGCGTCCAAACCTCAAGTAGAGTAATCCAAAAGAACCGGTCTCTGCTCCAAGGGCATGGTTGGTTTCAGGTTCGAACCAACTCATCCATACCCAAACTTTACCGAAAGCATGAGTGTAATCTACCAAAATGACTGTCTCAATCTAAGGATCCCAATGTAACTGACGGTGCGTCGATCAGAGGTGTGTATCCCAAGATATGGGCGCTTGACTGAACTTGGTCTGAAACTATGGGGTTTAAACCAGGTCTGACCTGGCCGGATACTCCCTTGGTGGGACCGAACCGGGTCGACCCGACCTGGGTCCGGGTCTGGACCATTTGGGCGCGGCTCGGCCTGGATGGCATGGCCCGGACCGGCTGGCGCGACCAAGACCGGGGGGGCGCGGCCTGCTGCCCGGCTCAGAAGCCGGTTTTGGCATGGCTCTCAACCGAGCGGGGTGCAAAAGGGGGTGTCTCCCCCTTGATTCTGAAACGGGAGACCCTAAGGGTTCCTCCCTATATGATGACTGGGTGTTTCAAACCCCCAGTTATTTTGGAAAATGGCCGGGCATTATGGACGGCCGGTTGAGATGCTGTGGGACCCGTGGGGGTCCCACCTCCCGGAGCGCTGGCGGTCGGTTTTCTGGACACCCCTGCTCGACCGTCGTGGCCCTTCATCGACCGGGGCAGCGCAATAGCGCCACGCCACTCCGCCGCGGCCCGCTTCAGCTACTTCCTCCCTCGGGTTCTCTGGCGCGGCGGGACGGCGCTGTGCACCACCGCCACGACCCACTCCGGCCGCATCCTTTTCATCCCCGCACGGTGCAACGACACCATGTCTCCTTCGCCTCGATCATCCATGTTGATAAATAATAATATGGGGAGGATAAATCGGTCGTGTTTGTGTGGTCCGATCTCCTCCCATTACGTTGGTAACATTCGGCCAAATTAATCTACGAAGAACGTTAAATTTAACATAAATGAAGATAACTCCTACCTCAATGATGTCGTTTTCCGGTGACACGGAAGATTGTGTCACGGGGTGAGGCTTCGAAGATGGCATTGGCGTGCGTCCAAGGAGGGGATGGCTTCTCACACTAGTTGTTAAGAGTGGAAGGAATGGCACGTCGTCTCTCCTTGTGGTGAAGGTGTTCTTCGTCGAAGGGTTGTCATTCTTCGCGGGAGGATGAAGTTCTTCAAAGGGACTTAGAACTCTCTCCCAAAATCCTCACACAACAACCGACAAAATAAAATAATGCCTCCCCTTATTTTATTATTTTTCCATACATTTCAAAAACTCAAAATTTAAAAACAAGTTCACTTAATTAAACATGAGTTATCTAATTAATTAGGTGTTATGTTGGAAAGTTTAATGAGGGGGAGAGAGAGATGTTACTCACATAAAGGGGGAGTTAGGGAGTTAGGGAATGTGAAGGTTTGGGCTCATGTGGTCCCCACCTCACGTTAATCCTCTCATGGGAAGTTAGCGACTAGTGGTTCCCAACCCAACTCCCACACCTAGTATTTACCCACTTAGAAAAAAGTAATAAAATTGTAACACAATTTTATTTTACTTTTTATTTAATGAACATTTTTTATCAACTCCTCCCGAGCAGACGCATCTTCGGTAAGGGTCCTCTTATTCAATTATCGGTGCTACGGTTCCATCGGTGCCCTCAGATTTCAATTCTGAGAACTGGTTCAATAGATAGAAAAACCCGCTCATTCGTTCACTGAACGTACCCAAGCTAAATTTCGGAAATTGATTCTGGACACACCGGGCCTCAGAATCAGGTTTCGTCAGAAATTGTGTACTCATAAAATCCCAATTAAATTAAGAATAAATTTTCCTTGATATTTACATGTATTTACATTACTCTCACCTCAGGGCTTCACTTCCTAGTAAAGATACATCATAAAATAGAGAAACAAATGGGGGTACTGTGTACACATCTGAGCCTCCCACTCCTATGTGCTCTCTTGGAGGTTCTTGTGCCTAATGCGCACAAGAGGAATCGACCATCCACATAGGACCCTCTCTTGTCGATCCTCAATCTCCACTAAGAACTCCACAAAATTTTCCCCGTCATTGATATCTATCTCCCCGTGATCAATGATATGTGTCAGGTCATGCACGTATCTCCTCAGCTAAGATATGTGGAAGACATCGTGCACCCGGTGCAACTAAGGTTGAAGAACCAGAAAATAAGCCACCTCTCCTATCCTGCTGTGTACCTGGAATGGTCCAATGTAGTGCGAAGATAACTTGTCACCCTGACCAAATATCCATAGTCCACGTTCAGGCGAGACCCGTAAGAAAACATGGTCTCCATCCTCAAACACTAATGGTCTCCGCCTCCTGTCAGAAGTTGACTTCTATCGGCTCTAAGAAGTCCTCATCCATTCCTGGATGATCTGTACCTTCTCTTTCATGGCCCGGACCATCTCTGGTCCTTCATGTGTTGACTCCCCGGGGTCTTTCCAGTAGAGAGGTGATCTGAAGCTCAATCGTACAATGCCTCGTATGGTGCCATCCTGATGGTGGAGTGGTAGCTTTTGTTGTACGCAAACTCCACCAAGGGTAGGTGATACTTCCAGCTGCGACCAAAGTCAAGGACACATGCATGGATCATGTCCTCGGGAGTCTGAATGGTCCTCTCAGTCTGGCCATTTGTCTAAGGGTGACAGGCGGTGCTCAGGCGTAGTTGTATCCCAAATGCCTCCTGCAATCCCTTCCAATGTCGGGAAGTAAAACGAGTGACTTGATCGGAGACGATAGACGATGGTAAACCGTGGAGCCATACAATCTCTTCAACGTAGAGGTGTCCCAAGTTCTCCACTGATCCCTAATCTATGATAGATAAGAAGTGGACTAACTTGGTGAGTTTGTCTAAGATCACCCAGATGTAGTCGTGTCCTCTAGAAGTACATGGAATCCCTATCAATAAATCCATAGATATCACATCCCACTTCCACTCTGGGACCTCTAAGGGTTGTACCAAGACTGCTGGTACCTGGTGCTCCGCCTTCACCTACTGACAGGTGAGGCACCGTGAAACGAACTCTGCCATAGCCTTCTTCATACCCGGCCACTAGTGCTATCATCTGAGGTCCTGGTACATCTTCGCTACTCCAGGATGTACCTCTAGAGGGGAAGTCGAAAACTCCCTCAGCACCTCCTCCTATAATGTAGCAGGTACCATGGTACGTCCTCTGAAAAGTACAAAGTGCTATCCTCCTATAGAAAATTTATCAGATTCCTACCCTGTGGAAATCTGAGCACGTCGCGTCTCACAGTCAATGTCCCCACGATGTGCCTCTCCTACCCGATGAAGTAGTGGAGGAGTGACTGTGAGTGACATTAGTACGGTTTCCCCATCTCTATCCACGAAGGATATCTGCAATGTGGATAGCTGCTCTGTCGCCTGTCCAGGTAGCTGAATTCCTGAGCTCCTACTGAGAGCATCAGCTATTATGTTCCCATTCCCAGGAGTATAGACTATCTCAAAGTGATAGTCCCGGAGGAACTCGAGTCATCGCCTTTGCCTTAGGACCAGGTCGTTCTTTGAGAAGATGTACCTGAGACTATGGTGGTCAGAATAGAGTGTAAAGTGCTCTCCCATCAGATAGTGTCACCACATCTTCAAGGTGAAGACCACGGTTGCTAACTCCAGGTCATGGGTAGCGTCATTCTACTCGTGCTGCCTCAATTATCGTAAACCGTAAGTGACCACTACCCGCTCCTGCATCAGGACACACCCGAGTCTAGTCCCTGATGCATCGCAGTAAACTACATACACTACACCCTCCTCCAGTAGCCTCATGATGGGAGCACTAGTCAATCTCTGTCCCAGCTCTTGGAAGCACTACTGACATCTATCTAACCAGACGAAGGGCTTCCCCTTCTTCATCAAAGCTAAAATTGGTGCTGCAAATCTGTAGAAGTCTGGCACAAATATCCAATAATACCCAGCCAGACCTAGGAAACTCCACACCTCTGTCACGCTCCTAGGTGGCTCCCAAGCTAGAACTGCCTCCATCTTTGAAGGATCCACCGCAACTCCCACCTCTAAGATGACGTTCCCCAAGAAGTGGACCTCTCAAATCTAGAACCGACACTTTGAGAGATTACCATAAATCTGGTGCTCTCAGATTGTGTCTAGTACAACCCGCAAGGGGTAGGCATACTCCTAATTAGTAGTCGAGTAAATCAATATGTCGTCGATGAAGACAATGACAAATTGATCGAGGTAAGGCTGGAAGATCCTGTTCATGAGACTCATGAACACTATTGGAGTGTTGGTTATGCCGAAAGGCATAACCAAGAACTTATAATGGCTATATCGACACATAAAGGCCATCTTCTGCACATCCTCATCTCGAACTCTGAGCAGATGACAGCCTGACCTGAGGTCAATCTTCGAGAACCATCGTACTCCCATGAGCTGATCGAAGAGGTCGTCAATCCTTGGAAGGGGATACATGTTATTCACGGTCACATGGTTTAGGAGATAGTAGTCGACACACATTATCAAGCTTCTGTCCGCCTTCTTGGAGAACAAAATCATGGAAGCCCACAGTGAAACACTGGGTCGGATGATTGCATTGCCCTACAAGTCCTCCAGCTGTAACCATAGCTCTCGAAGCTCAGTGGGAGCCATATGATATGCTGGAGTAGATATCGGGGTTGTACCTGGGTACAGGTCAATATAGAAGTCTACCTCTCTGTGAGGAGGTAGTCCTAGAACGTCGTCAGGAAAAACATTCACTTACTGATCCACCACAACAGGAAAACTCAGACTCCACACATCAATTGCTCCTAGGATGAGACTAGCCAACTGATGGGTGATCACCTGTACTATCCTATTTGTGAGTCCATCATGAGCTGCAAAGGCTCCCTTCTCAACGATGAAGGTGAACCTTCTCCCATCATTGCAGACACAGTGCACCTTGTGCCAAATACAGTCGATCTGAGCATGGACCGTAGATAACCAATTCATGCCCAAAATGACATCATAAGGCCTCGATTCCAGTTCAAGAAGATCCCTACCAATGCTCTCGCCTCCGGGAGTAAGCTCACACTACTAGCACCTATGCGTAATCATCGACTCTACTTCCGTAGGAGTCTCTATCCATAAGGATCGAGCCAACAGCTCCATCGAAATCTCCGAGCTCCGAACAAGGGTAGAGACAATGAAAGAATGCCTGGCTCTTGTGTCTATATGAACAACAACAAGGGTGGAGTAGACACAGATAGTACCTCGATTTATCTCAGGTGTGACATGGTCATAGGCCTCTACTTCCTGAAACTGAGCCTCCCTCTGCCCGCCAGCTCCCTGTGGTCGGGATGGACCTTCTGGTGGTGGTGGTGGTCGAGCCCCGAAGTGTCGTACACCACCTGCTGCTCGGGCAGCTCCTCTACCTCATCTGCATGCTCCCTGTGGACCGCCACAGTCGAACCTCTGCCTCTACCTAGGTGGTCCCTCAACCATTTTCTACTCCTCTGCATGGCGGGTCGGGCTGTCACGAGCCATGTGTCCCAGCCCACCGCATGCATAGCATTGTCTGCCTCTTGTTTGACTAGATCTGATGCGTGTTCCCCGCAACTCTAAACCAGTATCTTGAGGCTGTCCACCTGATGGTCTGGTCTGCTTGGAGCTCTACGACGTTTGTCTACTGCAGACTCCAGAAGACTCCGCTACGAGATACCTTGTGGTAGGTCTCGCTACTGGTGTAGGCTCGGCAAGAAATCTCTCCACAATAAGGGCTCGCTCCAGTACACATGCCTGCATCAGAATGCTATGGGAGATCATCTAAGACACTATCTCCTCTCTCAGTCCCTACTCAAAGGTCCGGGCCCAGAATAATGGGTCTCGTACCATGTCTGTGGAGTAGGGCGAGAGATCACTAAATCTCGCCATGTACTGGGCTACTGACATGATGCCATGCCATAGTTGTAGTAACTCCTAGATGTGCATAGCTTGGAGGGTGGCTGGAAAGAAATCCGAACAGAAGAGGCTCTCGAAGTCTGACCAAAGTAATGATTCTTCGTCATCCACCTGGAGCATCAGGATCCACCATCTTAATACTGCTCTGTGTAGGAGACTTGCCGAAAGGATCACCATGAGGTCAGCCGGTGTCCCTACTAATCTAAAGAACAAAACAACAGCCTCCAGCCAATCCTCGGCTGCCCAAGGGTCCGTCCTTCTATGGAACCTGGGCGGTCTATGATGCTGAAACTCATGTAGTGCACTCAGGAGACGTGCAATAGTAGCTGCTGGGGATGGTGGCATCAGTGGCTAGATAGGTAAAGGTACCTTCGGTGCCTCCACTGTAATGGGGCCCTGCACCAAGGCCTCATCACTCAGTGGGTTTCTGTCTCGCACAAATCTCGGAACCTTAGCTGGCTGTTGTCATGGGGCCATCCTGAAAATAAATAGGTGCACCACGGTTAATATAGTATACCTAGTGAGATAAAAAAATTTAATCACAAAGAAAACTTTTGAAAGACACATGCAATCAATGTTTTCGTGCATTGAGTCGGAAATCAGAAGTCAGGGTCCTCGTGTATGGATACATCGGTCGCCGCACCAAAACTGAACTCCCTGGACTGATAACCACACTCAATACCCTAAACACTATTGCTTCACAAAGAAGAAATTATCAGAGTCTTGTGTTCTGTGGTAGAACCGACTCCTCTGATACCAATTTGTCACGACCTATCCTCCGGGCCCGTGACGTGACTACCCCAAGCCTGCCTCCCATAGTCCCAGGGCTAGCGACTAGCACCAAAGGCATAAATCCTGATAAAAGGGAAGGCATTGACTTTATATAAGAAAACAAACACCAAAGAGTATTCAAGTTGATGTAAACACTAAGTAAACAGAGGACAAAAGTAAGTTTTGAAAATTAAATGGGCCAGAATATAAACCCAACTGAAAGTATAGTACAACTGAAAAGAATATATAGCAGTAGTAAAGTAAATCAGCTACCATCGAGTCTTCCTCTGGTTATCCCACATGAAGGGTGGATATAGATGGTCTCTTCATCTCCTTGGGTCTGGTCGTCCACTCCGTGTACGTCCCACCTGATAGTCCACCTCCGGGTACCGTCCCGCTATACAAGCTTCAACCACGATCAGCGTTGTCCGTCGTCTGCAACCAAGACATTGTAGTTCGGGCATAGCCCATGTAGGGGTGAGTATATGATACTCAGTAGGGACCCCGAGACCCCCGAATGTCTCCCTGAATACACAAAAGATAAACCACAAAATAAGGATACAAACATGATGTATCAACCAACAATACATAGGCATATTCCCATACATATACCTAAGTCATCATTTCCAGTTCGGCTCCAACCCACGAGCCCAAGTACAACCCAGTCCACACAGGAATGAACAACCCAATACACACCAGAAAGCAAGTCAATAATATCGATGATAATGATGGGAAGTCCAGACTCAGTTCACACAGGTATACTACTCACAAAGAGGGGTGGAGATGATAGATGTAGCCTCTTAATCATCTCCCCTATCGAACCCACGTAGGATCCAAGTATAGATGTTGTCACTGCCAAACCCACGTAGGATCCAAGTAGAGTAACCATTATTGCCGAACCCACATAGGATCCATGTATATTCCTCATCGATATAGAACCCATGGAGGATCCAAGTATAGCCGTCCTCGCTGCCAAACCCACATAGGATCCATGTACAGTTGTCCTCATCGTTGCGGTCGCATCCATCTCTAGGGTTCCTGCACACAGCAGGCTTGATTCCGGGAGGGTCTGCTCCACGAGACAAGGGGGTCGATACATCAACTGTCATGAAGTCCAGAGTTAATGTATCAAAAATTCCCTCTTGTCAATAGGAACTCAATGTGATAGACGGTGCGTCAATCAGACACCCGGTCTGAGAGTTATTGGTTTTTTCATCCCAGGGGCCCGATTGGTTTTTAAGTTAAAACCAACCCGACCATACTCCAGCTGCGTCCAAAACTCAAGAAGATTAATACAAAAGAATTGTCTCAATAAGATAAATTCAACGTGATCAACGGCACGTCATTCGGACGTCCAGTCGTTATGTTATAAGTGTTTCCGCTCCAAGGGTCCGGTTGGTTTCGAGTTCGAACCAACCCGGCCGTACCCAAAATTTACCGAAAGATTGAGTGTAATATACCCAACTGACCATCTCAAACCAAGGATCCCGATTAAACTAATGGTGCATTGATCAGAGGTTTCTTAGACAAAGATATGGGTGTTTGAACAAACCTCGTCTGAAACTAGGGGGTTTGGGCCCGGTCCGACCCGGCCTGATACCCCCTTGGTCAGCCCGAACCGGGTCGACTTGACTCGGGTCTAGGTCTGGCACATTTGGTCGCAGACCGGCCCATCTGGTGTGGCTCGTCCTGGCGGCATGTGGACCGGCCCGGCTAGGCGCGGCCCTGCCTGGCTCGGTAAAGGGCTGTGACTCGGCTTGCAGCCGAGCGGGGCGCAAAGGGGGGTGCCTCCCCCTTGATTATGAAACGGTGGACCCTAAGGGGTCCTCCCTATGTGCTGGATGGGGGTTTCAAACCCCCAATTTTTCTGGAAAATGGCCGGCCATAATGGCCGGCCGGTTGAGCCGCCGTGGGGGTCCCGCCTCCCCAAGAGTCGGTGGCTGGTTTTCTGGCCACCCCTGCTGGACCACTACGACCCTTCTTCGATCGGCGCAACATGACTGCACCGCACCCCTCTGTTGCGCTCCTCCACCGCAGTCTCCCTTGGGTTCTTTGGCACAGCGCGATGGCACCGCACACCACTGCTGCGGCCCACTCCGGTCGCGGTTCCTTCAGATTCACCGACACGGCACAACAGCGCCACACACCCCCACTTCGACCCACTCTAGCTGTGGTCCTCTTCTTCCAAGCACGGTGCAATGACATCGCACCACCTTCTCCTCGATCGTCAATGTTGATAAACAATAAAACGGGGAGGAGAAACCAGGCGTGTTTGTGCGGTCTGATCTCCTCCCGCTACGTTGGTAACATTCAGCCAAATTAATCAACAAAGGACATTAAATTGAACTTAAACGAAGATAACCCCTACATCAATGACGTCGTTTCCCAGTGACGCGGAAGATGGTGTTGCGGAGTGAGGTTTTGAAGACGGCGTTGACATGCGTCCAAGGAAGGAACGAAGTCTCACACTAGCTACGAAGAGAGGAAGGAATGGCACGCCGTCTCTCCTTGTGGTGATGGTGTTCTCCATCAAAGGGTGTTGTTCTTCGTGGGAGGATGAAGTTCTTCGAAGGGACTTATAACTCTCTCCCAGAATCCTCACACAACAACCAACAAAATAAAATAAGTCCTCCCATTATTTTACTATTTTTTCATGCATTTCAAAAACCCAAAATTCAAAAACAAGTTTACATAATTAATTAAACATGACTTTTCTAATTAATTGGTTGTTATGTTGGCAAGTTTAATGAGGGGGAGAGAGAGATAAGTTACATACATAAAGGGGGAGTTAAGGAGTTAGGGAATGTGAAGGGTTGGGCTCGTGTGAGGCCCACCTCACCTTAATCCTCTCATGGAAAGTTGTTAACTAGTGGATCCCACCCCAACACCCACATCTAGGATCTAACCACGTAGAAAAATGAAATAAAATTGTAACACAATTTTATTTTTCTTTTAATTTAATCCAAATTTTTTATCAACTCTTCCTGAGCAGACGCATCTTCGGTAAAGGTCCTCTTAAGCAATTACCGGTGCAGCGGTTCCATCAGTACCCTGGGATTTCAATTCCAAGAAAAGGTTCAAAAGATATAAAAACTCACTCGTTCGTTCACTGAACGTAGCCAACCTAAATTTCAGAAATTGATTCTGGGCACACCGGGCCTCGGAATTAGGTGCCGTCAGAAAAATCATACTCATAAAATCCCAATGAAACTAAGAAAAAAATTACCTTAAAATTTATGGGTCTTTATAAAAAATATATAAAATTACCAATAAAAACCAATAAATAATTTAAATGCCACATCAAATTAACTATAATATCATAAAACATTAAGAATCATCATCAATTAAACTCCAATAAGTGATAATTCACCTTCTGAAAGATTCATGATTCAAAATATATCATCAAAAAATATAAAATGAAATTTAATACCATTTTCTATTTTAGAATCGCCTTTCGAAACATCCACATGGGCTATACATTTTTTTGATGAAAGAGTGGGATAGTTGGGTAGCTCTAGATCTTCCACCATAATCAACCAAAAATAATTATAGGTCAAAAATATATTGAAAATATTAGGAATTAAAATATTACTTAAATATTGTACACATCAAACCAATTGAGAATAAAGTAAAAAATTATTAAATGATCTTAGACAACCCATGGAAATTCGAGGATACCAATGGAAAAGAGATACAAAGTCTCTCTAGTGAACCTAAATATAAATTTGTTATCACTCTAATATCATTCAATTTTAGACTCATAGAAAATAAAATTAGTTTTGTTAAATAACATTATCCCCTTTACATGATTTGGTATTTTATACAATTTTTAATGAACCTACGATGGCTTCCACTTGGATCAGTCCACTATTTATATGAAGCATGGTCCTAATACCATTGACGTATAAACTAAATCTTATTAACACACATGAAAATAATATCACCCAGAATGAAAAATAAAATCATAGTATTTTTTCCATTATATTCAATTATAGTCCAATTGTATGTCATACTTCCATAAAAATGGGGAAAATAAACAATTTTTGCCATTTAAAAAATTAAAATCAAATGCAATAACATAATTTATCTACAAATACCTCACAAAAAACCCTTTTAATAAAAACCAATAATTCCCCATATATAATATTCAACTTATTATGGAAAATAAATATAAAAAATCGAAGTATCCTGTAGTGCCCAAATTGCACCATCTGACAAAGAGAACTAAATAAAAACAAAATAACCAGCTAATATCAATAAGAAAATAGTTCACCAACAAAACCTGAAAAAATGAATCCAATATGAGTTATTAAAAGATTATAAAAACATAAAACCAATGAAAAATATACATTAACATAAAATCTAAATATGCATGCAATGAAAAAACAACCCTTATATTGCCTTCAAATAAAAGCTTCTATTTGAGATAGTTTGAAGTAAATTGTTTAAATATTTTTTTTGTAATATGGGTAATGCATCAAAAATTTAACAACAAATTTTTTTAAAATTAATAATTTTACTTTTTAAAACACACATGAAACAGTCTATTTTACATAAGCATTATGAAAACCATTCATAAATACACTCACTAGGTAAATGATTTCATTTTTTCTAAACACTCCTTCAAAACGTTCTCATAAATAAATTTTTTTTAAAAAGCACATTAAATAAAAAAATAGATCAATTTTAATTCACCATAAACCCATTTATAAAAATACGAAGAATAAAAAAATCATATAAAGGTGATACTGGCATCAAATAAGAAGAAGATATACATGAAATTTAAGGATCCCCAACATTAATAACTATCCAATTAATAGGTATCTTGGTCTCTACCATAGGTACTAATGTGAGATAGAACTAAACCATTCCAAACTAGAACTAACTATCCACTTATTTTTCATCCTAACATAGTCCACTAAACTACGTTACACCCTACCAAGAATTAAGATCCCACTCCAATATTGGTATCATGTAACTAAGAGATACTCAAAGCCTAAAATATCTTAATGTGACATAAATATATAATTCCCTCTTATTTACTTAAGTTCCCATGAATAATGTAAATGTGGACATGATTAGAAATTTATAATCAATAATATAAAGACCTATATTAATTAATAATAACTCTGTCTAACAAAAAGTTTCCTAATAATAAATAACCCTTTTTAGCAATCATGTTGGAACCATATGCATCAACCACTACCCATAAAGAAGTCCAGGTACCCACAATGATATAGAGTATATTATAAATATTCTATGAGGTACTTAATAAAACTATCATTTAATGTTAAGTAACCATTTTTAAAAAATTACACTACCACAAAACTGGGCAACGCCAGCGCCACCCCTTTATCAGCGCCAATGAAAAAGCGCTGATTAGGGGGGGGCCTTTATCAGCGCTCCAAAAAGCGCTGATAAAGGGTCGACTTCAAAAAATAAATTAAAAAATAAACTAATATATAAATATAGTTATATGGTTATATTGATATAAATATAATATATAATTTTTAAATATATTTTAGTTAAGTATAAATGTACATTTACACTTAATATAGTTAATATATAAGATATTTAGTGAAAATGGATTCATAAAATATTTAAAAAATATTCTTAATTAATAATTTGATAATTATTATGGAGTAATAGTCATTTAATAACAATTTGATGAATAAAAAATTAAAATAAATTAAAAAAAGATCCAAAATATGTTGAAAACACAACTCAAACTTCAAACGGCCATAACTTTTGATCTGGGTGTCCCTTTGCGCTCTACCACATATCAAATCAAAACCTACGACAAACTCTACATCGCTATGATTGGGGGGGATCTCGGGTCAAACATTTTTGGAGGTCAAAAAAGGCCTAGAAGGCCTCCAAAACTGAGTTTTTAGTCGGGGTACCCAGATTTTTTAACATTTTGTGGATTTTCAGCCTCGTTTAAGGGGGTATTATTGGATTTTTTTCGGTGGGGACTGAATTTATTCCATGTTATTACATTCATATTGATATTATGTCTTTAAAATTTTATCGTTTTTTATAATGCACTGGTATTTATAATCAAATATATAACTATATGTACATATTTTTTATATATTCACACCTAAAAATTAAATTTTTTAAATAAATAATTAAACATATTTACATATAAAATATACTAGCTTTATCTAAATAATAACTAATATCCATTTTATTTAAAATACCAATATATTAATATTTTTATAACTAGTATATATTAATATAACTATATATATATTAATATAACTATATATATATATTAATATAACTATATATATATTAATAAAAATATATATATTAATATAAATGTATATTACTGTATAAATAAATATAATGAAATATATATATATAAATAAATAGATATATCATGAATAAGATAAAAAATCAATATAGGGTAGTGGAAAATGCTGAAGGTGCACATGCGGGAGGTCTCAAGATTAAATCTGGGTGGAGGAAAGGGCATGCGCGCAAGGGTAGTTTAAAGGTCTAGCGCTGATAAAGGGTGTAGGAGGTGCGGGTGGGCGCTGGATGTGTGGGAAATTAGTGATAAAGGAGGGATCAAGCACTGTAAAAATACCCCCCCGCCCACGAGATTGGTATTATTTTTTTATTTTTTTATTTTTTTATTTTTTATTTTTTTAATTTTTTTTTATCAGCGCTAAAAAAAGTGCTGATAAAATGGGTCTTTATCAGTGCTTTTTGGAGTGCTGATAAAGGGGACCCCCCCCCCCCTTATCTTCTTTGGCATTATCAACGCTTTTTCTAGCACTGTTAATGACCATTTTGGCACTGATAAAAGACATATTTGTAGTAGTGTTAGAATTCTCTTTAAAATCATTCATCAAATTCAACCCCATAAACCCAAAATTATAATCATTTTTAAAAATTAACCACATTCAATAAAAACCAATATATATTCCAAGGTATTACCTATTTTAAAAAAAATTATAATAAATTTTTATTTTATACATTTCCATCCAAAAATGTGTCAAAGGCCATCTAACATCACCTACCATTAAAAATAACCCCGTGAAGTACATTATATATTATATATCCATAAACGTATCATCAATTCAGGGAATTTAAAGTATCACATGGAATGTAAAGTAAAACATTTTATCCAACTAATAATTCACTAGTAAGATCCCAAAACATTTAAAAATCTTATAATTCCTTCAAAAACAATATTGTGAAATGTTTCAAACACATGATGTGCATGATTTATTAATACATACATTTAACATGTTCCATGTAAATAATTCTTCAACATATAAATGAAAATAAGGTATAAATTTATGTTCCATTAAAATATTCCATAAACTATTTTTATACTCTAATTTGATATCAAAAACATATTGTTAAATAAAGAAAAAAATGTTACCTAAATTCAATGTTTAACACAATGGGAAACCTTCCTCTAATTGATGGAAAATAGAATCAATAATTAAATAAATATAAACAAGGCAATACAGATTTGTCTCACACCACATAAATTAAGATATCATAATGTAAATAAAAACTAATTTCACTAGGTTTTGACCAAGAAACAGAACAATTATGTGTGATGAAAAAAACATGAGGATACAAGAGGGGAGAGAAACAAAATATAGAAGGTGAGTCCCTAACATGATGATATAAGCAAAAACAATTCTAAAACCACAAGGAATCACCATGGAGCAGGATGTGTTGATGGGGAAAGAGTAAAATAAGAGGGGGGAAGTGTGTCTTAGAATATTATAAGGAATGTGGGGGAGAAAAGAAGAATTTTGGACTTAACAATTGGAAGGGGAAAACAACATATTATAGAAAAATAAAATCCTAGGTGATATTTGTGATTTGAACATAGGTTTTATGAAATAATTCACCAATTATGAGAGGATATGGGAAATACAAAGAAATATCACATAATGTTTTGGAGTGACCTGAATGGATAGACATGCCATTCATGGACATTAATACCCATACTATCTAAAATGTTGATGGACATTATGAGTTGTCCCAAAATTACACATAATTGTATGAGATAATGATGTGATATTCAAAAAGTTCCCAAATAATGAAATTTCTATTGTTTTTTTCAAAAAATTAAATAAAATACCTTATAATAGTATTATATAATATATAATAAAATTTATCATTTTAATGTGGTAATAATATGGTATCAATACAAGAAAATTAATTAAAGGGGGGGGAAATGTCAATACATAAAATAATAATAATATATTTCCAGTATTTTTTATTACAAATTTATGTTGGGAATGTGATATGAACAAATAAGCCTCAAATAAAAAATGGAATCCTCCATTATAGAAAAACTAAATTAGTCCAATTATCTCAGGAGTAAAGAAGAATATATAAGTATTGAATAGGGATAAATAATCAATGAGTAAACAAAAAATAGATTCAATTAAGGATTGGTGTGTTGGTGTTCATAAAATAAATCCATAAAATTGAATGAGAAATTTATTTTTAAATCATATATTGATTCATTGGGAAAATCTCATGAAAAATAAAATTCTAAATTCATTACAGAGTTTCAAGTGGAGTTTAAATTATCGATAATATATATAAATAAAGTATATTATTAATGGTGTAAAATTATTTGATTACTATAGTGAATCTCAAAACTAAATACTATTAGTTAATGTCTCATAAATTAAAAGTTTTTTCAGCTGAAAATTTCTTGATATAAAAAGAATTTCTGAAGAAAAAAATATTATATGAAAGATATTGATGAATGATCCAATATAGTGTAGATTTATTTTAATCATACTAACAATCTGGGATACTAACTTATAGTACCATTAACTATCATTTTTATACAATATGATTGAAAATAAGTTGTATAAGTGGTTTAAAAATTAAAGAAAATGAGTATATCAACCCAAAAGTTTAATTAACCAATTCCTATAACAAATTATTATACTAAAATATTTATGATCAGTGTAGTATAGATGGTAAATAAAAATGATGATATCCCCAAAGATAAATCCATTATGATATATAATGATAGTAATGTTAAAAAATTAAAATTAATTACCGGATCTCAAATTTGGATACACAACAACTAATATATGTTGAATAATCTATTTACTACCAAAAGAGATTATAAAATTATAGAAACTAATAGTATTATGGATTGTATGGTAAAAATAATTATATGTTTGGTATAGTTTTCTCTCACATAAATTAATAGATATTATGACAAAATTGTTTTTTGACATAAAGATCTTATAACCTAAAAAAGGAATGATAAAAAAAGATACAATTGTATAATAACTTTGATTAAATTGAGGAAACTTGTTATAGGTGTGATCAAAGTGTACCCACATCATACATGTTTCACCCAATTATATTATAGTAGCTGAATCAAAATAAAAAATCTTAATCTATCATGAGATGTTGTAATAAATGGTAAGAAATGATAGATAAGGTCACCTATAATATCACATATGTAGAGAAAACAAGGATACATGATAGTGATTTCAGACCCCAAAAAATGAAAACAATAGTATCATAAAATACATATAAAACTGTAAAAGTTGATTTGATACATTTGAGGAAAATAGATCACTAAATATGAAATTTTTTTAATTTACCATTATTTTTAATATTTAATTTAGATATCTTTTGTATATTGATGGGATGTAAAATAACTTATTATGTGTCACTCATATATTTATCAATGGTGATGAGGTGTTCCTTCTTATCTAATGCATGTTTCATTCAGTTAATAAATGATAAAACATTTATAAATAAGCAACAATGAATAATTTTGAATCTATTTCAAATATTCGATGATCAAGACACATAGAATAATTGATAGATATATGATATGTATGTAGAGACTTATGAATTTAGGGTAAAAGAACATGACTAATATTATAAAGAATAAGGTTTTGATAAATCAATAATAGAAAAATCATTAAAGCTTAAAATATATGCTTAAATTACCTAGATAAAAAATTGTGGATAAGATCCACAGGCTAGTGTAGATCAATATATATAATATTCTTGAGTTGATACACTCAAATGTGTGCAGTTCAATGAGGTTATAATAAAAAAAATGAATGATCTATCATATATATTGTTTGAATTATACTACTATGACTTATATATTTATTATATTGAGAAAATGTACAATCCCGATATATTTAAATAAATTTATATGAGTGCAAAGAATAAAATGTGATCTACTATAAAATGATTTGACTCTGAAAATTAATCTTGAAGTGGCCTTGGGGATTTTGTGATTCTAATTATTCATTTTCATCAACATTCATTTTACGAGGAGTAGTTCAATGTATAAGTTGATATAGTGGGTGATAGATTAAATAGTCCACCCATTATATGGATCATGAAGGAGATTTCCATAATATATGGGTAAAGAATGTTTCATGGTCCTTTCTTGGAATATCTTGATGGAATAATTTTGAAGTAACCAAAAATAATAATATTAGTAGATGAGATAAACAACATTGATGAACATGAGATGTAATGATGGATGATTTCTAGTATTTTATATCATAGTTTTTATTATAGTAAGAGCTATATATGTTGAACTTCTTGATGGGATTATATTTCTGTCTGGAATGGATAGCTAATATGATATTTTTATGACCAATCAGTTTGGTGAAATCCATAAAAATATGGACTTGTAGATCTATGCATAAATAAATGTTTAGAATACATCGGTGATGGTATTACAGTGGAATGAGGTTATAAGAAGTATCTTTTTTATGATACTCAAGGATTAATAAATTCTCAAAATATCATTTGAATGAGTTATTGATATTTTTTAGTAATACTGCATACCCTAATTAGAGATTTCATGTTTTTATGAATGATTGATAATGCAACCGGCTGTTTAAATGAGCCTTGGATTTTTCTAATAGAATTATGATTTCATTTAATAATTTCATGGTCAATCATCTAACTGTGGTTGATCCACTAACTAATTATCTGTTAATAGATTATCTATGATTTTTATCTCTCTAAATAAGAGTCTTATGGTTTATTTACATCTTTGAGGTCAGTAAATTTTATCAATGGTTATTCATTGTAGATGCATCCATAGTAAATTTATAATTCATACGATTTTTCCACAAATTTTATCCTCACACTATGTTATTTAATTATGTAATTTATTTTCATTTGGTCAATTTTTTACTTCTTAATCATAATCTATCCATCCATTTAACTTCATAGTTGATCCAATACTTAGTGAAAAATCATAAAAAAATTTATGCAGAAAATGAAGAATTTCATATTAAATTATATGAATATTAAAAAAATTCAGATGATTCAAGAGACATTTATCAATGATTAAAACATCATTGAATGCATGTGATATATTATTCACATTTGTGTTCCCCAATCATAAAATATTGTTCAATGAAGAAAAAATATGGGAAATTTAGTTTTTAAATAAATCCTGAAATTTTGGAATGAAGTACAGATATATTTTTTTATGTTGGAAATATTCCAAAAATATCCAAATATATTTATTTTATTATGAGTCATGATTAATTATTTTGTTAAATAATGATGTTATATAATTTAAATAAGATCATTGTTTCTTATATTTTTATATTTAAATGAAATATTTTGAAATATATCATTACTGATTAAAGATGAAAAAAACTATGATGATTTCTATATTTTACAATAATTATCTAAATATCATTGTGTGTTGTGGCCCATGCATTGGTCAAAGATGAGACTACTGAAAATGTTTTTATATTTGAAAGTAAATTGAATTTTAATGCTTGTATTACTATTCCATGAATATCTCATGCTATAAAAAGATAAACCAAACAGCATATGAAATTATTTATTATCATTATGTAGTTTTGGAGATTAAATTATTGTTAGGGAGAATATTTTGTGAAAAAGAAATGAATGATTTGATCATTATATATATTTCATATTACTTTTCATGCTAGGGAAGAAATTAAGTATACTTTTTTAGGAATAAGATGATTAAGTTTAACTTTATCAATTAAAATAACAATATTAGTGACTCTTGAGTTATAATAGAAGATGATGGATTACTCTATAAAATGTTATTTTATGTAGGAAAAATGAGAAAAGAAAATTTAATTATACTCTAAAGGTTCTATTATTATTCCCCAAAAGAAAATGAGTGAATTTAAAGAGAATAATGAGACAGTGGAGGAATTCCAAGAAATAAAAGTTTGAGAAATTAATTTGGTTCATGGGACTTAGATGATTTTCTAAGGATATTTATATTTTTAAAAGAAAATAAATATTCATTTTAACCTGTATAGAAAAATAAAAACATAGAGAGTGTAAAATGGGTTCTGAGTTATAGATTTGAGACTAGGAGTTAGTGGGTTGTATGATGAAAAGTATTTTAGATCACTCTTATGGTAGAAGTATGGAAAGAACCAAAATTTATTTTATTAAAGATAACCATCCAAGAATAAAATATTAAAAAGAATATAATTTCAACCACAATTAAGTGATAAGTGTTTTGAAGTTGAGAAGAATATTAAAGAAAAAAAGGAGGAGATGACATGATATGCGTGGTATAATTAATATCTATCAATTGTTTTATTTAATGAATATTTCTTATGTTTAAATATAATATGACCTCATCTAGTTAATGAAGCTAGTGAACATGATTTGAAGATGTCCTATGAAAATGTTGTATAATATGCGACTAATATTGAAATTGTATTCATAAAGAATATTTTGAGTTCAAATACATTATTGGGAGTGAAAGGGGATCAGATAAATATGGTGTACTTATTTGAAATTCTATAATGTATACAATATTAAAATTAAAATCCATTTTATATTGTTAAAATATTAATATTAAGTTACTGAAAATAGGGGTTAAATTCCAAATGTGTGTAATAACCCAGATCTTTTTTTAGGTATGTTTTTCTCTTTTCTGGTGTTATTAAGAAAAAGTTGAATTTCTAGAAATTTTTGAAGTGCACACCATGTGCTCTTTTTCCACATGTAGCCATGTTCTGGTTGTGTAACGGCCAAGAACACAGTCGTGTGTGGTGACCTGGACACCGCCTAATGCGGGGGCCGATTAAGGCAAGTACACGCCCTGTACTTATAATGTACACGCCATGTACTTTCTTTTTATTTAATTAAATGGACCGAGGTCATGTCTAATTGGAAGAAGTGTCTTTTTATTCACCTTCTTCGACTAAGAGTGTATTTACGATGTTGATCTTTCCCCAAGCCCCCGACTGAGCATCCGTTCTCCGAATCGAACTCTATCGGTTGTGTTGAAGTCTCATCTGTGAGTTCTCCCTTCTTCTTGAACCTTGTTTCCTGATTCCCCATTTTTCAAGAGTCATCATCAGTTGAATGTTTTTAAAATTTTTGTAGATCTATGTTGTTTTAGTTTGATTCAAGTCCTAGGGTTCACGTATATCGATCATACAACATTGAGGTAGGTGTTTTGTGCCTTTCTTTAGATTGTCATTGAGTTATATGTGCAAAAGTGCCAATACCCTTGTATGGGGTATTGCGTGTTTATGGTTCTAGCATTTTCAATTTCCTTGAATGCATGTATACTTGAGTAGAGGTCAATTGAATGTGAATTGGGTAATTTTCTATGCTTTAGAAGTGATTTCCCATGCAAGTTTTGTTTATGATCGTTTGTCTCTCTTAGCCTGTTAGGCTTTTGTGCTTTACATTCCTAGTGCTGATAGGATAGAGTGATATTTTTATCTAACATGCTATGATTTGTTGTAGTTTTATTGCCAAGTAGTTCTTGAGGGTTAATTTGGAAGCTAATTATCATTTGTGCACAATTTCTTTTCATGGGGATGCGGGAACCTAGTGTTGTGAGACAACAGGGGAAATTGACATTGAGGGCTTTCCCATAGTGTTTGTTATAATTATTGTTCTGCGAGACCATAGGGGGGATTGGCATTGACTACTCTCTCAGAGGGTCTATAGTTACATTATGAGGACACAAGAGGAATTGACATTAAGTGCTTCCTCAGAGTGCATGCATTTTACAATTAACAGACTATAGGGGGAATTGATGATGAGTGCTTCATTAGAGAGTCATTGTTATATCTTCTCTTGTATGGAATAACATAAGGGTAAGGCTGTGAGAACTACCTAGAGGGTTGCCTGCAATTATTTTTGGTTGATTAAATAGTTAACACTAAATTTTTGTAAATGCAACTATATGATTGTTTACTTTTGAGTACTTCCTTATTTACTACCTCTTTGCTTATTTCCTACCATATATATATTCACTGACTATTAGACATATATATTTTTGAGGATACTATTTGGGATTAGTCTCATATCCTATTTGGGTTATGTTTTTGGCCCAAATAGATTTTATTGTTGTATGTATAGACAAGGGAAAGCGCCATTCTACTTCAGGTACTTGATTGCCGAGGAGTTGGAGGGTAGGGGGCCAAGCTAAGTGAGGCTTGTGATGCTGTTGGAGTTTATCTATTTTCTTTTGTACTTGAGTTATTTTGGTATTCCATCATTGTGCATTGTTTGGCTTCTTTCCTTGACATTATATCATGCATCATTTATATAAATGTGCTTGAGTTGTTTATTGCCTCATTCTTCCGTTGTTTACTGTGTATGGTATTATACTTTTCCTGCTACTGATATCTATTTAATTCCGCTGTGTTACATTGACAATGAGGGCATAGTTTCTCCACTATCACAACCAAGGTCCTCACTACTAGTCAGCTGCCTATGTTGTTCAGGGAAATTTTATTGAGGCCATGTGATCAACCGGTCACAGGTAGCCTTTGGGCGACTCCAGGAACCGGGATGTTACAAAGTGGTTTCTGAGAAAATATTTTCTTCTCGACATACTATTTGTAACCTATAGTTAGGGATAGGAAGAAGTAGGTAATTGGTAAAAATTTGGGCCTGGTAGTAGCGTACCCATATACCGGGAAAATCCAATCTACCTCGTTATTACAATTTTCTGGTTTTTTAATTTTATAGTTGATTTGATTTCACCGTTTCGTGATTCAAATGTATTGTGTTGTTATCATTGATATTATCAAGGTTCTATTTCTATTTCAACCCGATGAGATGAGGGTATGCCATCTCATGCAACATATAGTAACTTGTTCGAAATCAAATGTCTTGAATTCTTTCCATGCCATTTAGGGTGCATTGGTGATTACATGTTGTTGTGATAGGTGATGTGCTGTATATGCATGATGTTGTGATAGATGCTTTGATAAGAATACCGAATGTTTGACAGAGTATGAAAATTGTGAGAAGATTTGTTTGAATAAATTCCAAACATCAGTTCTGCAGGTGTTATAGGCCCTCATGGAACTCAATTTGGTGGATCATTGCCTTTTTTCCCTTGTGTATGACATGTATAAGAAACCAAGATATGATTCACAGGGAATATGGGACCTCACGAATCAGAATTTTGAACATTAATGTTCGTTTAATTATTTTTCCGGGTTCTGGAGTAGTTTATGAGGCTTACTGTCTAGAAAACCCCAGAATACATGGCAAGTAACATTGGAGACACTTGTCATGTGTTCTTTTGTTCTGGAAGAAAATGTTTCTCTTAAGTACACATCGTGTAGTCTATAAACCTGTTACTGACCATGTGGGCCAAAACATGGGGTTGGGAAATCTATGTATAACATGTTTTGTGTCGATTCTACACATTATGTTGTGTAGACCATGTGTGCACCCATGTGACTAACAACACGGCTAGATAAAACATAAGTAATACCCAATGTGTCAATATTCAACACGTCATGTAGTTTAAACCATTGTTTCGGCCGTGTAGAGAACAACATGGGTTGGTGAAACCGTTCTAGTACATGTCGTGTCTGGAACAAATGCACCGTGTAGAGTGAGCTATGTAACTGGTCGTGTAACTAACTTCACATGCTGATGAAGTTCATCTAGTACACGCTATTTCTAGAATTAACACATCATGTAGTCTAGTTCTAGAAGAACTGTGTGGCTTAGTCATGTAAGAGAACCTGAGCAAGGGAAGAGGATTCACGTACACCCCATGTGATAGGACAACACGCTATGTGTATGGGGTGTTACATGACCAGTTTTGGTAGAGGTACACATCCATGTGAAGTATTAAGGGAACATGTTGTGTAATCATTACACATGTCATGTATCCATGTTTTAAAAAACATGAATTCTTTCATTCTCATGTTCCCTTATTAAACATCTCGTTTTTATTCATTGATAATATTAATCTAAGGTGTCCACCTGACCTTTCAGATTCATGCCAACGAGATGTCCTCCAGTTTTCTGCCAGTTATAGGGGAGTGATCAGACATCCGATATGGCTGATCAGGGACTACCAGTAGATCCTTGAGTTTTTCTAGTCTTGGCACCAGCCATCATTCCAGACATAGGTGATGAAGCACAGTTTCGAGGGTATTTATGAGGTTCATGAAGTCCATCCGTGGAGTACTCATCTTTCCCCTTCTAAGGAAGAGTTGACGTAGGTCTTTCAGCAGCAACATCCTCCCACCTTTACAGGGGAAGAAGGACCTCTGGCTACAAAGTCATGGTTATAATCCATGCTTTCTATCATTGAGCATCTGGATACGCCTCCATAAAGGAGGGTGAAGCTTTCTATGGAAATTCTTAAGGATTCCTTCAATAGGTGGTGGGATGTGATCTCATTGGCGGGATGCCAGCAGGTCATGGCTAGGGATGAGTTCCAGTATGTCTTCTTTGAATTTTTCTGCCTGGAGATATTGAGGGTTGATCGAGCCTGAGATTTCATAAGCTTTTATCAAGGTACTCATTCTGTCATGGAGTATATCTCTCACTTCACAGTGCTATAACACATTACACCCTTTTATGGGGGAGAAGATTTGTTCCTTACATAGATGTTTGAGTATGGCCACAGGTAGGACATTCAGGCTTAGGTAAAAATCATCATGATGACATCGATATCCTCTATATTCAACCATGCACTAATCACGGAGTGAAACTTGAGTGATTCTTGAATAGTGAGCTAGGGCAGTTCCACATCTTGAGTTAGTGCTTCTCCAACTAACAGTAGGAAGCACCAGATGGAGTCTTCATGTGGAGATCCGAGGAGGCAAGGCACTTCTTTTTGGTATCCAGGTGGTGTGCTACCAGTGCAGAAAGAGAGGTCATACAAGGCCACATTGTCTGAGAGGCCCATGGGAGTGCTGATCATGTGGCTATATGGGCCATCTTCAACGGTTCTGTCAGTTCTTCTCACCAGAAACTTGTCCCAGGGCTTCTTCTATGACTCATCGTTCAGGAGAAACACCACCAGTTTCTCAACAATCTGGGAACTGGAGTTCTTTCGGTCGTCTGGTCCAAGGTGTAGGTCATGGTCATGGTGGTCAGTCATGAGAATTTCAGAAATAACATGATGGATCAACTCAGAGTGGTCAGGTTGGGTCATATGGCCGCAATACAAGTCAGAATTTTTCTGTGGATCATATCCAGCAGGAGAAGGATCTCAGACCCTCTACAGTCGATGTATGATCCTAATTGCCTCAATTTTAGCTTCTAGTCTTTTTTATACTGGGTATTCCCATAGCTTTATATATTTTTCTATTGTAGAGATCCTTGGGATCTGTATCTTTTCTTATATTGATTTCATGAACCTAGACACTCTATTGGGGACAATAATGGTTACTATACATTAGTGAAAGGAGTTCCCTCTTGAGTTTGGTGGGTGTCACTTCATATGGGAACTTTATGTCTTAGAGATTGCAGGCTTTGATGTCATTATTATAATGGATTGGTTAGTTCCCTTCGTGGTAGTTGTCGATTTTTATTGTTGTAGGGTGAGTTTCACATCACCAGAGGGAAAATCGTTTCTTCATTAGGGAGAATGGGATGTCCAATCAAGAAGAACAGGAACTAAACATCATGGGTTGAAAGGAGTTATAGCCCAAACTGCTAGTCTTTATCTGGATGACAAGGGGACTTCACAGTTGTACTTTCCTCCAGTGGTGGATTGTTTCAGGGATTTCTTTCCAGAGGAATTTTTCGGATTGCCTCCAGAGAAATAGGTGGAATTTTCTACTAAGATTGTGCCCAGAGTGGAACCGATGTGTATTCCCCCTTATAGGATGGATACACCATTGTTTCAGGAGCTCAGGAAGCGGTTGTAGGAGTTGTGGGAAAAGGGTTACATCTGACCCAATACTTCTCCTTAGGGTCTGCCTGTCATGTTTGCAAAGAAGGTGGATGGTACCTTCATGAATTATGTGGATTATCAAAATTTGAACCATTTGATGGTCAAGAACTGATATCCCTTGATAAGGATCGATTATTTTTTTAATCATCTTTGGGGAGCCCGGGTTTTCTCAAAGATTTACTTGAGGTCTGGTTACCATCAGTTGCGCGTTATACCATCAGATGTACCACTTACAACTGTCCAGAGTTGGTATGGTCTATATGAGTATGTGGTTATGATGTTCGGTCTCAAGAATGTGCCAACAGTTTTCATAGAACTTTTGAACCTATTGTTCCATCCATACTTGTATTCTTTCGGGGTAGTTTTCTTTGATGATATCTTGGTGTACTCTCACACTCGACATGAACATGACACACTTCTAAAGATTGTTTTGAGTACACTAAGAGAGAATCAGTTATATTATAAGATATGCAAATTCCACTTTTGGAAGCACCAAATTCACTTCTTGGGTCATGTTATCTCAGAGACATGAGTATCGGTAGACCTAGACAAAGTGAGAGCAGTTGATTCATAGAAGCAACCAAAGAACGTCTTTGGGGTTCGGAGTTTTCTAGGGCTAGTTGGATACAACACTTGTTTCATAAATGAATTTTCATGCTTAGTAGTGATACTAACATGACTGAACAAGAAGGGTGAAAAGTACATATTGTCAGATTATTATGAGTCATCCTTTCAAGAGATGATGGGGATGATGACTTCACCAACGATACTAGTTTTTCTAGAGGTGGGAAAGAGCTATATTGTTTACTGTGATGTTTTATATATCAGGATGGGAGCAATGATTATGTAGGGATAAGGGGTTGTTGCTTATAGTTATTGTTAATTGGGGCCAAATGAGAGGAATTACATAATGCACGATCTCGAGCTGGCTACATTTGTTCGTCTTTTATGTTGTTGGAGACAACACCTAATGGGAGAGCATTTTGTGGTTATCACCGACCAAAAATTTCTCAAGTATATCTTAACTCAGTGTGACCTAAATTTGAGACAGCGAAGGTAGGTTGAGTACCTTCAGTTCATTGTCTCTGATATTGCCAACACGCTTGAGAAAGGAAACATTGTGGCTGATGCATTGCGTATGTGGACTCAGATACATGTAGTTTAAGAGGCTAGTAGTGAGTGGCAACTTAAGTATCTATTCTATGAGATGCATTTGGAGGTGTGCAACAGATAGGGGTAGTTGATTTTTTCTTATCATCATCATTGTTATGTATTTATTCAAGGGAGAATACAAGAGAACAAAAGATTTAGGACATGAAACACCGGACTATGGGGGTCTAAAATAATGGAGACCTAGGGCATCGCTGCAAATTAATTTCACCCCCTCCGGCTTCAAGGAGATGGCATTGGGTAGGCAGGTGACATCGGAACCATGGATGGAAAGGGAGACCAAATAATCTGTGACTTTATTCCCCTCTCTCCATGTATGTGTAATTTTCATGTTTCTCTTTATAAGTTCCTTACATCACCAAATGATATAAAGTATTGACCATGGAGTGGATCCTTTGTCTAGCAGAGAGTCATGAATGATCTTCGAGTCAGTTTCCACATGGGAGATGTACATAGCTTTCTGAATACACAGGTTGAGCCCCGTAAGGAGAGCCTTGGCCTCCGCTTGAAGAGTGCATCTGTTACCAAAGAGTTCCGTGAATGCAAGGAGTACGCCTCCTTCCAAATTATGTACCACTCCCCCTCCTCGCATGATTCCTAAATTGAAATATTCATCGGTGTTAAGTATAATACCTTCTTCTAGGGTGTTCTATTTTACCCACTGTCTTTGAAAACCCACCATGGGGATAGCCTGCCCGGGGAAAGCCTGCAGATTACGAAGGCAAGAAGCTTCCAACCATTCCTAGATAAGGAGGACCATATCCATGGGTAAGAATTTGGATCACACAATGATAGACCTACTGGAAGAGCTACACCCCTCATATCTTGCTTTGTTATGCGCCTTCCATTTACACCAACAACCTACACTGAAAACAGCGAACGTACAATCTTCTCTGGTCCTTTGTTCGGGGTCTCCTAGAACCATCCCTCAAGGATCAATAACCCTTGGATCTCCATGGGGGATTCTGATTTACAAACATTGAAAAACATCTAGACAGCCTTAGCCTATTCACCTTCAAAAAAAATTGTGGATGGTTGTCTCCTCGCTTTTGTTCCTATAGCACTGGCACCAAGAGGCGAGGCAGATTCCCATTTTCCTAATGCTCTCATCTTAGGGTATTTCCAAGCTCCTCACTCTCTATACAAGAAAATTGTATTTGGATTGTATGTTCTTGCACCACATTCGCTCAGACCAGTTGTTGTGCTGAGCCTAGGGAGTCAAGATCCTGCGGAAGTCCATTGTGGTGAACTTCCCCGAAAAGGAAAGAGTAAACACACATTTTTCCGGATCAGAGATGATGTGGATAGAGTCGAAGATGGATTTTTGATCTTTGTCCAGAACGGATTTAACAAAATTCAGAAATGAGCTCTCCTCCTTGAAGGTGATCAAAGGTGTCATACATCCCTGGAAGCTAGGTTCGGGTGCCAGAAGACATACGCTATGAGTTGATGTGGGATGTTCATTCCTCATATTGGGAAGTACATCCTTATGTCACAAAGATGTATCGTGATCTACATTGTCAGTATTGGTGTCCAAGTATGAAGAGAGATTTTGTGAGGTTTGTCATGAGATGTTACACCTGTCAGCAGGTGAAGGTGGAGCATCAGCAACCAGTAGGGATTTTGCAGTACTTACCCATTTCTGAGGGGAAATGAAATGTTTTCATGATGATCTTTGTGATGGGTTTATCAAGGTCACCTTGTATGAATGATTCATTTTTGGTTCTCATTGATAGACTCACGGAGGTTCCTCACTTCACTCTAATCCATGAGACCTTTAGTGTTAACGATCTAGGACGGTTGTACAACGGAGAGATTATGTGTCTACATGGAGTTCCACACTCCATTGTTTCATACAGGGTTGCCCATTTTACTTTTCATGTCTAGAAGTGACTTGAGAAGGATTTGGGTACATAGGTAATTCTGATTATAGCTTACCATCTACAGACAGAGGACTTTTCCATGCATTGGGTTCTGGTTCTTGAAGACATGCTTCGAGCATGCATCCTGGATCATGGAGGTTCATGGGAGAAGCACTTACCTCTTGAGGAGTTTTCCTTCAATAATAGATTTCAAGAAACTATTCTGATCACACCATATGAGGCTTCGTATGGTAGGCCTTTACGGTCATGATTATGCTGGATGGAGGTAGGATAGGTTGCTATGTTGGACCTTGACATGCCCAGGATACCTTGGAGATGATAGAGTTGATTCGAAAAAAGATGGCTACTGCACTATCACGACAGAAGTATTATGTTGATCGACGAAAATGACCTCTGGAGTTTGAGGCTAGAGACCAGGTTTTCCAACATGTCACACTGAGGTTGGGACATAGGAGGATTGGGAGGCAGGGTAATCTTTCATTGAGGTACGTCTGACCGTATGAGGTGTTGGAGAGAGTCAAGTCAGTTTCCTATCGGTTGCAGTTACCTCAAGGGTATGGGGTTATGCATGATGTATTCCATGTTTCTCTGCATTGATGATACTTCTGAGACTTGTCTAACGTTTTTCAATCCGAGGAGGTTGAGTTAAAGATGGACCCATCATTTGAGGAGCATCTTATCTGGGTTGTTGATCGAAATACAAAAGTTCTCTTTGGATGGTATGTTCCTCTAGTACAAGTGATATGGCAGCATGGTCAAGTACAAGATGATACCTGGGAGAGGGAGGCTGATTTACGATCACATTAGTTGGATATTTTTTAGGATACTTCTTCAATGCCACCTTTCTAGGGAAATTCAGGGACAAATTTCTTTAAGTGGGGAAGTTTTTAAGAGCCTAGTTCTTCTGTTCAGGTATGTTTTTCTCATTTCTATATTTTTTTGAGAAAAATGGGAGTTTCTAGAAATTGTTTAAGTACACATCATGTACTCTTTTTCAACATGTATCTGTGTGCTAGTCGTGTAACAACCGAGCACACAGCCATGTGTTGTGACATGGAGACCGCCTAATGAGGGGGCCAGTTAATTCAAGTACACTCCATGTAATTTTAAAGTACATGTTGTGTACTTTCTTTTTATTTCATTAAATAGACTGGGGTCACGTTTAATTGGCAGAAGAGTAATCTTATTAACCTTATTTGACCAAGATCATCTCTACGGCATCGACCCCTCCCCGACCCCCTGATCGAGCATCCGTTCTCTAAATCGAACTCTGTCAGTTGTGTTGGAATAGCATCGGTTAGTTCTCCCTTCTTCTTGAACCTTGTTTCCTGATTCCTCTTCTTTAAAGAGTTATATTCAGTTGAAATTTTTTGTCATTTTTGTATATCTTTCATGTTCTATGTCGATTCATGGTATATGGATCATGTATATCAATCATAAAATGTCAAGGTAGTTGGTTTGTGCCTTTCTATAGATATTCTTTAAGTTATATGTGAAAAAGTGACAATACCGTTGTATGGGGTATTGCGTGTTTATGGTTCTAGCCTCGTGAATTTTTTTCATTTCATTTATTCTTGAGTAGAGGTAAAATGAATGTGAATAGGGTTACTTGATATGATTTGGAAGTGTTTTCCCATGCTTTTTTTTATGACCGTTTGGTCTCGCATATCATGTTAGGTTGTTGTGCTTTCCACTCCTTGTGCCGATAGGATGTAATGAACTTTTTATATAACATGTAATGATATGTTGTAGTTTTATTTCCATTTAGTTCTTGAGGGTTACTTTGGTTTCTAATTATCATTTGCGCATGATTTCTTTACACGGGGCAGTGGGAACCTGGTGTAGTGAGACCATAGGGGAAATTGACGTTGAGGGATTTCCCAGAGTGTTTGTTATAATTATCACGATGTGGGACCATAGGGGGTACTGATGTTGAGTGCTCCCTTAGATGGTTGATTGTTAAGTTACTTGTAGAGACCCGAAACTTGACATACATGGACATTACATTACTTTTTCGGAATACTTAGTACATAACAAAAACACACACACAAGGATCGTAATAGTTTAGTGTCTTTGAAAACTCAGAATATAATCTTCTAATCGTGGTGAAAGATCTTCAAAATCTCCCATAAAGATATTCCTTTTTTTTACCTAAAACCTTTCGTTATATCCTGGGGAAAAGAAAACATAAAAGGGTGAGATCAAATGCTCAGTAAGGGTAATCAAAAGAAATATCAATCTCATCATATTCATAAGAACATAACATTTTGGAAATCTTAACTTGCAAAAGAAAGCATAATTTCATAACATGGGATAAATCATAGTAGTGAAATGAAATCCCAATAATCATAACTTAAAACATGAAACTTTGTGGCATACACACATAATCATAGATAATCATTTCTTATTAGTCAAGACTCATTGCCAAGACTATCTTAGTGGACAGAGTCAATTTCTGAACCGAGTCACCCTCGTTTCAATCCTATTTCACTGAACCTATATAACCTACCGTTCCAGCCATGTCTATCTCATGAGATATAAAATCTTTACCCAATGCATTGGATGGAGATATAGGTCCCACCCATCTCATAATGATACCATTCTTATGTGTGCCACAAAATCATAAACCATACATCATAGCATAACCCATGTAATAAAAATTGGAATCTTATACATCGTGACATCATAAAACAATTCATATACGATAAAGGGATTCATAAAAAAAATTCCATCACAACATAATAAAATCAATTTAATAATAGGGATAAAAACATGAACCCTTTATTATCTTATATGGAAAATAATTTTGATAAAACACTTGAACTTCATTCTTGAGGAAAATATCCTTTCTACTTCAAAAACACTTTTCCTTTCTTAACATGTCATACAATTTTAAACTAAAAGAAGTTGATTAAAAATAAATATGAAAACTTGTAAAGGAAGCTTCTTGTAAATAATGTTTTAAAAATCCATTCATGACGTATAAGTTAAAAAAAACATTCTTCTCGTACTTTTGTCAGAAAAGTCAAAAAAGTACCTCGTACGAAAGACGCCAAAAGATTCCTTTAATATCTTTTACTAAAAACTCACCGAAGGGTAAAATAGGATTTAAACAATTGTAGGTGAATGGAAATAATATTACATATTGAGGAAACATGGATGTGGATGGTAAAATACACCCCAGTAAATACCAAATTATAAACAATCTCGGATAAAAAATGAGATTGTGATATTTCCCTTACCTTAGGTCTGATTTTCTTAGTAGGTGTCCGAACCTCCTGTATAATGATTTAAATAATGTCATTTACTTATTCCAAAATCATACTCATTGTTATGATATCATATATGGTTCACTTATGACTTTATATTACCCTTTCTTTTGTAAATTCTATGTTAAAGAGCATTTTGGGTAAAATTGTTTCATTTGTCGTCAGTGTTTTGGCTTGTAATTATTCATATGATTGCATAGATCATAATTACATAATTCCAAAATATAAAACATGATTTATATATAATATATATTCAAAATATACATATATATAATAAATTAGTAAATGGAAAGAAATAAACCGTTCATGGAGACGGTAGGCCGTACGTACGCATGAACGCTGTTTTCGTTTCCTTATTGAGTTGAATGGAATTAAGTAGATGACATACATATATACATAAATCCAGTAGCTTTATAATGTCATATATTTCATTATTATTTATTATATATACTTTATAATCATTCTTAAATGGTTAACATGGAGAATGAATCTCATCGCGTCGTGGAGACGGTAGTCTGTACGTACGCACGAGCGATGATATCGTTTCCATAATTATTGAATTGAATTGGAGTGGATGATAAAATATATCAGAATAAATATGATGTTCTAATAACTATGTATAGTTATTCTTTACACCATTATACCCATCCATGTAAGGTGGTGGTGGAAAATAGATTACACCACGGCGTGGAGACGGTATTCCGTACGTACGCACGCACGATGATTTATTTTTTCGTAGGATGGATAGATGGTGAAATAGGGTTGTTTCATACTTATAATAACATATCAGTATATGAGTGATACTGATGTTATTACTTCATAATGAAACAACCTATGAAGAAGAAGTGGAAGAAGAAATAAGGATGAAAGAATCGGTAACGGACAGTACCTCTTCTTTGAAGTGCTTCTTTGAGACCTCCTTTTAGGGCACTAAAATTGGTCTTTGAAGAAGACCATAACCTCTAGGATGTTTCTAGATAAGTGGAGCAGATAATTTGGCAAGGTTTGGCCGAGCTTGAAGGCTCAAAGTTGTGTGAGGAAGAGAGGGAGGAGGTGCCCTTTTATAAGGGGGGAGAGGGGCTCCTTTGGAGAAACAAAAATTATTATTTTATTATAAAGTCATGTTCGGTTTTAAATAGCTCCAAATTGATTTATTTCTGTGATAAGGTGGGTATGGGTTTAAATCCTCTCATCCAATAGAATTTCGAAAAGTTTAGGTTCCTATTATAACCTTATCATTTAGACTTAACATTAAGTTAAATAATTTTACTTTTATCATGTCTTCTTGTGTTCTTGCACTATAAGTTTAATAAACTTACTATAAGAAGCCAAACGAACCCCAAGTTGTTTATTATTAATATATATAACCTTATCTAAGTCATTTGGCTGATCCTTAGATTTTTAGGAATAAAATAACAATTAATAATATAATATTTTTTTAAACTATTTTATGTCAATTTTGACACTATTTAGTAATTGATATTTGTGAAAATCATAAAAGAATGATTAGTTCAAAAAAAGTTAATTAAATCAATACTAACATGTCATATTAACCTCGAAAATTAGTGTAATTCATAAAAAGTCTCAAATTACATTTATTTGGGTATTTATAACATCAATTATGTCAATATTTCATTAATAAGATAATTATTGCATCATCGGTGTGTCATAAATAAATTAAATTATTTAATGTCTAAAAATTAAAAATAAAATACTATTATGTAGGAAAACTTTTTATCTTTTTAATTAATATTTATAGTCGAATTCATCTTATGGATAACCCTATATTAAAAATGATTTAGTAAATAAACCTTTATTTTAACTCTTTTAACTCTTCTTTGAATTAAATAATAATAAATGTCCTAATCTAATCCAAGTGGGCCTAAATGGTCATATTTTATTCCTAAGGTTGTTTTTGGTCGAAATACACTTGTCCAATATAATTAGGACATGTGTTAGGGTAATAGTAATATCATTTTTACCCTTAATTACCCTATTTACTTTTAACCGTGGTAAAAAAAGTAAAAAGTTACTATTCACCAAAAAATTATTTTCATCTCATTGAACCACATTTTACTTACTGACATCAACTGTGTCTCTCGAATTTTTGAAATTCCACTCACAGAAGTGGTAAAATTAAGTTTTATGAACAATTCAATTTTTTTAACTACCACTTAGTGGTTTCACTATTCATCAAAAATTGAAAGTTTTCAGAAAAATACCAAAAATTAGGCCTAAGCTATATTTGATATTATGAACTCAAAAATGATGTCTATTTTACCAAATTCAAAACATATCAATTGCATTAACTAATTTAAAAATTAATTCCCGTCGTCAAAACAAATAGCGTGTTTTTAAGAGATAATAACTATTAAAAGATTGAAACTTGTTTATAACTGGTTTAAATGTGAAATTACATCCAATGACCCTCATTTTATTAAATTGTAAAAATATATTATAAATATAATTTAAAACCACTAAAATTAATAATTTATCACTATTAATTATTTCGATTGAAAAAGTTGTTTTTTATTAAAATTTAGTAATTTCCACTATTCATCAAAATATGAAAGTTATCCGAAAATTACCAAAATTTCACCCTAAGCTAATTTCGATATTCCGAATCCAAAAATGAAGTCCATTTTGAAAAATAAAATTTACAAAATTTCAAAAAGTGGTTATTACTATTCATAACGGCTAGTTTTAATAATATTTTAATAGCATATCGTTGATTAGTGAAACTCGGTATTGCGTACTACACACGCTATCAAGGAAGGTCGTGATTGCGTGTAATAAAAGGCAAGTCAAGGATGCGGGTTGTGCAAGCTCCTTTTGGTGTAGCGTACAACACAAGAAATTAATGAAATTAAAAAGAATATTTTTCATAAAATCTCGGGGTGTTACATTACTAGGCCACAATAGGAATTGATGTTGAGTGATTCCTCAGAGTGCATGTAGTTTACCATTAAAAGAATATAGTGGGATTTAACAGTGAGTGCTTCCTCGGAGAGTCTTGGATATATCTTCTCTTCTATAGAGAACCAGAGGGGTTAGGCTATGAGAACTACCCATAGGGTTTATTTTAATTGTTTTTTGCTGATTAAATATTTTAAATTAAATTTTTGTAGATGAAACTATAGTAGTATTAACTTTTGAGTACTTCCTTATTTACTACCTCTTTGATTTTTGCCTGCCATATATATATTCACTGACTGTTAGGTACAGATCTTTGTGTGGATTCCTACTGGGATTAGTCTCACAACCTGTTTGGGTCATTCTTTTGGGAACAATCATATTGTATTGCAGCAGTTATAGACAAGGGAAAGCACCCTTCTACATTAGGTACTTGATTTCTGAGGAGATGGGGATCATGGGACCATGTTGAGGCTTGCGATTCTATTAGAGTTTATCTTTTTTCTTTTGTACTTGTGTTATTTCTTTAATACAGCATTGTGACTTGTTTGGGTACTTTCCAAGACATATTATCATGAATTATTTATATATATGTGCTCCATATGTTAAGGGCCTTAGTCTTTGGTTGTTTTTGTGTATGGTTTTATACTACCCCCACTATTTCAATCGGTTCACTTCTTCTGTGTTACTCTTCCTTTTAGGGAATAGATTACCCAATATCACATCCAAGGCCCTAACTACTAGTCGGCATCATCCAGTGTTTGAGGAAATGTGTTTGAGGCCATGTGACAAACAGGGAATGAGGCGCCTCTGGGCAGCTCCATGAACTAGGACATTACAATGTGGTTTCAAGATAATTACAGATTTCATTAAAATAGGCAAAACCGAATTCACCACCCACCCCCTATGGATACACAGATCTGGTTAATATTCTGATATAGTATCATCATGAATATTCGTCTATTATTGGATCAATTTTTAAGACCCGTTGAATTACATTTATTTTAATGTTGTATAGAACTGAGATGTTTGAAGATCCTCATATGATGTGATTAATTTTTATTCCTGAGGTTACTAATGTAGAATTCATACCCACAAGTATAGTAAATTGGTGAATGAAATAGAATAATAAGTTATTAAAAGTCTCAGGGAAGGTATAATAACCACTACCAGTTGCAGGTTCTTTGGTTGGTAAGTGTTCAACTAAGACTTGTGAGAAAGAGTCATCAAATGTTGTTAGTTCATGCTGTAATGAAATTGATATTCTTGAAAAAGATAAATTTATTGTGGAATTTTATTATGAAATTAAATAGGGTTTGAAAATGGTCCACATAGAAATTATTTAATACATAATAAATCATATTAAGTGGATAATTAATAAGATGAAAAGGATGGAATAGAATGAAAATTTTACTGATGTTTCATTGTCCAAACATGTCAGCTTATCCAACACCCAGCCAAATGTTTTTTTAAAAGGTTGAATTAGATTAAATTTTCAATGAATTAAATTCTTTGATGGATGATTAGTTGTAAAGAAAATATTTTGATAAAAAAATATTAAGGATTTTATTCCTACATTTTAGAGGTAATATAGAATTTACTTAGATATCAATAAATCCCAAATAGATGTGAAAGCTAATATAATGAAATAATAAGAAACTAATATTGTGTAAAAAATCAATTTTCCTGAAAACATGTTACAGAAGATGAAGATTGATAGGAAATATATAAAATAGACTATTGAGATAGGAAAATATAACACCAGTATGATGTTCTTAGAGTTTTAAGTGAGTAAAATATGTGGAATTATTACAAGTATGATGATCCCACATAACGTAAAATAAATATAATGTCACTAAATTTTTATACCTCATTTTTTCCTAAAATTAAAATATTGTGGGTGGGAAATAGTGTGTGAGATCATTTGGATAATCCTCTACCTCATCCACATAGAAGATAGAATCCCACTACCCTGATAAATTTGTAAGTACAACAACTGTTTTGTTTGGAAATGCAGGTTATCGGTTAAATTGTAGGAAAATGAGGATGAATAAAAACCATTGTTATCCCACCAATGTGTAAAATTTATTGGTGATTAATTACAATATAATAATCCATGTAATTTTAGCTAAAATAATTAGGGTTCCAACCCCAAAATAGCATGGTTTTTGAGCATAAAAGTATAGATAGATTTCATCATCAAAAATATAGAAGAGGTTAATGGGAATGCATTGTTGTTTTGGAGGGTTGGAAACATGGAAATTTGTTTTTGGGATATTATATCTACTTTTATAAGTGGTAGATGAATAAAGGGTAGAAAAGTTGAAGAATGTAACAAACCTTCTATAAATATACATATATCATATATAAGGAAAAATTCATCCACATTGAATAAATTTGAAAATATTGAAAATATAGGTGATGTTTGATATATGTTTAGTCACACTTATGGTGAACTATAATACAATAACTATAGGTATCATTAATATAATGTGGAGATGGTTGAAAAACCCCACATTGTGAAATGGGTCAAGAAAGAGAATGTATCTTACTTGGGTTCTAAATTAGTGAGGAATGACAACACAAATAAAATTATAAAGAATTGAAATTAGGATGTTACCTTAATAAGAAGGAGATATTTTTTGGTAAGCGAGAACGCACCCTATTGTTATTTAGCAATCCATGGAAGCTAATTCTAATAGAAGAAATATTTAAATCAGTAATATTATTGGCATACTGAAATACTTCTCTAATGAATATGTTCAAATGATTCATATGAAAGGGAAAAGTAAAATATAATAAATATATGTGTTGACAGTTTATCTTATTAATACACTTAGATATCATCTGTATTATTATTTTTCCTCATAAAAATTATAATTAGAATATAAAGTTAAAACTAATCTTATTTCCATGATCCAAATATAATTATACAAATAAGAGGTCGAAAAAAAATTCTATGAATTAAAAAAATTATATATTGATCATATAGCCTAATATTTTGGATAAATCAAGGAGGTTGGATAAATAATTAAAGAGTTAAACTATTATTATAAAATTGGAAAATAATGTTATTTGTGATAAGAAACATATTTTCAATGATATTTAATAAACTATAGATCAGGAAACCAAATGAAGATAAAAACAAGAAGAAAATGGAATTAAAACTGAATCTAGAGGAAATAAATCCATCATGAAAAATTTCGTCATTTTGATGTTAAGAATGCATCCCAAGAGGGGGATAAGCTAAAGAAGTAATGTTTGTAATAAAAATAATTTTTTCATGTGAACCAAGATTCTGGGAAGAAATTATAAATACATAAAATATGATTTTTGATAATTACTCTATTAAATATTCAGAGGATTTTATGTATCATGTACATGAAATTTGATTAATTTTATAAAAATAAGATTATTTTAGAAAACAGAACGTAAAATTTCTGATGTATTTTTTGAAGATGATAATAAGTTTAAAAATAGTTTTTATAATCAATATCACACAACCTCTGAGAGACTATTTTCTAAGAGAGAAATACATTAATATATATATGTGTGTGTATATAAAAGTATTTATTTGGTAAAATTATTCTTTCTTTATATGATGGTATTTCCCATGTAGACATAAATATTAATTACATAAGGGTCATTGGTAAGAAATCAATGGTTTATTTATTTTCTAAAGATAATTTATGATCACTTTGGGGATGATAGTTCTGGATATCAAATGATTAATTGGGAGAATAATTTTACATTTGGAAGAACTCCCCTTAATCCAATAAAATTTCAACTATTATGAGAAATGGATTAAGTAACATTTTCCGTCATATTTGTTATCATTAAGGGAGATAAGAGAACTATTGACTTGAGGAGCTAAATTAGTATTAATAAAAAATCAAAAGATGTATATTGAAGTGACCATATAGTTTGGGTAATTATAATAGTGTATTTTCTATTTGATATCAATGAATAAAGTGGGAGTTAGTATATATATAAGGAATAATGGTAATGGGTTATAGAATATATCCATTAATTGGAGCTTAATAGTTCTTCTTATAAGCTATGGGAATGGAAGGATTCAAGATACTATATTACAACATCTCGCAAGATAGGTTCTAAAGGGGGTATATAAAATCATATGATTCATTGAGATAAAATTTATTGATGGACATGAAATTTTATGAAAGAGTTTTTCTAGTACTACCTATAATCGGATGGAATATAGGAAGTGTTGGTTATACTGGAAAACATCATGGGATGATATAACCAGTATTAAAAGGCTAGATTGTACAGGCCATGACTTATACATAACATATTTTAGTGGATTTTAACTATAATTATTCTTAAATGATCTTTTCAGTTTAAAGATGAAGAGAATTATAGAAACATCTTACAAAGTATACCCATACCTTACATGTGGACACATATAATCGATATCATTTTTTTTCAACTAATGGAATCCCATTAAAATAGAATGACATTTTTTCAATACACATATTAATTTAATTCATCAGTACAACTTATTTAACCTTAAAAATATTATTACCTATGAAAAACACTTTTAAACTTTTGATTTAAAAAAAATCCTAGTATGGCATATAAATACAAAAAACCATTAGTCTTGTGAAAACTCATAAAACATTTCCTTCAAACATACCTTTTTACCCTAAAAAGATATCTTCATTTCAAATTGTCTTTCATTTTGAAAATAAATTTATTTTCAAAAAATTAAATATTAAATCTTATAATATTTATGTAGGTAAATTTTCAAATAATAATACTAAAATTGAATAAACATATGGTCAACTTCTATACATGTCAAACTTACAAATGGAATAACCATATGGTAGGAATCCATACCAAATACATTAGAGGTTATAAGTTAACCCCACATCATTGGTTTATCAAATAACAACCTATCAAATTTCCATGTACCATTATATAATCATAACACATAATGGATTTTAATTTTCATCATTTTTCTCATAAAATTTCATTTACAATTAGAAGAAATTGTTTGAAGGTTTTGAAATAATCAATCCATTTACAAAACCATTTACATTATCACAATACCAAGGAAATTGAATAAATGAGTTTATTTTCCTTTTTAAAAATATGGTGTCTTATAGAGGAATCCATATATAAAATAATGGTCCGGATGGTGGAAAATTTTGTGTCACCATATATGAAAAAAAGAACATTTGTTTTGTTGTTTTTGAAAACATTCTGTATAAAACACATAAAAATTTCCTTTTTAAACCTTTTGAATGAAATTAAAAATATACATAAAATGTATTTAATATTAAATTTATAACCGTATAAATAAATATTTAAAAATAATATCATGAATATTGACATGGATAATGAGATGTGATAATCAAATACTTAAACATTCAAGGTGTCCCATGCCGCTTTAAACATTTAAATCTTAGTCTCCATAAAAGAATTAAATTTTAAAAAAAATTACTATAAAAAGATAATAAATAATATAATGTCATTATAATTTAAATGTTATATATATAAAATTTTTAAAATAAGGTCGGTGTGTAACATCAAACTATGCCTCAGTGAAAGGATATTGAGACAAAGCCCCTTACCTGAGTTTGATTCATCAAGTATGTTCTTTATCATCATGATTAATAAAATTAAGATAATTATTTACATTCATTAGAAAATAATTCATGTTTATTATTCCTTCTATACCAATTATCACCTTATTATAATAACTAAATAATTACTTATGTTCATGTTGTATTTTTTGATGATATTGGTATATGAGTCCAACATGACTTGGTATAATGTCTATAGAGAAAAGTGTTCATTAGTCCATCATCTATAGAATAATATTCATTAAATAATAATCATTTTTTATCATTAATTATAATTTTAAATAAAACCGTTTATTTATGGTTACGAAAAAATTAACAATGATATAATCATGGAGATGGTAGTTATTAAGTACATATGAGTAATGTTAAATTTTTGCATTATTCATTATTAAAATAATGTAGTTATTATTTTATTTTACAAAAACATCATAATATCATATATATATATATATATATTATGTATTAAAATAAACTTTTATATATCATATATTTGTTGTGGTGATGAAAGACGAATCACATCGCTTCAAGGAGGTAATTGCTCACACGCACACATGAACGATGTTATAATATTTAGGTTCGTGGGTGTTAAGAATGTAATTTATATATTATTTTCCTATTATGATAAATATTTCATAAAAATAATATAAAAATTTTAATTTAATCTTTATAACCAGTATAGAGAGATAGTGATTGTAAAAAATTATATAAGTTTTTGGAGGTGATAGTTCACACATATGAACAAAAGATTAATTATTTCCTCATTTGATAGATGTAGAGATGTATTTTGGTCATTATATTAACATAATAAACGATCATTACATTTAGGTTACTAGATTTATTATATCATAATAGGTTATGAATATTTGAAGGTACTATAAGAAGAAATAAAAATGAGTCACTTAAATAAAAATGATATCGCTTCTTCAGATGATCACCTTTGATTAACACATCTATGTAGGGTGTTATGCTTAAAATAATTCCTCAATAATGTGAGGAGTGATTCGAGTAAGTTATTTTATGAATTACAGTCAAAACCAAATCTTTTTCAAGTGAGAAGAAATTCTAGGATGCAGTTCTCTTTTATAAGAAAGTGGAGGGTAACTATTGGCATTCATCAAAATATTAAATTAATATAAAATATTTTTCTATTAAAAATTGGTCCCAAATAATTAATTTCTAATATAGTATTATTATGTGACAAAATATAATCATCCAATAAAAATTATAAAATTTTCAAATATTTTTTAATCATTAATGTTTTTTGTTTTATACATTTTACCTCTTTCTATTTTATTAAGTAATTTATAATTTGATGGATATTATAATTACCATGACAACTTAAGCGCCCAATAAAAGAACATTTTACGACATTACAAGACTTTTCCCAACTATTTTTTCCAAATTTTGTATTTTTAGATATTATAAACAATTAAGAAAATATTTTAAATTTTAAAATACAATTAGTGTCAATTTTGAAACTATTAATTTTTTCACTTTTTAAAAATATCAAAACATAAATATATAGTTGAAAAAAATATTGTAACACATCTATAACAAGTCAAAGACATCCATAAAAACAATTTATGGAATAAATTAAATAAAATTATATTTATTATAATTCATTAGATATTATTTATTTGAATTTTCACATAATGAATCAATTATTGTATCATCATTGTGTCTCCATTTACATTAATTATGTCTTTAAAAAAATAATAAATAAATTACCAACTTTTAGGTAATACTTTTATCTTTGTAAATACTACTTATAGTCTAATATATCTATTATAAAACCCCATATAAATGTTTTTATATTTACGAGAGACATGATTATGAAGTAATTGTCATTTAATTAAATAAACGATTATAAATATCATAAACACACCCAAATGGCTTCCAAAGGATTCAATTTATAGAAAAGAATTTTATTTTTCTAAAATAACTAGTCCAAAAACAAATTAGGACACATCTCAGTGTAATTTTTTATTTTTGTAATATAATTTTTACTTTTAATTAACTGATTTACCCTTAATAGTTGTAATAATTTTTATTAAAAAAATATACTATTCATAATTTTAAAAACTAAAAAATATGGATTTACATAATTTGGACCATATGATTTAAAATATGGAATCCATTTTTCCAAATTAAAATCAAATAACTGGAATAATATAATTAAAAAAGAATCTCATTGAAAGAATAAGAAGACGTGTTTTTAAAGTAAAACGTTCAAAAGTTAACATAGTTTTTATATCAAATTTCAATCGAAGGTTGATTAAAATGAAAAATATTGGATTAAATAAAACAAAAATATCTAATTACACTTTTAAACTATTCAATAATATTATTTAACTCTTTATAAAATTATGAAAAGTTAGTTTTCAATTAAAACACTTCATTTTTTCACAATTCATTTAATAATGAATCTTTTCAGAAAAATATCCAAAACATAACCAAATTAAATATTGATTTCCCATATTTAAATAAAATTTTTATTGTTTCAAATATAACTTATAAAATTAAAAGAATATATATTTAAAATAGGTTCCTCATCAAATGGAGTCAAAACTAGCTTTTTTTGGAAAAAAAAGGCTTCATTTATTTGGAAAATTGGATTTCTTCTTATATCATGTCTATAAAGCACATTAGATGAATTATAATCAAGAAATAAAATATATTACATATATATTTCATTAAGATATACCCACAAGCATGATTATATTTTTTATAGAAAACACTTTTTCAAATTTAAATAGTTTTTTCGAAAAACAATTCATTTTATTTTCAAAATGGTTTGATATTATTTTATATAAAATTATTCACCAAATAATTAATTATATATATATCTATAAACATATTTTCATAATTTAGTTATTATTTTTCATCCTTACATTATAGTGTTTTGGTTTTAATGATAATTTTTAAATATTATTTTTTTATCTTAAGCACGATGTGTCTTATCATGTAGAATATTAAACATAGTTTTTCCTTTTAAAAACTAGTTATGTTACATTATACACCCATTTATATATTTATTCCTCAAAATTTGAATATAGTATTGAAGACTAATGTTTTACTTTTCTAAATAAATTTATTGAAACTCCACATTAGAAGAAGGTTCAATAAAACATCCCCTTAATAAGAAAGAAATAGAATTATGATGGTCGCCTGAGATAACACGTACTAGATTTCCATGTAAGAATAAACTTACATAAAAGATAAAAATATCCCTTTAATTATAGTGGATATTGATACAATATATGGTTAGTTAAAATTTAACAATCACAAAACCATAAAACTGTGATGGGTTAAAAGTTCAATGATTACATGGTAAAGAAAGAAAGAAGATAATGTTTTTTAAGATCCATTTAATTAAGTTGTGTAATTAATTTACATCCTAAACTAAGAACCTAAAGAACTACACATACATTAAAATTATATTTTCACCAGTTAATCATATTACACCACGAAATCAACTTTTTCTACAAATTATTAGTACACAAGATGAATATTTCATGCCTGATGCACTAAAAACAACATCTAGAGAATAAAATAATCAATAAAAGATCAACTATCTATTTATCATGTACTTATACATTAACCAAAACACAAATGGTTAGGTTAAGATAATATAATTGTTTTTAAAAGAATAACCCTTTATATGATGAAAAAATACTTTAATCTATGAAATTTAACAATGTTACAAAAACTTCAACATAAACCAGTTAATAAATAACTACCATTAAATGTTCTCAACATTACTATATCTAAGATTAAAATGGATAAAATAAGAGGATTTGATCACATATTCTTCCAAGATAAATTTTGTTAATAATTTAAACATTACATCAATAACCCTTATTGTCTCATAATGACATTTCGATTTTTTAAATTGCATATTCTCCAAGATATGAAAATTATTTCCATAAATGACCATAATACCATAATTCCAAAATAAAAACATATATTTTTACCAAATATTAATCTATATTTTTTCCTCAAATAAAATTCCAATGTATTTTATTTACCTTGATCATATATGGATATTAAAATAATAAACACCTTTCAAAAAAATTAATCACATAAAGTCCAAATAATTTATTATTCAAAATGATTAGTATTTGATAAAACATGGGTTTAAAAAATAAAATTATTCTTTATCTATAAAATCATTTAATAAAAAATTACAACCAACATGGCCTTCATTTAAGACTATATTACGAGATACACCAATGTCACCCATTGGTTGTGTTTATGATTCCCACATCCATCCTAGATGTGATGAGTTGTAACACATCATTCAATTTTTTCTTTTTCTAAAACTATACAATTAAAAAATGTGATAAATACCTAAAAAATTATAATAACTTATTTTAACCTCAATTTTTATCTTATACCTTTCATTTTACATACCAAAAATGTAATAACCCATATTTACCTAAATATCGAATGTCTCCAAAAATATCATTAGTTAACTCAAAATATCATAAAATAATGACTCAAAAGATATTTTAATACATTAATCATAAATTAATCCATAAATTTATAAAATTGTTAGCATATCCTTAACTCTTTAAAAAACATCTGAATATCTAAAAATGTCTAAAAAATTATTTATTACAATGTATAAGGACCCATCCTTAAGCATAATTTATTCTAGTGGTTTTCAGATGGAATTACATTTTTAGGATATTTTTAGATTAGAGATTTAGATAATTAGTAAAAACTCAAAAAATGTAGACCCATACATTACATGTGGACACTTATACTCATTATCCATTTTTTTCCACCAACGGAATCCCATTAAAACATTACTTATTTTAAAGAGAAATCTTCAATTATTTCTTCAGGAATTATTATTTTCCTATAACAATATTTGGAACTATGAAAAACATTTTAAAACCTGGGATAAGAAAAAAAATCTTATTTAGGGACATAAATAATAAAAACCATTAGTCTAGTGAAAACCACTAAAACGTTTCCATAAAAAATAAATATTTTCCATGAAAAAGATATCATCATTTCAATGTTACCATTATCTTACCTTTTAAAAATAAAATTAGTCTCTAAAAAAGTAATAAGAAAAGATATAATATATAACTAGGTAACTTGGGACATAATTATATTAAAATCTAATAACTATATGATCGACTTCCAAACATGTAACTCTTACAAATGGAATCTCAATAGAGCTGAATTAATTGACCAATGCATTGGAGGTTATAACATAACCACCCATACATAGATTATCATGTATCCTCCTTTAAAATTATTAAGTACCATTATATAATCATAACACATAATGGATTTATATTTTCCTCATTTCACTCGTAAATTTTTATTTTCAATAAAAATAAATCTTTTCAATGTATTAAAATATTCAAAGCATTTTCAAAACCATTTTCAATATCAAAACACCCAAAAAATGGAAAACATGGGTTTAGTTTACTTTTAAAACATGGAGGATTATAGAGAAACGCATATATCATGAAATGGTAATGGCGGTGGAGAATTGTTTTTCTCCGTATATAATAAAAAGAATACTCCTTTCATCATTTATCAAAATATTCAGTATAAAACATGTAAAAATATACCTTTTTTGAAAATTTTACAGAAATTGAAAATAAAAATAAAATTTTCTTTATATTAATTTTATATACATATAATAAAATATTTAAAATCATTTCAATAATATTAACCATGTGAAACAGATTTTCTAATTAAATCATTAAATACACATACTGTCCCATACAACTTTGGACATTTAATTATTATTTTCCATAAAAAATAAAATTTAAAAAATATATAACAAAAAAATATTAAATAAATTATTTATATGATAAATAATGGGTTTTTATAAAAAAATAATGTGGGTGTAAAACATCAAAATATGACTCAATAAAAGGAGATGGAGATTAAGTCCCATACCTTGAGTCTGATTCATCAACAATGTTCTTTATCTTCAAGAATAATTAAATTAAGTTAATTATTTACTTTAAGGAAAAAAATCATGTTTATTATTCCTTAGATATCCCTAATCACCTTATTATAACAATTACATAATTATTTATGTTTTCATATAATGTTTTAATGATATTCAGTCAATGATTCAAAAAGGAATAGGTATCATGTCTGTAGACAAAAGTGGTCATTTGGTCCACCATCTCTAAAATAACATTCATGAAAGAGTAAAAAAATTTAAATATAAATTATAATTTTAAATCAAAATATTTTTGTATGGTTATAAAAAATTAACAAACATTATAATCATGGAGACGGTAGGTCATACAAACGCTTGAGTAACATTCCCATTTTTCAATGATCATCTTTGAAAATGTTAATTATTTATTATACTTTTATAATGATTATAATATCATAAATATCAATTTAATACTTTAAATGTACTTATATATATAATAATTGTGATGTGGTGAAGAAAAACATATCACATTCCCATGTAGGGGTGATTGTTCATATGTACACAAGAATGATGTTATCATATTTATATCCATTTAAGGTAAGAATATAATTGATATATTATATTATTATAAATTTAATTTTTCCACGAATATAAAATAGAAACATTAATTCCATTATTTTAACTAATCTTTGGATATGGTCATTGAAAATGAATTATATCAGTTTGAGGAGGTGATTGTTCAGAAGTACGCATGAACAATTAAATATTTTCCCATTTTATGGAATTGGATATGGATTTAGGTGATGATATTAACATAATAACATCTTATTATATTGATTATACTATAATAAAATCATTTTTTAATAATGTTTTAGTGGAATTTAAAAAAAATTAAAATGGGAACAATTGAATAAAAATGATACATCTTCTTCTGATGGTCACCTTCGATTAACATCATAACACCGCTAAGGAGGGTCTTATTGAAAAACTAAGTCATCTAGAATGTAGATAGAGATTATATAAAGGAATTTTAATAGATATTTTTTTGAGGAAAATAGATTTTGATGTGTGAAGAAATGATAGGAAGTAGTTACACTTTATAAGAGAGGGAGGGGCACTCTTGGAATTCAATGAAATATTGAATTAATACGAATTAATTTTATTTTAAAAATAGATAAAAATTTACTAGATAAAATATATAATGATTATAGATGTAAATATAATCATCTCATAAAAATTATTCATGTTTTGAATATTTTTTAATCCTTATCATTTTTCACTAATTATTTGAACTCTTGCCATTTTATTAAGTAATTTATACTTTGAGTGTAATTATAATTAATATAACATAAAAAATTGATGAATAAAAGATTCATTTGTTGGATTATAAGACTAATCCCAACTATTTGAATGAATATTGGTTTTTTAGAAATTTTATAACATCTAATAAAATATTTTATATTTTCAAATTCCATTACTGTCAATTTTGACACTCTTCGTTTCATGGCATTTCAAAAATATCATGACTTAATGATATAGTTGAGAAAACTATTTGAAAACAACACTAACATATCAGAGTAATTCTAAAAATTAGTGGATGAAATAATTAAGATTAAATTATATTTATTATAATTTTATAATATTATTTATTTTATTCTTCCATTAATGATACAATAACAGCATCATCGTTGTGTAAGAATTTAATTTAATTATTTATTTTCTAAAAAGTTTAAATAATTACATATTTTGTTGCTAATAATTTTATATTTCTAAAAACTACTTATATTCAATTATATCACTTATATTACCAAATATTAAAATAGTTATAGTTATGAGAGGCATGATTATAATATTTTTATCTTAAATTTAAAAAAACTTTTATAAATTTCATAAACACAAACAAGTGGCTTCCAAAGGCCTTAATTTCAGACAATGCATTATTATGGTAAAAAATAAATCATAAAATGATATTATTAAATGTTTTATGGTTAATTTTTTTTAATATAATAATCACCTTTAATTACCTAATTCACCCTTAATCTTAGTAATAAGATTTTTTTACTAATATTACAGTTCATAATTTCTAAAAATAAAAGGGAAATATTTGAATAATTTAGACCGTATGATTACAAATATATGATACATGTTTTGAAATTCAGTTCACTTAACTGGAAATATTAATTAAAACTTAATCACGTTTATGGAATATGAAAATGGGTTTTTAAAGTAAAACATTCAAAACATCATATAGTTTTTATATCCAACTTCAATTTTAATTTAATTCTAATGAAAAATATTGTATTAAATGATAAAAAATGATCTAATTAAACATTAAAATGATTCAAAAATATTATTTTCATTATAAATAAATTTTAGGAAAATGTAGTTTTCAATAAAAATGCATTATATTTTTACTATTCATTGAAAATGGATCTTATAAAAAAAAGTATCAGAAAATTAAACAATATAATTTTTGATATCACTATCCAAAATAAAAATTTAATTTTATCACATACAACTTATAAATGTGACAAAAACAGGATTTAAAGTAGGTGTTCAATTAAAAGGCTACAAAATCACCATTTTTGAATAATACATCTTGTGTTTGTAATATTGGATTTTTTATTATATTATATATTGAAAAAACATAATATGAAGATTAATAATTTTATTATATATATTATATATACATATATATATCATTAATATAATACATTAATATTGATTTTATTAAGTATAAAACACACTTATAAACACTAAAATAGATTTTAGAAAAACATTTTCTTTTATTTTAAAAGGGGTTTTACATTTATCTATAGATAATTATTTAACAAATAATTAAGTATATACATGTTTAAACAATATTTTAATAATTCAGTAATCATTTTTCATTCTTGTCATTCTAACATCTAGGTTTTAATGGTAATATTTAAATATTTCTTATTTGGTGGTTTAATATCAATGTGGTGTATCTGGAATGCTATTGAGCATAGTGTACCCTTTTAAAAACTCATGATGTGAAATATAATATTGGAGATTTTGAAGACCATGAGTTGGGGGGGAGGAATTCCAATGTGTTTTTGTAGAATATTTCATAAATTTGGGTGTAATTTACTTAGGTAAAGGATTTATAATGGCTAGAGGTTACAATCAATGATGTTTATAAAGTTTATAAAAGTTTGATAAAAATTATGTAATTCATTTGAAAGATTACTAAAGAGGTTTAAGAATCCTCTTAAACACACAATGGTTATTTAATGTTTCTATAAATGAACGAAAGTATATGGGGGTACTCTAATGAATCTATATAGTTTTTTATATAAATTATGTTTTTTGGCTACTTCTGGATGTTCATTGTCGATCCACTACATGTGGTTAGTAATCTACATCAAGGGTAGTTAGTGACTTCCCCTTCTAATCTATATATCAATTGTATAATATTTTTTATGATAAATTGAATACATGGTTTTTCATGTCGATATACCTTCCATATCCATTTTCATGTACATATGGTTTCTCAATATGTTTGATCCTTATAGTCAATCTTTTATCCATTTTGTTGATATTCATATGCTTGGTTTTTTGCACCATCCTCAAGTTCATTCCATTAATTTATCCTTATGGTCGATCCAATACATAGAAAAATGAGCACGTTTGTAGACTCAAAATGAATAAGTGAAGATTTATATATCAAAATATTGAATAAAATCAAGATGATGTTCAGTCATTTTCTTAATGAATAAAAAATCACCAAATATATTCAACACATTCATCACATTGGTGTCACCTAATATTCAATGATGATCCAATAAGATTAAAACAAGATTCTTTTTCAATCCTTTACAATGAAAATAAATAATTAAATTCTATATTGATGTAGAGGTTGATTTATGTTGATGCTGTAACAATTATAACAATATAAAATTTCGTTATTCTATTATGATTGTTGATTATAGTTTTTTTTAATAATACAGAGTTAAAAATTAGAAAATATCACAAATCCATATATTGAGAATTTAGAATATAATATTTTTAAATAATCATTTTGTAACTTAATAGGAAGAAGTCTATGAAGATTCAATTATTGTGAATTATTTATTAAACAATAAATGAGACCTCTGATTCATACTTTTGATGAGGTTAATATGGGTTTTGTTGAGCTATTATTCTACTCTAAAAGTCATTATAATTTCTAGATCGGTGTCCAATGAAGCTCTCATGATACAAGAATATTAACCAAGATTCATATAATATATTTTATTAAAATTATAAAACTATTGATGATAAACTATAGTTAGTGTGGATATTTTTTGAAGAAAATTATTATGTCAATTATAATTTATATGTGTTAAAATATTAATTAATGTAAGAAATAACTACTAGAGATTTATAATCAATTAAGATGAAGAGATTCAATTTTCATAGTGATAAGGAATAAGATAAATAAGACCTGAGGCCAACAAGAAGAAAATGGAATACACATAAATATTTACATTTTTCAAAGGATAAGTAAATAATAAATAGTAAGGATAAAATATAGGTGACTCCTAGAATATCCAAAGTGAAAATAGTTCAAGGAAGAGAGAATATTAATATCATTGAGAAAATTCATATACCAAAAAAATTGAAAAATTAAATGGGGTCTTGGGAACCAAAATATTTCCTCAGGATATTCTATATTCCTAAGTTAATACCATAAATTCTAGTGACCAATGTTTAATAACGGAAACATTGAGAGAGTGAGATGTGCTGTGAAGTTGAAAAACGAGACTATAAGAGCTAATTATGTTGTGAAAAATATTGAAGAGGAATCATTAAAAAATATTAATATGTATTTGGGTAAATTTTCTATATAGTAATCATATGGGTATCAAATAAAAATAGTAAGATAATTTCACCCAAAATATAGTGATATGTTTGTTGATGTTTAAAAGGAGAATAAAGAAAAAATTAACTAAGGGGAGGTTAACATATAGTGTATAGTATAATTAATTTCTACCAAGTCATTAATATAATGATGATGTAATATTGAATATGAGAATTGAATAATTTAATTCTTAATTTATGAATCATGGCATTATGATAGTATATAGTTAATTATATGCACCAAAAAATTGAGTAACTGAGTATAATAATCATTTTTCTATAAATATTAAGAAAAAGGTTTTCAAAACATGAAACTATGATATTTTTAGAGGTATACATTAATCGTGGATATTTATGATCTTAGTTAGTGATTTCCTTGAACTAATGTAGTGAATATGAATTACAAGATAGAGTTTAGTAAGAATCCTAAATTTAAGAATCGAGCAATTTTAAGAATCACACATTACATCAAGATAAATAGTTAACTTTCAGAAGATTGATGGGAGTGCCGATAAAGGATTATATGATAGATAAACAGTAATTAGAAGAATTAATCATAATTACAATTGAAACCTGAGGATGAAAATTGATATCTTTGATATGATTTTTTTGAAAATAAAATCAAAATCACTAATAATGAAATCAAATAATTATGAAGTTAGTAACATCATGGATAAAGAATGGATGGAAAGGGAGTATATTGAATTCACAACTATGTTTTTAAAAATATCATATTGATTTTGAATCATACAATGATGAGGAATACCTCAATCAATGAGAACATATATATTAAAGGCACATAAAGAATGTGAAATATGAAAAATTCCTTGACATATAATGAAGTGTATTTAAATATATATGAGTATAAATAATTATTTCCGTATTCTATTTTTTTACCAGATGAATGAAATGTTATTGAACAATATTTTCATCATGAGGATAATATATAAGATATATAAGAATATTTAAATAAAATTGAGATGAATGATAATCAGTAATTGGTGTCACACACAAAATATAACAATGTGATAATGATGAAGTGGTTCTTTATATATAATATAAATGAGAAGGTTCCAGAAACATAGAAACAATATCTCCTTTCATGAAAAATATACTCTTAATATGAGGTTATTGATTTGATGAGACCAATCTATAGTTTCATAACCTGAAACGATTTTAATGTATATTGAAATTTGTCCTCAATAAAATTATTATTTTTTTCAAAACATATTGAACATAAGGAATAATACATTAATGAACAACCATAAAATTTTTTCATTGATAGTGAAGTTTATTAATATTTATAAATGAATAAGTCCTTATAAGGTCCTAAACTAGGTCCTAGATATTTGTATTCAATGATAGATAGTAGGCTAAAGAGAATTTATTTGATGAAACAGAAGGTTGATTCTAATATTTTTGTCGAGGGAGGTGATAAAAAATCACTTATAGTTATTATATGTTTTGAATTTATTATTTTATCTTGAATCAAATCATGTACTTATGATTAATTTCCTAACCAAATGAGGAAAAATAAAATGATATTAATAATTAGAGATGAACACTTATGTTTTGTCTTAAAAATGATGAAAATATTATTATATATCATTATTATACCATAAATATGTTCTCAATAGTTTTTGACTAATTCTTTTATAAAATAATCTTGATAGGTATCTCATCCTATAGAATTTAGAACTATATAATCCATCAATAAAGAAGGAATGATTTTTGAAAAAATAAATTTATATGGTTTATTTTTAGCCTACATAATTTACTGTTTTATTGACCAATAATAGTATGAAATTTAGTATATTTTCACAATTCTTATGCAATACTATGTAATTGCATACTTTAGCGGTTAAACATGTCATTCACTATATAAAATTTCATGGGTTTCTAAGTATGGAATGAATCTTATTCAATATAGAAAAAGTAATTAGAAACATCATAAACAGAATCACTAAGAAATGTAAAAACAAAAACATGTATAAAGTAAATTAAGAACATATACCATTAACCCTTGATGGATTATCATCATTCATTAATCACTACAGTTTCTTAATTTCCCCAAGGAATATAAAAAATACTCTTACCTCTATGTTTTATCCATGAATCAACTAAATCACTAAATTTTTGGTAGATATCCTCCTCATAACCATAAAATGATAGTATCTATTAGAATATAAGATGGGATAAAGAAGATAGCTATATTTTATTTGATAGAACTTTTTCTAGGATCATATTAATGGATAACACCATGTCATTGAATATTTTCTCATTATATAGGCATTGTAAATTCTACCTATTCCTCTAAATAATTTAATCATACATTCATAAATTTTGAGGGAATGGATAATGTTTATAACTTCTTTTAACCCCTTGACTCATAAAAATATCAATAATGTTTCATCATAAGAAACATTAATAAAATTTTAATATATATACATAATATAATTGAAACATTTATTTTTGGTTTTAAACAACCATGGATAATCATAAAATGAGATTCAAATATATAAAATCATTATGTTATATATATATTAGATAGAATAGTATGGAAGTGGTCATAGTGATACGTTATCAAATATCATATTTGAAAATATACCCTCTAGTAATATGTTATTCAATTTATAATAGGGATATATTAAAATAATATATACTTATATCGGCTAAAATGATATAGAAGAAATCCATAATATGGATATTTTATTAATGTTCTATATACTTAAACTTCCCAACTTCAGTAAATAACCATATTCATTGTTCCATTCCACCTAATATTATATCATATACAATAGCTAAGGATACCACAACCAAAATTAATTTTTGATATTTTGATGATACTTTTATAATGGTATCATCAATTCACTATATATCACATAATATGTAATAATTTTTATATAATCACCCAAAAAACAAATTGATAAACACTAAATCACATTTACAGAATCTGAATATGTTTTATAATACTCATTATTCATTTAGATTACCAAAATATTTGGCATTATTTTCAATTATAGTGTTTATAAAAATTATAAATTCTTAAACTCATAAATTAATATAGAGATATGTATCTGGTAGTGATTTAGTGTTACTTAAGATACAAAGGGATAATTCATTGTCTCTAATAAAAACAAGTATCACTATAAATGTGTCCAACGTTTTTTGGGAGTTGAGATTGAGGATCAGGTGAGGTGTTGGAATCCCAATGAATCTCGTTCCCTAGATCATCCTATAAGATTTAATCATCATGTGTTTATCCCACATCAGACCATATAGATGAATCATGATATATCTTAGCTTTAGGATCTAGGCATTCAGATTGTTGTGATGTGGGGTGATGATGTGAATCATTATGATCTGGTATGGACTAGTGTCGCTGATGCAAGGCTAGGAATTGATATATGAAGGCTTGATCTAGTTTGGCTTTTGGATGTGAGCCTATATGAGGATGGCATGCTTCGATATTCATATGTCTATTTGTATTTTGGAAGACCAACTGACCATCTACAAGATCTGAGGCATTTTGACACACACAGATGAGGCGCATCTAGGGTTCACGCGACTAACTCCCTCATGGCCTCTATTATCCCTAATATGACATCACAGAAGGCGTCCCTAACACCGGCATTGAACTCAATATCCATTGGTCATAAATTCAATTCATTATCTACACATAGAGAGTCCTCTTTTAGGATAATTCATTAGAAGTAAAATATTATTCATGTCCAAAAGGCAGTCTCATGATACCAGAATCATGGTATACAGTCTATTATTGAATGATTAATCATAACCAAGTGGTCAATAATTTGTAAAATTAATGATCAAATTATGCTTCTATTGGCAAGTTAGGGATTTAGAAACTGGAGGTGTGCTTATTTTGGAAGATGATTTTTTTCATATCCTCTTTCCCCCAAATGATATAATGATTCGTGCGTGAGGATATAGTTTGATTTCAATTAATCTCAGAATGTGGAATTGTAAATACCTATAAATTTCAAGAAAAATTTTTCTTTACAATTTTGAAATTTTATGAGTCTGTGGTTTCTGACAGAACCTGATTCCAAGGCCCGGTGTGCCCAAAATCAGTTTCTGATTTTTTGTTCAGGTATGTTCAGTAAACGTACGTGTGGGTTTTTCTATTTTTTGAACTGGTGCCTGGAATTGAAATCTGACGACACTGATGAACTCGTAGCACCGATATTCGCTTATGGGAACCATTACCTTTGATGCGATTTATGCTTGTAGAGAGTTAATATTTGGGGATTTAGAATGAAATAAATAAAAATTGTGGAACACAATTTTATTTAAGGAAGTTGGTTATTTCCTCCAAAGAGGAGTTAGAGGTGGCGCCCACATCCACATAACCTCCCATGAGAGGATATCTGTGTTGTGGGGCCCATACAAGCCCTAACCTTTCATCCCTCCATAACTCCCCTCAACTCCCTTTAACATCGCCTTTAATTAATTTTTTACAACCTCTTAAAACCGTTGGACTTCCACTTAAATGTGGACCCTCAGCATTTCCCATCCATTAATGTTGCCAACTCAATTCCTTAATTAATTCAATTTTCATTTTGAATTAATTTTAAAATGCATGTAAATGTTATATTATGGGAGTTCCTTATTTTTATTTTGGATGGAAAATATTTGTGGGGGGATTTAGAAAGGGAGAGTTCTTCCATGAAAAATGCGAAGAACGATCCCTGACTTGAGGGATGTGAAATAACTTCTTTGGCCTTCTTCTTCCTCTGTGTCATGGTAGGAGAAACCACCGCAGGGAATGTCGCCAACAACGACGATTCTTTCTCCGACGTTGATGGAGCAACATCATTTACCGCAACTACGATGAAAAAGCCTCGATCGAGGTAGGGAGATTATGTTCAAATTTAATTTATTAAAATTGTTCTTGTTCATCACTGAAAATTATGGTTTAACATCATCCAACTGCTACCGCATTATTCGTAGGGAGCGGGCTGAACACCCATGGCACAATGACCCGTCGTAGTATCTTTTATTTGTTATAGAGATCATCTTGGGAAGGTGGTGATGAACAAAGGTGGAGGCTGCATGCCGGCTGCATGTAGAAGAAACACAGCCCACAACCACGGGTTGTTCGACCGAAGATGAATCGAACAGCTAAATCCAGCTTGGCCGAAAGAAAACCGAGGTGCCATAAGGGTCGCCGCGCTGCGGAGCACCGCGGCGCACACTCCGCATGCCGCTTCAGCAGCGAACCGGCCAGCTCATCGACCGGCTGGGTGAAGGGGCCACGACAATCGTAGGTGCCATGCAACAGGACCGCAGCCCGCCCGAGCAGACTGTTTTTCATTGGGAATGTCGGCCAGTTGGAAGGGCAGCGCCGCCGGTTTGGGAAAGCGTCCCCTCCCGGACCTCTCCCCCCCTTGGGAAAGCTCGGCCACTCCGGGCCGACCTGCGGCCGGCTAGGCCATGCGACTCATCGGTCCGGTCTGACCCTCTGCTGGGTCAGACCCGCCAAATCTGGGTTGACCCAAACAGCCAGTCCACTGGGCATAATGGATCGGGCCCATTTTTACTTAAACATGAATAACTTAAAGACAGCGCATCTGATCGACATGCCGTCTATGGAACTGGGACTCTCGCAACGAATCAGTACATTTTCCATACTCTAAGTTAGTTTTTGATGACATTGGAAAATGGATGGGTTTGTAACAATCGTATTTTCAACTCGGCCACTGGAACGGAGAAGCCAATATCTCTCTGATCGGGCGTCCGATTGACGCGCCCTCTATCACATTGGGTTTCTTTTGATGAGACAGAACTTCAAGATACATCAACTCTGGACTTCAGGATAGATGATGTATCGACCCCCTTGGTTCGATGAGAGGACACTCCCGGAGTCGAGCGTGTTATGTACGAGAAACAGAGAGCTGGCTGCGACTGTGAGGACTACCGTATTGGGATCCTCCGTGGGTTCGACGACGATGACTATTGTACATGGATCCTCTGTGGGTTTGGTAGTGATGACTATGGTACTTGGATCCTTCTTGGGTTTGGCAGAGATGACTACTGTACTTGGATCCTCTAGGGGTTCACCAGCGATGACTATTTTAATTAGATCCTCCATGAGTTCGGCAGCGACAACTTATTTACTAGAATCCTACATGGTTTTGGCAGAGGAGATGATTCAGAGGCTACATCTAATCATATCCACCCCTCGTCGTATGCTGTATACATGTGTGAGCTGAGTCTTGACATTAAATCATTATCATCGATTTGATTGACTTCTTTCCTCTGTAGACTGGGTTTTGCTTGGGCTCGAGAGTTGGAGAAGAACTGGGATTGATAACTTAGCTATATGTATGGGCATATACCTAAATGGAGTTGGTTGAAACTTCGTGATTGTATCTTTCCTTTGTGGTTTATCCTTCGTGGATTCGGGGATACCTTCAGGGGTCTCGGGGCCCCTAATGAGTATCGTTATACTCACCCCTGCATTGGCTATGCCCGCACTTCATTGTGTTGGTTTCAGATGACGGACATCGTTGACGGAGGCTGAGAGCGAGTCAGTACCAGACGATACCTGGAGGTGGAATACATGGAGAGACGGTACACTGAGTGAGCCGATAGACGTGGAGTGCTGAGGTGGACATACGTACCTAACCTTCAGGTAGTATTCACGGTGGACATTCCAGGAGCTGACCTTTTTAGCTGTTGTCCCTTTTCTAGTTGTACTTGATTTCATGTTGTACTGTACATTACGTTTGGGCTTGTATTTCCGGCCTATTTCCTTTTAGAACTTACTTCTGTACTCTTTTTTACATAGTGCTTACTTGATTTGCGTACTCTGTTGTGATTGTTTACTTTTATAAAGGCAATTCCTTCCCAGTATAGGAATTTACACCTTTGGTGCTAGTCACCAGCCCCTGGCCTATGGAAGGTGGGCATGAGTTAGTCATGGAACGGGCCCAGAGGACAGGTCATGACAAATTAGTATCAAAGGAGTCAGTTCTACCACAAAACTATGGACTTTGATTAATTATTATATGTGAAGCAATTGTGTTAAGAGAATTGAGTGTGGTTGTCAGTCCAGGGAGTCCAGTGTTGGTGCGACGGCTGATGTATCCACACACCAAAACCCTGACCTCTGATTTCCAACTCAGTGCACGAAAACACTGATTGTGTGTGTGTTTCCTTTGAGAAGTTTTCTTTGTGTTTACTTGGTGTCATCTCACTAGGTATACTGTTTTGATCATGGCGCACCTGTTTCCATTCAGGATGGCCCCACAATATAACGACCCTCACTTTACATACATTGTTAATACATCAAAATTGGAGCACACTTATTACAACATATGAAAAAACCACAAAGGACCGTATAGGTATAGTGTCTTTAGAAACTGGGAAACATAAACAACTGGTTCATAAATCTTCTACAGTGTCTCCCATTTATTTCATTAATAAGATAATTACTGCATCATCTTTGTGTCATAAATAAATTAAATTATTTGATGTCTAAAAATTACAAATAAAATACCATCATGTAGGAAATCTTTTTAGCTTTCTAATGAATATTTACAATCGAATTTATCTTATGTATAACCCCATATTAAAAATGATTTACTTATTAAACTTTGATTTTAACTATTTTAACCCTTCTTTAAATAAATTAATAATAAATGCCCTAATCTAATCCAAGTGGGCCTAAATGGTCATATTTTATTCCTAAGTTTGTTTTTGGTCGAATTACAGTTGTCCAATAGAATTAGGACATGTGTTAGGGTAATATTAATATCATATTTACCCTTAGTTACCCTATTTACTATTAACCGCGGTAAAAATAGTAAAAAGTTACTATTCACCAAAAAATTATTTTTATCTCATTGAACCATATTTTACTTACTGACATCAACCGTGTCTGTCGGATTTTTGAAATTCCATTCACAGAAGCGGTAAAATTAAGTTTTATGCAAAATTCAGTTTTTAACCTACCACTTAGTGGTTTCACTATTCATCAAAAATTGAAAGTTTTCAGAAAAATACCAAAATTTCACCCTAGGCTAATTTCGATATTCTGAGTCCAAAAATGAAGTCCATTTTGAAAAATAAAATTTATAAATTTTCAAAAAGTGGTTATTACTATTCATAACGGCTAGTTTTAATAGCATATTGTTGTTTAGTGAAACTCGGTATTGCGTACGACGCAAGCTATCGAGGAAGGTCGTGATTGCGTGTAAAGCAAGCCAAGCAAGTGTTGTGTAGAAAAAGATTCCTTTGATGATTTATATAACATAAAAGTCTCGGGTGTTACATTCTACCCCCCTTAAAAAGAATTTCGCCCTCGAAATTCGTCACTTTGTAACAAACAAATGAGGATAGTTCTCCCTCATCATATCCTTAATCTCCCATGTAGCTTCTTCAAGTTGGTGGTTCCTCCATAAAACTTTCACCAAGAGAGTGGTCTTGTTTCGTAGGACTTTTTCGCTACGATCCAGAATCTCTATCGGCTGTTCTTCATAAGAAAGATCTTGCTCCAGCGGTACAACTTCTGAGCTGAGTACATGTGAAGGATCTGGTATGTACTTTCTCAGGGGAGATACGTGGAACACATCGTGAACTTGAGAGAGATTCGGTGGAAGCGCCAATCGGTAAGCTACCTTCCCAACACGATCCAGTATTTCAAAAGGACCGATATATCTAGGGCTCAACTTCGCCTTCTTTCCAAATCTCATAACCCTCTTCCAGGGAGATATTCGTAAGAACACTTTATCACCCACTTCAAACTCTAGGTCTTTTCTTCGGTTGTCGGCATAACTTTTCTGTCGACTCTGAGCTGCTCTTATGTGTTATTGAATAGATCTAACCTTTTCTGCCATTTCATCAACGAGATCAGGTCCTAATAGCTTTCTTTCCCCAACTTCATCCCAGCAAGTTGGAGTCCTGCATTTCTTTCCATAGAGAGCTTCATAAGGAGCCATCTGAACACTGGAGTGAAATCTATTATTATAAGAAAATTCCACCAAAGGTAGGAGTTGATCCCAACCTCCTTTGAAATCTATAGAGCAAGCTCTCAACATATCTTCTAGGGTTTGAATTGTTCTCTCAGACTGACCGTCTGTCTGGGGATGATAAGCAGTGCTGAAACTCAACTCTGTATCCAGAGTATGCTGAAGACTTCGCCAGAACTTCGAGGTAAATCTCGGATCCCGATCAGATATAATAGAAAGTGGTACTCCATGCAATCTTACCACTTCCTTTACATATATCCTGGCAAGCTGATCTAGAGAGAAATCCTCTCTAATAGGAATGAAGTGTGCAAACTTTGTAAGACGATCAACTATGACCCAGATAGCATTATTGCCTTTGGATGTTTTAGGAAGTCCTGTGACAAAGTCCATAGTGATGTTTTCCCATTTCCATTCGGGTATGGGTAATGGTTGTAACATCCCCTTAGACTTCTGTCTCTCAGCTTTAACTTGTTGACAAACCAAGCATCGAGAGACATATTCAGCAACATCTCTTTTCATGCCATCCCACCAGAAGTACTCTTTCAGGTCCCTATACATCTTCTTGCTTCCAGGATGAATAGAGAATGAAGAACTATGAGCCTCATCCAGCAGCTCTTTCTTTAATTCGGGGATGGGAGGAACGCAAACCCGATTCCTGAACTTTATTATCCCATCACAATCAAGGTTGAATTCAGGAACATTTCTCACCTTCTTTTGTAACTCGACATCTTCTTTCTGTGCCTCTTTAATCTTCACATGTATAGATGGTTGAACATTCATTTGAGAAAGATAAGATTTTTTTCCCCTTCCATTATAATTCCAAGATGCATCCTTTGTAAATCCATAAATATTGGATCTTTTGTGATCCTCATCATGGATAAACTAGCATGGTCTTGTCGACTTAATGCATCTGCCACCTTGTTTGCTTTCCCAGGGTGGTAATGGATTGAGCAGTCAAAATCCTTAATCAGCTCCAACCATCTTCTTTGGCGCATATTCAGCTCCTTTTGTGTGAAAATATATTTTAAACTTTTATGATCAGTATAAATATCACACCTTTCACCATAAAGGTAATGCCTCCAAATCATTAATGCAAAGATTACCGCAGCCAACTCCAAATCATGTGTTGGGTAATTTTGCTCATGGATTTTCAACTGTCGTGAGGCATAAGCTATCACCATATCATTTTGCATAAGAACACACCCCAATCCCTTCTTGGATGCATCACTGTAGATCACAAACCTTTCTCCACTACAAGGCAGTGTGAGCACAGGTGCACTGGATAACCTTCTTTTCAACTCCTTGAAATTCTCTTCACATTCCTCTGTCCAGACAAACTTAACTCCTTTCCGAGTCAACTTGGTGAGTGGATTAGATAATCGTGAAAAATCTTTTACAAAACGTCGATAATATCCAGCCAAACCAAGAAAACTTCGGATCTCAGTTACTGTTGTTGGTCTTGACCATCTTTCGATAAAGATAACCTCTGTTTTTCCTGGATCCACAGATATCCCCTCTTTTGAGATTATGTGACCCAAAAATGCAACTTTTTGAAGCCAAAATTCACACTTGGTAAATTTGGCATAAAGCTTCTCCTTTCTCAGGGTCTTCAATATAATTCTCAAGTGATCTTCATGCTCTTCCTTGCTCTTTGAATAGACAAGAATATCGTCTATAAAGACTACTACAAATTGATCAAGATAGTCTCTAAAGACTCTATTCATTAGATCCATGAAGATAGCAGGGGCATTAGTAAGACCAAATGGCATCACTATAAATTCATAGTGTCCATACCTTGTACGGAAAGCCATCTTTGGTATATCCTCCCTTTTGACCCTTAATTGATGATACCCTGAACGAAGATCAATCTTGGAAAAGTATTGAGCTCCGCGTAGTTGGTCAAATAAGTCATCAATGCGTGGGAGAGGATATTTGTTCTTGATAGTGATCTTGTTAAGTTCTCGATAATCAATGCAGAGTCTCATTGATCGATCTTTCTTCTTAACAAATAGAACAGGTGCTCCCCAAGGTGACGCACTAGGGCGTATGAATCCCTTATCAAGATTCTCTTGGAGTTGCTTCTTCAATTCCTGCAACTCAATTGGGTCCATTCTATAAGGTGTCTTTGAAATAGGCAAAGCACCCGGTACGAGTTCTATTGAAAACTCAACTTCACGATTTGGTGGAAGACCCGGCAATTCCTCCGGAAAGACATCATCAAACTCCCGTACAATGGGCATATTCTTAATCGTGAGTTTCTCACCAACCATTTGAGATAAATAACCTTCATTTAGTGGAATCAATACCCATAAGATGGAAGAAATTTCCACTGGAAGGTTATGTTCATCCTTGCATTGGTATACGATCGTAGATTGATCTGGAATATGAAATGTGACTTCCCTTCTTTGGCAATTGATATGAGCTCCATGTAGAGAAAGCCAATCCATGCCAAGAATCACATCAAATTCCACTAAAGGAAGGATCATAAGATTTGCAGGAAGCACTTTCCCACAAACTTCGATCGGAGAAGAATTATAAACTTTTGATGCGATTGATGTGCCATTAGGTGTTGTCACAGCTAACTCAACATCTAATTGTTGAGGTAATACGGTGATACCCTTAGAAAATTTTTCAGAAATAAAAGAGTGGGTGGATCCAGAATCAAATAAAACATTTGCTACTTTAGAGTGGATGGTAAGTGTACCTTTCACCACATCGTTATCGTACTCCACATCGCTGATAGAAATTTCATGTGACTTTCCTTTGTCTTTAGCCTTAAGAGTTTGTTGACGTCGACCATCATCATCAACCCTTGGATTTGGGCATTGATTGGCATAATGCCCCATCTCCTTGCACTTGAAACATTGAAGTGTAGTAGGTTCATTCTGTGTATCCCTTCCTTTGTTTGTGTCATTAGACATCTTCTTCCCATTATCACGACATTCAAATGCCCGATGACCTTCTTTTCCACATTTAAAACATTTACTTGTCCCTTTAAGATAACTCCCTCCATGTTTCTTTCCACACTTTGAGCATAAGGACAAGCTCATCTTCTTTTCCGTGTGCTCTTTAGATTTTTCTTTGAATTCCATCTTCCTCTTCTTATCAAACCCATGTGACTGATGGGTTACTCCAATCTCCATCTCGACTTTGAGATCACATCGAACGATTTCCTCGTAGCTATTGAAGTCCCTTATGGCTAACGCCCTTCGAAGACTTGGTTTTAAGCCACTAAAGAATCGATCGATCTTACTCTCAGGTTGGATAATAATACCAGAAGCGTACCTTGCAAGTCTGGTAAAATTTGCTTCATAGGTACCAACAAATTCATCATCCCTTTGCTTCAGTTCAAGGAACTCTTTCTCCATCTTTGTTCGGAGAATACGAGGGAAGTACTTATTGAAAAATAAGTTCTTGAACTCGTCCCATTCCATAGACTCAATTTCATCCCTTTGCCTCGTATTCTTAACAAGATTCCACCATTGATCCGCATCTCCTTCCAAACGATACACTGCTTGGATGACTTTATCATGCTCAGAACATTGAAGAACTGAAAATATCTTTTCAGTAGTACTAATCCATTGTTCAGCAACTAATGGATCAGTAGACCCGCTGAAAGATGGTGGACGCTGCCTCATGAAGGATTCAACAGAATGTTTCTCCCTCCTTTGTTCGTTTGGAAATCCTGCATGATTCATAGCTTGAGAAAGTTGTGTGAGCATGGCTACAAGATTTTGCATTCGAGCTCCCATATCGTTTGGTTGCTCAGGGGGACAATCATTGCATTGCCCATCGCATTCCGCATTAACACGGTTCCTTCGGGTTCCAGCCATTGACTAAAACCAAGAAGAATAGTGTGAGCAACACTAATTATAATAGGAAACCACATAATTTAAGAGAAAAAAAAAATTTCATGCTTATGGTCTTATCCTAGGATATTCATGGCCATTTCTAAGATTGTGTTCTATGCTTAGACTTATCCTTAGGGTTCTTACTAAGGCTTTCACATCCTAGTTTCCAAAGGTTGACTATACCTTTCCTCTGATACCAACTATAACGACCCTCACTTTACATACATTGTTAATACTTCAAAATTGGAGCACACTTATTACAACATATGACAAAACCACAAAGGACCGTATAGGTATAGTGTCTTTAGAAACTGGGAAACATAAACAACTGGTTCATAAATCTTCTACAGTGTCTCCCATTTATTTCATTAATAAGATAATTACTGCATCATCTTTGTGTCATAAATAAATTAAATTATTTGATGTCTAAAAATTACAAATAAAATACCATCATGTAGGAAATCTTTTTATCTTTCTAATGAATATTTAAAATCGAATTTATCTTATGTATAACCCCATATTAAAAATGATTTACTTATTAAACTTTGATTTTAACTATTTTAACCCTTCTTTAAATAAATTAATAATAAATGTCCTAATCTAATCCAAGTGGGCCTAAATGGTCATATTTTATTCCTAAGTTTGTTTTTGGTCGAATTACACTTGTCCAATAGAATTAGGACATGTGTTAGGGTAATATTAATATCATATTTACCCTTAGTTACCCTATTTACTATTAACCGCGGTAAAAATAGTAAAAAGTTACTATTCACCAAAAAATTATTTTTATCTCATTGAACCATATTTTACTTACTGACATCAACCGTGTCTGTTGGATTTTTGAAATTCCATTCACAGAAGTGGTAAAATTAAGTTTTATGCAAAATTCAGTTTTTAACCTACCACTTAGTGGTTTCACTATTCATCAAAAATTGAAAGTTTTCAGAAAAATACCAAAATTTCACCCTAGGCTAATTTCGATATTCAGAGTCCAAAAATGAAGTCCATTTTGAAAAATAAAATTTATAAATTTTCAAAAAGTGGTTATTACTATTCATAACGGCTAGTTTTAATAGCATATTGTTGTTTAGTGAAACTCGGTATTGCGTACGACGCAAGCTATCGAGGAAGGTCGCGATTGCGTGTAAAGAAAGCCAAGAAAGTGTTGTGTAGAAAAAGATTCCTTTGATGATTTATATAACATAAAAGTCTCGGGTGTTACACACAAAGGCAGACATCTAGGGTTCTGAGTTATGTGTGAGATGGTAGCCCACCAAGGGACGAGGCCTCGGTGTAGGGCCCCATCACAGTAGAGTCACCAGCGGTACCACTACCCACTGAGCCACCAATTCTGCTAGCCCTAGCAGCAGAGAGTGCATGCCTCATGAGTACATTTCACGAGATTTAGCGACAGAGGCTACCTAGTTTCCATAGAGAGACGGACCCTCAGGCAGCCAAGGATTGGTTGGAGGCAATCGTCAGAGTCTTTAGATTGGTACGGACTCCGTCTGACCTTATGGTGATCCTTGCCACAAGTCTCCTGCACGCAGAAGCAGGTAGAAGGTGGAGCCAGATGCTCGAGGTGCATGACGAGGCATCGTTAATCTGGACGGTCTTCGAGAGTCTCTTCCCCTCGAAGTTTGTACCAGCCACCCTTCGTGCGGTGCGGATTTCAGAGTTACATCATCTGCACCAGGGCAGCATGACATTAGCTCAGTACTCAACGAGGTTCACCGACCTCTCACGCTACTCCACAGACATGGTACGAGACTCGTTCTTTAGGGCCTGGACTTTCGAGCGGGTACTGAGACATGAGATTAGGGCTTTAAAAATTCCCCTCAGAATCCCAATGCTGGTGGGGGTGCTGGAGCGAGCCCTTCTAGTGGAGAACTTTCTCGCTGAGCAGTCACCAGTGGCGAGACCCACCGTAGGAGGACATGTAGCGGAGTCTTCTACAGCTGGCAGTAGACAGTTGATGCAAAGGTCCAAGCAGACCAGGACATTAGGTGGGCGACCTGAGGATACTAGTTCAGATGTGCGGGGCACATGAAACAGAGCCATCCATATGATGGGCACGCAGTTCTATACATGCGGCGGGCAGGGTCACACGGCTCGAGACTGCCCGACCCGCCATGCAGACGAGCAACAAAAAGTAGAGGAACCTCCGAGGTAGAGACAGAGGTTTTACCATGGTGGTCTGTCGGGAGTACGTGGACGAGGCAGAGGAGTTGGCCGAGCAACGAGTGGTGGACCACATTTAAAGGCTCTAAACTGCCACCACCAGAATGTCCACCCCGACCACAGGGATCTGGAAGACAGAGGCAGGATCAGCTCTAGGTTTTCAAGGCCTACGACCACGGTTCACCTGAGATGATTCAAGGTACTATCTGTGTCTACTCCACCCTTGCTGCTATACTTATAGACATAAGAGCGAGTCATTCTTTTTTTATCAGTGTCCTTTTTCAGAGGTGAGAGATTCGAACAGAGCCGTTTCTCGATCCTTATGGATACAGTAGTAGAAAAAAGGTCTTTAACATCGGTTTTTTTATTTTTTACGTCGGTTTTTAACCGACGTTGAAGTTTCCGATGTAAAAAATGTGATTTTTTACGTCAGTTTTTGTAAACCGATGCCAAAAACAAATTTCATTTGTTTTTTAGCATCGGTTTTGTAATAAATAGAGGCAAAATAAACTCATCCACATCATTTTTGGAGTCTTTTTCTATAAAAACCGACGCCAAAAAGTTGAAAAAATAGTTTCGGCGTCCGTTCTTGAAAAACACCGACGCCATAAATGGAAAAAACTTATGTTTGGCGTCGTTTTTTACAAAAACTGACGCCAAAAAGTAATTTTTTATTCTTCCATGTTTTAGAGAATTTCCTAATCTTTGATTTGACAGTTCGTGGAGCTAAAACGGAGATACAGATCAAAAGTTATGGCCATCGGAAGTTGAACAAGTCAAAGTTTCGATTGATACAACTTGTTTTAAAGAAAACAAGATAGAAATGAATTAAAATCATATACACCAAATGATATAAAATATACATAATACTTCAAACAAATTTCAATTGTTTTTGGATCTTCCATTGAAATGATATGTTGTTTATCATCATATATCTTATATTTATTGTAGAACTCATGCGATAATGAAAAAGACGATCGATAATTAAACTTACACCAAGCTTGGTAAATCTCATCCAAATGTTTTGTATTTTTAACTCGATAATAAAATTAAATCATCATTATATGAAATCTAATTGAGTTTCTTAGAAATTAAGGACATTAATAATTAAGAAAATAAATGAATAGAATAGGTATCATATTCAAATTAACGATTGATGCTGCGTTGAAAACATGATGAACCGAAGAGGATAAAAATGATGAAAAAAGGAGAAATGGATTTATATATAGAAAATTAAAATACTGTTGATTGCGTTGTATGAAAATGTAGGTGGGATTTTAAAAATTTAAACGCGCGTTGTGAAAAAAAATTGAAATTCTGATCCCGCGTATTTGTGAATACTATTTGGCATCGGTTTTTAAATAAACCGATGTGAAAAAGATAAAAAAATATATATGTTTCACGTCGGTTTTTTTTCAAAACCGACGTGAAATGTAAATTTTTTTTTCGCTTCGGTTTTTAAAAAAACCGACGCGAAAAACAAAAAAAATATTTTTGTCGTCGGTTTTTATGAAAACCGATTCCAAAACATAAAAAAAATTACCAGGTTTTAGAGAAGTCCTTGAGCTACGGTTTGATTGGTCATGGAGCTAAAACGGGCTTACGGATTAAAATTATGGCCTTTCAAAGTTGGACTTAATTAACACTTCTTTTAGAGAAGATCAACTTCCAACATCCATAACATTTGATCCGTAACTCCGTTTTGGCTCCATGACCAGTCAAATCAAAGCTTACGAAATTATCTATCGAACTGTAAATTTTTGTTCAAATTTTTGGAGTCTTTTTTATGAAAACTGACGCGAAAAGTAAAACAAAATTATTTTTGGCGTCGGTGTTTTTCAAAACCGACACGAAATTTTTTTATCAGCGTCGGTTTTGATGAAAACTGACTCCAAAACATAATAAAAATTTACCAAGTTTTACATAATTACTTAAGCTTCAATTTGACTAGTCGTGGAGCTAAAACGGAGTTATGGATTAAAAGTTATGGCCTTTCGAAGTTGGACTTAATTAAGACTTCTTTTAGAGAAAATCAACTTCCAACATCCATAACATTTGATCCATAACTCCATTTTTGCTCCATGACTAGTCAAATAAAAGCTTAGGGAATTATCTATAGGACTGTATTTTGTTTTAAATTTTTGGCATCAGTTTTAATAAAAACAGACGCCATAACATTTTTTTTTATTTTTTCGCGTCGGTTTTTAAAAAACCGACGCCAAAAAATCTCCGCAAAATTATTTTACGTCAGTTTATAAGAAACCGACATCAAATTGACGACGTTAAAAATGATTTTTCTACTAGTGATAGAGACTCCTATAGGAGACGATTGCACACTAGTGCCGGTAGTGTGAGCTTACTCAAGGACGTGAGAACTTCGGCCAGGATCTTCTTGTAGCAGCGTCGAGGCCTTATGATGTCATCTTGGTTATGGACTGGTTATCTATAGTCCATGCTCAGATCGACTACATTAGGTGCAAAGTGCAGTGTGTCCACCCGGATGGGAGCAGGTTCACCTTCACTAGTGAGAAGGGAGCCTTTGCAGTACAGGATGGACTTACGCAGAGGAGAGGGCAGCCAATCACATATCCGTTGGTTAGTCCCATCCTTGGAGCGTTTGATGTGCGGAGTCCATGTTTTCCTATTGTGGTGGATCAGTATGCAGATGTTTTTTCTTGACAACATTCTAGGAGTACCTCCGTGCAGAGAGGTAGACTTCTACATTGACTTGTACCCAAGGATAACACCAATATCTACTCCATAATATCGGATGGCTCCCACCGAGCTTCGTGAGCTGCCGGTACATCTGGAGGACTTGGAGGGAACGGGATTTATCTGACCTAGTGTATCACCCTGGGCTTCTCCGATTTTGTTCGCCAAGAAGGCGGATGGGATCTTGCGACTGTGTGATGACTACCATTGCCTGGATCAGGTGACCATAATGAACAAGTACTCGCTTCTGAGGATTGATGAACTCATTGATCAGATCAAGGGTGCATGATGGTTCTCGAAGATATGCCTTAAGTTAGGATATCACCAGCACAATGTTTGAGACGAGGATGTTAAGAAGATGGTCTTCAGGTGTCGGTATGGCCACTATGAGTTCTTGGTTATGCCCTTCGGTGTAACCAATGCTCTAGAAGTGTTCATGAGTCTCATGAACAGGATATTCTAGCCTTAACTCGATCGATTTGTCATAGTTTTCATCAATGACATACTGATTTACTCGACTACTGAGGATGAGCACACCTACCACTTGCGGGTTGTACTGGATACACTTCGAGAGCACCAGCTTTATGGTAAGCTCTCAAAGTTTCAGTTCTGGATTCTAGAGGTTCTCTTTTTTGGACACGTCAAATAAGAGGTGGGAGTAGCAGTGGATCCAGTGAAGATCAAGGTATTACTTGCTTTGGAGCCACCTAGGAGCGTGATGGAGGTGCTGAGTTTCCTGGGTCTGGCTGGTTACAATCGGAGATTTTTTCCAGACTTCTCTAGAGTTACAGCACCGATTTTAGCCTTCACGAAGAAGGGGAAACCCTTCGTGTGGTCAGATAAATGTTAGCAAATCCTTAAGGAGTTGAGGCAGTGGTTGAGCAGTGTTCCCATCTTGAGGCTACCAGAGGAGGGCGTTGGGTACGTAGTGTGCTACGATGCATTAGGGACAGGACTCGGGTGTGTCCTGATATAGGATCAAGCGGTGATCACTTATGGATCACGGCATCTAAGAAAACATGAGCAGAACTACGCTACCCATGATCTAGAGATAGCAGTAGTGGTCTTCACCTTGAAGATGTGGTGGCACTATCTGATAGGTGAACGCTTTACAATCTACTCTGAACACCAGAGTCTCAGGTACATCTTCTCGCAGAAGGACATGAACCTGAGACATCGATGATGGCTTGAGTTTCTCCAGGACTATGACTTTGAGATACTCTATTCTCCTAGGAAGGGGAACGTTGTAACTGATTCTCTTAGCAGGAGTGTGGGCATTCAAATACTAGGAGAGGTGACATAGCAGAAATTCGCGTTGCAGATATCATTTGTGGATAGAGATGGAGCAGCAATTCTATAGTCACTCAAAGTCACCCCTCCACTCCATCAGCAAGTCAGAGAGGCACAACGTGTGGGCGTTAAATGTGAGTTGCAACGTGATCAGATATCCATAGGGTAGGCACCTGAGGGATTTTATGAAGGAGGGGAGCATGTCATCTTCTTTAAGGGGCGTACTATGGTACCAGTTGCACTGCAGAAAGATGTTATGAGGGAGTTTCATACATCCCCTATAGCGGTACTTACAGGAGTGGCAAAGATGTTCCAGGATCTCAAACGATAGTAATTGTGGCCGGGTTTGAAGAAGGCTGTAGCAGAGTTCGTTTTACGATTCCTCACTTGTCAGGAAGTGAAGGCAGAGAACCAGGTACCGGTAGGCTTGGTATAGCCATTGGGGGTCCCAGAGTGGAAGTGGGATGGGATATCCATGGATTTCGTGACGGGTCATCCATGTACATCAAGAGGACTCGACTCTATTTGGGTGATCGTAGACCGACTCACCATGTCGGCCCACTTCCTACCAATCTGAGAGCAGGGCTCAGTAGAGGTCTTGAGATGCCTCTATATTCGAGATATTGTATGACATCATGGTGTGCCATCGTCTATCGTTTCTTATGGAGATACTCGATTCACTTCCTGGCAATGGAAGGGGTTACAGGAGGATTTTGGGTTGCATCTATGTCTGAGCACCACATTCCATCCTAAGACAGATGGCCAGACTGAGAGGACCATTCAGACTCTAGAGGACATGCTACGTTCATGATTCCTTGACATTGGTCACAGCTTGTAGGCTCACCTACCATTGCTGGAGTTTTCTTAAAACAATAGCTACCACTCCACCATCGAAATGGCACATTATGAGGCACTATACGAACGACCATGTAGATCACCTCTATGCTGAATGGACCTAGGGGAGTCAGAACTTGTAGGGCCAAAGATGGATCAAGCTACGATGGAGAAGGTTCATGTCATCCAAGAGCAGATGAAGACTGCATAGAGCATATAGAAGTCCTATGGTGATAAGAGACGGAGACCACTGGAGTTTGAGGACGGTGACCACATCATCCTACAGGTCTCACCTCACAGAGGTCTACAGAGATATATCAGGGGTGGAACGTTATCTCTGCACTTTATCAGGACTTTCTCGGTCCTCAGTAGAGTAGGTGAGGTGCCTTACCGCCTGTCCCTTCGACCTCAGTTGCACCGAGTGCACGACATCTTCCACGTATCTCAGCTGAGGAGATACCTGCAAGACCCATCGCACATCATCGATCACAGGGAGCTGGAAATCGTTGATGGGGTTATATTTACAGAGGTCCTGGTGGAGATCGAGGATCGATAGGATCGGGTCCTACGTGGATGGTTGATTCCTCTGGTGCGCATTCACTGGCAGCACGGGAACCTCCCGGAGAGCACATGGGAGCGAGAGTCTCAGATGCGTGTACAGTACCCCCATTTGTTTTCTTAGTGTGGGTTGTAGATTTACGGAGATGTAAAGACCTGAGATGGGAGTAATGTAAAGACCGTAAAATTTCAAGGAAATTTTTCTCTTAAATACTTTGGAGTTTTAGGACCCTGTGGTTGCTGACGGCACTTGATTCCGAAGCTCGGTGTGCCTGGAATCAATTTCTGAACTTTTTTTCGGTTACGTTCAGTAAATGTACATGAAGGTTTTTCTATCTTTTGAACTGGTTCTCGGAATTGAAATCTAAGGACACCGATGAACTCGCACCTCCATTATTCACTTAAGGGTACCTTTACCATTGATGTGTTTTATGTGGGTTGAGATTTAGTATTTGGGGATTTAGAATGAAATAAATAAAATTTTTGGAACACAATTTTATTATGGAAGTTGGTTATTTCCACTCAAGAAGAGTTAGAGGTGGGTCCCACATCCACATAACCCCCCATGAGAGGATATTTGTGAGGTGGGGCCCACATGAGGCATAAACTTTCATCACTCCATAACTCCCCTCAACTCCCGTTACCATCCCCTTTAATTAATTTTTGGCAATGTCTTAAAACCTTTGGACATAAACTTAAATGTGAAGCCTCACCATCTCCCATCCATTAATGTTTCCAACTCAATACCTTAATTATTCAATTTTCATTTTGAAATAATTTGAAAATGCATGGCAATTTTATATTATGGGAGGGCCTTATTTTTTATTTTGGTTGGAAAATATTTGTGGGGGGTTTAGAAAGGGAGAGTTCTTCCATGAAGAACGTGAAGAATGCTCCCCGACTTGAAGGACGTGAAATAACTTCTCCAAAATTCATCATCCTTTGCGTCAAGGGAGGAGACACCGCCGCGGGAAACACCACCAACAACAATGGTTCTTTCTCCGACATTGACGGAGCAACATCGTTTACAGCAACTATGATGAAAAATCCTTGATCAAGGTATGGGATTATGTTCAATTTTAATTGATTAAAATTGTTCTTGTTCATCGTTGAAAATTATGGTTTACCTTCGGCAAACTGCTACCTTCTAACGCGGAGGGTGTGGGCCAAACACACATGGCCCGAGGACCATCTATAGTATCTTTTATTTGTGATAGAGATCATCTTGGGAAGGTGGCGAAGAATGGAGGTGGCGGCCGCACGCCGGCCGCATGCGGAAGAAACAGGGCCCGTAACCGTGGGCTGCTCGACCAAAGAAGAACTAGCCGGCTAAAGTCAGTTGGGCCGAAGGAAAACTGCGACACCACAATGGGCGCCGCGCTGTAGAGCACCGCCGCCCGTGTTCTACGGGCCGCTTTGGCGGCAAACCGGCAGGCTTGTCTGCCAGCTGAGTGAAGGATTCGCGGCACCCAAAGTTGCCATGCAGTACGACCACGGCCCGCCCGAGCGGGCCATTTGCGCCGGGAAGGTTGGCTAGTTGGGAGGGCGGTGCCGCTAGTTTGGGAAAGCGGGGGCTCGAGCCCCCCTGGACTGCTCGGCCCAGTCGTGCCCCCCGCAGGCCAGGCCACGCCCCCTCGGGATGGGCTGTGTGACTCATCAGGGCGGTCTAACCCTCTACTGGGTCAGACCTGCCAAAACCGAGTTGACCCGACCAGCCAGCACACTGGGCTTAACCAGCCAGGCCCTTTTTTTACATAAACGTGAATAACTTAAAGACCACACGTCCGATCAGCATGCCGTTTGCGGAAATGGGACCCTCGTGACGAACTGGTTCTTTTTAGATAATCTAAGTGAGTTTCGGAAAACTTTAGAAAGCTTTTAGGTTTGGAATGAGTGTAGTTTCAACCTGGACCCTAGAACGGAAAAGCCAATATCGCTTAGACCGGGCGTCTGATTGACGCACCGTCTATCGCGTTGGGTTCCTTTGACAAGACAAAGCTTCAGGATACAAAAAACACTAGAATTCGTGAAAGTTATTTATCGACCCCCTTGGATAGAGGAGCGGACCCTCTGGGAATCGAGGGTGTTGTTTATGAGAACCCTAGAGGTGGCTGCGACTGCCAAGACTACCATACCGGGATCCTCTGTGTGTTAGATGACGATGACTACTACACTTGGATCCTCTGTGGGTTCTGTAGCGATGACTAATATACTTGGATCCTCTATGGGTTTGGTAGCGATGACTACTGTACTTGGATCCTCCGTGGGTTCGGCAGTGATGACTATTGTACTTGGATTCTCTATGGGTTCGGCAGCGACGACTTCTGTACTAGGATCCTATGTGGGTTCGGTAGAGGAGATGATTCAGAGGCTACATCCAATCATCTCCACCTCTATTCATATGTTTTATACATGTTTGATCTGAGTCTTGACTTTCAATCATTATCATCAATGTGATTGACTTCTTTCCTATGTGGACTTGGATGTTCTTGGGCTTGAGAGTTGGAGCCGAACTGGGATTGATGACTTAGGTATATTTATGGGCATATGTGTAAGTAGAGTTGGTTGATACATCTTTATTGTATCTTTCCTTTGTGGTTTATCCTTTGTAGATTCTGGAAGACCTTCAGGGGTCTCGGGGTCCCTACTGAGTATTGTTATACTCACCCCTTGACAGGCTATGTCTGCACTTCTTTGTGTTGGTTGCAGATGACGAACAACGTTGACGGAGGCCGAGAGTGATCCAGGAGCGGACGGTACCCTGAGGTGGACCACATGATGAGACGGTACATAGAGCATACTGATAGACATGGAGTGCTAAGGTGGAAATATGTACCTACCCTTCAGGTAGGATTCTCGGTGGACTTTCCAGGAGCTTCCCTTTTTAGCTGTTGTCCCATTTCCAGTGGTACTTGCATTCCAGTTGTACTATACTTTATTGTTGGTCTTGTATTTATGGCCCCTTTCCTTTTAGCACTTACTTTTGTAATCAGTTTTACTTAGTTCTTACTTCAGTTGCGTACATTTCTGTGTTTATTTACATTTATAAATGCAATGCCTTCCCAACATAAGGATTTACACCTTTGGTTCTAGTCACCATCCCCTGGCCAATGGAAGGTGGGTTTGGGGTAGTCACAACATGGGCCCCAGGGACAGTTCGTGACAGGCATCTCCATGAATGGGATGCGAATTTCAACCCATTATAGGTAATAAGATCATTACCTCAATTTCTGGTGAAAATATCTGGACTAAACTAGGTATTTTGGCATTCAATTATTTTGAGTAATATTACTTTTGAATATGGTGTATGATTTACTTTATAAAAAATTATTGAGATTTCACAGTCTAGACACTAAACCATATTTCGGGTTGAAGTTGACATAGGCTCCACCATGACTGATGAAAATTTTCTCTCCACTAATATTGAGGATTTTAAGATGAGAGTTGAATATAAGATGGTCTCGAAATTATGTTGGAACTTCAATTTAATTTTTCATGACTTACTAGACTACAAAAGAGAAATGTTAGGTTCTTACTATTCAACTGGTGGGCATGTTGAACATAATTTTAAAAGTATGGCTTGGTCTATGAAGGCATGTACTCAAGATACTAGTGTAAAACTAATTGAGGATGTGATTCCTTCAAGGAGGAATGCAATAAATTGTGTATTAAAATACAGATCTGATCTAAATATTTTTTTATGGTTTGAATGATTCATCTTCGTCCTTTGGGAAGAAAACATGGTCTAATATTATTGAGGATTAGGTAAATCGAACAAAGATTCCTATGAAAGAACTTATTGGTAAAGAAAGGGACATTATTCATTTTATCTAATAATTTAAATACTTGTGAAATAAGAATGTGGTAAAATGTAGTTGACATGGGTGAGCAGAAGAATTAATATTTTATTTCAAATTATAATGATTTCGAGCACCATGAAAATTGTATTCAAGATAAAGTGGACAAGGAATTTATTAAAGAATAAGATTTTGATTCCAATTCAATGAAGGAAAAAAATATAAGTTGGTATTAGATCCCCCACATTCTTCTAGGAATAATTTGGTGAGTATCACTACCTCACACCCTAGAAAATACCATTTCCATAACTATGGTATTTTTTAGCTTACCTATGATATTCTTGATTCTCCTACTTTGAGCCTAGTGTGAAGGAAGTGCCAATTATTGGTGTCTCCAATGAAGTCGATGTCCCCAATATGGACATTTTGAAAAACAATGTTAGGGAGAAGATTTATTTTTATTTATAATGAAAATTTGTGGGAGTGGATTAGAAACAAGAAATGACGTGTCAGTAGGGACAATAATCAAAAAATCATGGTTGAGGATGTGGTTGTGAATATTGGGTCGGTGCACAAGGGCATGGTAGAAATGTGTCCACCATGACTTCTTTTAAGGGACACAATCTGGAGTATAAAATATGAGAGAAATTTATTTTTTGATGTTCACTCAAGGGAACCCATTTTTACAGTGGGGATCTACTGATGAGGAGGTGGACTCTTGTCATGATTATGGAAATATTTTTAATTGGTAGACTCTATAATGGATGTGGTATTTCCCTTGTTTTTCCTTACATCATCCTGGTACGTGTTTCTTTTTCTATCATTTTTATAATAAAAGGATTTCCTCAAACTTTTTCAATGTCCAATAGTTGTATCATATAAAACAATTCATTTTCATATGATCCATTTCTCAATTAAATCAAGTAACAACAATACATAGAGTTATTAAATAGTGTATATCTACCCATGTATTTTCAATTATAAGAGTTATAGTTTAATGATATGGATTAACACTTTATATATCATTTACACGGATGTATAATAACATATTATTCCCATGACCCAATAGATAAGTATATCACATGTCATGTATAGGTAAATTTGTACACTCCATCAATCTATCTCAATAGATTCCCCAGATGTCATACTTAATGTATGAGAGGATAAATCCCATCTGGGGTATTCCTTAAAGAATTAAATGACAAAGATCGTACCCTTCCACCCCCTAATTATATGTTCTCTAAGGATTTATTATAAATGGAATCAAATTATGATATTTCTCAAACATGGTAACATTTAGATATTTTATTTGGAGAAATTGTAACATGAAACATGAACACCTATTATACCAAATAAATACTATATGATATAATATATAGTATATATGGTAATTCAACTAGAATATAAGAACACTTATTTTTTCTCGTTAACATATTTTATATTTTTATATGAAATCCTATTCATTCTAACCACATAATTTCATTATAAAAAAAATTTCTATAAAAAAATCAGGATAACTCAAATTCATACATTGAGGGTCCAATTATAATTTCACATCAAATATAATTGTAACTTATTTAAAATAATGAAAAATTGGATACCAACTTTTATATATCAAAATATATTTTATTTTTTAAATAAAATTTTAGAGTACATAAGAAAAACCAAAATCATAAACCATTTAATAATATTTAATGTGATAAACTTCCAGATAGACATTATATTTTCTTTAATTTTAGTGTTTTATAGAACTCTTTTCATTTTTTTGTAATTCATACAACTTATCTATGTAAATATATAATAAAATAATCCCACTAAACTCTTTATTCAGTAGGATTGATTATGAATGTATTTTTGAATAATGATGGGGCATATAAATCATATTTCTCATGGTCAAATTTTTGAACATAATACTTGAACACCATTACTCTACTACATATAGTGTTACGATGTTAATAACGTCTGTTATTTACATATAACTATTTTTAGTTCATTATCATAATTTTTCATGGATTATTTTCAATCAATATTATTTCATGGAATAGTTAGTTAACTAATTTAAATATTTAGAATTTAATTAAATATATTTTCTGAAATCTATTAAGTTATAAATTGATATTGACTTATTTAAGGTAACTGAATAAAATTATTAAATTCCTAAATACAATATACCCTAAATAATTTTATTATATTAATTAACTTTCATTATAAATTTTTTCTAGAATAATATTTTATTTATTATAGTTGAATATCATTATGTCAACATATATTCCCACTAGGCTTGTAAAATTCATATTCTTTTTTTAATATAATATTAAGATACATAACTCAATTACGTTCATGAAATAAAACATACTTCTTCTTAGTGTTAATTTTTTTATTAATTATTTAGTTAATATATTATATGATAAATATTTTTAAAATAATACTTTATAATTTAAAATATTATACTAATGGTGGTGGGACAAAATCACTCTTATTTTAAAGAATTTTCTGGGTAATATTTTTTATCCTAGATGAAATTCTTTTATCCTAGTATTAATTTATGACATGTTATAATTGTATTATTTAATATAATGTATAAAAATAATCATCCCTTTCATTGGTAACCATAATTTTTTAAAACAACACCTCTAATCCTATTTGAAGAAAACAAGATGAAAAGGTGCATTCTTAGTTCATCATCCATTTTAGATTTAAATTTATCCATTTGTACCAACACCTTGATGTAGCAACCTAATGCCTCATTAAGGGAATGTATGGTTTAATATATATCCATCCATCCAAAATTAAAAAATGAATCTTCTATATTTACAAAAATAATATCATATAATTGATATCATATACACATAAAAATAAATTAATTTATTTATATAATAACATACCTAATGTATAATATCTATAGGGTTTCTTCTAAACATTCAATTACTCTACAAAATTCCTTCCCTAGTGGCAAGGGTTTCTACAATAAAATAATTCTCCTTCATTCTTATCTCGACCATTCAGTTTTGAAGGAATTTATATACTATTGGAAGGTAACAATTAGACTTAAAAATAGATATTATTTTTATTTAGTTTTACCTTTTACCCTCTTTCACTATCAATGTAACAATCGAGTGTATACCTTCCATATCTTCTTCATCTATCTTCTTCATTATGATTAGCACAAGTAAATATTTACTTTTTTAATTCATTATTTTAATTCCCAATGATCATAAAAAAATTTCCCATATCACTTACATAATTAAATCAGTAGTAAGGTCATGAACTAGAGGTTTCCCTAGTCACTACAAGTCATTTACATACTTCACAATATTGAGTACAAAATTGGGGACTGAAGTACCTTATATCATCTTTCAATGAAAGACTAAATTAGAAAAATTTATCATTCATTTTATTTTTGATCACGATATAATCATTTCAATAGGGTGTCATTTATTATTATACCAATCATTCATATCCTCGTAACTAGCTTATTCAGAAGTATTTTCATAAGAAATTAGTATTTGTAACACATATATCTATTCATTGTAATTAAAAAGTACAGTCAAGTTTTTGTACAAGGGTGGGAATTTACTAACATTATTATTTTCATTTTAAAATTTTACCCTCATTGTTATATTAAATCAGTTTAATTCTGTTATATCTATCACATAAGATTCTACAAAATGATTATCTTTTTTTACATTCAATTATAAAGAAAATTAATGAAACATGCTTCTATTAAAATGATTAACTATTTTATGTAACATTATATCCAATAGTGGTCCCTGGTCTATATTTTATGTAGACATAATCTAGTCAGTGATATGATAATGCAACAATAATATATCATATACGATCATGATAATCAAATCCCATATGACACTTGAATATTTGTAAAAACAAAATTTATTCAAATCAATCATATTGATTAACTCATATATATTATAAATATAACAAAATATATGTGGTTTCCAAGCTATGTGAAACTCAATGGATATGAATAAAAGTGCACTTAATAGTAAGGGTCACCACTTTACATACCCTATTTACACAATATATTATAAGGGAAACCATCTTTGGAATATTCTATCCCATTAAATGATCAATATCTTGGAAATTAATATAGTTTGATGAAATGTGAAAATTATTATTTATGAAGATGATTTATATCTCACTATATTATATCATGTTAATATGTTAACATGAATTCATTTTTATAAAAAAATATCTTATAATCCACATTCCTTTCAACAAATAACCATGTTTAACAATGTTTATTTATAACTACGTACACAACTCATGAGAAATCCAATTTCAAGAGAGAGTTAAAAAAACGACTATCATAACAAGTATATAAATCCCTAAATAAATGTATGATATTTTAAAACTACTATTTCAACACATTTAATATAAATCATGCATAAAATTTCAGAATATAATAATTATAATGATTAATAATTTATTGAATAAAACTAAATATATGAATAATTTCTTATATTTAATCATGAGAGAAATAATTTATAAACTATTCATAAATAACTTATAAAAACATTATCATTTATTCATTAATTTTGGAAATTCAATTAAAAAATAAATATTAACAACTTATATTTATTTTCAACATGAACTCCTATATATTAACATTTATATGAAATTTTAGTTAACATATGACATATAAAAAAATTATTTTATATATAATCTATTCATATTGTTAATAATAATAGATTATAACAAAATTATTATTAATTAAATGATGATAATATTAATAATCAATATTCCTTATGATATATTTTAAATAATTATTTTCAAAATATAAATTTTGTTAACTTGGATATTCCATATTTAATATTATGAAAAATTCATAATTCAACATAAACACCATTACATTTTTCATTATTATCCAACATATAAAAAATTAAAAAACATTATTATAATTTGAATATAAAGACACTATGTCCACATTTTATGTCATAGAATATAATTTTAAAATATATTTAATATAAAAAACTCTACCAAATATATTTATATATTAATTATTTTATAAAAATTTAATAATTACTTGTAAATATTTTATAATTAATTAATTTATAAATTCAATTATAAATTTAATAAATACCCCAAAAATTATTTTTTATAATTTACAAACCATTTATAAATTATAAAAATCAATTCACAAATGAAGCCTATAAAATTTAAATTTTTTACGTGTATACTATTTTATGTTATACATTAAATAATATATTATGGAATTATCTATTTTATATTATAATTTAGAATATATATTCCCTGACTACATTATATCCTTTGATTCCAGTATAATTGTCTTTTATGATATTCTTTAATATCACCTATGTGAAACACGAAAATATTATATAGTATATAATGTTTTTGTCATTCCTAAAAAGATATTTTTTCATGAATATAAATATATCAAACAACTTAAGTATTAAACTATTTCACTTTCAATGATATTCCATATCGTAAGGAATAAAAATATCATTGTTATAAAATAAATATCATTTCAACAACTAGAAATATGATATCCATGTTTTTTCATTTTGAAAAATTATTTCATGAATTAAGGAGCAGGTAAATATTTTACACCTAATAGATTATTATAGAATCATTAAATTATTATGAGGATAATAAAATTAAAAATTATAAAACTATGAAGAAATATCTAAAAAATTGTGTTAATTAGAAATTCAGACAATCGAAACCCATAAGGATTATTTGTATGCACTAACTTAATTCATGAAAGTTAATGAAATGTTTTGGATATTTAGAGATAGAGAAAAATATATATAAAAGGCAAGGATTGAATAAAAGAGTTGAAGCCTGAAAGTTTCATAGTTTTTTTATGTTCTTATGCTAGTGATTCAATTTATTTGGGTTTATTTATATTTGGGGTCATAATTTGGTCGTTAGGGATTTTTATTCTGGGTAGCCTGCACTAATCCCATAATTGTATCCATAAAATTATCTTCTACAAGGTTTATTAATATAACAATTCAACCTAGAACCTTATATAAAAAAATATCCCTAGATTTCATAATATTTGTGCAAAAAACATGGTAAATAATTGATAGAATAAAATAATATTTTCATAGATCATAAATAATGGTCATGAAATGTTAATAGAATAAGAATTAGAATTGTGAAATTGAGTTTTAGAAATAAAAACATGAAGAGAATATATAAATAACACCTAACATGAATTCTATATAAAATCACATTAGTTAGTATATAAATAACTACCATCTCTTGATAAACATTATGAGAACACGTAACATTGATACTTGAAGAAGATAGTTAGTGAAGAAAAGTGGGAGTAGGTCTTTGTATTCAAACAGTCATCATATTTTAGTCATTATTGTATCACCCCCATCACCATTATGTCTCAAATTTGAGTTTGAAGGTATAAATTTATAGTATTTAATATCAAACCATCAGTTAAATAATAACAAAATCCAGAAATTCAAATAGAATCAATGCATGAATGGTTTTCTCAGCATGTAATGAGTGATCTTGGAAGCTTCTTTGAATATTTTCTGCATCAATACACTAATGAAATGATTGAATCCTAGTATTTTAATTTTCAAAATATTTGAATATCCTTTTCATTATTGTATATGGAAACTCATAGTTTATATAGAGTTTATGACATTAAAATGACTTTCCCTAGGTTCTGTGGACATCACCAAATCCATGAGAATTTGGAATCCACCTCTAATATTGTTTTGTCATGTTGTGACACTTCACATTATGTGTTGAAGTGTATTTTAGTTACAAAATTATTCTCTATATTTTTCCATATATTGGTTCAATCTAGCTATAAGTCAGAAAAAAATGTTAACCAATCCACATATTGGAAAGAATGTCCATTAAATTTTAGAAAAAATTATATAAAAATACACTAAAATACATGCCTTACATACACATATCAACACCACTAATTGATTTTTAATGGTTGAATAAAAATTAATCAATGTAGTGAGGGACATTAAACCCCATAACAGTAAGATTAAAATTATATGAAAAACTAAATTCAATTATAAACTAAATTAAAATCATATTCCTTTAACTATAGATATTCAGGTATCTATCTTTGGTCAATATAGTTGATAAAGATCCATTGAGAATTGGAAAAAATATTTCCCCCTCTACGGTCTATCTATAGATTTTTAAATCATCCATTTAAGTGGAAGGATCCTGCTATCAACAACGATTTTCTAGAAGCTCTATGATTCCATATATCATAGGAAGTGATACATGGGATATTTGAAAGGTATTGGGTTATTATCCCCCAAATGGATTACACCATCATAACAATGTTTTCATCCCTATATTGGCCTTGGGGGCATGTGATCCAAATTATAAAGGCACTATATATTAGTAATTGAATATCAAACAACTTTTTATTGATTATATTTATTTATTATAAGTATAGTTTAAGACATAATTATTATCTATTTTTTTTGATTTTGATAATATTATATGAACAAGGTTATTTGGACATCAACTGGTAGAAATCACAGATTACCCACTTGGTAAAAAGTGTCCGTGAACATTATATAATCCCTTTTCTGTCTGTGTTCTTTCTCACACTATTTCTCATCATTGAATCATAACCATCATGATCAAATCATAATAAACAACAATTCAAAAATGTTGATTCATGTTTGATTATATTTTCTGAGCGTAACAAGATTATATTTTATATCATTTCCCTTATTCAAAAATGGCCACATACATGTAAATAGACAATACAAGAATAAAAAGTATAGTGTTATTTATAAATTAAATATATACTAAACATATTACAAATTATTATTCAATATCTCCTATAATATTATCTATAAAACACTTCCTCTTAAACATATTTTGACATTTATTTCCTTAGGGAAATGAGAAACATAAGAAGGGGTGAGCTCAAACACTCGGTATAGTAAAAACAAATAAATGAGTTATAAATGATATGATATTAAGAAGGGGAGAAAAAATAATTATGAAATAATATATAATTATAAATCACATGGAATTATAACATTCATTATTATGGAATAATGGAATAAAATAACCTCATATGAATCATCTTGATCACAACATATTTCATGGCATGAAAATGCAGAAACAGAGGTGAATAATAAATATATATATGGAGGATATCATATGTGTAGGACCCTGAGACACCCTGAGAGGGGAGGGGTGAATCAGGGTGGAAAATTTTTCTTCTTTTAGTTGTGGATCTTGTTCCCACGTTGGTAGGAACTACATAAACTTGTATGATGGATATTATCACCAATTAAACTTTCACATGCAGAGAGATGACACAACTATTTTTACTTGGTTCACCACTAAGGGCTACGTACAAGGAGAATACGCCGACAGGTTGTCGGTCTTACCTAAATCCACTATGCTTCACTAGCTGTAGATTACAAAGGTTCGGGTACAGTCACTCTGTCCCAGGCACACTTCCTTTACAATTGTTCAGGGATGGCTCACTGCGTCCCTCAGGTCACTCCCATTGACTCCCCCTGGCTCACTGTCGTCGGTGAAGTCCCACTCAGTTTATAGACGTGGAGGTCTCTTCAATAAATGTGCATTGATCTTCTTTGTCTCCTGTTCAGCATGAGACCTTTCTTGCATCAGGGTTCAGATTTTATGCTGCTATTAGTTCAATCCTTCTTCTTTAGTGCAATGAATGAATGCACTAGATCCCCTTGTCTTCGCTTCCCTGAATCACAATCACTGATGTGATTGCATACTTAATGAAGCTCAGCTTACTCGGCATTGTCAGAATCAGTTCTCCATGTATGCATGAGATCATGCATGTATCATTTAGATTTCTTCTTCAATCTCACTTTGCACCAAAAGTATCAGGCAATGTTTCAGCTCTTGTGAAGCTACAGAAAGGCGGGCATTCTTTATTAATGTTTTTCTCTTCTTTTCAAGCCCGGCGTGCAAGTCTCCCCTGGTGCACAAGTCTTAGGCACGCAAGTATAACCTGGCGCGCAAGTGTCTCCAAAGCACCTGCGCGACTCTGCCTTCTTGAATTTCAAACCTGCGCGACTCACTTCCTTCCTTGCCCAAATCACCTGGGGTGCTCAACCATCAGTTGGCGCACAACCTCTACTTGCGCGACCAAACTACCACTTGAGCGGATCAACCACCTGCGCGACTAGAGATCGAAAAATCTCAAAGTCTTGAGCTCCATTGGAAATGAGGGGGGGGGGGGTGGTCCAGTATTTATAGGCAGACTAGACCCCCTGCGCGGTGGCGCGCAAGTCATCCATCGGCGCGCAAGTCTCAGCCCCTGCTAGGCACTTGCGCGATCAACATCCAAACTTGCGAACATCTTGCATTTGCCAAATTTGGAACTTCTATTCTCGAAAAACCATACGTGCGCAAGTTATAATGCATTCAAGGCATCGGCGCGCAAGTCTCTTCCCGGCATATTATTCACCTGCGCGACCTCACCAAAACATGCGTGACCCTTATCCCTTTGCCATATTTTGATGCTCTAATCTTCAAAAACATATGGCGCGCAAGTTTCTTATCCTGTAAGAGTATGGCGCGCAAGTCCCTTTGCCAAAATCACTGTAACGCCCCGACCCTAGTTACCCAGAATCGGTGCATTATTACATAACATTGGCATGATCACAAGAAAGATCAAATCCTGAAAGACCGATTGGTTTAGTAGCCTCGGAAACACTATATATATTCATAAGTCTTACATTACATCATAAAATGAAAAAACTACTACAACAACATAATGTCTCCATAGTCCACACTATTAACCCCTCATAATATCCCTGCAGGTCATTCATAACTTACTTCTTCACATCTTGGAAAAAATAAAACATAGAAAAGGGGTGAGCTCAAACGCCCAGTAAGGATAACAATATAGCGGAATAATTCCAAAATAAGCATAAACATTTAAGGCAATGTATAACTAAAACAAAAGCCTTTTAAATTTGAACTTCAGCATAGTATGACAAAAGTAAAATGAAATAATGTCATTTACTTATTCACACTGATATTATACTAATCGAATAATCACATGCAATATCAATAACCAATTTCATAATGATGGAATGCATAATTCCAGACTATCATAACCACATAGCCAAGGCCTTGTGCCAAGACTACAAATAAGATTTTGCCAAGCCCTTATGCCAAGACACTAGTTTTTCTCATGAGACCTACTGATGCATCGAGGAGCTATAGCGGGCTCCACTCGTCACATATTAAGTCCAATGCATTCACATATGAAAAGGTTTAAACATAACATAAACATTCGTATTAAAACTAGCATACGAAATGTCAATACTTTCACCATAAACTATGAATGGTATAAAAATAGCACATCCACAGTCAAACATATCACAAAACCTTCAATACAATATAGAAGTTTTGTATCACAATAAATCAACTTCATATAATCATAAAATCCATCAAAGGATGTTGAAATAGATGAAATCAAAACTATTTGAGAGAAATATCTCCTTTTTTTTAAATCATTTAAAAGTCAAACATTTATAAAAGAAGTAATTAAAAAGAGATTTTTGAATCAAAGTGTCCCATACCACTTTGAAACTTTTAAAAGGAATTAAAATTCTAAAAACATTCATGTCCATATAAAAAAATCCGTAAAAACCATTTTGAAGACATGGACATTTATTAAAAATATTTAGAAAGTTAAATCATTAAAACATTTAAATTTCTGATTTTGATAAAGTGTACCTTTTCGAAATTTTTAAAATATTCATTTTGAAATCATTTAAAAGTCACATAATTATAAAATAAAACATTTTCTTTGAAAATATTCTTATAAGATTGTAAGGGAAGCTTTGACAATTTTATAATGGCGGTAAATAGCCACACCCTCCGTATAAGTTAAAAAAAACATTCTATCCTTAATTTTGTCGAAAAGGTTAAAAAGCACCTTGTTTGGACAATGACGGAAAGATTCCTTTATAAACCTCTTATAAAAAGTAAAACAAGGGTATAAATTACTTTAACCCATATTCTAGTAAATAGTAAAAATGTTTTGAAAATTCGTTTTTAAGAAACATGGATGTGGATGAGAAAGAGATCCCGGTAGATAATTATGAATAAACAACCTCAGATAATGAAGAGATTGTGAAATAACCCTTATCTTGTACTTTTCCTTGGTTGGGGTAGGTTAACCTCCTATATAATGGTGAAATAATTGTTATTAAATTATACAAGAACCATATACATTAATATGATATCATATATGATCTGTTAACATTGATTTGTTAATAATATCTTAGTATTATCGTTGTTTCGGGTGTTAACTTACTCATTTTCTTTTATATGTTTTGTTACATAAGCCATGTTTGTTATGGATAGGTTGTATCTTATTTATATCCAGAATGATATCAAGTCCTTAAACATCATTTTTAAATTATCAAATGATAATTATACTTGAATGGAGACGATGGAGAATGAATCTCATCGCGGTCGTGGAGACGGTAGTCCGTACATACACATGAGCTACAATATCATTTTTTTTGATATTAAAATAATATATAAATGGATGGTATATCATATATAAAGAATCATTAACATGTTATATTTATTATTTACATGAGTTACACATCATTATTATACCCATCCAAATAATAATATATTGAATAACAATTACACCACTACGTGGAGACGGTAAGCCGTACGTACGCACGTATGGTGACATGTTATTCAAAGGGTGGATAGAATACTGAATATAGTTGTACTATATTTATAATAACATCACATTATATATATTATACTGAAGTTATTATTTTAGAATAGTAATAACAAAGAAGGAAGAAGAAGTGGAAGAAGAAAAGAACTTGGAAAAGGGTGGTGAAATCATTACCTCTTCTTCGGTTTCTTCCTTTTGATTTGATCAAAAGGGCTCCTTAGGTTGGCTTTCTGATCAAACTAAGGCCTCTAGGTTGTAGTGAGGGATGTTGGGAGAGTATTTGGGCAGAGATTGGCAGAACCAAAAGGCTTGGAAGGTGTGAAGAAATGAGAAGGAGGAGTTCCCTTTTATAAGAGGGGTGAGGGGCACCTTTGGAAAAGCTAGAAATATTAATTTATAATAAATTCATATTCGGTTTCTAATGGCTCCAAAGTTGATTATTTAAATTTTAAGGTGGGGATGGGTTGGAAACAACTCAACCAATAGAATTTAGACAGGTTTGGGTCATTATATTAAGCTTATCTTTAAGTATTAACTCTAAGTTAATTAGTTTCACTTTTACAATGTCTCTTTGTATTTTTATATTTTATGGTTAACAAACTCACCATATATATCCAAGAGACCCCCAAGTGGTCCATTAATGATGAAACTATCATGATATAAGTCTCTTGGCCGAACCTTTGATTTTTAGGAATTTAATATCAATTAATAATATAATATTTGTTGTAAGAACTCTTTTATGTCAATTTTGACACTATTCAATAGTTGATTTTTCTGAAACTCATAACAGATTGATTACTTCTCAAGAAGTCAATTAAATCAATCCTAATATATCATATTATCCTAGAAAATTAGTGTAATTCAATAAAGTTCTGAAATTATATTTATTTGGGTATTTATAATATCAATTATTCTAATTGTTCACTATTATGATAATTACTGCATCATCATTGTGTCATAAATATATTAACTTATTTAATGTTTAAAAATTATAAATAAAATATCATTATGTAGGAAATCGTATTAGATTTCTAATGAATATTTACAATCAAATTTATTTTATGTATTACCCTATATTAAAAATGTCTTAGTAAATAAACTTTGATTTTAACTCTTTTAACTCTTCTTTGAATTAAATAATAATAAATGTCCTAATCTAATCCAAGTGGACCTAAATGATAATATTTTATTCCCAAGGTTATTATTGGTCGAGATACACTTGTCCAATAGAATTAGGACATGTGTTAGGGTAATATTAATATCATTTTTACCCTTAATTACCCTATTTACTTTTAACCGTGGTAAATAAAAGTAAAAAGTTACTATTCACCAAAAATTATTTTCATCTCATTGAACCACATTTTACTTTTTGATATTAACTGTGTCTCTCAGATTTTTGAAATTCCATTCACAGAAGTGGTAAAATTATGTTTTATGGAAAATTCAGTTTTTTTAACTACCACTTAGTAGTTTCACTATTCATCAAAAATTGATGTTTTTCAGAACAATGCCAAAATTTCACCCTAAGCTATAATTTATATTCCAAATTCAAAAATGATGTCTATTTTACAAAATTCCAAACATATAAGTTGCATTAATTAATTTTATAATTAATTCCCGCTGTCACAACAAATAGCGTGTTTTTAAGAAACAATATATATCAAAAGATTGATAATTGTTTATGTCCAATTTCAAAGTGAAATTAATTCTCATGAACACCATTGGATAAAATTGTAAAAATATATTCTAATTATACTTTAAAACCACTCAAATTTATAATTTATCACCATTAATTATATTTGATTAAAAAAGTTGTTTTTAATTAAAATTTAGTAATTTTCACTTTTCATCAAAATATTAAAGTTATCCGAAAAGTACCAAAATTTTGCCTTAGGCTAAATTCAATACTCCGAATCCAAAAATGAAGTCCATTTTGAAACATAAAATATATATAATTTCAAAAAGTCGGTATTACTATTCATAACGGCTAGTTTGATTGGTTGTGGTGCGTGTTAAAACTCGAAGTTGCGTACAACACACACTACTGTATTATTCAAAGGAAATCATACCGTGGAAGCTTGGGATGTTTCATTTAAAATTTTTTTATGTCCCCATTTAGTCAAAAAGTTTGAAATATTGTATTTAAAATGGGTTCCCTATTAAAAGTTGGTAAAAGTGCAATACTGAAAATGAATTTGTTCTTACATTATGTCTAAGAAACTCATAATATGGATTCTAAAATTATAAGGATTATATAAAGTTTAAAATTTAGTTAATACTATTCATAACCTCTTTTTAACGGCTTTTTTGGTAAGTCATGGTGTGCTTGAACTCGGTGTTGCGTGTAGTGCAAGTTATTGTATTATTTTGAAGAAATAACACACTATGAAATCTTGGGGTGTTACATTCTCCCCTCCTTCAATAAATTGCGTTCTCGCAATTTGAAATTGTTCTTCGAAAATAAAATTTGAAAATAAAAAATATCTTTGTGTGAAAACCCACATCAGAAATTGGGCTACTAAAATTTAGTCTTAAAATGAGTAAAAGAGAAATGAAAGGTTCACCACCAAATTATGATCTCGATTAGGAGAACATTGGTGGAAATTAGAGACATATAATTGGAGGAAAAACGTAAATATTTATAGGTAGTGATTGAGGTCATCAATCACAAACATGTTTAAAATTGAGGTCCTTAAATTCATCAATCTACGATGATTTAAAATACCATCGATTCAACAAAATATAAGGTATTAGGATAACACATTTTTGACGTTTCAAAATATCTTAGTTTATATCCCACATCGAAAAATGAATTAATGAGGCCTCTATTTAAAATAAAGAGTGGAAAGTATGAAGATTACCGAAAATAACACATACTAGGGTTCCATGTAGGAAAATATGGATATGGAAGAGAAATATAACCATCAATTATCTGATGGAGAGTGGTAGAGAACATGGCTATGAAAAGGCCAACAATCCCAAAGCCGTAAATTAGTGATGATTTAAGGTACCATCTAGGACAACATTTTTTTTCTAAATTCCTTTTCTTAATGTTGAGGAATTTATTTATGAGATTGGATAAGATCATAAGGAGATATACTTAATTTATAATTAGAGTTTTATCCATTAATAAATTTCTACCACAAACTCATCTTTCACTCGTAAAAAAATCTATTTATACTATTCGTACAGGGTTACAAAATAAATGAATTTATAATTCATCTACCAGATCTTTTAAAAAAAACTACATTATTTAATCCAGGACATATCGTGGGCCAGTGGTAGGTGATATACCCTTGTCACCCTTTGGTTGCGGGTTTAAGTCTCACAGCCTTGCCAGACGCGACGGGTTGCCGCCCAACCTCTGGGTTGTCCTTTTATGGCAATCCAAAATAATCCAAACTAGAACTATCCAAAATACTTCTGTCCAAACTCACAGTCCAACATTTATAAGGAAGGTAAACATAATGTAGATCCTTTTTACCCCGTAATTTCATATGAATACCTTCATCATGTATTCTTTTAATACACTGAAACATCCTAAATTACCATATTCCTTATTGATTACATTCATGCTCCCTTATTCCATATAGAATGCTGGATATACTTCATCAATCCTAAAATGTTTTAAACCCCAAAAATGATGGAATATATAAATCATTAATCAGTTCCAAGGTAGTCAAGAATATCCAATATATTTTGTCCAAAACAATCATGTATTATTCCAAAATCACTACCTTGGTATCAGAACTATATTATGGTTTATCATTCTGTCAACCATATATTTTCCAAAATTTTATCCTACTATTGAGTCACTTTTCTTTGTTCCACACAATCTCAAGTCCTTAATGAAATAGTAATGCAGTACAATCCTTATATACTCCATAATTATTATAACAAGTACATTGTTGATACAACACTCAATTGAAATAATCAACATAAGAACTCTAATCATTCCTCTTCATCTGTGGTAGTATCATAACTTGATTATTATCCAATAGCATCATTTGCGGCATAGTTTGATGACTGGGACATAGGTTCGCGTAGTGTCCAAACTCCTTGCAAATGAAGCATTGTACATTTGAAACCATTTTCTTACCCTTGCAGTCACGTACTTTGTGCCCTTTTCCTCCACACTTATAACAAACTCCCATTCCTTTCAGGCAAGTTCTAGGGTGTTTCTTCCCACAGTTTTCACATATGAGAGAATTCATCTTTTTCCTCTTCCCTTTATCCATCTTTCTCTCTTCCATCATTTTCTTCTCTTGCTTCCCTTCAAATCCATAGGACTCTGTAAACTCTTTACTTATCTTATCAACACATGATATTATTTCTTCATATGATGATAATACATGCGAGACTATTTCTCTTATAAATTCTGGCTTAATACAATGAAATATATGATCCTTCTTTCTCTTTGTATCATGTACATTGCTGGAGTTCTCATTACTTCTACTACGTGCCATTTCTAAACAATAGAATACACTAGATTAGTTTATGAATAACAATACCTAATCCCAAACTTGTGAAACACATAACATAAATTAAATAGTTTATGGATATAATCCATACTCATAAAAATGTATCTTTTGATGAAGTATACACTCATAAACCCTTCATAATGATTTGTAAAGAAAATGAGAGTTATCCTAAGCATATCCCCCGGGAGTGTTGTAACCAAGAGTGCAGAAAGGCCCGTTGTCATGCAACAGCTCCCGTTCGAGTCTAGCTCAAAGCGGTGTTTTCGGGTTTTACCCCTAGGTACATCTGTGCCAGAGCCGCCTCTACCGTCTCGTATCCTGATAGGGATGTATTGTTTGGAAAACTCACAAAATCTCTACAATACCAAAATTCTAGGAAGTTCTTCTATACTAATCCTAAAATTTCATCTTAGGTCTACGTGCTCTAATCAGAGTTTATCTAAATCTAGCTTCCAAGGTTTGTACCAAACTTCCTCTAATACCAACTGTAACGCCCTGACCCTAGTTACCCAGAGTCGGTGCATTATTACATAACATTGGAATGATCACAAGAAAGATCAAATCTCGAAAGACCGATTGGTTTAGTAGCCTTGGAAACACTAGATATATTCATAAGTCTTACATTACATCATAAAATGAAAAAACTACTACAACTACATTATGTCTCCATAGTCCACACTATTAACCCCTCATAATATCCCTGCAGGTCATTCATAACTTACTTCTTCACATCCTTGGTAAAATAAAACATAGAAAAGGGGTGAGCTCAAATGCCCAGTAAGGATAACAATATAGCGAAAACATTCCAAAATAAGCATAAACATTTAAGGCAATGTATAACTAAAACTAAAGCCTTTTAAACTTGAACTTCAACATAGTATGACAAAAGTAAAATGAAATAATGCCATTTACTTATTCACATGGATATTCTACTAATCAAATAATCACATGCAATATCAATAACCACTTTCATAATTATGTAATGCATAATGCCAGACTATCATAACCACATAGCCACGGCCTTGTACCAAGACTACAAATAAGATTTTGCCAAGGCCTTGTGCCAAGACACTAGTTTGTCTCATGTGACCTATTGATGCATCGAGGAGCTATAGCGGGCTCCACCCATCACACATTAAGTCCAATGCATTCCCATATGAAAAGGTTTAAACATAACATAAACATTCGTATTTAAACTAGCATACGAAATGTCAATACTTTCACCATAAACTATGAATGGTATAAAAATAGCACATCCACAGTCAAACATATCACAAAACCTTCAATACATTATAGATGTTTTGTATCACAATAAATCAACTTCATATAATCATAAAATCCATCAATGGATGTTGACATAGATGAAATCAAAACTATTTGAGAGAAATATCTCCTTTTTTTGAAATCATTTAAAAGTCACACATTTATAAAAGAAGTAATTAAAAAGAGATTTTTGAATCAAAGTGACCCATACCACTTTAAAACTTTTGAACGGAATTTAAATTTTAAAAACATTCATGTCCATATAAATAAATCCGTAAAAACCATTTTTAATACATTGACATTTATTAAAAATATTTAGAAAGATAAATCTTTAAAATATTTAAAATTCTGATTTTGATAAAGAGTACATTTCCGAAATTCTTAAAATATTCATTTTGAAATTATTTAAAAGTCACATAATTTTAAAATAAAACATTTTCTTTTAAAATATTCTTATATGCTTGTAAGAGAAGCTTTGACAATTTTATAATGGCGGTAAATAGCCACACCCGCCGTATAAGTTATAAAAAACATTCTATCCTTAATTTTGTCGAAAAGGCTAAAAATCACCTTGTTTGGAAAATGACGGAAAGATTCCTTTATAAACCTCTTATAAAAAGTCAAACAAGGGTATAAATTAATTTAACCCATATTCTAGTAAATAGTAAATTTTTTTTGAAAATTCATTTTTAAGAAACATGGATGTGGATGATAAAGAGATCCCAGTAGATAATTATGAATAAACAACCTCGGATAATGAAGAGATTGTGAAATAACCCTTACCTTGTACTTTTCCTTGGTTGGGGTAGGTTAACCTCCTGTATAATGGTGAAATAATTGTTATTAAATTATACAAGAATCATATACATTAATATGAAATCATATATGATCTGTTAACATTGATTTGTTAATAATATCTTAGTATTATCGTTGTTTCGGGTGTTAACATACTTGTTTTCTTTTATATGTTTTCTTACATAAGCCGTGTTTTTTATGGATAGTTTGTATCTTATTTATATCCATAATGATATCAAGTCCTTAAACATCATTTTGAAGTTATCAAATGATAATTATACTTGAATGGAGATGATGAAGAATGAATCTCATCACGTTCGTGGAGATGGTAGTCCGTACATACGCACGAGCGACAATATCATTCTTTTGATATTAAAATAATATATAAATGGATGTTATATCATATATACAGAATCATTAACAAGTTATATTTATTATTTACATGAGTTACACATCATTATTATACCCATCCAAATAAAAATATATTGAATAACAATTGCACCACGACGTGGAGTCGGTAAGCCGTACGTACGCACGTATGGTGACGTGTTATTCAAAGGGTGGATAGAATACTGAATATGGTTGTACTATATTTATAATAACATCACAATATATATATGATACTTGATTTATTATTTTATAATTTTAATAACAAAGAAGGAAGAAGAAGTGGAAGAAGAAAGGAACTTGGAAAGGGTGGTGAAATCATTACCTCTTCTTCGGTTTCTTCCATTTGATTTGATCAAAAGGGCTCCCTAGGTTGGCTTTCTGATCAAACTAAGGCCTATAGGTTGTAGTGAGGGAAGTTTGGAGAGTATTTGGGCAGATTTTGGCCGAACCAAAAGGCTTTTAAGCTGTGAAGAAATGATAAGGAGGAGTTCCCTTTTATAAGAGGGGTGAGGGGCACCTTTGGAAAAGCTAGAAATATTAATTTATAATAAATTCATATTCGGTTTACTAATGGCTCCAAAGTTGATTATTTAAATTTTAAGGTGGGGATGGGTCTAAAACGACCCAACCAATAGAATTTAGACAGGTTTGGGTCATTATATTAACCATATCTTTAAGTATTAACTATAAGTTAATTAGTTTCACTTTTACAATGTCCCTTTGTATTTTTATATTATATGTTTAATAAACACACCATATACATCCAAGCGACCCCCAAGTGGTCCATTAATGATGAACCTATCATGATATAAGTCTCTTGGCCGAACCATATATTTTTTGGAATTTAATATCAATTAATAATATAATATTTGTTTTAAGACCTCTTTTATGTCAATTTTGACACTATTCAATAGTTGATTTTTCTGAAACTCATAACAGATTGATTACTTCTCAAAAAGTCAATTAAATAAATCCTAATATATCATATTATCCTAGAAAATTAGTGTAATTCAATAAAAGTCTCAAATTATATTTATTTGGGTATTTATAATATCAATTATTCTAATTGCTCACTATTATGGTAATTATTGCATCATCATTGTGTCATAAATATATTAACTTATTTAATGTTTAAAAATTATAAATAAAATATCATTTTGTAGGAAATCTTATTATATTTCTAATTAATATTTACAATAAAATTTATCTTATGTATAACCCTATATTAATAATGTTTCAGTAAATAAACTTTGATTTTAACTCTTTTAACTCTTCTTTGAATTAAATAATAATAAATGTCATAATCTAATCCAAGTTGACCTAAATGATAATATTTTATTCCTAAGGTTATTTTTGGTCGAGATACACTTGTCCAATAGAATTAGGACATGTTTTATGGTAATATTAATATCATTTTTACCCTTAATTACCCTATTTACTTTTAACCGTGGTAAATAAAAGTAAAAAGATACTATTCACCAAAAATTATTTTCATCTCATTGAACCACATTTTACTTTTTGATATTAACCGTGCCTCTCGGATTTTTGAAATTCCATTCACAGAAGCGGTAAAATTAAGTTTTATGAAAAATTTAGTTTTTTTAACTACCACTTAGTAGTTTCACTATTCATCAAAAATTGATGTTTTTCAGAACAATGCCAAAATTTCGCCCTAAGTTATAATTGATATTCCGAATTAAAAAATGATTTCTATTTTACAAAATTCCAAACATATAATATGCATTAATTAATTTTATAATTAATTCCCGTTGTCACAACAAATAGCGTGTTTTTAAGAAACAATATATATCAAAAGATTGATCATTGTTTATGTCCAATTTCAAAGTGAAATTAATTCTAATGAACACCATTGGATAAAATTTTAAAAATATATTCTAATTATATTTTAAAACCAATCAAATTCATAATTTATCACCATTAATTATTTTGATTAAAAAAGTTGTTTTTAATTAAAATTTAGTAATTTTCACTATTCATCAAAATATTAAAGTTATCCGAAATGTACCAAACCTTAGGCTAAATTCAATACTCCGAATCCAAAAATGAAGTCCATTTTGAAATATAAAATATATATAATTTCAAAAAGTAGGTATTACTATTCATAACGGCTAGTTTGATTGGTTGTGGTGCGTGTTAAAACTCGAAGTTGCGTACAACACACGCTACTGTATTATTCAAAGGAAATCATACCGTGGAAGCTTGGGATGTTTCATTTTAAATTTTTTGATGTGCCCATTTAGTCAAAAAGTTTAAAATATTGTATTTAAAAACGGTTCACTATTAAAAGTTGGTAAAAGTGCAATACTGAAAATGAATTTGTTCTTACATTATGTCTAAGAAACTCATAATATGGATTCTAAAATTATAAGGATTATATAAAGTTTAAAATTTAGTTAATACTATTCATAACCTCTTTTTAACGGCTTTTTTGGTAAGTCATGGTGTGCTTGAACTTGGTGTTGCGTGTAGTGCATGTTATTGTATTATTTTGAAGAAATAACACACTATGAAATCTTGGGGTGTTACATTCTCCCCTCCTTCAATAAATTGCGTTCTCACAATTTGAAATTGTTCTTAGAAAATAAAAGGTTGAAAATAAAAAATATCTTTGTGTGAAAACCCACATTGGAAATTGGGCTAATAAAATTTAGTCTTAATATGAGTAAAAGAGAAATGAAAGGGTCACCACCAAATTATGATCTCGATTAGGAGAACATTGGTGGCAATTAGAGACATATAATTGGAGGAAAAACGTAAATATTTATAGGTAGTGATTGAGGTCATCAATCACAAACATGTTTAAAATTGAGGTCCTTAAATTCATCAATCTACGATGATTTAAAATACCATCGATTCAACAAAATATAAGGTATTAGGATAACACATTTTTGAAGTTTCAAAATATCTTCGTTTAAATCCCACATCAAAAAATGAATTAATGAGGCCTCTATTTAAAATAAATAGTGGAAAGTATGAAGATTATCGAAAATAACACATACTAGGGTTCCATGTAGGAAAATATGGATATGGAAGAAAAATATAACCATAAATTATCTGATGGAGAGTGGTAGAGAACATGGCTATGAAAAGGCCAACAATCCCAAAGCCATAAATTAGTGATGATTTAAGGTACCATCTAGGACAAAATTTTTGTTCTAAGTTCCTTTTCTTAATGTTGAGGAATTTATTTATGAGATTGGCTAAGATCATAAGGAGATATACTTACTTTATAATTAGAGTTTTATCCATTAATAAATTTCTACCACAAACTCATCTTTCACTCGTAAAAAAAATTCTATTTATACTATTCGTACAGGGTTCCAAAATAAACGAATTTATAATTCATCTACCAGATCTTTTAAAAAAACTACATTATTTAATCCAGGACATATCGTGGACTAGTGGAAGGTGATACACCCTTGTCACCCTTTGGTTGCGGGTTCAAGTCTCGCAGCCTTGCCTGACGCGACGGGTTGCCGCCCAACCTCCGGGTTGTCCTTTTATGGCAATCCAAAATAATCCAACCTAGAACTATCCAAAATACTTCTGTCCAAACTCACAGTCCAACATTTATAAGGAAGGTAAACATAATGTACACCCTTTTTACCCCATAATAGCATATGAATACCTTCATCATGTATTCTTTTAATACACTGAAACATCCTGAATTACCATATCCTTTATTGATTACATTCATGCTCCCTTATTCCATTTAGAATGCTGTATATTCTTCATCAATCCAAAAATGTTTTAAACCCCAATAATGATGGAATATACGAATCATTAATTAGTTCCAAGGTAGTAAAGAATATCCAATATAATTTATCCAAAACAATCATGTATTATTCCAAAATCACTACCTTGGTATCAGAACTATATTAAGGTTTATCATTCTCTGAATCATATATTTTCCAAAAATTTATCCTACTATTGAGTCACTTTTCATTGTTCCACACAATCTCAAGTCCTTAATGAAATAGTACTGCAGTACAATCCTTATATACTGCATAATTATTATAACAAGTACATTGTTGATACAACACTCAATTGACATAATCAACATAAGAACTCTAATCATTACCCTTTATCTATGGTAGTATCATAACTTGATTATTATCCAATAGCATCATTTGCGACATAGTCTGATGATTAGGACATAGGTTCGTGTAGTGTCCAAACTCCTTGCAAATGAAGCATTGTACATTTGAAACCATTTTCTTACCCTTGCAGTCACGTACTTTGTGCCCTTTTCCTCCATACTTATAACAAACTCTCATTCCTTTCAGGCAAGTTCCAGGGTGTTTCTTCCCACAGTTATCACATATGGGAAAGTTCATCTTTTTCCTCTTCCCTTTATCCATATTTCTCTCTTCCATCCTTTTCTTCTCTTGCTTCCCTTCAAATCCATAGGACTCAGTAAACTCTTTACTTATCTTATCAACACATGATATTATTTCTTCATATGATGATAATACATGTGAGACTATTTCTCTTATAAATTCTGGCTTAAGACTATGAAATATATGATCCTTCTTTCCCTTTGTATCATGTGCATTGCTGGAGTTCTCATTCCTTCTACTAAGCGCCATTTCTAAACAATGACATACACTAGATTAGTTTATGAATAACAATACCTAATCCCAAACATGTGAAACACATGACATAAATTATATAGTTTATGGATATAATCCATAATCATAAAAATGTCTCTTTTGAGGAAGTATATACTCATAAACCCTTCATAATGATTTTTAAAGAAAATGAGAGTTATCCTAAACATATCCCCTGGGAGTGTCGTAACCAAGAGTGCAGCAAGGCCCATTGTCGTGCACCAGTTCCCTTGCAATTCTAGCTCAAGGTGGTGTTTTCGGGTTTTACCCCTAGGTACATCTGTGCCAGAGCCGCCTCTACCTGCTCGTATCCAGACAGGGATGTATTGCTTGGAAAACTCACAAAATCTCTAAAATAGAAAAATTCTAGGAAGTTATTCTATACTAATCCTCAAAGTTCATCTTAGTTCTACGTGCTCTAATCAGAGTTTATCTAAATCTAGCTTCTAAGGTTTGTACTAAACTTCCTTTGATACCAACTGTAACGCCCCGACCCTAGTTACCCAGAGTCGGTGCCTTATTACATAACATTGACATGATCACAAGAAAGATCAAATCTCAAAAGACCAATTGGTTTAGTAGCCTTGGAAACACTAGATATATTCATAAGTCTTACATTACATCATAAAATGAAAAAACTACTACAACAACATAATGTCTCCATAGTCCACACTATTAACCCCTCATAATATCCCTGCAGGTCATTCATAACTTAATTCTTCACATCCTGGGAAAACTAAAACATAGAAAAGGGGTGAGCTCAAATGCCCAGTAAGGATAACAATATAGCGGAAACATTCCAAAATAAGCATAAACATTTAAAGCAATGTATAACTAAAACAAAAGCCTTTTAAACTTGAACTTCAACATAGTATGGAAAAAGTAAAATGAAATAATTCCATTTACTTATTCACATGGATATTCTACTAATCGAATAATCACATGCAATATCAATAACAACTTTCATAATGATGGAATGCATAATTCCAGACTATCATAACCACATAGCCAAGGCCTTGTGCCAAGATTACAAATAAGATTTTTCCAAGGCCTTGTGCCAAGACACTAGTTTGTCTCATGAGACCTACCGATGCATCGAGGAGCTATAGCGGGCTCCACCCGTCACATATTAAGTCCAATGCATTCACATTTGAAAAGGTTTAAACATAACATAAACATTCGTATTAAAACTAGCATATGAAATGTCAATACTTTCACCATAAACTATGAATGGTATAAAAATAGCACATCCACAGTCAAACATATCACAAAACCTTCAATGCAATATAGAAGTTTTGTATCACAATAAATCAACTTCATATAATTATAAAATCCATCAATGGATGTTGACATAGATGAAATCAAAACTATTTGAGAGAAATATATCCTTTTTTTAAATCATTTAAAAGTTACACATTTATAAAAGAAGTAATTAAAAAAAGATTTTTGAATCAAAGTGTCCCATACCACTTTGAAACTTTTGAAAGGAATTAAAATTTTAAAAAAATTCATGTCCATATAAATAAATCCGTAAAAACCATTTTGAAGGCATGGACATATATTAAAAATATTTAGAAAGATAAATCTTTAAAACATTTAAAATTCTGATTTTGATAAAGAGTACCTTTTCGAAATTCTTAAAATATTCATTTTGAAATCATTTAAAAGTCACATAATTATAAAATAAAACATTTTCTTTGAAAATACTCTTATAAGCTTGTAAGGGAAGCTTTGACAATTTTATAACGGCGGTAAATAGCCACACCCGCCGTATAAGTTAAAAAAACATTCTATCCTTAATTTTGTCAAAAAGGTTAAAAAGCACCTTGTCTGGAAAAACGACGGAAAGATTCCTTTATAAACCTCTTATAAAAAGTCAAACAAGGTTATAAATTACTTTAACCCATATTCTAGTAAATAGAAAAAATGTTTTGAAAATTCATTTTTAAGAAACATGGATATGGATGATAAAGAGATCCCAGTAGATAATTATGAATAAACAACCTCGGATAATGAAGAGATTGTGAAATAAACCTTACCTTGTACTTTTCATTGGTTGGGGTAGGTTAACCTCTTGTATAATGGTGAAATAATTGTTATTAAATTATACAAGAATCATATACATTAATATGATATTATATATGATCTGTTAACATTGATTTGTTAATAATATCTTAGTATTATCGTTGTTTCGGGTGTTAACTTACTCGTTTTCTTTTATATGTTTTGTTACATAAGCCGAGTTTGTTATGGATAGGTTGTATCTTATTTATATACAGAATGATATCAAGTCCTTAAACATCATTTTTAAATTATCAAATGATAATTATACTTGAATGGAGACGATGGAAAATGAATCTCATCGCGTTCGTGGAGACGGTAGTCCGTACATACGCACGAGCGGCAATATCATTCTTTTGATATTAAAATAATATATAAATGGATGGTATATCATATATACGGAATCATTAACATGTTATATTTATTATTTACATGAGTTACACATCATTATTATACCCTTCCAAATAATAATATATTGAATAACAATTACACCACTACGTGGAGACGGTAAGCCGTACGTACGCACGTATGGTGACATGTTATTCAAAGGTTGTATAGAATACTGAATATGGTTGTACTATATTTATAATAACATCACAGTATATATATGATACTGGAGTTATTATTTTAGAATGCTAATAACAAAGAAGGAAGAAGAAGTGGAAGAAGAAAGGAACTTGGAAAAGGGTGGTGAAATCATTACCTCTTCTTCGGTTTCTTCATTTTGATTTGATCAAAAGGGCTCCTTAGGATGGCGTTCTGATCAAACTAAGCCCTCTAGGTTGTATTGACGGAAGTTGGGAGAGTATTTGGGCAGAGTTAGGCCGAACCAAAAGGCTTTGAAGGTGTGATGAAATGAGAAGGAGGAGTTCCCTTTTATAAGAAGGGTGAGGGGCACCTTTGGAAAAGCTAGAAATATTAATTTATAATAAATTCATATTCGGTTTCTAATGGCTTCAAAGTTGATTATTTAAATTTAAAGGTGGGGATGGGTCTAAAACAACTCTACCAATATAATTTAGACAGGTTTGGGTCATTATATTAATCTTATCTTTAAGTATTATCTCTAAGTTAATTAGTTTCACTTTTACAATGTCTCTTTGTATTTTTATATTATATGGTTAATAAACTCACCATATACATTAGAGAGACCCCCAAGTGGTCCATTAATGATGAACCTATCATGATATAAGTCTCTTGGACGAACCTTAGATTTTTAGGAATTTAATATCAATTAATAATATAATATTTGTTTTAAGAACTCTTTTAGGTAAATTTTGACACTATTCAATAGTTGATTTTTCTGAAACTCATAAGAGATTGATTACTTCTAAAAAAGTCAATTAAGTCAATTCTAATATATCATATTATCCTAGAAAATTAGTGTAATTCAATAAAAGTCTCAAATTATATTTATTTGGGTATTTATAATATCAATTATTCTAATTGTTCACTATTATGGTAATTACTGCATCATCATTGTGTCATAAATATATTAAAATATTAAATGTTTAAAAATTATAAATAAAATATCATTATTTAGGAAATCGTATTAGATTTCTAATGAATATTTACAATCAAATTTATCTTATGTATAACCCTATATTAAAAATGTTTTAGTAAATAAACTTTGATTTTAACTCTTTTAACTCTTCTTTGAATTAAATAATAATAAATGTCCTAATCTAATCCAAGTGGACCTAAATGATAATATTTTATTCCTAAGGATTATTTTGGTCGAGATACACTTGTCCAATAGAATTAGGACATGTGTTATGGTAATATTAATATCATTTTTACCCTTAATTACCCTATTTACTTTTAACTGTGGTAAATAAAAGTAAAAAGTTACTATTCACCAAAAAATATTTTCATCTCATTGAACCACATTTTACTTTTTGATATTAACCGTGTCTCTCGGATTTTTGAAATTCCATTCACAGAAGCGGTAAAATTAAGTTTTATGAAAAATTCAGTTTTTTTAACAACCACTTAGTTGTTTCACTATTCATCAAAAATTGATGTTTTTCAGAACAATGCCAAAATTTCACCCTAAGCTATAATTAATATTCCGAATTCAAAAATGATGTATATTTTAAAAAATTCTAAACATATAAGTTGCATTAATTAATTTTATAATTAATTCCCGCTGTCACAACAAATAGCGTGTTTTTAAGAAACAATATATATCAAAAGATTGATAATTGTTTATGTCCAATTTCAAAGTGAAATTAATTCTCATGAACACCATTGGATAAAATTGTAAAAATATATTCTAATTATACTTTAAAACCACTCAAATTCATAATTTATCACCATTAATTATTTTGATTAAAAAAGTTGTTTTTAATTAAAATTTAGTAATTTTCACTATTCATCAATATATTAAAGTTATCCGAAAAGTACCAAAATTTCGCCTTAGGATAAATTCAATACTCTGAATCCAAAAATGAAGTCCATTTTGAAATATAAAATATATATAATTTCAAAAAGTAGGTATTACTATTCATAACGGCTAGTTTGATTGGTTGTGGTGTGTGTTAAAACTCGAAGTTGCGTACAACACACACTACTGTATTATTCAAAGGAAATCATACCGTGGAAGCTTGGGATGTTTCATTTTAAATTTTTTGATGTCCCCATTTAGTCAAAAAGTTTAAAATACTGTATTTAAAAAGGGTTCACTATTAAAAGTTGGTAAAAGTGCAATACTGAAAATGAATTTGTTCTTACATTATGTCTAAGAAACTCATAATATGGATTCTAAAATTATAAGGATTATATAAAGTTTAAAATTTAGTTAATACTATTCATAACCTCTTTTTAACAGCTTTTTTGGTAAGTCATGGTGTGCTTGAACTCGGTGTTGCGTGTAGTTCAAGTTATTGTTTTATTTTGGAGAAATAACACACTATGAAATCTTGGGGTGTTACAATCACTCTTCTTCATTTGTTGATTTTGAGGCCCTGAAATTTGGAAAATACTGGAAAACGGTGCCACCTTGTATCTGCTCTTTTTGTACCGCCTCCAGATCATCCATTCCTCTGTCGATTTTCTTGAATCAAACATAGATCGTTGACCCCAACTCTTGAACTCGACATGTCACCATGGAATCTCTTTTGTCAACAAATTTGTATGTCGTTTGTTTTCTTTGTCGACAAGCACGATCACCTCAACAAAACTTCTTCTTGGTGATATGTATCCTTCAGCAACTCTTTTGCTTTTATCACAAACTCCACTTTTGTGATATGTGTTCTTTGAAGGAATAGCTTTAGTACCATCATCTTATATGAAAATGTGATGTGCATGGTCATTTCATAATTCAACTCACTGGCACATTGCCTCCTTCATCAACCATCATGATCAACTTCATGCAAACCATGTGATTCAATCCATCAAGAAGTCTCTAGCATGGTTCTCACGCAATCATGAGTAATTACATGGTCTTCATCAAAACCCATTGTTCTCATGCAATAATGAGGAATTGCATGGTCTTCATCAAAGCCCATGGTTCTTATGCAATAAGGAGGAATTGCATGGTCTTTATCCAAAAAACACCATCCTGCTTTAATCATCCTTGGATGGATTACTCCTCACATTCTTCATTGTTGTAAACAATGTATCACCTTTGACACATTTCCTTTGAACTTAAGATCAGCACAACAATCGTCAGAACCACTACTCCTCTAGTTCATCGGAGTACTCCATGATCTCCTTCATTGTGATCTTCCATTCCTCCATTTTATTGGAGTACTTCTCGATCTCTTTCATTTTGATATTCCATTGACAACTATTGACAACAAATACAAACCTATACACAAAGTGGTTCCAACAATCTCCCCCTTTGTATTTTGTTGTCAATACCTTATACATCTTCTGAAATGAATTTGTCAATGTCAAAATGAGAATCTTCTATTCAATAAACTTTTCTTTTCAAATGTTCATTTCACTTTCTCTCCCCCTTATTGACAATAAATACAAAGCACATGGTAGGGAGTGTATCAATACACACATAAGAAATGTTTCATTAATCATTTCACTCTAAGTCTACTTGAGCAATGCTCGATGTAGAAAACAAGAGGATTTGATTAAGTCAACAAGGCTGCCCATTATCCACAGATCATGATACCAACATGAAATGATAACTCATGTATCTTGTCTTCAATGGTTTACCACTTTAATTCCAGGTAGAAGAATATCATCTATGATAGATAATAATCAACCTGAAACTCCTGCACTCACTTCAGCAAATAGATCAAAAACATTTAAGTGCAATCGGCAGGATAAGTGACCTTGGGGAACATCCATTATCTTTATGTCAATGATCAATTCAGTTACTCCCCCTTTGTAAAATAATCTTTGATATGAGTAACCAAGGGATAATGATTGAGAAATGACATACCTTCTCCATTGACGTGTTCTTCAAGATATTCACAGAGTAACTGCTTTTGAGTCCAACTGGAGTTGATATTGATTGAAACAGTGATTATGGAAGCTTCTTCATTCTTCTCCCCCTCAAGGGAAACACTCCTCATTATCTTCATCAAGAGTGATCCTTCATCATCATACTCTTTGAATATCAACTGAAGAATCTACTAAGGATGGAAAATTATTCAGCCTGGCTATCAAGAGTTGACAGCATTCACTACTTCTCAGGTTCTTCCCCTGAGAGCATGCTTCACCTTCAATTCCCTGCATTATTAGCACAAATACAATACACAAATGATTATGGGAATAAGGTGGTTCTTTCTTGCTTCATCAAGAAGACTTGCTTGGTTGAGGTTCTTTTCTCAACCAAGTTCCTCTATTCACTCCAGTCTTCATGCCTGCACATTTGAACATGTGTTCTGACATCTGTCGGTGTGGCATGGATCTGTTCACATTCTCTTCTGCTTTGTGTGGATAATTGTTCTGCTTAGCAGCCATCATGAATGATACATTCTTACTCCTCTTAAGGACTGCTTCTTGCTCTGGTATTAAGGTTAGGCAACCTTTTGCAATGTGACCAGACATCTTGCATCTCTCACACAGAACTTCTTTGACACGTGAGTTTCTCTTTGTTTGCAATCTCTCCTGCACTGTGTCTTCATCATGTGAAAGTTTTTCTTTTCCTTTGTCACCAGCCTTGGCCTTCTCATCTTCAAGTTTCCTTATTCTCTTCAAATCTTCTGGCCAGATGACCAATATATCATTTGGAACTTTTGCAGCTGGTTTAGGTCTTCCACATGTGTTCATCCGAGATTCATCACACTTAGTGTTTCTTTTGGATGAATGACCCTTCAATTTCATGGATCTAAAATCCTGAGTCTTCTCAGCTTCCCTACATGAGATCTTCTTGGGGAAATGTGTGTTCAAAACATTATTCTGATTTCTCCCCAAGGCAACTGCTTCAATATTTTACGGCATCAGAGGTCTTCTTTTCTTTTCAACAGTGAAAGCATGTTGATATGGATATGTGACTGCATTGTGACTGCTGCAGTTGCATACATCACAGATGTTATCAAGAATTCCAAATCTATTTGCAGTAAATAGATTCTTCTGGACCTGCTGATGTTGCTTCTTTTTCTCTGTCTTCCTTCTCTTTGATATAGGCATTCTCTGTGCTTTTCCATGTAAGGGATTATAAAGACAATCCAGTGCACAGTGCCCAAATCTGTTGCAGCACCAACATTGACCCACAAATCTTTTCTTATTTGTGTCTTCTGTATTAAGTTGTTGGGCCATCTGCTTAATATTTTGTGATCTATTTGAGGAACCCACTTCCTCCTTTTTCTTCCCATCCACCCTAGCCATGGTGGTAGGTTTCTTCTTCTCACCTTTCCGCATCCATATTTGTTTAGAACTTTTCTTCCCACCTACACTGATTGTAGGAGTGTATTTAGAAACATGAGTACAAGATGGTTTGGATGGTACCTTCATTTTCTTAGTTTCTTGTGATAGATCAAAGAGTGAAGTCATGGTCTTCTTATCACATGTTGGAGGCCTTTTGACAATAGAATCCTCCAGTGAGCATTGAGTACCAGCAGTAACTGATTCTTGATGTGGATAATCAAGAGTTGTCATAATCTTCTTATCACATGTTGGAGGCATTTCAGCTTTAGACTCCTCCAACGAACATTGAGTGTAAGCATCACTCATTTCATTCTTTTGTGAGGTCTCAATATGTGTGTTCTCAATCTTGGTCTACTGAGCTTCCAATTTTTGACCCACAATATTGAGGATGATCTTCTGATCTTCAATCGTTATCATCTTCTCTTCACAAGTCTTCTTCAACCTTTCAACCTCATCTTCATGCATCTTAACTTTGTTTTGTAACAAAGAGTCAAGTTCCCTAAATTTAATGGAAGTTTCTTCCAAACAAAAATTCTTGACTTCATTGCTCTCCTTCAGCTCAGCTTCAAGTGCATGGATCCTTTCTTTTAAAGTCTTATTGACTTCCTCTTCTTCTTCAAATACTTTCACCCGTTTGATGAGCTTCATACTTTCCTTAACTTTTCTTTCCAACCCCTTTTCCATATTGTCAGCGTCCCTTTCTAATCGATTTATCTCAACCTATATAGATTGGAATAGGCTACAAATAATAGCAACTCTTTCTTCTAGAATATCATGCAGATATGTTCTGAGTATTTCCTGAAAGCTTGAATTAGGGGTATCATCCTTTCCTCTGGATGAGTTCTGAGCCACCTGCTTGATACTTTCCAAGACTAATGTTTCTTCATTATTGGAATGGCAAGGAGAACAAGACACTGCATCTTCTTTGGATGTGGGGGACCTCTTCATCATCTTCTTCTCTTTATTTTTCCTATTTGTCAAAGTCTTGGTGGATATAGATTTCTGCTCAGAAGTGACTGCGTCATTATCAAGACTGCTCTTCATTGATGACTCTAGGAAAGAAACTCAAATCCTCTTCTCAATAGAATTACTGGATAATATCCAGCATACATTAACCTTTCGCTCTGATACCACTTGTAGGACGCCGAGACACCCTCAGAGGGGAGGGGTGAATCATGGTGGCAACTTTTTATTCTTTTAGTTGTGGATCTTGTTCCCACGTTGGTAGGAACTACATAAACCTCTATGATGGATATGATCAGCAATTAAACATTCACATGCAGAGAGATGACACAACTATTTTTACTTGGTTCACCACTAAGGGCTACATCCATGGAGCATACGCCGATAGGTTGTCGGTCGTACCTAAATCCACTATGCTTCACTAGTTGTATATTACAAAGGTTCGGGTACAGTCACTCTGTCCCAGGCTCACTGCCTTTACAATTGTTCAGGGATAGCTCACTGCATCCCTCGGGTCACTCCCGTTGACTCCCCCTGGCTCACTGCCGTTGGTGAAGTCCCACTCAGTTTATAGACGTGAAGGTCTCTTCAATAAATGTGCATTGATGTTCTTTGTCTCTTGTTCAGCATGAGACCTTGCTTGCATCAGGGTTCAGATTTGATGTTGCTTTTAGTTCAATCCTTCTTCTGTAGTGCAATGATTGAATGCACTAGATCCCCTTGTCTTCGCTTCCCTGAATCACAATCACTGATGTGATTGCTTACTTAATGAAGCTCAGCTTACTCGGCGTTGTCAGAATCAGTTCTCCATGTATGCATGAGATCATGCATGTATCATTTAGATTTCTTCTTCAATCTCACTTTGCACAAGAAGTATCAGGCAATGTTTCAGCTCTTGTGCAGCTCCAGAAAGGCGGGCATGCTTTAATAATGTTTGGCTCTTCTTTTCAAGCCCAGCGCGCATGTCTTAGGTGCGCAAGTATAACCTGGCGCGCAAGTGTCTCCAAAGCACCTGCGCGACTCGGCCTTCTTGAACTTCAAACCTGCGCGACTCACTTCCTTCCTTTACCAAATCACCAGGGGCGCTCAACCATCAGTTGGTGCGCAACCTCTACTTGCGCGACCAAACTACCACTTTCGCGGCTCAACCACCTACGTGACGAGAGCTCGAACAATCTCAAAGTCTTGAGCTCCGTTGGAAATGAGGAGGGGTGGTCCAGTATTTATAGGAAAACTGGACACCCTGCGCGGCGGCGCGCAAGTCATCCATCGGCGCACAAGTCTCGACCCCTGCTAGGCACTTGTGCGATCAACATCCAAACTTGCGAACATCTGGCCTTTGCCAAATTTGGATATTCTGATCTTGAAAAACCATAGGTGCGCAAGTTATAATGCATTCAAGGCGTCGGCGCGCAAGTCTCTTCCCGGCACATAATTCACTTGCGCGACCTCACCAAAACTTGCGCGACCCTTATCCCTTTTCCATATTTTGATGCTCTGATCTTCAAAAACATATGGTGCGCAAGTTTCCTATCCTCCAAGATTATGGCGCGCAAGTCCCTTTGCCAAAATCACTCTTCTTCATTTGTTGATTTTGAGGTTCTGAAATTTGGAAAATACTGGAAAACGGCGCCACCTTGTATCTGCTCTTTTTGTACCGCCTCGAGATCATCCATTCCTCTGTCAATGTTCTTGAATCAAACATAGATCGTTGACCACAACTCTTGAACTCGACATGTCACCATGGAATCTCTTTTGTCAACAAATTTGTATGTCGTTTGTTTGCTTTGTCAACAAGCACGATCACCTCAACAACACTTCTTCTTGGTGATCTGTATCCTTCAGCAACTCTTTTGCTTTTATCACAAACTCCACTATTGTGATATGTATTCTTTGAAGGAACAGCTTTAGTACCATCATCTTCTATGACAATGTGATGTGAATGGTCATTTCATAATTCAACTCATTGGCACATTGCCTCCTTCATCAACCGTCATGATCAACTTCATGCAAACCATGTGATTCAATCCATCAAGAAGTCTCTAGCATGGTTCTCACGCAATCATGAGTAATTGCATGGTCTTCATCAAAACCCATTGTTCTCATGCAATAATGAGTAATTGCATGGTCTTCATCAAAGCCCATGGTTCTTATGCAATAAGGAGGAATTGCATGGTCTTTATCCAAAAACACCATCCTGCTTTAATCATCCTTGGATGGATTACTCCTCACATTCTTCATTGTTGTAAACAATGTATCACCTTTGACACATGTTCTTTGAACTTAAGATCAGCACAACAATCGTCGGAATCACTACTCCTCTACTTCATCGGAGTACTCCATGATCTCCTTCATTGTGATCTTCCATTCCTCCATTTTATTGGAGTACTTCTTGATCTCTTTCATTTTGATATTCCATTGACAACTATTGACAACAAATACAAACCTATACACAAAGTGGTTCCAACAATATGAATGTGTCAAAAAAATAATCATTGGAAACCCTATAATATTTAATATATCTGAGTATAATTATGCACATTCATTAACTTTTGAGAATAATTAACCAAAATCATGTTCATGCATAAAGTTGTGATCATATGTTACCGAAATCACATCCATGAACAAAACCATTATCACATGATATGTAAATTTTAATAAAAATAATTACAAGGCTATATATTAACCACCTATCCGATAATGATGAAACATATAAATTTGTTCCACATATGCATGAAACAATTCACAATCTAAACCTATCATTTTAAACTTTTTATAAATAAATGGGTTTTATAAAGATTCCCCAAAGAATGATTGAAATCCATATATAGATATAATTTAGATGGTTTAATTTTATAATACACCAAGTAAATAATTTTAAATTTTAATGTATTTTTACATAAATAGATACAACTTTATAAAATTATTATGAAATTAGTTATGAAAATTTAAAAGGAATAAACCTTATATTTATAATAAAATTTATTTCCAAGGGAATAAATTTTATAAAATGATAATAATAGAAATTATATTTTATAACTATGAAAACATGGAATGGATGATTTATAAATAATATTTTCTCAAAAAATAAAAAATTTATTTCTATCGGAATCATTGAAAATAATTTTTTTCACACTCTGTAAATACTGAATTGAAACTAACTCATTTTGAAAACCTTAAAAAAGAGATTATTTTTCATAGGATTTTTAATAAATATAATTTAATTAGAAAATGATATTAATAGTTAGTATAATTTTTTATTTTTTATGATATAAAAAGTATATATAATTTCGGCGTGGAGGAGAAATATTTTTGTTCAAAAAGATGAGATAAGTCCATCTACACTTACAAAAAAACATTTGGTTAACTTGCGCACTAAAGAGAGTTGAAATTTTAAGGAGACTTTTATAACCAAGAAATAAATTCATGTCAATAAAATATATGGGTTTTATAAATTAATAAAATACAATTTATCTTGTTTTGATTTATACATAACAAAACTCAAATTCAAAAGTTAGTCCTGAAAGAAACACTTTCCATGGATTCCAGATTAGATAGACATGCTCAAATTTATTATTTAATTAGTTTATGATATTAATTTATTTAATATTAATTATATTTAAATTTATTTTACTATATACTTTTCAATTGTAATTTATTTATAATTTCACTATATTCAACATGTGCTTCTATTTGGATATTCTAATCCTTGATCATTGGTCATGGTTTCATTCCCTCTATGACATTCATGATGGTTTATTGTCTATTTTAATATAGTTTAGGAGTCTTATAGTAATTTTATAGATCCTATTGAGATTGTTTTGAAAGATTGCATAAAATATTCCATTTAGTGATTATTGAAATGACAAAAGAACAGAATTTTTTAGTAAACATTAGATTCCATATTACTACCTTTAAATTTATAAAAACCAATTAAATTAATCATTATTAAATCATATTACTATTATTTAAGTTTTATTACCAATTAATTATGTAAAAGTTGTTACATAATTCAATTATATAGTAAAAAAACCAATATATGATTGTGTTTTAGTGATTGAGTGGTTAAAAACCCTTTTTTAATTGTTTCATAAAAATATCACTTCTAATGATTAATTATGATTTAAATAATAGTTGTTTTAAATTAGATATTTTTTTAGTTTTTGTAATATTTTAATGAAAATTTATTAACTACTTGATAATATTAAATTAAATAACTTAATATGTATTCTATATAATTATTTATATTTTTGTTGAATGTTTTTAAAATATTTTTACAATCATTCTCACAATTTCTATCCAAAAATTTTATGGATATCATTCTTTAAATATAGTAGTTAAAACAAAAACACAATCCTAAAAAATAGTTTATTTATAATAAATTGTATTTTTTCCAATGAAGTGGTACCCTTTTTTCTGTTAAATAGTCATTTTCATTAAATTATGTTTCATTTCGTTGTCTTGAAATGTATTCACCTTTATAAAATAATTCACAACTTACTTTAGTCTAATGTTCTATGTATCATAATATATCAAATGAGTAATATTTATTTAAATTTAAATAAAAACTACAATCACATGTTTTTATATTCTAACCCTAAAATAATTTCACCCTAAATGTTTAGTTACTCTGAAAAACAATTGATGTAGTTCTGCCACATTACATATTCGGGTTCCCATGTTTCTTACTCATACTTATGATTCCGATAGAGAATTATAATAATATTATTAGACTTATTTCATAATAAATTATCTAGATGATCCATGTTTTCTAATATTTTTTCTTTATTACAGAGACAGTTTTCTATCTATACAGCCTCTAAGTTAAGTGAAAGTGATAGACATGGTATATAATTTCTCAAAAGTGATACATGGAAAACATTATGATCATTTGAAAAATTTGGTTTATGAACTATGAGTTATGTTATAGTCCCTAAATGATAAAAAATATTAAAGGATCCAATCTATCAAAAGCTCGACAATATTCATATATAAATCCATAAACCTCTTCCATGGTGATATTCAAAGGAATATAGTATCACCATATTCAAACTCCAAGTATCACCAATAAGTTTTATTTTATTTCTTCTATCCACTATTTGTTTCTTTAATATATAAATGAATGGTGTGAACCATCTTTATCATTTCATGAGAAAGATTGAATTTTAGTTGGTTCCTCTCCGTAACTAAATCCTACTATTTTGTAGTTCTCAATCATTTATCATATAGAGCCTCATTTGGTTCCACATAGATGCTGGAGTGGAAACTACTATTATATGAAAACTCATCTAGGGGATGGTGTTAATCCCAATATCCACAAAAATACATTTAATATGGTCTCCACTTGTTTACAAGAGTTTTAATGGTCCTTAAATATTGAAAATAATTTTATAGGTGATAAGTGGGGAAAATGTTAATCAACATTCAATAATAATTCATTTATTCTCTTTAATATTGAGATAATCCTCGAATAGTGATCTGACATAATGTAAATTAGTACTCCAGGAAACCATACTACATCATTAATTTATATCACAGAATATTTATTGAGTAATAAATATTCCATAATAGTTATTCAATGTTATAACTTCTTGAGTTGATTGACTATAAAATATATATTATTATATACTTTAAAACTATTGGGATGTCCTATGATAAAATCCATGGTTATTTTCTCCAATTTTAATACATGTATAGGTAATGTTATCATCATTCCCTTAAACTTTTATATTTCAACAATAATATATTAGAAAACCAATCATCAGTATATATACTCTAAAATAACCCTCTTCATTTTGTCACACTAGAAATTATTTTTGAGATATCTATACATCTTTGTTCTTACGTAATGAATAGAAAATGATGTTCTATATGCATCATCCAAAAACTCATTATTAAATTATGATATCGATGGTAAAAATATTTTTTCACGAATCATATAATTCCATCATTTTGATGGATGAACTAAATAGTATATCATTCCTTCATCTATATATTCATATACTTCATTTAGTCCTCCTCGATGGACGAATGTGTATTATTTTCATTGTATATATCAATAATATAATTCATTAAATTCCATACATAAAATAGGATAAATTTATCTTTTAAATAAAAATATATAATATATAATATATAAAATATTTTCAAATAATACATTTTTGTTTAACATATCACTATATAATAATTTCACAAATATTATAATTCTTTTGTACTCATAATTATGTTATTTTTTAACAATTAAATTAATTTTTATATTTTTATAATGTTACTATATTTTTTAAAAAATATAATACCTCATAATAAATTTATATATAATTAAAATTATTTTTCTATGTGAATTGGTACCTTTTTATTTTAAATTTTTATTTAATTTTCAAATTATTCTATATTTATCTTTTCTTTATTTTATTTTGTTTTTTATTAAAATTTATTTTTCACATTATTTCGATGTTTTCTATTTCACAAGCTGTCAAATAAAAATTATTATTTTAAAGGGAAACACATAAAAATGATTGGGTGACATAATTGGACACTTTGAAAACCTACGATTGACCCCTAATTCAAAATCTATAAAAATCAATAGATCTAGTAAACTAAATCCATAACATTACGAATTTTAAAAAATTAAATGAAAGAACATATCTAAGAATCCAGTTCAATACCTTAAAATTAAGAAAACCATAAACATCTTCACCAAACTACATAATATTTTTCAAAGAAAAAACCTTAGATAATCGAGCCCCTATAAAGAGAGAACACCAATGGAGACCTGAAGGACAAGAATCCAAGAGTAGTTTCATGTCATGGAATTTCTTTTTAAACTCAATGATATCCTCCCAAAACTTACATATGAACCATCACCACAGATCAACATGGAAGGGGGTGTTAGAACTTGAACATGGAAGGTCTTAATTGTGAGTTGCATCTTTTCCATAACATCGTTGACAAACCATAATAATGTGCAATTTTTTATTGAAAATTCAGTCATTTTTTAATGATTTTTAATGTTAAATCCATTTAATTTTAATGTTTTTATTAAATGTTTTTATTTATATCAATGGGAATAAACATGATTTTAATAAGATAAAAAATGAGTTGGTTTTATTTTTGGAATTTATTTATGAAATTTTGATTACATGTTGATTATGTTTTGGAATTTTTCTAACTCTATTCATGATTTTTGTGTTAAAATAGGCCAGTGGATAGGCCTGCCACCACATTCATGAACCACCACTCACCACTCTTCATGACCCCATGCATGCATCGTAGCTTCACTTGTAACGCCCCGACCCCAGTTACCCAGAGTCGGTGCATTATTGCGTAACATTGTCATGATCACAAAAGATCAAGTCTCTAAATACCAATTAGTTTAGTAGCCTTGGAAAAACTAGATACATTCGTAAATGTTACATTATGTCATAAAGTGAAAAATCACAATAACAAAGTCTCCATAGTGCACACTTCTATCCCCTTCAGACTATCCCTGTAGGTCAGTCATAAAATATTTCTTCACATCCTAGAGAAAATAAAACATTGAAAGGGGTGAGCTCAGACGCTCAGTAAGGATAACAATATAGCGTAATCTTTCATAAATAAACATAAACATTTAAGTAAATGTATAACTAAAACAAAAGCCTTTTAAACTTGAACATCAAAATAATATGGAAAAAGAAAAATGAGATAATGCCATTTTCTTATTCACATGGATATTCTACCGGTCGAATAATCACATGCAATACCAATAACCACTTTCATATTGATGGAATGCATAATGCCAGACTATCTTAACCACGTATCCAAGGCCTCGTGCCAAGTCTACAATAAGATTTTTTCAAGGCCTCGTGCCAAGACACTAGTTTGTCTCATGAGACCTACCGATGCATCAAGGAGCTATAGCAGGCTCCACCCGTCACTTATTAGGTCTAATGCATTCATCATATGAACAGGTTTAAACATATCATAAACCATAACATAATTGTATAACATTAAACATGCATAAAGGAAACATAACATTTCCACATTTATATCACAATATATCTATACAACACATTGATATAATAAAAAAACACGTTCAAAACCATTTTCAATACCAAAATAAAAGAAAATTAAATCTTAGTATTTATTTTTCATTTAAAAATAGTTATGGATTATAGAGGAAGAAGAAACTCAAATAATAGTCATGGCGGCGGAGAAGTCATTGTTGCCACATACATAAGAAAAACATTCCTTTTGTCATCTAGTAAAAATGGTGTTATAAAAAGATTCCTTTTGAATAAAAGTAAAAGTCAATGGGGTTTATACACCGTATAAAAGAAAGTTGTGTATAAAACAAAATATGCCTCAATGAAAGAAGATTGAGACGAAGTCCTTACAAAGATCAATTTTTAAATAAAATAGATCTATTATGTGTATTCACTATAAGTACACATAAATAAATTCAAAATACAATATAGGACATAATAATATCATGCCATAATTGAAAATTGGGAGATTAACCCAAAGAATGAAAATTGGGTTAAGAAGTTCCCTTACCTCATGTCCGACTTGACTCTATCGTTCTTCAATCTCTTGAATAATAAACTATAGTTAATTTCTACTTGCTTAAGAACATTTATCATGTTCATTATTTCTTTTATATCACTTATTACCATGTTATGAACATTATGTAAATATTTAAGTTAATAACGGTCGTTTTGTCGATCTTAGGTACTTGAGTCAAAAATAAACTTCTTATAATTACAAGTTGGTCATGTGGTAAAATATCCATTACATCCTGAATTATATTCATGATTTATATATCACATATATCATATATACACAGTATATACATTCATTTATAATATTACATAACATTTAGAGGTATGAAATGAAATGCACCGTTCATGGAGAAGGTAAGCCGTACATACGCATGAACGTTAATTTCATTTCTATATCGTATTTAATGGAATGAAATCATAATGATATAAAGGTATATTATAATTCCAGTATAATATAATATATAATATCATTTACTCCATCCTTTATACATCCCACATATGGAATTAACGATTCAAATCACTTTGAGGGGGTGGTAGTCCGCACTTCCAAAAATGAAATTATCATGTTTAGCCATAATGGAAATCATAAAGGAATGCCATAAATGAGAAATACAGAATCATAAGGAAAACATAAACATGATATATATCATATATAAATATAGTGACATCTTAATTTCCACCATGAGAGGTGTTAAAAAAATATTGAACAATCATCGTTTCGTGAGGCAGTATTTCGCCACCCACAGAAACAGTATGTTCTTTAACCATTAGAAGAATGTGTGTGTAATTGTAAATCGAATACTTATCATAAAAACATCTTAGTATATTTTAGATACTGGTGTTATAACAAAATAAAGTAATAAAAATATTTTAAGGGGTTGGAGAAGAAAAATAATACAAAAGAACATAAGAGAAGACATTACCTTAAAATCGGGTAACTCTTTTTGATTTGAGCCAAAGGCTTCCTTGGGAAGACTTCTGCCCAAAGTGAGGCTTCTAAGAGTAAGAGAGGGAAGTTGGGAGAGTATTTGGGAAGAGGTTTCATGAGCCAAATGGATTGAAGGTGTGAATAAGGTGGTATAGGTGGGGACCTTTTATAAGAGGAGAGGAGGGCACTCTTGGAAGGTTATAAAATATTACTTTATTATAAAATGCTTTTCGGATTTAAAAGGTCCCAAAATTATATATTTCGATGATAAGGTGATAAGATTTAAAAATACACCCATCCAATAGGTTTTTTACATGTTTAGGTTTTATATTTTACATTATCTTTTCATTTTATTTAAATAGTTAAATAATGAGGTAATCACTGCATCATCAAGGTTTCATAAATAATTTAATTTATTTAATGTCTAAAAATTATAAAAAATTATCACGATGTAGGAAATATTTTTAGATTTATAATGAATATTTATAGTCAAAAATATGACTTTTATAACCCCATTAAAAAATTCTTTTAGAAAAACAACTCATGTTTGTGACATTTTTATTTAAACACTAAATAAAATTTTTTTAATATTATTTTCCTACCAAAGTGGCTCTATGGAGTCCCCAAGTTGACCCATTGATTTAATTGGTCGTCCATGACTCATCCAATAGGGGTAGGACATGTGTAAAGGTATTTTCATATTTTTATAATATAATATTTACCTTAAATTTCACTAATTACCTTTAATCGAGATTAATTAAACTTAAAAGTTACTATTCACCATCATGTTATTTTAATCCCATTGAACCACATTTTACTTCCTAATGACAACCATGTATGTCGGATTTTTGAAAATCAAATCATAGAAGTGGTAATGTTCCATTTTAATGAAAAATCAATTTTTTAACTACCACTTAGTGGTTTCACTATTCATCAAAAATTGATGTTTTTCAGAACAATGCCAAAATTTCACCCTAAGCTATAATTGATATTATGAATTAAAAAATGATATCTATTTTACAAATTTCCAAACATATAAGTTGAATTAATTTATTTTATAATTAATTCCCACTGTCACAATAAATAGCGTGTTTTTAAGAAACAATATATATCAAAAGATTGACCATTGTTTATGTCCAATTTCAAAGTGAAATTAATTCTAATGACCACCATTGGATAAAATGGTAAAAATATATTCTAATTATTCTTTAAAACCACTCAATAGTATAATTTATCACTATAAATTATTTTGATTAAAAAATTTGTTTGTATGTATTTTCTCTATTCAGAGAAAATTGGAAGTTCTCAGAAAATTACAAAAAATTCAACTTAGGATAATTTATATATTCCAAATACAAAAATGAAGTCAATTTTGAAATATAAAATTTATACAATTTCAAAAAGTGGGTATTACTCTTCATAACTGCTACTATGATTGGTCGCGGTGTGTTAGAATCTCTAACATGCGTACAATGCAAGCTATTTCATTTTTGAAAGAGAAGCATATCGTCAAAACTCGGAGTGTTACATTCTCCCTCCTTCAATAAATTGCTTCCTCACAATTTGAAATTTTCTTTGAAAATAAAAGGTTGAAAATAGAAAATACCTTTGTGGAAAACCCACAACGGAAATAAGGTTAATAAAAATATAATATTAAAATAATGAAAGAGAGGTAAAAAGGTCATCGGAGATAGCCCATACTAGAAATATATGAAAATATGGATATAGAGGGAAAAAACCATCAATGGCTGATGGGGAGTTATAGAAAAAAGGGTTATAAGAAAGTTAACCATAAGAAAATCACAAACTTTTGATTGGTTAAACGGTCATTGAATCCCCAGTTGGAAAAGTTAACCGACAACGTTTTTGTTTTAAGTTACCTTTCATAAAGTTGATGAATTTATTTAGGATATTTACTAAGAACGTAAGGAAATATACTTACTTGTCTTGTAGACTTTCATTCTTTAATAAATTTTTACCACAAACCCATCATTCACTCCAAAAGGTAATAGAACTCAAAAATATTCTATTTATCATAATTGTATAAGGCTCCAAATATTAACAGATACCATTTAGATTATGAATTTTTTTTTCAATAACCAGGGTCTTCTTGTAGGATAGTGGTAAGTAATAAATGCATGTCTCACTATGGTTATGGGTTCGATTCCTACAGCTTTGTCCTACACGACGGGTTATCCCCCAACCTGCAGGTTGTCCTTTTCCTAAAACTATAGTATTATAATATTCCTAAAATATTCTTCATAAATGTTTTAACCTTAAAAAATACTTTCCAATGTTCAACTTAATCCATTCCAACCCTTATAGTTATCTAAAATACCTATGTCCATACATTCTCTAAAAGGCCTCTAAATTCCAAAATCAATTGTAACATCGGATTCCCCAAACAAAGTAATGTTTCTCTTATTGTCATAAACTAAAAATATGATTACCTTCATCCTATTAAAACATTAATGAAAACAACAAGTACTGCAGTATAATCCTTATATATATCACATTATTCTTATAACCATAATGTAGTTCTTGAGTCCGAAAACACAAATACAATAATTATTCCACTTCAACTGTAGTAACAGCATAAGATTGGCCTTGATCCCTTGGCCTTTTCTGAGATAATTTTCCCTGACGCTTAGGACATTCATTTGCATAATTCCCCATTTCTCTACAATTGTAGCATTCAACATTGATAGCCTCTTTCTTTCCCTTGCAATCACGAGCTTGGTGACCCATTTCTCCACATTTATAACAAACTCCCATTCATTTTAGGCAAGTATCGGGGTGATTCTTCCCACAATTATCACATAATAGAAAATCCTTCTTTCCCATTTTCCCTTTATCTGTATCTTATTCCACCGTTATCTTCTTCTCTTTCTTTACTTTGTTGTCATAAGACATATGGAATTCCATTTCTGACTTGATAGAACACGAGACTATATCTTCGTATGTTGGGAAAGATTGTGATACTAATTCTCGACGGAGAAACGGTTCTAACCCATCAAAGATACGATCAATCTTACTTCTTGGGTTACGTATATAATCTGCAATATGTCTCACTAACCTTGTAAAGTTGGCCTCATATTTTGAGACATTCTAATCCTCCTTTTGTCTCAGACTCAGAAATTGCCTTTCCATATCTACTTGATGGTCACGAGGAAATTATTTTTCTATGAAAAGATCTTTGAACTCTCTCCATTCCATAATTGATACTTCTTCATCTTCCTTTTAATTTTGAATCAATGACCACCATTGATCAGCATCTCCAGTGAGGCGGTAAACTTCCATGATAACCTTTTCCCTTTCACTACTCCCCAAGGCATGGAATATTTTCTCTATGAAATTTCTCCATTGCTCAGTTACTAAGGGATTTTTAATTCCATTGAATGTTGGTAGTTGTTGCCTCATTAAAGGATCTAACATTGATCCTCCACGTTCTGGATCAGGGAGCTCCATACGACTGAGTGAGTTGTCCCATTATGGTGATAAGGTGATCATCACCAGTTGTATCTCCAGCTCCACAATAATTATCTTGAGCATGAGGGAAATCCCTACATGGAGTGTGTGCATTGATACGGTTTCCATTCCTCCCACTAGGTGCTATTTCTAAACAATGGCATAAACTATATTAGTTTGTGAATCAAAATACGTAATTCCATACTTGTAAAACACTTAACATAAATTTGACAGTTTATGGATACAATCCATAATCATAAAAATGTTTTATTTGAGATTTATATACTCATAAACCCTTCATAATGGTTGGTAAAGAAAATGAGAAATATCCTAAGCGTATCCCCCAGGAGTGTCGTAACCAAGACTGTAGCAAGGCACGTTGTCGTGCACCAGTTCCCATTCGAGTCTAACTCAACAAGGTGTTTTTGGTTTTTACACCTAGGTACATCTGTGCCAGAGCTGCCTCAACCTGCTCGTATCTAGATAGGGATGTATTTCTCAGAAAACTCACAAAATCTCTATAATAACAAAATTCTAGGAAGTTCTTCTATAATAATCCTCAGATTATATCTTTGGGATATGTGATCTAATCAGAGTTTATCTAAATCTAGCTTCCAAGGTTAGTACTTAACTTCCTATGATACCAACTGTAACGCCCTGAACCCAGTTACCTAGAGTCAGTGCATTATTGCGTAACATTGGCATGATCACAAAAGATCAAGTCTCGAAAGACCGATTAGTTTAGTAGCCTTGGAAACACTAGATACATTCATAAATGTTACATTACATCATAAAGTGAAAAATCTCAATAACATAGTCTCTATAGTCCACACTTCTATCCCCTTTAGACTATCCCTGTAGGTAAGTCATAAAATATTTCTTCACATCATGGGGAAAATAAAACATTGAAAGGGGTGAGCTCAGATGCTCAGATAGGATAACAATATAGCGGAAGTTTTCATAAATAAACATAAACATTTAAGGCAATGTATAACTAAAAAAAGCCTTTTAAATTTGAACTTCAACATAAAATGGAAAAAGTAAAATGAGATAATTCCATTTTCTTATTCACATGGATATTCTACTGGTCGAATAATCACATGAAATATCAATAACCACTTTCATAATGATCGAATGCATAATGCCAGACTATCATAACCACGTATCCAAGGTCTCATTCCAAGTCTACAATAAGATTTTGTCAATGCCTCGTGCCAAGACACTAGTTTGTCTCATGAGACCTACCGATGCATCGAAGAGCTATAGCGGGCTCCACCCGTCACTTATTAAGTCCAATTCATTCCTCATATGAATAGGTTTAAACATATCATAAACCATAACATAATCGTATAACATAAAACATGCATAAAGGAAACATAACATTTCCACATTTCAATCATAAGATATCAATAAAACACATTGATATAATAAAATAAACTTTCAAAACCATTTTCAATACCAAAATAAAAGAAAATTAAATCTTGGTATTTATTTTTCATTTAAAAATAGTTATGGCTTATAGAGGAAGCCGAAACTCAAATAATAGTCATGGCGGCAGAGAAGTCGTTGTCCCTGCATACATAAGAAAAACATTCCTTTTGTCGTTTAGTAAAAATGCTTTGTATAAAAAGATTCCTTTTGAATAAAAGTAAAATTCAAAGGGGTTTATGCACCGTATAAAAGAAATTTGTGTATAAAATGAAATATGCCTCAATGAAAGAATATTGAGATGAAGTCCTTACAAAGATCATTTTTTAAATAAAATAGATCTATTATGTGTATTCACTATAAGTACACATAATTCAATTCAAAATACAAGATAGGACATAATAATATCATTCCATAATTTAAAAGTAGGAGATTAACCCAAAGAATGGAAATTGGGTTAAGAAGTTCCCTTACCTCGTGTCCGCCATGACTTGATCATTCTTTAATCTCCTGAATAATAAACTAGATTTAATTTATACTTGTTTAAGAACATTTTTCATGTTCACTATTCCTTTTATTTCACTTATTACCATGTTATGAACATTATGTAATTATTTAAGTTAATAACGGTCGTTGTGTCGATCTTTGGTACTTGTGTCAAAAATAAATTTCTTATAATTAGAAGTTGTTCATGTGGTAAAATATCCATTACATCCAGAATTATATTAATGATTTAGATATCACATATATCATATATATCTGGTATATACATTCATTTATAATATTACATAACATTTAGAGGTAAGAAATGAATTGCACCATTCATGGAGACGGTAAGCCGTACGTACGCATGAATGCTACTTTCATTTCTATATCATATTTAATGTAATGAAATCACAATGATATAAAGGTATATTATAATTCCTGTATAATATCATATATAATATCATTTACTCCATCCTTTATACGTCCCACATATGGCATTAACGATTCAAATTACTTTGAGGGGGCGGTAGTCCGCACTTCCTAAAATGAAATTATCGCGTTTACCCATAATGGAAATCATAAAGGTATGCCATAAATGAGAAATACAGAAGAATAAGGAAAACCTAAACATAATATATATCATATATAAATATAGTGACATCTTAATGGCCACCATGAGATCTGTTAAAATAAGAATGAACAATCATCGTTTCGTGAGGCAGTATTTCACCACCCATAGAAACAGTATGTTCTTTAACCATTAGACGGAGGTTTGTGTAAGTGTAAATAAAATAATTATCATAAAAACATCTTATTATATTGAAGATACTGGTTTTTTTACAAAATAAAGTAATAAAAATATTTTAAGTGGTTGGAGAAGCAAAATAAAACAAAAGAACATAAGAGAAGACATTACTTTAAAATTGGGTAACTCTTTTTGATTTGAGCCAAAGGCTTCCTTGAGAAGACTTCATCCCAAAGTGAGGCTTCTAAGAGTAAGAGAGGGTATTTTGGAGGGTATTTGGGCAGAGTTTGACCAATAAAAATATCATTAAGGTGTGAATACGGTGGTAGAGGTGGGGGCCTTTTATAAGAGGAGAGGAGGGCACTCTTGAAAAGTTATAAAAGGTTACTTTATTATAAAATGATTTTCGTATTTAAAAGGTCCAAAAATTATATATTTCGTGGATAAGGTGATAAGATTTCTAAATCCACCCATCCAATAGGTTTCTGACATGTTTAGGTATTAGATTTTATATTATCTTTTCATTTTATTTAAATCGTTAAATAATGAGGTAATTGTTGTATCATCATGGTTTCATAAATAATTTAATTTATTTAATGTCTAAAAATTATATAAAAAAATTTATGATGTACGAAATTTTTGTATCTTTCTAATGGACATTTATATTCAAAAATATGACTTTTATAACCCCATTTAAAAATAGTTTTATAAAAACAACTCATGTTTGTGACATTTTTATTTTAACATTAAATAAAAAGTTTTTAATGTAATTTCCCTACCAATGTGGCTCCATGGTGTCCCCAAGTTGACCCATGGATTTTATTGGCCCGAAATGACTCATCCAATAGGGGTAGGAAAATTTTAATGGTATTTTCCTATTTTTATAATATCATTTTTACCTTAAATTTCACTAATTACCTTTAATCGCGATTAATTAAACTTAAAAGTTACTATTCAACAAAAAAATTATTTTAATCCCATGGAACAAAATTTTACTTCATAATGAAAACCATGTATGTCGGATTTTTTAAAATCAAATCACAGAAGTGGTAATGTTTCATGTAAATAAAAAATCATTTTTTTAACTACCACTTACTGGTTTCACTATTCATCAAAAATTGAAGTTTTTTAGAACAATGCCAAAATTTCACCCTATGCTATAATTGATATTCCGAATTCAAAAATGATGCCTATTTTAGAAAATTTGAAACATATAAGTTTCATTAATTGATTTTATAATTAATTTCCGCTCTCACAACAAATAGCGTGTTTTTAAGAAGAAATATATATCGAAGGATTGACAATTGTTTATGTCCAATTTCAAAGTGAAATTAATTCTAATGACCACCAATGGATAAATTGGTAAAAATATATTCTAATTATACTTTAAAACCACTCAATAGTATAATTTATCACTACAAATTATTTTTATTAAAAAATTTGTTTGTATGTATTTTCTCTATTCAGAGAAAATTGGAAGTTCTCAGAAAATTACAAAAAATTCAACTTAGAATAATATCGATATTACGAATACAAAAATGAATACCATTTTGAAATATAAAATTTATATAATTTCAAAAAGTGGGTATTACTATTCATAAATTCTTCTATGATTGGTCGCAGTGTGTTATAATCTTGAACTTGCGTACAATGCAAGCTATTGCATTATTGAAAGAGAAGCGTATCGTGAAAGCTCGGGGTGTTACATCACCTCACTGTCACCCCATGCATGCACCGCCGCGGGCCACTCACTACCACCACATTCATGCACAGACGCTCATCGCTCAACGCCACCCCATGCATCCACCACTTCTCTCCACTAACCAATTCACGCACCACCGCTCACCTCCTCCCCATCCATGCACCACCACTCACTGCCACCACATGAATGCACTATCGTTCGTCACTCTCCCCCTCCTGGTGCCATGAAAACCACCTCCTCCACGACCATGCGTGGTTGATTGCTGCTGCTCTAGCCCACATTGTCGCACCTCCATGCAATTGTTGATTACCATTCCTCACACTACCCCTCACCACTAATATTTTTCCATATTCTCTCTACCTCTGTCGAGGATCACTGCATGCATGTAGTCACTGATTCCCTACCATTCTCCATAGATCGGACACCTCTGTGTCTGTTTCCTCTCATGTGGAATAGCTCATGATGAACCTCATTTTCAACATCTTCTCTAGATCCACCGGTAAACATTGTCCACCAGATGGTCACCTGAGCGACACTGCCACCTCACTGAGGATGTCTACATGAATTCGTCCATAGTGTAGAATGACTAGCCTGTTTTCATTAGGTGATTTAATTATGCATTAACCTCACGTAGAATCTTCATTCATCTTAGGTATTGGGGTGATTTAAGTACCCAATATCTCCTCACTAATTTGAGGGATCTTGGAATTCCATTAGGCTGAGCCACTCCCCCTTGCATATATAAAGGATCCTTTCCTCTTTGTTAAACCATCATTCGACACTACCAAGTAGATCTCAAAGGAGGCCAATGTAGATCTTTTCTCTTCTTCCCTATTCTTCTTTTTCTATTGTAATTTTTAATTTTATTTAATTTTTTTATTTTCGTTTTATATTATAATTTTAATTATATTTAAAAATTAAATTCAAATATTTTTCTTAAATTGTGTTTTACCCATCATTGTCTTCTTTTTTTAATTATTTTTATTATTATTATTACTATTAATATTACAATTATTAGTATTATTGTTATTTGTATTAGTATTTTTATTAAAATTATCAAAAATATTATTATTATAATTTCTAGTAGTATTAATAATGATAATAATAATTTTATTTTAAATATTATTATTTTAACATTTTTAGTAATTATATATATGTTCATAATTATATTTTTATATATTTTATTGTCTTACTCTTATTTTATTATATTTATCCCTCCATATCCCTCTAATCCTAATTCTATTATCTATTAATCTTTTATTCTCTCACCCCCATTATTTATAGTTTATTTATTCCTTAATTTTATTTTATTTCTTCTCTTTTCTTTATATTCACATACCCATTTTGATATATTAATCTTATAAATTAGAGTTTGGCCCTAAGGCTTGGACTACAGGGAGGTTATAGTGTTCTAGAAGTTTTATTAATGTTTAATTTTAAGTTTGTAGATATAATTGAGTTGTATTCATGGGTGTGGTGAATGTTCTAAACTTGGTGATTCTCCCAAATGATATGAATCCAAATATATATCTATTCTTTTGTTTATTCACTTTTTCCCCTCTCCATTCGTCAGTTATTCACATTTTAGAGATGAACTAATCAATAGATGAAAGAACAATGATATAGCGAGATCTTGTAATATTTAACCTCTTAGACCAAGGAGTTTCATCAACATTGATTAAAGGAGCTGGTAGATTTAAGAGTGCTTAATCATTCAATGATATTCAATAATTTATAAATAAATAATAGTAATTCGAACATAAGATTTATTTTTTGGATTACCAAACAGAAATCAAACTCATAAAATAGAATAATTATTGAATATAAAGAAGAACCCAAGACCTATTACATTCCATCCTCATCTCATTTTATTTATCTTCCATATTTTTATAAGTTAGAATTTCCATTTTTGCATTTCATTAATTAAAAACCCTAAAATACAGTAATTGGTTTTCTAAATTAATCAAAACCAAAAAAAGATATAGATTAAGAGAAATAGATATAGTAGTTGAAAACCTCGATGGTCTAATAAAGTGAGACAACCCTAGTCATCCACCTTGATGTGATAGGAAAAATTATAATTTCTTTTGTCCATGATCAGCAACAGATGTGCATCAAAACAAGCTTTGTGTTTGGAGATCAAATCATGGGTTTTATAAATTTTTAAATTTTCACTTTTTAGAAATATTTTAGCACTTTTATAAAAATAAGAAAAATAATACAAAATCTTACCCCAGTGAATTTAGATGATTATTATTTTATGTGGACTAATGATTACTCATATGTGTAAGAGCCAGTATCTGAAGCACCCTAGTCTACAAGAGATGGTGTTTAATTATGGGATAAACATATAATGGTAGACTATAAAGAGAATTAAATAGAGGTGGAATTCAATAACCCAATCCAATATCTCAAGGAGACCCTCATGAAACAAGTGGTTGAAGGATTGGATAGAGAGATAGCAGAATTTTTGGATTATGTCCAAGAGATTTATCATGATTTTTTCGAGAAACAAGAAGAGCTCTCCTTGATTCCTTTCAACACATTTGAAAGAAGTTTCACCAAAATATTTAAAAAACAAATTGGAAAAAACACATGAAAAAAATATGAAATTAAAGATCTTGAATATATGGTGAATGATTTACAAGATAATATGTATAGGATAACCTTTTTATATCCAAGAACCATTTGTGTAATCTGCGCCTGAACCAAAACCAGTAGATGAGTAACTTGTCTCACCTAAGGTTTACATAAAAAACTGACACTAGTATTTCCTTAATTTTCTTAGGAAATCCAAGAACAAAAGTCCAAACTCGTGGTGGAGGATCCCAACTACCTACCATCATTTTCCACCATCAGACTCCAAGAAGCACTCACCACTGAGAAATTGATTGAACCCGATCCATCCCAAGGATCTGAACTATTCTTTTACTCCTTTTTTGATTTTATTCTATCTATATTGTCAATTACACCTTATTTTTTTAATTTTTATATTTAGACACTAATTTTTATGCCTATGATGAAAATGGAGAACTATAACTTCACATGTTATAGAACACATCGATCTCTCTGATTTGAATAGAGATGCATTGGTGGATCCCCATAAAGAGATATAGGTATTTGAGCATAAGGAATCTAGAATAGAGGCTTCTCTTATTGAATTGGAGAATTTTTTTTAAAAAATGTCAATTTTTTTTCATTTAAAAAATACCTTCATACTTCCTCGTTAATAATTTTTTTCATAAAGCCCCTAGGAATCCACCTCTTGAAGAGAATAAGGTTGCACAAGTAGCAACCATGTATGTGGATGGTATGTACTTCATCTTATCCTCTCCATGCAATTTATAACAAATTTTTAATGGTATTATCTAGTGTACACTATCCATGTATCATTTCTCTCTTAGAAGGATGAAGCATAAGCCGGGAAAAGCCACATGTGGTGGTTCAAATAAAATTTTCTTTATCCACCATTTGATTATGGATGAGAGATGGTAATACCATCTAGAGGTATTAAAAATTGAGGTCCCAATTAGGGTATCATACCAAGAGTTATCAATTTAATTTTCATTTTAATAATTTTTATTTCAATTTTACTCTTTAAAAGTTATTTAGCATGTATCCCCACTCCCTTCTATTATTTTTTGAACTTTAATGACATGATCCTTGTGCTTAATTATGAAAATTCTACTTTTTTGGTTCATAAATGGAAGCAGTAAGACTCATAAATTGAGGGATATGGTATAATATTTTTAGGTAAGGGACTTCACTTTTTAATGATTGTCTTTTAAAATCCTTACATATTTTTTTTCCAAAACATTTTTTGAGATTTAATGATAAAATTTCATGCCCACTCTTGAATTATTCATTACTTGACTTCTCTATAAGAATTGAATTTTTCATTAATCATGTGATTTAATATTTAAAAATTAAAATATTAATAAAATTAAATGAGTAAAATATAAAATTAGATAGTTAAAGTGGATCATGAATATTAAAATTGGGACTCGTTATTTAAGTAAATTTATTAATTCAAGTAAATAAAATTTCCTAACCATTCATTATGCTTAAAATATTTGAAATTATTGTGAATTTATTTATAATTTTTATAAAATCCTTCATTGATTTCCCCAAATCATATTTGTATTATTAAGAGTATTTCATGACCATGTAATTCATATTGTATATTGATCAAATTTCGTGAGTGATCCTGGGACATTCCACCTACTAGAACTTGAATTTCATCTTTTCAAAGCTATGAACGTGAAAAAAAAATGGTTAAAATGATTGATACATATTTTAATTACAAAATATCTTCAATATAAAACATTTATATTCTTCCTTATTTATTCAATAAAGACCATGAATTACTTTTAGAGTAATGATCCATGATTCATGAAAATTTTAACCATACCTACCCAACTCTTTTTAGTGTCATGGTATTCTAAAGTAGAAGTGTAGAGGTTAAGGGAATCATGGTAAATAATATGGTTTAAATTTCAGGGAATAATTTTGGGGGTTATTATTGTCAAAAATTTAAAATTTTGGGGGAATCATTCATTTTACTCTATTGTTTTCACCTCTTGAATACAAAACATTATAATAAAAAAAGAACAAAAAGTGAGATAAAATGAGTTGTGATTTAGGATAACCAAAAATCATCATTACTAGACCTATGATTTTTATCATATGTGGTTAGGTTATGGATATGAAGTTTATTATATCATAACATACTGAAAAAATGAAACGTTCTTTAAAAATGAAAAAAATTATAATGATATGTATTCTGGGGAGGGCACAAGTCATTCATTACGCTTAAACTGATCATATTCTTTACTTTAGACCTTTGAGAAGTAGGTATTTGATATAAATTTATGGGGGAAATATCATTAAGGTTTTACATTTATGTTATGATTTATTCCTTAAGAGATAAACATCCTCCTTGAGATTTTTTTTAAAACATCAATTACTACCATCCTTGACCCTCAGAGACAATTAAACCTTAATTGAAAATCCCTCTTGATATTATGTGTCTATTTATCTTTAAAAAGTGTAAAAATAAATTCTTTTATAGGAAATTAGATAAGGAGAATGTTATCATGATATAGGTACAAATCTACTTGAATTTTATCATGGGAGATGAGTGAAAATTTTCAGGTGAGAGAAATCATGATTTCTCATGTTTGATAATAATGAATTAAGGATATTCAATGAATGAAAGGGGGAGTTCCATCATTTTTCAAATGGGAAAAGTTAAATACATGAACCTGCTGTTTATTTAAAAATGGTATATTAAGCTAATATATTATGTAAATTTTTATAATTTTATTTAAAATTAATAATCATTGGATTTTATTACTTTGAAATTTGAATATTGATAAAAAAAGGTTCCCAATTTAACTTCTTGTTGATATTTTATGCATGAGTACAAGAATGTATTATGTGTGTGGTTATTTGAGATACTAAAATAATGTTTTATGTTTTATTAAAATTTCATTCTTTTTTGGATGATTTTCAATGTTGAAAGCCTTGAATTTCATTGTTTTAATTAGATGTGGGAAGTTTATATAATGGAAATAAAAATGATTCAAAGAAGAGTAAAATTTTTTTGGTTTTATATATGTAATTTATTTATGAATATTTTTTGGTCATATTGATTGTCGTTTGGAATTGTTTTACTCATTTATTGACTTATTTTGTCACGAATATGCCAAATGAAAGGCCCACCAACACATGAATTCAAGGCCACTCACCGCTCATTTCTACCCCATGCATGCTCCATCGCTAGCTACCCCTCCATGAATGAATTGCTTCTCTGCACCACCTCATTCATGCATAACCACTCACCAATTGTCTCCACCACATGAATGCACCTCAGCATGCATCTCTTCACCACTCCATGAATGCACTAACTCTAACCACCCACTTCTCCCCACCACCCAATTCATGAAACATAGCTAGCCACTTATCTCTACCCAATTCATAGACGGTCACATGTCATTCACCGCCACCCCATACATGCACTGCCACTTGGTACCACCATGGGCATGCACCACTACTCAACAGTCTCCTCCTTGTTCTTCCACGCAATCCCCCTCCACTACAGCCATGCACCATCGAGTTCCACTACTCAATCATCCATTACCGAACTTTTATTCCTCCATGGAACACAATGCCTTTCATATCCCCTCACCAATTCCACTTTTTCCATCTGTTCTCCACCTTTTTTAGCACTGCATCATGCATGTATTCATTGATTCTCCTACATTCTTCAGGCTTCGCCACCTCCATTACAACCACATTCCATATCGAGTAACCCATGATGATCCTCATCTTCTACCACATCAAAAGATCCACCAGCCATAGCTATTCACCCACCATCTTCCTACTCTCCACTTCCACAGCACCAAGGATGCTTGTCTGAATTCTTCCACATAGAAGAATGATTATCCTAGTTCTATCATGTAATTTATTTATGCAATCATTTCATTAAGATTCATCATTCATCAGGGGTCTTGGTGTGATATAAATCCTAAAGATATCCTCCATTATTTGAAGGGCCTTTGAATTCCACTAAGCTCATGCCACACCCCCTTTTCCAATATAATGGAGCCTTTCATCCTTTACAAACCATCTGTCAACATAGAGATGATGATCTCCAAGGAGACCCTTGCAGTGATCATATATTCTACCCAATTCTTCTTCCTTAATTTTTATTTTTTCTTATATTTAAATTTTTTTTTTCATTTTTATATTTTAATTTTAATTTTTTTCAAATAAATAAATTCATGCATTTTTATTAGATTATGTTCTACGCATCTTTATATTTTTCTTTTAATTATATTGATAATAATAAAAAAATATTATTATTATTAGTAATATTATTATTATAATTATTAGCATAAATAGTATTATTATAATTTTTAAAAGTAACAATAATAATAATTTTATTATTATTATTATGTTAACATTATTGATTATTTATATATTATATTTATTTTATTTTAAATATTTTATTATATTTTTCCTCCTATTATTACATTTTTTCTCTATCTCTCTCAATCATAATAATTTTATTTTATTATAATATTTTATTCTCTCACCCCCATTTTTTTAATTTATTCATTCTTTGGTTTTATTTCATTTTTTATCTTCTATATCCATCCAATCCACTATTGTGATCTCTTACTCTCATGAATGAGAGGTTGGCCTCGATGCTTTTCTCGAGGGGGGGGGGGGTCAAAGTGTTCTTAATTTATCCTCAAAGTTTAATTTAATGTTTTTAGATATAATTCAGAAGAATTTATGGGTGAAGAGAATGTCCCTAATGTGGTGACTACCCCCAATGACATGCAACTCAATCTATCTTTTTTATTTATTTTAATAACTTCTCCATCTCTCTATTGGTAAGTTATTTACACATTGGATTTGAACTAATCATTGGATAAAATGGAATCAATAGAGATAGGTCCTAGAATATGTAACCATCAAGTCCATAGAGTGTCCTCAACGTTAATAAAAGGAAGAGGTTGAATTCATCTTGCTTTGTCATTTGGTGATATTCTACAATTTCTAAATAATGAATAGTAATTCAGACATGAAATTACGTTTTTGTATTATCCAACTGAAATCAAACACATAAAGGAGAAAAACAATTGAATCCAAGGCTAAACACAAGACCAAATACCTTCATTCCATAACCCATTCTATTTATTTTTCATATTAGTATAAGTTAGAATTACCATTTTTCATTTCAATAATCCAAACACGCAAAAGATTAAAATTGTTTTCATAAATTTATAAAAATAAAAAAACTAATAGATTAGGTGAAATAAATAAAGTAGGAAAAAAAACGAAAAGGCTCCTCAAGTGAGATGACCATGGGAATCCACTGTGCTACACAAGGAAAAATTATAATTCCATCTGACCACATCAAGTGACAGGAATGAATTAGTCATCTATTCCGGGGTACTACCTTAAGGAAAATAGATACGACCACCATAATCATCAAATTAATCAGATCACTGAATTAGAAGAACTTTTACTGACCACCCAAAGGAAAAAATGAAGTTAATTTTGGTCATAACTTATATGAAATCAATGATACCTCATTCCAAACCTACAAAATAATAGTAGAATAAAAAATACATAACTAGTATGGGGTCAATAACATTGGATGAGGTAGAATGGGAAGGGGGATTGAAAATAAGGACATTAATATAATGCTTCTTCCAAGGATTATTTTTCAAAATAATATAATTCTATCAAAAAAAAGGATGGAACACATAACATCACATGAAACACCACTAAAACCACCCAAAAACTCCGAGAAGGGGAACCAGAAATTTGGTTCGATCAGCTGGGTCTAGAATTTAAGGTAATTTATAATTGAAAATAGATTCAATGACTAGTAAGGATTCCAATAAGAAGATATAATCAGAAATTTTATCCCCTAGATATTTTAATGTAGGCACATCATGTTCAATAGTGTATATGACACACAACACCAAGAATAGAAGATAATGTAACCCTTTAAGAGTTTAGGATATATCTATTTTTAAATAATTTTAATCTCTTTAATATCTTTTGAAACATGAAACACTATGTTTAAGAAAAACACAATACAATATTATAATATTTTTATTTAATCATGGTTAATAAATCATATCCTTTCTATCGGAAGGTATGACTAGTTGTAACATCCCTGACCTAAGATCCACTAAACTGATGCTCCAGAACAAGTCCCCACATGACCTCAAGAATATCTCCCTTTATTCCTTAGGATTCTGACTATTGGTGAGGGTCTATGTGGCCACATAGAGAGACTATACCCTCTTTAATAGAGTATCCACAACAAATAAAAATGTAAATAACTTAAAATATAAACAATAACCATCGAACATTTATAAGAAACATCTACCAAAACTAGGTACAATCAAAAACAAAAATAAATATTCCATGTCATGGTAGTAGTGTCACAAGCACATAAAACACACAATAAATAAAATAGTTGAATCCCAAAAATGGTTTTGACTCCTTGTATAGAACCTAATCACTAAATCTCACATTCCGAAATCAAATCCCCAGCCCCAACCTCTTATCCTAAACTAAAATGCAGCCAAGAAGTCTTCTCAAGTTCCTATTGTTGGCCTGAGCAACGTGTGAGTACAACTCAGTTGGACACCACAAATGACGTCTGCAAAATATTCAGTCAATAGAAATAGTGCATGAAAGTTCCCATAAATGATAAGTAAATAAATGTTAGTCTTGGTGAAATAATTTAATATGGTTTACTAAATTCATTACGAGAATTATTCCAAATTTCAACACATATTACATGTTCATTACATAATTCACTTTCATATTTTTCACAATGGATTTTTAATATTCATCAATCTCAATGAATAATGATAATATGTCAAGTTCCCTATCTCACAAGGGAAAACAAATAATCACAAATAAAAACCACTCACCTTGAATCCTTAATCAAGTTGGTATCATCGAAAGAATCTATCATGATAATAGAACTATGTCGCATTCCCTGATCTATTCATTTTTAGTGGAGTTTAGAGCCTCATTCTTACTTGACACATTTTCATAGAACCTCTAATCAATACCCCACTCTACAAACCCATGTGCACATTCTTATATATATTAAATAACAAACCATGTACCACATTGAAACCAACACTGATCAATGCTAATATTGATAACACAACCATGACAACAACATTTGGAATTAAAAATTTACATAATATATCAACATATTTATCATTATTATCACATAGTCATTTTTACTAACTCACATTTCATATTCCTAAATCACTAAACATATTAACTAGTTCCTAAAAACTACACATTTCAAACATATAATCATTCACCTATGTTAATTCACTTAAAAAATTATTCATTTATCATGTTTAGTCCACTTATGAATTTCAATTATGAAACATGATTTATTTGAAACATTCCCACTAATACCATTTAACATTTTATTCATGGAAAGCCAAATAATCTTGTATCCATTATCCATATCTAATCATAATTCCCATTATTCCATTCTAAAAAATCACATTATCCATCTTGTATGTTTTAAATGGGATCTAACTATTTAAAAGTCCATTTCACCCCTAATGTTTTTATTAACCATATTCAGGGAAGGGTCGACACACGCCATAGGTGGGTGTAATTATGTAAAGTAGTCCTCAACTCATCCCACATAGATCAAGAGTGTTTCAAATACTCATATATGTGTTCGTTTTACAAAAACTCACTTATTTTACTAATAATACCACAATTGGAATACATGAACAGAATTTTATATGCACATATCAGTATAAAAACAATGGTTTATAACTTGTAGAACATTTACAATGAATCCATTGAATAACACACCCGTAATCATTAAATTATATCAAAGTACAATCCTCCTTTTAATCCTTAATATAGATTTTACCAAAAATAGATGGTTTTATGACATTTTATGAATAACTCCCAAATTCCAAACCCTAACTAGGAAAAGAGAAGATATGAGAGGATTTGACATTCCCAGAGCATCGATCTATAACTAATAGTGCTCCAAAAGGACTAGAATCGAGAGAGAACCATACTTGGGAGGGAATTTGTCTTGCGGTTTGTCACTATGATTAGAGGTATGGGGAAGGTGAAGGAATATAGTGGGAACATAAAATATCATAATGGTAATTTTGTAATTTTTTCAACTTTTACATGGGCATATGGTTTACCCACACAGTTTTCCAAACCATTTGAAAACCATGCACAGGAAACTATATAAGCGGATTTGGGTCACAAGATTACCTGGGTATGCCCACATAGTATACATAACCGTGCACCAACCACGTGTTATGCCACTATCAAGGATTATATAGTTTTTCTAGGATGACTATGCTATTTTCATTATGTGTTCCGACCATGCCCCTTGCACAGATTGGATGTTTTCCCTTCTTTTCATGTCTTGAACCACTAGTACACCCCCGAGGCTCCTTATACTCCCAAGAAACATTAAATTTTTAAAAAATAGGACATAAATACTAATATAAAAATAATAACATGCCTCTATGATGTTCGGTATCATACAACCTCCCCACCTTAAAATGGATCATCCTCAACCTGCTCTTCCCGAGCATTGTTGCACATCCGAGGAAAAGGAATCGGGCCACTAGGCCTACATATTTGATTCCCTTCCCAAAATTTCTTCTAATCTTTTCCATGTTTCTCTAAAACTTATATTAATGGCACCAACATTCCCATCAACACTTTCTCACTAAAATCCACAATTCCAACAGGGTGCTCCCCAAAGGACGCATCAGCCTCAAGCTCAAAGGATTCAATGTTGACCACATGATATGGATCATGGTGATATTACCAAAGTTTCGTTACAGGAAGAAAAATTGTGCATGCCAATATACCTATGTGGAAGAGCCAATCAAAAATACATTGGCCTGATTGTGATGCCCCAAACATTTTTTTTATAATAATATTTTGTTAATTATTAGTAATATTATTATTATTTAGTTTTGTTTAATAATGGTTCCATCCAAAATAAATACTTTTATAATAAAAAAAGACATGTTTTATTCAATGGAAATGTTGAAAACCAACATTTCCATAAGGCTAAAAAAAACCCTCACTAACCTAGAATGCCTACTAGGAGTCCTATTAGAATGACTAGGAGTCCACCAAATACAACAAATAGACCAAGAAAATTGTGAATGATCTTTGTTTTTGTCATAATAGAAAACATTATGGAAAGAAAAATGGAAACATTGCTGAGAATCTAGGGGATGTTAAGAACTATCTTCACAGAATTTGTTTTTTTATGCTTGGAACACCATAAACAAGTATTTATAAGGCCTTGATGTTAAATAAGACCATTGTTGACTGTTTGGGTCTTTAGATGACTGTTGGGTTTTTTAACAGTCATCAAATCATATGACCATTAGGTATTTTAAGTATTTTTATTATTTTAAGTATTCTATGTATATAAGTATTTTCAATAATCAATGTATTTAAAGTATCATAATTATTTTATGATATTTAAGAACATTAAGGGTTCTGAATATTTGAAAGTAATATTTAAGTTAATAAATTTTTGTTTTTAATTATATGTAAATTTTTGAATGAATAACTCACTATATGTTAAAATTTTATACATATTTAGCTTTTATTAGAAATAAAATGTAATCAATTATTTGATAAATAATTATATATGTTTCAAAAAAATTAAGATTATTTAAATATTTTAAATTTATATCCTTGATGAAATAATAAAAAAAATATGAAGGTTATAATTTATTTTAATGATATAATAACCATTATGTTTATTTTAAAATCAATATATGTTTTTAAAGCAATGACATGTTTTAAGTGAAGCTGTATTCTAACAATATAATGTTTTAAAACATAAAATGACTTTAAAATTAGGTTTTCGACTAATAAATTAATGTATTTTTGTAAAATTAACTTTTTTATCTTTGGTTGCCATGTGTTTTTTGGGTTTCTACAAAAAAATGGCCCTTTCCAGGCCAAGCTAACTAGACAGTTAGGGGAGGTAGCATGAAACACTATCAGTGGGGCGGTCGAGCCTTGACTCCCCATCCAGTTGCCATAGGCCTTTAGTGTAGAGCACTAGTGAACACCCATAGGGGCTACAAGGGTGAACCATGGTTGTGCCACCATGAAGGGAGGTATGGAGAAAAAGGGAGGGTATAGATCACGCCTGCAAGAGAACCGGTACATGGCAGTACCATATAGGGGGAAGGGAGTTCATTAGAATTATACTAGAATGGTGAGGTGTATAAGGAGTTCTATGTTCTCTTCCCATTATGATGTGTGATGTGGTTCTGTATGGGAAATCTAATCTGAACCATTCAATCTCACCGTATGAGATCCTCGCCATCCGATCTATTCTGGCCTTTGTACTCCATTGATCACTCAATTTCACCCTTTTCTTTTTCAGTCGTCTAATTAGGATGTGGCTGATCTCAGCCACCATCCTATTTAAAATAAGAGGAATCCCCACAACCATTAGATAAAACCATGAAATAATCTCAACCGTTCGTCTATTTTTAAAATAGCATAACTCTCATCAGTCATCCAATCATCCTCAATCGATATGAACTATTCATTATTTTCCATATCTTCTTCCTTTCTTCTTATTCTTCCTCAAGCCTCGCCTTTAGCCATCACCATCTCTCCACTATTTCTCCCTCTACCGTGAGTCCTCATATCCCTCTCCATGGCCTGGTTTTTCTCTTTATTCTTTCCACAGGTCTTCAAGTGTTTTTTCTAATATAAACCAAACCTATTTCCATGAAAGCATTCGATAATATATATATAAATCATGTAATTGTTGTTTATTTTTTCTTTTTTTGATTTGATTGACCCGTATATGCATTAACAAAGTCATTTATTATATACATTTATAATAGATACCAAACATGTTTTATTTTATGTATTTTCGTAAGTAAATTTTGTTCTTAGTTAACATATTTCATATAAGAGTTATTTTAGCTTTGATTTTGAAAAAAATAAAATATACACCTTGGGTATATATGTTTAAATGTGTATATATATATATATCAATTCTAAATTGAATTAATGATTCATAATACTGATTTTAGTGATCACATTATGTTTTTGTAGTGTATGATACTTATAAGGATTTAACAAATCTTGTTTTGATTATGCAAATCACATGTATACACTTGTGAATATATGGTTTTATATAATTTTCAAACCCACATGTATATATATAACAACCACAATTATATATATCCATTTCTTGATTTATTTTAAGATGTTTTTATGATATTATCCTGGTGATTATTTTATTTTTTAAAGTTATATTTTGAATTGTTCAAAATTTTTTATACAATAAACATGATACAATTTTATTATGGAATATAATAAAAAACCATTTTTTTGTTATTGTGTGCCTAAAAATTAAAAAATAATTCATCACCTTCTTAATGAAATTGACTTTACATTCATCTTGATTTATAATTTTAGGATAATTAGATAGAAGTGTTATTTGTTTAATAAATATACATATACATGAATAAACACATTTAGTGAAATGTGTTTAACTATTTACGCATCAATATCTCACATAAAAATGAATGTTATATATTTAAAAATATTATTTTTTAATTAATGTTGAATCTAATACCAGAATAATATTAATATTTTATGTTTTTGATTTAATTGACTAACCTATTTATTCGAATATAGTGAATATAAATGTTAATTATCTTAAATTCAAAAACATTTATTTTCGAATATAAAATTTCTATTTCGTGAAACAAGTGTTTTGAATTTAAGAGTTACTATTTTGGGTGTCAGAAACTAAAAATATATTATTAATTTTTCACTTATGATAACTTATGAGTAATGAATTTAATTATTAAAATTGGTATGAGATACTTTGAATAAGAGAGATAAATTTATTATTCAAAGTGGTATGAGACACTTTAAATAAAAGACATAATTTAATAAATAAAAGTGGTAGGGGACACATTGATTTAAAATCATTAATCATATAAGGAATACATTGGATGGATTATGTGATGGGTGGTGCCCGATATAGAATCTTGATGGATCGTCAGGTCTCATTAAGAAAACTAATTCATGGAACTAGGCACTGATAGAATGATTACGTATTGTCTCAGCACAAAGCCTTGATAAAATTTCATAAAATGTATGTCATATGAATTTTCCTTAATATGTGATTAATATTTAAACCATGTCAATATTTTAATAGTAAAATATTCGTGGTAATGATCATTTACTTAAGAAAATGGTAATAAAATCACATGAAATAATGAATTTTGTAATCATAAATTCACTTATAAAGAAAGTGTATCACCTATTTTTAGAACATTAATACAGAAGATAGTAATTCATATTTCATTTCATGAATTGAAATTTATGTGTTATGTGAATAAAGATTTTGTTACTTGTGAAATGATAAACTAGTATTATTTCATGTGCTAAATTTTGTACCTTCATCCTTGTATGTCACCTTTAAATTCGTTTGATCAATTTTTGGTTTTATGCAGCATTCCATGAATTTTGTTACATGTAGGCGTACTATGATATGTGTTTTATTCGTAGATTTTAAATAAATGTATAAATTATTTTGTAAGAGATTTTCCCTAAAAAAGATTTTAGTAACCTTTGGAATATATTGATGATGTGATACAAGAAATGTTGCTTCCATTTAAGAACATGTCTTGTAATTATATCAATAGGATGATTTAAAAAAAGATTTTTAATAATTAGTTTTAAAAAACCATACTGGGAATTCTTGTTCTCACCATATGTTTTAAATTCATTTTTACAGGATTAGTGTATTTTTAAACATTTAGTTCTTTTATGTGGTGCTTGCTTTATGAAGCTTCTCTAATTTAGTTTTTTTTTGAAATATGTCGGATTTATCTTGATTTATAGAACCTCGACCGTGAAGATTATATGTGGTGGAATGTTATGTGTAATTTTATCACCATATTTTGGTACAAAAAATTACACATCATGTTTTAGGCACTGACTTTGGTCTTTTAGGGTCACGTCCTCACACTGATTCTATCTACAAACTCAAATATCCATGCATACTTGGGTGTCATCATACACAGTTTCCAAATTCGATGATGAACCGACATTGGAGACACCCAAAAAACACAGTATCACCCACCATAATGTAAAGAAGTATATGACTCCAATATTAACACAAAAATATGATACTCTGAGCTGTTTTCATGAATTTCTAAATCAATTGTACCTTTTTTGATGTCTCCTGCACAAGGCTCACTCCTAATAGCTTAGACTCTCTAGTTTCTGAACACCACTTCAAAAATATACATAGTCTCCCATATAATTTTTCAAAATAGTTCCATATGAATCATAACCTAGAAACTATTTTTATAGGAAAACTCAACAAGAGACAAGTGTTTCTCCCACAACTCACTAAAATCTAGGACACAATCCCTCTACATGTCATCTAGTACCTAAATCGTATGCTTTGACTTCCATCTGTATGTGGGTGGAAAGTTGTAATAGAAAAGAATTGGGTATCGATAACCTTTTATATTACCTTACAGAAGCACTACATGAAACTTGGATATTGATCTGAAACCATATTTCTCCGTACTCTTGAAATTTCACCATCTCTTGAATATACAGCTTTCCCAATTGATCTATAATGAAATTCTTTGGGATTGAAAAGAAATTATCCACCTAAGTTAACTGATCCACAACTACCCAGATTGAATCATTATTCAATGGATTCCTTGAATGACCCACTACAAAATCCATAATTACATCAACACAATTCCTTTTAAGAATTTTAAAGGCCTATAAAAATCGACACTGGAAATGATGGTTAACCTTCACCTACAGAGTAGTAAGGCATCACGCCACAAAACCCATAACCATTTTCTTCATTCCAAGACACCTATATATCCCAAAAATATCATTATATAATGTATTCAAAGCAGCATACACTAACAACTTCATCATATGATACTCACACATAAACTCTTCTCACACACCTGTCGACAACATATCATAACCACAAACACAAAAAAATACATTTACACCAATAGCCCAACTAGACTGTGACTAACAACCTTTAAGACATCCCTTAAAAGCCCAACAATCTAGGTCCTCATCATAAATTTCATTGATCTGGTTCAAAAGAGTAGGCTCAATTGCTATAGAATCAAGGGACATCATTTCTTGCCAATCCTTCACCTCCAGGTGCATCTCAGAAGAAATTTCCATCATTCTCCACTCAAATTTGGATTTTTGAACCACTTGATTCTGATTAATTCAACTTAGAGCATTTGTAACATTATTCCCCTTCTATGGTGGATGAAATTACTCAAAATAAAATGATTGTGGTTAATTTATCCACCTCTACTTCCAAATAATCAAATCACATTGTGCTAAAATATACTTATGTCTTTTAAGGTTAGTGTACACCATAAACTACTCTCCCAGTAGGTAATGCCTCCAAAACATATAAAAATAAACCATGATAGAACTCATGTTATTGAGTAGTGTAATATCATTTTTTAGGCCATAGATGTTGTGACCCATGTGCAATAACTAGATCATCTTGCATCATTACTAATACTATCACAGCACCAGAAACATCATAGAACAATGTCTACTTCTTCCCCAGATTAGGTTAGAATAGAATTGGTGTGGTATCCAACCACTTCTTCAACTCCTAAAAAGAATTCTACCAGGCCTTGGAGCATTCAAAATTAACTCCATTCGTACTTAATCTTGATTATGGAACATCCAAATGAGAGAAATACATAATAAATATTTGTTAATAGTCAGCCAATCCTAGAAATACATAAACATCAAAGACATTCCTGGGATTCTCCCAAGACACAAAAGCCTTCGCTTTCTTTGGATCCATTAACACACCTACCTCTGAGATGACGTGACCTAATAAATGAACCTTATCGATCAAGGAATGAAATTTTCATAGATTGGAATTAATCAAGTTCTCTCCTAGTTTACTCAAGAAGATTTCAAGATGTTTAGAATGATCATCATGAGTTCTGGAGTACACCAAGATTTCATAAACAAAGATGACTAAGAAATGATCTAGATATGGGTGAAATATTCAGTTAATTTAAGATATGAACATATTCAGTGCATGGCACAAGACTAACGACATCACCAAAAACTCATACAACTCGTACCTTCTCTCGATGGAAGTCATAGGTATATCAGAAGGCGTCACCCAAAGTTGGTGATACCCTATTCTAAAATAGGTCCTAGAAAACACTGAATAACCTCTCAAATGTTCAAATAGATTATCCATTAAATGAATAGGGTATCTATTCTAAATTTTCATCTAATTCAACTTCATGTAATTGACACAAGGCCTCAATGATCTATCAGACTTCTTAGTAAACAACACTAGATACCCCCAATGTAACACCCCAAGCTTTCACAATACGCTTCTCTTTCAATAATGCAATAGCTTGCATTGTACGAAAGTTCGAGACTCTAACACACCACGACCAATCAAAGTAGTAGTTATGAATATTAATACCCAGTTTTGAAATTCTATAAATTTTATATTTTAAAATGGACTTCATTTTTGTATTCAGAATATCGAAATTATCCTATGTTGAATTTTTTGTAATTTTCTGAGAACTTCCAATTTTCTATGAATAGTAGAAAAATACTTAAAAACAACTTCTTTAATAAAAATAATTTATAGTGATAAATTATACTATTGAGTGGTTTTAAACTATAATTAGAATATATTTTTACCATTTTATCCAATGGTGTTCATTTGAATTAATTTCACTTTGAAATTCTACATAAACAATTGTCAATCTTTTGATATATATTGTTTCTTAAAAACACGCTATTTGTTGTGACAGCGGGAATTAATTATAAAATTAATTAATTCAAATTATAAGTTCTAATTTCATAAAAAATACATCATTTTTGAATTTGGAATATCAATTACAGCTTAGGGTGAAATTTTGTCATTGTTTTGATAAACTTTAATTTTTGATGAATATTGAAACCACTAAGTGGTAGTTAAAAAACTACTTTTTCATTTAAATGAATCATTACCACTTCTGTGATTTTATTTTCAAAAATCTAACATACATTATTGTCATTAGGAAGTAAAATGTGGTTCAATGGGATTAAAATAATTTTTTTGGTGAATATTAACTTTTAAGTTTAATTAATCGCGATTAAAGGTAATTAGTGAAATTTAAGATAAAAATTATATTATAAAAATATGAAAAAACCTTTACACTTGTCCTACCCCTATTGGATGAGTCATGGCCGACCAAGACATTCCTTGGGTCAACTTGGGGACCCCATGGAGCCACTTTGTAAGGAAAATGAAATTATAATCTTTTTATTTAATGTTAAAATAAAAATGTCACAAATATGAGTTCTTTTACTAAAACAATTTTTAAATGGGGTTATTCAAGTAATAATTTTGACTATAAATATTCATTAGAAAGATAAAACTATTTCCTATGTCATGATATTTGTTTTATAATTTTTATACATTAAATAAATTAATATTTTTAATGACACAATGATGATGCAGCGATTACCTCATTAATTAACGATTTAAATAAAATGAAAAGATAATGTAAAATATAGTTCTTACACTTGTAAAAAACATATTTGATTAGTATATTTCGAACCCTTATCACCTTATCCTAGAAATATATCATTGTGGGACCTTTAAAATCCAAAAAGTAATTCATAATAAAGTAACATTTCAATCTTTCCAAGAGTGCCCCCTCTCTCCTCTTATAAAAGGTCCCCACCACTACCACCTTATTCACACCTTCATCCCATTTGGCTCAGATAAACTCTGCCCAAATACTCTCCAAACATTCCTCTCTTACTCATAGAAGCCTCACTTTTGGCAGAACTCTTCCCAAGGAAGCCTTTGGCTCAAATCAAAAAGAGTTACCCGATTTTAAGGTAATGTCTTCTCTTATGTTATTTTGTTTTATTTTTCTTCTCCAACACCCTAAACTATTTTTATTAATTTCTTTTGTAACAAAACCAGTATCCTAAATATACTATGATGTTTTTATAAGAAGTATTCGAGCTAAACTTGCACACACCTACATCTAATAGTTAAAGAACATACTGTTTCTGTGGATGGAGAATTTCTGCCTCATGAAATGATGAATGTTCAACACTCATATAGCACCTTCAAAGGTGGCCATTAAGATGTCACTATATATATATATGATATATAATATGTTTATTTTTTTACTTAAGCTTCTGTATTTTTCATTTACTGCATACCTTTATGGTTTTCATTATGGGTAAACATGATATTTTCATTTTAGGAAGTGTGGACTACCGCCCCCTCAAAGTGATTTGAATCATTAATGCCATATATGGGATGTATAAAGGTTGGAGTAAATGGTATTATACATTATATTATACTAGAATTATATTATACCTTTATATAATTATAATTTCATTCCATTAAATATGAAATAGAAATAAACGTAGCGTTCATGCATAGGTACGACTTATCGTCTCCATGAACGGTGCATTTCATCTCTTACCTCTAAATGATATATAATATTATAAATGAATGTATATACTGTATATATATGATATATATGATATCTACATCATGAATATAATTCTGGAGATAATGGATATTCTACCACAGAAACAACTTTTAATTATAAGAAGTTTATTGTTGACTCAAGTACCAAAGATCGACAAAATGACCGTTATTAACTTAAATGACTACATTATTTTTGTAACATTGTAATAAGTGATATAAAAGGGATAATGAACTTTAAAAAGGTTCTTAAGTATGTAGATATTAACTATAGTTTATTATTCAGGAGGTTAAAGAATGGTCGATTCAAGTCAGACATGAGGTAAGGGAACTTCTTAACCCAATTTCCATTATTTGGGTTATTCTCCTAATTTCAAATTATGTCATGATATTATTATGTTCTATCTTGTAATTGTACTTCCTTTTTGTGTACTTATAGTGAATACACATAATTGGTCTATTTAATTTAAAAAATGATCTTTTTAAGTGACTTCGTCTCAATCTCCTTTCATTGAGGCATATATTGTTTTATACACAACTTTATTGTATATGGTGTATAAACCCCTTTGACTTTTATGTTTATTCAAAAGGAATATTTTTATACTAATAATTTTACTAAATGACAAAAAGTATTTTTTTTGTCATACGTATGCGGAGACAATGACTTCTCCGCCGCCGTGACCATTATTTCAGTTTCGGCTTCCTCTACAGGCCATAATTTTTTTAAATGAAAAATAAATACAAAGATTTTATTTTCTTTTATTTTGGTATTGAATATGGTTCTGAAAGTGTTTTTATTTTATAAATTTGTTGTATTGATATCTTGTGACTGGAATGTTGAAATTTTATGTATCCTTTATGCATGTTTTATGTGATACATTTTTGTTATGGTTTATGATATGTTTAGACCAGTTCATATGAGGAATCCATTGGACATAATAAGTGACGGGTGGAGCCCGCTATAGCTCCTCGATGCATTGGCAGGTCTCATGAGACAAACTAGTGTCTTGGCACAAGGCCTTGACAAAATCTTATTTGTACTCTTGGAACGTGGCCTTGGCTACATGGTTATGATAGTCTGGCATTATGAATTCCATCATTATGAAAATGGTTATTGATATTGCATGTGATTATTCGACCAGTAGAATATCCATGTGAAGAAGTAAATGGAATTATCTCATTTTACTTTTGCCATATTATGTTGAAGTTCAAGTTTAAAAGGCTTTTGTTTTAGTTATACATTGCCTTAAATGTTTATGTTTATTGATGAAAGCTTCCGCTATATTGTTATCCTTACTGAGCATCTGAGCTCACCCCTTTAAATGATTTAATATTTTTTAGGATGTGAAGAAGTATTTTATGAATGACCAGCAGGGATAGTCATAAGAGGATATGAGTGTGGATAATTGAGACTTTGTTATTGTATTTTTTCAATTTATGATGTAATTTAACATTTATGAATGTGTCTAGTGTTTCCAAGGCAACTAAACTAATTGTTATTTCGAGACTTGATCTTTTGTGATCATGACAATGTTATGCAATAAAGCACCGACTCTAGGTAAATGGGGTTGGGGTGTTACAGTTGGTATCAGAGGAATTTTAGAACTAACAATGGAAGCTAGATTTAGATAAACTCTGATTAGAGTGCATATCCATATGATAGACGTTGAGGATTAGTATAGAAGAACTTTCTAGAATTTTGTTGTTGTAGAGATTTTGTGGGTTGTTCAAGCAATACATACCTATCTGGATACAAGAAGGTAGAGGCGGCTCTGGCACAGATGTACCTAGGGGTAAAACCCGAAAACACCGCTTTCAGCTTGACTGGAACGGGAACTGGTGCACGACAACAGGCCTTGATATACTCTTGGGTATGACACTCCCGGGGGATATGCTTAGGATAATTCTCATTTTCTTTACAAACCACTATGAAGGGTTATGAGTATATACTTCCTCAAAGAATTTTTTTTTATGATTATGGATTAAATCCATAAATAGTTCAATTTATGTTAATTATTTTACAAGTACGGAATTATGTATTTTGATTCATAAACTAATCTAGTTTATGCGATTGTTTAGAAATGGGGCCTAGTGGGAGGAATGGAAACTGTATCAATGAATGCACTCTGTGTGGGGATTTCCCTCCTGCTCAAGATAATTATTCTGGAGCTGGAGATACAATGGGTGTTGATCAACTTATTACCATACTAGGACAACTCACTCAGGTTATGAATAATAACCTTATTCGTATGGAGCACCCTGATCCGCAACGTGGAGGATCAATGTTAGACCGATTCATGAGGAAACAACCGCCAACATTTAATGGCAATACAAATCCATTAGTAGCTGAGCAATGGATAAAATCTTTAGAGAAAATATTCCACTCCTTGGGGAGTAGTGAAAGGGAGAAGGTTTTCATGGCAGTCTACCACCTTACTAGAGATGCCGATCAATGGTGGTCACTGATTCAAAACACAAAGGAAGATGAAGAAGTATCAAGTATGGAATGGAGGGAGTGTAATGAAATTTTCTTAGAAAAATACATTCCACATGACCATCGTGCAGATATGGAAAGGCAATTTCAAAGTCTGAGGCAGAAGGAAGATGAGAATGTCACAAAGTATGAGGCCAACTTTACAAGGTTAGCGAGGCATGCTACAGATTATATACGTAACCCAAGAAGTAAGATCGGTCGTTTCTTTTATGGGTTAAAACCATTTCTTCATCGAGCTTTAGTATCACAATCTTTCTCAACATATGAAGATATTATCTCATGTGCTATCAAGATAGAAAAGGAATTCTATAAGTCTTATGACAACAAATTAATGCAAGAGAAGAAGAGAACGGTGGAACAAGAGGCAGATAAAGGGAAAAAGGGAAAGAAGGATTTTCCATTATGTGATAATTGTGGGAAGAATCACCCTAGTACTTGCCTAAAAGGAATGGGAGTTTGTTATAAATGTGGATAAAAAGGTCACCAGGCGCGTGATTGCAAGGGAAAGAAAGAGGCTATAAATGTTGAATGCTACAATTGTAGAGAAATGGGGAATTATCAAAATGAATGTCCTAAGAGTCAGGGGAACTTACCTCAGAAAAGGCCAAGGGTTCAAGGACAATCTTATGTTGTTATTACAGTTGAAGTGGAATAATTAATGTATTGGTGCTTTTGGACTCAAGGATTATATTCTGGTCATAAGGATAATTATATATATCTATATAAGGATTGCACTGCAGTACTTGTTGTTTTCATTATGGATTTAATATGATGAAGGTAATCATATTTTTATTATGTGACAATAAGAGAAACATTACTTTGTTTGGGGAATCTGATGCTACAATTGATTTCGGAATTTAGAGACCATTTAGAGAAAGTCTGGACAGAGTTATTTTGGATAACTATATAGGTTGGAATGGATTAAGTTGAACCTTGGATAGTATTGTTTAAGGTTAAAACATTTCTGATGATTATTTTTGGAATATTATAATACTATAGTTTTAGGAAAAGGACAACCTGTATGTTGGGGGATAACCCGTCGTGTCGGACAAAGCTGCAGAAATCGAACCCACAACCATAGTGGGACAGGCCTTTATTACCTACCACTAGCCTACAAGAAGTCCCTGGTTATTACAAAATAGTTTTCTAATCTAAATGGTATGTGGTAATATTTGGAACCTTATACAATTAGGATAAATAGAATATTTTTTAGTTCTGTTACCATTTGGAGTGAAAGATGGGTTCGTGGTAAAAATTTATTAAAGAATGAAAGCCTACATGACAAGTAAGTATATTTCCTTACGTTCTTAGAAAATCTCTTAAATAAATTCCTCATCTTTATAAAAGGTAACTTAAAACAAAAACGTTGTCAGTTAACTTTTCCAACTGGCGATTCAATGACCGTTTAACCAATCACAAGATTGTGATTTTCTTGTGGTTAACTTTCTCCTAATCCTGTTTTCTACAACTCTCCCTCAGACCTTGATGGTTTGTTTCTCCTCCATATCCATATTTTCATATAATCCTAGTATGGGCTATCTCGGGTGACCTTTGTACTTCTCTTTCTTTCTTTTGATGTTATATTCTAATTAACCCTATTTCCGATGTGGGTTTTCCACAAAGGTATTTTCTATTTTCAACCACTTATTTTTGAAGATCATTTTCAAATTGCGAGGACGCAATTTATTGAAGGAGGGGATAATGTAACACCCCAAGCTTTCATGATACGCTTCTCTTTCAATAATGCAATAGCTTGCATTGTACGCAAGTTCGAGATTCTAACACACCACGACCAATCAAAGTAGTAGTTTTGAATAGTAATACCCAATTTTTAATATTATATAAATTTTATATTTCAAAATCGACTTCATTTTTGTATTCAAAATCTCGAAATTATCCTAAGTTGAATTTTTTGTAATTTTATGAGAACTTCCAATTTTCAATGAATAGTGAAAAATACATAAACACAACTTTTTTAATCAGAATAATTTATAGTGATAAATTATACTATTGAGTGGTTTTAAAGTATAATTAGAATATATTTTTACCATTTTATCCAATGGTGTTCATTAAAATTATTTTCACTTTGAAATTGAACATAAACAATTGTCAATCTTTTGATATATATTGTTTCTTAAAAACACGCTATTTGTTGTGACAACGGGAATTAATTATAAAATTAATTAATGAAACATATATGTTCAAATTTCATAAAATAGAAACCATTTTTGAATTTGGAATATCAATTATAGCTTAGGGTGAAATTTTGGCATTGTTCAGAAAAATATCAATTTTTGATGAATAGTGAAACCACTAAGTGGTAGTTAAAAAACTGATTTATCGTTTAAATGAAACATTACCACTTCTGTGATTTGATTTTAAAAAATCCGACATACATGGTTGTCATTAGGAAGTAAAATTTGGTTCAATGGGATTAAAATAATATTTTGGTGATTAGTAACATTTAAGTTTAATTAATCGCGATTAAAGGTAATTAGTGAAATTTAAGGTAAAATTGATATTATAAAAATATGAAAAAACGTTTACACTTGTCCTACCCCTATTGGATGAGTCATGGCCGACCCATACAATCCATGGGTCAACTTGGGGACCCCAAGGAGCCACTTTGGTAGGAAAATGACATTAAAAACTTTTATTTAATGTTAAAATAAAAATGTCACAAACATGAGTTCTTTTACTAAAACTATTTTTAAATGGGGTTATACAAGTAATATTTTTGACTATAAATATTATTTAGAAATATACAAATATTTCCTACATCATGATACTTTTTTTATATTTTTTAGACCTTAAATAAATTAATATTTTTATGACACAATGATGATACAACGATTACCTCATTAATTAGAGATTTAAATAAAATGAAAGGATAATGTAAAATCTAAGGCTTACACTTGTCAAAAACTTATTGGATGAGTATATTTAGAACTCGTATCACCTTATCCTCGAAATATATCATTTTGGGTCCTTTATAATCCGAAAAACATTTCATAATAAAGTAACATTTCAATCTTTCCAAGAGTGCCCCTTATCTCCTCTTATAGAAGGTCCCCACCACTACCACCTTATTCAAACCATAAAGCCATTTGGTTCAGCAAAAATCTGCCCAAATACTCTCCAAACTTCCCTCTCTTACTCCTAGAAGCCTCACTTTGGGTAGAAATCTTCCCAAGGAAGCCTTTGGCTCAAATCAAAAAGAGTTACCCGATTTTATGGTAATGTCTTCTCTTATGTTATTTTGTTTTATTTTGCTTCTCCAACCTCCTAATATCTTTTTATTAATTTATTTTGTAACAACACCAATATCCTCAATATACTAGGATGTTGTTATAAGAATTATTTGAGCTACATTTACACACACCTACATCTAATAGTTAAAGAAAATAATGTTTCTGTGGATGGTGAATTTCTGCCTCACGAAATGATGATTGTTCAACACTCATATAACACCTTCAAAGGTGTCCATTATGATTTAACTATATTTATATATGATATATAATATTTTTATGATTTAATTAGGCTTCTTTACTTTTCATTTATTTCATACCTTTATGGTTTCCATTATGGGTAAACGCAATATTTTCATTTTAGGAAGTGCGGACTACCGCCCCCTCAAAGTGATTTGAATCGTTAATGCCATATGTGGGATGTATAAAGGATGGATTAAATGGTATTATACATTATTTTATACTTTAATTATAGTATACCTTTATATAATTATAATTTTATTCCATTAAATATGAAATATAAATGAAAGTAGCGTTCATGCGTACGTACGGCTTACCGTCTCCATGAACGGTGCATTTCATTTCTTACCTCTAAATGTTATGTTATATTATAAATGAATGTATATAATGGATATATATGATATATATGATATCTAAATAATGAATATAATTCGGTAGATAATGGATATTCTACCACATAAAGAACTTGTAATTATAAGAAGTTTATTGTTGACTCAAGTACCAAAGATCGACAAAACAACTGTTATTAAGTTAAATGACAACACAATTTGCGTAACATTGTAATAAGTGATATAAAAGGGATAATGAACTTGAAAATGGTTCTTAAGAAAGTAGATATTAACTCTAGTTTATTATTCAGGAGGTTAAAGAAAGGTCGAGTCAAGTCGGACACGAGGTAAGGGAACTTCTTAACCCAATTTCCATTCTTTGGGTTAATCTCCTACTTTCAAATTATGTCATGATATTATTATGTTATATCTTGTATTTGTACTTAATTTTTGTGTACTTATAGTGGATACACATAATTGGTCTATTTTATTTAAAAAAATGATATTTTTAAGTAACTTCATCTCAATCTCCTTTCATTGAGTCATATTTTGTTTTATACACAACTTTATTGTATACGGTGTATAAACCCCTTTGACTTTCACGTTTATTAAAAAGGAATATTTTTATACGAAGTGTTTTACTAAACAACAACAACGAATGTTTTTTGTCGTACGTATGTGGCGACAATGACTTCTCCACCGCCGTGACTATTATTTGAGTTTCGGCTTCCTCTACAAGCCATACTTTTTTTAAATGAAAAATAAATACAAAGATTTAATTTTCTTTTATTTTGGTATTGAAAATGGTTTTGAAAGTGTTTTTATTATATCAATGGGATGTATTGATATCTTGTGATTTAAATGTGGAAATGTTATGTTTCCATTATGCATGATTTATGTGATATGTTTATGTTATGGTTTATGATATGTTTAAACCTGTTCATATGAGGACTGCATTGGACCAAATATGTGATGGGTGGAGCCCGCTATAGCTCCTCGATGCATCGGCAGGTCTCATGAGATGAACTAATGTCTTGGCACAAGGTATTAACAAAATCTTATTTTTAGTCTTGGCACGAGGCCTTGGCTATGTGGTTATGATAGTCTAGCATTATGCATTCCATCATTATGAAAATGGTTATTGATATTTCATGTGATTATTCGACCAGTAGAATATCCATGTGAACAAGTAAATGGAATTATCTCATTTTACTTTTGCCATATTATGTTGAAGTTCAAGTTTAAAAGGATTTTGTTTTAGTTATACATTGCCTTAAATGTTTATATTTATTGATGAAATCTTCTGCTATATTGTTATTCTTACTGAGCATCTGAGCTCACTCCTTTCAATGTTTTAATATTTTCCAGGATGTGAAGAATTATTTTCTGAATGACCTGCAGGGATAGTCATAAGAGGATATGAGTGTGGACTATGGAGACTTTTTTATTGTAGTTTTTCACTTTATGATGTAATGTAACATTTATGAATGTATCTAGTGTTTTCAAGGCTACTAAACTAATCGGTATTTTGAGACTTGATCTTTTGTGATCATGCCAATGTTACGCAATAATGCACCGACTCTGGGTAACTGGGGTCGGGGAATTACACCCAAGGTTATGTACTAGGATGAATGAATCATTTTCTCTTCAAGTACTATAACTGAGCCTTAATCTCCTAGAGTTCTTCTAGAACCATTATATGTGGATGAATGAAAATAGGCCCCATCTTAGGCAGTAACTCAATTGTGAACTAAAAATCCCTCTCAGGTGTAAGACCTGATAAATCTTCAAGAAACACATACTGAAACTGATACACCATAATTGAAAATAAATGAGGATCAACTCCTCTATCCTCAAAAATAATTCATGCCACTTGGTCAATTAGATCCTCCCACTATTGAAAAAATGGACCTTAATAACCTGTTTGGACAATCCACCCACCACAAGAGACATAAGTATCTCCCTCATGAGGCGTGAACACTACCTGATGATGGAAACATTTGATATGGGATAGGTAAAATATGATCCAATGCCTTCCCAAAATCATGTCAAAACCTAATATCTTGAAGAAAAACAGGTCCCATGGAAAATGATATTCGCCATCCACTAAAGGAAAACCATAAAATGAGCTGAAATCTTCATCACACACCCCCAACATAGTATCAATAAACATAACACCCCACACATGTCCCATGTATATTCCCAACACAACTAAAAATTGAGCAAAGATAAATGAGTGTGTGACACCCATGTTTAGTAAAGCACTAGAAAGCGTGGAATCTAAAATGATCGTACCTCTAATTATAGATGGTATATCCTCACCACTTCTAGGTGAACACTAAAATACATGTAGCTTACATGTCCCCCTTCCATAGGTTCCTTCTTGAGTTACAAGCATTGTAAAGCCCTCATGATATAGGATTTCTCCCTTTAGGATTTCCATGTCCACTTCCTAGACTAGTACGACCATTCGATCTCCAACTAACTGCCTGATATGGGGTAACCAACCCCTCTTCCAAAAAAAGTATTAGCCCAAAGACCCCATTTGTGTCAAACATCCAAGTAATCATGCATGATATCTATACATTACCTATTTTCACACATGACCAAAACTCAACTGATGGTTGCAGAAAGTCACCACACATGTGTCTAGGTTTTCCACATTGATAGAAGAGAACCAAAACTCCATGCTAAGAGGTTGACCCTCTCTTTTGACTACATAATGCACTACCACCCTAATTGAATCTCGCAAAATGGAACGTATTTCTCTTATAAGTCACACCACTCACCTGTCAAACTAGTACCACATGTCCACCACCTGGAACCCCCATCACATTCCCTTCTAGGATAAGTGCATGTTCCAATACCTTTTAAAACATTTTCAGATGGATTATGTTCACCTAAGACCTGATATAATTCATCATCTTGCCTTGGAAATGTTTCTCAATAGCTTCCTCATCTCCATACAATGTCATAATGAAACATCACAAATCGTGAAATGACTAGAATAGTACATCAACCGTATTTCCCCTTTTTCCAAACTCAAAAAATATGTGTCCTTCTCTATAATAAAGGTCTTTGTATAGAAATTCTCAATAAAAATCTCAATGAAATATTTCTATAACATTCCCTCAGCCTACTAAAAATACACTATGATTTCCCATGAATTATTTGAATGACCTCCCATCATATAGGATGTTAACATATCTCACCATTCGAAATGCATCTCTAGATCATAAAAAATCATCTATAATGACTTTATCCAGAACACAGCTACATTCAATCCACCCTCTATGGAAATTGTCAGAGGGTTAAGTAGCTAAAAATCTCTTGTTAGCTCAAACATTCTCAACACAACCTGCCCTAGGTCACATTCCATCATTTTCAGGAAGTGACCAAGATTCTCATGTCAATACTCTTCTCTATTGTCCTTGATAATGAAATTCAATTTCTCTAATAATGGATGAGTGTTCCCAGAGACATCTTCTTGTCTCCCAACCAGAACACAACTATAGGGGTAATTTCTCTATAATTTCGAACACAATCTTTAGAACATATAACACCAGATATCACATTTCATATAAAATTCTTTCCTCAAGACATAAAAAACTCAATGTCATACTCTATCCTAAAAGTAATCAATCAAATCCCACACATGACCCATGATTATCCCTACCATGGTTCATGGAAAACAAAGTGTAAAATAACCTAAGATGTTATAATTTTTTCATTATTAATAATTTACTCAAATTTTCTAGAAGGATAAATGCATTTTACATCTCATACCCCACACACCCACCATGTGTGTTCTTGTCTTGATGTATTTCACCTGTATCCCTAGGTTCATAAAATGACGCATGAATACACAATTAATTCCATTATGTATTTGAGAAAAATATCATAAAATGATAATGAAACACAAACATTTCATCAACTAATAGTGAAATATCAATAGTTGAAAAAACACATATCATAAACAACAATTTTTACCCTATGTGACATGGGTTTTCCCTCGTACATGGGTTAGCTTCTCCAAAACACAGTCTCATTTATCTATCCCAACACATAAAATTATCTTATCTACCATAAAAATAGTATATTCTAAGAAAATAACCACCCTTATACCACTTTGTAATGTCCCTGACCTGAAATCCATTAAATTGGTGCATTGGGCCATGTTTTCCCATGCCCTCAATCATGCCTCCCCATACTACAGTAGTTTCAAACAAGTGGCGAGGGTCTAAATAGCCACACTAGGAGACTATACCTTCGTTACAATAGTATTTAACAATGTAAACAGTTTAAACAATAATTAATAACCAAGTAAACAATGTAAGAAACATATCCCAATACATGGTATAACCACAAACTAAAATAAATATACCAAGTAATGCTAGTAGTGTCATAAGTGAAGAAAATACAAAATTAAAAAATTAGTGGAATCCCAAAAATGGTCCAAACTCTATGTCTCGAACCATATCTAGACTTGTAAGCATGAAGTCTTCTCTATTACCCAATGGTGGCTAGAGCAATGTGTGAGTACAACTCAGAAGGCCACCACCAACATTTTTAACAAAATATTCAGTATAGATAAATAGTGCATGTAGGTGCTAATAAAACATAGGTAAATGAAATAAAGTGTTGTTGAAATTCTTCATCATGGTTCTCTTGTGTCATTCATAGCATTATTTCCAATTTCATTACTTATTCCGTCTTAAATTCTTAATTATCTTTTATCTTATGATAAATGTATTAAGCATATTCATCAATATCAATGTGTAAGGATAATATGTAATGTTATTTATGTTTTTGGGGATAAAAACATCATCAAAAATACAAAACACTCACGTTGAATCATTATTCTAGGTGGCCTCACTGAATGCAACCAATTAGGAGAATAGAACTCTATCCCCGTCCCTAATATATTCATTTTTTGCTGGTGTTTAGAGCCTAAATCTTACTCGCCCTATGGGAATAGAACCTCATGTCCATACCCCACTATACGAATCCTTTTTTACATTCATATATATATCCACTCACCACACACATACCATACCACAACCAACCACAAACAATGTCAATATCAATACCAAAACCATGACAACCACAATTTAAATAACAATTTTCCTACAATATATTTACACATTTATCATTATTATCGCAAAATCCTTTAGCCTAATTTTCACATAAATAACTTATTTTAAAGGTAAATTTCATTTAATTCCATTTAATTCTTTGTTTTAAGGGTTTCCCATTCTTTTCTAGTGGAAAGGGTGAGTTTTCATGATTTGGGAAAAATCGTGAGCCCTTTTCCAGATTTGAAAACCGAATTTGATTTTTTTATCACTATTTTGTTTTAAAATATTTTTCACCCATTACACTTCCAAAAATATCCTCCACCGACCTTTTAACACCAACAATGCAAATTGGGCCCCTTAGAAATCCATAACAATGGAGTATTCGTGTTTTTATTTAAGAATTTGGCCAACCCAAAATCCCATTTTCCAGTTTTAAATTGTTTCTTTAATGTTTTAATATCTCATTAATTATAATGAATTTGACTATGATTACACCTCACATGAGACCATAAGAAGTCCAAGAACACTCCCATTTCATTTTCCCCCTCATTGCAGCTCTTTGAAATCTCGATTTAGGGAAGAACCTCATAGTGTGTCTCAAATCGGCCAGAATTGAAGAGGTAAACTAATCCCTCCTTAACAATCTCAATTCTTACTATTTTCCATCAATTCTAGTTCCTAAATTACTTCTTAAATTGTTTTATAAAAACCCCTGAATTTTGGCTATTTTGAATTTAAGATATTGTTTTTTGGAGTGATTACTTCAGGATACTTCAAGTAAGTGAGTCCATTTCTTTCCTCTTTCAAATTGATTAGGGTTTCATTTGTTTTCATTAGGGTTTATTATCTCTTACATGAATTCCCAAAAGACCGTGGAGTAGGGTTTCTATCCTAAGTTTTACCATGAGTTTTTTTCAAATTATTGTGGTTTTAGGTTTGTTCTAGGTCCTTATTGGTGCGGTGGTGGGGAAAATTAATTTTCGCACGGTGATTCAAGGGTTTTACTTAATTTAGTAGGTGATTCCATTATGCATTCTATTTTTTGTGACTTAACATGCTGTGTTAATGGTATTTTCATGTTTATTTCATTTGAATGTTTCTGGAAAAATTGATTTTAGTTGCATTTATATAGAAAATGAAATTTTAAGTTCCAATTTTTAGTGAAATCGAGCGGTTTTCATACAAATCTTTTATTGGTTCATTAGGGGCTGACCAATAATTACTTATTGGATTTTATTGAACTGTATTAGGACTAAAAATCATGTTTTGAATTTTTATACTTTTTTTGTTGTTGTGAATGTTTGTCTGAATGGTGTTCGGGAAGAAAATGGGCTTTAAGTGCCATGTTTGTGTGAAAATGGGTGTTTTTAAAAGATATAACTTCTTGGTTCACATGGGGCTACCACAAAACTGAATTATTGGTTTCATTAAGCGTTATTGAATTTTCATTTTGTTTTGGTGACTTAAAAGTGTTCACATAGTGTGTAATGTGGATATTTCAAAGATCTTTGGTTGCAAAACAATGGGATATTTTGAGAGGTTGTTTTATTTAAAATCAAAATGCTTTGTTGTGTGTTTAATTGGTATAATGTGTGTATAGATACTGTATTGTTGGTTTGTGACAATTAGTGGTGTTTTATATGCAAAGGGATGTGTTTTGTTTTCAGAAATTGTTTGAGCATGAAAAGGGGAATCCCGGGTACTTAGGTGGGTGGATATGAACTAGTACGACCAGTGAACCGGATGGGTTGTGTCCCTGTTTCACTGAGAAAATAGATAACAACAACTATAACTAAACTATGTGGATGATATTTTTGAACCACTAGTTTATGGGTATGTTCCCTACTAGTGGCTCATGCAAGGGAAAGGATTGTGACATGGATACTTTACACCGAGGTACGAGGTACATAGGGCCTGACACTATCTAGTTTCCTAGGGTTGTTCCCAATTTTGGTGCTCATTGGATTTGTGGTATTTACCCTTTTATTGGGGTGTTTTTTTGCAGTAATTTACAGTATACCACATTTCTATTTAAATGTGTGAACATTATGAAATTTTAGCTTGAAAACTGTTATCAATTGAACGTTGCATTTCATGGATTTTATCACTGCTTTTCTTTGCGTATTAAAACTGCTTGATTTGCCACGTTGTATTGCATTTTATTTGGAATAATTGGTTGATATACTATTGGTATTGGGCACACACCCTACTTAAACCCCTTTGGTGAAAGTATACTTGGTTATGTTTGAATCAGGTAATGGAATGTCCAAGGGTGATGGTGGTTCAGGGTGTTAGTCCTCATCGCTAGGCCGATGTTGTGGAGACGGCTTGCGGGTGATGACCCCCTTATCGTGTGTAGTGCATGGGGACTTATTGATTTTGTCATTATTTGAATTTGGACCACATGTAGTTAATTTAAACAAATGTATTCATATATGGTTTTGTTAAGAATTGTTTAGCATGAAAATTTCATATTCTTATTATTGATTGTTTTTGTATGTTTTATGGTTTCATACATAGGTAAATAATTCCCTAACCAGATTTTGTTAATTCCTGGGCACTTGTGCCAGCCTATGGGGTTAGGTAACGTCCTTTAGGCCTTATCACATGCTGGGTTTGGTGCTGGAATTGGTGGTGACTAGATCAGGTTCGTGACACTAATTCACATTTCCAATGCCAAACTCACTAATCAAATTCACTAGTTCCTCAAAAGTACCTATTTCAAACATATAACCATTAACCTATATTAAGGACATTTAAAATTAATAATTTATAATGTTTAGTCTACTTATAGATTTCATGTACCAACTATGATTTATTGGACACATTCCCATTAATCCCTTTTAACCCATCATTCATGAGATTCCAAAAAAATCCCATATCTATTATCCAAATCTATATATAATTACCCATAATCTCTTATAAGTCAACATATTATCCAATTTACATGTTCGGCGAGGGATTTAACTATTTCGAAGTTTATTTCATCGCTAATTTTTCTATTAACCATGTTCGAGGGAGGTTTGGTGTACCCCAAGGGTTTCCCTATTAGGTAAATCCATCCCCATTTACTTTCATAGGTGTAAAGAGGGGTTAAAATTCAAATTAAAGTTTTCATTTTACCAAACCTAACTAATGGTTCCAAGAAAACAATAGTAGAAATAAATGAACACAATTACATATGAACATATCTATATAAAAATAATATGATATAACTTTTATAACACCTACATAGAATATATTATTGAATGAACTCTTAATCATTTCCTTTGATCCTGATCCAATCCTCCTTTGAATCATTAACCTTCATTCCAGCATTAAAATAGGGTTCTAGGGCTTGGGATGATGTTTTACCAGGATACAAATCCAAATATAGAAAATATTAGAGATGATTGAATTAGACATACCTGAAGATTTATATCTTCAACTAATAGCAGTACAAATGTCTCAGAATCAAAAGAGATAAAACCTTAGAATGTTTTGGGAATTTTAATTCATCACAATTTTTATAGGTTGGAGGAAGGGAATGAAAAAATAGTGCAAACATAAAATTTCCTAATGGAAATTTTTAAATTTTTCTAAATTTTATAGGGGTGTAATGTTTACCCACACTGTTTACCAAACAATGCATGAACCATGTACAATACACTATATAAGGGGTGTTGGGTCGCACAGTTTCATAGGTAGTATCATATAGTTTACCTAACCAAGATTCAACCGTACATTAAGCCACTATCCAAGGATGCATGGTTTCCAACGATGACCACAAGGTTTTCTTAACCATGCGATAACCGTTCTCCTTGAAGAGATTGGTCCAGTTTTCCTTGTTTCCATGTATAGAACCCCATGTACAACTTTGAGGCCCCTCATACTCCCATGAGATATTTCATTTTCCCCAACATGGAGATTAAAATAATAATTTAAATATGGACATTCGTCCATAAAGTCTAGGATCTTACAATATGACTTATTTAAAATTTAAAATTTAAATGTATTAAAAATTCAAAAAATATATTAAATTTTTATCTATTGATTATTAATAATATAATAACAATTATAATAAAAAAGAAATGTATTCTAAAAAACTAAATTATTCTGAAAGAAGGTTTACTCCATCTTTTCAGACATAATTTAACAGTAGTGTTTTACAATTTTTAGGAAATGTATCGTAAGAAATGAAATTAATTTTTTAAATATACATTTCTAAATTATCTTGTGGTGAATTTTAGTGATTTTTATAAAAAGATTAATTTTTTGATGAATAGTCAAAAAACACGTTTTATTGAAAATTTTCATTCATTTAAATAAATTATAGGGTTGAAATTTTGTAATTTATTTGAAAGTAAAACATGTAAAATTATAAATTTATTGATTCAATTTATTTCATTTCAATCGATTTCATCTTTAATTTTGATAATGAAACATTATACTTATGAAACTTTTCTACGGAAACATGTTTTTTCATCATGTATATGGCTATATTTTAAATTAAATTTTGCACTTCTGTGAATAAAATTTGGAAAAATTAATTCCATATTTTTAATAATCATAATTAATACTATATGACAATGTCAACATAATATTACACCCAAATTAATAGTTATAAAAGTAAAAATTAATTATCCTGCCAGAAGTAAAAATAGCTTTGTTGGGGGATTAAACTAAAAAGATAAGGGTTAAAATAAGCTAACAACATTTCCCACACCAATTTTCATAATGTATTTGGACCATAAGATTTATTCTAATTGATAAAATCTCATTTTGAATCCTATGTAATGATAAAAATATGGGTATAACTTTTTCTTTTAAAAAATTCAAAGTGTGTCATCTACCCCACTTATAAAAGGACACCCCCTATACTCCCATATTCACACATGAAAAAAAAATTTATTAATTCAATCCCTACGAAAATATATTCATTTATTCCCTCCTCAAATTCAATATTCCATGGTCATATCATACGGTAAATCTAGCATGAATTTATGTAAATCTTAATGTTGAGGCCCAAAGATGTGGTAAAGCTTTTAACAATGAATTTTCATCTTACATTTTCTTATTAATCAAAATATTCTTCATATATGATAATATAATAAAACAATTTCCCATATATAGTGTTTTATTCTGTTAATTTAATTACTTATGTTTATCCTTTATTACCTTAAATGGAAACCTGAATTGTCAATCGTGTGTCTGATTGGATACCATCCCATGAAGCGATGTGATTATTTTTCCATCACCACCCATAAAGAATGAATATAATCATGGACTTAAAATATGAAAATTATATTAATGTAATATTTATATTTATTTAGTTTTTAAGTTATATATACCTTCTTAATTTCCATTCTATTAGGTGATATAATAATTTCACTCATGTGTAGGTCGGACTGTCGCCTCAAGAAGTGATGTGGTTCATTTATTGATTTTAATTTATATGAAATATTTTATGGATAATACTAATAAATATATAAAATATTTATTATATAAAGATACATATTGAAATATAATATGACATATAACTTCATACCATCCAATCTGTTGGAAAAACAAATTGTGGCTCATGCATACATGTGTACTACCGCCCCCACATAGCGATGTGGAATGTTTTTCATTTTATATTTACATGGATGGTAATAAGTTTGGATTTCACTAATATAGAAGATATATATATCTATAACATATTAAAGATTTTTTATAGGTGAATTAATATTTATTTTCATTTCATTCCATCCTTTGAGAATATGGATGCAGTGTCCATGCATATGTACGACCTATTGTCTGCATGAACGGAGTAATGAATTTTCTATATTTCTCATTTATGGATTACTATAAACAAATATATAATGATTATATATTAAATATTTATCATTGTTTTATGTTATGAATATTATGTATCCACGATCAAAGTAAAAGGACCGATATTACAAAATCAAAACATACATGAAAACAAAAACAATTATCACTTTAAATAATGATTTTAATAAATACTAGTTAATTAAATGGTCATAGAAGACTACATGTAAATAATATATTGTATGATATATATGATTATGGTTCTTAAATATTTTTATAATTAATCTATATGTATTTTATAGAAGTTATAGACATGTATAATGGAAATCATACCTAAGGTGAGGATTTCTATTCCCACATATACGTCCATTAGACGTATGCCACATTCACAACTTATGTATTTTGAGGGGTGTATATACTTAACATTTCATATTTTATATCATGAATCTCAATATATTCATTTTTTTAATGTTTTATTTCATGTTATTTCTTTCGTGAGGGATATGATTCAAATGTTACCAAAGTGGTAAATGTTTATTTTACTGGATCATCATTTAAAATTATAGTTTATAATTAAATTTACAATGATGAAATATTATGATAAATCACTCAAGAAAATAATAAATTTTATTATTAAATGGTTATTAATGAATTTATCAAGTAATATTACAATTTTATATATTTTAAATTAAAATTACTAATAAAATGATTTAAAGAAATGTCGTCTTTAATTCTCTTATCAGTTCAAAATTCATTTCACTTCAAGACATGTTTTTATAAAAATATTTTCAATAATATTTTTTAAATTTACAAAATGATTTATTATATATATTTTTACCCATGATTGGTTTTTTTTACAGAAAATAAATAAACTAATATTCCTATTTCATTCAAAATACAGAAATTTCCAAATTTTCTTGTAAAATGTGAAACGAATGTTTTTTTAACATACTTAACATGGACAAAATTTCCTCAAATTATGACCAATTTTTACTATAAATATTCAATTAGAAATATATAGAGATATTTTTTTTAGAAATTGTTTTTAAATATTCTATCAATTTTTTTATGAAATTTATTTTAAAATGAAATGGATATTTTTTTCAAAAAAAAAATTAATGAATTTTTTACATATTTTTATTCATTAATGACCAAAAAATTATTTTAATTTTACTCCATTGAGGATATATTATATTGATACCATAAATATTATTTATTTGGAAGTTTAATAATCATCTTTACTACAGATGTACTATTTTGATACCATTTTTCATATTACATGAAAAGGGTTGTGTTTATGTTTATTTATTTAGAAAATTATTAATATGTTATATTATTGTTTTAAAATATGAATATTTTTCTTTGATTAAATTTTACACATTTCATATTACAAATTAATTATATATATTAAGTGATGGGTAGGTCTTAATATATCCCCTTGATGCATTCATGGATAAAATGAGACTAACTAGCATGGGTTTTTGGGAAAAGCCTTACCCATTTATGTAAGATATCTTACCACAAGGCCTTAATTGCTTGGTTATGATGTTCTAAATTTTTCATTCACTCATTTTTAGATTAATTAATGATGTTACATGTGATTATTCGATTAGTTAGAATACCCATGGTTATGTTTCATCATCATGTAATTATTTATATAGAATTATTTCATAATCATTCATCATATCCACATTATTCTTCATGTTCATGTGTTTTATTAAACTGAATGTGTTTTAGATTTATACCCTTCCATATTGAATATTATTTATTTTGTATGATACATTCCGATGTAATCTTACCCTTATTGAGCATCTATGCTTAGCCCTTTCCTAGGTTTTATTTTCAATAGGATAGTTGGAAGTGTTTGGTGATTGATATAATGGGATATGATAAGATGAAATATAGAATTCTCAAAGAAAAAATATTTTGTATTTTATGTTTTAAAATATAATGTGAACATAAAGTATGTATCATGTTTACATATATTTCTCAACTATTTGGTCCTTTGGGATGTATTGCATTTATATTTTGACAATTTAATAAGTTAACAACCGAAACTAGAATATTATGGTTAGGATCACTATAAAAAATAGATGTTCACACATAGCCTAGGGGAAGGAGATGAGTTTTTTTTTGATAAGACTAGTGAGAGAGGATACATGAGATTAAATTAATTGATAGGAAGCTACATAGAGATCAGAAATATCTTGATTCTAACCGAAGAAGATTTAGAAACAAAACTAAGGAAATCACGTCATAGAGAGTGGGAAACCCACTATGAAAGTGGAATGTCTTCCTCAAAGTCATTTTAAATATATACCTTCAAATAACCCACAATACTACTAGATAGTATTTTATTCTATCAATTTATGTTGGTAAGAGATTTTAATATTTAGACCGCTTAAAATATTGACTGGATTTTAAATAACATAAGAAACCTGTAGCCTATACAGTCTAGCCATCTAGGTTATTGTGGATCCTGTTTGGCCTGTATTTATATGTTTGCAATAAAAAAGTTATGGTTTAAAAAAATATGTAATAATACAAATTAATGTGTCTTTGAAAAAATATATAGCTTAAACAAACATAATACAATTATACCTAAATCTTCATATATATATATATAATGTTTTTTGTTATTGTTGTGGTTAGGATTATTATGGTTATTGAAAATGGGATATGTTCTCTTAATATCATATATTTTTTCTTTCCAACTCCTCATCATCATGGTTCACCTTGTAAAAAAATAATATTTTATAATATTTTTTTCAACCCATAATTCAGCCTGTTAGTCTTTCTATCCGACATGGATAGCGTCAAGCCTTTGTTTTTTAATAAATTGATCTTTGTAAACTAGGGTAGATCGTTCAAAAAAATCATCATTCTGTATCATTTACCATGTGGGCCAACCCAACCGGCCATGTTAACACATCTAGTAATAAATAAAATTTTCAATAATATATTTCACAATTTCAATAAAATTTTAAAAAAAGTATATATAAATAGTTATCATAAATCCTTAATATGGAATTATAACAAAAAAATAATTAATTTTGGATAATGTAAAATTTATATTATATTATACCCTACATAAAATCCTTAAATGCATGTTATTTATAAAATAGAAGTAATTTGATCAATTTATTTCAAATTTCAAACACTTTAATGACATAAAACTTTTATATGAATGAATATTTAAATAGTAATAAATCAAATAAATGAAAATCTAACCTAATTACCATATTTCTTATTTATAAACAATTTATTAATTATGAATTTAATTATAAAAATTTATATGAATTACATTTTTTATATTGATATTTCAATATTTTATTTATGATATGAGAGATCATATATCAGAGTTTAATGGAACATCATTTTCTCATAACACTATCCTTGTTATCAAGAATGGTGATATCACTATATATATTTATTAAATACATATAATGGATAATATCATTATACCATCAATCAATTATCAGTAGTTTATTTAAATATAGTAAAAACAAAATCCTTATATTTCTTCTTATGATAATAAAAAGCCAACATTTTTTGTTTTTAACGACCATAGTGATATCTCTCTATTGATGAATAATTTTGATGATCTATTTTATATTCTATTACATAAGCCTATCATGGACACTAATATCCCATATCACTTCGAAATTACCCTAAAAAAATTTCCCGATTAATTTATTTCATTTCAGAAGCATTATTATAAATATATCAATGCTTTTAATTGTATAATGGATAAAAATACTAATATATAATTTTCTGTACTGATAGTAATTTTTTGAAAGATATGTATACTAAAATAACATATACCATGGTGGAGTTGAAGTAGTGTTCAATGTAATGGTACACCATAATATAATGATATCCATGGTCAATGCAGGGTTTCACCATGAAAAATTTTATTGGCACTATAATAGTTTTTTTACATGGTCATTATCATGTTATGTGATATCATGTGGGATTCATTCTTTTACTAGCCTAAATCATTAAATATATGTTATTCGTCATGTGACTATTTAGTAAAAATTTTTAAATGTTTTTAATGAACATTTAAACAGTAGTCACATCCTTATGATTTAAAGTAAACATTAAAAAAATTAAACATTGGGAATTTTGTGAAATAATTAGTAAATATTATTGGACCCTTTTCTATTATTATTATATAAATTTTTCTTGTTACTCATATAATATTTCTCAATCCTATGGTTTCAGTACACTAGGATAAATCCTTAACGTAATATGAATATAGATCTATCAATTATCTATATTCTCTAAAAATATAGTTCTATCAAATTGAATTTATATATATATCTTAAACAATAATCTAGTGATTCCCATGATTTGTAGATATTTCAATAGGGAAGAACTATTTAACATATCCTTAATGTTCTTGATAAAACACTCAGTGGAAAAATGGATAGGTGAGAACGTCACGATAAAAGGTATGTTTTTTATTTTTTATTCTCTTATTTGTTCTAGATATACTAATTTCTTCTCGAATTAAAGGTGTTTTGTAGTTATTATTAAAATATATTTGGATATATTTATTCCCAAAAACAGATTTTAAGTATATCAGATATGATATATCAATGTTATGATTGATTTTTTAAGGATTAAATAATTTTGGTTAATGAATTTCCCAAACACCATGGTGTAGAAACATTGATAGAGGGATTATCAATGATGGGTTTTCTTCACCTCAATAGGGTCCAGTGAAAAAGGGGTTTGGTACCAAGAAATATTCAAAATATCTAGTTTTGGTGTGGTAATAAAGTCATGAATAACATAGTTTCATTGTATAATGCTCTACTCTATATTTATCTAATATATATGTCATGGTCAAGTTGAACCATCATGACCAAAATAAAAAAAAATGTATTTTCGTTTTTCATAACTACATGGAGATACAAAATGACATCCTCTTTAGAAGGGATTAACCAAAATTTACAACATGACATGGATTACATTCAAACATATCTTTCCAAAACTTACATTTTCAATGAATGACCATGACTCAAAATTTTATGATGACCTATAACAACTTCAAAAATGGTCACTATATGTTACATGTTTAGTGGGACAAAATATTCTTCATAATAATGGTAGTATAATATACTTTCAATAGAATTATATATAAAATATTTATTACTAAAGTTCTCAATAAACATTTTCCTACACAATCCTAGAGTTCCCACACCAAATAGTATCGGCATTAAACCATATGATATATTTTTGAACATGTTATTATGGATTACATTTACCCTAAGTTGTTAAAAAAATGTTAACAATTATAAAGTTTATATTAGTTTATGATTATATCATAAATTTAAATATAAAATATTTATGTAAGTAAAATTATTCGGAAATTTTTTTTATTTTTGTAAATGTTTTCATAATTTACAAAATGAATATTATTTACTAATAAAGATGATAAAAAAATTTATATGTATGTAGAATATAAATTACAACGAATTTAAACCATATGAATAGCTATCTGAAAATTTCATCTTAGATAAAAGTAAATTGTTCATATTTTTCCTCAAATAAATTATAATGTGTTTATAATTTATTTTAAAATAATTTATAAATTATTATATCATGTTTTAATATATGAATGGTAATTTTATTTATTTTTCTCTTTTTTTTTACTAATAATATTTATAAATTTCTTTTATTAGGAATAAATATATACTTTTGTTTAAGGAGTTAGACTGGTTCATTAAATTATCAAACATGGATTTAAAGAGTTATATTAAAGTTATGATGATTTTATTTGTTTAATTATACTATCACATAAGTTTTTTTATGATTCATTTATAGGGATACAAGTCAATTGGTATTGAACATATTTGTTTAGGGGTAAGAGAATAGATTACAAACTAATGAATAAGAATAATGAATAAAGATAAAAAGAATAATATGATATATGACGGTTTAATTAAATCCCATTGATAATACTAAGAGTAAAATTCCTTACTATGTAAATTTCAATCAAGATCATGATCATCCAAAATGGTAGTTTTATTCAAAATCAAGGTACCCCTATATTTTCATGATTATGGTATGAATGTAATGAGTAGACCTAAAAATGCAGGTGCCTCATTTTCTCATTTTCATTATGTTATACATAGTTTGTAAACCATTATGAATGATACCATTGAAATAGTGATGAGTTTATCTATATTATGGACTCTGAAAAGGTTATCTAATCAAATATCATTGACTCATATATAATATGATTGACATTATTGCATACCAAAGAAGATAATTTTATGATGTTCATGTCCAAGTGGGGCCATTGGTTAGTGAAATATGATATCTTTTAAAACAAATGGATATTATTAATATTAAAAGGGATTATCATTTTAACAGGAATATATTTAATAAAATTATTTATTAAATGAATGTGAAATAAGATACTCATTTTATAAAAGCATATTTTATAGGTAATATGGACTTAACATTATCATCAGTCTTAACATTGAGATCAATTTTAGAGAAGGAAGATATTATAAAAAATACCTCATACACTAGTACATGAACATAGAGAAGGAAGAAAATAATTATATCTATTAGTGAAATACCATCATATACCCCCATTTATTTAATAGGTTCAATAAGTGGAATTATATACTTATGAGAATAATAGATGAATTTTATTAAGGTTTTACATGTTATTTTGTTTCAAATCAAATATTTAATATAATTTTAAATGATAATGAGTTTTAATGACTGGAGGTTTACATAAAATCTTTTTCTAACAATGGATTTTTTTTTTGATTTTCAGAATAACCACATTTAACTAACAATGGAATTCATTTCTAAATCATCATTGCAAATGTTCTAATAATGTTAATGAAATATATAAATAGTTTCATTATTTTATAATGTTATTAATGTTATTTTTACTATGAATGAAATGTTAAAATGTTCATGTTGAATTAATAGTACAAGTAAGTAAATGTTTAAATAGAAATAATAAATTTTAGTTATAAATTATAAAATTAAATCATTTAGTATCCAGTAAATGATAATATAACCTAAAGGATGTGTTAGGAATCTAAGAAAATGTTTCCAAAGAATGTAATTGTCTTGCATACCAGAAGGGGTTTGTGAGTTTCACTAGATAGTATTCGTCATGTTTTTTTGTTGTAGAATAATTTATTTTATTTTTGAGGGTATATGATACAAATTTGATTCATTTAAAATAATATAAATATATATGATTCAGAAATCTTGTTATGAACTTATTTAATATATATTTTTTAGTAATTTGTGGAAAAAAGGGTTGTTAAATCATAGAGTTGAATAAAAAAGAGCATTTCAATATATTATAGATCTAAAACATGATGTGTATTATCATATTATATTTTTTATATAATAATTGTTGTTTATTATTAATAATGTATTATCATGGAAAACATATATGATTATTTTAATACTTCTGGTTTTTGATTCATTAGATTATATATTAAATGTTATAAAAATATATGTCAAACTGGAGTTTCATCTTAGATAAAAGAATATTACTAAGATATTTGTCAAAATATAAGGGATGAGATCCAAACACCCATTACATTCAAATTTTATATAATAAATTCTCCTTCTTAGAGAAATTATTCAACGAAATTGAATAAAAAATAATATATTATTTTTAATGATTATTTTCTTATATATATTCCCTGACCTAAATAACAACTATTTCCAAATAGAAAAAAATTAGTGTACCATATCATTATATTATAAAGAAAATATAGTTTTAAAGATACTAGATGGATCCTATTCGGACTTAATAAATTCAAATTTTATTCAATAAAGGATTTTACTAGTAAAATTAAATGTGAATGATAATTAATATCCTAGAAGAGTTTAGGGTATTTCAGTAAGGTAAAATTGAAATAGATAAATTTGATTACTATACTGAATTGAATATCACTTTATATCCTCAAATTGTTTAGGATGAATTTTTAGATAATGATATTAATGTATTGTCTTTCATTTTTTATATAAATGATCTCAAAGGAAATTTATGTTGGAAAAATAAAATAATGATTATGATAATGGACATACAAAGACTTATAAGTAGAAAACATATGTTATTAATATTGTAAAATTTCATGACATGATATAAAATTGATTTAGTTATAAGTTCTACGTGTAAGAAATTATATATAATTTTCATACATATAACCATTATTAAAAATATATTACATCATAAATGTTTTCAAACTAAAATAGTTTAGTGGGATGGTTTTATCAGCTGACTGCACAAATATTTGGTAATAATTTCATATACATTTAATTATTTTAACAAAACATAAAAAGTGTTGAAAACATAGGGAACATATGGTGTTTAGTCATATGTGATATTATTATATGGTCACATATTAATGGATTCATTAGTATTATTAAAACATTTTGAGAGTACAAAATTTATCATGTTATACAAAATTAAAGTTACATTGTTATTTTTCTTTTAGGTTTCAACATATAATCTATGAAGTGAAATCATAATTTCCCTATTAAATTATTACCTTGGGTTATATCTAATAAATATGTGTTAGTTTATATTATATATTTTGGAGAAATGTAATTTTTATAAAGGATTTTATTTAATATATAGATATATAATTTTTTCTTGAGTTAGAAAATATTTTTTTTCTATTGGATGACCCAATAATTATTCCCCAAGGAGTTCCATCCCCTATGTATTTTTCATACTATGGGTTCATGTTTCATGTAAACATACTCATACATGATGTTGAAAATATATAAAGCATGGGAACATTCATACATTGATATATTTCTTATAAATGACTTTGGGATTTGATAATAAGGGGTGGTTTGGAATTTTTCGATCATGTCATCAATTGAGGATTAACCAAGATTGTATTTTTCCTCTTGTATGAAGAGTATGAAATATGGACCCTCATTAAGATAGATTGAAGAAATTTTATTCCATAATTAAATGATGTACATGTGATATGTTTATATACATGGATTAAGGGAAGGTGATGTTATGATCAGTAAAGATAAATGAACTGTGACGAATTAGTCTATATGGCTAGTATATACTCTAAAATCAAGAATGTATGAGTTTGAAATATGATATTTAGATAATCTATCTTCCATGGTCATTTTATGTATTGTAAAAGTGGAATATATATTTATTCACACTTATATATGATACATATTGTGGAAATAGGTATAAATATATTTTTTTATAGATATCCTTGAGGATCCCTTTATAGCCTGAGTAGAATTGATTCTATTCTAGAAGCCATGCTTCATTTTATGGATTTTACAATTCATAATTGGTGTTAATTCTATAAATGACCATGGGTCAGAAATTGTAGTCCCAAATATATTTTGGAGGATCTTTGGAATTTTTTCTATATAGATTTTATCTATTTATTAGATATGTTATAAAATCTACTGAAAATGGATGATATTTTTTTTTAAATCATTTTTCAAGTAATCCAAAAATATTTTTTGTTATGAATTTATAATTTGTTAAATGTGTTCTAACATAAGGACAATTTTATAAATTTTAGGAGAATATTAGTAAAAATATGATATCTATGGATATATAAACTAAAATTTAATAGACTACGGAATAATATAAATTATTGATTATGTAGGAATTCATTCTTTCATAAATTATGACATGGTATGTGAAGTGTTTCACCACAACATCGTGAAGGCCACTATTCCATGGTGATTTACATGGGAATAATGGGGTTAGGAGATAATAATATATATTCCTTCTCCACTAACTATAAATACTATCATTCTTGGTTACTAATTGTATGATTTTGGATTTTATATGTTTAAATACATGACATTAATGTTCAAAATTTAATCATTCATCACAAAAATTTCATCTCAAATTTATAAAAGTTTAAGTTTTAGAGATATTTATGAAACTAAATAAATATATTGTTGGAACTTTTGTTCGTGGATTCCTATATAAAGTTTCATAAAATCTTATATAGTGTTTCTCATTCATTTTTTATTGATACACTAGTAGAAAATGTTAATCTATGATTAATATTGAGAACTCATTTTTCTCTTTTTGGTTGACACTAGGTTCTAGTGTTCTGTGAATATATAGTTCTCCTACCTGGGTATTTGGTGTTTCCTATACGTCCCCACGTACTTGGTTCATATCACATGATGTAATTTTCAACTAAATTCTATGTGTTAATATCATTTTAAAATATATAGATATTCCATAAAAATTATCTCACATATGAGTTGAAGAAGGAAGAATCTCTAGGTGTCCGATATAAACCTAAGTAGGATGGTTATTTATTTCATCATGTTTTCCAATTTGGTTCATGACTGAAAAATTATTAGTTACATTGACAACTCAGATTCACTTCTAAACACTATTTGGGATTTTCTAATGAGATTTATATGACAACCCTGCTTTTTATTACAACTTAAACATGATTTATTACATAAAACTTCACTTGATACAACAAAGAATATCGAGAGGTTTAGTGTATTTGGGGCTTAGTATAATTACATAAAAACATAAAACATGAAATACAACATCTTTATTGAAAACTTCTTTTACATGACCACTATATTCCTTCGTACTTAGCATTGCATGGGATAACCTGAGGACATGCATAATAAAAGGGTGAGCTATAAAGCCCAGTAAGGGAGTAAATATGGTATAACATGAGGAGTACAATACATGTTAGAAAATAGGCATATCAATAGAGCATAATAAAAACATGAACATAAAGGCATGATAAAGCATGATAATCATAACATGGAAATGTGGTAACAACACTTAACATGGAATTAGCCTGAGCCAATGCTCATTGGACATGGAGCATGAGTAAATCTTAATTTCACATAAAGAACGAGTAAACCCTCATTGTACTTGAATTAGCATGAGTTAACACTCATTTTACATGACGTATCATGATACTATACTTTACCCAATGCATTGGGGTGCTATAAGGGTGCACCCTTCTTAAACATTTCATTTCATGCATAAGTGTGCCACATGGGTAATAAAACATGGATTCATAAAAAATAATCATTTATTCCAAGATAAAGGAATTTGGAATTAATACATGAAACTATATAATCAAAAAATAAATGTGCATAAAGTTGAATACCATTGATGGAGAAATGGGCATGGTATTCACTACACAATGACATTGGCTCATAAAATCAGTGCGACTTCGGTAGCATAACAGCGTGACATAAAAAATTCATAAAAATGGTTGATGATAGAGAAAGGGGTTCCTAATCAAATTCATATGTAATTTACTGTAATAAGTTCATATAGATAAATGTCCAAACAATTTTAATGGAATTTATATTCATGATACAAAAGGTTTACTTCAATGTAAAAGAGGAGAGAGATGTTCCTTTCGGAATTTCGGCATAGTAACGGGTGTACATGGGAGGCATTTAATGAGATTGAATGGGGTCTCCCATCATTCAAACATAAAGAGGGCAGTATGAGGGAGGTGAGAAACCATAGCCCAACATTCATAATTGAAATTAAATGGGCAAACCAACTTAAAGAAAATTGGACAAAAATGAGAAAGGAAGAATAAACCCTTACTTGGAAGTGTGCTTCCAAAGGCCAGAGAGAGGCTTTTGAAAGGCCTCATGGGAACTTGGGGAACCATGGGAAAATTATAGAGAGATTAGGGAAGCTGTTGGAAGAACTCCAAAGGCTTTGAGTGAGGAGTATGTGGGAGCTTTGGTGGGTTTATATAGGAAAGGTGAGGGAATTCTTTTATTATTTATGTTTGGGACCCCTTATATTAAATTAATCCTAACCACAAACCATACCATGGTTTTTGCCCATGTTTTTTGGAAAAGGGAAGAGGAAAATAATATTTTATAATGCCAAGGTCCGAACTTCTAAAGATATTAGGGTTGCTTATATGGAGGTGAGTCTCACTCACTGGATATTAATTTAAAAAGGCAAGGTGTTTAATAAGTCTTGAGGGGTCCACTATTGCTTTGAAAAGTAAGCCAAACAAACCCAAAATCACATTATTTTAATGGTAAAACATATATTTGCATAACATAGAGATTATAGTATTTTATTACATCACTATTCGGTCATTATGATGTCATAAAACACATTATATATTTAAATGAATTTAATTTTTAGTCAAAAATTTGACTGTCTCAAAAAATTATGAAAAATTCCCCGTTAGATAATTTCAATGTCCTGATTCCAAAAATAACATTTATTTTATCTAAATAATATTCCAAATATTTTAATTTTCACTTTTAAAATAAAAACCAGCATTTATCAAAAATTCACGGGTTTTGAAAAAAATGGATTTCAAACCTTAATAAAAATTATAATTGAATTCATACAATTACATGATAATTTATATATAATAAAATTAATCTAATAATAATAATAATATTTTATTAAAATATTATTTAATTCAAAAATACTTTAATTTAATAAAATATATTTCTTAATTAAATAATAACTAAAAACACCATTTGTACGTTAAAAACTATTTACAATGTATCAATAATGACGAAAATTATATTCACTATTATATACAAAAATAATGTACATGAACATAGTACTATCGATTAGTTACATAAACACTTAAAACAGCTGCATAAGACCTAAGGGTAAGGTGTGCGATGTTGACCGACTCTTGTAGTGGCTCGGATAACATCGCTCGAGTGGTAATTTCTATCAAATTCCACATCTCCCGTAGACGGTCCCGTTCGAGCATGGCATGGTGAAGCTCAGCTTGGGCTTGGTCAAGAGTGAAGCCCAAGGACTCCACCTATTTTCCAAGCTCCGATAAATGGGCTTCATATAGTGAAATTCTACTGGATGAGTCCATCACTTCCTTTGTCTAAGTAAAATTGGATTTGTAAAAGCCCTATATTTACACTAATCATGTGATCACTATTCAACGGCTATAAAAGTAACAGTCGCAATTCATATCATAAAACCAATGAAGTTGACATTTTATAAAAACATTTTATATAAAGAGACATTTAATAAGATCAAGAGGGATTTTCCATTAATGAAACTTTGGGTCGTTACAATATTCCCCCCTTAAGAAATTTCACCCCCGAAATTTTCATTTTCCCACAAAAAAACAGATGTGGGTAACTCAGCTTCATCACTTCCACCGATTCCCAAGTTGCTTCTTCAAACTTGTGGTTTCTCCACAACACCTTGACGAGGGGAATTGTCTTATTTCATAGAAATTTTTCTCTACGATCTAAGATCTTCACTGGTTTCTCTTTATAAGAATGATCATCTTCCAATTGTACCACCTCAGAAAAGAGTACATGTGAAGGGTCTAGTATGTACTTCTTTAAGAGGGATAAATGAAATACATCATGTACTTTGGCCATAGTAGGCATAAGTTCTAGTCGATAGGCTACAACCCCGACACGATCAAGAATCTCGAAGGGGCCGATGTACGTTGGACTTAACTTCCCTTTCTTTTCAAACCTCATGACCTTCTTCCATGGAGATATGCGTCGAAAAACCATGTATCCAACTTTAAACTCATGGTCTTGTCGATAATTATCAACATAACTCTTCTGTCGACTCTGGGATGCCTTGATATGTTGCTGAATGGTTTTCACCTTCTCCACCATTTCCTGGTCCATTTTTGGTCCAAGCAGCTTACGTTCACCGACCTCATCCCAATATGCCGGTGTTCTGCACCTTTTCCCATACAGGTCATTATATGGTTCCATTTGGATTATCGAGTTGAAATTGTTATTATAAGAGGACTCAACCAGAGGAAGATGTTGATCCCATCATCCTTTAATGTCCATTGAGCATTCTCTCAACATATCCTCAAGTGTTTGGATAGTCTGCTCGGATTGGCCATCAGTTTGAGGATGATAGGCCGTACTAAAGTTCAGTTCAGTATTCAGAGCATGTTGAAGACTCTTCCAAAACATAGAGGTGAATCATGGATCTTGGTCAGACACAAATTTATATATGTTCCAGTTGATCCAATGAGAAATCCTACCGAATAGCAATGATGTGTGCAATCTTTGTAAGATGATCCCCAACAACCCATATTGCATTGTAGCCTTTAGATGTCCTCAGAATTCCGGTGACAAAGTCAATGGTGATGTTTTCCCATTTCCATTCTGGTATGGGCAATGGTTGCATCATCCCCATAGACTTCTGCCTCTCTGCCTTCACATGCAAACACACCAGGCACTTTAATGTATATTCAACAATCTCCTTCTTCATATTATCCCACCAAAAGTTTTCTCGGAGATCTCGATACGTCTTTGTGCTCCTTGGGTGAATAGAGAAATTTGAACTATGTGCATCATCCAAAAGTTCCTTCTTCAGCTCCGGACTTGATGGAACACATAGACTTTTCCCAAACCACACAATTCCTTCTTCATTAACATTAAACTCCGAGGAATTCCATTTTTAGATAGCTCCCACTTTTTCTTGAATTCGCACATCATCCTTTTGTGCATCCTTTAACCTTTCCAAAAGAGACGGTTGAGATATAATTTGTGAAAGGATTGATGATGTTCCCTTCTCTATGATTCCCATGTCCATCTTCATCAAGTCTAAGAGGATTGGATGCTTCTCAATTCTCCACATTGATAGAATAACTAGATCCTTTCTACTTAGGAAATCTGCCACCTTGTTCGCTTTCCCAGGGTAGTAATAGATTGAACAGTCATAATCCTTGATGAGCTCTATCCATCTTCTCTGGCACATATTACGCTCTTTCTGTGTGAATATATATTTAAGACTCTTTTGGTTAGTATATATCTCACATTTTTCTCCATAGAGATAATACCACCAGATTTTCAAGGAAAAGATCACTGCCGCCTACTCCAGATCAAGCATTGGATAGTTTCACTCATTGATTTTCAACTGCCTTGAGGCATTGGATATCACTTTATCATTCTGCATCAGCAAACATCTTAATCCCTTATTCAAAGCATCATTGAATACCATGAAAATCTCCCCACTTGTGGGTAAAGTGACCACGGGCCCAGTGATAAGCCTCTTTTTCAACTCCTTGAAGCTTTCTTCACATTCATCACTCTAAGAAAACTTTACTCCCTTTTGAGTTAGTTTGGTAAGAGGGTTTGACAATAGTGAGAAATTTCTCACAAATCGTCGATAATATCCAGCTAACCCCAAGAAGCTACGAATATCTGTTACCAATGTTGGCCTCAGCCATCCCACAATTGCATCTGTTTTAGAGGTATCCACAGATATCCCATTGCTTAAGATGATATGGCCCAAGAATGAGATCACCTTCAACCAGAACACACACTTGAGGTACTTTCCATAGATCTTCTCCTTGCGCAAAGTCTCTAGTACAGTTTTTAAATGCTCCTCATGATCCTCCTTGGTTTTGGAGTATATTAGAATATCATCTGTAAAGACTACCACAAATTTGTCTAGGCAACCTCTAAAGACTCTATTTATCAAGTCCATGAAGATTGTTAGAGCATCGGTGAGTCCGAAAGGCATTACTATGAATTCATAGTGCCCGTATCTTGTACGAAAAGCAGTCTTGGGGACATCTTCCTTCTTTACCCTTACTTGATAATATCCCGACCTCAAATCTACCTTGGAGAAGAATTGTGCTCCATGTTGCTGATCGAAAAAGTCATCAATTCTTGGGAGAGGATACTTTTTATTTATCGTGAATTTTTTTAGTTCATGATAATCGATGCAAAGCCACATTGACCCATCCTTCTTCTTGACGAAGAGGACTGGTGCACCCCATGGAGAAGCACTTGGGCATATAAACCCTTTATCCAGATTCTCTTGTAGTTGTTTCTTCAGCTCTTCAAGCTCCACAACAGCCATTCTATATGGAGTCATAGATATTGGTAAAGACCCAGTTATAATTTCAATTGAGAATTCAACATCCCTTCTAGGTGGAAGACCAGGTAGTTCCTCGGGAAACACTTCAGCGAATTCCCTCACAATAGGCATTTCGTCGAGGATGGTTTCCTCCTTGGACTCAATCATCATAGCTAGATACGTGTGCTCATAAGGGAGTAATATCCACGCTTGAGATGATGGAGCTAAAAGAGATTCATCTTCCTCCTTACACTTGTAAAGAATCAGGGGTCGATTGTCCATATGGAGTGTGATTTCCCTCTCCCGACAATTTATGTTGGCTCCATATAAGGAAAGATAATCCATGCCAATAATTGCATCAAATTCCACCAAAGGGAGTATGACGAGGTTCGTCGGGAAATTCAATCCACATATTATAACAGGGGAGGACTTATATTCATGGGATGTAATGATTGCCCCATTTTCCGTACTCACCGACATCTTCACTTCCATGATTTCTGGTGGTTCTGGGATTGTTCTACTAAACGTTCGAGATATAAAAGAATTCGTAGAACCTGAATCAAAAAGTACGTTCGCTATTCATGAAAGAATAACTAGCGTACTTATCACCACTTCGTTGTCGGGGTTCACATCGGCAGAAGTGATGGAAAAAGCACTTCCTTGCTGCCTTGGAGGTTGTTGTTTGTCTCCGAAAACCCTTGGATTAGGGAACTTATTTTCAAAATGACCCAATTCTTTACATCTATAGCATTGAACAACGCGTTGAGGTTAAAACGGAGCATCCCTCTCCTTTGTCGCAGTCGCGGGTATTTTTGCCGACAGTTAACAGCTAGGTGCCCTTCTCTTCCACACCTAAATCATTTCCTCGTCCCCTTAAGGCAATTTACAGGGTGCTTCTTTCTATACTTTTGGAAAGTGGGGTGCTAGATCTTATTAGCACCATTGAATTTATCCTTAGTCCCACCAGCAATGAATTCCACCTTATTTTTCTTATCCCCATGATACCCATGTGATTCTCCTATCTCCATTTCAACCTTGAGGGACATTCAGACAATTTCCTCATAGTTGTCAAAGTTGCGTATCAATAATGCTTTCCGTAGGCTAGGCTTCAGCCCACCAAAGAAGTGGTCAACCTTGAATTTGGGGGTAATGACAATGCCAGAAGCGTATCGTGCAAGCCTTGTGAAGTTTTCCTCGTACACTCCAATAGATTATTCACCTTTTTACTTGAGGGAAAGGAAGTCCCTTTCTATATTAAGCCGGAGGGTTTGCGGAAAGTATTTATTGAAAAACATTTTCTGGAAATCCTTTCATTCCAACACCTAGATCACCTCTTCAGGATTCGTATTTTATATCTATGTCCACCATTGATCAGCTTAACCCTCCATACGATAAGCTTCCAGGAGAACCCTCTCTTGTTCAGAACATTGAAGGATGGGGAAGATCTTTTCAATGGAGTTGATCCATTGTTCAGCAATCGTGGGATTGGTTGAACCACTAAAAGTAGGAGGCCTTTGTCTCATGAAGCTCTCGATAGAGACTTGTACTTTCGTACGGTGGTTTGTACATTCCTCTTGACCCGTGTTTACATTAAATTCTTGAGTTATCTGAGAGAGAAGCGTGACAAAGTTCGCGATTCCCGCTCTCATTGGATTGGGCATATCATTAGTACAATCATTACACTGATCTTCACATTGGTTGTTAGCCCGAGTCCTCCTATTACCGGCCATTGGCTGGAATAAAAGGAATTTTAAGGGTAACACATAAAGGTTAATCCAAAGACAAGAGTTAATGACTAATAAATAAACTTTCATTTCTTTAACTCATGAGTCTATAGGCTTCAATCTAGGATTTTCATGATCTACTTTCTAACATATATTCTTAGGGGTGTTTTTTTAATTCCCTTAATATGGGTTCATACTAAGCTTGTGTATTTACCAAAGCATATCCTCTGGGAGTTTCATAACCAAGAGTGCAGCAAGGACCATTGTCGTGCACCAGTTCCCGTTCGAGTCTAGCTCAAAACGGTGTTTTCGGGTTTTACCCCTAAGATACATCTCTGCTAGAGCCGCCTCTACCTGCTCATATCCAGACAGGGATGTATTTTCTTGATAACCCACTTACTCAATACTCACCAAAACTTAGGGATGTTTTTATTGTACTTAGTCTTGTATCTAAGGCTTTACTAGGGTTTTCTAATCCTAGTCCGAAAAATACCCAAACCTATTCTTTGATACCAACTATGACAACCCTACTTTTTATTACAACTTAAACATGATTTATTACATAAAACTTCACTTGATACAACAAAGAAGATCGAGAGGTTTAGTGTCTTTGGGGATTAGGATCATTACATAAAAACTTAAAACATGAAATACAACATCATTATTGAAAACTTCCTTCACATGACCACTACATTCCTTCGTACTTAGTATTGCATGGTATAACCTGAGTTCATGCATAAGAAAAGGGTGAGCTATAAAGCCCAGTAAGGGAGTACACATGGAATAACATGAGGAGTAAAATACATGTTAAACAATACGAATATCAATAGATCATAAGAAAAATATGAACATAAAGGCATGATAAAGCATGATAATCATAACATGGAAATGTGGCAACAACACTTAACATGGAATTAGCATGAGCCAATGCTCATTGCACATGAAGCATGAGTAATTCCTCATTGCACATAAAGCACGAGTAGACCCTCGTTTCACTTGAATTAGAATGAGTCAACACTCATTGCACATGACGTATCATGATACTATACTTTACCCAATGCATTGAAGCGCTATAAGGGCACACCCTTCTTAAATATTTCATTTCATGCATAAGTGTGCCACATGGATCATAAAACATGGATTCATAAAACATAATAATTTATTCCATGATAAAGGAATTTGGAATTCATACATGAATCCTTATAATCAATAAGAAAATTTACATAAAGGTGAATACCCTTGATGGAGAAATGGTCATGGTATTGACTACAAAATGACATTGGCTTAGAAAATAGGTGCGATTTAGGTAGCGTAACGGCCTGACATAAGAATTCATAAAAATGGTTGATGAGAGAGAAAGGGGTTCCTCATCATATTCACATGTAATGGACAGTAAGGAGTTCATATAGATACATGTACCAACAATTGTAATGGAATTTATATTCATGATACAAAAAGTATTACTTGAATGTAAAAGAGGAGAGAGATGTTCCTTTCGGAATTTCGGCATAGTAATGAGTGTAAATGGGAGGCATTTAATGAGAGAAAAAGGGGTCTCCCATAATTCAAACATAAAGAGGGAATTATGAGGGAGGTGAAAAACCATACCCCAACATTCATAATTTAAATTAAAAGGGGAAAAAAACTTAATGAAAATTGGACAAAAATGAGAAAGGAAGAAAAAAACCCATACTTGGATGTGTGCTTCCAAAGGCCAGAGAGAGTTTTGTGAGAGGCTTATTGGGAGCTTGGGACACCTTGGGAGTATTCCAGAGAGAGTAGGGAAGAGGTTGGATGAACTCCAAAGGCTTTGAGTGAGGAGGAAGTGAGAGCTTAGGTGGGTTTATTTAGGAAGGGTGACGGAATTATTTATTTTATAGGTTTGGCACCCCTTATATTAAATAAATCTAATCCACAAACCATACCATGGTTTGTTCCCATGGTTTATGGAATAGGGAAGAGGAAAATAATATTTTATAAGGCCAAGGTCCGAACTTCTTAAAATATTAGGGTTGCTTATGTGGAGGTCAGTCACACTCCCATGGAAATTAATTTAAAAAGACAAGGTGTTTAATAAGTCTTGAGGGGTCCAATAATGATCTGAAAAGTAATCCCAACAAACTCAAAATCACCTAATTTTAATGGTAAAACATATATTGTCCGCAAATAAAGATTATAGTATTTTATTACATCACTATTGGGTCATTATGATGTCATAAAACACATTATATATTTAAATGGTATTTAATTTTTACTCAAAAATTTGACTGTAACAGAAAATTATGAAAAATTCACCATTGGATATTTTTGACATCCTGATTCCAAAAAATAACATTTATTTTATCTAAATAATTTTCTAAATATGTTAATTTTCACTTTTAAAATAAAAACTGACATTTATAAAAAATTCACGGGTTTTGATAAAAATGGCTTTCAAACCATAATAAAAATTATAATTGCATTCATAAAATTACATGATCATTTATATATAATAAAATTAATCATATAAAAATAATAATAATAATTTATTAAAATATTATTTAATTCAAAAATACCTTAATTTAATAAAATAGATTTCTTAATTAACTAATAACTAGAAACACCATTTGTACTTTAAAAACTATTTATAATGTATCGATAATGACAACAAATTATAATCATTATTATATACAAAAACAATGTACATGAACATAGTACTATCGATTAGTTACATAATCCCTTAAAAAATCTGCATATGACCTAAGGGTAAGGTGTGCGATGGTGACAGACTCTTGGGGTGGCTCGGATAACATCGCTCGAGTGGTAATTTCTATCAACTTCCACTTCACCCGTAGATGGTCCCGTTCGAGCTTGACATGGTGAAGCTCAGCTCGGGCTTGTTCAAGAGCAAAGCCCAAGGACGCCACCTCTTTTTCGAGCTCTGGTAGATGGGATTCGTTTGGGGGAATTCTACTGGATGAGGCCATCGCTTCCTTTTTCTAAGTAAAATTGGATTTGTTAAGGCCCAATATTTATACTAATCATGTGATCACTATTCCACGGCTATAAAAGTAACAGTAACTATTCTTATCATAAAACCAATGATGTTGACATTTTATAAAAACATTTTATATAAAGATACATTTAATAGGATCAAGAGTGATTTTCCATTAATGATATTTTGGGTCAATACAATTTATATCTAACGCCCAAATTATTCTTCCTTTGGTATTAGAGAATATTATATGTTTGTGGTATTAAAAATTGAATGGTACCTACTATAAGTTGTTTATTGCATTACTTATAAACGGAGCTAATAAGAAAAGGATTAAAAATTTGCTCATGATTTTAGTGAAGTAACTTTTTACCCTTTTTCATTTTCTGTATCATGTTTTCATTTGCATTTTTCATATTCCTCTGTTTTATAAAAATATTTCATTCATCTATATATCTGAAGCTTCTAATTGGATTTTAACTATTGTTATCAGCTTTTCAGTTTTATGTTCTTCCATTGTCACTTTGTTATTCTAAATGATCTTAAATAATCCACAACTGTTAAATGTTTATGGTTGTTTCTGCTTTTCCACTCTCATAGGAGGGTATAGTCTCCCCACCATATAAAATTTACTCCCTCTATACTAGTTAGAAACCTCTGGAATATTAGGTGGTGATCTTGATTCAATGTGACCCATTGGCTCGAGGAATAGGATATGTGGATCTTGGTTTATTACATTACATGCCTTAGGTATCATGGGATTAAACATCTATGATATTCTATATTCTGTTACTAAATTTTCTTCCATGTTGAATTTTTTTCCTTCTTCCACCAATATAATTATATTTTTTGTTAAGAAGATCTATTTTTCCTCTCAAACTTGTATATAGTATCCATAGGAAGCATTTTATCCCATCCTTGGTTATAGTTTATCATCTTTTTATTAATATTTTAAAACCTTGAGAATGGAAATTTTTGGGTAAAGGATTTAGGTATCTAATTTTGATTATCAAATTTATTATGCAATTGGTTAATTCAATTTTGGATATGTGAAAAAATTTACATGATCATACATCACTTGTTTTTATGTTTTATTCAATATTATATATCTTTTATCGTTTTTCATTAATTTTTTATAGGTTATAGTAAATTATAATAATGTTTATATGATTCTTACATGATGTTTGAAATCTTATATTAAATCTTACACAAATGAACCACTCTATTAATCCCAAAAAAAGTGTAAAATCGTAAAAAGATATCCATTAGACAAAGTAATTCATAACCAACCATTATTATTCTTCATCTATTTTCAATTAACAAGTTTATAATCATGAATATCTACTCTCTATCCCTAGTTAATCTTAAATTTATTTTTGAAACATTTCTCAATTATTATATATCTTAATTATGAAGTGTTCACCTTTAAAAACATCAAAACACTAAATATAGACTATAGTTAATGTACTATAATACTAAATATATATTCAATCATTAAAATCATAACATTATGAATATTTATAACAAACTCTAAAATCATAAAAATTTCTTAATATAGAGTAAATGATCATTATATATGAAATCAGTGGGGATGTTCACAATAAAATAAAAGTTAAAAAAATATAAATGTTTATGCTCTGTCACTCCCCCACTATAACACCCATAGATTTTAATATATGATTACCTTTATATAAGTAAATGTGTTCGATATCATACTCCTCACACAAAATAGAAATGAAAAAAACAATTATAATTTTATAAAAACAATTAATATTTAAATATAACCATTATAACCTCGATATTTTATTAAAATGGATGAATAGTAGTGACCTCTTTATGAAATATTTCTTGAAAAAAATTAATGACAATTTTATTATGAAATAATTTCAATATGTATAGCTAAAATGACTAATAAGATCTTTTGAACCTTGGAATTGAATTTTTATTTAGAAATTTTTTTATGTGTTACATTTTTTTACCAAAAAAAACTTTTGATAAATTTATGGTTATAAATATTGAAATTAGTACTTGTTTAATAATACGTAGTAAATGATAAAATATAAAGAAGATGATTATATTTTTTTTCTAATGAATAATTTTCTATAAACAAATAGTTTGATATTGTAACACCCCAGGTAAATAAAGAATGTGAAAATTTTATATTTATCCATATTTGTGAATAAAATGTTAAAATTAATTTAAAGGTAACACTATGCTCGATGGTGTACCCAATACACAACAATGAGTTTCTTGGAAATCTTACATTGCACTCTAATAATAAAATAATATTGTTTTAAAAGGTAGTTAACACCTAGTCATTGTAATGGCAGTAATGAACAGAACTAACTAAAAAATTATTATATATGTTTTTAAAATATTTTTACTTTTTTCCAATAAATTTTAGAGGCTTAAAATGTGAATGAATCCAATTTTAAGCGTAAATACTCTAATATTCATTAAAAAGTTGATTTGTCGCCTTTTGATGGATAACCTTCATTAAAAATAGTTTTGGTCACTCTTATACATTCAATTGAACCAAATAAAATTATTCTTTAGAATTGGGACATCAAAATTTACTTTGTGTGTCTTTTTGGTATTTTTCCGACAAGTTCATATTTTTAATGAATAGTGAAAAATGTTGTATTTTAAGTCAAAACTTCTGTTTAATCTAATTTATTTTAATGATTAGATCATCTTTTTAATTGTTTTTAAAGTGAAGTTAGAATATATTTTTACCATTTAATCCAACGGTGGTCATTGGAATTAATTTCACTTTGAAATTGGACTTAAACTAGTGTCAATCTTTTAATAGATATTGTTTCTTAAAAACACGTTATTTTTTTACAGTGGGAATTAATTATTAAATTAATAAATTATATTTATATGTTTTGAATTTTTTAAAATAGACTCCATTTTTTAATTCAGAATATCAAATATATCTTAGGGTGAATTTTATGTATTTTTTTGAAAAACTTCATTTTTTGATGAATAGTGAAACTACTAAGTGGTAGTTAAAAAACTGATTTTTCGTTTAAATGAAACGTTACCACTTCTGTGATTTTAATTTCAAACATCCGAAATACATGGTTATAATTAGGATGTAAAATTTTGTTCATTGGGATTAAAATAATTTTTGGTGAATAGTAACTTTTAATTTTTATTAATCGCGATTAAAGGTAGTTAGTGTAATTTAAGGTAAAGATAATGTTATAATAATATGAAATGACCTTGACACATGTCCTACCCTTATTTTATCAGTAATTTCCTACCAAGACAATCCATGGGTCAACTTGGGGACCCCATGGAGCCACATTGGTAGGAAAATGACATTAATAACTTTATATTTAAAGATAAACTAAAAATGACAAAAACATGTATTGTTTTAATAAAAAAAAATTTACATGGGGTTATACAAGTCATATTTTTTACTATAAATATTAATTGGAAACTTAAACTATTTCCTACATCATACTATTTTTTTTATAATTTTTAGACATTAAATAAATAAATTTATTTTTGACACCATGATGATGTAGTGATTACCTCATTAATGAACGATTTAAATAAAATGAGAAGATAAAGTAAAATCTATGACTTACGCTGCTCAAAAACCTATTGTATGGGTGGATTTAAAACACTTATCACCTTATCCTCGAAATATATAATTGTGGGACCTTTAATATCCGAAAATCATTTTATAATAAAGTAACTTTTCAAGACACTCCAAGAGTGCCCCTCCTCCCTCTTATAAAAGGTCCCCACCTCTACCTCCTTACCCACACCTCTCAAGCCTTTAGCTCTGCCAAACTCTGCTCATGATACCTCTCCACAACCCTCTCTTCATCCTAGAAGCCTTTCCTTAGGAAGAAATCTCTATAAGACACCCTTTTTCTTCAAACCAAAGGGAGTTACCCAATTTAAAGGTAATGTCCCCTCTTATGTTATTTTGGATTATTTTGCGTCTCCAACCCCCTAAACTATTTTTATTCCTTTATTTTGTAACAATAACGGTATCTACAATATACTATGATGTTTTTATGAGATATATTTTAGCTACACTTAAACACGCTACCCTCTAATGGTTAAAAAACGTATTGTTTCTGTGGATTGCGAATTACTGCCTCACGAAATGATAATTGTTCTATCTTCTCCTACCACCTCTCAGTGTGGCCATAATGATGGAACTATATTTATTTATGATAAATATTATATTTCATTCCTCTCTATGCTTCTATATTTTAAATGAAAAACATACCATTATTCTTTTCATGTTGTGAAAATGCGATAATTTCATTTGAGGAATTGTAGACTACCGCCCCCTCAAGTGATGCGACTCGTTCATGCAATATATGGAATATATAAAGAATAAAATTAATGAACTAATGTGAAATATATAAAAAATATATTATACTAGAATTATAATATATATATATATATCTCATTTAGTTTTAATTCGATTAATGGGACAAAGAAATGAATGTAGCGTTCATGCGTAAGTACGGCCTACCGTCTCCATGAATGGTGCATTTCATTTTTTTTATCTCCAAATGTTATGGAATAGTATAAAATTAATTAATACTGGATATATATGATATTTAAATCATTAATAATATTCTGGATATGGTGTAATTATAACTACATGGACAATTCTTTTTAATCATGTTCATTTTTTACTCATGCACCGAACATCGACAAAAAACGTCTGATATGAAATCACATAATTAACTAATTATTATAACATTATAATATGTGATATTAATTGAGTAATAAACTTTAAAGGAGTTACTCAATCAATTATTAATTTACAAAAGTTTATTATTCAGGAATATAAAGAAATGAACAAGAGAAGTCGAACTTGAGGTATGGGATCCTACAAACCGTTTTCTTTTTAAGTATTCTCTTTTATGTCGTTTCTCTTAGGCTCCTCTTTCTTATGTTGGGTGATGTTAATTGTTATTCCTCATACTATAATTTCTATGTTCATATGATGAGAGACCTTATTTGATTTCATCCATCCATTTTTTTGGATGTTTTAAGTGGCGTTGTTAGGCTGTCGAGTTTTCGTAAGGGATTTCTCATCTCACTTTTATTCTCGTGATATTTATGCAACATTTGCCACTATTTCCTTTAAGTGGTCTATTTACTGCCCATTATTCTACTCTTTTTGTAATATAATTTCTTTTATGGGTATTTACATCAACGTTGTATGGTCTTTTTCAAGCGGTGAATGATTCGAAAGTTACCCAAATCGGTAAGGGGACCTTTCACCCTCCTCTTTTTAAAAGACTTGTTTTTGTTTTGTCTTTTAAATTGCAGCTTCTTATGTTGGGAAATGTTATTATATAACCTTATTGATTTAAATTTTATTTCCAATTGATGAGATACCCTTTATCCCTCTCATCAACTCGTTTTCTAAAATTTTATGTGACGTTGTTAGGCTATCAAATTTTTACAAGGGAACTTCTTAACCCAATTTCAATTCTTTGAGTTAAACCTCTACTTATTGATTTTGTCATGATATGAATATGTGTGGATTACATATAATTGTTTTACATATAGTATCCACTTATATTTGGTGTATTTATATTTTTCACACATAATTATGTCATTTCTTTATCCTTGCTCTAATGGCATGATCCTTGATTGGTATTACATCTCAATTTCTTCTCATTGAGACATTTATTAATGATATGAATTTTTATTCTTTTATAAAGTGTATATACAGCCCCTTTGACATTCCTTATCTATATTATTTCTATACTAAAGTCATTTAAATGTTTTTAAAATGGTCTACTTTCTTTTGGCTTATAATTTAAATGTTAAAAATGGAAAAGGCCTCTTTTATTAAAACATTGTTTTAAATAGTTTTAAAGATTTATTCTTTTAAACATTTATCATCAATGTCCATGTTATACAAATGGTTTTAAGGATTTATTTATACGGACATGAATGTTTTAAAACCCTTTTAATGTTTCAAAGTGGTATGGGACACTTTGACTCTAAAATCTCTTTAAAATGTCTTCTTTTAATATTTTCAAAGTATAAAGGGATTTTTATCTCATAGAGTTTTAATGATTTTATTAGATGCTATTATTTATAGTAATATCATGATGTGATCTCTTGTTATTGAAATGTGGAAATTTTATGTTTCATTTATGCATGTTTTAAGTGTTATGATTATGTTATGGTTCTTGGGAAATGTTTATTAAATCGGGTGGTTTCGTGATAAACTAAAGGCGGGTGAGCCTGATATAGATCTCCAATGCATTGGGTTATGTGAAGGAGTTAAATGCTATGGTTTCTCTGAAGAAATTTAGGAAACATACTATGGTGGGTATTCCAAACGTAACCATGAGGGTTACTCCCTATGTAGGAATGTTATGAATGCCTCAAGTTACCTTTAGGTCTTATGATTTCTATGTGTTATTCCTAAATATTATGATTTAATGAGGTATGTTAAAGTGCTTATGTTTTATGAGTAAAGTATGATTTCACTGATTCATATGTATACATGGACTAATGTTTTCCTTCCGTATTGTTATAACCCTTACTGAGCTTTTTATGCTCATCTCATATTTTTGAAATGTTTTCCACGGGGAAAAAAGTGGAGTAACGTCAATGATGGGATCAAGGAAATGTAATTATGTCTAAAACATGGAACTAGACATGAATATTTTGTTCAAGACATTATATGTTGTGAAAAAATGGAAACTGAGTAGATGTGTCTACCTTATAATCTTTGAGATGTAATAGTTATGTCCTAATTCTCTAAAACTATAAACCTAAAATGATCCTCTAAGCGAATTATTCATTTAATTCAAGAATATGTAATGTAATAAGGTCGGGTCCTTATAGTTGGTAACAAAGGTTGGTTTAGATAACTTTAGATGTTAGGGTATTCATTAAGCATAAGTGACAAGTTGTGTATAACCACAATGGTTAGTATATTAGATGGATTCATTGTTATTTTTTTGAAATTAGTTATGAGTTTGAGATAACTTAGATAAGTATATATTAGTGTTTATCTTCATCATTGGTACATGATGCTTTTGTTAGTATACTCACACTGGAATTTTTGGTTTTAGTAAATGGAAGGATGTAGCAGGCACCAAAGTGACAATGGGTTTGAAGGAAAATGTGGTTGTTCTCTGATTAAGAAACTAGATGAAATGGGGGATTCAAAGAAAAATCTCGTGGATATTATAAACCAATTATTAGGAGTCATGATCAACCACTTGAACCTTGGTGAGTTCTCTGATGCATCATATACGAGAGAACCAACTTGATGTGGAAGTTCAGGTAATAATTATAATGTTAAACATTAGGGTTTATATGATCCTTACTTTTGAGGTAATTATGGGTTATTATGTTTTGAAGGAAAATGAAAGGCATGAGATAAACTTGAGGACAAATTATTTTATGGTTATTTTTGATGATTTTAACTCTTTTTGGGGAATTTTTTAAGAATTATATATTTTTGGAAAAAGGACAACACGTAGACCGTGTGACAACTCGTTGCGTCAGACAAAGCTATGGGAATCAAACCCACAACCAAAGTGTGACTGGTATTTATTTCCTACCACTCAACTACGTGAATTCCCTGGTTAGTTTGACTAATTATTTTTAGTTAGATGATCTTATGATTCTATAATATGTTGCTTTTGGGTTATCTATGGAAATTATTAACCTATCATGGAGGATATGTGATTAGGTTAATTACTTTTCAGTTTGAGACTTTAAGAGTAACTGATGTAATTTGGAGATAAATGTTAATGTTTATCTTGGAAGATTATGTTATTAAATCCTTTAGAAATTTGGGTTTCAATCGTATTTTTTATGACTTTGAAAATTTTTATTGATATATGTTTATTGAATGGTCTTTGTTGAACTTTGTGTATTGTTTTACAAATTTTAGAGATTAAGAATAGATTTTTTTATAAAGGATTATCCTTTTTGGGTATTATCTGGTCTTGTACAATCCTTTTTGGTTTTCGTTTTGGTTAAGGCCTAAAGACATGGGAAGTATGTAGTTCTCTTTTGTGGATTAGGTGATTCTCTAGAAGTTTATTATAGTAATCTTAATGTGAACAAGTCTTCATAAATACTCATCTTTTGAAGAAAATAAGAGTTTGTGTAAGAAATATAGTAAGAGATGAAAGTCTACATGACAAGTGTGATTCCTTGTGATTTAGTTAAGCTCATAAATAAATTACTCAATGAAAATTAACATAAAAAAATTTCTATTAATTTTTCCTACTGGGGAATCAAATACCGTTTAACGCATCACAAGTTTGTGATTTTCTGGTGGTCAACTTTCTCCTAAACATGTTTTCTATCACTCTCCATTAGAACATGACCCTTTGTTTTTTCTTCCATATCCATGTTTTCATAAAAGTATTCCTAGTATGGATTAACTCAGGTGACTTTTGTACTTCTCTTTCATTCTTTTAAAGTGATAGTTTAAATCACTCTTTTTCCGATGTGGGACTTTTAATGAAGTTTCCGAGACCAATTTTAAAAATTGCAAGGATGCAATTCCCAGAAGGGGGGAATGATGTAACACCCTAGGTAAATAATGAATGTGACATTTTTATGTTTATCCATATTTTTGAATAAAATGTTAATATTAATTTAAATGTAATTCTATGCTCGATGGCATACCCAATACGCAACAACGAGTTTCATGGAAATCTTATGTTGCACTCTAATAATAAAATAATATAATTTTAAATGGTAGTTAACGCCTAGCTGTTGTAATGGTGGGAATGAATAGAACTAACTAAAAATGATTATATATGTTTTCAAAGTATTTTTACTTTTATCCAATAAATGTTATAGTCTTAAAATGAGAATGAATCCAATTTTAAGCGTAAATACTTTAATATTCACTAAAAGGTCAATTTATCACCTTTTGATGGAGAACCCTCATTAAAAATAGTTTTGGTCACTATTATACATTCAATGGACCCATATAAATGTATTCTTTAGAATCGGGACATCAAAATTTTCTTTGTGTATCTTTTTGGTATTTTTCTAACAAAGTTCATTTTTTAATAAATAGTGAAAAATGCTGCATTTTAAGTCAAAAAATCCTTTTAATATAATTTATTCATATGATTATGTTATCTATTGAATTGTTTTTAAAGTGAAATTGGAATATATTTTTACCATTTAATACAATGGGGGTCATTGAAATTAATTTCACTTTGAAATTGGCCTTAAACTAGTGTCAATCTTTTAATAGATATTGTTTCTTAAAAACACGTTAATTTTTTTTGACCACGGGAATTAATTATTAAATTAATTAACGAAACTTATATGTTTTGAATTTCTTAAAATAGAAATCATTTTTGAATTCTGAATATCAAATATAGCTTGGGGTGATTTTTTGGAATTTTTCCGAAAAACTTCTATTTTTGATGAATATTGAAACCACTAAGTGGTAGTTAAAAAACTGATTTTTCCTTTAAATGGATCTTTAGCACTTCCGTGATTTTAATTTCAAAAATCCAACATACATGGTTTTCATTGTGATGTTAAATGTTGTTCATTGGGATTAAAATAATTTTTGGGTGAATAGTAACTTTTAAGTTTTATTAATCTTGATTAAAGGTAATTAGTGTAATTTATGGTAAAGATAATGTTATAATAATCTGAAATGACCTTGAAACATGTCTTAACATTATTGGATGAGTCATGGCCGACCAAGACAATCCACGGGTCAACTTGGGGACCCCATGGAGCCACTTTTGTAGGAAAATGACATTAACAAACTATGTATTTAAAGTTAAAATAAAAATGTCACAAACATGCATTGTTTTACTAAAACAATTTTTACATGGGGTTATACAAGTCATAGTTTTGACTATAAATATTCATTGGAAATATAAAAATATTTCCTAAATCATTGTATTTTTTTTTAATTTCTATACATTAAATAAATAAATGTATTTATGACACCATGATGATGCAGTGATTACCTCATTAATGAACGATTTAAATAAAATGAGAAGATAAGGTAAAATCTAAGACATTAACTTGTCATAAACCTATTTTATGGGTGTATTTTGAACCCTTATCACCTTACCCTAGAAATATATAATTGTGGGACCTTTAATATTCGAAAATCATTTAATAATAAAGTAACTTTTCAAGACATTTCAAGAGTGGCCCTCCACCCTCTTATAAAAGGCCCCCACCTCTACCTCCTTACCCATATCTCTAAAGCCTTTGGATCTACCAAAACCTGCTCATTTTATCTCTCCATATCTTTCCCTTCATCCTAGAAGCCTTAACTTAGGCAGAAAGCTTTTCAAGAAACCCTTTTGGTTCAAACCAAATGGAGTTACCCGGTTTAATGTTAATGTCATCTCTTATGTTATTTTGTTTTATTTTACTTCTCCAACCCCCTAAACTATTTTTATTCCATTATTTTGTAACAACAACAGTATCTAAAATATAATAGGATGTTGTTATGAGATGTATTTGATCTACACTTACACACACCTCCGTCTAATGGTTAAAGAACATATTGTTTCTTTGGATGGCGAATTACTGCCTCACGAAACGATGATTGTTCTATTTTCTCCTACCACCTCTAACGGTGACCATTATGATGGAACTATATTTATATATGATATATATTATATATAATTCCTCTATATTATTTTTTAATTTATATTTAAAGCATACCTTTATGCTTTCCATGTTGTGGAAAAGTGATAATTTCATCTGAGGAAGTGTGGACTACCGCCCCCTCAATGACGCGACTTGTTCATGCAATACATTGAATGTATAAAGAATGAAATTAATGAAATAATGTGACCTATATAACATATTTATTATAATTTAATTATAATATATATATATATATCTCATTTATTTTTAATTCCATTAATTGGACAAAGAAATGAAAGTAGCGTTCATGCGTACGTAAGGCCTACCGTCTCCATGAACGGTGCATTTCATTTTTTTAATCTCCAAATGTTATGTAATAGTATAAAATTAATATATAATGGATATATATTATATTTAAATCATTAATAGAATTCTTTATATGGTTTAATTATAACCACATGGACAATGTTTTTCAAACAAGTTCATTTTTGACTCATGCACCAAACATCGACAAAAAACGTCTGGTATGAACTCACATAATTAACTAATTATTATAACATTATAATATGTGATATGAATTTAATAATAATCTTTAAAGGAGGTCCTTAAGAAATTATTAATTTTCCAAAGTTTATTATTCAGTAATATAGGGAAATGAACAAGACAAGTCGAACTTGAGGTAAGGGATCCGACCTAACTTTCCCTTTTTAAGTACTCTCTTTTATGTCGTTTCTTTTAAGCTCCTATTTCTTATGTTGGGGGATTTTATTTTATATTCCTCCTACTATACTTTATATATTCATATTATGAGAGAAATTATATGATTTTATTAATCAATTATTTTTGTAATTTTTAAGTGGCGTCATTAGGCTGCCCAGTTTTCGTAAGGGATTTTTCATCTCACTTTTATTCTCGTGAGATTTATGCAACATTTTCCACTATTTCCTTTGAGTGGTGTATGTACTGCCCATTATTCTACTCTTTGTGTAATATTATTTCTTTTGTGGATATTTACATCAATGGTGTACGGTCATTCTTTCATGGCGTGAACGATTCGAAAGTTACCCAAATCGGTAAGGGGACCTTTCAACCTCCTCTTTTTAGAAGACTTGTTTTTGTTTTTTCTTTTAAATTACATCTTCTTATGTAGGGATATGATCTTATATATCCTTATTGTTGTAAATTTTAGATACCATTTATCCCTCTCATAAACTCTTTTTCTAAAATTTTATGGGAATTCGTTAGGCTATCAAATGTTTACAATGGAACTTCTTAACCCAATTTCAATTATTTGGGATAAACCTCTACTTCTTGATTTTTTTTGTGCTATGAATATGTGAGGATTACATCTGATTCTTTTACACTGAGTATCCACTTATATTTTTTGTATTTATATTTTTCACACATAAATATTTCATTTCTTTATCCATGCTCTAATGGCATGATCCTTGATTGGGATTACATCTCAATTTATTCTCATTGAGACATTACTTAATGATATGCACTTTATTTCTTTTATAAAGTGTATATACAGCCTATTTGAAATTCCTTATCTATATTATTTCTATAATAAAGTCATTTAAATGTTTTGAAAAAGGTCTATTTTTTTGTGGCTTATAATTTGAATGTTTAAAATGGAAAAGGACTCTTTCATTAAAACATTGTTTTAAATGGTTTTAAAGATTTATTCTTTTAAACGTTTATCGTCCATGTCTATGTTATAAAAATGGTTTTAAGGATTTATTTATATGGACATGAATGTTTTAAAACCCTTTCAAAATATTTCAAGTGGTATGGGACACTTTGATTCTAAAATCACTTTTTAATTTCTTCTTTTAATATTTTCAAAGTATAAATGGATATTTATCTCATAGAGTTTTAATGATTTTATTAGATATTTTTATTTATGGGAATATCATGATGTTATATCTTGTGATTGAAATGTAGAAATTTTATGTTTATTTTATGCATTTTTTAAGTGTTATTATTGTGTTATGGTTCCTGGGAAATGTTTATGAAATCGGGCGGTTCTGTGATAAAATAAGGGCGGGTGAGCCCGATGTAGCTCTCCAATGCATTGGGTAATGCGAAGGAGTTAAATGCTAAGGTTTCTCCAAAGAGATTTATGAAATATAATGTATTGGTTATTCCAAACATAACCATGAGGGTTACTCCCTATGTAAGAATGTTATGAATGCTTCAGGTTACCTTTATGTCTTATGATTTCTATGATTTATTCCTAAATATTATGATTTAATAAGGTACGTTAAAGTACATATGTTTTAGGAGTAAAGTATGATTTCATTGATTTGTATGAATACATGGACTAATGTTTTTTTCTGTATTGTTATAACCCTTACTGAGCTTTTTATGCTCATCCCATGTTTTTGAAATGTTTTCCACAGGATATAAAGTGGAGTAAGGTCAAGGATGGGATCAAGGAAATGTCAGGATGTCTAAAACATGGAATTAGACATGACACTTTTGTTCAAGAATTTTTATTTTGTGGAAAAAATGGAAACTTAGTAGATGTGTCTACCTTGTAATCTTTGAGATATAATAGTTATGTTCTAATTCACTAAAACTCTAAACCTGAAAAGATCCTCAATGTGAATTATTCATTTAATTCAAGAATATGTAATGTAATAAGGCCTAGTCCCTATAAGATATTCTATTTTATTTTTTATAAAAAAATGGAATTCTTAAATTTTAGCATTTAAATTTGAAAAAAAACTAACATTACATTTGGATTCACCAAAATATTATTTTATTAACATTAATTCCTAGATTTATTCCATCAATAATTATTTTATGGTTAATAGTGAAATATATCTTATTTTAAAATTCCATGATTTAATGAAATTATATGTTTGAATGTACATCATAATTATTTTGGAAACCATTATCTATAAAAAATATATATATTATAAGTGAAATTATAAATATATAAATAATTATTCTAGTTTACAAACCTATATCTGGTATTTTACATGTTAAATAATATTTTATTAAAACAAATTAATAAGGAATAAACTTTTTATTTTAGAATTAATTATCATCAATTTTTAGAATATAATAAATTAAGAAAAATTAAAATATAGAATAATTGGTTAAAATTTTTTAATAAGGGCTATTTTTTGTACACAAATAAAAAATTACTTAGACAAAAAACAGTTATCTTATTAAGATTATATTGGTGTTAAAATGGTTTTACATACTAAAAAAGGATAAATCAAGTTAAAAATATGTTTCATAACTTTTAGGAAATTATCACCCTTATATCTTTCCCAATCTATTATTTCTCAATTATGGATCCACATTCCTTGAGAGTGACTTACCATTATTTTCATGTTGTGGGTTTTTACAAAAATGTCATCCTTTCTCACTTAAAAAAGAATAATCCAACTAATCATTCAATAAGAGTCCACAAATTCATTTTAATAAAGAAAACCAAAAGTGTTTTTTCACTATAAAACTATTTCTCCTAGATATCTTTTTGTCACAAGTGATTGGCATGTTCCATTTTTTTCAAAGGACTATCTATAGAGAACTCAAAGTTCTCAATGTGAGAAATAGTTTTTCATTAACTTTTATCATTTAAATAAAACCTTTATAATTATAATTTTCAAAAAATTAATTAATAAAATAATTATTATCTATATAATAAATCTTATTATTATTTGGGAACAACCGATAACCAACTTTCCCTTATTCCCTTAATGAAAAAGAAAACATGGTTTTTGGGAATATTTAGACTACTGCCTCCATGTAGAATACAATTTTCCCCCTTAAATATCTAAAATGGATTTTTAAAATGGGAATTTAATATTTAGTATTTATATTTATAAAGTATTTTGTTTCTTTATATGATAATCCATATTAATATTTTCTCTGATTTTATGAAAATGAATTCATCATCCCTAATTATACATAGACTACATCCTCTATAGAAGGATGTATTATTTATGTCATTATTGCATTGCGTTTATGGACCAAATAATGGTTTTAATGTATAAATATGATATTTATGATATAATTAAGGTTATGGTATGCTAAATTGGAGAACCTATTAATGATATGATCAATTTATGATCATAGTTAATTTTTTCATTTGAAACAAGCGTACAAAGAGAAAAGTATTTTTATTCATATTATGTAATATTATAATAAAATTTAAATCATCTCTTTCATTCTCAAAATTATGAAATATCACACCAATAAGCACAAAATATGATAATTATGCATTTTGTATAATTATATTACATCTAAAACACCACATAATCACCCACTAATCATTATATGTTCATGTTTGGGTAAATTTAATAACCTACATTGAGAATATTTTGAATTGATATCATGGATTAATATAGGAACATAGTTAATGTTATAATATGATAAAAATATAGAAATAATTATTTATATATTATTATTTTATGGTAAAATTATTATTAAAATCATTAATTATAAAAACACATTTATTTCGTTAATAACCACTAAAATATGATCATCATCAATTTCATCTTCATGGATTATAATAAAAAAAATCACAGAAAGTAATTAAACCTTTATAAGAATTATATAATATCTATTTTAATCAAATAATTCATCTCGGAATGATTAAATCTTTTACAAGAATTAACACCAACAACTTTTTAACGAAACTACTTCCAAAAGATCAATATTACATACCCCCAATATTAAAAAAAAGTAATAAATAACTGGATTTGATATAGAATATTTATATAAATGTTACATAATGATTAAGGTATAATATCCATTTAATATTTAAGAGTTGTTTCTCACATTTAAGTGTACATTGGAGATGATACAAGAGTTTTTATAAAGGATCTGGGGTTGGGTGTAAAATGTATTATAAGTTCACACTATGAATTGAATATTTTCGATGTGAATTAACATTGAGAACAAGATATAAAAATTTAATGGGGACTTGAAAATAATTCATTCCATGAAAAAAATTTACCTCAAAAATGTTTTTCTCTTGATTTTTATCTCTAGGTAGTACCTTTTTGGTATACATGCGACTCAAGGGATTCAGATCGAGAATCTGTAAATTTTATCACCCATTAAGTTTTTAGGGGTTTCACTTCAAAATAAATATCTCATTAAACATTTATTTCCTCTTTCAATCCATAGGGGTTCTCTAGTAATCATTCAGTGGATTTCACTCTTCGATACCACTCGTTGTTTGGCACTTTGACATCAATATCTGTTGGTTGCTTCTTGATGGGTTTGTTTGATCCCCCTCTTATAATTTTCATAATTTCTATTGGATTTAGAAATACAATTAAACTAAATATATATTATATATATTATTTTGTGCTCTCTATTGATCTATTTTATATTCTATGTTTCGTTTTTTCAGACTATGGCCCTAATTAAATTTTTGTTGATAAGCATGTACTTATCTATATATGTGTTGATATAACCTCTTTATTTCCCATTTATTCTTATGTAATTTAATTATAATATGTTATAACTGATCATAGGGCCTATTTTTTCTGTTTTATTTCATTCCTTCATGTTTTTTTTGATCTTATCTTGTCTGGTCTGTGACTCATGAATAAGTTGGGTTGTTTTATTTCCATGCTATACAATTTGAACTATAACTTCTCTTAGAGTAATATATTTTTATATAAATAGATTTAGAATGATATGGGTACTGGTTTATATGTCTATATAAATGTGATTTTAAGAAAATATGGCTTTCATTTCATTTTGAAAATGGAATGGTGTTTCTTCATACATTGTGGAATGGATTTATGATATTGGTATTCAATGTATGTTTTATTAAATGGATAATTTGGAATTATTTGGGAATTAGTAAGAATTTTTTAACAGATTAATGTATTCGACACATGGGAACCTTGGGTACATGGGTAAAGGATTTAATATTAGTTCATTTCTGTTGTTTCCAAAATAGAGTTAACTCAATGGTGTTCATCTATTCCTAATGCCATGTGTCCTAGATATTTGACCTTAACATTTTACAGGGTTCACTCATGTGGTGTTCCTCTGTTCCCTCATCCCTATTTCCTCTGGACATGAGAGTTAAATGCTTGTTATAATTTATCATGTTATGAGTTACCTAGATAGACCTAATTTTTTATCCTAAGGGTGTTCACTATTCTTCTTTTTATTTTCTAATTTTTGGTTTGATATATATGATTTAATGAAATATAAATTTTTTATTTGAATTATGCTTTGAGACCATATCTAATAGTTATTTGAATAATTTTAGGGGAAATTTTTACAATTATTTGGATTTATAAATATTCAATATATTATCATACCTTGTTCTCTAAAAATTGATATCATTTGTATTGTTGTTCAATTAACAGATTTGGAACATCTGGGTGGGATCTATCTATAACTATTTAGCTCACAACCTACACATTCCCTCAATGATTTGAAGACCTAGTATTATCATTTTATATAAGAAAAAACAAGGTGTTTTGGTGATGAGAAGAGGCTTATGTCAGCTGGGTATGGGTAGCTAGTGGTAAGAAGGTGTGATATTTCCCTTAAATCATACAAAGTATCTTTTTTCAGTTTTATTTTTCCTTTTTTGTTTTTTGAACATGTTTCTCAGAGTTTTATCTTACTGATTTTGGGTTTTATTTTTGTCACTATATTCCATTTATTCTGGAATTCATTTTATGTTCATTCACCTGTATATGTGTGTGTGTGTGTGTCATTTATCATGATTCATGTTAGGAGAAATCATTCCCTTTTTTTTTCATGAACAATTATTATTCAGAATCCCTGGGGGATGGGGAACATCTTTATTTTCATTGATGGATCAGTTCAAGTACACATTTGGAGGGTAATATATGTTAGTTCATTAAATTTTTTATCAGTGTATGGTTTTTTTAGGGGGCCTTGATTTGGTATGTTTAGAATATAGGAGATAGGATTTTTTTTGAAGCTAAGAGATAGGTTTGGGTGACTTACTTTCAATTTCATGTCGTTATGATCCTCAAGTTACCAAGTTATATTGGTTCATGTGCCTATTATACTAGTTTTGAATCATAATATTTGTTTTTACTTATGATGTTCTAGTTTAAAATGAGATTTTAATATTTTTTACCATTTTATTCTATTTCTAGTGGGTAGTATCATTCATCTAATAAGTTTTACATGGGTAACCAAGAAGGGTCATGTGAGTTATTATCAACATAAAAATCCTCCTCTACGTTTTAATATTTTAGAGGAAATCATATAGGTAGTTATTCCATGGACCTGATTGTACCACATGTTCTGAACCATACTTTTGAGGTGAATCTAAGAGATATTGGAGACAAGGATTGATTTCAAGAGTTGCTATATTAGAATACAAAATCATTTAAGTGTAAGAATGAACTTCAACGGGAGGGAAAATGGTTTTAAATTATCTATCATATCATCAATTTCTTGGAGGAACCTAATGATATTAGTGATAAATTTTATAAGTCTAATATCTTTGTTCCCAGAAATTGGTGGTTGGATTCTATGGTATTGGAAAAATAAAATATGGGATTATATTGGATGGATTTCAATACATTCTTCTTTCAGTATATTTCTCCATAGTATTTGATGATGGATAAGTCTATGGATTTCATATATTTACCAAAAGGAGAGTGTGTGGTGTCAGATTACACTAACCATTTTTTATATGTTGTTCATTTTTCTCTGAAGTTTGTGATGAATAATTACCTAAAACCACATATAAAACCTACTGATTATTCAAATATGAATCGAATTCTAGGAATATATGTGTAATTTTACCACCTATACTAACATTAGATATATGTAAATGTTGTTAAAAATGTATATGGTGGATGATATTGGATTATCTATATCTTATCTACCACCTAGTAGTAGTTTTAGTGGTGCATAGGGGAATAAGATGATATGGAATGATAATCATGATGGTGGTGGAGGTGGTTTCCCCTATAATTCATCCTCTTCATCACTATAAATAGAATGTGGTTTGCACTTGACTTACTACCATTTTAATCAGGTATGGAACACCCTATATACTTTTCTTACACCCTCAAAGACTTGCATTTATTTTGGTCACTCAGACCAGTTCAAAATATTCATGCATGCTAATTTTATTACATATAATATTCATAGATGTTCATATTGAGAAGCCATTATGGTTCCATTAGATGATTAAATTTCTATTGGTTTCAAGCAATAGGTCTCAATAATGATTTTTTTTCATGTAGTGTATGAGTTTCTAGTTGAGTTTTATGTGTGCCCAACTAATGTGAGTGGTACCATTTTTGTTGCATCTTCTATTGAAACTACTTTGTTTAATATAGGTTCCTTGTATTCACTTATATCTTATCATTTTTTTAATTTTCTAACACTTCTAACATACATCATTCCATTTGATATGGAGCTAGTTATGCCACTTCGTAACATGAAATATCATAGTTTTTTCTTTTGTATGGGTTATTTTTCGATACCAAATACATATTTGTTCTTAGATTTCCTATTTATTGGTTTGTATCTATTATATGTTATCAATGGGATGTATTGTCTTATTTATCATCATGGTTAGATTGATTTGTATCATTGGTTTGTTTCATTCAATACTTATAATGGATGATCTTGGGGGTTTCATAGATTGTTGCATCTGCGGTCTGGTCATGTAGTATCTTCCCCATCAGAGCTTAAGAGTTTGTTTTCATCCCTTTTTTATCCTGATAGAGTTTATTCTATTGCATACCTTTCCATTGTTGTTAGTGACTTCTTTAATTTCTTCCCATATTACATTGGAGTATTCATCTAGATATGGGTTTAGAGTTCATAATTTTTTTGGTTTCTAGTAAAAAACTAATCTTGATTATCTCTTATCAAATGTCACTGGATGAGTTAAAAGATACCATGATACAGTTGGAAGATCTGCTGGTGAAAGTTTTCTTCTCCTGGTGTTTTTTCAAGTTTAACCCCTATGATCTTTTACATGATGGTTAGTGTTTTACTTCATTTTTTCATATACTATTAGATGTAGATTCATGCGACTCTTGAGAATAATTACTATTTACCCCACGTTGATGACCTATATAATCAGTCAAGTTGGACAAGTGGTTTTAAAAAATCAATATTTGGTTAGGATAACATCTTCTCTAGGTTCAAGGATCTGATATCATAAATACAACATTCAAGAGCTTTCATATATTATAAATATCTTGTGATCCCTTTTGGACTTACTAACACTCCTATAGCTTTAGTATCTTTGAGGAAATGAATATTCCATCAATATCTTGACACATTCATTATGGTTTTTTTGGATGATATCTTGGTCTATTGAATAGCTAATCATGTTCATGAATACAATCTTATTCTTCTTCATGAGATATAGAGGAGTGATACACTATTTAAGAAGCATCCAATTGGTAATTTATATATCCAAGAAGTGAAGTTATTGGGCCATGATATTTCATAACATAGAATTTCAATCGATCCTAATGATCTAAAGGTTTCCTTTTCAAGGGAAGAACCACAGAATGTCTTTGAGATATGGAGAATTGTATATTTGGATTAATGTTATTGGTAGTTCATCAAGGATTTTTGGATGTTATTGAAACATTTTACCTCTATTTCCATGAAAGGGGTGAGATTCTCATAGTACAAAAAATGTAAATCTTTTTTGATGATTTAAAATATCTTCTAATATCAACCCCAATTCTGATCTTATGTGACCCTAAAAATGTGAATGTATTATATTGTGATTATTAATGTGATATTCTATGATTCGTACATATGCAGGATGATCCCGTTGTGGTTAATAGATCTCATCATATTCATCTACATGTGAAAATTTAACTCACTCGTGTTTTTTATCTTTTAACAGATGTGCAAGTTCTTTTGTTTTGGTGGCATTATCTCTTATGAGAGAGGTTCATGGAATTTTCTACTCATAGGTTTCTGATATATTATTTCATATAATGACATAAATGTTAGGTAGATTTAATTGTTGGAATACTTCTAAACGATAAAATTTGACATCACCTAGACATCGAGTAAGTGGAATGACATCGTGGACACTTTTTAGAAATAATGTTCAACCACATACACTCATTGTATAAATGATATAGTGTTACCTTATGGGGGTATTTTCTTAGTTTAATATGGACACATGAGATGATCAATTTAGAATATCTCTGACCAATGTTCTTTTATTATCATCTCTTAAATATTGAATTTTTTTAATTTCAACAATAGGATATTGTGTTTAGAGTAATCAGGGAACCTTATATACTGTGGAGAAATTTTAATTTTGGTTTCTGCCTTCTAATGGTTTTCTCTATTTCAGTGATCAGTTTTCCATCCCATTATCTATGAGGAATTTGGTCATCTATGATTTTCACAGTTCATGGTGTTTGTTCATCGTAGAACTATAATGATTTTTTATGACATTTGATAGCATTTCTGGTGGTATGGTATAAATAACAACACTATTTATTATGGGTCTTTCTATTACACCTTCTGATATCTAAGGGAACTTACATGAGACCGACTAGTCTTCTCTATCCCCTTTTGGTTCTAGATTTTAAAAAAGAAAATATATATATGGACTTCATTGTTGGGTTACCATAGACTCCCCATGAAAAGAATTCAATAATTTTGGTTTTTGATCAGTTAATAAAATTTGCATTTCACTCTGATCAGGGATTCCCAAAAGGATGAATATCTGGGTATGATGTATGTACAGAACAATGTAGAATTTCATGGGGTTTCCTCTACTATTATATTAAACCAGTATCCTAGGATTACTTTAATATTCTAGAAGTTTCTTTAAGATGTGGTGGGGAATCTGGTCAGGTTATGTACAACTTACCATTCACTGAAAGAAGGAAATAAAGAGTGTGATATTCAGATCCTTAATGACATGTTCTATTCATGTATCTGGGATTTTAGTAGATCATGTAATATTAATCAAGCAGTTGTTGAATTTTCTAATAATATTGGTTACTAGTAATCAATCAGAATAGAACCCTTTGAAACTTTGAATGGACACCTGTAAATATCACATCCTTATTTGGTAAAGAAGGGAAAATACTCTCTTGTGGGATCATGTCTCATTCATGAGATGTCGTTGAGGATTCAGCATGTACATAAATTCTTTTTTATAGAAAAAATTTATCCAATTTCATATGTTTATTTTTGGTGTTATCCTTTTTTGTATTTTTTTAGTGAATGGTTTTTCTTGAAAGTATCTCATTGTTTGGGTCAGTGCTAGTTTTGAAAATATTGTAAAAAATGATTTCTTTGGATAATTGATGTGACTTGGAATATTTTTTAGTTTTATTATTTCATCGAACTACAGTATTAGTTGATAATTATTCATGGTGTTTTCAATACATCTCAAATCATGATTTACTATCTGGATCCCCCCCCCCATTTTCTTAGTTGAGAGAAGTTTGAGTTTAAGATAGATGTTTTTTATTGATAACCTAGTGTTGATCATCGATTAGCATTTGATATTCCTATATGGAATGTCTTTTTCATTGGTAAAACTGGTTTTTCAGCATTTATCAAATTCTCACTAGACTTTTTAATGAAAATATTCATCTAAGGATGAATTATCTCACCTCTTTTCATAACACACTTCTTCTCCATGAATTCCCAGTGATGGAATGTCTTATAGTACGGAGAATTATAACATCAGGAATATAGTATGTTATCTCTTTAATATTAAAGAGTTTTTTCTTTCAATTTAGAGGATGTCAAAGATGATCTAAGAGTTTCTATCTAAGTGAACTATTGTAAGGTGTAGGATAAAAAATACATTCGCGATAATAATATTATATTCATGATGTGAAATAACAATGATCAAGAGCCATGATAGTTTAGTTCAACACATGAAAATCATTCATCCCCTAAAATATTTTAACAAAGTGAATGGTTATTTCTATATTTTTACTTTGAGATTATTCCTTTTTTATAAAACATGAAACTCGGTGGATTCATGTCATGAATTGGTGACTCATTACATGAATTGTTTCCAAAAAGTATGTTTTTATCCAATAAACACTTGATTCCTCATATCATTTTTCTTTGGTGTCCTATTTCAAACTATAGTGCTTCTCTAGGAATTTTTTAGTTGATCCCTCTTTTCTAAACCTCTATTGTTTGGTTCTTTGATCTTTATATTGTCTTTTTTATTCTTTTTTCATATGTATGATCTTCCTCTTTTGTTTGATTCATTTTTATTAGAGTTATAAGTTTCATTGGGATATGTGGTATGTGTCTATTGAATATTATTTGATCTATATTGACTTATTATATATTTTTTGTTTGTTTTACTTCTAGAAGCCATCCCATGAATTGTTTTTGCTACAATACATGAGTTTCCCATTGTATGTGTTGATATAACCTCTCTTACAATGCTCTATGATTATCTATATCCATTATCCTATTGTAGAATTGATAATAAGTCCTCTATTTGTTATTTTTTTTCATTCCCTCTACTTTTTGTGAATCTTGTCATGTTTGGTGTGAGACACATGCATAAGGTATGTGGTTTTATCTATATCCATTTTTTTTTGAACCATAATTTCACTTGGTTTAAAAAATATTTTTATAAATGAAATTTTCATGAACTAGGTATTGGATTAATTATTTTGTGTAAAATGGTTTTTTAGAAAATATCTTTTCCCTATATTTTTGTGCAGAAAAGTTGTTTTTCAATACATTTTGGAATAGATTTATGAAATGGGTTTTCAATTCATGTTTATTAAAAATTATTGTTTGAGAAAAAATTTCAATTTATTAGCACTTTTGAATTGATAAATTTATGTCTCACATGGGAGCCTTAGGTACCTATATGGGGGGATTAATATCTTTCTCTATCTGTTGTTTGTATAAGGGGTTTTACTCATGGTTTGTTCCTCTATTCCATAGTCTATGTGATGATAGAGCTAATTATATCATTGTATACTGTTCATACACGGTTAATTCCTCTATTCCATAATCATTATGTCCTAGGGACATTAGTGTGCACTTTTTTATTGTTTATCTTGGTACAAATGACCTAGATAGCCTAACCCTATTTTTTCAAGGGTGTCTACCATTGTACTTTAGATTCCACTTTTTGTCACAAGTATTAATGATTTTATAAAATTTAAGTGTATTTTAGGAATTAAACATTAAAACATTATCACCTAGTTTTGTAAAGGATTTAGAAAATGGTAATTATTTTACATTATCTTAATATAAAACTATTTCACAATTTATCTTGAATTATTTTCTTCTATTTTATAATATTAAGATTAGTTTATAATGAAATGATATGGAAAATGATGGTGGGATCCTATTGAGACTGTTTATCTCGCACTCTATACAATCCATCATAGATATATACATCTGGTATTGTGTTTTAATGCATGAAAAAGAATGGAAACACTGTGAAGCATTTTGGTTTATGTTAGATGGGTGTGAGTAATAAGTGGTTAGATGGTGGTTTATTTCCCTCATATCACATTATATATATTTTTAATTTTAGTTGTCCTTTTTTATTATTGTAAATATTCTATAAAGTTTTATATTTCTAATTTCAGGTTATATTACTACCATTATCTTTCTCGGATTATGGAATACTTTTTGCATATTTACTATATATACATTCTACATATCTGGATTTAGGTTGGGGAAAATTATTCCCTTTCATTGTTTTTTTATTCCTAGGCTCAAGTCATCATCCCTTGGGGATCATAAATGCCATTTGGGACTATGACGGACTTGTTCTAGTACTATTTTAAAGGGTAGATCAAGTTGATTAAATATAATAATTAAAGAGTATAAATATTAAAGATATGAGTAAATTTTTGAAATAATTTATTTAGATATATGTATTTTTTATACATGAGTTTAGAGTGCGTTTGTGGAATCTAGGACAAAAATTAACTGTTTTTTTTTGCCTCGATTATGATTCTTTGTGAAATAAGAAATTTCGGGCCCCATATTTTCCTTATATTTTTTTTACTATCCCTTGAAGTATTATTTATCATATATTTATGAATTTAATGAGATATAAGAATACTAATCATATTTCCTTTTTCATGTGGATATTGATTTAATTTTTACCCCAGTAGTAATGATTTTTATAACTAAACATTCATTCATTGAGTTATGATCATTATATTGAAATAATTTCATATAAGATTGGTAAATTCTACCAATGAATGTATTATTTTTTTATTATCTCTTTTTTTCCTATGGATATACATTCATACAATATATGTCATTTTGAATGACTTCTTTCCTTAAGGATTATGTTTCCTACAAGAGATACTGATATCTTAAATCTCCTCTCTTTGAGTTATATGTATTTATATGGAATATTGTTCTTATATTCTTAGGTTCTCCCACCCTAATATTTAATTATATATTATTTACAATCTAACTTTATAAATTTATGTTTTAATAAAATGATGTTTTTATTAGTCTTTTTACAATGTAGGATTTTAAAAAAGTAATTTCAATGTAATAAAAGGGTTCCTTTTGAAATAAAATTATGTTTAATTAGATCCACATTTCTAATTGAAATAATTATGTCAATTTTAAGGATCTATTGTTGAATTTGTTTTTGAGTAAAAAATTTCCAAATATTTTACATCACCTATTCAAAACGTAGTTTTTAATATGACATGAAATTGAATTTTAGGTCAATATAAAAAATGGTTCCTAAAATATATTTAAGTGTTCAACATAATTTTCATTTTCATATTCAAAATTATTTACACTCATGGAAGTTATGTTACATGATTTGACCTATAATAAATACATATATTTATAATATGGTGGATTAAACTCACGGTAACAAAATACTTGATTCCTTTTCCCTTCTTGTTTTATACAATTCAAAGCATTATTTTTAAAGGATGTTTTTCATCTTTGTCAACATCATTCTGTGTATCTTGGGTTAAAAAAGGGATACATTCACTACATGAAAATGAGTCAATACCCATAGTTTTCTTACAAATTTTGGGTATATACCCACCTATACAAACATTTTTTATGATCCCAGGGTATAAGTGAAATTTTCAAACTTATATTGTAACACCCCAAGCTTCTACGGTACGCTTCTCTTTGAATAATGTGATAGTGTGTATTGTACGCAACATCGAGTTCTAACACACCACAACCAATAAAACTAGCCGTTATGAATAGTAATACATACTTTTTGAAATTATATATATTTTATATTTCAAAATGGACTTCATTTTTGGATTCAGAATATCGAAATTATCCTAAGTTTAATTTTTGGTATTTTTCTGAGAACTTCCAATTTTTATAAGTAGTGAAAAATACTTAAAAACTACTTTTTTAATCAAAATAATTTATAGTGATAAATTATATTATTTAGTGGTTTTAAAGTATAATTAGAATATATTTTTGCCATTTTATCCAATGGTGTTCATTAGAATGAATTTCACTTTGAAATTGGACATAAACAATTGTCAATCTTTTGATGTATATTGTTTCTTAAAAACACGCTATTTTTTGTCACAGTGGGAAGTAATTATGAAATTAATTAATGAAACTTATATGATTGGAATTTTGTAAAATAGACATCATTTTTGTATTCGGAATATCAATTATAGCTTAGGGTGAAATTTTGGCATTATTCTGAAAAACTTCAATTTTTGATGAATAGTGAAACCACTAAGTGGTAGTTAAAAAACTGAATTTTTCATAAAACATAATTTTATCGCTTCTGTGAATGGAATTCGGAAAATCCGAGGGACACGGTTAATATCTAGTAGTAAAATGTGGTTCAATGAGATGAGAATAATTTTTGGTGAATAGTAACTTTTTACTTTTATTTACCATGGTTAAAGGGTAAATCCGGTAAATAAGGGTTAAAAAATAATATTATAATATAAAACAATTACCCTAAAACATGTCCTAACCTTAATGGTTGATACATGTACGACCATGGACATCATTGGGTCGATTTTGGACCCCATGGTGCCACTTGTAAGTGATAGGGACACTTTATTTTAATTAACTTAAAATGAATACAAAAATGACACGAGCATATATATTTTATAAAAACAATTTTTACATAGGTAAATATATGTTTGATTTTAGACTACAAATATTCATTAGAAAGATATAAATATTTCCTAAAGAATGGTATTTTATTTATAATTTTTAGACATTAAATACTTTAATTTATTTATGACACAATGGTGATGCAGTAATTACCATAATAGTGAAAAATTAAAATGATTGATATTGTAGATACCCAAATAAATATAATTTGAGACTTTTTGTTAATTAAACTAATTATCTTGGTTAATATGACATGTTAGGAATGATTTAATTAACTTTTTTTGATGTAATCATTCTGTTATGATTTTTACACAAATCAATTATTGAATAGTGTCAAAATTGACATAAAAAAGTTTTTAAAACAAATATTGTATTATTAATTGATATTAAATTCCTAAAAATCTAAGGATCGGCCAAGAGACTTATATCATGATATTTGAATCATTAATGGACCACTTGGGGGTCTCTTGGATGTATATAGTATGTTTATTAAACATATAATATAAAAATAAAAAGAGACATTGTAAAAGTGAAACTAATTAACTAAGAGTTAATACTTAAAGATAAGGTTAATATAGTAACCCAAACCTGTTTAATTTCTATTTTTGAAGTGGTTGTCGACTTATACCCACCTTAAAATTTAAATAATCTAATTTGGAGCCATTAGAAACCATATATGAATTTATTATAAAATAATATTTCTAGCTTTTCCAAAGGTGCCCCTCACCCCTCTTATAAAAGGGCACTCCCCCTTCTCATTAACTCACACCTTCAAAGCCTTTTGGTTCGGAAAAAATCTTACCAAATACTCTCTCAAATCCCCTTCATTCATCATAGAGGCCTTCCTTTAGTCATAAAGCCAACCTAAGAGCCTTTTGATCAAAATAAAAAGGAAGAACCTGAAGAAGTGGTAATGATTTCATCACCCTTTTCCAAGTTCCTTTCTTCTTCCACTTATTCATTCTTTGTTATTCCCATTATAAAATAATAACTCTAGTATCTTATATATACTGTGATGTTATTATAAATATGGTACAACCATATTCCGTATTCTATCCATCCTTTGAATAACATGTCACCATACGTGCATACGTACAGCTTACCGTCTCCACGTCGTGGTATAATTGTTATTCAATAAATTATTATTTGGATGGGTATAATAATGATATGTAACTCATTTAAATAATAAATATAACATGATAATGACTCTGTATATATGATATAAGATCCAATTATATATTATTTTAATATCAAAAGAATGATATTGTCGCTCGTGCGTACGTACGGACAACCGTCTCCACAAACGCGATGAGATTAATTCTCCATCGTATCCATTCAAGTCTAATTCTCATTTGATGATTAATAATAGTATCTAAGGACTTGATATCATTCTACATATGGTTAAGATACAACCTATCCATGACAAACACAGCTTACGTAACAAAACATATAAAAGAAAACGAGTAAGTTAACACCCGAAACAACGATCATACTAAGATATTATTAAAAAATCAATGTTAAAAGATCATATATGATATCATATTAATGTATATGATTCTTGTATAATTTAATAACAATTATTTCACCATTATAAAGGAGGTTAACCTACCCCAACCAAGGAAAATTACATGGTAATGTTTTATTTCACAATCTCTTCATTATTCAAGGTTGTTTATACGTAATAATCTACTAGGATCTCTTTATCATCCACATCCATGTTTCTAAAAAATGTATTTCAAAACATTTTTACTATTTACAAGAATATAAGTTACAGTCATTTATACCATTTTTTGAATTTTTATAAGAGGTTTATAAAGGAATCTTTCCGTTGTTTTCCAAACAAGGTGCTTTTCAACCTTTTCGACAGAATTAAGGTAAGAATGTTTTCTTTAACTTATACGGCGGGTGCAGCTATTTTCCACCGTTATAAAATCGTTGAAGCATCCCTTACAAGATTTAAAGAATATTTTCAAAGAAAATGTTATATTTTATAAATATATGACTCTTAAATTTTTTCAAAATATAAAGAGATATTTCTCTAAAAAGAGTTTTGATGTCATCTATGTCAACATCCTTTTATCGATTTTATGATTATTTGAAGTTGATTTATTATGATACAAAAATTCTATATTATATTGAAGGTTTTGTGATATTTTCTACTATGTATGTGTTATTTTTATACCATTCATGGTTTATGGTTTAATATTTACATTTCATATTCTAGTTTTAATACTAATGTTTATGTTATGTTTAAACCATTTCATATGGGAATGCATTGGACTTAGTAAGTGATCGGTGGGGCCCGCTATAGCTCCTCGATGCATCGGTAGGTATCATGAGACAAACTAGTGTCTTGGCACAAGGCCTTGGAAAAATCATATTTGTAGTCTTGGCACGAGGCCTTGGCTATGTGGTTATGATAGTCTGGCATTATGCTTTCCATCATTATGAAAGTGGTTATTGATATTGCATGTGATTATTCGATTAGTAGAATATCCATGTGAATAAGTAAATGACATTATTTTATTTTATTTTTTCCATACTATGTTTAAGTTCAAGTTTAAAAGACTTTTGTTTTAGTTATACACTTCCTTAAATGTTTATTCTTATTTATGAAAGTTTCCGCTATATTGTAATCCTTACTGGGCATTTGAGCTCACCACTTTTCTATGTTTTATTTTTCCCAAGATCTGAAGTAGTAAATTATGCATGACCTGTAGGGATATTATGTGGGGATAATAGTGTGGACTATGGAGATAATATGTTGTTGTTGTAGTTTTTCACTTTATGATGTAATGTAAAACATTATGAATATATCTAGTATTTCTAAGGCTACTCAACCAATCAGCCTTTCGAGATTTGATCTTTCATATGATCATGCCAATGTTATGTAATAATGCACCGACACGAGGTAACTGTGGTCGGGACGTTACAGTTGGTATCAGAGGAAGTTTAGTACAAATCTCGGAAGCTAGATTAAGATAAACTCTAATTAGAGCACATATATTTAAGGTGTACTTTGAGGACTAGTATAGAATAACATCATAGAATTTTGGTATTGTAGAGATTTTGTGAGTTTTCCAAGAAATACATCCCTTTCTGGATATGAGCAGGTAGAGGCGGATCTGGCACAGATGTACCTAGGGGTAAAACCCGAAAACACCACTTTGAGCTAGACTCGAACGGGAACTGGTGCACGACAATGGGCATTGTTGCACTCTTGGTTACGAAACTCTCGGGGGATATGCTTAGGATAACTCTCATTTTCATTATAAATCATTGTGAAGGGTTTATGAGTATATACTTCCTCAAAGAAAACATTTTTTATGATTATGGATTTTGTCCATAAATAGTTCAATTTATGTTAAGTGTTTCATAAGTATGGGATTATGTATTTTGATTCATAAACTGATCTATTTTATGTCATTGTTTAGAAATGGCGCCTAGTGGAAGAAATGGAAATTGTATCATTGCACACACTCCATGTAGGGATCTCCCTCCTGCTCAAGATAATTATAGTGGAGCTGGTGATGCAACTGGTGCCGATCAGCTAATCACCATACTAGGAAAACTCACTCAGGTTATGAATAACAACCTTACTCGTATGGAGCACCCTGATCCACACCGTGGAGGATCAATGTTAGATCAATTCATGAGGCAACAACCACCAATGTTCAATGGGAGTACAAATCCCTTAGTATTTGAGCAATGGATAAATTCCCTAGAGAAAATATTTTAGGATTTGGGGAGTAGTGAAAGGGAAAAAGTTACCATGGCAGTTTATCGCCTCACTGGAGATGCTGATCAATGGTGGTCATTGATTCAAAACATGAAGGAAGATGATGAAGTATCAAATATGGATTGGAGGGAGTTCAAAGATGTTTTTTTAGAAAAATACTTTCCTTGCGACCACCGAGCATATATGGAAAGGCAATTTCTGAGTCTGAGATAAAAGGAGGATGAGAATGTCACAACGTATGAGGCTAACTTTACAAGGTTAGCAAGGTATGTTGGAGATTATATACGTAACCCTAGAATTAAGATTTATCATTTATTTGATGGGTTAAAACCATTTCTCCATCGAGCATTAGTCCCACAATCCTTTTCATCGTATGAAGACATTGTCTCATGTGCTATCAAGACAGAAAATGAATTCTCTAAGTCCTATGACTTTGAAGTAATTCAAGAGAATAAGAGATTTGCTGATCAATCTGGGAATGGAAATAAGTGGAAGAAGGGAATGGTTTAATATCCATCCTGTGGTAAATGTCGGAATAAACACCAAGGTACTTGCTTGAAGGGAATGGGCGTCTGTTACAAATGTGGTGAAAAAGGCCACCATGCTCGTGATTGTAAAGGGAAGAAGGAAACTACCAATGTTCAGTGCTACAATTGTAGGGAGATGAGACATTATGCAAATGAATGTCCTAATCTTCAAGGGAACTTACCTCAGAAAAGGCCAAGGGATCAAGGCCAAGGTTTTTCTATCACTACTGCTGAGGTAGAAGCTCCAAAAGACGTGGTGGCAGGTAATTTAATGGTTTCCTCAAGTTTAGAAAATGCATTATTTGATTTTGGATCATCGCATTGTTTCAAATCTTCCCAGTTTTCTAAGAAAATTAGATATTTCCAATTTGATTTAACAAGGGATTTGACAGTTAAAACTCCCAAGGGATGTATCATTGCAACAAAGTTTTGTGAATCAGTCCCCATTAGAGCACATAAATGTTCTTTATCTGCTGATCTTATCATCATACCTATGATTGAGTTTGATATAATTCTCGGTATGGATTTGCTTTCGGACTATGATGTGATGATTTATAGAAAGAAGAAGGAGGTTATGATTTTTGATGATGATGATAAGGAACACCTTATCATTAGAGCATAATCGTCACCACCTAATTCTTATCTAGATCCACCCCCAGTAGCTCATCAAAATTCAATTATTGGGGAGGAAGTGAAAGAAATTACTATGGGTGAGGAAAGGAATGTTCAAATAGAGGATGTACCTATTGTGAAATAATATGTAGATGTATTTTCGGATGATTTACCTGGACATCCTCCAGAACGAGAAGTTGAGTTTTCCATTGATTTAATTCCTGGATCAAGGCCTATATCGAAGACCCCTTATAGAATGGCCACTGTAGAATTAGTTGAACTAAAGAAACAACTAGAGGAATTGATTAATAAAGGATTTATTTGCCCTAGTGTTTCTCCATGGGGAGCCCCTGTTCTTTTTGTTAAAAAGAAAGATGGATCTATGAGTTTATGTATCGACTATAGGGAGATCAATGCTATAACAATAAAGAACAAGTATCCCCTACCTCGCATTGATGATTTATTTGACCAACTGCATGGAGCTTAATACCTTTCAAAGATTGACCTTCTATCTAGATTCCATCAGTTGTGTGTGAAGAAGGAAGAAATTCCGAAGACAGCATTTCGAACAAGGTATGGGCATTTCGAGTTTACTGTAATTCCTTTTGTATTTACTAATTCACCCTATGTATTCATGGATCTGAAGAATAGATTTTTCAAGGAGTATCTCGATGAATTTGTGGTGGTATTTATTGATGATATCTTGGTATACTCCAAAAGCTACAAAGATCATGAAAATCACTTGCGCATTATCCTTAAGACTCTGAGAAGACATTAATTATATGGGAAGTTTAGCAAGTGTGAATTCTTGCTTCAGGATATTTATTTTCTTGGCCATATTGTCTCTAAAGATAGAATCTCTATTGATCCTTCTAAGATCAAGGAAATCCAAGATTGGCCAGCACCTATGAGTATAACTGAGGTATATAGTTTTATTGGTTTAGCAGGTTATTATCGACGTCTCGTCCATAATTTTGCCCGATTAGCTAACCCATTAATGAAGCTCACACATAAAGGGGTTAAATTTGTTTGGAAAAAATAGTGTGAAGAATATTTCGAAGAACTGAAGAGAAGATTATTCAATTATCCTATATTGACTCTACCATCGGGGAATGATGGGTTCGTTATTTATAGTGATGCATCGAAGAAAGGACTTGGTTTTGTCCTTATGCAGAATGATAGGGTTATTGACTATGAATCAAGACAGTTGAAAACTCATGAACAAAACTATCCTACTCATGATCTCGAGTTAGCAGCTGTGATCTTTTCTTTGAAGATATGAAGGCACTACCTCTATGGTGGAAAATGTGATATTTATACTGATCAAAAGATTTTGACGTATATTTTCTCACAAAAAGAACTCAATATGAAGCAAAGGAGATGGATTGAATTACTCAAGGACTATGATTGTACGATACACTACCACCCGGGGAAAGAAAACAAGGTGGCAGATGCATTGAGCAGAAAAGATCATGGAGTTTTGAACAATATGAGAATTGAAAGGGATCCAATTTTCATGGATCTAGTGAAGATGGACATGGGAATGACCAGGGAAGGTGAAACATCAATGCTTTTTCAAATTGTTGTCAAACCATCTTTACTATAAAGGATTAAGAGTTCTCAGACCGATGATGAAGAATTTCAAAAGAAGATTAAAGCTGTGAATGATGGGAGATTGAGAGATGTTGTGTATGAAGAGGGAATTTTGAAATTCGGGGAAAGACTTTGTGTTCCTTATATACCTGATCTAAAAAATATATTGCTAGATGATTCTCATAGTTCCAATTTCTCTATAATCCATGGGAGCACAAAAAATGTATAGAGATTTGAAGGAACATTTTTGGTGGGACAACATGAAGAGGGAGATTGCTGATTTTGTGTTAAGATGTATGGTTTGTCAACAAGTGAAAGCTGGTAGGTAACAACCTGGTGGAGTATTGAAACCACTTCCCATACCAGAGTGGAAATGGGACAATATTAATATGGTCTTTGTCATGGGTATACCAAAGACTCCTAGAAGGAACGATGCAATATGAATTATTGTTGATCTTCTTACCAAGTCAGCACATTTTCTTGTTATAAGAGAAGATCTACTACTGGAATGTCTAGCAAGACTATATATTAATGAAGTTGTGAGACTTCATGGAGTATCCCTATCGATTATTTCAGATCGTGGTCCTGGTTTTACTTCATGATTCTAGAAGAGTCTTCAAAAATCCCTGGATACTGAACTTCATTTGAGCACTGCCTACCACCCTCAGACCGATGGACAATCAGAACGAACTATTCAAACTTCATAATACATTTTGAGATCTTTCTCACTTGACTTTCACGGTATGTGGGATCAATATTTACATGTGGTAGAATTTTCCAATAACAATAGCTTCTATTTGAGTATTCAGATGGCACCATATGAAGCGTTATACTGAAAGAGATGTCTCACACCAACCTGTTGGGATGACGTTGATGAAAGAAAACTTGTAGGTCTAGAACTGGTGGAGGAAACAATAGAAAAGGTGAAGGTAATCCAAAATCACATTAAAGCAGCTCAAAGTAGGCAGAAGAGCTATGCCGATAATCGAAGGAAGGATTGGGAATTTCAAGTCGGTGATCATGTTTTCCTGAAGGTATCTCCATGGAAGGGAGTCATACATTTTGGTACGAAAGGTAAATTGAGTCCCAAGTACATTGGACCTTTCAAAATTCTAGAACGAATTGGGGTTGTAGCTTACCGATTGGAAATGCCGCCAAGTCTCTCCAATGTTCAAGATGTGTTCCAGATATCTATATTGAGGAAATACATGCCAGACACAACGCATGTACTCACCTATGAGGAATTATAACTAGAACCCAATCTGTCTTATTGCGAAGAGCCCGTCAGGATTCTTGATACGAGAGAACAAGTACTGAGAAACCGGACGACGCGTCTGGAAAAAGTTTTGTGGAGAAACCATAAGATGGAAGAGGCAACGTGGGAACCCGAGGAACATATGATGAAGAACCACCCGAGTCTTTTCATGCGGTAGTATTCTATAAATAATGAGGACGAAATTATGAAGGAGGGGAGAATGTAACACCCCACGCTTCTATGATACACTTCTCTTTGAATAATGTGATTGCATGTGTTGTACGCAACATCGAGTTCTAACACACCACAACCAATCAAACTAGCCGTTATGAATAGTAATACCTACTTTTTGAAATCATATATATTTTATATTTCAAAATGGACCTCATTTTTGGATTCAGAATATCGAAATTATCCTAAGTTGAATTTTTTGTATTTTTCTGAGAACTTCAAATTTTTATGAATAGTGAAAAATACTTAAAAACATCTTTTTTAATCAAAATAATTTATAGTGATAAATTATATTATTTAGTGGTTTTAAATTATATTTATAATATGTTTTTACCATTTTATCCAATGGTGTTCATTAGAATTAATTTCACTTTGAAATTGGACATAAATAATTGTCAATCTTTTGATATATATTATTTCATAAAAACACGCTATTTGTTGTAACAGTGGGAATTAATTATAGTATTAATTAATGCAACTTATATGTTTGGAATTTTTTAAAATAGACATCATTTTTGAATTTGGAATATCAATTATAGCTTATGGTAAAATTTTGACATTGTTCTGAAAAACATCAATTTTTGATGAATAGTGAAACCACTAAGTGGTAGTTAAAAACTGAATTTTTCATAAAAAATAATTTTACCGCTTCTGTGAATGGAATTATGAAAATTCGAGAGACACGGTTAATATCGAGTAGTAAAATGTGGTTCAATGAGATGAGAATAATTTTTGGTGAATAGTAACTTTTTACTTTTATTTACCATGGTTAAAAGGTAAATCCTGTAAATGAGGGTTAAAAAATAATATTATAATAATAACAAATTACCCTAAAATGTGTCCTAACCTTATTGATTGATACATGTCCGACCATGGGCATCTTTGGGTCGATTTTGGACCCCATGGTGCCACTTGTAAGTGATAAGGACACTTTATTCTAATTAAGTTAAAATGAATACAAAAATGACACAAGCATATATCTTTTATAAAACATATTTTACATAGGGTTATATATGTCGGATTTTCGACTATAAATATTCATTAGAAATATAAAAATATTTCCTACATAATGGTATTTTATTTATAATTTTTATACATTAAATAATTTATTTTATTTATGACACAATGCTGATGCAGTAATTACCATAATTGTAAAAAATTAAAATGATTGATATTGTAGATAACCAAATAAATATAATTTGAGACTTTTTATGAATTAAAATAATTTTATAGGTTAATATGAAATGTTAGGAATGATTTAATTAACGTTTTTTGAAGTAATAATTCTGTTATGATTTTTACAAAAATCAAATATTGAATAGTGTCAAAATTGACATAAAAGAGTTTTTAAAACAAATATTATATTATTAATTGATATTAAATTCCTAAAAATATATGGTTCGGCCAAGAGACTTATATAATGATAGGTGTATCATTAATAGTCCACTTGGGGGTCTCTTGGATGTATATAGTATGTTTATTAACCATATAATTTAAAAATACAAAGAGACATTGTAAAAGTGAAACTAATTAACTACGAGTTAATACTTAAAGATAAGGTTAATATAGTAACACAAACCTGTCTAAATTCTATTGGATGAGTTGTTTTTACCTATACACACCATAACATTTAATTAATCCACTTTAGAGCCATTATAAACCGAATATGAATTTATTATAAAATAATATTTCTAGCTTTTCCAAAGGTGCCCCTCACCGCTCTTATAAAAGGGCACTCCCCCTTCTCATTAACTCACACATTCAAAGCCTTTTGGTTCAGCCAAAATCTGCTCAAATACTCTATCAAATTTCCTCAATTCATCCTAGAGGCCTTACTTTAGTCATAAATCCAACCTAAGAGCCTTTTCATCAAATAAAAAAGAAGAACCTGAAGAAGAGGTAATGATTTCACCACCCTTTTCCAAGTTCCTTCCTTCTTCCACTTATTCTTTCTTTGTTATTAGCATTCTAAAATAATAACTCTAGTGTTTATATATACTGTGATATTATTATAAATATGGTACAACCATATTCATTATTTTATCCATCCTTTGAATAACATGTCACCATACATGCGTACATACGGCTTATCGTCTCCACATCGTGGTATAACTGTTATTCAATAAATTATTATTTGGATGGGTATAATAATGATGTGTAACTCATGTAAATAATAAATATAACATGATAATGATTCTGTATATATGATATACCATCCAATTATATATTATTAATATCAAAATAATGATATTGTCGCTCGTGCGTACGTACGGACAACCGTCTCCACGAACGCGATGAGATTCATTCTCCATCGTATCCATTCAAGTATAATTCTCATTTGATCATTAATAATAGTATCTAAGGACTTGATATCATTCTGTATATGATTAATATACAACTTATCCATGACAAACACAGCTTACGTAACAAAACATATAAAAGAAAATGAGTAAGTTAACACCCGAAACAATGATAATACTAAGATATTATTAACAAATCAATGTTAAAAGATCATATATGATATCATATTAAAGTATATGATTGTTGTATAATTTAATAAAAATTATTTCACCATTATACTGGAGGTTAAACTACCCCAACCAAGGAAAATTAAAAGGTAAGGGTTTATTTCGCAATCTCTTCATTATCCGAGGTTGTTTATACGTAATAATCTACTGGGATCTCTTTATCATCCACATCCATGTCTCTTAAAAATGTATTTCAAAACATTTTTACTATTTACAAGAATATAGGTTAAAGTCATTTATACCCTTATTTGACTTTTTGTAAGAGGTTTATAAAGGAATATTTCCGTTGTTTTCCAAACAAGGTGCTTTTTAAACTTTTCGACAGAATTAAGGTAAGAATGTTTTTTTAACTTATACGGCGGGTGTGGCTATTTTAGGCCATTATAAAATCGTTGAAGCTTCCCTTACAATATTATAAGAATGTTTTCAAAGAAAATGTTTTATTTTATAAATATTTTACTCTTAAATGATTTCAAAATAGAAAGAGATATTTCTCTAAAAAGTGTTTTGATTTCATTTATGTCAACATCCTTTGATGGATTTTACGCTTATTTGAAGTTGATTTATTATGATACAAAACTTCTTTATTGTATTGAAGGTTTTGTGAAATGTTTGACTGTGGATGTGTTATTTTTATACCATTAATTGTTTATAGATGAAGTATTTACATTTTGTATGCTAGTTTTAATACGAATGTTTATGTTATGTTTAAACCTTTTCATATGGGGATGCATTGGACTTAGTAAGTGACGGTTGGAGCCCGCTATATCTTCTCGATGCATCAGTAGGTCTCATGAGACAAAATAGTGTCTTGGCATAAGGCCTTGGCAAAATCTTATTTGTATTCTTGGCATGAGGCCTTGGCTATGTGGTTATGATAGTCTGTCATTATGCATTCCATCATTATGAAAGTTGTTATTGATATTGCATGTGATTATTTGATTAGTAGAATATCCATGTGAATAATTAAATGGAAATATTTCATTTTATTTCTTCCATACTATGTTGAAGTTCAAGTTTAAAAGCCTTTTGTTTTAGTTATACACTGCCTTAAATGTTTATTCTTATTTATGAATGTTTCTGCTATATTGTTATCCTTACTGGGAATTTGAGCTCAACCCTTTTATATGTTTTATTTTTCCTAGGATGTGAAGAAATAAATTATGAATGACCTGTAGGGATATTATGAGGGGATAATAGTGTGGACTATGGAGACAATATGTTGTTGTAGTAGTTTTTCACTTTATGATGTAATGTAAAAATTTATGAATATATCTAGTGTTTCCAAGGCTACTAAACCAATCAGTCTTTTGAGATTTGATCTTTCTTGTGATCATGCCAATGTTATTTAATAATGCACTGACTCTATGTAACTGGGGTCGGGGCGTTACATATACCCATGGTTCTTACTAAACCGTGGGTGTAGGGTGCGCAGAAGGCCAAAAAAATGCACGATAATACTATTGAAATACATATACCCATGGTTCACACTGAACATTGGGTATATGTACCATCAATTCCCAAGGTTATTATAAACTATTTGTATAGCCTTTGATATATAAGCTAATACCTATGATTTCCATGAATCGTGGGTATAGATATAACCTATAACAATTGTTTTACTAAACCATGAATATAGGGTATCTTATTTTTTGTGAATGAAAAAATATATATAATATAATACAAACTTATATAAACATAATAGAAACTGGTATAGTGGTTTAATCATTCATTGTTATTGAAGAAGTGGGGGTTTGAAACCCACGTGGTATTTTCTATTATTACCTACAGTTTATATTAATACATTTAAAAAAAGACAAACTTATATAAATGTAATATATGTTGCTGAGTTCTTGAGGTACTGCGTTATAATATATGAAGTTCAGAATTTGGAAAATGTCGGCTGCATTTTTGGAATAGACTGATTTAAAATAATGCCTTTATAGAAAAATAGACACATAATGACATATGCTTACTAGCGTTGGTGGTGAAGCGCTTGTTTTTTGAATCTGAGGTCTCATGATCGAAACCCATGGTATTTTAATTTCTAATAAGGAGAATTAAATTAACATAATTCTATAAATTTATATATATATATATATATAATGTAGGTAGATTGGTGGGGTCTCGTAATTGTAGTGTCAGTCGCATGATTGAAATGTGCTAGCCCCGTTTTTTGTAATATGTATACCCACAGTTTTAAAACTATGGTAATAAGGTAATGACAGGGTGGAAAGTGTGTATAAGATTTTTACATGGTGGAAAAAATTGTTCTACCCACTGTAGACATATACCGACACCTCGGTTTCCCACGGTTCCCAAAACTGTGGTTACAGGATAGTTTTTCACTAGTGATTCTTTTGAAGCCATCCGCCTTCTTTCCCTATATTGATTATGAAATGTTCATTTGTGTATGATTTAATATCTATTTCTAACTTTTTCTTACCTACCCATCCATTATGAATGGGAAAAAAACCTTCCACTATCATTAACTTGTGAATACCATGTTTTTTGTTCCTTTGATTGACTATTTTTCACAAAGATTCCATAAATCAATTGATTTGGGAAATTTTTGTATTAAGATTATACTCATTACTATATATGGTTTTAGTTGTATGGATTCTTACATAAAAATATATTCCATTTATTTATTGTGGAACTGCAGAAAATTCAAATATTTATTATTCTGGTACATATGTTTATTGCTTACTCTAGAAACATAACTATGAATTCTTTAGCTATAAACATTGTTCCACTAAATGGGTTATGTTCATGTTGTCCATTTTATGGACATGGTGAAAATTAATGTTGTTATATATGTTTTATTCTAATATGGATGATTATTGGATAAACTGATTATGTATTGTTTTCTCTTTATCTAATATGATTAATTCATTGGACTTCCAGAAGTAATAGGTGGGGCCCAACAATATGTAGTTCCATAATGTATCTGTAGGTCTCAAAAGAAATAAATATTTGGGTATTGGGTATATTTCTTCATAATTTATAAATATTTATTGATTATTGTATTAAAAATTAGAATTATGTCCTAGATATGACCTTTAGGGGAAGAATGACGTCTTGGTTATGGAATTAATGGTAAGATCAAGGTGTCAACCGTTATCTAGTTGGTCCCCAAGATTTAAGGTACTATTACCCATGTGATCAATTTACTTCCCTTATTATACATTGATATATTATTCATTGAGTTTCATTATATTATTCCACTATTTCATACTATATATACCATTCAATTTATTAATGATCATCATAGACTCACTAATGATAATTGATTGTTACCACTTTTTGTTTACCCTTGACGACCATTTGAATTAACCCCTTTTAATGTTTTGATTTCTCCATGTTATAAATAAATTTATTAAAAATGATATGTCAAATAAGACAGATTTTTTGAATAGTTAGTCGTAGATTTTTAAGACCAATTACAGCTTAATTAGTTTCTTGTATAGTGGAAAAAATTCCATTAGTAAATAAATACATGTAATTTATTATATTATTAAAATACATAATTCTATTAATAAATAAACCTAAAAGTTATTCAAAACAAATTTCAAAAATATATTTTATTTAAGTCATGTACTTATGGGATAAAATTGTTTATATATCTATAATTATTATTGATGCCAGTAAGTAATGTAATTATTAATAACACTAAATCTAGTAGTGTTTGTCTCGGGAATCATAGATTGTATTAGAGACTGGTTTATATAACTTTAGATATTATGATGATTACTAGATTATTCTTTATGATATTATATGTTTTAATTCTAATATAAAAATAAAAAATTTATTTGGAGATTGTGATAAGAGAAAATTTATGAAAAACATAAGAATATATCTATCTATAAGATGGAATCATTAATTTTTAATTAATTAATGAGTATTTATTTTTCCTAGAATTCATATCCCTATAATGATACTTTATGTAGATACAATATATGGCCAAGATTTTTTTGGAGAATGTACATATAAAGGGCTAGTTGGGTATCAACTTAATCATCACCTACTGCATGAAAAATAGGCCTAACTCACCACATACTTACACTCTAAATTGATATGCTTTTCTTAATAATATTCTCTTTACAATCCATTAAAATTATTTATTAATAGGGAACCCAAACTAAATAAACCTATATTTCACTGAGAGTGATTACAAATTAATGAAAATCTACTCTAATAATTTAAAATAACAGGGCATGTTGAGGTTGAATTTTCATGAAATTATATTACGATATTTCTCTTATGGTGTTAATTTTCCATCACTCACAATTAAATAATTTTTTTATTAAGTTATAAATCTTGATGGAAAAAAGTTAATAACAGATTTCATGGAAAATGTTTAGAATTTTCAAATCTAAAACCTAAGTGGATAATATCTAGAGTTAGAAATCCTGTGATAATTACAACCAAAATATCAAGAATTATGATTAAAAATATGAACATTGATGAATTCTAAATCAAACCAAATAAAAGAAGGAAGGATTTCCAAGTATGATTATTGGATGAAGCGTATGGAGGAAGGAAGAATCATGTTCCTTTATATAAAAACTACAAAATTAGTCATGATGAATTTTTTTTAAAGTTTTAGATAGCTGTTATAACTTTAGAAATAAAGTCCATTAGACTTATATATTTAAGGGTTTTATAATGGTATAAAAATTGATTTCTTTAATTTAAAGGGAGTTTGGTGTTATACGACTCAATGTGATAATCCAATGGTCATTGATGGAAATTGTCACTCTTAGATATGTCAATTTTAAAAATTGTATAAAAATACTAATAATATAGTATTTAGTCGAATTACACTCTATATTCTACGTATAATTATCTCATGAATATTTTCAACAACTATTGGATATTTAATTAAAAATAAAAACACCTCATTGTTTTGCTATCTTTATATCATTTTCAATGTTTTGGTGATGTTATTACTTATATATGTAACCCTTATAATCATAGTATAATTATATGTTAAATTATGAATGGGGTTTCTTATCTTACAAAGGGAATATATAAATTTTACATGTAGATTAACCTCACTCATCATTATAAAAATTCATGTTTTTCTAGAACTATATGGTTAATTACAATTTCTCTATAAAAATTACTATGATATTATGAGTAAAATTTTGATACTAAAGTTAATTTAAATTTTTATACTGTAATACCATGAGATTTTAATCTATTATTCCAATTAAATAATTCAATTTGTTGAATATCATTTTCACCATTTAATACAGAACTTAAACGAAACTGAGATATATTTAGATAAAATAAAATTATTTCAGTGTGATTGTTATAACATAGTCATTGAATAATCCATAATTAATATGAGAAACTAATTAATTAAATATTTATCAAATTAAAGTAACACCTAATTTTAATGTTAATATAAATCAATTTGTATAGATAAAATGAGTAAAATTGTCATTTTAAGCTTATAATTGAATTTTTTACAGAATTATAATTTAGGTGTTGTGATTTTTTTGTCACAAGAAACAAATAATTAATTCATTTATGTGAATAATTGGATAACACTAATTGGAAAATTACTTGAAATAATAAAGAAAATATATTATCTTCTAAAGTTTTATTTTCCTTATAAAACAGTTTTTAATTATATTTTATAATTTTAAATAAATTATAAATATATATATTTTGAAATTTTAATTTTATAAAATAATCATTATTTTCATATTAATTGTTATAATTTTTCATAGGATTAATTTCTTATTATTTTTTGAAAATTATTTTTTTAATGTGAATATTTACATAAAATGCTGTTACAAATACATTAATGTAATGATATTATTAGTATATAAGTATGCCGTTTAAATTTATAAAACCATTATCTACACACAAAAATGTAATTTATAATTAAATTTATACACACACACATATATATATATATATGGATTATAGTTTAGAATACAATAATCATTATTCTAGAACCCAATAAATATTTTCTCTCAAGGTATTTTTTATTATATAATACATTTATTATTATAAAATTAATTATTATCCCTTTTAGAAATTGAATCATATAAAATTTCTTTCGTGATTGTACTTATTAATTAAAAATTATTTAGTGTTGGAATTTTTATTTTTATACAAAATCGTTAAATTACTTATGTAAAAACTAGTTACTCTGGTAAAAGTATATTAGTTTTTAAAGGGTTTTACCTAGTGAAAAGGATAAAACATGTTAAAAAGATTAGTGATAATGTCTGATTGATTAAATTATCAATATTATATATTCCTCAATCCATTATTTCAAAATTTAGGAGCCACTTTCCTTGAGTGCGACTCCCCGTCATTAAAAAGTTATGGGTATTTATAAAAAAAAATTATCCCTTCTCACATATAAAAGGGGACTCTCACTACCCATTAAAAACAACTCCTAAAATTTGGTGTCCTCTTAAAGCCCTTCAATTTTCCATCCCAAATAATCCCATTATTCCTTGCTTATATTTTTGATATAATATATTTTCATAACCCCCCCCCCCCCCAGGGATTCTCCATGGAAAACCCAATATTCTCATACAAGTAATTTTTTTAGTCAACTTATCCTCTTTCTATCTTTATTTTATTTTTATAATTTTAGAGTAATGAGGTAATTACATCAGTACTAGTTATATTATGAACTTTATTAAATGGTATTAACCATTATCCACTTTTCCTCTCTTCCATTATAAAAAACAAAAAAGTGATTTGTGCGTATGTGTTGACTACTCGCACCATATGTCAATGTGTTCACTCTTCTCAACCACTTATAGTGTATAGTGAGAAATGAAATTTAATATATACTAATTATATTAATAAATTATTTAAAATTATTCAATTATAACCCATATTAGTCCTTTCTCCCATTATATTATAATAAAATCTTTATAAATGCATGTGCACGGAAAACGACCTTTATAGAACAATTCATTCTTATTTTCATTTTTGCGTCTCATATATTATCTTATGAATATATTTAATGTATAAATATGATTTTTATGATATAATTAAAGTTCTTATATACAAAAATTGGATATTGATTTGACAATATAATCAAAAAACGATCATTGTTCATTCAATCATTTAGAATATGAGTATTAAGTGAAAACTATTTTAATTCATGTTATGTAATATTTTCATATCTATTATTTCATAATATAAATCATTAAAATTATGATATATCAAACCACGAAAAACTAAATAATATAATTAGGCTTCTGGTATAATGATATTTCTACCAACCTACCTCATAATCATGCATTAATCATGATATGTTCATATTTGGGATGATTAAATCACCTATAAGAACATTTCTATGATTTATTTCTATTATTTTATAAGAACTAAATTAGATTTAGAAAATGATAAAAATATGTAAAAAATTATTATTGTTATTTTTTAGGATTTTAAAATTATTAATAAACTAATTAATTAATAAATCAGCATTCATCCATTAAGAATAACCAAAAAATTATCATCATCAATTTCCTCATCATATATTGTAATCAAAATTTCCATTTTAGGATATTAATCCCTTATAACTATCACTTTACATGTAATATTGTACATTTAATAATATTTGGATGATTACTTTTATAACAACCCATACTTTTTAAACATAGATATTTCACCCAAATAGAAAAATATTCATTACATATCATAATGAAACCATTCTAGAACCATAGGGTAAAACTGTCATTCGAAAATTTGATACAAAAACAATGGTTCATAAAACATGTACAGTATATCCCACTTATTTCTCTATAACAATTTCCCATTCTAAATATAATACATAAAACCTTTCAGCATATTTTTAAAATAATCCTAAGGGTGAGCTCTGATGCTCAGTAAGGTCAAAAAAGTGTGATATCAATCAGAACATGATCATAAGGGGATAATAATAAGAACATAATTTTGGGAAATTATACCCTTCATATAAAATATCAAAATCTTTAGTCATTAATTTAATCATAGAAGTTAATATGACATGACTAATAGGAGAACATGATCCATGAGATAATAATATTCTGTAAAGACATGGAATGTGGCATACATAAAAGAATAGAAAAACATTTCCTAAGTAGTCAAGGATCTTTTAAATACTATCATAGTGGAATGGGTTTAATCAAAAAACTATCATAGTATCGGGTAACTTCCAATACTATCGTAGCATAAAATTCCTTTACTAAGCTGGTTTCACTTCTCATTCCATATTTGTGTATCATATGAGATATTATATCGTTACCCAATGCATTGGAGAGAGATATTGGTACCACCTATTGTTTTTTATAACTTAAACATTGTTATTGTTTATAATGTAGGAGTAATAAAATAATGAAAACCATCCATATGTGTTCCACAATAACATGAGTCATTGATCATATTAGAACACCTGTAATGAAATGAGTTTAAAAAACATTGCATTATAACATAACTCATGGAAAAGATTTAGTTTTAATAAGTATTATACAATTATAAAAATATACAAACTACAAAAGAATAAATATATTATATATGAATTATATCACCATTAAACCACAATTAACATCAAATAATGTTATCATAGTTGGAAAAATAGTTTACAAATATCACTTGACATAATTATTGAAATATAGAATTTCTATTTTAAAATCATTATTTTTAAAGAGAAGAAAAATTTTAAATGAAAACATTTAATTTGAATAGAATCTAGTAATATTTTAAAAGAAACATAAAATAATTAATTCATTATAATGTTTGTAAAATTCATTGAGTGCATAAAAGATTAAAAACGTTCATTCTGTGTTTTTGTTAGAAAATTTACCAAGAACAGCATTTAGAAAACAACAAAATTAATCCTTTCAAAAAATTTTGTAAAATGTAAAAAAAGTGAAAAAATACATTAAATTATCACAATAGAGTACTATAATCATTTTTAGAAATAATTTTATAAAACACAGACAAAGAATAAAAAGGGAGTATTCATGAAAACAGTAAAAATATAATTTTTCAAATATTATCCCTAATAAATATAAATTCGATGAGGTGATAATTAATAAAAAGAATAAATAAAGTGTATCATAAGTAAATCCACATAAATTTTTTAAATAATATATAGTAACATAAATATTACAACCATGTATAATCTTATTATGACATTAACAATGATGTAAATGTTTAACCCAAAGTAGAGAATTTTGGTTAAGAATTCCATTTCCACTTTGCAATCAGTTGAATCGCATTCCCCATAAAAGTAATAATTATAGAATTAATCATTTTATAAAATTAATATAAGGATATTTATGATATTATATATCAAGGGGAAGTATCGAAACCGTACACATGAAGTAAGTGGTAAACGAGGAATGTATCCCATTGAAGTAAAAGTGATATAGGAAACCCTAAACACATAGTTCCTTTAGGTTTCTATACATTAACCTCATTTGTATGTAAATAAATAATGATAAAATTCTCTAAAGAAATATATTCAGGTTTTTAATAAATTATATGATACATTTATAACATATTACCACCCCTTAATTAACAATAATTCAACATTTTTATTTTTTCGAGTGTGTTCTTTTCCCAGTTTCATGGTCTGTTCATTTGTGTATAATTATGGATTCAATTTTAAAATAGAAATAAATCTATAAAATTAAATTTAAATTGTATTATTTCAAAAACATAAGATTAAATGGTACCGTAAATCATTTTTATTTCAGGAATGAGCATGATTAATTTGATATAATTTTAATGCAAAATGATTAGTTTATTTTAGCATTTTTTCTAGCCATCATGAACTAATTTCGTTTAATTTATTATTATGAATATATATAAGTTCTATAACATGAAATTAGTAATAATATAACCTTTTAAAAAGTTATTCAACCATAATAATACATTTATGGCTATCCTAGATGGATGTAATGGGAAACAAACAAAATCATTTTTCTTTGAGATGGATAACTACCAAAAATTGGACAATGATTTCATTTCTATGAATAATAAGAGGTAATAAAATTTATTAATATAAGATATTCCATTATAAACATAAATATTTTGTATATAAATGATATTTGACTTATTATTCCTTTATGTATAATTTTGGTGAGGGTATTTTTGGAAAGGAAAAGTAATTAAGAGAGGTTGTTTGGGAAAGTTACCTCTTGAATATCACATCATTGATGGACCCCTTAAGGAACATGAAATTGGTATTTGGGTGAGACCACAAGCACTTGGATGTGGGGAGATAGGTAATGATAGTATTTATAAGATATATTAAATGATTAATGTATTTTGAGGTGAAATGGGGTAGTGAGGAGCAGAATTATTCTCGAGGAGGGTGGTTTAAATGATTAAATCGTGATTATTTTTTATTTAAAGCCATCCAAATTTGGGTGGAATTAATTCCAATTAATTTAGATTATAATATAATTTTTATAATATATTTATCACATTAAAAACTTCAACCACCCATTTAATGTTTTAGTTTTTAGCTATTTTAATCTTCTACCTTTAAACTTTAACCCACTATATTATTTTACAAATATTGTGGTTAATATTTTTTTACCACAGTTCCTTTTTTATGAATTTAAAATAAAATGACCATATAACATTATTTTTTCATCATAATTACTAATATGGAATCAATTTTTAAAAATTAAAAACACATACATTTTAAAATTAAATTTATAATCAACTCATTAAAAAGCAATGAAATACATTTTTTGGAGAATTGTGTTTTTTATCCCAAAAATGTACTTATACCAAAATAAGGTAATAAAATTGTTAAAATGTAATTAATGAGAATAAATATAACTAAAAATTAGTTAATTTAAATGTATACTAAAGTAAATTTTTTAAATTACTTATAAATATAAATGAAATGATAGTTTTAAAAAAATTGGTATTTTCATACTATTCACTGAAATACTGAACTTATTAGCAAATTTACAAAAAAAATCGTAAGATAATTTTAACATAACAAATATAAAAATAAATTTTTTTTATAAAACACTTTTAGTAAATGTTTCAATTTAAATTATATTTATTTATTCAATGAAAGTTAGCAAAATCAGTTTTTGAAGAAAAAATACAATTGAAGAACAAAACGAGATTACAAAAAATTATGATCTTGTTAAATTTCGATAAATGAATATATTAAAAATGTTTTTGGAAAATTAAATATTTAATAATTTGGTTAATACTATATATTGCTTCAGATTTAATAGTTATATTATAATGGGAATGTTAAAATAATAATATTTCAGAGTTTATTTCATATCGTTGTTCTGTGTAAAGTAATCTATCTAAGAGATTAAATTCAATTAAAAATAAAATTATTGAAAACTATTAGTGTGTCACATTATACCCACCTTAAAATTAATTTTTTCCTTCATAATATTTTACATGTATAATAATAAATGATGATACCACTTCCTCATCAAATCCCCATGTTCCCACATTGCTTCCTCAAGATGGAGGTTTCTCTATAAATCATTGAACAAGTGACTGGTATTGTTTAATTGAATATTATAAATTTGGACCAAAATATATACTATCTTTTCTTCACAAAAAATATATTTATAAATTGGTATGGACTCTCTTGTTAGTACTTGTAAAGGATCAGGAATTTACTTTCTCCTGAGAGATACATGGAACCAATTATGGACTTGAGAGAGGTTCAATGGTAGCCCCAACAAATAAGACACCATCAAGATACGGTCAAGAATTTTATTATATTGTGCCCTCATAATTTTAAATTTCACTTCAAAAATTAATGGTGGATATTTGAACATTCCTCTTTGTGAAACCTACATTATAAATGGTTCAATAATAATAGTTATTAAAAGAGGGAATGTAAAAGTTGAAGGTCACCAAAAAATAGGATTCTAATTATGAGAACATTAGTGGAAAGTGAAAATATATACATGGAAGTGAATTATTACTATCATGTTCTGATGGATAAATTCATAGAACATGGTCAAAAAAAGGTTAATGAACTCAACCCCATATAAGAAAAAATTCTAAAATTGTTATTTATTCCATTGTAAATGATGAAAATAGGATAATATTTTGTTTCAGAATATTATGAGAAGATATAATTAATTGATTACATTTCATAAGTACAATCACACTCTTTGATTGTGACTTCATCAGTATCAACTTAGTTTATTATTCCATGAATTCATGTTGAATTTTTAATTTCTATATATGCGATGACCCGGAAATTCCATGTAATTTTTCTAATTATATGGAAATTTTACGAGTCTGTGAAAATTGACGACATGTGATTCTGATGCCCAGTTCACCTGGAATGAATTTCTAAACATTTTTTGGCATGTTCAGTAAACATTTGAACGAGTTTTTGAAACTTTTTAATCGGTGCTTGGAATTGAAATATGAGGGCACCGTTGAAGTCATCGTGATAGTATTCGCTTAAGGAGACCATCACCTCGACCGCAGTAGGTTGGGGGTAGAAGATAGTTTTTAACCTTTTCGTGGAGGAATAGAAAAATAAAAATATTTAAAATTTTGTTTTTATTATAACATTCTATGGGGTTATGGAGGTGGGGACCACCCGAACTGAAACCCCCAATTTTAATTCAATGGTGGGGACCACCCGACTCTTGAACTTCCTCTTTAATGTGGGAGGTGACCTTTTTATCCTCTAAATTAATTATTCCAACACATTATAATTAATGTCCAACTCTATTTTTAATTAATGAAACATAATTCAATATGTTGGCTATTAACATTTGGTTAAATTGGGGAAAGTGTTGGCAAAGGGGAACTAGGAGAGAACATTGGAGGAATTCTTCTTCTCCAACAAAGAATGCTTCTCCAATAAATAACTCTGACATTCTCCAAGTACTTCTTCTCCATCGTGACATCCTCCAATGTGGGATGTCTACAGCAATGAAAAACTGACATCTTTCCTTCCCTCCTCATGAGGTCAACAAACATTTGAGTTAGGGTTTGATGTTTTAAATTTTCCCCATTACCTGTTCTTGAGAGTTCTTCATGATTCAAGAAATAATTGAGTCACTTTTTACCACTCTAAAGTGGAGGGTGAGGGCCAAACGAACATGGCCCAACCACTACTCAAATAATTGTTTAATATTTGTTGCTTTCTTCGAGATGGGGGAGGACAGAAACTGGTGCCGACAATTGGCACTGGTGGAACTCAAGAGCGGTGGCCGGTACCACAGCTACCCGCGACGAAGGCGGTGGCGCGACCACGCCCCCAGAAAAGTGTCGCAGCCTGTCAGCTGCAGCGGAGCAAAGGAGGTGTCCGGTGGCGGCCTGCTGCACAAAGCAACGACAATGCGCGTCTGCATCGCCCGGTAGAGAAGGGTCGCGGTGTTGGATTGTATTGGTGAAGGAAGGGCTTCCTCCATTCAGTCGGCCGCAGAGCGACGACACACGATGCACTGATAGGGGGAGAAGAGGTCGGCCATTCTGGTCAGCTAATCTGGATCGAGCGGGGCCTGCTGCGGGTCTCACGATTTGCTGAAGACCAAATGGCTTCGGTTATTTGGTGAGTGGAAGCGGGGGGCGCGTGACTCCCCCCCCCCCCCCCACATGCGGCCAGGACGGGCCGGCCGGCACGGGCCAAACCACCCAGCACGGGCCAGGAATCCCACTATGGGCGAGGCCGCCTGGCTCAGGCTGGGCCAGACCTTGTGGACCGGCTCAACCCAAACCGAGTCGGGTCGAACCGAACCCGAACCAAATTTGACCCATTTCCTCTCCATTGGCTATAAAATTGTCACCGGACGTCCGTTTGATGAACCGTCTACAGTGCCAAAAACCTTAAAGTGATATGAACCTTTTGGTATTCCACACTACTTGCCACGTTGAAGGTGGCAGTGTGACCTCAACCCTAGAGACGGGATGTCGCCCGTCGGCCGCTGCGGAGAAAAGGCGGCGGTCGGTCGCGCGAAGGGCAGCGGCACACGTTCGTGCTGCCTAGAAGAAAGGAATTGTGGCCTTGTTATATGGTGGAGAAGGTAGGCTATCAACATTTTTCTATCTAGGCAGCGATGGCACATGACATGCAGCCAGGAGGATAAGAGGCCGACCATTTCGGTCGGTCGAGCTGGACCAAGCAAGACCCGCAGTGGGTACCGTGAGCTGTTGGTGACCAAACGGCTTCGGTCATTCAGTGAGTGGAAGCAGGGGTGAGTGAATCCCCCCCCCCAACTCAGGTGGCTAGGCTGGGTTGCGCAGCATGGGTCGGGCAACCCAGTGCGTGCCGAGCAGCCCCGCGCAGGCCGGGCCGCCCGGCACCGGTCGGGCTGTCCTGCGAGGGTTGGGCCACCCAACGTGGGTTGGGCTAGTCCCATTGGGCCAGGACAACCCGAACTGGATCACGTTGGCCCAGGCTGGGCCGTACCAGGTCGGACCGGACCCAAATTAGCTTCGACCAATTTCAACTCCTTTGGCCATAACATTGGCACCATGCGTCTGTTTAGAAAACCACCTACGGCGCCAGAAACCATTGAGTGAGACGGTCCTTTTGGTATACCTCACATGAGATTTGGATTAAGTTGGGGTATGGTTGGGCTGGATAAATCATTAATCCAACCAGGCCCTCGGGACTAAAAGGCTAATAACTTACAGACCAGGCGTCTAATTGACGCACTGAATGTTGCATTGAGACCGTTATTACATGTTGGTTCTTTTTTATACTTCTTCGGGGTACTTCGTGGCAGTTGTACTATTGACCAGTAGCATGAGAAGTGGACCCTCCCGGAGATAAGAAAACATAGTGCAGGAAACCTGTAGAAGGATGTAACATGAGAAAGGGATCCTTCGTGGGGATTTATTTGAAGATCCCACATTGATCCACTCTAGTAAATCATGTTGGACTACTCTAGGATCCTATTTGGGCCTAATTATATACTGGGATCCTGTGTGGGTCTGATGATGTATTAGGATCCTCTGTGGGTCTGATGATGTACTAGGATCCTGTGTGGTTCTGATGATGTACTAGGATTCTGTATGGGTCTAAAGATGTACTAGGATCTTGTGTCGGTCTAATGATGTACCGGGATCCTATGTGGGTCTGACGTTGTACTAGGATCCTATGTGTGTCTAACGATGTACTACGATCTTATATGGGTCTGATGATGATTTAGGATCCTCCATGGGTCTGCCTTTTAATTGAGTAAGATGATTCTAGTAGTTATATCTGATCATATTTACTAATGTACATAAGTTATACCTGGAGTGAGCTGAGTCCTTACCTTTTTGGTATTCTTCTGTGTGGAATACCTATTTGGTAATTACCTCCATGGGGTAACCATTGTGGTATTCTTCTGTGTATCGTACCTATGTGGTACTTACCTTTGTTGTAATCTTTCCTTCTTGGAATAGTGGTACTTTGTCTAAGTAGTTGGGCCTTGTGTTTCCTCATGAATGAGATGGGTAACACTTGATAACATAGGTATATGTATGGAAATATACCTAAGTAGGGTTGTCACTGGTTTATATGCATGTGATTTATCCTTTGTGGATTTTGTAAGACCTTGAGGGTCTCAGCGTCCCTATTGAGTGTCGTTATACTCACCCCTACACGGGCTTCACCCGCACCTTGTTGTGTTTGGTGTAGACGACGAACAATGCTGATTGAGGATGAGGGTACTAGGACTGGACGGTGCCTAGAGGGGGACCATATGTCATGTCGGTACGTAGAGGAGTTGGGAAAACATGGAGTGTAGAGGAGGCTATCTATACCTACCTTTCAGGTAGGAGCCTTAGAGGATGAACTAGTAGTTGTCTTTCTCTTTCTTCAGTTGTATTGTATTCTCAGTTGTACTTGTACGTTTACTATTGGGCTTCTATTCCAGTCCCTCTTACATACAGAACTCTTTTTTCTATACTATTTAATTTTGTTCATATCATGATTTTGTTCTTGGTTGTGTGTGTTTATAGGTTATAAAGGCAATTCCTTCCCAGTTTTAGGGAATACACCTTTCAGTGCTAGTCTCCAGCCCTTGGCCTATGGAAGGCAGGCTTGGGGTAGTCACGACACAAGCCCCGGGGGATAGGTCATGAAAAATTGGTATCAGAGGATTTAGTTATACCATAGAACATAGGACTCTAATCTTTGTTTATAATAATAGTGTCAAGTGTATTGAGTTTGGTTATCAGTTTAGGGAAACCGGTGTTGGTGCGGCAGCTGACAATCCATACACAAGGACACTGACCTCAGATTTCCGACTTAGTGTGCGAAAACACTGACTTTGTGGTTTTTTGATAGTTTTCTTTTTGAGGTCTTTATGTCAGCTCAACAGGCATAACTTATTGACCGCGGCGCACCTGTTTCTTTTTAGGATGCCTCCATGAAAAAATCCATCTAGGGTTCCGGGAATAGTACACATTAATAGCCCACCGAGCGATGTGGCCTCGTTGTAGGGCCCTCGTATAGTAGAGGAACTAGTGGAGGCATCAACAATACCATTACCCATTGGCCCACCTATTCCACCAGCCCCAGCAGTAGAGGTTGCACGCTGCTTGAGTGCATTTCACAAGTTCCAGTGCCAGAGGCCCCCTAGGTTCAGGGAATAGATTGACCCACAGGCAGCTGAGGACTGGTTAGAGGCTGTGGTGAGAGTCTTTCTACAAATAGGGACACCAAATAATCTCATGGTGTTTCTTTCCGCTAGTCTTCTATAGGTAGCAGTAGGATTATGGTGGAGCTTGATGCTCAACGTTGATGATGAAGTGACGCTTCTCTAGGAAAGCTTCAAGAGCCGGTTTCAGGAAGAGTTCGTTTTAGGGACCCTTCACACAATGTGCATTCAAGAGCTTCTTCATTTGCTGCATGGCAACATGACAGTGTCTCAGTACTCAGTTAGGTTCAATAACCTCTCATGCTACTCCACTGATATGTTGCGAGACCCATTCATCAGGGCCCAGACCTTCAAGCAGGGACTCAAGCGGGAGATCAGAGCTTCGATGATTTCTCTTAACATCCCGATGTAGGAAGTGGTGTAAGAGTGAGCCCTCTTATTAGAGAGTTTATTTGTTGAGTAGTCACTAGCAGTGATACCCACCATCGGATGTCACGTAACAGATTCTTCTACAGATTGAAGCAGATAGATGTCACAGAGGTCCAAGGGGACCAGACATACAAGTGGAGAACTGCATGACTTAGGATCAGTTGTGCGGGGCACCGAAGAAAAAGTCAGTCATGCGAGGAGGAGATAGTGTTTCCCGTACGGTGAGTAGGGTCACATGGATCATAACTGTCTGACCTGCTATAGGGAAGACCAACAAACGGTTGAAGGACCACCCAGGCAAAGATAGAGGTTTGACTGAGGATGTCCGCAGGGAGCAGGCAGACATGGCAGTGGAGCTATTCAGGCAGCTAGCGGTGGGTGATGATTCACGATGTAACCGCCACCACCACTAAGAGGTCCAACCCGACCACAGAGAGTAGGAGTACAGGGTGATCATAGCTCTAGTCAGCTTAGTATTTTGACCATGGCGCTCCAGAGATGATACGGGGTACGTTCTGTGTCTACTCCACCATAGCTCTAGTACTTATAGACATGGGTGTCAGTCATTATTTTATTTCCACTACCCTCGTTCGGAGCATGGAGATTATGACGGGGTCATTGGCTTAATCCTTACAGCTAAAAACTCTTATGGGAGAGGATTCGATGACTAAACATGGATACCGGTAGTGTGAGTTTACTTTAGGAGGCGAGAGCTTCGGTTGGGATCTCCCAGTATCGGCGTCGAGGCCTTACGACGTTATCTCAGGTATAATCTGGTTATCTAAAATCCATGCTCAAATTGACAGTATTAGGTGTAAATTGGGGTGTGTCCGTACATATGGGACCCGGTTTACCTTTGTTGGGAAAAAATCCCTCAAGGTATCATTGAATCATTTTTTAGGTAATTGTGTTTTTTGAAAAAGTGGACTTCTGTGTTGTGATTATTGACAAAGAAGACCATGACATACAAACTTGTTGACAAAGGGGGTCTCATGGTGGAATGTTGAGTTCAAGATATTTGGTTAATGATCAATGTTTGATTCAAGAACATCAACAAAGGAATGGATGATCTGGAGGCAGTACAAAAAGAACATAAACAAGGTGGCACCGTTTTCCAGTGTTTGCCAAATTATTGGGCCTGAAAATCGAAAAATAAAGAAAAGTGGTTTTTGGAAAAGGGACCTGTGCACCATGTACTTGATGGCTTGGAAACTTGCGATCCATATGTTAATTGTGGTCAGATCATCAAAATATGGAAAAGGGATAAGGGTCGTGCAAGTATTAGGTTGGTCGTGAGGGTGACTTGCGCTCCGAGAAAGGACTTGTGTGCCGGTGCATATGAAGATTGGAAACTTGCGCGCCTGTTGCTTTTCAAGATAAGAACATGAAAATATGGAAAAGGGAGAAGGGAACCAAAGTTTGTAAGTGGGTCACACAAGTGACTTTCAGGGGAAGAGACATGTGCATCGAGACTTGTGTGTTGAGGGTAGACTTGCGCGCCATCGCACAGGGTGTCCAAATGTCTATAAATATAGGACCACCCCTCCTCATTTTGAAAGGATTTCAACACTTAGAAAAATCAGGGCACCCGTCACGTAGATGTGGGGGTCGTGCAAGTGGTGTGTGGTCGTGCATGTGGACTTGTGTGGCAGTGTTTGAAGTTGTGCACCGGTTGGTGGTTGCGTGCCAATACTAGCTTGGGTGTAAAAGGGGTTGAGTCATGTAATTTTAGATTTGTAGAAGATTGTGTCGCGCAAGTGATTGAGGTAGACTTGCACGCTAGTTGTGACTTTCATGTTGATACTTGCGCGCTGTATTAGACTTGCGCGCCATGTATCGTTGATTCACAGCAGTATTTCAGGGCTGCGTGAAAGCTGGAAGATTGCTGATACCTTTGGTGCAAAGTGAGATTCATCTATGGGTGAAAGATGTACTTCAACAGAGCATCTAAATAAAATAGATGATGTATTCATTTGTGATAATGAAGAGACCTACAGGTCTATAAACTGTGAGTGGATCCATTCCAGAGCAGTGAGTGAAGGAAGAGGAAGAAGGTGATCATCTCCACTCGCAGTGAGCAAGAGATAGAGAAATAGGGAGTGACCCTTGGGAAATAAGTTATCTGACCCTAATCCTTGTAAATGATGTGATACTTGGCATAGAATTGATCTATCCCAAACATTGTAAATATCAGTGTGCGTTAGTGAATTTGGTATAGCGGCACATCATCGTTGTATGCTCCTTGGACATAGCACAGTGTGGGTGAACCAAGTAAAAATTTATATGTCCTGTGCATGCGTTACTTTATGTCTATACTGTGCAATGGGAAAGAGAGAGAAGATGGTTTTCCTTAACAGTGAAACAAGATCAGAACGGGCTATAATTTTTAATTAGTCATACCCTGATTCACCCCCTCTTCGGGTGTTCAGCTTTCTGGACCTAACAGTTGGTATCAGAGCCAGGTTGATATTATTTCTTCTCTCAATAGAGGTCACTAATCATAAAGGGATTCCTATCTTCGATGGATGTAATTTTCAGATATATAACAATCGAATGCAACACTATTTTTTATCTTTGGTAATCGATGTGTTTTCCGCATCTATGCATGGTATCATAGCTGATATGAATAGCGGTGCATTATCAGAAGCTAAGCATAGAAAGTTGGATGCTGATGCCAAATAAATCAATGCCTTAGGGGGAGACCTTTCCAATACCATATATAAAAAGGTTATGTCATGAAAAACACCACATGCCATGTGGGAAAAGCTATTAAATATATATTAAGGAGATACAATGATCATAGTGGCAAAGCTGTAAGTATTGTGGAATAATTATGAAAATCTGAAGATGACCCCGAATGAGTCTATTAATGCATTCTTTGATAGGGTAAATATTGTTGTGGATGATTTGTAAGGACATGGTGAAGTCACTGAATACATAAAGATCATAATGAGAATCTTGAGGAAGCTTCCACCTTGGTTCAATCTGAATGTTTTAGTACTAGAAGGCAAAGATCCCAAATATCTGACACTGGAAAATTTGCATGGAACCTTGGTTGCATATGAGATGAGGAATGATGATGATAAGGCTATGGAAAAGGGGAAATCCAAATAGATGGCATTTAAGTCCATGTAGAATCTAACCATTGAATATTCTCAAGAAGAAGAAGAGACAGATGAGGTTATTTCATTCCTTTCCTCAAATATTCAAAGACGAAAAGGAAAGTTCAATGGGAAACTTCCACTTTCTTGCTTTAGATGTGGAAAAGTTGGTCATCTTGCTGCAAGATTCCCCAAAAAGATTCAAGATGAAAATGATTAAGATGAAGTTGAAAATCCCAAGAAGAAATCTTCAGCCTATGTGAAAGGGAAGAAGTAGTTCCTGAAAAATTTCTTCAAGAATAAGAATCTTCTTTCATAAGAAATAGACAGTTCAGATGAGTCTGAGGATGAAGAGGTTGAGGAGTTTGAAAATTGTAAAGATCATGGAAAAAATGAAATTGTGGCCATTGTTGGTAGTGCACAAGAAAACAAAGAAACAGACGCTGATAAAGAAGAAGAAGAAATTGAATGGATAATTGACAAGGAAACTGAATTAGAAGTAGCACATGAAGAGATAGACATTTGGTGAGAAAAAACAATGAAATCCAACAAGGTGGTACATGATGCCAAACTCTACATGCAATAACAAGAAGAAGAGAAGTCTGAGCTAGTAAAAGAAATAGAAAACCTTAAGTCTTCAAGGCCAGAGATCACAAAAAAGGTTGATGAGCATAAGCTCAAGATTGAATAATATAAAAGGGAGATCGATGGATTGAGTGGAAAATTGAAAGATCACATCAAGTGTATCGAAGATTTTGAAGATGAAGCTGTCAGTTTGTGGAGGAAAGTCAAAGACCAGGAAAAAACTTTGAATCCTAACACATTCTTGGGAAAGAAGGTTATTACGAAGACTGAAAAGATGAAAGAGGAGCATAGTAGTTCAGCAGGTAAAAAGCAGCAATTGATCTCAAACATTAAGGTAGTTTTAGGGCTTCATCAGAAACAAAAATCTGTGACAATTGAATTCAGACTGCAAGCACCAGTCCTGAGATTGATGATTGATTTAGGCACAAAGAAGAATCAGAATATTTAAAGATCCCAAGGGAAAACTCGAAGTGCTGAAGTACCACGAAGGAATTCACCATATATAAGGTGTTATTGTTGCAGTAATATGGGACATTCATAGTATGTGTGTTCCATAGCAAAGAGATATCAAAGGTAATTAGAACAAAGGTGGAAGTCAAATAGAGAACGGTTCTCCATAACATATTTGAATGGACACTATTTTTTGTGTGAAGGATTTGGGAACATGGCTAGGTACTACACATCAACTATATAGAGGAATGTGCCAAAGAAAATTCAAAATGTTCGCAAGCAGCAGATCAATAAACCAATAGGTGAGTTAAAAGTGAAAAATAGATTTCCAGTGTTTCAAGATGAAGCTGGTCCATCACACTCTAAGGTAGATCAAGTTCTCTAAACCACACCGAGTATGAAGTCGAAGACATGGATCAAAAAGAAAAATAATGAAAATTCAGTAGTTGTAGAAATTGACCTTAAAGCTTTAGATCATTTAGGAGTATGGATCCCTGCTAGTGGTTGCACATCCCATATGACAGGGAACAAGGATCTCATTACAGGCATAAAATATGACAAAGAAGTAGTTTTCAAGTTTGGGAATGATGAAGGGCTGAAGATTGTTGGTTCTGGAAATGCCAAATTTGGTGGAAAAGAAATGAGATGTGCTGATGTCTTGGTAGTAGAGGGTCTTAGTCATAACATACTCAATGTCAGTCAACTATGTGACTTTGGGCACTCTATCCGATTTACCATGAAGATGTGTTTTGTGAAAGGAAAAGATGGAGCAGTTGTTCTACATGGAATAAAGACAAAGGGAAATATTTACCTTGTAAGTGGAGAAAAAGATATGCGCCTTTTATCCAGAGAGGAAGAGAACAAGTTGTGGCATAAGCGACTTGGTCACCTATGCCAACCATCCATGGGAGATCTGGTAAAGTCTGATGCTGATAAAGACCTTCCCAAACTATCATCTGATTATACTCATACATGCGATGCTTGTCAACATGGGAAGATCATCAGAAATACATATAGTCCAATGGAACAAAAATCAACCAGAGTGCTTGAATTAGTGAATGCTGATGTATGTGGTCCTATCTCACCATGAGCAATAACATTTCAAAGGTACTATATCCTTTTCATTGATGATTATTTCATAATGGCTTGGGTATTTTTCATTACCCATAAGACAGAAGTGTTCAGTTGTATCATGCAGTATAGGAGGAAATCAGAAAGGATGGTTGGGAAGAAAATGTTGAAGTTTCATACAAATATCGGTACAGAATTCACAAACATTCAAGTGGAATACTATCTTGAGAAACACAGGATAAGGCATCAAGTTTCATCTGTGAGAACTCCCCAACAGAATGGGGTTGTTGAAAGGATAAATCGGATCATCAAAAACATGGCCAGAACAATGCTTATTGAAAAGGACGTACCAGAGAAATTCTGTAAGGAAGCAGTTTTGACATCGATCTATATTTCGAACAGGTCTCTATTGTGTCCGAAGCAAGGGAAGACTCCATATGAAATGTGGTACGAAAAGAATCCAATGTTGAAATACTTTCAAATCTTTGGAAGTAAGTGTTTCATTCTAAACAAAGAAAATCACAGTAAGTTCGAGTCACAAGGAGATGAGAGGATATTCCTTGGCTACTCAGGAAAAATCAAAGCATATAAATTCTTCAACAAAAGGCTGGGAATAATTGTTGAGAGAAATGATGTCACTATAGTTGAAAATGAAAAGAATACTCAAAAACCTAGTGACTAGTTTTTGGATGAATGTGATGAGGATTTAAGCAACACACAGGTAGTAAAAGTGGTAGAAGCTAACTCAGAATAAGATACTGATGATGAGAAAGAAGAAACAAAGTCTGTGTATTCATGGAAGCTAAAGAGTCAAGTTGAAATTGATAACCAGAATATCATTGGTGATCAGACAGCTCCAGTTCATACAAGAAGGATGAAGTCAGTGTAGCAAACATCTTTCATATCTCATGTAGAGCTAGAATGTTTTTCTAATGCAGCTGAAGATGAAAACTAGGTTCAGGAAATGAATGAAGAGCTTGATTATATTGAGAAGAACCAGATGTGGGAGATTGTTTCGAGACCAGCAGATAAAAATGTCATTGGAAATAAATTGGTCTATCTCAAAAAGATAAATGAATATGGTGTAGTGGTTCGAAACAAAGCACGACAAGTGTGAAAAGGGTACTCCTAGATAAAGGGAATTGATGTTGATGAGACATTTTCACCAGTTGAAATCCTAGAGACAATCCGATTATTTTTACCCATAGCAGTGCAATAAAAGTTCAAAGTGTTCCAGATGGATGTCAAATCTGAATTATTGAATGGGGATCTAGAGGAGGATGTTTATATTGAGTATCCATATGGTTTTATCATTCATGAGGATGAGAACAGGGTTTGTAAACTGAATAAGGCGTTGTATGGGCAGAAACAATCCCCAAGGGCATGGTAATCAAGTTTTGATCAGTACTTGAAGAATCTGGGTTTCCAGCATAGAGGAGTTGATTATAATCTCTATTTCAACAATTAAAGTAATCAAAGGATGATGGTGTTGGTTTATGTCAATGACATAATTTTTGGCGGATCAGATGAAGCTCAGTGCAGACAGTTTTCTAAATTCATGAAAAATGAGTTTGAAATGTCAATGATTGGACATCTAACGTTTTTCCATAGTCTAGAAGTGGCTCATGGAACGAATGGAACATTCATTTCTTAATCCAAATATGAAAAAGAGGTTTTTAAAGGGTTAATAATGGAAAATTCTAAGGAGATGAAGACTCCAGTTTCTACCCAGACGAAACATTCCAAAGTTTAGGATGGCAAGGCAGTAAATATCACAGAATATAGGCAAATAATTAGTAGTCTGTTGTACTTAACTATGACAAGGCCTGACATTATTTTCACCTCATGCCAAGCATCAAGATATAAGAGTAATCCCAAGGAAATCCACATGATTGTAGTGAAAAGAAACTTCGGTATATCAAGAGCACGGTGGACTTCGGCTTGACATATAATGAAAAATATGAGATATGGTTATTGGGATATACAGATGCTGACTAGGCTAGTTCAGCAAATTATAGAAAATCAACGTCAGGTGATGCCTTCTATCTTGGAGGATTTTTTATTTCTTGGATAATCAAGAAACAAGATTGCATTTCATTGAGAACCATAGAAACTGAGTATATTGTGGCCACTCAAGCATGCACATAGTTATTATGGATAAAGCAGCAGCTTGAAGATATGGGAGTTGAAGTGATGTCGCTGATCGAAATCTAGTGTGATAACTCAAGTGCTATCAATCATAAAAAAAACCTCTTCAATCATTCAAGGAAAAAGCACATTGAGATAAAGTATCATTTTATCAAGGAGAAGGTTGAGCAGGGAATCATGGAGTTGGAGTATGTGCCTACAGAGCTATAAGTTGCAGACATTATGAAAAAGGCCTTACCCAAGGAAGATTTTGAAAGACATCAAATGGCTTTGGGAGTTCAGTCGACTCCCCACACTTGAAAGTGTGTGGATGTGGAACCACCCCCTCTCCCTGAGGTATGATGTGTTTTTCCCTAATGTGCTGATATGTGTTCTCTACTCTATTACAGACTGCAAAGGAGTTACATTTGGGTTCGTTGACGAAAGGGGATAAAATAGTGATATAGTAATTGTTCAAGGGGGAGATAGTGTGGTAATTTGATACATCATGATTTATATGGGGAGAAGCTGATAGGTGGAGCAACATGATAGGGGGAGAAATGAGAAAGGGGGGCATATTAAATCTGACGATGCTAGAAGTGATCGATCAAAGAATAGATATCCTGAAAACTGAGGATTGTGATGAAAGCAGAAGAGTGATGTTGGAAGGTGGTAACAAAATTTCCAAAAATTGGTATGATTTTTGTAAAAAAATTTATCAGTTTGGTTTCAACAATGGGTGTCAGAGACGAAGTGATTCGTTGATAAAATGTTAAATTTCTCTTTTATCTCACGTCAAGCATTTCTCATGTCGGCTAAGAGTATGTGTTGATTAATTCTCTGATCGCTATCGGAATAGCAATAGGCGAATGGTGGCTGAATAATTAACTATGTGTCTTTTTATGGAAGAGTTGTCAACAAACCCAAATGGGGAGATTGTTGGGAAAAAATCCCTCAAGGTATCACTGTATCATTTTTGAGGTAATTGTGTTTGTTGAAAAGGTGGACTTCTGTGTTTTGATTGTTGACAACAAAAACCATGGCATAAAAACTTGTTGATAAAGTGGATTTCATGGTGGCATGTCGAGTTCAAGAGATGTGGTTAACGATCAATGCTTGATTTAGGAACTTCTCCAAAGGAATGAATGATCTAGAGGCAATACAAAAAGAACAGACTCAAGGTGGCACCGTTTTCCAGTGTTTACCAAATTTTTGGGCATGAAAATTGTCAAATGTAGAAAAGTGGATTTTGGCGAAGGGACTTTTAACAGCCCGAGATTTTATGAAAAATATTCTTTTTAATGTCTTGTGTTGTACGCTACACCAAAAGGAGCTTGCACAACACACATCCTTGACTTTCCTTGCATTACACGCAATCGCGACCTTCCTCGATAGCGTGTGTAGTACGCAATACCGAGTTTCACTAAACAACGATATGCTATTAAAATATTATTAAAACTAGCCGTTAGGAATAGTAATAACCACTTTTTGAAATTCTGTAAATTTTATTTTTCAAAATGGACTTCATTTTTGGATTCGGAGTATCGAATTTAGCCTAAGGTGAAATTTTGGTACTTTTCGGATAACTTTCATATTCTGATGAATAGTGAAAATTACTAAATTATAATTAAAAACAACTTTTTTAATCGAAATAATTAATAGTGATAAATTATTAATTTGATTGGTTTTAAAGTATATTTGCAATATATTTTTACAATCTAATACAATGTTGGTCATTGGTTGTAATTTCACATTTAAACCAGACATAATCAAGTGTCAATCTTTTGATAGATATTGTTTCTTAAAAACACGCTGTTTGCGGGATTTAATTATAAAATTAATTAATGCAACTTCTATATTATGAATTTGGTAAAATAGACTGCATTTTTGAATTCGGAATATGAAATATAGCTTAGGATGAAATTTTGGCATTGTTCTGAAAAACATCAATTTTTGATGAATAGTGAAACTACTAAGTGGTAGTTAAAAAAACTGAATTTTTCATAAAACTTAATTTTACCGCTTCTGTGAATGGAATTTCAAAAATCCGAGAGACACGGTTGATGTCAGTAAGTAAAATGTGGTTCAATGAGATGAAAATAATTTTTGGTGAATAGTAACTTTTTACTTTTATTTACCACGGTTAAAAGTAAATAGGGTAATTAAGGGTAAGAATGATATTAATATTACCATAACACATGTCCTAATTCTATTGGACAATTTTATCTCGACCAAAAACAACCTTAAGTGTAAAATATTATCATTTAGGCCCACTTGGATTAGATTAGGACATTTATTATTAATTTATTTAAAGAAGGGTTAAAATAGTTAAAATCAAAGTTTAATAAGTAAATCATTTTTAATATGGGGTTATACATAAGATAAATTATACTATAAATATTCATTAGAAAGCTAAAAAGATTTCCTACATAATGGTACTTTATTTATAATTTTTAGACATTAAATAATTTAAGTTATTTATGTCACAATGATGATGCAGTAATTATCTTATTAATGAAATATTGACATAATTGAAGTTATAAACACCAAAATAAATGTAATTTGGGACTTTTTATGAATTCCACTAAATTTCTAGGTTACTATGATATATTATTGTTGATTTAATTAACTTTTTTCGAACATAAAATTCTGTTATGACTTTCACAAAAATCATATATCAAATAGTGTCAAAATTGACACAAAATAGTTTTTAAATCAAATATTATATTACTAATTGTTATTTTCTTCCTAAAAATCTAAGGTTCGGCCAAATGACATAGATAAGGATATATATATTAATAATAAACAATTTTGGGTTCGTTTGGCATGTTATAGTAAGTGTATTAACCATATAGTGAAAGAAAACAAAAAGACACGGTAAAAGTTAAATTATTTAACATAGAGTTAAATCTAATTGATAAGGTTAAAATAATACCCTAAACTTGTGTAAATCCTATTGGTTGATAGGATTTCGACCCATCCCCACTTTATATTCAAAATAATACCATTTATAACCATTATAAACCGAATTTGACCTTAATATAAAATAATATGTTGGGATATTCCTAAGGTGCCCCTCTCCTCCCTTATAAAAGGGCACCTCCTCCCCCTCCTCCTCACACCAAATTGAGCACTCAAGCTCGGCCAATCCCTGCCAAAATCCCTTCCCCAATTCCCTAGAATAACCCTAGAGGTCCTGGTCTTCTTCAAAGACAAATCTTAGTTCCCTAAGTGGAGGATTCAAAGAGGCGTTCCAAAGAAGAGGTAATATCCATTACCGATCTTTTCAATTTCTTTCTTCTTCAACATCTTCTTCTTTAGTTGTTTCATGATAAAGTAATAACATCAGTATTACTTACATACTGATATGTTATTATAAATATGAAACAACCCTAATTCACCTTCTATCCATCCTACGGAAAAATGAAATCACCGCACGTGCGTACGTACGGAATACCGTCTCCACGCCGTGGTGAAATCTATTTTCCACCACCACCTTACTTGGATCTGTATAATGGTGTAAATAATGACAATATATGACTATTATAAAGTTATATTGATTCTTATATACTGTATCATCCACTCTAATTCAATTCAATAATTATGGAAATGATATCATCGCTCGTGCGTACGTACGGACTACCGTCTCCACGACGCGATGAGATTCATTCTCAATGATTAACCATTCATGAATGATTATAAAGTATATATAATAAGTACTGATGAAATATATGACCTAATAATGATACTGGAATTATTTATATTTATATGTATGTCATCTACTTAATTCCATTCAATTCAATAAGGAAACGAAAACAGCGTTCATGCGTACGTACGGACTACCGTCTCCATGAACGGTGTATTTCTTTCCATTTACTGATTTATTATATATGTATATTCTGAATATATATATATATATATATATCATGTTTTATATTCTGGAATTAAGTAATCATGATCTAAGTAATCATATGAATAATTACAAGTTAAAAACACGAACGACAAATGAGACGATTTTACCCAAAACGCTACTTTAACATAAATTTACAAAAGAACGGGTAATATAAAGTCATAATTGGACCATATATGATATAATAACAATGAATATGATTCTGGAATAAGTCAATAACTTGATTTAAATCATTATACAGGAGGTTCGGACACTTTCAAATCAAGTCGGACCTAAGGTAAGGGAAAATATCACAATCTCATTTTTATCCGAGATTGTTTATTCGTAAGTATTTACTGGGGTGTATCTTATCATCCACGTCCATGTTCCCTCAATATGTAATATTGTTTTCATCCACATACAATATTTTATATCCAATTTTACCCTTCGGTAAGTTTTTTGTAAAAGATATGAAAGGAATCTTTTGTCACTTTTCGTATGAGGTACTTTTTGACTTTTCCGACAAAAGTACGAAGAATGTTTTTTTAACTCATACGGCATGAATGGATTTTTAAAACATTATTTCAAAGAAGATTCCTTTACAAGTTTTCAAGTTTATTTTTAATCAACTTCTTTTATTTTAATGTTGTATGACATGTTATGAAAGGAAAAATGTTTTTGAAGAAGAAAGGATATTTTCCTCAAGAATGGAGTTCAAGTGTTTTATCAAAATTATTTTCCATCTAAGATAATAAAGGGTTCTGTTTTTATCCCTATTATTACATTGATTTGATCATGTTGTGATGGAATTATTTTTATGAATTCCTTTATCTTATATGAATTGATTTATGTTGTCATGATGTTTCAAGAGTCCCATTTTTGTTACATGTGTTATGCGATGATGTATGTTTTATGATTATGTGGCACACATAAGAAAGGATTCATTATAAGATGGGTGGGACCTATATCTCCCTCCAATGCATTGGGTAAAGATTTTATATCTCATGAGATAGATAGGGCTGGAACGGTAGGTTATACCGGTTCAGTGAAACAGGACTGAAACGAGGGTTACTCGATTCAGAAAGGGACTTTGTCCACTAAGATAGTCTTGGCAATGAGTCTTGACTAACAAGAAATGATTCTCTATGATTATGTGTGTATGCCACAAAGTTTCATGTTTTAAGTTATTCTTATTGGGATTTCATTTCACTACTATGATTTATCCCATGATATGAAATTATGCTCTCTTTTGCAGGTTAAGATTCCCAAAAGTTACGTTCTTATGAATATGATGTGATTGATTTTTCTTTTTCTTACCCTTACTGAGCATTTGAGATCACCTTTTTATGTTTTCTTTTCCCCAGGATATAAAGAAAAGTTTTTAGGTAGAAAAAAAGGGAAGATCTTTATGGGAGATATTGAAGATCTTTCACCACGATTAGAAGATTACGTTCCGAGTTTCCAAAGACACTAAACTATTACGATCCTTGTGTGTGTGTTTTTGTTATGTACTAAGTATTCCGCAAAAATATTGTAATGTCCATGTACGTCAGGCTTCGGGTCTCTACAGTTGGTATCAGAGGAAAGGTTTAGTCAACCTTTGGAAACTAGGATGCGAAAACGTTAGTGAGATCCCTAGAGATATTTCTAAGGTATGTCTAGGGATGTCCCTAAGGATAAGTATACGTATAAGATACAGTCCTAGAATTATGGTAACGATCATAGAATTTAACCTAAGAAGTTAGATATTGAGGATACTTCCCCTTTATAATGTTGTTTTCCCTAGCATGATTTTGGCCTCTCACAAGATTCTTTTTGTGTTTTAGTTAATGGAGGGAACCAGAAGGAATTCGATTAACATTGAATCCAATGGACAAATTGGTGACTATGAGCAAAGAAATTGCGTAATTCCTAGAGGGAAATATCGTGTGATTATGGAAAATCAGTCATCGCGATATATGATTAACAAGGTGAAATTTAGTGGTATTCCTAATTCATCAAAGAAGAGGAAGATAAACTATTATACATGTTCACATGTTGAGGAGCATAAAGAAAGGAAGATTGAGATTTCTAAAGAAGGGAAGAAGAACCTTGAGGAATACCTCAAATGGAGGGACCGATGTTATCTGTGTGGAGAAAAGGGTCATAGAGTGACAGACTGTTATGGAGTTCAATGTCTTATTTGTGGAGAACATGGGCATTACCCAACTCAATGCCCTGACCTAAAAAGTTACTTCTAAATCAAGGAAGGACTTCTTCCATGACAATCATTGAAGTGGATGGACTGAAGTGTTTATGTATTGGTATTCAGGAATAATGTTGTTGACGTACTTTTATGGTGTATTGAAATATTTATGTATTGGTCTAATGTGGTATTCAAAGTGATTTAGATATTTTTACTAAGATGATATGCGCATAATGAAGGGAAAACGAGAAATTGAAATGTTTAACAGTATTCATGAGCTCATGATTGATATAAGGACTAAGTGATATCATGGTTTGAGTATATAGAATTCTGAGGATTTTGGTATATGGAAAGTGTTAACTTTTAACTGCATTCATGTTTTCACTAAGGTATTCAAGAGAATACATGATTAAGGACTTTTAATGTTTGAAATGTGACCAACAAAACATATCTTATGATATATGGGGATCGACGATGGTGTTAAATCTCTGGTAATCATTTTTACTATGTTATGAGAGTGGACTGCAGTATTATGGATAAGCCTAAAGATTGGAATGGATTATGTTGGACATAAGTTAGTATTGTTTAAGGATATAAGTTTTTTTCGATATTATTGATGGGATGTTATAGTAATATAGTTTTAGAAAAAGGACAACCTGCAGGACGGGCGACAGCCCATCGCGTCGGACAAGGCTGTGGAAATCGAACCCACAACCGAAGTGCGACTGGCCTTTATTGCCTACCACTGGCTTACAGGAAGTCCCTGTTTAGTAGAAGCTAGTTTTATTATATTAAGCAGTATGATATATGAAGTATAAGTCCATTTTAGGAACCATATATGATTAATCTCACTACAGAATGACTTATGTATATTTAATAACTTTTGCTAACCTTTTGTTTGAGACCGATGGAATGACCCGTCATTTTATCACATGATCTTCTAACACTTCACGAATAACAAATTCAACTTCATTTATTTAAGAGATGAAGTGGAAATTGTTCAAGGCACGAACAACAGTGAGATTGTACCAAAATAAATTAACTATTTATTCTAATTCTAATTCCTCAACTTTTGGGAAACGATCTTGAAAACCAAAAATGTTGTCCTAGTGCTCTTATATCTGATTAATCAGATGCTACCTTAGATCGTCACAAATTTATGGATTTGTGATTGTTGGCTTTTCCATAGCCATGTTCTCTACCACTCTCCATCAGAACATGATGGTTAGATTTCTCTTCCATATCCATATTTTCACCTATGTGGAAACCCAGTGATTAGTTTATTTGGGTAACCGTTACGTTTCATACCTTTGTTTTTGAATATTGGTTTTGGTATTCCCTTTTTACGATGTGGGTTTCTATTAAAGAAACTTTCGAATAGTAAACCATTTATAACCCCGACGAATTTCGAGGGCGAAATTCATTTTAAGGGGGGTAGAATGTAACAGCCCGAGATTTTATGAAAAATATTCTTTTTAATGTCTTGTTTTGTACGCTACACCAAAAGGAGCTTGCACAACACACATACTTGACTTTCCTTGCATTACACGCAATCGCGACCTTCCTCGATAGCGTGTGTAGTACGCAATACCGAGTTTCACTAAACAACGATATGCTATTAAAATATTATTAAAACTAGCCGTTATGAATAGTAATAACCACTTTTTGAAATTCTGTAAATTTTATTTTTCAAAATGGACTTCATTTTTGGATTCGGAGTATCGAATTTAGCCTAAGGTGAAATTTTGGTACTTTTCGGATAACTTTCATATTCTGATGAATAGTGAAAATTACTAAATTATAATTAAAAACAACTTTTTTAATCGAAATAATTAATAGTGATAAATTATTAATTTGAGTGGTTTTAAAGTATATTTGCAATATATTTTTACAATCTAATACAATGTTGGTCATTGGTTGTAATTTCACATTTAAACCAGACATAATCAAGTGTCAATCTTTTGATAGATATTGTTTCTTAAAAACACGCTATTTGCGAGATTTAATTATAAAATTAATTAATGAAACTTCTATGTTATGAATTTGGTAAAATAGACTGCATTTTTGAATTTGGAATATGAAATATAGCTTATGATGAAATTTTGGCATTGTTCTGAAAAACATGAATTTTTGATGAATAGTGAAACTACTAAGTGGTAGTTAAAAAAAACTGAATTTTTCATAAAACTTAATTTTACCGCTTCTGTGAATGGAATTTCAAAAATCCGAGAGACACGGTTGATGTCAGTAAGTAAAATGTGGTTCAATGAGATGAAAATAATTTTTGGTGAATAGTAACTTTTTACTTTTATTTACCACGGTTAAAAGTAAATAGGGTAATTAAGGGTAAGAATGATATTAATATTACCCTAACACATGTCCTAATTCTATTGGACAATTGTATCTCGACCAAAAACAACCTTAAGTGTAAAATATTATCATTTAGGCCCACTTGGATTAGATTAGGACATTTATTATTAATTTATTTAAAGAAGGGTTAAAATAGTTAAAATCAAAGTTTAATAAGTAAATCATTTTTAATATGGGGTTATACATAAGATAAATTATACTATAAATATTCATTATAAAGCTAAAAAGATTTCCTACATAATGGTACTTTATTTATAATTTTTAGACATTAAATAATTTAAGTTATTTATGACACAATGATGATGCAGTAATTATCTTATTAATGAAATATTGACATAATTGAAGTTATAAACACCAAAATAAATGTAATTTGAGACTTTTTATGAATTCCACTAAATTTCTAGGTTACTATGATATATTATTGTTGATTTAATCAACTTTGTTCGAACATAAAATTCTGTTATGACTTTCACAAAAATCATATATCAAATAGTGTCAAAATTGACACAAAATAGTTTTTAAATCAAATATTATATTACTAATTGTTATTTTATTCCTAAAAATCTAAGGTTCGGCCAAATGACATAGATAAGGATATATATATTAATAATAAACAATTTTGGGTTCGTTTGGCATGTTATAGTAAGTGTATTAACCATATAGTGAAAGAAAACAAAAAGACACGGTAAAAGTTAAATTATTTAACTTAGAGTTAAATCTAATTGATAAGGTTAAAATAATACCCTAAACTTGTGTAAATCCTATTGGTTGATAGGATTTCGACCCATCCCCACTTTATCTTCAAAATAAGACCATTTGAAACCATTATAAACCGAATTTGACCTTAATATAAAATAATATTTTGGGATATTCCTAAGGTGCCCCTCTCCTCCCTTATAAAAGGGCACCTCCTCCCCCTCCTCCTCACACCAAATTGAGCACTCAAGCTCGGGCAACCCCTGCCAAAATCCCTTCCACACTTCCCTAGAATAACCCTAGAGGTCCTGGTCTTCTTCAAAGACAAATCTTAGTTCCCTAAGTGGAGGATTCAAAGAGGCGTTCCAAAGAAGAGGTAATATCCATTACCGATCTTTTCAATTTCTTTTTTCTTCAACTTCTTCTTCTTTAGTTGTTTCATGATAAAGTAATAACATCAGTATTACTTACATACTGATATGTTATTATAAATATGAAACAACCCTAATTCACCTTCTATCCATCCTACGGAAAAATGAAATCACCGCGCGTGCGTACGTACGAAATACCGTCTCCACGCCGTTGTGAAATCTATTTTCCACCGCCACCTTACTTGGATCAGTATAATGGTGTAAATAATGACCATATATGACTATTATAAAGTTATATTGATTCTTATATATTGTATCATCCACTCTAATTCAATTCAATAATTATGGAAATGATATCATCGCTCGTGCGTACGTACGGACTACCGTCTCCATGACGTGATGAGATTCATTCTCAATGATTAACCATTCATGAATGATTATAAAGTATATATAATAAGTACTGATGAAATATATGACCTAATAATGATACTGTAATTATTTATATTTATATGTATGTCATCTACTTAATTCCATTCAATTCACTAAAGAAACGAAAACAGCGTTCATGCGTACGTACGGACTACCGTCTCCATGAACGGTGTATTTCTTTCCATTTACTGATTTATTATATATGTATATTCTGAATATATATATATATATATATATATCATGTTCTATATTCTGTAATTAAGTAATCATGATCTAAGTAATCATATGAATAATTACAAGTTAAAAACACGAATGACAAATGAGACGATTTTACCCCAAACGCTACTTTAACATGAATTTACAAAAGATCGGGTAATATAAAGTCATAATTGGACCATATATGATATAATAACAATGAATATGATTCTGGAATAAGTCAATAACATGATTTAAATCATTATACAGGAGGTTCAGACACTTGCAAATCAAGTCGGACCTAAGGTAAGGGAAAATATCACAATCTCATTTTTATCCGAGATTGTTTATTCGTAAGTATTTACTGGGGTGTATTTTATCATCCACATCCATGTTCCCTCAATATGTAATATTGTTTTCATCCACTTACAATATTTTATATCCAATTTTACCCTTTGGTAAGTTTTTTGTAAAATATATGAAAGGAATCTTTTGTCACTTTTCGTACGAGGTACTTTTTGACTTTTCCGACAAAAGTACGAAGAATGTTTTTTAACTCATACGGCATGAATGGATTTTTAAAACATTATTTCAAAGAAGCTTCCTTTACAATTTTTCAAGTTTATTTTTAATCAACTTCTTTTATTTTAAATTTGTATGACATGTTATGAAAGGAAAAATGTTTTTGAAGAAGAATGGATATTTTCCTCAAGAATGGAGTTCAAGTGTTTTATCAGAATTATTTTCCATCTAAGATATTAAAGGGTTCTATTTTTATCACTATTATTACATTGATTTGATCATGTTGTGATGGAATTATTTTTATGAATTCCTTTATCTTATATGAATTGATTTATGTTGTCATGATGTTTCAAGAATCCCATTTTTGTTACATGTGTTATGCGATGATGTATGTTTTATGATTTTGTGGCACACATAAGAAAGGATTCATTATAAGATGGGTGGGACCTATATCTCCCTCCAATGCATTGGGTAAAGATTTTATATCTCATGAGATAGATAGGGCTGGAACGGTAGGTTATACCGGTTCAGTGAAACAGGACTGAAACGAGGGTTACTCGATTCAGAAAGGGACTTTGTCCACTAAGATAGTCTTGGAAATGAGTCTTGACTAACAAGAAATGATTCTCTATGATTATGTGTGTATGCCACAAAGTTTCATGTTTTAAGTTATGCTTATTAGGATTTCATTTCACTACTATGATTTATCCCATGATATGAAATTATGCTCTCTTTTGCAGGTTAAGATTCCCAAAAGTTACGTTCTTATGAATATGATGTGATTGATTTTTCTTTTGCTTACCCTTACTGAGCATTTGAGCTCACCATTTTATGTTTTCTTTTCCCCAGGATATAAAGAAAGTTTTTTAGGTAGAAAAAAATAGAAGATCTTTATGGGAGATATTGAAGATCTTTCACCACGATTAGAAGATTACGTTCTGAGCTTCCAAAGACACTAAACTATTACGATCCTTGTGTGTGTGTTTTTGTTATGTACTAAGTATTCCGCAAAAATATTGTAATGTCCATGTACGTCAGGCATCGGGTCTCTACAGAACTTGCGCTCCATGTACTTTAAGTCATGGAAACTCTCTCGCCATATGTTTTTCAAGATTAGATCATCAAAATATTTCAAAGGGATAAGGGTCGCGCAAGTATTGGGTTGGTCGCGCAGGTGACTTGCACACCGAGAAAGGACTTTTGCGCTGGTGCCTATGAAGATTGGAAACTTGTGGGCCTGTTGTTTTGCAAGATAATAACATGAATATATGGAAAAGGTAAAAGGGATCCCAAGTTTGGAAGTGGGTTGCACAAGTGACATTCTGGGGAAGAGACATGTGCGCTAAGACTTGTGTGCCAAGGGTAGCCTTGCATGTTGTCGCGTAGGGTGTCCAAATGCCTATAAATATAGGACCACCCCACCTCATTTTGAAGGGAGTTCAACACTTAGAAAAATCATAGCTCCTTCCATGCAGATGTGAGGGATGTGCATGTGGTGTGTGGTCGCACAGGTGGACATGTGCGATAGTGTTTGAAGTTGTGCGCTAGTTGGTAATTGCACGACAATATTGGCTTGGGAATAAAAGGAGTTCAGTCACGCAAGTTTGGAGCTACAGAAGATTGTGTCACGCAAGTGATTGAGGTAGACTTGTGTGCCAGTTGTGACTTGCACGATGATACTTGCGCTCTATATTAGACTTGCACTCCAAGTAAGGTTGATTCACAGTAGTATTTCAAGGCTTCTTGACAGCTGGAAGATTGCCTAATACCTTCGGTGTAAAGTGAGATTCATCTACGGGTGAAATATGTACTTCAATAGAGCATATACATACAAAAGAGGATGTATTAATTTGTGATAATGAAGATACATATTGGTCTATAAACTGTGAGTGGATCCTTTCCAGAGTAGAGAGCGAATGAAGAGGAAAAAGGTGATCCTCACCACCGGCAGTGAGCAAGAGAGAGAAAAATAGGGAGTGACCCTTGGAAAGCAGTGAGCTGACCCTAAACCTTATAAAGGCAGTGATCCTAGGTATATAAGTGATCTAGCCCGAACCTTGTAAACCACATTGTGCATTAGTGAATTTTGTATAGTGCAACATCATCGTTGTATGCTCCTTGGACATAGCCCAGTAAGGGTGAACCAAGTAAAAATTTTTGTGTCATGTGCATGATTTACTTTCTATTTATATTGTGCAATGGGAAAGAGAAAGAAGAGTGTTTTTCTTAACAACGAAACAAGATCAGAATGGGCTATAATTTTTAATTAGTCATACCTTGATTCACATCCCCCCTCTCAGGGTATTCAGCCTTATGGACCTAATAACCTTTAAAGGCGAGAAGAGAGCCTTTGCAGCATAGAATGTACTTACTCGGAGGAGATTACAGCTGATCACACATCAGTTGGAAAGCCTTACCCTCATAGTAGTTGATGTGGAGAGTCCGATTTATCTTATAGTGGTGGACCAGAACACATATGTCTTCCTAGATGATGTTTTGGGTCTACCTCCTCGTAGAGAGGTGGGCTTTTACAATGACTTGTACCCCGGGATGACACTGATATCTATACCAGTGTAGAGGATAGCTCCCACATAGCTTTCTGAGTTGTGGCTACCGCATGAGGAAATACAGGGGAAAGAATTTATTTAGCCTAGTGTTTCTACTTGGGCAGCCCCAATCTTGTTCTCCAAGAAGGCAGATGGGAACATGGATTTGTCCTGACTATCAGCGCAAGAACCAGGTGACTATGAAGAAAAATCACCCACTCCCGAGGTTTGATGACCTCTTTGATCAGTTGAAAGTAGAACAATGGTTATCAAAGATAGGCCTCAGATCATGTTATCACTGGCTTAGAGTATGAGACAAGGATGTAAAGAAGACAGATTTCATATGTCGGTACACCCATTACGAGTTCTTGGTTATGCCATTTAATGTAACCAATGCTCTGATAGTGTTCCTGGGACTCATGAACTGGATGTTTTAGATATACCTTGATTGCTTTGTAGTAGTTTTCATCGACGGCATTCTGATCTACTCGGCTACTGAGAAGAAGCATGCCTATCATTTGCAGGTAATACTGGACACGCTCCGAGAGAACCAGCTTTATGTTAAGATCATGATGTTTCAGTTCTGAATCTGATTGGTTCACTTTCTAGGACATGTCATCTCAGAGGTTGGAGTTGTAGTGGATCCAGTGAAGATTGAGGCGGTACTTTCTTTGGAGCCACCCAGGAGTGTGACAGAGGTACATAGTTTCCATGGTTTGGGTGGATACTAGTGGAGATTTGTGATTTATTTCTCCGGAGTTTCATCACCTTTATCAGCGTTGAAGAAGAAGGGACGACCCTTTGTGTGGTATAAGAGATGCCATCGAAGATTTCAGAAGCTAAGACAGAGTCTGACTAGTTCACCCATCTTGAGTCTACTAGAGGAGGGAGTAGGATACGTAGTATACTGCAACACATCAGGGATTGGGCTTGTATGTGTCCTGATGCAGGAGTTAGCAGTGATCACATATGCTTCTTGACTGCTAAGAAAACATGAGCATAACTACACTACCCTTGACCAAGAGTTATCAGAAGTGGTCTTCCCCTTGAAGATGTGGCAACATTACATGATGGGAAAACATTTTACAGTCTACTCTGATCACAAGAGTCTTAGGAATATCTTCTCTCTGAAGGACCAAAATCCGAGACATTGTCATTGGCCTGAGTTCCTCAAGGACTATGACTTCAATATATTCTATAATCTTGAGAAGGGGAATATTGCAGTAGAATCACTCAGTAGGAGATCCGGTATACAGCTGCTAGGTGAGGCGACGGAGCAGCTGGTCTCTTTTCAGATATCCTTTTTGGATCAATATGGAGAACCTTTTCTTCCGTTTTTTGTATTTACATCCACACTTTTTCAGCGAGTCAGGGAGGTGCAGCACAGGGATGCTGACTTCAAGGCTTGACATGCTCAGATATCCATAAGACATGAACATGATGGATTTTCTGAAGGTGGTGAGCACGTCATCCTCTTCAGAGGAGGTACCATGGTACCAGTTTCACTTCAAGAAAAAGTGTTGAGGGAGTTCCACACATCCCCTTTAGCGGAACATACAGAAGTGATGAAAATGTTACAGGATCTCTAATGATAGCACTCGTTGCTGGGAATGAAGAAAGCAGTAGCAGAGTTTGACTCTCGGTGCCTCACTTGTCAGCAAGTGAAGGTGGTGCATCAAGAACTAGCAGGCTTAGTTCAGCCTTTAGAGGTACCATAGTGGAAGTGAGATGGTATATCTATATAATTCATGATAGGACTTCCATGTACATCCATAGGTCATGATTCTATCTGGGTGATCATCGACCAACTCACCAAGTCGGACCACTTCCTACCGATCAGAGAGCAGTGTTCAGAAGAGATCTTGGGATGCCTCTATTTGCAAGAGATTGTGTGGATACATGGAGTACCCTCAATGATTGTCTCTGATCGTGATTCACATTTTACTTCCTAGCTATGGAAGGGTTTGCAGGAGGCTTTCGGGATGCAGCTTCCTTTGAGTACTTCCTTCCATCCTCAGATGGATGGACAGACTGAGCGGACCTTTCAGACCCTCGATGACATATTATGTGCTTGTGTCCTCAACTTCGGTCATATCTGGGAGAATAAATTTCTTCTGGTGAATTTTTCATACAAAAAAACTATCACTGTGACATTAGGATGGAACATTTTGAGGTGTTGTATATCCGACCTTGCAGATGGCCATTGGGTTGGACTGACCCAAGGGAGTCAGCACTCATGTGACTAGAGATGGTACGGGCTACCACGGAGAAGGTGAAAATCATCCAGGAGTTGACCAAGACTGTACAGAGTAGGCATAAGCCTTATGTACATAATAGATAGAGACCTCTGGATTTCGATGATGGTGACCACATCTTCATACGGGTCTCATCCCGACGAGGTTTATGGATATTTGGACAGGGTTACAAGTTATCTATGAGGTTCATTGGACCCTTCCACGTCCTCAAAAGAGTTGGTGAGGTGGCTTACCACTTAGCACTTCCCCCTCAGTTGCACTGGGTGCATGACTTCTTTCACGTATCCCAGCTGAGGAGGTACATGCATGACCCATCACAATTCATGGACCATAGTGAGCTGGAAATCAATGATGGGGCGATGTTTACAGAGGTTCCAGTAGATATTGAGGATTGACAAGAGTGGGTCCTTCGTGGGCTGTCGATACCTCTAGTGCACATACACTGGAAGCACATGAACCTCAAGGAGAGCACATTGGAGCTGGAGGCTCATATACGTCCTCAGTACCCCCTCTTGTTTCCTTAGAATTTGTGATGTGTCTTTCGGGGATGCAAAGTCCTGAGGTGGGGATAATGTGAAGACCTGGAAATTCCATGTAATTTTTTTAATTATATGGGAATTTTACAGGTCTGTGAAAATTGACGGCACATGATTCGTTGCCCTGGTGTGCCAGGAATGATTTTCTAAACTTTTTTGGGTACTTTCAGTAAATGTACAAATATGTTTTTGTAACATTTGAACCAATTCTCGGAATTGAAATCCAAGGGCACTATTGAACTCACAGAGCCGGTATTTGCTTAAGGAGACCTTCACATTGACAGCAATAGGTAGAGGGTAGAAGTTAGTTTTTCACCTTTTCGTGGAGGAATATAAAAATAAAAATATTTAACTTTTTATTTTTCTTGTAACCGTCTTTTGGGTTATGGAGGTGGGGACCACCCAAACTAAAACCCCCAATTTGAATTCAAAGGTGGGGACCACTTGACTCTTGTAATCCCTCATAAATGAGAGAGGTGACATTTGGTATCCTCTAAATTAATTATGCCAACACCATCATTTTTACTGGAGAACTCTATTTTAAATTAATGAAACATAATTTAATATGTTGGCTATTCATTTTTGGTGGAATTGGGGAAAGTGTTGGAAATGGGAAATTGGGAGAGAACTTTGGATGAATTCTACTTCTCCAACGAAGAATGATTATCCAATGAAGAACACAGATGTTATCCAAGAACTTCGGCTCCTTCCTCACGACATCCTCCAACGTGGGACACCTTCAGCAACGACAACCTATCTTTTGTCCTTCCCTCCTCACAATATCAACAAACATTCAAGGTATGGTTTGATGTTTTATATTTTCCCCTTTAACTACTCTTGAAAATTCTTCGTGATTCAATAAATAATTTATTCTCTTGCTACTGCTCTAACATAGAGCGTTCAATCCAAATGAACATGGCCCGACCACTCCGAAAATTATTGTGTAATATTTTTTGTGTTTTTAGTGATGGTGGAGGACGACGACCGGTGCTGGAAATTGGCACCGGTGGAACTCGAGACCGGCGGCCGGTACCACGGCCGACTACGAAGAAGGCAGCGGCGCGATCGCACCACCGGAGAAGGGTCTAATCCCATTGGTCATGATGGGGATAAGGTGGTGGCCAATGATGGTGGGTCATGTGAAGGGGCGGTAGCGTGAGTCCATGCCACCAAGCAGAGAAGGGCTGCGGCCTTGTGCCGTGATGGTGAAGGGAGAGTGGTCGGCGTTCCGCAATTCGTGGAGTGGCGGTGCATGATGCGCTGTTCGGAGGAGAAGAGGCCAGTCATTCCAGCAGGCCGATATGGACAGAGTAGGACTCGTAGTGGGTACTGCGAGCTGCTGGTGACCGAAGGCTTTGGTCGTTCGGTGTGTGAAAGCGGAGGGCGTGTGAATCCCCCCCCCCTCCCCGCCCCACATGCATCCAGGCCTCCCATCACGGGTCAGGCTGCCTAGCGTGGGTCGGGCCAGACCCAATGGGCCAGGTAGACACAAAGCGGGTCTGGTTGGCCCAGTCGAGGTTGTGCTAGGTCGGACTAGACCTGGACCAACTTTGACCCATTTCTGCTCCTTTGGCCATAACTTTGGCACTGAGTGTCCGTTTTAAGAACCGTCTGTGGCGCCAGAAACCTTGGAGTGATACGGTACATTTGGTATACACAACATGATATTTTCATAATGCTAGGGTACAGTAGGTTTGGATCAATCATGAATCCAACCGAGCCCTCAGGACTAAAAGGCTAATAACATACAGACCGGGAGTCTTATTGATGCACCGTCTTTTGCATTGATACCCTTATTACATGGAGGTCCTTTGGGATACTTCTACATGGGAATTCATGGAAGTTGGAGTATTGACCATTATCTTGAGTAGAAAACCCTCTCGGAGACAAGAAAGCATAGTACAGGAACCATGTAGCTGGCTGTAACATGAGAAAGGGTTCCTTCATGGGTCTTTATTTGAGGATACCACATGGATCCGCTCTAGGAATCCTTGTGGGACTACTCTAGGATCCTGTGTGGGTCTGATGATATACTCAGATCCTGTTTGGGTCTGATGATGTACTCTGACCCAGTGTGGGTCTGATTATGTACTATTATCCTATGTGGGTCTGATGATATAGTAGGATTCTGTGTGGGTATTATGATGTACTGGGATCATGTGTTGGTCTGATGCCATACTAAGATCTTGTGTGGGTCTGATGATGAACAACGATCCTATGTGGGGCTGATGATGATTTATGACCCTACGTGGGTCTGCATCTTAACAGAGTAATCTAATTCAGTAGTTATATCTAATCATCTTTACTACCATACCTAAGTTATACCTGGTGTGATATGAGTCCCTACCTTTGTGGTATTCTTCTGTATGGCATACCTATGTGGTATTTACCTTTGTGGTGTTACCTTTATTTTATTTTTCTGTGTACCATACTTTTGTATTACTTACCTTCATGGAAATATTTCCTTCGCGGAACAGTTTTAATTCAGCTAAGGAGTTGGGATTTATGTTTCCTGATGAAGGAGATGGGTATTATTTGATAACATAGGTATATTTATGGACATATACCTTTGTAGGGTTTTCATTGGTTTATATGCTTGTGTTTTACCATTTGTGGATTTTGTGAGACCTTGATGGTCTCGGGGTCCCTAATGATTATCATTATACTCACCCCTTCATGGTCTTCGCCTGCAACTTGTTGTGTTTGTTGCAGATGACAGATAGTGATGATCGAGGCTGAGGGTACCCGGACTAGACGGTGCCCTGAGGTGGACCATATGGCATGTCAGTTCACAGAGGATACGGGCGGACGTGGATTGCTGAGGAGGCGATTTGTACCTACCCATCAGGTAGGAACCTCGGAGGACGACCCAGTAGTTGTCTTTCTATTTCTTCAGTTGTATTGTATTTTCAGATGTACTTGTATCTTTACAGGTGGTCTTGTATTCCAGCCCCTCTTATATACAAACCTCTTTTTTCTATATAGTTTTCTTGTGTTCATATCATGTTGTGTTCTTGGTTGCGTGTGTTCAAAGGTTATAAAGGCAATGTCTTCCTAGTATTAGGGAATATTCCTTTCGGTGCTAGTTGCTAGCCCCTGGCCTATGGAAGGCAGACATGGGTAGTCACGGCCCGGGCCTTGGGGGATAGGTCGTGACATTAAAAAAAAATTATCTTAAGATCCATAATGGGATGATAAGTCATTCTTCCTATATCTAATTATCATAAAAAATGGTTAACAAATATTATCTAATACACATAAATATTCATGTTTTTATGTGTTAAATTAATCTCTATAACCTTGTTCAAATTTTAATGTAAAGAATTTCAAAATTGGTTACGCTTATTAACCTTTCCAATAAAATTAAAATAACAATCTTTTGAAAGAATGTCACTAAATTTTCAAAATCAACTTATCATTAATCCCACAAAGAAAATGATGTAGATTTAATTATCACACACAAAGAATGTGATAAATTTATCATTTATTATCCTTAAAAATGGTAATAACCTGAATTATCATTAAAACTTAGTGAAAAATTGTATTTTTTTTAGAAATTTTCACTTTCTCCATTCCATAAATCCAAAAATTAAACAAACTCAATCATTAAACCACCTTCTCATCATATTACTAATCATTTTGGGGGTAATCAGTATTATCCCATTTATTTTTTAGTATAAAAAATATAATTATTTCATTATTATCCCATAATCATATACATGTTAATTTTTATATTTCCCTTCATCACATGTTATCAAAAAATATCATCTTACCACCTCGATCAAATTTAATGGTTACCAAAACCATCAAGCATATACATACAAATAAATAGGAAAAAACTAGTGGAAGAACCTTTACATTATTAATTCTTCTATAATAACATAAAATTATTTACACAACATTATTCTTGAATTCGAATACATAATAAATCAATCATTGCACTTCCTTACTAAACCATTAACACGAATTTTTTATTTTATTCCTTAACACTTATTTCATCTCATAAGTCTTTTTTAGTCTCTTCATCATCATGAACATAATAATTACTCATAAAATATATTGTATTTTCTTTAAAATATTTCCTTCTAGGTAATCTATTTTCATAATTCCCATACATTCCACATTTAAAAAAAAATTATTGTCGATGATTCTTTTCGAATTAGATTATTCTCATATAATATATTAACTGAACCTTTCACTTTTCCTTTATAATTAAAATATTTATGAACTTGTTTTCCACACCCAAATAATATTTGTGTTACTTTGAAAAACTCTCCTTGATGCATCCTCCAACATGCTTTACATGAGGATAATTGATCTTTATTCCCTCTTTGGTCACCATGAAACTCCCTATTTATCATATTATATTGGCCATGAAACTAAAAAAAGTTGAGATTATTTGTAATATTATGATATTTTTTATTATAAATAAAAATATGGTTTTAGATTAATATTCCCATTTCATTTTTTTCTCAAGAGGAAGATCATTTCATTGTCTACTACATTCACCATTAACAAGATTCCTCCTGGTTCCATGAATTTTTTTAAACTGAAAAAAACATTGTGTGAGAAATAATAATCATAGTTAAAAAACCACATAATAATGGAAAATTAAAAATATAAATTCAATCTATGACACATTTTATTTAATCAGATGTTATTATTGATTGTTACCAAATTTATAGTATTATAAACTATACATAGAATTATCCTTATGGATATTAATTATGTTTTTATCAACCTAGCTTCCATAGGTTAACTAAACCTTTTTATGATATAAACCATAATGAACTATATGTTTCATACATAGATATTTAATATAAATAGATACATATTCATTATATATCTTAAAAACCATTCCATACCTATATGGTTTTAGTTTCCTTGGAAACTTGAAAACATAAAAAACTAGTTCTTAAAATATATACATTGTCTTCTACTTAATATTTCATAACTATAACCCTTTTTACAGAACATAGTTAATACCTTTATTCAAATTCTTGGAAAATAAATATATGAAAGGGTGTGCTCATATGCTTAGTAAGGATAAACAGTTGTAATATCAATCATAACATGAGCATCAAGCCACGAGAACATGAAAATAAAATTTTAAAATTACACCTCGCATATCAAAGATCTTAATCTTGAGTCTTGGAATAAATCATAGAAGTTCGTAATATATGAATCAAAATATAATTTGAGACATTATAGAATAATGTTGTTATAAAACAAGGAATGTGGCGTACACAACCATATAAAATCATCCCCTTATTAGTCAAGGATACTTTACAAGACTATCGTAGTGGAATGATATAACTCCAAAAACAATCATAGTATCCATGGTTCACTCCCAAAACATCTCTAGCACAATAATTCCTTTACTAATCCTGTTTTACTTCATGTTTTAATCCTATCTATCACATGATATATAATTCAATACCTAATTCATTGAACGGAGATATATGTCCCAATTTTCTTTTCTTATAACATAACAACCTTAATTTCATTTAATTTTACCATCATCATATAATGAAAACCATATATATTTGTAAAACAATATCATAATTCATTAGTCATATCAGAACCCATATAAATAAATAGAGTTTTATAAACATTTCATCATTACATAACTCAGGGAAAAGTAACAAGTTTCACAACATTGAGACATAATAAACATTAATAAAAAATAAAATGAATAAGGATAGTATCCTTGAATAATATCCCTATTAAATAATATGTAATATTAAATATTGTTATTTTATATTGAAAATAAATTTTAATGAACAATTTAATTAATTCTTCAAAAACAACATTTCCATTTTCAAAAAATTTATTTTTAAATAAAAGAAAATTTGTAAGAGAAACCAATTTATTTAAAAATAATCATTTAATATTTTAAAGTAAACATCAAATAATATTGGCTTTCAGAAGATATGAAAATAATGTCATGTCATTTATGTTTAGAAAACATTCCCTCAGTATTTATTTTGTAAAAGTCACAAAGAACTTCATTTTGAAACTGAAAAAAAAATCCTTTAAAACTATTTTTTGAAAGTAAAATAAGACATTAAATTGATTTAAAAATTATTATATAATAGTAAAAAAATTGAAAAACTATTATATAAAACATATTCTTGAAAAAAAGAGGGTTTATGGGAATCCTAAAAATGATTAGTTTTTTAATTAAAGACCCCTATAAATATCTTATCATTTATGTGAAAATAAATAAAATGAATATATTATTTGAAATATTTATAAATCCACTTTAAAATTTTTAAAAACATCATATTATAATCAATGTAATTTCCATGCAAAATATTAGACTAAAATATTAAAGAAACTATATGTTTTACCCAATGAGTGGAAATTAGGTTAAGAAATATCTTCCACTTTTTGATTAGTCTAATTGAAGGCCCTAAAAAATAATGATTATAAAATTAATCATTAAATAAAATTAATACAATTATATTCATTATATGATATATAAAATTTTAGTATATATAATACACACAATGTATGTGGTGAACAAGACGTGTATCTCACTAAAGTAAAAGTGAGATGAGAAACCATTACCCCATGGTTTTGTTATGTTATTGTTATATTAAACTCTTTTATAATGGTTTAAATAATATTATTATTTCATTAAATAAAAATATACATGTTTATAATACCATTTATGACACTTTTATAATATAGTACAACACATTATATAATAATATTTTATTATTTATTTTAATATGTCCATTTGTTTTATGGTTTCGTGGTTGGTTCATTTGTGTATAACTATGGATTTTCCAATGAAATAGAAATAAAACTCCATAAGTTGAATAAAATGTTATAAATTCACATAAATAATTTTAAATTTTCATATATATCATTTTTTCTAACATGAGGATTATTCATTTGATAAAATGTTAATGATAATTCGTTGTTTTATTTTTTGTGGTTTTTCTAACTATCACAAACAACATTCATTTTATTTAATATTATGTATATATATATCAGTTCCCAAACATGAAATGGTTTATAGTATACATTTTTAAAAACTGAATTAACCATAATATTACTTATTTGACCATACAGGAAGGTGTTTATGGATAATGAAAAAAAAATTATTATTCCTTGATACGGTTAACCGCTATAATTTTCATAATGGTTTAATTTCATAAAATAAAATGAGGTAATAAAAGGGTTGGATATAAGATATATCATCAGTAATATAAAATTACAGTGTATACATAGTAATGGAGTTATTATTAAATTATGAATGAGGATGTTGAGGAGAAGGTAGAAAAAGGAATGAAATTAAGAGAGGTGGTTTGTTAAGGCCACCACTTGAATATAACCTCCTGGAATGGCCCCTTAAGAAACATGGAATTAGTAATTGGTTTAGAAATCTTGGAATTTGAAATTTTAATAGTTGGTAGGAGATGATTTGGATGATATTTTATGAGATTTGATCCAGGTGAAGATTAATTGGGTGGTTAGGAGTGGGGTTTAAACTTAAGGAGGGGTGTTATAAAGTGATTAAATAATTATTATTTTATATTTAAGCCATCCATATTTGGGTGGAATTACTTCCAAATAATTTGGATTTTAATAAATGTGTTAATGTTTGGATATTCTCTATGAATGAATCAAACACCATTTTAATGTAGTATGTTTCAAGAATTCTTTGTTTTTACATTTTAACTTTAACCTGCTACCTTATTTCACATGTACTATGGTAAATATTTTTTTACAATGGTAGCATTTTTATGCCTAAAATAAAGATCCTCTTATAAAAAATTACCACATGATTAAAAATATATAACCCATTTTTAATAATTTTTAACTCTTATGTTTTAGAATTACATTTAAAATTTAATTAATAAAACTCAATGAAATAAAAAAAAATTGAAACTTTTTAATCCCATAAATGTTTTTATACCAAAATAATACAAAATTTTTGTTTAAATTTAATTAGTTAGTGTATACAAAACTAAAAATTACATTAATTACATTGATGTTAATTTATATTCCTAATATAAATTTTATATGTAAAGAAAGTGTGTTTTTTTAAAACAAGTATTTTTTACTATTCACTAAAAAATTGTACTTTTTAAAAAATTCTCAAACATTCAATCTAATATAATTTTCACATGATGAATAAAAAATTAATTATTTTTTCAAATAAAATTATTTTATTAAATGTTCCAAAATAAATTATATTTATTTTTTCATAGAAAACTATAAAAATATTTTTTAGCAGAAAATATATATTTCAAAAATAATAAGACTTTAGTAAAAAAATTGTTTATATGATAATAATAAATTAAAAAATTATAAATTGTTTATATAATTTTACATTTCGTAATGAATTTGTTACTATTTACTCCCAACTATTTTATGGCTAGGTTATAATAGTCATGTTAAAATAACAATATTTTGGAGATCATTTAATCTAGGGGTTATCTTCAATAAAACTTATCAAAGAGAATAATTTTTTCCAAAAATAGTCATAATCTAAAATCTTGGGGTGTTGGAATTTTTTTTAACAATAATAAATAAATAAATAAATGTATGAAAATAGTATGAAGTGATTAATATTACTTATAGTTGAGAGTAAAAATATGTAATAACAGACTAGAATTAATAAAGAGAATAATTTGAAATAAAGGGTATAAATGGTATAGTCATGTGTGAGTTTTAAAAATAAGATATTAATATAGTTATGTTTTTTATACAAGTTGTTAGAGTGTGTTCATATAAGCGAGGATAAAATTTATGGATTTGGTTTATTTCAATTCTAATTCTTTGAGATATAATACATTTTCTACAACATGTTTTCCTCGTAGAGTGTATTTAATAACATGTGTGTGTATTTTCAAAATATTATTTATTTAAGGGGATATAATATGAAAAATCATAATTACTTGTAAATATGGATTTTTATTCAATTGTTACACTATAAGTAATGGTTTTTTTTTGGAAAATCAACTTTTGGTAACTATGTTACAATTGTCCTCTTGATCTTATTTCATATAAGTTGGGTTCTAAAATATCCCAAGATAAAAATATTCATTTATTTATTTATTTTAAATGAATATATATCCCATCTCATGAATAGTTTCACAAACTAGGGAACAAACTTTTTAGTGTCTTTGAGATCTTGTTATATTAATAACACACATCATCTTTTCTACATAATCGAACAACACTAGACACTCTTATAGAGTTATTATAAGTTATACAATTCATCATCAACATTATAAGGGAAAAATGTGAAAGGGGTGAGTTCTAAAGTTCAATGAGGTAAAACTTTTCAACTTGTCAACAATGTTTATATCATATGAATATGAGGAAACATGAGCATGGGAGAAATATCTTTTTTAAATTGTATTAAACTATAACAGTTTACTAAAATCCCTGATAGAAGGACTTGAAATCTCGTAAGAAAATACATGTATCTTGGAAATATTTCGGTGGGATAATAAGACACTACACATGATTCTAGGAGAATAATAAAAGGTGTAGTACTATGATATTAGATTCTGTCATAAATGTAAGCATATAAATCCCATGTTAAGGTTGGCCACAAAGACATTAATAGCTTTGTAGGCTTGGGTCAATTAGTGATGTAACTTCATGGGATTGTGATAATCCTCCCATATATCCATGGTATTGGTTTAGGACCTCCCATATACCACATTATCTTCGGATAAATCCTCCCATGCACCCTCTTCCTTAGGAAAAATCGTCATGTGTACCCTTTCTCTTGGGATAAATCTTCCCATATACCCTTTGGATTCGGATAAATCCTCATATGCCCCTTTTAGAATGTAATAAATACTATTATGTACCCCTTTTTCTTGGAATAATCCTCTAATACACCCTTTATATCTAGATTAATCCTCTCATGTACCCTTTTTGACCTCATGAGATATAAACATTTCTAATGCATCAGCAAAAATTATAGTACCTCACCTATAGTGACCTAAGTTCTCAGATTCTATAAAATAAATATAATGTTATTTAAAATGGGTGACAATCTACACCCAAAGTAAAAAAATATAAATATATTAATAATACTTTATTGATAAAGCTATAATAGACTCTAATAATGTAAAACATCAATATTTATTACCTTTAGAAGGTAAATAAATAACATGAGTTAATATTTAAAATTATATTTTTAATAAAAAGATTTTGATTTTGATTTTAAATTTTATTTTGAAGGAGATAAATTTTTAAATTACATAATTTAAATTTGATATAGTAGAATTAATATTTGAAATCCTCACAATAATATTACCTTATGTTGTATTGTTGATATTTTCCTAAAATAAATGAGTGTTATGTTAATAGTAAAAAAATAGATTTTTCTAATGCTCTCAATTTTATATTAATAAGATTTTTTTAAAAAAATTCCGTAAAAAATATAAATATTTTAATAAGGCATTAAAATGTGCTATTTTTTAATTTATAAATCCCATGAAAATCATTTTATAATATCATTTAATATTTTATGATAATAATTTTTCATTTTTCATTCAAGTCATATGCATGCTAGGGGAAGTTAGGTTTTATATATATTACAATGTCAAATTACTATTATTTGAAAAATTAGACTCTTCTTAGCATCATTATAATGAATAAAATTTATAATTTTGTAGTATACATAATATTTATTGTAACACCCCAAGCTTCTACGGTATGCTTCTCTTTGAATAATGTGATAGCGTGTGTTGTACGCAACACCGAGTTCTAACACACCATAACCAATCAAACTAGCAGTTATGAATAGTAATATCTACTTTTTAAAATGATATATATTTTCTATTTCAAAATGTACTTCATTTTTGGATTCGGAAGATTGAAATTATCGAAAGATAAATTTTTGGTATTTTTCTGAGAACGTCCAATTTTTATGAATAGTGAAAAATTCTTAAAAAAAACTTTTTTAATCAAAATAATTTATAGTGATAAATTATATTATTTAGTGGTTTTAAATTATAATTAGAATATATTTTTACCATTTTATCCAATGGTGTTCATTAAAATTAATTTGACTTTGAAATCGAACCTAAACAATTGTCAATCTTTTGATATATATTGTTTCTTAAAAACACGCTATTTGTTGTGACAGCGGGAATTAATTATAAAATTAATTAATGAAACTTATATGTTTGTAATTTTTTAAAATAGACATCATTTTTGAATTCGGAATATCAATTATATCTTAGGGTGAAATTTTGGCATTGTTCTGAAAAACTTCAATTTTTGAAAAATAGTGAAACTACTAAGTGGTAGTAAAAAAACTGAATTTTTTTTATAAAAATTAATTTTACCACTTCTGTAAATGGAATATCAAAAATCTGAGACACACGGTTAATATCAAGAAGTAAAATGTGGTTCAATGAGTTGAAAATAATTTTTGGCGAATAGTAACTTATTACTTTTATTTACCACGGTTAAAAGTAAATAGGGTAATTAAGGGTAAAAATGATATTAATATTACCCTAACACATGTCATAATTCTATTGGACAAGTGTAGCTCGACCAAAAACAACTTTATGAATAAAATATTATCATTCAGGTCTACTTGGATTAGATTAGGACATTTATTATTATTTAATTCAAAGAAGAGTTAAAAGAGTTAAAATCAAAGTTTATTTACTAAAACATTTTTAATATAGGGTTATACATAAGATAAATTCGATTGTAAATTTTCATTATAGAGAAAAAAAGATTTCCTACATTATGATATTTTATTTGGAATTTTTAGACGTTATATAATTTAATTTATTCATGACACAATGACGATGTAGTAATTACCATAATAGAGAAAAATTAAAATAATTGATATTGTAAATACCAAAATAAAAATAATTTGAGACTTGTAATGAGTTGAACTAATTTTCAAGGATACTATGACATATTAGGATTGATTTAATTGACTTTTTTCGAACTAATCATTCTGTTGTGATTTTCACAAAAATCAATTTTCCAAATAGTGTCAAAATTGACATAAAAGAGTTTTTTAAAAGAAATATTATATTATTAGTTGATATTAAATTCTTAAAAATCTAAGGTTCTTCCAAGAGACTTATATCATGATAGGTGTATCGTTAATGGACCACTTGGGGGACTCTTGGAGGTATATAGTATGTTTATTAACAATATAATATAAAAATACAATGTGACATGGTAAGTGTCAAACTAATTAACTAAGAGTTAAAACTATAAGATAAGGTTAATATAATGACCCAAACCTGTCTAAATTATATTTTTTGAGTGGTTTTCGACCTATCCCCACCTTAAACTTTAAATAATCCACTTTGGAGCCATTAGAAACCGAATATGAATTTATTATAAAATAATATTTCTAGCTTTTCCAAAGGTGCCCCTCACCCCTCTTATAAAAGGGAACTCTCCCTTCTCATTAAATCACACCTTCAAAGCCTTTTGGTTCTGCCATCCTATGCCCAAATACTCTCCCAACATCCCTCACTACAACCTAGAGGCCTTAGTTTGATCATAAAGACAACCTAAGGATCCCTTTAGATCAAATCAAAAGGAAGAACCCGAAGAAGAGGTAATGATTTCACCACCCTTTTCCACGTTCCTTTCTTCATCCACTTCTTCTTCATTTGTTATTACCATTCTAAAATAATAAATCTACTATAATATATATACTATGATGTTATTATAATTATGGTACAACCATATTCAGTATTCTATCCATCCTTTTTATAACATGTCATATACATGTGTACGTACGACTTACCGTCTCCACGTCGTGGTGTTATTGTTATTCAATAAATTATTATTTGGATGGGTATAATAATGATGTGTAATTTATGTAAATAATAAATTTAACATGATAAAGATTCTGTATATATGATATACCATCCAATTATATATTATTTTAATATCAAAAGAATGATATTGTCGCTCGTGCGTATGTACGGACTACCGTCTCCACGAACGCGATGAGATTCATTCTCCACAGTATCCATTCAAGTATAATTCTCATTTGATGATTAATAATAGTATCTAAGAACTTGATATCATTCTGGATATGATTAATATACAACCTATCCATGACAACATGGATAACGTAACAAAAAATATAAAAGAAAATGAGTAAGTTAACACCTGAAACAATAATAATACTAAGATATTATTAACAAATCAATGTTAAAAGATCATATATGATATCATATTAATGTATATGATTATTGTATAATTTAATAACAATTATTTAACCATTATACAAGAGGTTAACCTACCCCAAGAAAGGAAAAGTACAAGGTATGTGTTATTTCAGAATCTCTTCATTATCTGAGTTTGTTTATACGAAATAATCTACTGGGATCTCTTTATCATCCACATCCATGTTTCTTAAAAATGTATTTCAAAACATTTTTACTATTTAAAAGAATATGGGTTAAAGTCATTTATACCCTTTTTTGACTTTTTATAAGACTTTTACAAAGGAAACTTTCCGTCATTTTCCAAACAAGGTGCTTTTTAACCTTTTCGACAGAATTAAGGTAAGAATGTTTTTTTAACTTATACGGCGGGTGCGGTTATTTTCCGCCGTTATAAAATCGTCGAAGCTTCCCTTACAAGCTTATAAGAATATTTTCAAAGAAAATGTTTTATTTTATAAATATATGACTCTTAAATGATTTCAAAATAGAAAGAGATAATTCTCTAAAAAGAGTTTTGATTTCATCTATGTCAACATCCTTTGATGGATTTTACGCTTATTTGAAGTTGATTTATTATGATACAAAACTTCTATATTGTATTGAAGGTTTTGACTATGGATGTGCTATTTTTATACCATTCATAGTTTATGGTGAAATTATTGACATTTCGTATTCTATTTTTAATACGAATTTTTATGTTATGTTTAAACCTTTTAATATGGGAATGCATTGGACTTAATATGTGACGGGTGGAGCCCGATATAGCTCCTAGATGCATCGGTAGGTCTCATGAGACGAACTAGTGTCTTGGCACAAGGCCTTGGAAAAATCTTTTTTTTAGTCTTGGCATGAGACCTTGGCTATGTGGTTATGATATTCTGACATTATTCATTCCATAATTATGAAAGTGATTACTGATATTGCATGTGATTATTCGATTAGTAGAATATCCATGTGAATAAGTAAATGGAATTATTTCATTTTATCTTTTCCATACTATGTTGAAGTTCAAGTTTAAAAGGCTTTTGTTTTAAGTTATACAATGCCTTAAATGTTTATTCTTATTTATGAAAGTTTCCGCTATATTGTTATCCTTACTAGGCATTTGAGCTCACCCCTTTTCTATTTTTTATTTTTCCCAGGATATGAAAAAGTAATTTATGAATGACCTGTAGGGATAGTATGTGGGGATATGAGTGTGGAATATGGAGACTATGTTGTTGTAGTAGTTTTTCACTTTATGATGTAATGTAAAACATTATGAATATATCTAGTGTTTCCAAGGCTACTAAACCAATCGGTATTTCGAGATTTGATCTTTCTTGTGATCATGCCAATGTTATGTAATAATGCACCGACTCTAGGTAACTGGGGTCAGGGCGTTACAGTTGGTATCAGAGGAAGTTTAGTAAAAACCTTAAGAGCTAGATTTAGATAAACTCTGATTAGAGAACATAGACCTAAGATGAACTTTGAGGATTAGTATAGAAGAAATTCCTAGAATTTTGGTATTGTAGAGATTTTGTGAGTTTTCTGAGCAATACATCCCTGTCTGGATACGAGCAGGTGGAGGTGGCTCTGGCACAAATGCACCTAGGGGTAAAACCTGAAAACACTGCTTTGATCTAGACTCCAACGGGAACTGGTGCACGACAACGGGCCTTGCTGCACTCTTGGTTACGACACTCCCGGGAGATATGCTTAGGATAACTCTCATTTTCTTTACAAATCATTATGAAGGGTTTATGAGTATATAATGCCTCAAAGAAAACATTTTTTATGATTATGGATTATATATATAAACAGTTCCATTTATGTTAAGTGTTTGGGATTATGTATTTTGATTCATAAATTGATCTAGTTTATGCCATTGTTTAGAAATGGCACCTAGTGGAAGAAATGGAAACTGTATCAATGCCCGCACTCCATGTAGGGATTACCCTCCTACTCAAGATAATTATAGTCGAGCTGGCGATGCAACTGGTGCCGATCAACTAATCACTATTCTGGGACAACTCACTCAGGTTATGAATAATAACCTTACCCGTATGGAGCACTATGATCCGCAGTGTGGAGGATCAATGTTAGATCGATTCATGAGGAAACAACCACCAATGTTCAATGGAAGTACAAATCCCTTAGTAGCTGATCAATGGATAAATTCCCTAGAGAAAATATTTCAGGCATTGGGTAGTAGTGAAAGGGAAAAAGTTATCATGGCAGTTTACCGCCTCACTGGAGATGCTGATCAATGGTGGTCATTGATTCAAAATACAAAGGAAGATGATGAATTATCAAATATGGAATGGAGGGAGTTCAAAGATCTGTTTTTAGAAAAATAGTTTCCTCACGACCACCGAGCAGATATGGAAAGGCAATTTCTGAGTTTGAGACAAAAGGAGGATGAGAATGTCGCAAAGTATGAGGCTAACTTTACAAGGTTAGCAAGGTATGCTGGAGATTATATAAGCAACCCAAAAAGTAAGATTGATCATTTATTTGATGGGATAAAACCATTTCTCCATCGAGCATTAGTCTCACAATCCTTCTCGTCGTACGAAGACATTGTCTCATGTGTTATCAAGATAGAAAAAGAATTCTCTAAGTCTTATGACTTTAAAGCAAAGTAAGAGAAGAAGAGATCTGCTGATCAATCTAGGAATGGAAATAAGGGGAAGAAGGGAAAGGTTTAATATCCATCCTGTGGTAAATGTGGGAAGAAACATCCCGGTACTTTCTTAAAGGGAGTGGGTGTCTGTTACAAGTGTGATGAAAAAGGCCACCAAGCTCGTGAATGCAAAGGGAAGAAGGAAGCTACCAATGTTCAATGCTACAATTGTAGGGAGATTGGACATTATGCAAATGAATTTCCTAAGATTCAGGGGAACTTACCTCAGAAAAGGCCAAGGGATCAAGGCCAAGTTTATGCTATCACTACTACTGAGGTAGAAACTCCAAAAGACGTGGTGGCGGGTAATTTAATGGTTTCCTCAAGTTTAGAAAATGCATTATTTGATTCTGGGTCGTCGCATTGTTTCATATCTTCCCAGTTTGTTATGAAAATTAGATATTTCCAATTTGATTTAACAAGGGAGTTGTCAGTTAAAACTCCTAAGGGAAGTATCATTGCAATAATGTTTTGTGAATCAGTCCCCATTAGAGCACATAAATGTTCTTTATCTGCTGATCTCATCATCATACCTATGATTGAGTTTGATATAATCCTCGGTATGGATTGGCTTTCGGACTATGATGTGATGATTTATTGTAAGAATAAGGAGGTTATGATTTTTGATGATGATGATAAGGAACACCTTATCTTTATAGCAGAATCATCACCACCTAATTCTTATCTAGATCCACCCTCAGTAGCTCAACTAAATTCAATTATTGGGGATGAAGAGAATGAAATGACTATGGTTGAGGAAAGGAATGTTCAAATAGAAGATGTACCTTTTGTGAAAGAATATGTAGATGTATTTCCAAAATACTTACCTGAACATCCTCCAGAATGAGAAGTTGAGTTTTCCATTGATTTAATTCCTGGATCAAGGCCTATATCAAAGACCCCTTATAGAATGGCCACTGTAGAATTAGTTGAACTAAAGAAACAACTTGAGGAATTGAGTAACAAGGGATTTATTCGACCTAGTGTTTCTCCATAGGGAGCCCCTGTTCTTTCTGTTAAGAAGAAACATGGATCTATGAGGTTATGTATTGACTACAGGGAGATCAATGTTATAACGATAAATAACAAGTATCCCCTACCTCACATTGATGATTTATTTGACCAACTGCATGGAGCTCAATACTTTTCAAAGATTGGCCTTCGATCTGGATACCATCAGTTGTGTGTGAATACGGAAGACATTCCGAAGACAGCATTTCGAACCAGGTACGGGAATTACGAGTTTACTGTAATGCCTTTTGGATTTACTAATGCACCTTCTGTATTCATGGATCTGATGAATAGAGTTTTCAAGGAATATCTCGATGAATTTGTGGTGTTATTTATTGATTATATCTTGGTATACTCCAAAAGCTACAATGATCATGAAAATCATTTGCGCAATATCCTAAAGACTCTGATAAGACATGAATTATATGAGAAGTTTAGGAAGTGTGAATTCGGGCTTCAGGAGAATTCTTTTCTTGGACATATTGTCTCTAAAGATGGAATCTCTGTTGATCCTTCTAAGACCAAAGCAATACAAGAATGGCCATCACCTATGAGTATAACTAAGGTACGCAGTTTTATTGGTCTAGCAGGTTATTATCGACGTTTCGTCCAAAATTTTGCCCAATTGGCTAACCCATTAACGAAGTTCACACGTAAAGGGGATAAATTTGTTTGGAAAAAAGAGTGTGAATAATTTTTTGAAGAACTGAAGAGAAGATTAGTCAATGCTCATATATTGACTCTACCATCGGGGAATGATGGGTTCGTTATTTATAGTGATGCATCAAAGAAAGGACTTGGTTGTGTCCTTATGAAGAATGATAGGGTTATTTCCTATGCATCACGACAGTTGAAAATTCATGAGAAAAACTATCGAACACATGATATCGAGTTAGAAGCTGTGATCTTTTCATTGAAGATATGGAGGCACTACCTCTATGGTGAAAAATGTGAGATTTATACAGATCACAAGAGTTTGAAGTATATTTTTTCATAAAAAGAACTCAACATGAGGCAAAGGAGATGGCTTGAATTACTCATGGATTATGATTGTATGATACAATACCACCCGGGGAAAGAAAACAAGGTTGGAGATGCTTTGAGCAGAAATGATCATGGAGTTTTGAACAATATGAAAATTGAAAGGGATCCAATTTTCATGGATCTAGTGAAGATGGACATGGGAATAACCAGGGAAGGTGAAACATCAATGCTTTTTCAAATGGTTTCCAAACCATCTATACTATAAAGGATTAAGAGTTCTAAGACCAATGATGAAGATTTTTGAAAGAAGATTAAACCTATGAATGATGGGAGATTGAGAGACTTTGTGTATGAAGATGGAATTTTTAAATTCGGGAAGAGACTTTGTGTTCCCGATATACCTGATCTAAAAAGGGAATTGCTGGATGATGCTCATATTTTCAATTTCTCTATACACTCTAGGAGCACCAAAATGTTTAGAGATTTGAAGGAACATTTTTGGTGGGAAAATATGAAGAGGGAGATAGCTGATTTTGTGTCAAGATGTATGGTTTGTCAACAAGTGAAAGCTGGAAGGCAACACCCTAGAGGAGTCATGCAACCTCTTCCCATACTGGAGTGGAAATGGGACAATATTACGATGGACTTTGTCATGGGGCTACCAAAGACTCCTAGAACGAATGATGCAATATGGGTTATTGTTGATCATCTTACCAAGTCAGCACATTTTCTTGCTATAAGAGAAGATCTACCACTGGAACGTCTAGCAAGACTATATATTAATGATGTTGTGAGACTTCATGGAGTACCCATGTCGATTGTTTTTGATCGTGATCCCCGTTTTACTTCAAGATTCTGGAAGAGTCTTCAGAAATCCCTGGATACTGAATTTCATTTGAGCACTACCTACCACCCTCAGACAGATGGACAATCAGAACGGACTATTCAATCCTTAGAAGACATGTTGAGATCCTTCTCACTTGACTTTCAGGGTATGTGGGATCAATATTTCCCTTTAGTAGAATTTTCCCATAGCAATAGCTTCCATTCGAGTATTCAGATGGCACCATATGAAGCGTTATATGGAAAGAGATGTCATACACCAACATGTTGGGATGACGTTGGTGAAAGAAAACTTGTAGGTCCAGAACTGGTGGAGGAAACGATGGAAAAGGTGAAGGTAATCCAAAATCACATCAAAACTGCTCAATGTAGGTAGAAGAGCTATGTCAATAATCGAAGGAAGGATTTGGAATTTCAAGTTGGTGATCATGTTTTCATGAAGGTATCTCCATGGAAGGGAGTCATACGTTTTGGTAAGAAAGGTAAATTGACTCCCAGGTACATCGGACTTTTCGAAATTCTAGAACGAATTGGGGCTGTAGCTTACCGATTGGCAATGTCGTCAAGTCTCTCCAATGTTCACTATGTGTTCCACGTATCTCTATTGAGGAAATACATGCCTGACCCAACACATGTACTCACCTATGAGGAATTGGAACTGGAACCCAATCTATCTTATTGTGAAGAACCCTTCAATATTATTGATATGAGAGAACATGTACTGAGAAACCGGACGACGCGTCTAGTAAAAGTCTTGTGGAGAAACCATAAGATGGAAGAGGCAACGTGGGAACCCGAGGATATTATGATGAAGAAACACCTGAATCTTTTCATGCGATAATATTCTATAAATTTCTAGGATGAAATTATTTGAAAGAGGGGAGAATGTAACACCCCAACCTTCTACGGTATGCTTGACTTTGAATAATGTGATAGCATGTCTTGTACGCAACACTGAGTTCTAAAACACCATGAGCAATCAAACTAGTCGTTATGAATAGTAATACCTTCTTTTTGAAATTATATATATTTTATATTTTAAAATGGACTTCATTTTTGGATTCGTAATATAGAAATTATCCTAAGATGAATTTTTGGTATTTTCTGAGAACTTCCAATTTTTTTGAATAGTGAAAAATACTTAAAAACAAATTTTTTAATCAAAATAATTTATAGTGATAAACTATATTATTGAGTGGTTTTAAATTATAATTAGAATATATTTTTACCATTTTATCCAATGGTGTTCATTAGAATTAATTTCACTTTGAAATTGGACCTAAACAATTGTCAATCTTTTGATATATATTGTTTCTTAAAAACAAGCTATTTGTTGTGATAGTGGGAATTAATTATAAAATTAATTAATGAAACTTATATGTTTGGAATTTTTTAAAATAGACATCATTTTTGAATTCGGAATATCAATTATAGCTTAGGTTGAAATTTTGGCATTGTTCTGAAAAACTTCAATTTTTGATGAATAGTGAAACAACTAAGTGGTACTTAAAAACTGAATTTTTTTTTATAAAACATAATTTTACCGCTTCTGTGAATGGAATTTTGAAAATCCGAGAGACACGGTAAATATAAATAAGTAAAATATGGTTCAACGAGATGAAAATAATTTTTGGTGAATAGTAACTTTTTACTTTTATTTACCACGGTTAAAAGTAAATAGGGTAATTAAGGGTAAAAATGATATTAATATTACCCTAACACGTGTCCTAATTCTATTGTAAAAGTGTATCTCGACCAAAACCTACCTTAGGAATAAAACATTATCATTTAGGTCCACTTGGATTACATTAGGACATTTATTTTTAATTAATTCAAAGAAGAGTTAAAAGAGTTAAATTAAAATTTTATTTACTAAAACATTTTTAATATAGGTTAATACATAAGATAAATTCGATTTTAAATATTCATTAGAAAGCTAATACTATTTCCTACATAATGATATTTTATTTGGAATTTTTAGACACTAAATAATTTAATTTATTTATGACACAATGATGATGCAGTAATTACCATAATAGTGAAAAATTAAATTAATTGATATTGTAAATACCCAAATAAATATAATTTGAGACTTTTAATGAATTAAACTAATTTTATAGGATAATATGACATATTAGTATTGATTTAATTGAATTTTTTCTAACTAATCATTCTATTATGATTTTCACAAAAATCAATTTTCCAAATACTGTCAAAATTGACATAAAAGAGTTTTTTAAAATAAATATTATATTATTAATTGATATTAAATTCCCAAAAATTTAAGGATCGTCCAAGAGACTTATATCATGATATGTGTATCATTAATGGACCACTTGGGGGTCTCTTTGGGTTATATATTAAGTTTATTAACTATATAGTATAAAAATACAAAGTGACATGGTAAGTGTCAAACTAATTAACTAAGAGTAAAAACGAAAATATAATGTTAATATAATGACCCAAACCTATCTAAATTCTATTGTTTGAGTGGTTTTTCTATCTATCCCCACCTTAAACTTTAAATAATGCACTTTTGAGCCATTAGAAACCAAATATCAATTTATTATGAAATAATATTTCTAGCTTTTCCAAAGGTGCCCCTCACCCCTCTTATAAAAGGGAACTCTCCCTTCTCATTAACTCGCACCTTCAAAGCCTTTTGGTTCAGCCAACCTCTTCCCAAATACTCTCCCAACATCACTCACTACAACCTATAGGCCTTAGTTTGATATGAAATCCAACCTAAGGAGCCCTTTTGATCAAATCAAAAGGAAGAACCCGAAGAAGAGGTAATGATTTCACCACCCTTTTCCAAGTTCCTTTCTTCTTCCACTTCTTCTTCCTTTGTTATTACCATTCTAAAATAATAACTCCAGTATCATATATATACTGTGATGTTATTATAAATATTGTACAACCATATTCATTATTCTATCCATCCTTTGAATAACATGACACCATATGTGCGTACGTACGGCTTACCGTCTCCACATTGTGGTGTAATTGTTATTCAATAAATTATTATTTGGATGGGTATAATAATGATGTGTAATTCATGCAAATAATAAATTTAACATGATAATGATTCTGTATATATGAAATAACATCCAATTATATATTATTTTAATATCAAAAGAATGGTATTGTCGCTCGTGCGTACGTACGGACTACCGTCCCACGAACGTGATGAGATTCATTCTCCATCGTATCCATTCAAGTATAATTCTCATTTGATGATTAATAATAGTATCTAAGGACTTGATATCATTCTGGATATGATTAAGATACAACCTATCCATGAAAAACATGACTTATATAACAAAACATATAAAATAAAATGAGTAAGTTAACACCCGAAACAATAATAATACTAAGATATTATTAACAAATCAATGTTAAAAGATCATATATGATATCATATTAATATATATGATTATTATATAATTTAATAACAATTATTTCACCATTATACAGGAGGTTAACCTACCCCAACCAAGGAAAATTACAAGGTAAGGGTTATTTCAAAATCTCTTCATTATCCGAGGTTGTTTATAGGAAATAATCTACTGGGATCTCATTATCATCCACATCCATGTTTCTTAAAAATGTATTTCAACACATTTTTACTATTTAAAAGAATATGGGTTAAAGTCATTTATACCCTTGTTTGACTTTTTATAAGAGTTTTATAAAGGAATATTCTCGTCGTTTTCCAAACAAGGTTCTTTTTAACCTTTTCGACAGAATTAAGGTAAGAATGTTTTTTTACTTATACGGCGGGTGCGGTTATTTCCCACCGTTATAAAATTGTCGAAGATTACCTTACAGGCTTATAAGAATATTTTCAAAGAAAATGTTTTATTTTATAAATATATGACTCTTAAATGATTTTATTATAGAAAGATATATTTCTCTAAAAAGAGTTTTTATTTCATCTATGTCAACATCCTTTAATGGATTTTACGCTTATTTGAAGTTGATTTATTATGATACAAAACTTCTATATTGTATTGAAGGTTTTGACTGTGGATGTGCTATTTTTATACCATTCATAGTTTAGAGTGAAAGTATTGAAATTTCGTATGCTAGTTTTAATACGAATGTTTATGTTATGTTTAAACCTTTTCATATGGGAATTCATTGGACTTAATATGTGATGGGTGGAGCCCGCTATAGCTCCTCGATGCATCGGTAGGTCTCATGAGACAAACTAGTGTCTTGGCACAAGGCCTTGGAAAAATCTTATTTTTAGTCTTGGTACAAGGCCTTGGCTATGTGGTTATGATAGTCTGGCATTATGCATTCCATCATTATGAAAGTTGTTATTCATATTGCATGTGATTATTCGATTAGTAGAATATCCATGTGAATAACTAAATGGAATTATTTCATTTTATCTTTTCCATAATATGTTGAAGTTCAAGTTTAAAAGGATTTTGTTTTAAGTTATACATTGCCTTAAATGTTTGTTCTTATTTATGAATGTTTCTGCTATATTGTTATCCTTACTGGGCATTTGAGCTCACCCCTTTTCTATGTTTTATTTTTCCCAGGATGTGAAGAAATAATTTATGAATGACCTGTAGGGATTGTATGTGGGGATATGAGTGTGGAATATAGAGACTATGTTGTTGTAGTTTTTTTTCACTTTATGATGTAATGTAAAACTTTATGAATATATCTTGTGTTTCCAAGGATACTAAACCAATCGGTCTTTTGAGATTTGATCTTTCTTGTGATCATTCCAATGTTATGTAATAACCCACCGACTCTAGGTAACTGGGGTAAGGGCGTTACATTTATTTTTAAAAATACATGTTCCTTGAAAAAGGGTTTTTACATGTTACATGTCCTAATGTTGAGAATAATTACAAAAAAACATAGAATGTAAATTTTAGTAAATTATTATTATATTTGAGATAAAAATTTTCATATAAAATAATATAGACAATTTAATTTTTCAGTATAAAATTTAAATTGCTGGGATTAATGTTAATTGCCACGATATTTTTTAAACAATTATTTTATGATTATTTTCAATTTATGTCAATGAATTTATGTGGAATAAGTTAAATTTAAATATTTCTAAAATGTGTCTAATATGATATAAAAACACAAAAATAAACATATTGAAACTCATTTTATTTTTAATCAATACTAAATAAGATTAAGAATCCATAATGATAAAAAATCATATTTTCTACAAAAACAATTTTTCTACATAACATATATTTGGATTTAATAACTATTATATAGAATTTTGAAATCCAATTGTATTAAGTATTGGAAAAATTTACTTCCCTAACACCAAAAATTCGTTATATGGTTTTTGTTAAATTTTTAATAAAAAAACATTCACTTAGTTAAAAAAAGGTTTCCATTTTTCAACATAAATGGGAAAATGTAAAAAATTATTCTTAATAATCCTATAAAAGATTAAGAACATGTTTAAAAACACATTTATGTGCCTACAATGATAAAAAAATATTCCTTACACCAATATTTACCATTTTTAGGATAATTTGGCATTGTTGAAAAATTATTTCTATTCCCAAATGTGCCCATTTTTTCATCATATAAAATAGTTTCAGATCCAAACTTCATGGAAAGAGATTATCATATAATTACTCTTTTATCCTCTTAAATTTTAAACTCACTAGATCCAAATATCATGAAAATAATCCAATGTTTAATCATTGTTATCCTAATCCACTGAATTTCAATGGAACTTCCATAGAAATATCAAGCCACCAACGTAAGTATTATCTCCTTCTAATGTTTTCCTTCTTAATATTACTCTTATATAAATCTTATTTCCAAATTAACTATATTGATTTATTTTCATTAGAATACTAATATGATTTTATAATAATTTGATAGTCTTTATTTATTTGTATAACCCTGAATAATATTTTTAATTTTCTTCTAAATTTTTATATTTTATCGAAAAATATTCAAATATGGTTAAAAAAATAAAAAAAAATATCATTATTCCTTTGTAAAAATATAATTATTTCAAAATAAACACAACCAAAACCAAACTCAGTAATCATGTTAAAGCATGTTCATCCTCCAATCGATTGAACCACCTATATGAACGATTTTATAAACTTAAATTATGGATGACTATGATAAAATAAAAATTTATATTATTATTATTTAATAATAAAGTCATTATTAGTATTTTGTTTTTTAAACTTTTTATTAAGTGTTAAAATTCAATGAACCATTTTTCTATGCTAAAATTATCGAAATATGCTTTTATATGTTCAATTTTCTCATAACGTAACTGAAACACATATGGAACAAAGTTGGAAAATATAAATTAAATATACAAAATATAAAAAATATTATTAAATAAAAAATAATTAGTTAAATTTTTATCAAATAATGGATAACAATATAAAAATTATTAAACATGTGTAAAACTATTAAAGTTACTAACACTAGATGGTAATAATATGTCATGATTAATTAATGTATTCATCATAAAAATATAATAATAACTATAAATAAGTTATAATTATGATAAAGTTAATAATTGGGTTATTAATTTTATAATATTTATTTTATTAGGGTTTAGAGTGTGACCTGATATGAAAGGGAAAAAATATATTATTTTTTCATCTCAAAATTCCTCTCATTGAGATATGTTTGGTATTATAAAACAATTTTTCATTTATGTGTTTTATATAACAAAACATTTATATATAATTTCCTGATTTGCATTTAAATAAATGTATTATAAGTTCAATAACCATAACTCCTTAAAATGGGTTTTTATTCAAATGTTTCTAATGTTATATGGGTTTATTTTTCGCAAATAAGAATTACTAGAAACGTGATTAAGAAATACACCATCATTCCTTTTAAATGGTATAAATAATTCCTTATTCCCAATTAATATTGATATGATCCTCTAATTCATGAGAATTACTATCCTTATAAAATTTATGGCTCTCTTGGGGTTTTTATTCATATGTTACAAAGTCTGTAAGGTGTTTTCATGACATAAATCACATTATCGGGTCATAATCACACTTAGTTGCCAATTATTTTCCAATATTAATATATCCTAAAATTTTATTATTTTATAATATATTAACATTGTAATTTATGTTGGAAATAATGTTTCATTTCAATGTCTTATTCCTTGATGGTTCTACTATTTAATTAAAATTATTTTTTATTTAATTTAATTCTTATTTATTTTAATTGATTTTTCTTAGATTTTATTGTTTTTATTTCCCAAAAATTTTATCCTTTCCTCAATAGAAAACTACAATTTATTTTAACTTCTATGGTCGTTTAAATAAACATTATTAATTTTAAAACAAAGGTTTGAGAATATTTTTTTTAATTTGGGCTTTCAATAATGTTATTTGAAAATGTTCAAGAGGTTTTCTGTGATCTCAAAATAGACGGTTTTATCATCCTCTCCACATTTTCTTTTGAAAAAAGTAATTTCATTTTCATTTTTCCTTATTAAATATTATTTTTTATAGTAAAATTATTCGACGTATTTCCACTATCCCTTTTTAAAAATTGTATGTCTTTAATAAGTTTCCATTATAAATGATTTTTTTTAAATTATATAATTTCAATGTATATTAACATATAATTTTTGAAAAATTATTTATTTTCAAGGATATATTATTTATAAATCATTATAATAAAGTTTTAAAAATCAATTATCTATCTCTTCCAAACAAATTTTCTTTTTCAATATCATTTTCACTTCATCTTTTATCACATTTTTTCAAAAGGCTTTGTGAAAACATTTTTATTCTTTTTTCAACTATTACTAAAACGTTTTTCTCCCATGAAGGGATTTTTTATCATCCAATAGCTACTATTATGTTATGGGTAATTTTAGGAAATTAGATATTGATCACTTCTTAAATTCATTTTATATGATTTCTTTATGAATCATATTTTTTTCCATGGGTTATTTATGTCTTCATAATGATTGATTTTAACTGGAAAATATATATATATATATATATCATCAATAGTGTGGTATTATATAGACCTAAATTACATTTTATTAAGCCAATATATCATGTGTTCTTCAATAATGTACATAATGTGTTTTTTCATAAAGATGTGCTCGTGATGGTTTTTCTCAAATTTCCAAGCGTGGACATAATGATATTATTCATATATACATGGGAATAATGAATTTTAACACATTGGTACTCCTATTATTATGGTTGTCCCACATTTTAAACTTTATAATGTTATAATTAATTTTTATATTGTCTATCATGTTTTGATAAATCTTCATGAATGAGTTTCATTTAAATTAAATTCCATATTTTCAATATTATGAATTATTTTTAATGTATTCAATGCTTTTATTTCATGCCCCCATGTTATAAAAAAATTGATATATATTTTGAGCCACGTAAGAAATTTTATGTTTCCTTATTGATATATTTATGACCTCATATAACTTTAAAATGTTTAATGATTATCATAGAATGTATTCTGATAATTTACTATGATATTAATAACTTTATCATGTTTTTCTATATGTTATGATTAGTTTTTCGGTTAATGAATGATTGTGCTAACAGCATACATATGATTTTAAATCCCAGGGTTATGAAGAGGAAAATATAATATGAAATAAATATAAAATGTTATTAAGGATAATTATAATGAGTAACTATTCACCACTGTAATAAAATTATATTTTAGGTCGATAATTTCCCAATCACTAAACCATTATATCCTTGTGTTATGTGACTATTTATGAGATATATTATTTAAATCATGAGATTATTATGATTTTTAAGCAATGATTTTCTTGTTCTCTTTACCACCTATCAATCAACCATGCTTAATTTTCCATTTTAAATAATTTATTAAACACAATATAAATAACCCCTGGAAAGGAATATGGGTTTAATATATTTTCTAGAAGGTATAATAAAATTTATATTAGTAATTTGAAAGGTTGATACCAAAAATTAAACCACCCAAAAAGAATATTCCATTAAAAAATTTATTGTGTGGATCATAAAAAATAGCCTCTAATGAAATAATACCTTTAAATATAAATAGGTTAACTAATACATAATTGTTAAATTGTTTTTATAAAATGTTTTTATCATCATCATAAAATATGAAGTTACACCTCACATTTTAATGAAATTTTAAAAAACATTTTATACAAATTTTATTTTTTTTAAAGAGAATATATAATATTTTAATCTCTAAAATTACATAAATATTTAAAATATGATTTTAAATTTTGTTTAAAACATTTACAACTAAAAATTATTAAAAAATGAGACTCAGAAAAGATATAATGAATTAAAAAAGATAATGTAAATACATTTCAATAAATTAAATTTTGGAAAATAAGAATCATTAATTTATCCTCAAAGTGCAGTAAATGTAATCAAAATAAATTTGGAGTGTAATATTAAATATTTTATTTTAAAATAATGAAAAACCTTTTTAATATGTTGAAATTACCTATTTAAAAACTGACATCAAAAAAAGAGTTAAGAAAACATAATTTTGAAAAGATTAAATTTTAAAGATGATGATCATAATATATAATACATTATTTGGTTTCCAATTATAAAGGAGACCTTTTTGGTAAAGGGAAAACATTAACTTGGTGGAAACCACATTATTGAGTATGATGGAAAATATTCATAATGATGGTATAGTTTTTGAGAAAAAAATCATCAAGGTAAACCTTTTTCACATTAATGTAATATTTTTCAATATAGAATTACTAAGTAAAATGTTAATGAATATTACGGTGTAATAAATCAATATTGGAATAGCTAATTTCAACAATAAGTATTTCGAATCAATTAGGGGAGTTGAATTAAAAAAACATTATGATGTTGGTATTATTTTAATCAAAATATATTTAATGAAATAGAATAATATGGATGTCCAAACACCATGAATAAAATGAATTTGGGAAAATATATGAATTATTTATTAATCACACCAAATAAAAAGTTTCATGATCCATAATGAGAAACAAGTAACATGAAACTAAATTTGAGGATTCAAATCCCGTATATTTAATTCTTGCTTAGTTGATCACACTATAAGATATTGTATACCCAATAAACAACTTAATACCCTGTTTAATAACCTTATTCATATCTATAACATTTTATATACTAAATTTACAATTATTCTATGCATTTATATAAGCTAGTTTGTATCCATTTTAAATATTTGGGGTCAATATTCAATGATTTTTGACTTGCTTTCAAAGTAGCGATGTAGTTATTTATTCAAATCTAAATGTTAATAACTAAAAATTAATAAAAGGTAATTGATATTAATTTTTATAATTTTATATAATGTTATAATATCACTCTACTGGAGTTATGGTTATGATCGTTGACGATATATTTGGTGATGAGCATGTTTTAGTGGATTTTAGCAATCGAAGGATGTTTACATAAATAAAGAGTTAAATTTTTATATTTATATTAAAAAACAAAAAAAAAGTTATTTATGTATTAATTTCATATATTACCAGAAATTAAATTTCCATTTACATCCTTGATTTAATATTATATAACTATTTATGTAGGTTTATAAACGAACCGAAAAAATAGCACACTATAATTAATACATGATTATAACGTGATTAAGTTGTAATATCAATATATCAGATGAATAAATATATTATTTTTTGTTTAATGTTGTGATATATAAAAATTGGACTGAACTAGAAGAATAATATAACCACTGTGATTTTATTACATAATATTAAAAAATCATTTTTTTCTTTTATAATATTCTTTAGGATGGTTAAATTTACCATAATTGTTTATTGGTAATATTTTTAATAGATTGAACAATTCAAATTTAAATAACATTAATAATTTTTTAAAAAATATTTATCCATTTAAATAATTCTCATGAAAATCCATGAATGGTGGTAAATAAAAAAATTGAAATCATATGTTCCATGGAGTCGGTTGTCCACACATACACATGGATAATTATTTAATTTTCCATATAGCTTGGACAAGGATTAATATGGTTTATCATTTCATAATACAAAATATTTCTTTAATATCATAATTATTTATTAACATAACTATTATAACTATCCATTTAATTTGGTGATGTAAAATGAAACATCTTTCATCATGGATATGATAGTTTGTACAAGGCATGAATTAATGTTTTGTTTTTCATAATGGAAAATTTAAAGGGGGTTAATGCTTGTATATAATTATTATAAGATAATATTTTAACAATTATAATAATGTTATAATTTAAATTTTTGATAATTTAAATTGAGGAAGTTTAAATGAACATAGAAAAATAGAAATGGGAAAGGAGTGTCTATTAATTTACACATAATTTCATTGATTAAATCATTTTCAAAGGGAGTTAAACCTTTGAGGGATGGCCTTTTTAGAATACTAGAAACTATATAATTTTCCTATGATTATTGTGGAGAGTTTTAGAAATATTTTTTTTTGGACTATGTGGGTTTTGGTATAGGGTTATGTATGGAGTGGAGTGCCCCTTTTATAAGGCAAACCCGATGGACTTTTTTTAAGTTCAAAAAATTCATTAATAATTGGAAGTCACTCTCAAAGAAAGTATATCCAAAATTGGGGAAAAATTTAGGGGAATGGATAGGGTCTTGAAAGCCATCAACCACACATTCCAAGATATGCTTTAAAGATGATTTTTTTCCAACCCCCATGGTTAAACCCTTTTCACCTATTTTGATTTTTATTGAGGTAACTAGTTTTAGACGATGTAAATTTGAAATTAAGAATGAAATGAAATTTTGTCTTATTAAAATATTTGGAAAAACTGATTCCAAATTTATATTTCATTTTATGAAATTATTTTTTTAATAATGTTAAAATTAGGTTTGAATACAAAATTTATAATGTCTTTAAAATAATTAAAAACATAACGTAAGTTTTAAAATATGGAATATAGGTTTCTAAATTAAAACCAATGTTTTATAATTTAAAAAATCCATTATAAAATAATAATTATATCTGAGAAAAATTTCTCATAATTTAAATTTTATACATTTATATAAATAATGTCAAAAAAGGAATGTTATTCGTAACACCTGTATTTTTTTAATTCATCTAAAAAGTATTATTTTTAGAAAAATAATAAAACAATATAAAAAAATATTTATATGTGAAATTATATAATTAATCTAATACTTTAAAAATAAAATTCTAAAATTTCAAACTGTAACATTGAAAAGAAAATACAAAGAAAAGTGATTTTGTGGAAAATTACCCTTTTAAAATATTAAGTTTTATTAGAACTATCTCAGACCAATTACGAACATGATGATGTTAATGTGTTTTTTAATATATTGTAATATTATATAGTATCAACATAATCTAATAATAGTGATCTATTTGAATTTATTTATACATTAAACATTTATTTGTGATTGTAAAAAAAAAATTATATTTTAAATAATATTAATTATATATCCTATAATTAAAATCATTTTTAATTTGTTGATATTTTTTATTTACTAGTTGTTTTTAGTAGTGTTAAATTTTTCAAAAAAAATATATCATGGATCATTTTAGTACAGTGTTGTGTGTGGATAATGTTTTTGAAACAATTATTTATTTAAATAAATATATTCCAAAATACTAGGTTGTTACTCCCCCCTCCCCTCACCAAAATTAATTCAATCATTGAAATTTTAATTAACTATTACAAATGAAACTAATTAATAGTATCTAAGAGATAGAAATGACTCATGATATAATTTTAATATTACTGTCAAAAAAATATAACAAATATATCATTTTCTATAATGATAAATAAATCTGAAAATTTGGCTTCTCCCTAATCATGTTATCTAAACATCCCTTATGTTTACATAAAATAACTATTATAATAAAATTATCTTTCCATGATATCTCATCGTTATCATTTTTATGATAAATAATCATTTTTTTGTTTAAGAATATAAAACTTTATTTCCTTAATTTTTTTATTACTAAGGAATATTTGTGAATATGGCCAATATTTAAGGGATTTGATCCATGTGGATCAACCCTTGGTGTGTTTTTGATGATCAATGTGCTCAGAGGAGGCTCATAAGAATTTTAGAGCAGTTAGGTTAAGTAAGAATGGGAAAGGTGGGATTACATGTCTTGTAAATGAATTACATGACTTGAAATCAAATTTCACAAGTTCTTTCACAATGTGAAATAGGGTTTCACAATGTGTATGTTTTCAGGGTCTTAAAAATAAAAGAAAATTGAGAGGTAACACAATTTTTTGCGGATCGTGACCTTGAAGAATTACACAATGTGAAATTGGATTACACGTTTTGTAATACCCCGACATTGTGTTTTTAATACATTTTAGTCACTCATGTTTTTAAAAACCTAAGGCTCTAGAGAATCTCCCTTGAACCCAGAAGACTTGACGACCCTCTGCTTAGTAATTTAGGGATTCCTTCATCAGGTAATGATCCCTAACTCCCTCCTTCAATTTGTTGCAATCTATCTTCGATATAACATATGATCTACCTCTTTTCTTGGGGTTTCAACGATCTGCTTCTTCCTTTTTATCTTTTCCATGAGATGGTGTGTGATCTTCTTGTTTATAATGGAGTTTTATTGGTTATTGGTTAGTTTGGTTGTATCGCGGCATCCTCAGGTGGATGAAGTTATTGCGGGAGAGGTTGTCATGATCTTTTCTCATGTGAAGAATGACAACAACATTTTGAGGTAAGGGATTCGATGTTTTTATGTTTAATCACATGAAATTTTAGACTTATCATGGTTTATCCCCTTCGATTAGAATGGAATTTACCTGACTAAAAACTTAAACTGCATTAAATAATTGGTATCGATCATGTAGTGAGGTTGTTACTTTATATAGTGATAACAGTTTTCCTCTTAATTTAATAGATATTGTGATATCTATGCCTTTCTTGGTTTAGCATGTTGTTCTCGATGGAAATAGGTAAAGAATTTAAAGCCGCAATTAGTTGATAATTCTTTTGATAAAAGATAAAGAGGCATGTTTAACAAATATGGTTGTTGTTGTTGTAATTTTATAATGATAAAATTGATGAAGATATACATGTATAATGAGATTGGTTAATGAACTAGAAGCTTGTTGATGCTTATTGATTAATGATTTAATGCATGATAAATTAATTGTTTAACAAATTTTTTATAGTTGTGGTGTATTGTTTCTTAGGTTATCCATATTTTTATCCTAAATAATGAATTGGTTAATTCAAGAGAGAATAATAAACCAGTTTTTTTGTAAATATAATTCCTTATAGGGTCTAATTTACCTACATGCTGGTAAATTCCAAGTGTTGTATTCTTTTCAGTCATGAGAGATAGTTGTGTATAAAGTTTTAATGCCTTTCTTTGAGGATGAGAGAATGTTGCTATGTTTTTTCCTACTGCTTGTGATGTGCTCTGGATACGAGACTTGTGGTGTGTGGAGAAGGGATGCTCGGGTGTAATGTAAGCCTAGGATGGATAATCCTAGAGGTCTATTGTGATATATGGGATAAAGATTCATGGATGTTGTAGAAGTATTTGACACCTAGAGTGGCAATATGCATTGTTTTTTACATGTGGGAGTCAGGGAGGATACCATTGATGATGGAACGGGTGGCAGTTCTACTTACTCATTGATATAAAAGTTTAGTTTTTATTGAATCTATTGTTTTTTATCTACTTTACATTCCCAACTTCTTGAGGTAGATGGTTTTTCTTACTCTCCTTCCAAAATAGATGATGATGCATGGGGTATTCCATCTTCTTTCTGAGTTTAGCTTCTTGAGGATGGATGGGTTGACACCCCTTCTATAGGTGGCAAAGACTCAATGGGTATCTCATCTACTCTCGGTGTTTATCCCCTTATGTTTGGTAGCTTATAATTATTTCTTAGAATAACTATAAATGTGGAAAGTGGTAATGTTGTATAATAAATTAATAAATGATGTTTAACCCATGGGGTGGGAGCTTGTTGGGATGCAATGTTGAGGTTTTAATTCTGAGAAATTATGGACTCGATTTTGTAATTCCTAGAGGGAATGGATCTTATTGAGATGCTAATTATATGAATTATGGAAGTTTATAATAGTTAATTAATAGTTAAATAATTAATCAACCTAATTTACAACTGATAAAAAATGGATAAATTAATTTAATATAGCTCTGTAAATGGTTGTGTACTTATAGGATATCAAGTCTTAGCAGTGGCATCTGGGTGTCTGAGAGACGATATCTACAGTTGATTCTATGACATAGTTGTTCTCATAGTGTGGTTGTGATATATATTATATCCTGTAATATTTTGTTTCTATGTGTTCTACCACCCTGTCAGTTATGGAAACTGACTCCCCAGTGATGATGATCCATGGGGGGTTTTTTCCGTAGCATCTGATGGGAGGATGGATGGCTGACTACCCCCATTAGCCTGCTCTCTACTCTTTGGAGTTACTTATTTCTGGTATACACAGTGGTTATGTTTCCCCATATATGTGTGTAGAGGGTTTTAATTACATGTGGTTATTTCACACACATATATTCTAGATGTAGTTTCTTAAGTGATACTATAAGTATAAAATTTATAGGTTGAGATGGCTTGACGATCCTTACCAGAAAAATTTTTCGTGATGTCTTGAGGTATAATAACTAATTTTTGATCGACAATATGATGTATTTGATGGCTCCCATAAACAACCTTTTTACTCTTGGTTATGTGGGTTTGGTTGTGTGTTTCACGAAGTGCATGTTGTAGTTCTTCTACTTGGTGTCTTTTTGCTAGCCTTTTTGGAGATAGATTCTCCTGACGTGAGAAATTGGGGGAATGCAAAAAACTGGTGGGGAAGTGTTAGTGGGTTACCCTTGATATTATTTATTATTTAATATGTTGATGTATGCAAAACCTGGTGAGAGTATATATGGTGAGGCTTGGAAATTAGTATACATGTTTAGTTGGTGGTTTAGTATCTCTTGTTGTTCAATGTTATTTAGCATTATTTCATTACTTTTTCATGAGATAATCCTGGGAGGATCCTACAAAGAATAATATTATACTCAACCAATGTTATATAAACTATTTTTCATGTCAGTTGGAGAAGGGTTGAGATCGACATGCTTATTACTAGCTTGGTGTTTTTAAGGTGTTTTTTTTGGCTTTATCGTCTCTTCTTTTTAAATATCCTTTATTACTTGATTTTTTCTCTTTTAGCTATATTAGTTCTCACATGACATTACTTATGTGCACTTGAGATTATTTTACTTTGTGGTATGAGCATGATTTGGTCTATGTATATCATATCTCTCTCTTTCACATGTATTTTCTTAGAGGTTAATTCCTCCCATTTGGGTGTCTATTATACCCTCAGTGCTAGTAGCCAACTGAGGGCCTACTGGATGCAGGATTCATGTGTGATTATTTATCTTTCACCATTTCTATCCCAGTAGGGGTACACTTTTTGGGGAGGGGGTCATGAAAGAGTGGTATCATAATTCTATTCATGGGATAATACTGAGTTACTAATTAGGAATATATGAGATTTTATGGGTTGTTAGGATAACAATGTCAACTATGTTTATCAAGTTGTATAAAAATATAATATTGGACAAGACATGGGTATTTAGGTCCCCTTATGATATGATGCATGGACCATTAAACTTATAGTGGATACTAAATGAGTTGATGCTGGTTATAGTGTAGAGCCCTAGGAAAGGGTAATGCATCATTACTCTTGGATACTATGTTTGAATGGGTAGAACATGGGATAGGTTAACCAAAAACAAATAATTGAAAATAAATAATTAATGTTTAGGCCTTCAATATTCTAGGTTTAGGATATCTAGCTTTTTTCATTTTACAGGTATAGCTCCAGGTTAACGTTTTATTTGGGTTCGCACAGAATATGTTCAGAAGGTTGCGCCTATATATCACCATAGAGTAGAGGTTGACGATGATGACAATTAAAGGATGGAACTCTGAGAGTTTCATCACTTGAGTCTACAGAAGTACAAGGGCTCCATTTTAGATGCAGTCATAGAATTTTGGTCTGATGGTTTTGTGTGGATTTTAGTTCAATTCATGCTGAGAAGGGGCACTATGAATCATTTGTTTTGATGATGTTGCGTGGGGTATAGAATCGGTGGTGGTTTTTTACCTCAGGGATCACAAGGAGTCCACAGTCCCATGGGATATGTTCAGAGACCAGTTCAGAGCTAACTTTCTTTCTTCGACCACAAAGTTATCCAATCACCATGACATATATACCCTTCAGCAGGGGAGCTCTAGTGTGCGAGAGTTTGGGATCTGTTTAATAAACCTTCATTGATATGATTCGAACATATTTCTATATGGGGAGGATAGGGAAAATAATTTTGAGGAGGATTTACATCCAAAGATCTTGATCCAGGTTAATCTATTAATGCTGAAGAGATATCTCGAGGTGATGGTGAGGGAAGAGGTCATCAAGAAGAAGATATCAATAACAATATCTTAACAAGAGTGGAGTCATGAAAATTATTAAGGAAGAAGATATATGGTTCAAGGTTCCTTATCTTCATGGAAGATGGGTTTCCGTTTTGTCGGGGATAGGTCCTAGCCCTTAATGAGTCATTTCTGTAGGGACAGTGGCTATCATGACCATAATAATGGATCAGGTGCTTCTTTTTCATGTGGAGGATGAGGTCGTCATCAAAATGTGTGTCTGACCATTTTTAGAAGTTAGAATGTGTTATGTGTTCTGCTCCATGTTCATCTATTGAATCAGTTCCAGCCAAGGTAAGAAATGTAGGTTGCACTAGATTTGGATTAGTAGAGAGAAGATGGGGCAGGAAGAGGAAAACCATGGGATGCTCACCATCCCTGGAGAGCAGATTGTGTTAATGGAGGTTGTATTTAGTAGGGTCATAGAGTCCATGGTGTATGTCATGGTCACCTTCATGTGTTTTCATTTCTAGTGTCGTCTGATCGAGACATAATTCTATGTATGTTTTTTTGTTTTCTGTATGGGTTCATGTGTTATTTAAGTTTGGAGTGACGCACTCCTTAATATAAGTTGCCCTTATCTATGCCTTGGGGATTGATTTAGAGATGATTCTAGTTCCCTTGGAATTGACTATTCCTATTAGAGGTCAATCTGACATATTTTAAGTATGAAGCTATTGTGAGATAGTGTAGGGGAAACAGCTCTCTTTGGGAGATTCCTTATGTTTATGAATACAACCAAATGATTTCATCCCCAGTATATATTGGTTTTATTTAGTAAACCTATTGTGGATAGCTTCAAGGGGTATGAGGTATTATTTGTTGCTGATGGAGAGCTAGCACTATTTGTTAGTGATAGAGACCCCCAAATGGGTAAGAAGATTTTTTTCTTTTCATCCATGATGGCCGAGACTGTGCTGAGTTCATCATAGGTTCAGCAGTAGGAAATTTCCTGTGGTTGTGGAAGACTAACCTAATTTCTTTATAGAAGAGGCTGTAGTGTTACCCCCTTAATGACATATTAATATTGGGATCGAGATACATCAAGGCGTTTCTCATATCTCAATGTCTCCATATATTATAGTGACTTAAAATTTTCTAGATCTATGTATACATCTCAATGGTTGGTGTGTTGTGGTTTTGTTCATCCAAGTATTTCACCATGGGGTGCACCATTTTTTCATGAAAAAGGCTGACAGTAGTTTGTGGCTGTGTATCGATTATCATCACTTGAACTGAGTGACATGAAAGAACCATTATCCGTTTCCTCGGATTAATGATTTATTTGATCAACTGAAGGGTTCAAGTTGGTTCTCAAAGATAAATTTGTGGTTATTATATCATCAAATGCATGTGAAGGTTGAGGATACCCCGAAGACTACTTTCTATTGTTTTCATATGCATTATGAGTATTTTGTGATGTAGGTTGGTGTGACGAATGCACCAAATATGTTCCTGGGGTTAATGAATGCTGTGTTTTGTGAGTTCCTGGTTTTGTTTGGGGTGGTCTTCATCAATGACAACCATTTGTACTATGCATTTAGGGAGGATCATGTAGAGCATATGTGTTCCATTTTGGGAGTTATTTATCATCAGTATCCATTTGGGAAGTTATCAAAGTGTGAGTTTTTGGTTCAAGAAGTCCATTTATTTGGGAATTCTATATCATGGTAGGGAGTAGTTGTGGATCTATCGAGGACAGATGTAGGTGTGTCTTGGGAATCCACCTAGGTAGTGGAAAAGATGAAATGATTCCTTGGTCATTTAGGTTATTATTAGAGGTTCATTGCTAATTTATCTTGGGATATAACTCCTTTAACATCATTAAATAGAAATGATAAGGAATTTTTGTGGACTGATCAGTGTCATGTAGATTTTGAGTATCAAAAAGAGAGGTTCTTCATTTATACAATTATTTTCCCAACATAAGGAGTTCAATTCCAGATTTTTTATGACGATTTGTGTCTGGGGTTGGGATATGTTTTAATGTATTACTAATCGGTCATTTCCTACAGTTCTCTCTCAGTTATATCCCTATGAGTGTAACTAAGACACCCATGATCTCTAGTTGGTGGAAATTGTGTTTCCCCTAATATTATGGAGACATTACTTCATTGGAGAGTGTTTTGTGGTATTTACTGATCATAAAATCTTACGGTATGTTTCCTATTAGTTTGATATTAACTTTTGAGAGTATCAGTGGTTGGAGTTCTTACTGTATTGTGATTTTAAAATTTACTATATACATAGGAATGGGAATGTTGTAGATGATCTGTGGAGCATAAAGCAACATAGTGAAGTAGTGTGTGAATAAAAAGAAACCTGGAGATTATTGAAATAGATTTTAGTATTACATATGGATATATATATTTTTTTGGTAGGAATTTGTCTTTTTCAAATGATGATGTAGTCATCTAGTGCAGTAGGTAGAAGAGTCTTATTTGGGGGATCACGATGTGGAGGACCTGAGAGATCGAGTTATTTTTGGAGAGGCCCCTGAAGGTTTTTCTGAGGATGAACAACATCGACTATTGTTTCAAAAAAGGCCTTTTCATTCCATATGTGATGCATGAGGTGGTTCTCAGAGAGTTCCATAGTTCTCCCATATCGGTACTTCCTTGTCTAGCGATGATGTACCAAGCCTTGGGAGGTCAATTTTGGTGGTCTGGGTTGATGTATGAAGTGGGTGAATTTGTGTCTCATTGTTTGGTATTTCAGAAGGTGATGGTCAAGCATCGCATTCCCGGTGCTTTGCTCCATCTATTAGATGTTCGTCAGTGGTTGTGGTAGGACATATTGATTGAATTTATTACTGGTTTACCTCAAGATCAATGAGGATATGATTCTATATTGGTAGTAGTGGATCATTAGAAAAATTCATCCCACTTTATAGAGATCATGGAGTCGAGATTAGGGAAGGTTTTGTCAAGGTAGTATCTTGATGAGGTGGTGAGACTCAATGGATTCCTAAGGATGATCACATCCAATCAAGATACTTGTTTTAACTCTTGGTTGTTGAGAGGTCTCCAGTATAATTTTGGATCTCAGTAATTCCTTGGCACTACTTTTAATTGACATATGGATGTTCCGACAGAACTGACCATCCAAACTCTTGAAGGCGTGTTTTGCGCTTATGTCATGGATTTTAGAGGTTTTTGGATGAAGAAATTTACTCTTATTAGAGTTCGCATACAATGATAGTTTTTATTCCACCATATGTAAGGATCTATTTGATAATTTGTAGGGCCAACCATGTTGTTATCTGTTATGCTATACTAGGGTCGATGAGTCAGCAATTCTCGAGCCCAAACTATTACAGATTACAATAGATATGGTTCAGGTGATTCACTAGAGGATAAAGGAAGTGAAAGATATCCATAAATCTTATTCCCATCATGGGAGGAGACCTCTAGAGTTTTTCATTGGGGATCACTTGTTTTTGAAGGTGACTCCTCGTTGAGGGAAATGAAGGTTTGGTCATGAGAGAAAAATTTCTCCCCTATTTTTTGGTATTTGGAGGTTATAGATAATGTTGTATCCAAGGTATATCAGGTAGTACTTCCCCCATAGATGATCTAGATACATAATTGTTTCCATGTGTTTTAGATTTTTCATTGTCTTCATGATGAATCCCACATCATCAATTGGGGCGATATTGATGTTGACAATTATGAGGCCTATGAGGAATGGCTTGTAGTGATCTAGGACCATAAGAAGATGGTGTTTTATGGGTATTATATAACCTTGTTTTGTGTCTTATAGAGGCACAATGACATGGAGGATAGTATTTGAGAATATGATTCATAAATACGTGCTCAGTACATTGAGATATTTTATGTTTAGTTATTCTCTTATAACATCATTCGTTTGATAATTATAGACCCTTAATGTTTATGTGATGGATTTATCTTATTTATTGTTGTGTTCCTTCTCTCTTTTGAGAAATCTCTTCCTCAAGAGAGTGTTTAAGATTTGGTTGTGGTTTTTCTATGTTTTTTTTCCTCTTCCTCTAGTTAGGTGGTGAGCTTCTATGGTGGTGAAATCTTTGAGAGTTATCTCATGGTTTGTCTGTTCGGATGCCCTTTCTGTTTCCTCTCTAGGTTGGTTTTGGGTTCTCTAGGAAGAGAATGATTTGATTGATATCGAATGTAAAATCTTGGATCTATGTGGATCCACCATTTACATGTTTTCAAATATTGAAGTGGTCATAGGAGGTTCAGAAGAAGTTCAGAGTTATCCGGGTATGTAAAAAATTGAATGGGGGGATTACACATCGGGTAACTGAATTACATGATGTAAAATCCAATTTCATGGGTTGTTTCATGACTGGAAATAGAGTTTCATGATGTGTATGTTTTTGGGGTTTGGAAAAAAATAAATCAGAAGGTGACAAGTTTTTCAGGGAAACTTAGCCTTGAGGCATTACAAGACGTGAAAGGCGATTACACATCATATAATACCTCGATGTTGTAAGTTTTTAAAACATTTCATCTACTTTGGTTTTAAAAATCCTAAGATTTTAGTGGATCTCCCTCAACCCGAGGCCACTCGACGACCCTCTATTCAGTTTTTTAGGGATTCCTTCATCAAGGAATGATCCATAGCCCCCTCCTTCGATCTGTAGTGATTTCTCTTCAATATAAGGTATGATCTACCTCTGTTCTTGAAGTTTTTTTGATCTATTTCCTGATGTTTCTCTTTCACATGATATGGTGTGTGATTTCCATGTTTTTAATAGATATTTCTCTGTTACTGTTGGTGTATTTGTATTTTAGAATCCTTGGGTGGATACAGTTGTTGTGGGTGAGGTGATCGTAATATGTTTCTTTGATTTTATCTCATTTGGAGATATACAACAGCCTTTTTGGGTAGTGTATTTTACGAACCTCTATTTCATTATGTTCAATATTAGATTTACAATTTTTTATCCCCTTGGATCATAATGGAATTGAACTGATTAAATACTTCCACTAGATTAATGAATGTTTATCAATCATGTTCCGATGTTGTTGCTTTATACTATGATAATGGTTTCCATGTTGATTTGAAAGATATTTTTATATATATGTCTTGATTGGTTTAGAATTTTGTTCTCTATGGAAATTGGTAATGAAACTAGAGCCTAAATTAATAGATAACTAATTAGCTAAAAGATGAAGAGAGATGTTTAATGAATCTTGTAATTGTTGATGAAATTTGACGATAATAAAATTGATTTAGATATTAATGTATAATTGAATTGGTTAATGAACCTAAACCGTGTTGATTTATGTTGATAAATAATTAAAGTGATTATAAATTAATTGTTCAATTAATTTGTGATAGTTATGATAACTTATTTTTTAGGTTTCCTATAGTTGGAACCTGAATAATGAATTTGTAGATTAAATATGGAATAAAGAACCAGTTGTTTTATAAATGTAATACATTATGGCATCTGTGTTTAACTTTTTCTTATAAAGGACCAGTGACTTATGCTTTAGATTAGTGAGATCTTGTTGTGTGTAAAGGTTGAATGCCTTTCTTTGGGGATTTGAGTCCATTTCTATGTTATTTCAAATTACTTTTGATGTGATCTAGATATGAGACTTGTGCTATGTGATGATGGGAGGCATGGATGTGACATGATCCTAGGATGGATAAACCTTTAGGGATGTTGTGTTATTTAGGGAAGTGAGACCTAGTATTTATGGCATAATTCGACTCCTATAGTGGCAAGAGGAATTCAATTATGCATGTGGGAGTCGAGGAGGACATCATAGATAATTGAATGGGTTGAATTTGGGATTTCTCATTGATTTGTAAGTTAGATGCTTGTTGAATGGGTTGTTTTTTATCAGATTTACTTTCCCCGCTACTTGAGGAGTATGTTTTTTCATACTCTCTCTCCAAATGAAGTGACGTTGTTTGGGGTATTCCATGTTATTTTCATGTTTGTATTCTCATGGCTGGATGGTTCTATTCTCCTACTATAGGTGGTAAAGAATTGATGACTATCTCATCTAATCACCATGTTAATCCCATTGTATTTGATCACACATAATGCTTTCTTAGTAGTTGTTTATTTTTTTATTCAAAAAGAAAAGCACAGGGGATAAAAGACTCCTCAAGGGGGTCGGAAATGGTGGAGCCCCAGAGCATCCCCCAGCACAAAATAGGAACATTGTGGAGGAAGGGAAAGGAGAGAGTCATAAATGATGAGAGGCACATCCTGTCTACCCAAGCGAGCAAGGGAATCCACCGTGAAATTAGCCTCCCTCCAACTGTGATGGATAAGTTTCCCATGTGAGGTTCTGATCTTGCACCTTCTGATAATGTAAGTGAGCTCCCAAGGAACCCCACTTGTCCCTTTCATGATCTTCACAAGAGTATCTGAGTCAGTCTCGATTTCGGACGTTGTCAACTTCCTCCTTCTACACACAGACAGACCCGAAGCCAGTACATGGACCTCCGCACTCAGAGAATTTCCTGGCCCCTAAAAGGAACTAAAGGCAATGAGAACCGAGCCTGAGGAATATTGTAGCACACCTACCCCCCTCATGATCCCCCCCATGCAAGATCCATCAACGTTGAGTTTGAGTCCCATGACTGGTGGGTGCCACTTAATCCACTGACTAGTCCCCTTTCTCAGAAAACAGGGGCGATTAAGCAGATTATTAACTGCAATTGACGTTGAACCACCTTTGACCTGAGAAGAAATCTCGAATATGAGAAACTTGAGGCTGGCCTGGAGGAACAGCAACAAATGGATTTCACCCCTCCGAACCTAGTTGTGAGCCTCTCAAAGCACCCAACACAAAGCCACAATGATAATAGTTCTAATCGTTCGCTCCTGGCCAGAAGACCCCGAGCCAGAAATCCAACACTCCACGTATTCCTGTATTGGATACTCTCCAACCGATCCGCATGGATTATACGTGAACAGGGACCAAATATGAAGCGCCCACTAACTTTGAAAGAACAGGTGTTTCGCCGATTCACACAAGTGATTAGTGCAACAGAAACACCTAGAGGCCAAAGCAACACCCCGATGTTGGATGCTTTCCTCCATAGGTAGCGCCCTGTTTATGATTCTCAAAAGTAAAAAGGTTCATTCTAATGGGGATATAATTGCACCAGAGTGCTCGAGCCCAAGCGTTGGTGTTGCTACCTGGCTGAACGATACTCCTGAAGCCTTGTGAGGTGAACCTTCCTGATCTTGTGGCCGAGAAGCAACATCTATCGGATTCCTCACTCATGACAGTATTCTCGAACATAGACATCTGATTAGAATTCAAAGAGGTAATTATCAATTCGAACTCCTCGCATCCACTACTGAAGTTGATATCTGGAAAAGGGAGTCGGGGTATCGCAAGGGCTCCCCTGACCAACTGGGGTCCCAAAAACTGATATTCCTAGCACCAATGATCCACCTCGCATGACCTGACAACGTGTCAATGAAGGAGAACATGCACCTCGCCAGCCTTGTGGAACTTTAGAGGCCCCGTGCTTCAAGCCCCGGGTAGCGTGCTTTAAAAACCTTCGACCAATGTGAATCCCCGATGATAACTTCCCAAGCGAGTTGAGCCTGAATACTTTGAAGCATACCCTGGATATCACGGAGGCCAACTCCTCCTACCTCCACTGGTCTGGACAGATGCTTACATGAAGCCCAGTGGAATCTTCCCTCCTCCTTGGCGTCCCACAAGAATGAATTAAGGATATTTTCCATCCTCCCCACAATACCCTTAGGAGGATGGATCACCGAGAAGACGTGCATGGGGATGGACGTGAGGACACTATTGATCAACGTGATTTGTCCACTGAAGGAGAGGAGCTTATTCTTCCAGTTGTAAATTATGCCCAGAATACGATCAAGGATCATAGAGAAATGCAGCTACATAATGCAGCCACAGGAGATCGAAACCCCGAGGTAAGAAATGGGAAACGACATCCTACAACAACCCAGGATCTTTTGGATCTCCTTGTACCTTGAAACCGAGCATTTGTTAGAAGTGAAGAAATGGATTTTAGCTAGGTTGACACTCTGCCCACTCCATCTGTCGTAGGTGGATAAGGAATCCATGAGAGCCTTCAACGACATTTTCCTACCATTGATAAAAATTAGGATATCATCCGCAAACATAAGATGGAAGATGGTAACACTATTCCATCTACGGAAGGGAAGCATAAGGCATGTATCCATCCCATGTTTCAAAATTCTTGAAAGCGCAACTGGGGTGAGAACAAAGAGGAATGGGGACATGGGGTCCCCTTGACGAACACCACAGACAGTCTTGAAGAAGCCAAAAGTTTTTCCCATCAAGGTAACGGAGAGCCACGGAGATGAACAACATCTGAAGAAAATATCACAAAAAACCTCTCTAAACCAAAATTTCCTCACGACCCGGATGATGAAGCTCCATTCCAACATGTCATACACCTTGTTCATGTTGACATGGAAGATGAAATTGTGACCAACCGATTTTCTGTTAATGTCCTGCACCATTTCATAAGTGATGCCCATCACCCCTTGAATGTTCCTTCCCTTGATGAAACTATGCTGCTCCATTGATAACAGGTGAGGAAGAACCTTTTTGAGCCTTCTGACAAGGACAGAGGCAATAATTTTATAAGCAACGTTGCAAAGAAAAATTGGCATGTACTGACTAAAAAGGGTAGGGTTCCTGATCTTTGGAATAAGAACTAGTCTGGAGGCCGAAATGCCCCTGATGAGAGGGCCACCGATAAAGAAGTCCAAGATCGACTCCACAACAAGCTGGCCAACAATCTCCCAAGCGAAGCTAAAGAAGCTGTTCGGGAAGCCATCGGGACCAGGCGCGCTGTCTTGGGGAATGTTTCTGATAGCCACCCAGATCTCCTTGGCCGAGGGAATGGAGGACAGAGCACAGTTGTCCACCTGGTTAACCGTTGAGGGGATATGGCTGAAAAAGTCCTCAGAAGCTTGAGACCCCCTCACGAAGGAAGAAACAGGCTCCCCTACCTGGGTATTTTCGAAGAAGTCCGGAGCAATCTTCCTCACAGTGTTCACGTCTGAAGTGTAGTCCCCGTTCTCCATTCTCATGTTAATCCTTGATCTTTTCTTCTCATTAATGCAAGCATGGAAAAAAACACTATTCTTATCCCCTTCCTTACGCCATCGAACCCATGACCTTTGTTTGAAATCTCTCTCCAGAGAAACAGGCCTCTCGGCCAAGAGATTCTTTTTGTCACACAAAACAACAAACGCATTCTCATCCCAACATTTTTGAAGAGAATCCTCCAACCTGTCAACATCCAACATGAGGCTGTTAATACCCTGGGCAACATCAGGTCTGGTGTTCACCCAACATTGCATGTCCAATTTTTAACGCCTGAGGTAGTTCACCAGGCCACCCCATGATCTAGCATCATCATATTTAGTCCAAGACGTACTGATAACATCTAAAAAGGAGTCATCCCCATTCCATGTAGTCAAGTAGGAGAAGCGAGAACGCGCAGCCTCCTCCCTCTTGATGTTTATCAGGATCGGGTTATGATCAGAGAGCACCCACAGAAGATGAGAGACTGACGTCTTTGGAAAAAAGTACAACCCATGATGGTTAGATTTCCCCATTTATGTGTATATATTTATATAATGGATTCTGGTTAGTTCACACTAATATATTCCAGATTTAGTTTCATATATGGTGTTATAGGTATAACATGATTAGTTTGTGATGGATTTATGATCCTTACTAAGCGTATGGGTTATGATGGATTGAGGTATAATACTCGATGTTTGATACATGTTATGAGAGTTGTGGTGGATCCCACAAACTACCTCGTTACTTTTTTATGTAGATTTGGTGGTGTGTTATATGAGGTGCATGTTGTGGTTCTATTATCAGGTGTCTTCAGGGTATCCTTTTTAGAGAGAGATTAAAAGGATGTTTGATGTTGGGGAGAAGTGACATACCAGTGGGGAAGTGATAGCGGGGTACCCTTCATATTCTATATTTTATAATATTCTATTGTATGTGATACTTGGTAAGAGTGGCCATAGTGAGGCTAGGAACTTAGTATACCTATTTTGGTGATGAGTTTGTATCCCTTATTTTCATTGTGTTTTAGTGTTCTTTCATTTATTTTTCATGAGCGTCTCTAGAGAGGATCCTATAGATTATACTATTATACTCACCCTACATTATATAAAAATAATTCCAGGTCAGTTGGAGAATGTTGAAAATCTAGATGATTAATACTATCTTCGGTTTTGTAGGATATGTTTGGGCTTCGTGGTCACTGTCATTTTACATTATTTTGGTAAATTTTGTTTTCCCTTTCAGTTAAAGTAGTTCTTTCATGACATTACATATGTTAACTTTGGTTTCATTTACTTTTTGGACTGATTAGGATCTTTTTGTGGCTATCTTATCTCTCTCTTTCGTATGTGTTCTCTTAGAGGGTAATGCCTCCCATCTATTTTCTTGTTATACCCTAAGCTCTAGTTTCCAACCCAGGGCCTACTGAAGGTGGGACTCATGTGTAATTATCTCTATTATCCCATTATCATCCAAGGAGGGTTACATTTTGGGGGGAGGGGTCATGTGTAAGAACCTGTGTTTTTAGAACGGCTCAAATCCCACCCTTGTTTTAACTTTTTGGCTGGTTTCTGAGAATTCTGGAAAATCTAGGTAGTTTCTAGAAATTTCCAGACTACACGTCGTGTACTTTAAGTACACGTCTTGTATGTTCTAATCAGGTGAACGACCGTGTGCTCACCGAGTACATGTCGTGTGATGACCGTGTAAAAAATTATTACTACACGAGGTGTATTTATAGACACGATGTGTACCCTTGCCCATGCGAGGCCAAGTACATGTTGTTTGGTGCCCAGGTGAAAATTTCCATCTACATGGCGTGTAGTCTTCCTTGACACGCCATGTAGCATTGTTCCATGTAGGGGATGAGTCCCTGGCCATGTGTTGACCATGTACACGGTCCAAGGCATGTGCTGGACTTTGCTTAATTCGGAGAACGGAAATCCATATACACGTCGTGTACTTTTAAAATACATGTCATGTACTTTTATTTTTATTTGATCGTCTGAGACGCCATCGCGTCTTATTTCAGAAAATGTCTTATTCTTCCCCATTTGACGAACGGTTTGTTCATGAAAATCCGAAAAACAAAAACCCAACCAGAATCGACATACGTTGTCCGTTCTTCGATCTGTTGGTGGCTGCGGTACCGCATTGGAGAGGCTAACCCCACGCACCCTTCTTCATCCTGGATTCCTCACCTGTTTCTTCATAGATTCCATCCAACTGGAATTTTCAGGATTTGATTAAAACACAGATCTACCATGATGCAAACTGATTCAGAGGCTGATATTAAGGGAGTGTCATCATTCGAGTATGCAGTGGATGGTTCATACCTTCTTTCGTGTTTTCATAGACAATTGGGGGTTGCGGCCTACGGGCGCAATGTTGGGTATTTATTGAAACCCTTGTTTATTTATCTTTAATAGTTTATCTACATTTTGGGGTGCCTATGGTTATTCCCTGACCCTTGTTATACTTGAGCGAGGCAGGGTGAGAGGTCATAGCTTGTTTGGGGAAATTCGGTCGGGGTGCTGAAATGTGTATGTTGGGACAAGTATTTAAATTTCTGAATTTCGACTTCTTTTGATGTTGTTGGATTAAACTATGGAGTTTGATTTGTTAACGCATGTTAGTAATCTGTTTAAGGCATTTAAGACCTTAGTTTCTGGTATAGATTAGCATAAGTTAGTGCAATTTGACTGTTTAGAAATTGCATGTTTAAAGTGATGCTTCCATGTATGAATAAGCAATGTGTGATATTTCCTATGTTGAACTACTTGTTGTGTTGGGCGTGGGCCGAATATATTGTTGAGTGATGGAGATCACAGGTTGGGTCTTTGGTTGGGGTTACTTTGGGTGGTTGATACCACGTGATTGGGCATCATGGACGTCGGTTGAGGCAGTTTGACTATCGGGTTGGGCTTGGCTCGGGTTACTTGGATGGCGAGGCCATCAGACTTGAGAGACAGGTTTTTAGGGACACGAGGTGTTAGAGGTGTTGTGGCTTGGGGACATATTGAGGTGATTACTGCTCACCGAGTACTTTTGAGTAGTGTGCACACAGATAGACTCTGATATGAGGTGGTATGACCACTCGCTAGTTAGAGGCCCCTAATATATGCGGTTAGGTATATTTGGTTTGGGGGTGCTTTCCATAGGAAGACACATGGAAGGTGAGGAGCCTTCGGGAGACAACATTGAGGTGGTAAGGTTGGGGGAAGAGGCTCCCCGTTATTTGAGGGCAAACATCATTGTTCCTCTAGTTATTATTTTAGGACAGGTATTGTTGTTCCTCCAGATATTGTGCCATGGAAAGTTTGATCTTCCAAGATGGGTTACTTTGTTAGTCGTGCCTTCGGTACATCGGTACTTGAGACACATGGTGTCAGGTGGCAAGTGGTGTCGGGTTACATCCAAAGATTCTGGCGCTGGCCGAAGCAGGTTACACTTCCTGGTGGCTACTGAGCACCAGTGAAGTCCCTGTTTACTTTTGGGCATTGTACTATTTACTTCTTTTCTTATATAAGAATTCCTGCCTAAAAACTTATATTAGGTACGCACCCTTGGGTGGTATTCTACTAAGACTTGTCTCACACCCTACACGGGACCTTCGGGATGCATGTAGACTTTATGAAATTGCATGCAGGTAGAGGGTCAGCCTCAGGAGATGGACTTTAGTGATGTTGGCATGGAGACTGGTATGAGGTCCTGCCTTGCTGGAGTTACTTTGTTTAGTTTCCCCTTTTGTATTAGCATTCTTACTTTATTATGTAGGAACTGTTGGTTAGCCATTGGTGCCATTATATCTTGAGTTGTATGACTTTATTTCGATGCATGCCTTTTTGTTTACAGTAGTAGTTACTTGTATTCTTTAACATGTTGTTCTATTTAATTTTCACTGCTCTTCGTTCTATATTGCTTCTGCTGGTTTATTGATATTATTATGCTTATGCTATGCTGGTCTGGTTTGAGTCTACTGAGTCTTTCTTTCCGCTGCATCTTTACTGTTATACTCGGACCAGTACAATTATTATGATCCTCCTAGAGGGTATAGCCTCCCCACTATACCTAACAGAACCATGTTTCTAGTTGGCAGCCTTTGGCATTCGGGCAGGTGCGCCTAAGTTAGTAACACCCGATCCGTTCGACACTGTTCAGGTAGTCGGCCGGGTCCGGGTCGTCACAAAGTTGTATCAGAGGAGGTTATTGAAAATGATTTAGTAGCATTGCATTTCTGGATAGTATTGAGTTTGAGGCTTCTCTTTTTATTCCTACTGGTTTTACTATTTGGGGTATATTAGACAAGAGATAGGTGGTTGATGGAACTGTATTTTGAACTCGTGCGTGGGTGCCTGCAGCCCCATGTATGAGGGATGGATTGAGTTGTCGTGGGTGAGAATATCTATTTTTTTGCTCAGATTACGGTTTATATGATTTCCACCTCGGTGGCTCACTTGGTGTGTGATGTTATTGATTGTGATATGAAAACCTTGGGCAGTATGGAAAGTCTTGTTGTTTGGATTTTGATAGGCACATTTTAGGGTATTTCAATTTCCTAACTGTACGTATGCTTTGTGAAGTGATAATACCATGTGAATAAAATCAATTTCCAGGCTATGTATGCTCTGAAATGTGATTAGGTGAAACTCCGGATAGAATTTCTTTTTTATTGCAATGTATATGCCATGCTTTGTATGTTGAAAAATTACATGTGGCATGATATATGGGCTTGGATCCTATGAGAGCAGGCACGTACTATGGTTGAGGTAGTGTAACTATCAGGATTGGGCGACTTTGTTGTCGTGATTGAGGCAATGTTGGTTGTCAGGATGGGCATGGCCCAAGGTACTATTGATGCTTGGCTCTGTTGAGGGCGGGTAAGGAGGCCGTGAGGTCGGGATGCCGATGACATGGGTTGCGATAGGGGAGAGTGAGGGTAGTTGTTTTACACTACCTCTTTACTGCTTTCCTTATCTGTGTAGAATATATTGTAATATATATATATATATATATATATATGTATGTATGTATATATATGGGTTGTCTAACCATTTATGTTATTCAGCGGGTTACTCCTTCACGACTCGATGGAGCGTCAGACATGAGAGGATGCAGTGCCACAAGATCAGGTTCAGAATCTGGTGCATGTAGAGCATGAGACGCAGGTACAGGCTCAGGGACAGGATCAGGTTCAGGATCCAGTGCAGGCAGGGAAGCTACCGGGTTTGGCAGCATTCGGACCATGGCTTTATGAGCAGCTCCGAGCTAGCCTGGTACGTGTCTTGCAGGGTATTGACAGAGGCACTCTGGGTGCAGAGCCTTCTATGGAATATCTGACATGGGAGTTCCAGTGGCAGCACCCGCTACATTTTCAGGGTGAGGGTGGTCCACAGGCGGCAGAGAACTAGATAGAGAGTATACCGATGATCTTTGAGAAGCTCGAGATGCCTCCAGGGCAGAGGGTCAAGTTGGCGACGTACATGCTGAGAGGGTCGGCGAAGCGTTGGTGGGACGTGCAGGTTTAGGCCCATAAGAATGAGGGATAGGCATGGAAGGACTTTGAGGATAGGTTCTTTGAGTACTTTTACCTGGAGACGTTGAGGGCAGAAAGAGCTCGGGAGTTCTTAAGTCTTCATCAGGAAGATATGTCTGTTATGGACTACCCAACCACCTTCACAGAGTTGTCTCATTTTGTGCCGGGTATGGTGAGCTATGACGCGGCTAGGGTGAGCCGCATCAAGGAGGGATTACAACATGCCATTCGGGTCCGGTAATCATCTTCAGGCTGGGTTCCATCTCTGAGGCAATGAATCAGGTGCTTATAGCAAAGGCCAACCAGAGGGATAGGCCCCAGAGTGGCAGGGCGACTATTCCAGGTGATGGTTCGAACAACAGGAAGTGAGGCAGAGATGAGTTCCAGCAGGGCGAGCATGCCAAGGACTCAGCTAGACCACCCTGTGGTAGTTTAGCAGTGGTTTTATTTCAGTGTGGACAACCAGGACATGTTCGGGCTCAGTACGACAGGCCCCCGAAGGAGTGCCGGGTGTGTGGACAGGTCGGGCATCTAGAGAGGTTTTGCAGGCAGCATTCTCAGACAGCTTGCAGGAAGGGACCAGGACATACTATGGCATCATGTGTAGGTTCAGTTTCGGTACCAAGAGAGGGTAGTCGAGGTTCATCTTCACGCGGAGGATGTGACAGGGATAGAGGGACCGAGCTGAGGGGTCAGTGGCTGCTGACTGGAGTAGCATCGCAGGGAGGTCCGGCATCGGGAAACCGTGCTTCAGGATAGGTGCAAGTTGTGGAGCTTCCAGGGATTGAGCTGGCTGGTGAGCCGATGATGGTGGCAGGTACACCATAGGTGTGGCCGTGATTTTCCGTACTTTTTTTGGCATGGCCTCTTGAGGCATGTCTGGTTGAGTGCACGGGCTGCATAGGATGCTGGTGGACTAACTAGATTCTAGTTAGTGGGATTAGCATCATATCGGATGTGTTATATATTTTATTTATATATTTGAGATGCGTGGCATCAGGAGCATCAAGGATGCAGGTTACTTGAGGTGTTTTGGGCATCAGGGCATCAGGGATATGGGTTACCTGAGTTGGATGGAACCATGTTTGATTTGAGCATCTATTAGATGCAGGACCTCAAGGAGGTGGACACCGATGCGGTGAGGGTTACGTTTGGTGTCAGAAGCAACACGTGAGCACCGAGGGGGTGCAGGGGTGACAATACGTCACGGGAGGTCCATGGGTCTGGGAATTATGTCGTTGGGCCTTGCCTATTTATTTCAATTGATTTGAGCTTTGTTCGGGTTGAGACCGAGTAGGCAATTCCTAAGGTGGGGAGACCTTTTAGGAATTTAGTGAGGACCCTGAGACCAGGGTAGTCTGGGTTGTTTAACCGGGATGGGTGTGTTTGGTGCCATATCCTGGTTTCATTCGGTAGCTTAGGGATGATCCATGTTAAGGTGGAAAGTTTGTAAGAACCCGAGTTTTTAAAACGGGTCAAATCCCACCCTTGATTGAACTTTTTGACTGGTTTCTGAGATGTCTGTAAAATATGGGCATTTTCTAGAAATTTCCAGACTACACATCGAATACTTTAAGTACACGCCGTGTATGTGCTAACTGAGTGACCAGCTGTGTGCTCACCGAGTACATGCCATGTGATGAATGAGTAGAAACTTCTTACTACACGGCGTGTATTTAGAGACACACCGTGTACCCTTACCCGTGCGAGGCCAAGTACATGCCGTTTTGTGCCTAGTTGTAAATTTCCATCTACATGGTGTGTAGTCTTCCTTGACACGCCATGTCCCTTTGTTCCGTGTAGAGGCCGAGTCCCTGGCAGTGTGTTGATGATGTACACTATCCAAGCCGTGTGCTGGACTTCGCTTAAGTCGGATTACGGAAATCCATCTACAAGGCGTGTACTTTTAAAATACACGATGTGTACTTTTAATTTTATTTGATCGTCTGAGATGTCGTCTCATATTATTTCGTAGAATGTCATTTTCTTCCCCATTGGACAAACGGTTCATCCGAGAACCTCTGAAAAACAGAAACCCACCCATAATCGACATACTTTTCCCGTTCCTTGATCCGTTGGTGGTTGCGGGACCGCATCGGAGATGATAACCCTGCACACCCTTCTATGTCCTTGATTCCTCACCTGTTTTTCCATAGATTCCATCCGAGAAGAATTGTCAGGATTTGAAAAAAACATAGATCTACCATGATAAAGACCAATTTATAGGCTGATATCAAAGGAGTGTCATCGTATGAGTATGAGGTGGGTGGTGCATACCTTCTTTCATGTTTTCGTAGACAATTGGGGGTTGTGACCTACGGGAGTAGCATTGGGTATTGAGCGAAACCCTTGTTTATTTATCTTTAATAGTTTATCTGCATTGTGGGGTGCCTATGGGTATTCCCTGACCCTTGTTATGCTTGAGCGAGGCCGGGTGACAGTTCATAGCTTGTTTGGGTCAATTCGGTCGGGAGTGCCCAAATGCATATGTTTGGACCATTATTTAAATTGATGAATTTGGACTGATTTTGATGTTGTTAGATTAAACTGTGTAGTTTTATTTGTTAAAGCATTTTAGTAATTTATTTAAGGCATTTAAGACGTCAGGTGCTGGTATGGATTAGCACATGTTAGTGAAAAAAATACTATTTAGTAATTACCTGTTTAAAGTGATGCTTCCAAGTATGAATATGCAATGTGTGATATTTCTTATGTTAAACTGCTTTTTGTGTTGGGTGTTGCCCGAATATATTGTTGTGTTATTGAGATCATAGGTTGGGGCTTTGGCTCAGGTTACTTTGGGTGGTTGCTACCACAGGATTGGGTGTCATGGACGTCGGTTGAAGAAGTTGGACTGTCAGGTTGGGCTTGGCCCGGGTAATTTGGATGGAGAGGCCATCAAACTAGAGTGACAGGTTCTCATGGACACGAGGTGTCAGAGGTGTTGTAGCTTGGGGACACATTGAGGTGATTACCACTCACCAGGTACTTTTGAGTAGTGTGCACACATATAGACTCTGAGATGTGGTGGTACAACCACTCGCTGGGTAGAGGCCCCCAGTAGACGTGGTTAGGTATATTTGGTTTGGGGGTTATTTCCATAGTAATCCATGTGGAAGGATTGGAACCTTCAGGAGACATCTTTGAGGCGGTCAGGTTGGGGGAAGACGCTCGCCGTTATTTGAGGGCAGACATCGTTGTTCCTCCAGTTATTATTTGAGGACAGTTATCATTGTTCTTCCAGATGTTATGCCATGGACAGGTTGAGCTTCCGAGCTGGGTTACTTTGTTAGGTGTTCATTTGGGACATTGGTACTTGAGAAACATGGTGTCAGGTGGCACGTGGTGCTGGGTGACATCCAAAGATTCCAGCATTGGCCAAAGTAGGTGACACTTCATGGTGGCTATTGAGCACCAGTGAAGTTCGTGTTTACTTTAGGGCATTTTACTATTTACTTCTTTTATTATATAATCATGTCTGCCTAAAAACTTATATTAGATACGCATCCTTGGATGGTATCCTACTGAGACTTGTCTCACACCCTACACAGGCCCTTTGGGATGCGTGTAGACTTTATGAAATTGCGTGCAGGTAGAGGGTCAGCCTCAGGAGCTGGACTTTAGTGCTGTTGGCATAGATATTGGTATAGAACCTAAGGTAGTGCCTTGCTAGGGTTACTTTGTTTATTTTTCCCTTTTGTATCAGCATGCTTATCTTATTATGTATAAATTGTTGGTTATCCATTGCCACCATTATATATTGAGATGTATGACTTTCTTTCAATGCATACCTTGTTGTTTACAGTAGAAGTTGCTTGTATTCTTCAGCATGTTGTTCTGTTTACATTCCGCTGCTTTTGTTTCAATATTGCTTCCGCTGGTTTATTGATATTATTATGTTTCCGCTATGCGGGTCTAGTTTGAGTCTGCTGAGTCTTTCTTTCCTCTATATCTTTACTATTATACGAGGACTAGTACCTTTATTATGATCCTCCGAGAGGGTATAGCCTCCCCAATATACCTAACAGACCCTCGCTGCTAGTTGGAATCCTTTGGAGTTCGCGGAGGTGTGCCTAAGGTAGTAACACCCGATCCGTTTGGCACTATTCTGATCGCTGGCTTGGTCCGGGTGATTACGTCGTGACACAATACAATTCCAAAATCACATTGAATTTATCAAAGGTAAGGATAATATGACATTTATGAAGTTCCTTCCATAAAAATAAGCTTGATATATAATAATAATAGAAGATATTGTCAATTCATTGGGGGTGTTGATTTTATGGTCATAGAAAATTACTAGACATACTTGGGTGTCTAAAACTAGATTATTATTAAATATCCACAAATCAATAGTTGAAGGTCAGTATATATTTTATAATTATTTTTCATGAACTAATATTTTTAGTATGTATAGAATATGATTTCCATGGTTTTTTTCTTTAAGAGGTTTTTTATTATTATTATTAAACTCATTTATTTTTTATGTTAGGAGATCACATTGAATATTTCCTAAACTCCAAGAATTTGAGGCACTGGACATTATTCACCTCTATTTCATTGATTAACAAATATTCCACAACTCATCGATCATGAACATGATATCCATACCCTAAAAATTGAAATACTTGCATGTTCCCCTTAAACAAACCCTTGGGTCATACATCCAATAGTTTTTTTATGTAGGAATTAGAATTTTCTTTCCTTTATAATCTTCCCCAACTAATATTCTATGGACCTCCATAATTATCTTAATTATTGTGTTATAATTATTAAAAAGACTCATATTTTCAATCATAACATCATATAGTTTAGTGAGAATAACCAAAATATTTTAGAAACTTTCTTCTATACCATTTGGATACTCATTAGGATAATTACTTCATTCTATATGAAATCCATTTTTATCTTGGTTCCCTATATATCCAACAATTTATAAAACCATAAATTGCTAATCTAGAGTGATGGAAAATTTCTATAATTATTTTAGGATAATCACATAAAAATATGGCACCTAAATACATCATTCTCCTCAAAATTGGTACATTTAATTTTATTTTAAAATAAATCTCTCTTGGTTTAATATAGGTTTTCTAATATTCGTTTCAATTATATTCCTTAACCTAATTCCATAACATAGTAAATCCTTTATAATGGATTATAATGAGAATGGGGTAACCCTAATAACGTCTCAGGATTGTTTAAACCCATTTGTGTAATCTTAGGATGACTCATTATTCATAAGGGTGATTTTCACATCAATACACAACTAACTTTTTTCTGGGTTATTTCCCCATGGTTCTTTTGTTACATAGCTGAATCCAGTTTTCAATATCCAGTTAGGTTTTTAATTCTATCAAAACCCACCTAAGAATGAATTTTCTAATATTTCAGGATACCATTGAATACATAGACTCATCTTTGAGGATTAAAATATGGTTTCATAACCATAAAAGAAAAGCTAAATAAACAAATCTCTAAAATTAATCTAAAAAATAACAAAACCCTTATTTGATACCGACAATGGAGAACCAATATATTCATAAACATTTATTTCATTATTTTACATGAATAATCTTTCCATCTCATTAAAATTCACACATAAAAAACCTTTTGTTTTAGTATCTTTGATTACTATCTACAAAAGCAACACCATTGAAAATTTCTCTATAATATAACTACACTAGACTCACTTCTAAAATTGTTATAATTTATACCCATCTTCATAACATGGTAAAGGGAAACAAAAGAAAAGTGTGACCTAAAACACCCTGTATGGAAAATTTTATCAATATTTCATCATGGGTCAGATCATAATCATATGAGGATATATGATTATTATAGAAATGTGTTTTTAAAGGGCATGGAATAATAATAATTGTTCATTAGTCAAGATAAGAGGATATTTAAACTCAAATGAACGGACATAAACCCTATAAAAATTGTGTGGAATCTTGATACATTAAACATGAGTTGAGGAGAATAGTCATAGGCCAAAGATAATGAAATACAACTGTGGGTTAACAAAAACATAGAAATGATTTTTCAAATATACTTACCATGACATTCAAAACATAGTAGGATTGGGATAATCACTTATGTAACTTCTTAGGTTTGTAATAATCCTATTGTTTTCCCATGGTATTAGGATAGAACATCTGATATACCCCTTTGTCTTGGGATAAATCTTCTCATGTTCTAATTGGAATCAGATAAATCCATTCATGTCCCCTCTATCATGGGATAAATCCTTTCATATACTGTTTTCATTGGGATAAATCATCATGAATACCCATTTTCATGGGATAAATACACTTGTGTTCACATTATTTTAGGTTAAATCCAGTAGTGTAACCATTGTCTTTGTATAAATCACCTCTTATATGCTTTTGAACTCATTAGATATAAAAATTACCAATGATCTGAAGGTAATATATAAGACACTACTCATCAATCATCCTCACATATGGTTACACATGAAAAAAACATTAAACGTATCATAAATAACCCACGGAATGAGAAATGGGTTTCATAACATATTTAGATGGTATCATGAAAATTGACCTCAAAAATTTAAAATGTTTATAAAAAAATTAAATCACCAAAAATTAGTATTTCATAAGAATATTTAGCAGGTGGTCCATAAAAAATATCATCAAAGAAAATAAAAACTTTATATATAAATAGGAAAATAAAAGTGAAACCATTATATAATTTTTTGAAAAAATTTATCATCTTAAAATAAAAAGTTATATAACAAATTAACATGTCATTTTTAAAAAGGTAAAGTGAAAAATATTGAAAATATTTAATTTCAAATGGAATCATAAGTAATGGAAACTAGAGAATGACATAAATATTTCAAAACATTTATGTGAAAGCATTTACATTCGAAAAAAACAATCTTTAAAAGGTATGATTAAAATAGAAATATTGGTTTTAAAAATGTGACTTGAAAACATTTTAAAACATCTAATTTAAAAAAATGCATAATAATATATCCTTTAAATGATACAATGGTTATAAAAATAAATTATTGAGTGGAAGATAAAACATGTTATTTTGAGAGGGTGGAATCCTTTTTTAATATTTTGAAATACCTTGGTTTAAAACCCACATCAGAGAAATAGTTAATAAAACATAGTTTTATATAGAGGAGAAGGGGATGATAAATTTAATATGAAAATAAAAATAATTAGGTTTCCAAATATAAAGGATAAATTTTTAGATAATAGAAAACAAGGACCTGGATAGAAATTCATCTTTAAAGAGGATGGTAATTATTCTTAATGATGATATACTTTCTCAGAAATAAATTCATAAATATTAAAGATTTTTCATTAATAGAAATATTCCTCTAGAGAGAAACGTAATTTTTAGTTATTTATAATATTAGGGTGGAAGAAATAAATCATGAAATAAATAAGATCAAGGGTGATCATTTTAACTCAATTAAAGGAGTTAATTTAACAAATAACCTAATGACCATTGTTACCATTGAATCAAAATCCAATTAAATAATTAAAATTATTTTGTTATTTAAACCCCATGAAGTACATGAATATGATAAAAACATTAATCATGATTTAATAAAACCATTTCAATTATTCCATGGTCTTTAATAATAAATATATCATAAGAAATTAAATTTGAGTCATGCGACCCTTATCTTGAATTCTTTCTTAGTTGATCACAATATAACATCTGGTAAACATAACTATATTAATCCTCTATTTGATTAAATTGTTCATGTATTAATTTTTTTTAAATTTATATACAATTACTACCTCTATTTTTATTAGTTATTTATTATATATTTTCAATATTGGATGTGTATAATCTTGATCATTTTAAAAAAGTTTCCTAATAGTGGTGTCGTTCTTTATTCTTCTCCAAATAATTAGAATTACCATGTCAAAAAATGTAATGTATTTGATGTTTTATAATTTTTTAAAATTTAATAATTTAATTCTATGGTTTTTTTATTTATGATCCATAATGTTTAATTCGATAATGATCATGTTTCAATTATTTTTTGCGATTGAATGTTGTTTTCTAAAAGAATTAATTAAATTTTTATATTACAAATTTAGAACCAAAAACACAAATTATTTAATGATTTATATAATTCATTAATAGAAATAAAATTCACATTTTCATCCCTATTTTAAATTTATAACATTATTTATGTTGGCAGTTAAACAATCCCAAACTGAAAAGTAACAAAATTAATGAATTATTATGAAGTAATTTAGTTGTAATATCATTATTCCCTAATCACAGTACTCTTATTTTATATTTTTTAGTTTGATATAATAATATTTTAAAATAATTTATATAATACTATAACATGTACTACGTTATTACATAATATTGTGTAATATCATTTTTTCTCTTAGAACACTCATTTGGATGGTTGAATTTTCCCTGGTCATTTATTGCACGTATTATTAAAAGGTATTCCAAATTTTCCTTAAAAAACGTTATTTACTTCATTAAAAACTTATTTATTCATTACAACCATTATCTTGACCTTAAAATTAAGTAGGTGACTAAAATAAAAATTAAAATTGATCATTTCATTAAGTTGGTATTCAAAACGCACACATGGATGATGTTTTTTTTCTATAAAACAGAGAAATGGAGTAATATGGTTTAAAATATTATAATAAAAATATATTTAAAAAATTTAAAACATCAATTTTAAATTCATTATTATTATCATCTTTTAAGATAGTGAAGTAAGTGAAACATGTTTTTTTTTGTAGAGGTGGTAGTCCTCACAACGCACAAATAATTTTTTTTATTTTTATAAATAGAAAACGAAAATATGGTTAATAATTATACCATCATTATAATAACATGACATTATAAAAATTTTACGATAGTTACCATTTTAATGTTGTGTAATAAAATTTTAGGAATAATAAATGGACATTAGGAAATAAAAATGAAAATTGAGCTATAAAATATTTATGCCTCACTTCTTATATTATCTCCATTGAAAAAGGGGTCAATAATTTTAGTTGGGGTATTTTAAGAAGACCATAACCTCTTTAATGTGGACATAAATGTTTTAGAGTGGGTTTGGTTGAGTTTTATTGAACATAGTGGGTTTTGGAGTGAGGGGAAGGTAGGAGAGGAGTGCCACTTTTTATGTGAAAAGTGATGAATCTTTTGAAAGTACTGAAAACTTTTCAATAATTGGAATTTAAACTGAATGAAAATAGATAAAAAATTGATAATTGATAAAGGAGGGTTAAGATCAACAAATCCAATCAACCACGAATTTCTACACATGTTTTAAATATGTTCTTGGTCTTTCTCTCTTCATTAATCCATTTTTACCAATTTTAGGTTTTATCAAGCTCACTAGTGTTTAACAGTGTCATAATTTATTTATGATTGAAAATAAATTGGACTTTATTACATAATTTGGACCTCATATTGAGAATATATTAATCAATTTTATTATATTTATATTATAGCATTGATAATAATTAATTTTAAAATACTTAATGTATAATGTATTAAAAGTAATTTAAAATAAATATATCTTATGTTATAAAATGAAAATTTTGGGTTTGTATATTAAAAAAAATTAAATTAAATTATAAAATACAAAAAAAAATTTATAAAAAAAATTCATGAATTTTTAATTCATAATTATATACTAATAATGTCATAAAATTCATTGGATTTTTCAAAAACAATTCACTATACCGCTAAAAGGTAATCTTTTTAGAAAAATCCCAAATATTTATCTTAAAATTATATTGAAATATGGTATTAAAAAATGAATTTTATTTACAAAAATAATTATATTCTAAAATTTATAAATTTTTCAATTAAATAAAAATAGGAAGAAAAATATTTTATCAAAAAATAAAAATTTAATATTAACTGTTCTTAATATTATCTAATACTATTTATTAACTTAATGGTGTTAATATGTTATTTAATATATGGAAAAATTTTATAATATCAAAAAAATATTTTAAACATTATTTTTTGAAAAATTTATTAATACATTAAACAATTTTTGAGAATTTAAAATCCATTAACATATTAAATCATTATATTATATATCTTCTATCTTTAATCATTTTTAATTGGTTAATATATTTTTACTTTGTGAAGGTTTACTATTCTTATATTTCCCTAAAAATAAATATTCTATGGATTCTTTTAGTTTTATGTTATCAATGGAGCAAGCTATAGAAAAAAATACTTATTTAAATAATTATATTCTAAAATTTTAGGGGGTTAAAATAAGTTTCTACCATTGATTGTATTATGTATTATTATATAATTTTTTAATTTGGATTCAAATTTATACCACATAAATCACTGTCAAAGATTTCATACCTTATAGATTATGTTTCCCATAAGGGATGATGAAAATTTAAATATACTTTCCTGGAGTTATAATGTTTTATAATGAACATTATTTTTCTATTCTTGTGTTATCCCACTCCAATAATTTATTATATAGGATTTTATAATCCTTCTTTGGAAAATGAAGGTTTAATGAAATGATGGTTTTAATACACTTGTTAAGATTTTGGTATTCATCAACTATAAATTCAAACTATTAATAAGTTACTTTTCATAATAAAATATTTTATATCTTTCTCTTAATTTATTATTAAAAATATTATGTCCTTTTCAAGGATCCATTATTTTAGATTATTTATAAATATAATATTCAAAATCAATCACTTCACCAGTTCAAAATTTAGTTTTCAATGGGATATGCAAGTGTATATTTTATGTCAAGGTTAAAAATGGTTTCTAAAAGCTCTTTTAAGTTTTCACCATAATTTTAAATTAAATATTCAAAATGATTTACACTCAAGGGAATATTGATACATGATGTATACATTAATAAATAAATATATTTATAATTTGGGGGATTAAACTTGTGTTATAAAATAATTAAAATCTTGATCTTCTTTTTCTCTTTCTTGAATATCATATCTTTACTCCTTGAAGTATGAATAATATATTCACAAAAGATTCATGAAATTTAGATACTGAATAGTATCATTAGAATATTTAAAATTAATTTTCATCATAAAATAAAATTATATAATAACATTTTTTTAGACTTCAAAACGTTAATTATAAATCATTATTTTAGTCATCTTATTCTCCATGCTTGAAGACCCACCACTCACAATTTCCACTTTTAATTATAATTCCATTTTAGTTTTTTAATATCTTATGAACACTTAATAATAGATTTTTTATTATCATAATTGAATTTATTCTTCAAATATTAAAATAGAAACTTGGTTTTCCGATCTATAGAATTCCCCAAATTTACTTTAGGTTAATTGATTCACATTCTAGCATGATGTATTCACAATGGAAAATCTTGTTTTTCAACTATACATTTATATATACATAAATCACTAAATGATGCTAAACAAATATAGAAAATTCATTCATACACTAAGTATCATGATGCTTTCTAATGCGTAAAGGATGCTTACAAATATTTTATTAATAGTTACATAGGATAGATATCATCCATATATAACTATAGCGAATGAAAATATAGGAGTAGGATGATGTTAACAAATAGAAAGAATGGTTCATATATATATATATATATATATTCTTACATGGCTCTACACATTATCAATTATTGTACGCATATATATTCTATAAATTTGAAAATCAATTACAAAATACTTCAAAACAACTCTAGCCTTCATTTTTTATAATCCATGTATGTATTCTCCACTTCTTCAACTCCATTACCCATAATATACGGATTAATTTCTCACATACTTTACCAACATGATATATATATCGTTTTCAATGTAAATTGTAACCAAATATTCATTATTTACCACACATTCAATTAATCAATATTCAAAACAAATAAAATTCAATTTTCTCCAAATACAAGGCCACTTCACTCTACCCCTTTGATTTTTTTGTCAACACTATTTAAATCCTAATTAAATTCCATTTCTTTCACTCATATACTAACAATATGTTTCGGAGGAATAATATTATCCTCCTTATTAAAATTATAGGTAGTTTATTATAATCTACTAAATAAACTTCTTATTTTAATAAACTCATCTTCTCACCCATTTGATTTCTCTCATACATTGGGATATTCACACAACATAAATTAAAGATAAGGGTGTCGCAAAATATTCATTGAAAGGTGTCATCAATCAACCATATTTATTTATATATGTCTCATCTTGATGTATAAGACAATTTTGGTAAATACAAACAAAAGATATTTCTTTATACTCACTTCAATGTGACACAAACTCAGCCTTTTAATACATAGGGGCTAATCAAACATATTTCAATAATATTCAAAAACCTCGCTCACTTGAACACATAGATAAAAAATATTCTCATGTTCATGGTTATTCTTCAACATTAAATTTATAACCACTCACCCTCTTAAAAATAATGTATATGTTCAAAAATAAGGATGGGATAATGAAAATTATACCTCATCATTTAGTTTTGTGAAGAGTTTCCTAAATATCAATATTCATGAATATTTGTTAAATTTCATGTAGCTTTACCTCTTTTAAATATACCCCTCATGGGATTCCATGAAAAATACATATTCTTTACTCCCCATCGTGTAAGTAGGGATACATTGATATGGGAAAATCGATTTATATAAACTTCTCAATGAGGCTCACAAGGTTGATACAGTTTGATCATTATTGATACTCTCTTCCATGAATGATTAAAGTGTTTAAAATATTCATGATTTTTTCATTCATGACTTTCCAAAAAAAATTCTATTTGGGAAGAAAATGAATATTTTCCTAGATTGTCTTATTCTTGGAATGAATCAGATTCTCAAAATTTTCAAACAATTCACTTGGTTTCATTTCATTACTATCCATACTCCTAGAATCTTCAATGTTTTTAGGACATATGTTTAAAAAATAAGTAGGCTCAATCTCTTACACCATCATGTGTGGGGACTCCTTATTTTAGGGATATTTCGTGAATTTTGGAGTCATTGGATCCTTAATTTTTTCTTTAATTTGACTTGGAATAACATTCACAAACATTGTAATATTTTGAATAGCTTATTTGAACCTTCCTCGCACATCTTTATCAGCCTTTGAGAAACACTTTTTGGGAAGACTCTCAACCCCTCATTATGAGTGTCAAAAACCATACCAATCCAGCTACCCCATTCAAAAATTTATTCCCCCTTGGTTTTAATATTAGACACTTATTTTCAGATTTATTATTAAAATTCATAAATTATATATGTTTTGGATTCTCTTTCCACAATAGAAGTTTATGTTCCCATTGATTTGATATTATTCTATGTACACTTAATTATCTTTTTCGATGTACTCTTATTCACTGATTATTTTTTGGTTTTCTCCCATGGTAGACTTTACTATATTCCTATGTTTCATAAATTATTATTGTAGTCTTACCCTTTCATAATTTCATGAACCAGATCAGAATACAATCCAACCCGACACACAACCTAACCAATGACATGACCAAAACGGTGTTCCTAGTCCCCACAGGATAGAAAATATTGCATGAGTGTTGAATAAAACCACTAGGAATGATTTTTACCAAGAAAATAATAACCAAAATTAAAGAATAATTATATATATCATAACTAAATTCCACAACATATATGAAAAAGGGATCAAAACAACCTTGAGATGAGAATTTAACCACTACAACTAGAAACAAAACAACCAAAAAGGGGGGATGGGATCAAATAGAAGAAAAAAACATCAATGTGATATATTTATTAACACCATTGATCCAACACCACTAAAACCTTCCAAAAGTGGAACTAAAAAAAGATAAACCACTCTCTACTTCATGGAAGGCCTTTTCTACACCTAAGTCAGACAGAATAAGGTCTACATACACATGGGGTGTATGTAGGGTGTGATTTCAATTTTTGTATAATATACCTCCAGAAAGGTTCTAGGAAATGACATTAAAATATATATTAACATAATTTTTTAAATGAAAGATAAAAATAATTTTAGTTGAAAAAAGGTAATATTTTATAATACAATGAAAACATCATATCGATAATTAAAAATAGGGAAACAAATAATTTAATCACTATGAGAAATTCTTAATAAGTAGATCAACTAGGTTCAAATATCCATATACCTTTTTTATTGATCCATATAGTATGTTATCAAGGATGAGTATCTAGATATGTCTATTATAAAGTTCTTATTAGTCCCCAAAGTATCAGAATTTGTTTAGTTAGCATTGTATAGTAAAATTTCTTTGGATCCCTAGTCATTACTATAATGTATCAACTATTGTACTTGTCCCCCAAAACCTACCAAGATAGTTAGGGTGAAAACGTTATCTATAACATTTTCACATCATCCAAAACCCCTTTGTGTAATCACAATTATATATTACAAAAAAACGCACATGATAGAAACAACCATTTACCATGGGGAAACCCATTTTTTATAATTTAAACCAACACTGACACCTTTAACAACCCCATTTTCACCCACACATAAAATATGTTAAGTAATTTTAAAAAACAATTAAATAATAAAAAAATCATCAATTAATTTCATTTAATGGAACCACATACAGTTCACATGAAACCACCGTAATCTGGTTTTAAAACACAAGACTCCCCATGAGAAGACCATAAAGAATAAATAACACACCATGATAAAAAAAAGTTCAACACAAATAGGTGATATTGAACCAATACAAGGTCAAAATTACTACTGAGGAAGTGAAACCCCAATAATTAATAGGGGATAGATCATGACAAAAAAATAAAAGAAGTGAGGATGGACTTCTTCAGATTAATCTTGAAGTAACCAGACTAAATATGCCCAAAAATGGAACCCTAGTTGAGTGGAGAAGGAGGAGATGTTAACCTACAGTTGGTTAGGGTAGAATGGGAGAAAATAGTGGGGTCAAGGGTTAACATAGGATAGTGGAAAAGTTATAATTTCAATAAAAATAACAATATGGAATGACGCCAAATTTGGATGCATGGCCTTTCAGACCATGTGTCAACCCTGTGGAACCTCTATCTAAGAAGAGGGGATAGGCCACATAGTTGTTTGGGAGGGTTTCATGGCCTTGAACATAGACATGTGAATAAACAGTTCCATCTTCTAGGATGCATGGTTTTCACTAGGTTAGGGCATAGTTTTCTCTAACTTTGATCCAACTATGTGCCTCCTTCCATATACCCAAAAACTAAAATGTTTCATGAAGACACATGAAAAAACTATAGAAAACAAGTAATACCAAAAATAAAAGAGAAAATAACTCAAATGAAAATTATGGTTTGGAGACATAAATTGAAGGGATGTTTTGGGTTGGTACACAAAATCACTCCTCATATCAATGGCCATAATTGTTGAGAAATTTGTAGAATTTGTCCAATCATTAAAATATATTTTACTTGATAGATTTTACTTATTTATTTGATTTAAATATTCTTCTAGAATGTTTCCTTCTAAATTTATCATTTTCCCTATATTTGGACATTTCGAAACACGAATACACTAACATGGTGTGTTAGAAATCGATGACCTATATATAAACCAACAATAACAACAATACATCCAATTGACTTGTTTATTTTTTTAAAATAGGTAGTCCTTATAGATTGAGTACCTTGATTATTTTTAGTGGAAACCCTATCCATTAAGGATCCATTTGGGTGTAAATGATTCTATTACATGATCACCTTCACCCTTAATAATTTGGTTGGAGGTAAAATGTTTTCAATCTTTAAAATTTTTATATAATTTATCCCTTTCCATTCAATTCTTGAAATATTTTATTTAATGTCAGAAAACTAGATTTATTTAACAGATTCCTTTTTCTATGAACAGGAGTTAGAAGCTTCCCCATGTGATCATATGTTTTTTTACACACCAGTATGATTTTTAACTAAAAAATGAATCCACCTATAATTACTTGAGGATGAATCCCCTCTCACAGTAGGTTATGAAGAATCATATAGGGTATTTTCAATGTTCTTAATCATTATATACAACTCATGAACTTTTATATTCATATCATATTTTTTGTATTTATCTTCTTTCAGCCTATCTATAAAATATTTCATCACCATTCTCATATAATCATCATTTCATTTATTTGTATCAATTAGATAATTTTCAATCTATTTAATCATTTTTTATATAACTTCATTTTATGATGTTTTTTAATCCTTGTAAACTTTAGGAAATTTCCTGAAAGAATAGAACATTTTTTCCAACACTTTTTGAAACATCTTTCCCCTATAAATATCATTAAAATTATTCATTATATTTAAGTAATCTTTATCATCTCCTTTACCACTTTCAACAAAATCAAATATTGGTGATTAAACAATACTATTTGTTATTTTTCTTTAATTAATAGCCACTTTTTTTCTTATTTCTCATGTACTTTTAATAAATCAATAATTCTAGAATGATATGGTTCGAAACTGACTTCCCCTTCTAAGGTTCTTTAAATTAAATGTCAAATATGTACTTCATTTATTACTACATCAAAATACTATTGAATTATAAATTTTAAAACTAGTTATAAAAGACATATTACTCTGGTTATGTCTATATAAATCTCTGGATCCAATCAAATATATCATATTAACTAATACCAATTGTATATCATGGTTGATCTGGTAGTCTCCCTTGGAAGGGGGTGACTCATAATTGGCCAACTTTTTACTAATTAATGAATAATTAAATATTTTATTCTCATAAATTGGATAAAAAATTCCTATATTAGGATGTACTGATCATTGATAAATATAATCAATACATACTCCCTAATGAAATGAAGATAAAGTAAATTAAATAATATTCTATGATTTTTTACAAGTGTTTGGTTTAATTCATGAAACCATCTACTTGTCATGATTAGTTAGTTCCCCTAATCACATGTACTCAAATATAAATTGTATCATCAATTTATAGTGGGTGTGGGATATTTTTATCTTAATCCATGGTTTTTCACACACATAAATTGACTCAAATAATTTAAAAATTTATATTTTCTTACTACACATCTCATATTAGAGTCACATTAATCATCTTTTAGGCAGATTTACACTAATCATTGAAACATTTATCCGTGAAGAGGAAAGACCTCTTCTTTCGGCAGGAGGTACGTCATACTTCATGAAAACACTAGATCGCTAGCCAAAATATATACACTACTTCAATAAATTCAATATCTTATGAACTAAATCAATACTTATTCACATGAATAATCAATGAAAAATATGGTTATTGAAAATCACATGTTACTTCCTAAATCCCCATACTCCTTGACCTTCCTCAATTTCTCATTTCATCAACATTAATCCTATCCAATAAAACTCAGATCAGATTCATCATCTTTCTATTCTTCTTCAACATCGAAACACATACGATCTTATATGAAAACATTTGATCAATTTCTTCTCCTTCCTTGAGATACCTTGTTTTATTAGTTATCCACTGTATATATTTTGACTCATTCTTAGTATCTTCATTTTTCTTTTTTATCATCTCATATTAATGATATTTTATTTATCTTTGAAAACTTTTTTTGTACTAGAAGAATCTTATTTATTTTATATTATTTTTAGTTTCACATAAATTTAATTATTCCGATATTATTTACAATCAAATGTAGATTTCCTCACATATATCATTTGATTATACAAGATCTAAAAAATATATTTTTTCAACTTATTCACCTCGGTTTCATTCCATATTACTATTTTATTTAATTTTTTAAAATTAATTGAGAAATATTATATTCTCCCAATCTAGAATGATATTATTTAATAGAATCTAATTTGAATAATTTTGTTCAATTAAAATTTCTGTATAATAGTCATATAGAAAATCATAGGTTGTCTCATATTGTAACTCCTGCAAGTCAACTAATCATAGCTTGATTTCCTCTTCTATTACAATAATATCATTCCATTATTCATCTCAGGATGTATTGTGGATTAAAAAAATCATTATGTTATTTAGAAACATCAATCTCAGGTTCAACGACTTCAAAATTTATTTTCATGAATATATAATATTCTATAACATCACTTTTCTAACATTAAAATGTCTCTCGGGAATCCTTCCAACATTGATCTTCTTATCAAATCATGGTGATCTGCCTCTAAAAATTATAGTTCCTAAATCAATAACTCTTTTATGTAATGATGATATTGCAATTATATAATAAGTTCGTTTTCATTAGCATAATTATATTTATCCTTTATATTTTAAATCTATAAATATGGTTCTCATTATTTTTAATTGATTAAAATATCTAGGGAATTCCTTTTGAACAAACTGACTAGATTTATATGCATAGGAACATCATGTTTATATAGATCTAGTTCTTGTTTACAACACTCACTAAATATTTCTTTGGTAGATAATAACATCAAGCTTATGTATAAGAGACTAATGGTTATATAGGCTGCGATGATTCTTAGATATCTATTCCTAAGGTTTACATAGGAAATAATTCATGTATATATTGTAATATTTGATTCATATATAATAGAGTTATTAATTTTATTTGAGGAATTGGATCACACATGAATAATTTGGAGATGATAATTAATCAAGCATTATTTTTTTTAATTCCTTAATAATTTGAAATTATAAATATTCTCAAATAATTCCTAGGAAACTTCAAAACAACACCATAATATCGATATTATACACTTTATATATATTCTTCACCCCCATTAACTCCGCTAAACATAATACATAGGGTTTCTTCTTACATACTTTTCCAACATGAGATAGATCCTAATTTAAAAATATATTTATCAAAAACTCTCAATCCTTTCCCACACATTGACTTAATAAAAATGGATAACAAATAAATTTCCTGATTCTCTAAATCCAATGTCACTTCACATAAGAAACTAGGGATTTTCACTCATTTGTGAATCTTGAGTATTGATTGATTATATATATTGATTGATTGAATGAATTAAATCACTGGTCAGACTATTTATTGAAATTTATGAAAAATGTAGGTTTATTCATGGTTGTGGGATTTTTAAATTAATATTCTATTAAAAAATGAATTTTATTTCCACAAAAGATTATAATTAATTATTTAATGAATTGATGAAGTTGTTTGTATTTTAGGCTAGGCATTCAATGGGATGAACAATCTGATGAACTCAAATTCTATAAGATATCAAGACAAGTGGATTTCAAAATATTTGTTGGGAAATCAAAATAAATTTAGTGGGTGAAAAAATATGAAGTCTAAATCTACTCATTATTTTAATAGACATAATATACAATTCAAATAAGGATTCATAAATGAATAGTGGATGTTAGAGATACAGTATTGAGGATGACCCAACTTGTTGAGGAATAAAGAAAGTGGATAGAGATAGAAGATAATAATTATATGAACCTAGAATCTTATCGATTGAATTTACCTATGGATTATATAATTTTTTCATGTTTATTAATATATTATAACATAATTAACATGAACCACGTGGTAAAACCAAAAACATTTTATTGTTGTAATTTGGGCATTGCATTTAGAGAATGAATATGGCTATATGAATAGAGAATTTTTTAATGGGATAATAAATAGAAAATTTGATAAATAAACATGAAAATTTATCTATGATTGGTCAACTATAATAAACTCACTTATAATTTATGTCATTATAATGAAGTATAATTTTAGTAATGTAATATTCATTTTGAAAATGAAAATACGTATATACATATGAGTTAAGATTGAATCAAATTAATAATTAATGAAATATTTGGTATTTTTACAATATAGAGAACTCATATGAATGTAACATATTTTATAGTTATAATAGTAATCTAATCATTGGAAAAGTAATTAGAAAATTAAGAATAGTAACATGACTACTATAATAGAAAACCCACCTGTTCAAGTTTGAACTAAAAAAATTATCATATAAAATGAAAATAGTTAATATTTAAGTCATGATAAATGTAAATAAATGTTTTGAAAATTAGAAAATAAGTTTTTTTATTTTTATAAGACATAAATGATTAATTTTCATGTTTAGAACATAAATAATTATTTAAAATAATGTTTACTTTTAATAAAAAAATTGACAAATTAATATTTTGTTGCATAATATTTATAATATATTTTTATGACACCATAAGTGTTTTATCTAAAATCCATAAAATTAATCATAATATTAAAATTGATATTTTTCAAATAAATATGTATTTTAATTAAAAATTAAATTTTTCATAATTATAAAACTATTTTCAAAAAAATTATTTCATTTTTAGAATATGTACAACATAAAATGGTAAGGGTGAATTTTGTGTGTTTTTGAAATAGATGATTCTTTTGTGAATAGGGAAATACTGTAAAAGATGGTATTTAACATTATAAGGTAAATGATTGGTTGATTTCATATGGTATTATGTAAGAATCAATTAGTTCAAAATCACATATATCATTTAATGTATATAACCACAAGATTCATTAGAATTTTTTGTATTGATCAAAAATAATAAATTGATGAAGATAATATTTAAAAACACACATCTCTACTACTTATATATACCACCCCTCGCAACCCCATATTTTCACTCTATCTAAGACATTGATCTTAACCAAGCACTATCAAAATCTCTCTTTATCTCTCCCCATATATCATAAAGACTTAGTCTCATTATAGGCACAAGACAAGGTTACTTATGTGTAATCTCAATTGGATATGTCTAAAGAGAGAAGTTAAAACAACCAATGAAGTCTTTTTTTTATTCCTTCTAATCCCAAAAACAAATTCCATTCAACCTGAATTAATAACACTATTATAAAATTTTTCAATAATTTTATTATGTTAACATCGAATCTACCATCCATCCTCTTCTCTTCTCTAAATATTCTAAAAACAAAAATATTTTCCATATTCTATTGGTTCACTGCTTTCATGTATATTATGTGACAAAGACATATTTTTCATGAATATTTCTTTATAAAACACATTTTTATCACATTATATGACTAAAAATCCTGTATTTAATGGTTTTATTATCTTTTGGAGATATTAAATGATAAAACATAAGGTAAAATGCATTAAATTGACAATGAAATCAATAAGGTCAAATGATTGAATGTGAAAAAATGGACTGAAACTGACCCAAACCTATTGGAAAACCCTAATTAGCATAATGAATTCTAGTTAAATTGTTCATCTTGAAGGGATGTAATATGTAATCCCTGATGTGAATAAAAAGAATAAATCTTTAAGATGACATCATGTGTCAATATGTGTCGCATATGGTCACCTCATGACACACCCATGATAGGACCAAAGTGATCTTCATAGCATTAAACAAGCAATGAGATGTTCATATCCACATATTTATTGAAGTGAAATCAATATTCATGTTGTGAGACCCTTATATGAACCTACAAATGGGTAGATTCAATAAAATTAATGTAAGAAGACCCTTTTAGACAGCCTTTAATGAATCATCCCCACAAAGACCTGTTTTTGACACAATTAATGGATTCTAGGGTGACTAAAGCCCTATAAATATATGGTTAGAGTATATTGAATAATAGTTTGTTCTAGGGGATCTGTTGATGCACTTTTTAATAGGGATACTGCTACTTTAGGTTTTCTTTTCATTTACTTTTTTATTGATTTCTTTTCAATGTAACACATATTAAAATTATAATTATGTGTTTCGACTTTCTTTCTTTCATCACCATATCTCTCTCACACTAAATCGTAACCTCACTTAATATTTTACATTTCTATTGTGATCTTCTTTACATAGAAATAAAATTTGACTAACCCTAGTCTTTTCCTTGGGAGTGTTTCATAGCATTACAAATTATTACTCTTAAATTGTTAAATTTTTTTAATTTAATTTTTTTGAATGAGAGGGAAGTATTTGGGTTCATCAGTCATCCATAATGATGTGACTCTCAAATTAATTCCTATTTTATACCAATAAGTAGATAAATTTTTGGTCTCAATGTTATTTCTTAGGCATGCTAAAATCCTTCTCTAGGAAGGTAATATTAATCCTTATATGGAGGGATGGATTTTCAAATTGATTATAAAATTAATGAATCCCACAGAACTAAAACCTAGGACAAAGACCTTTCTCCATAACCTAAATTCAATCAAACTTTTCATCAACATTTATGTTTTATATTTTCATTATGTTATTTTTTCAAAAATAAAAACCCAACAATTAAATTTTTTCATAATTAATAACAAAATTAGATTTGGTGAATTATAAGTTTTTAATTTACAGACAATGGCACTAATCAGGTGAGATGACCTTATCCAGCCTCTATGTTGTATTTAGAAAATAGATAATATTTTGTACCACCCTATAGATTGTATGTAGAAACTGGATCCATTTCTAAAGAGATCATAAATTTTGTATTTCATTATTACTATTTCAAAATTTTATAAATAATTTTTTTAAGGAATATAAATACTATATTTCAAAGATATATTCAAACTGCAACTAGTATACATGCATAGATTTATCATAAGTGGATAAACAAAAAGAATAATAAGTTCAATGTTATGAATATTTTAATGTTAAATAAATTAAATAATAAATTGATCAACTAAATGAAAAAATGGAATGGATAAATTAAAATTTTCATGCGTCCTCTTATAAATTGGAACATGGTCTAAAGGCCATGGAGGAAGCATTGCTATATCCTCTTTATTTTTTTGAATATATCCAAGTGGTTTAGGATTTACATATAGAATATCTAAAACCCAACAATCAATAGATCCATATTTACGAATACCAAGAACATCTACAGAGTGAAGATGAAAACTAATCTACGGATATGAGTATGGAAAAAATTCAGATAATTATTATAGTGAATGGGAAGATGATATAATTTAATAATAACTTCTTATATACATGGTAGAATAATAATAAACTGGATAACTATTTTTTCTATGTAAGAACAATAATAAAGAGCCCAAGTGGTGAAATTTTAAAAGATGATTGAGGAGCCTAATAACCATCATCAATCTAATGATAATCAACTCCATGAGGGGATTTTTACAGATGAAGTGATTTAATCAAAACCAATTTTGAGAGTCAAGCCTTTCATGTACACTTTCTCATATAATTTCACTAAAACTAATTTGAGTATCATCCACTGATTTATTGATTTCATGTATTTAGACAACACATTTTTTACGTATAAAAATTTGAATAAAAAATAAAGCACATGTGGATGGAAATATGAATCTCCCTAAACAAAATGATCATTCATTGAATAAATCACAAAATGAGATCTAATTATAATTTCTTAATGAAACTATAATATAATTCTCTTATGATAATGTGGAATATTTTTTTATTGATTATTCGTATTTAAATTTTGTTTATATTTAAAAAACTATATTATCGTTTGCATAATCTTTTTCTGCAATAAATCTTCAATAAAAACATTAGAATAAAGAGGAGGTTTTATAAGAAGCTTCCAAAAAAATTAGGATTCATAGTTCATTTATCCCCTACAAAGAAATATATAACTCATTATGATGGGGGTGGATCTTTTTTACTCTATCCATAGAGTCCTATACAATAAATAAGAATAAGTGAAAGCTAGTTGAAACAACTTTTGGGGGTTTAAGTCCAATACACTCTACCTACCTACATATTTCTAATAACAACTGGTACTAACCATATAGAGTAAAACAAAACCAATGTCCCACATGGGGGTCTAACTAATATTTATCTATTTAATTTTTTATATGAACATAGATTTCAATTATTAGTTTTAGGAATTAATTTGTATGCATCCATGTTCATATATTTTAATTACATAACTGAAATGGTTATAGTACCTAAACATTGATGATTTATTTTTCTAGGTCCATCATGATGATGAAAAAAAGAATAACAAATAAATGGAAGAGTCTATATGTAGTTCACTCTGGAAGCTAAAAGGGAATTCTTGTCATGAATATGATTCACGCTATAAAAATTAGATTTTTGAGGTAAAATTTTGAATAACAGTAGATATAAAAATTAAATTCAAATTCTTGAATGTATTCATTTAATGAACTAACGAAGAACAAAATTGGACAAATAAAACTTAAATAACTATAATTGATGTTTCTTTGAAAGGTGAGTATTATTTTTTATAATTTATTCTATTTTACCCCTATAATTTTAATTTCATAAAAATATTTAATGAAAATTTCATGGTCTATTATGAACTCTTAATCTCTAGGGTTGATCATGGATTCATATCACTTTTTTAGGATAATCATTATGAATTGTTTTAATGTTAATTGATGACATAATTAGATTTATATACTTGAAATTGATTTATTAGAGTTAATAATGATATGAAAAAATCTAAAAATTTAGGATTTTTTAAAATGAGTTGATAATTGTTGATGAAATTATTCATATACATAGCTTGTTTGGAATATATGAATTGATATATATTGGTATATTATTTTTTCATTATGATATGAAATTTTCCCCAACCATAAGTTCTCTTACTTGAGAAAACATATGAACCAATATTTTCCATTTCCTTATATAGTATATTTCTTGAGATAATATGGAATGTTTTATTCTACAACATTCCTGGTATCTTATCAAATATATTAAAAAATAACAATTTTTAATATGATTGAAGAATTTTAATTATTATCCCCTTTTATCCATAGATCCATTATAACTTTAATGCTTCATTTTCCTATAGAAGAAATGAATGACCTAGTTTGTAAATCTTCCATGTAATAATCCTTAGAATCCTTTCTAACCCAACATGTAGAATATTGCATGTAATTCAAAAGAATAATTGTCGGGATTTTTTATTCCATAGAAGATATGTATGTACTTTAGTGGTGATATTGTTTTGGGGTTTTCATGATAATTTGGGAGATCGCATATTTTCATTGTACTATATTATTCACCATTATTTATATGAAAAAATTTTAATAAAGAGATGAACAAATAATGAAAATATAGATGGTGTCTTGGGAAGATAGAAAATAACCATTCTCAAATTGATGATCTTTGGGTTGTAGGTGGTTAAATGGTGGAATTGAGATTTTTATTATGATAAAATTTTAAAAAATATATAATATAGAATTATAAAAGTGAAGAGATAATGATTCATTCCTTACGATTACTTGTATCATGTGACCACTTTGATATTTTGTGAATGTTGAGATGATAATTTTAACAGCATTTTATTATTATTAAATTTTGATATCATGTAGTATGCTAGAGAATCAAGCCTCTTTTTCATTATTATTTTTATTCATTACCTACCAATCATAATCTTTAGATCTATTTGAACAATAATTTAGTTTCTTCATTATTATATTTTATCTCTTTATTTATTCCTTATAGATTTTATATTCCTTTAAATCCTATGGAAAGTGACATGTACTAGAGGTCTGAAAAAAAATATTCAAATTTTTACCATGAGAGATGAGTAAAAAGAATTCAATTTGAGTAAAATTAAAAGTGGAATAAAAATAAATGATGAATTAATAAATTAGAGTGTAAGGAATAAGAGGTATTTCTATTTTGAAAGATGGAAAGTAAAATGCATGATTGGGTTTTTTTATTTTCATAATAGATAGTTAGTTGAATTCTTTTACATGAAATTTGGATGCTTATTTTCCATTTATAAACATTTTTTTATGGTTTTTCAATTTTACTATTGATATAATGAAGTTCCATTGTGAGTTTTTTGAGATTATATAATCAATGAGAATATAGTTTGAAGTGTTTTGGAATTGACATCGCCATATATTTCATGTATATTTGATTATAAATCCTAGTTTTTAACATTAAATGATTTAAATTTATAGTGTTGAACTGTTTTATTGTTTAGTGTTGTGATATAGGAAATGGTAAAAACAAGAAAAAAAGGAAATACATTGATGAGAAAAATGATTTAATATGATAAAGGACAAGTGAAGAACCAATTCCTTGTCAATAAAGTAAAAAAATAGGCAGAAACTAATAAAAACCTATTGGAAAACAATAAATCAAATCATTAATTATGGTCATGATGTGAATCTGGAAAGAATAAAACACCATATCCAAGATGTGATGAAAATAATTAATTTAGATGATGAAATCTTCTATCACAGTGTAATACATATGGTAACATAGTTAAAGACTCCAAATATGACCAAATACAGCTTTAAATAATGAAGCAATCAATGTGATGTTTGGCCCCAGACATTTCACATCATGAAATTATTGTCCATAATGTGAGACCCTCGAAAAGATCCAGAAACCAATGGATGTGATGAAATTAATTGTGAACAACCCCAAGTACCCTTTAAGGATTCAGGTCTAAAAATACCAATTTATTGATATAAGTAAAAGAAAATGGGGTTCTGTTATCTATATAAATATATTTCAAGGGCTGGATTGAATAATAATATGTTATTAAGGATATGACATTCTGTTTTGGAATAAACATACTGTTGCATTAGATTTTTTTTCAATTTCTTGTTAATGTAACACATATCTATATTTTAATTAATAATTATTAATTTATATCTTCCATTATCAAATCTCAATCTCTCTCTTATTCAATTTTACTCGTTTTCTATTCTATATTTTAATTATGATCTTTTTAACATATTAATAAAAAGTTACTAACCCTAGGATTGTCCTTATATGAGATTTTTCAGTGTTCTAAATAATTTTTCTTTAATTCATAAATTATTTTAGTTTAATTTCTAATGAATGATAGGTAATTTAATGTGCGAGGTAGTCATCCACCATAGAATTAACCTAGGATTCATTCTTATTTTCTACTAAGAGGAGGTGAAATTTGGTGTGTCGAAATGGTTTCTTAGGTATACAAAAAATATTGCATAAGGGAATAGAAATCAATTTACAAAGTGATATATTATCAACATGAATTTAATAATTAATTATTACAATATTTATAGATTATCATGATTAGTTTTTGTGAGTCTTATAGATTATGAGTTACGCTAATGACCATAAGGAATGATAATTTGTATGAAAATTTTTCAAATTTCATCTTTTTTTATAAAATGTTTAATTTTTGGGCCACATAATTGCTAGAGAGGTTATACTAGTAGATTCATCATAAATGAAATCAATTCAAGGTTAGCCTAGAACAATTATAGTGATTAGGATCTATAGTTTTCTTTGTTTTTCTTATAATTATCAGTGCTTCTAGGAAAATTTCTCATGTATTTCCAATCAACTCACTAAGATAAATTCAAATGCATCAATGTTCCTTTCACCAAATTAATGTGAACAAAATATCATATAAATAAAGAGAATATTTTTTGTCTCAATTATTATAACATTAACCTATAGTGGAGTAGGGTTTTCAATCTATATTGATTCATCAAAAAATGGATTGGTATTTTTTCTCCTGAAGAATGATATTGTTATATCTTATGCCTCTTGATAATTCATGATTATTGCGAAAAATTACCATACTCGTTATTTGGACTTACCCGTGGTAATTTTTTCATTAATAATATTGGGGAATTAAATTTAAAAAGAATTTTTATATATATATAATTATCATAAAATTTTATAGTATAAATTAACACATAAACATATCAATAAGAACTAAATAATATGGTTAGACAATATGAATGTTACAACTTCTCTAAAAATTTCCACCCTAGGAAAGTGAACAAGGGGGTGATGCTTTGAGTCGAAAAGGTCATGCTAGATTTTCTATGATTCTAATCATCAAATATACATTATTTATGGAATTGAAAATTATGGATCTAAAAATATTAAATGAAGTGGTGTAATCTTATATTTCTCAAATAAGAGTCCAGTCATATTTCCATGTGATGATTAAATAGGAACAAAATAAATATTTAGATCTATAGAAGAAAGTGACAAATTTTCTTGAGTTTAACCTTGATTTTTATGGAATGATATGGTTTAGGAATCATGAATTTTTTCCATATATAATATTTTTAAAGAATGATCTATTGTATGAGGCTCATAATTATTTCAGAGTATGTATCTCAATGCTTTATATGTCGACAAATTAATCATAAGAGACTAAATTATAAGGTATTTTTACAACCATTAACCATACTATAATGGAAATTGGAAAACATATCCATGTATTTTGTCATGAGACCCCCCCCCCCTCCCAAATGTCTAAAGGTTGTAATTGTCTTTATGTTGTAGTAAATATCCTTATAAATTCATCAATATTCATTGATTTTAGATAAGTTTTCTCTCTATTTAAATTGTATAGGATAAACATTAATTAAGTGGTAAGGTTTAATAGATTATCGTATTTTATTATATATGATCAGGATTTGAGGTTTACCTTTTAATACTTGAAATGTCTTTAGCGATCTCTATATATAGAGTTAGGTTTCAGTGATTTATATCATTCTCAGACAGGTGGTCAGCCTGAGAGATACATTATAAACCTAGAAAATTTTTAATATCATTATCTATTTATATAAATGGTGCTTGGGATCAACACCTTACTCTGGTCATGTTTTATTATAATTGTAGCTTTCACTCGAGTATTCATATCGATCCTTATAAAGACATCGATGAAAAGAAGTATATATCTCTAACATTCTAGGATGTAATTAGAGAAAGAAATATATTGGATCATGATCACGTATAAGAAATGGTATATAAGTTTTGACTAATTAAGCAACACATTAGGGAAACAAAAAGATGATAGAAAATTTAAACTGACTATCATAAGCGAGATCTGAAGTAAGAAGTTAGTCAAAAGGTGTTTCTATGAATTTATCCATGGAAAAAGGTTATGATATTTTTATAAAAAAATGAAATCTAATCCCTAATTGTTTTATTCTAATTGATATTTTTTATTGATTAGGGATACCAACTTATCACTTAGTACTTCCACCGAACCTCTCATAAATTCATGATATGTTCAATGTATCTCTCCGAAGAGAGTACATACCAAATTATTCCCATGTAATGACCACATAGGTCATACCAATAGATAAATACCTATTTTATGAGGATAAAAGGTTGATATTATCAATAATAGTTATAAATTACTATGAAAAACCCCCTCACCTAGTAAATGTTTTGTGGCAAAAACCACCAATTTGAGGAAACAACATGGGAACCCTATGATATGATGAGGCTGAAGTTTCCCTAGTTACTTGTATCAATGCGACTCAATTTTTATGGATAAATTAATTTTTAAGGAGGCCATAATCAAACACACTGATATTTTATGAAATTTGTTTTTTTCAAATAAAAATAATGTCATAGATAACTTGTATTACATGCAACATTGAGATTTAATAGACAATAATATTATATACCATTATAACCTAGCGGTTAAATTGGTGGGAATGAATAGTATTATCTAAATTATGAAAATTATATGTTTTATACATTTAAAAAATTAATTAATTGGTTATAAAATGATTATAAATAAAAATAAAAACATTTTAAATCAAAATAAATGTTTGTTTTTGAGAAATACTTTTATACAGGTAATGTTTTTTTATGTTAATAAATTAAATAAATAAATAATAGTGAATTATCATAACTAAATATTTACATTATATAATAAATAAGAAAAATTATCATTATTAGAATACTTTTTTGATGCATGGAATATGAATAAATAAAATTTTCTGTAATAAAACCATATGTTTCTTAGAACATGGGTTCGTCACATTTTGAGAATTTCTTAACAATTTTAGTATATTTTAGAGAATTTATTTTAATAAATGAGATTATATTTTGAGATCAATAAATCTAAATTATATTAGAGTGCATTTGTGGGTATTTTCTTAAAAGACTACTTTTTTCAAGAATAGTTAAGAATACTAATTCATATTAATAATTATCTTGTTATTTGCAGAATTTCAATTGTTATTTTTTTAATTGTTTTAAAAGTAAAATTATTTCCATTATATTATTAGTAATTCAATTTTGGTCATTTTAATCTTTTTAATGATTAATTTTCATATACAAATTTTTTTATTTAAGAAAACTTTTTCTTTGGAAACCCGCTTTTCGTCACAGTTGTGGGTTTAATTTTAAATTAAATGATGACACATATTTAAATATAATTTAAAAAAACCAATTAAATATTTTTTAATAATCCTAATCAATAATATTTATTAATTTCAACATATTTTTTTCAATTTGAATAATAAAATTTGTTAAAATTAATTGTTGTGGTTAAGGATAAAACATGGTTTTACGCATTGCATGTTCTTGTGTTAAAATTATTTTTACACACACAAATTTTTTTTTATTTGATAAATTGGATTTGGTGTTTATAATAAGTGGGTAAAAATTAACTTATAATCCTCATTTTATTTCTAATCTTAAACGATATATTCATCTTTAAAAAACTAGTTATAGTGGTGAAAACTAAAATGGTAAAAGTACGTAAACTTGTATTGTAAGGGAATAACATGTTTAAAAATTTTTAATTTTAGTTTTGTGGGTTTTTGATTGACCATATATTCCCTACCATACATTATTTATTAATTTTTTAGTCACATGGACTGAGAGTGAATTCCCATTATTTAATAATTTTTGGTATTTTCAAAAATTCTACTCTTTATCACTAATAAAAGAGAACCTATTCTAGTATCTTATTCAAACATATAAAAATACAATTGGTTCAAATAATACCAACCTAAAACCATTATTTAATTACCCTCACACATTCTAGAGGAATTTTTTTTTGTAAAAACCTCCAAGGAAATATTTTTGTGAAAACCTAAAGAGGATGTTTAATGAAGAAGTATCATTAATAACAAAGTATTTTTGTTTTATTTTATCTTCAACACCCTTCAAATATTATTTTTCAATGTTAAAATAATAACACCATTATATTCCATATAATTATATATTATTATTATAATATAATTAACTATATCCATATCTGATTCCATCATATAGGAAACGAAACTATCGATCGAGTGTATGGAAGACTACCCCCTCGCTAACCATGGTAATTCATTTTCCATCACAAACTCTCACAAATGGATATAATGATAAATTTAATATATATATATATATATATATATTATTTTTTAAATAATTATACTTCTGTAATTATAATGTCACATATACCTTCTTACCTCCCAATCTCTTTGACAATGATATTGTCACTCATCCGTACATGTGGACTACCGCCTCCTTGAAGTGATGGGATACATTGTTTATTTTATTCTCAAATAGATGGTAATATAAATATATTTATTTAATATATATGATATATATGTAATAACAATTATTCTGAAAAATTGAATTATAATTTACCTTTTTTCGTTTCATCTGTTGAAAAATAGAAACAATATTCATGTGTTTGTACGACCTATCCTCTCCATGAACAATATAATTTATTTTTTATTTAAAATTTTATGGATGACTCAAAATATTTATATAATTAATTTATATAAAATTTATATCATGATTAAAATTATAGATATTATGGAACTATAATCAATGTAAAATGATAAAAACTACCGAACCAAAACCTACATGACAAATGAAGGAGTTGTCACTCAGACTAGTGATGTTAATAATGAATTATTAATAAAATGGTGGTAAAAGGTTATAAGTAAATAATATATAGTGCTATATATATTATTATTGTAATTAAAAATATTTATAATAAACCTATATTTATTATAAATTAGGTTTGAATGTACATGATTGAATTTAGAGCTACGTTAATGGATTGTCGTCTCAAATTTATTTCTGTGGGACACATACCGTATTCAACATATGTTTGTCTTGTGTGGTTTATATATTACCCATGAATGTAATTTAGGATTATTATCAAAAAAATTATGACATATATCTATCTATCTAAGATTCATCCTTCCATATGTCTTATTGTTCAAAATTTCCCAATTTTGTAAGAGTTTTAGGATACAGTCTCATGGTTTATCGGGATAGGTCATTATTTATTTTCTGATGATGCAATGTTATGATATATCTCCCAATAACATCATATATTTTATACTTATATAGTTATATAAATATAATACATGTATTTATTTCATTTTCATCTCTTTAATAAATTAATATACCAAAATAATGATTTTAAGAAAACCATACTTTATTTCTCTCTTCAGTTGAAAACCCTTCCTCTCCCATTTACATGTTTTCTAAAAAAAATTTAAAAAATTTGTTAATATTATCCAATGATTTTTTAATGACATATTTACCCTAGTTTTAATTTTTAGAAATATTTCTAAAAGGAATACATTTTTCATTTTTCAATTGAGGTACTTTTCTACTTTTAAAAAAAAAGAGTGAAATAAATGTTTTCTTTTAACTCATACAACATGTATAGAATTTCCCACCTTAATGAATGAAAAATATTTTGAAGGTTACTCTTAAACTTTCCATGTTTGTTTTCAAATAATATCTTCATTATTTGGGTACATTTTTAGATTTTAAAAAAATCAATAAAGAAAAGTTATTTTCTTGATGAATGTTTCAATGATATTTTTAATGAATTTTTATTCATTAATGATAATAACATTTGATGTTAATTATGATTTACAAGGGATATTATCTAATTATATCATCCATATCCTTTTTGTAGATTGGTTATTATTATTATTAAAATTTTTAATAAAGACTGTTTCTTTTGTACTGATTACTCTATAATTAAATGTTATGAAACTCAATTTATTTTCATGGATTAGTATATGATTATTCATATTGGGGAACACATATGTATGACTTTTAATATCTTATTGGTGGACCTATAATTGTATATCATTACAAATAATTGGGTAATTTTTAATTTTCTATCAGCTCAAAGGGTGAATTGGGCATTATCCCAAGCCCTAGAGAGGGTACAAGGGTGGTTATCCAAATACCAATAGAGGGTACATGGGTAGCTATCTGAAGCCTAAATTAGGTACATCAGGGGTTAACCCAAGCCTAACATGGATTTATGGTGCTTGATCCCCAAAAAACATTTCACTCTGATCCCTTCATGTCGATATAAGGATAGATGTTGATGCATCAAACAGGAGATGCTGATCTTGTTCACACAATCTTGTGTTATAGAGGAATAATAGGTGATCATAAAGTTGCATAACTCTTTTAATCTCATATCAAGGCCAAATACATGAACTTCAATCTTACATAGTTCACTTGCATACTCACATCCAATAACCAGATGCTATATATTTCCATCAACTCTTTAGAATAAGGGGCTTGTCGATATAATGCATTTTCCATCTCTCCTCATTCCATCATATGATGGTAATTTGTTTTTTCATATTCTACATAGGTGAATAAACCTAAATGTTTGTATGAAATTTATCTTGAATTCTATTTCCAATAAAGTATTATGGTGGATCTCATGCTATTTATCCTATATTAATTCTTGGCATTGAACTGCGCATTTTCACCAGACCTCCTTACCAGTATATCAATATCCATGATGTAATGGTTTTGAAATTACATTGTAATACATAGAGGAAAAATTTCAAATATGTTGTAATGTGCCTTAATTTTAGATATAGTACTCTACATTTTGCTAGAAGGGGAAATCAGCATGTCCCTGATCGGCTCCTTGTTGGAACAAAAGTTTTCCATTGATAATAATGGAGTATGGTTAGTGTTTATTTTCAATCTACACATGGATGACTAGTGAGTTTATAAGAAATGTTTTCACATAGTTGAGCCTAAAATAAGTATTGAAGGTGGTGCATTTTCCCTGTGTTTTCCAAATTTTTGGGTCTCAAAATCTGGAATTTGTTCATAAGAGGGAACAGTAAGAAGAATGGTTAATAAAATTGGAAACTGAAGGGAACCATGTAGCCTGGGACATGGACAATGTACGGAAATTCAAGAATGGTATGTGGAGAGGTTTTTTGAACTAAAATCAGTTCGTGGTGTAGGTATGTGGATGGAGGCATGCAGTATGCAGAAATCTGGTGGTTTGTGTGATAAATACAGTTTGCGAGACAAAAGAGGTACGAGGTGAAGGTTGTACAAAATCAGTGGTTGGATAAATCTTGGATTAGAAAATTTTTTAGATCCATTTTTTCCTATATAAGGAGAATTAATCCCTTTTTTAAGATGATAAATTGATGATTATAATTTTTGGAAGAAATCTAGTGAAGTCTAAATTGGTTCGTAGAGGAGAAGATGGTATAGGAGAGAAAGATCTATGTATGGAAAAAAGTTTCTGAAAGAGAGCATGGATTGTGCAAGAAGCTCTTTAAGTACATGTCTCGATAAGTTCAATACATGGAGAAAGTAGGGTTGTATGTGGAGTAGATTTAGTACACAAAGTAGGGGAAGTTTGCGGAAGTTATTTTGCAGAGGTAGTATAGGGAGTCAGTATGCAGACATAGTATGTGGACGTGGTATGCAGAGGTAGTTTACAGGGGAAAAACATGGTGATGATTCTCAAATAGGTGAACCACAGACCAAACCAACTACATAGTATTCTTAGTAGGTAATTTATTACGTAGAACACTCAATGGAAGCTATAATGTGGACGAAATTAGTTTTTTAAATCACTTTTCATGACCTACCAGTGTGGGGGAAAATGATATTCATCTATGGATGAAAACAGGACTTCCAAATAGCATCCATTTATATTTTAGGATTCCTGATTTAATGATAAAACATTTATGAGACCTTCAAGCCAATAATCTAAGTAAAGATTATTCCAACGCAGTGGGCAAGGAGGAGTCCATTGAAGTGATCTTAGGGACGTATTATGCTAAACCTAAAACCTTGTAATGGATGTGCACCTGGCACAGAGTGACTATGTAAAACTACTATAATACACAACTTGTAAAGATTAGTGGTTTTGGGTATGAACGACACACTTTCATCATATGATCCTTTGATTTATCCCTTAGTGGTGAACCATGTAAAATTACTATGTCATTACTTTGTGTGTAATTGTTTGTTTTCTGCACTTCCACTTCAGACTATTTTAATAGGTTCCTACCCACATGGGAATTAGATCCATCAGTTTAAAACACAAAATTGATACCCTAATTCAACCCTCTCCTATCAAGGTTTTTGGGGGTCATTTAAGTGATATCAAAGGGTAAATGTTGATGGTGTTAGATATTTCCTTTTCAATCATTGAGAATTAATCCAATGTGAGGGGAGTCCCCCTCTTCGATGGAAGTAATTTTTAGATCTGGAAGAACAAAATTAGATCTCATCTAAGATCACATAGAATGGAATTACTCTATGATACTATGTAAGGAATACAAGTTTCTAATCCAAGAGAATATTTGTTTTCTGATACAAATAAGAAATATTTTGTTGTAGATGCTAGAGCACAGAATACTCTCAATGTCCCTCCTTCCAATCAGATTTTTTAAACGTGATGATTTTAACCTTAGAAAATTCTATATGGGAAAAACATTAAAATATTTTTGATGGAGATTTTAATGTGAAGGAAGAGAAGCTACAAGTTCTTCACAATATGTTTAACAAACTGAAGATGCATCTGGATGAGAATGGATATTCCTTTATCAATCGAATTACCGAAGCAATAGGAGTAATTCGAGGCCTGGGAGAAGAAATCAAAGAAATTGATATTATAAATAAAATCTTGGGAATAATTCAACCCATTTAAATTATGAATGTGTTATCCCTTGAATAAATATATCTTTTAAAACTTTCTACGGATGATCTTCGTAGTATCCTAGTGGCATATGAGATGAGAATCAAACCAGAATTCACTACTACTTATGTAACAAAGGAAATAGATTTCAAAGCAATGGAAAAACTGAATGTTTTAATAGATAGTGGTGATGAAGGTGATGAGGAAAAATAAATTCTCTCTTTAATTTCTATGAAACTTTATAATGGAATATTTAAATTTAATTTTAAGTTTCCTCTTTCCTAGTTTTTTTGTGGTAAGGTTGGGCACATTGCCTCTCAGTGCTCAAGAATGTTCGATGATGAAAAGAGCGAAGCTAAAGACATTAATAAGCCTTAGAAAAGGTTTTTAAAAAATGGATACTTCAAAAAATGAATGAAATTACATAAGAATAGTTTTTTTGTGAATAGTAAGATGATGATAATGAATTGTGTGAGGAAGAAGAACTAGAATTTAAGACTGGAAACCATGCCTCCATAATGGCTACCATTGAAAAGTCTTCACAATTTATAGATAAATCTAGAGATAATCAGATGACTGCAAATTTAAATCCCAAGTTTCAACTTAAGGATACTTTTGGTAATATTGATTTTAAATTTAAGAGATGTAATAAGTGGAAGAAATGGTGGTGGAATCATTATAATATGTATATCAGTAGGAAATTGAAGTTAAAAAACTGAAATAAGTGGTTTGAAAGCACAGATGATGTAGTGGAACATAAAATCAGAATTAGATAACTTGAAAAGGTAATCAATGACCTTACCTTGATATTGGAGGAAAAGTACAGGACTATTGAGGTAATCAAAGAAGAAGTTTTTATTCATAAGAGTAAACTCGAGAGTGGATCAAATTAAAAAGAAGTAAAGAAGAAAATACAATTTGGAAAATTATCATATACTGAGTTTCTAGCCAGTGCAAATTTTAGTTCTTCTAGAGTTGAAAATATTTTGAGTTATCGAAGACATTCTTTTATGGGAAATAGTGGATTCAGTTGTGATATCTAAACATAAAATGCCATAGATAAAGTGGACCAAAATAATGGAAAGATAAAAGTTGATCACATTGGGAAGAAACTAAAAGTGTTGAAAAAGAGACCCTTAAATCAAACTAAAAGGATAAATGAATAATTTCCTCATAATTTAAAAAATTAGAGGAAGTCAAAATATTTTCCCAAGTAAGAAATCACGATGAGAAATAGTAGTTAGAATACCTTTTCTCTCATGAAGTGTTAGTTCGGTATATATCTAGGTCATAGAATATCATATTCAAATGATTCTAGGAGATATCTAAATGGGGAAGATCTAAGAGTTCCACTATTGAGAAAAAATTTCTTATGCTATATATTATAGAAGAAATATTTTCTTTGGTTACTATTTTCATTATTCTAACTTTGGCCATAAATAGTACATTACAGGTAGAGTAATGAAAAGATAAATTCATACAACTCTCAGAGGTAGGTCAATAATTGACAAACAAATGTTGTGGCAGTTCCATACTTGTTTTCTCATTTGAAATGGGTGTAAAAATATAAAGAACAAAATTACATGGAAGATGGAATTGAACGGCTATCAGTGTCTTACACTCAATCCAATATCTCATGGAACCAAAAGATGAAAATTGAGAAATATAACTTTATAGAAGTGGCTCTCAAATCTACCAAGAACTATAGAACTTGGACTCTTGATTGTGGATGTTCGTCCCATATGACAGGAAATGTAGACCTATTAACAAATATTAATAAAGAGAATTTATGGAATAGTGAAGTTCAGTAATGATAATGCTCTTAAAATTAAAGGTAGTGAAAATACTGAACTAGATAATGGTTAGATGAAGAAGACTAAAGTTCTTTATGTGGATGAATTACATCATAATCTTCTGAGTGTGAGTCAACTCTATGAATCGGGCCTTATTGGGACATTAAATGAGATTGGTTTTATTATAAGATTAAAGACATGGAATTCACTTATTAAATGATGTAGAATAGAGGGAAACTGGTATCAGGTCAACAGTAGAGAAAATTTTGTATAAATTACCATGGTAGAAGAAAACATCATGTGGAATTAGAGATTGGGGTACATTAATCATAAATACAAGGAAAATATATATCCAAGAAGAATATTTTCCTAGATATCCCAAAATAGAAACATGAATGATAAAAGGCTTATGATGCTACCATATGGGGGGAGTTGGTCTACAATTCCAATCAGCTAAAGAAGAAGAGGGCATCAAATATTATTGATCTCATCCATACAGATGTATGTAGCCTGATAAATTTTGATGGTACTCATAGAGTAAGGTACTTAATTCTTTTCATAAATGATTAGAGAAGAATGAAAAGTGTGACGGTTATTCACAAGAAATAGAAAGTTTTTGATTTCTTGAAAACATATCGCCAAATTTTGGAAAATGATACTATATGGACAATAAAAGTTCTATTGTCCAAAAATAGAGGAGAATATACCTCAATTGATTTTAAAAATTAACTGGTGAAATCTGGACTTCAATATTAGGTGGCAGCTATGAGAACCCCCCAAAAAATGGAGTTTTTGAGCACTGGAATTGATAGGTGAACAATGTGGCCCGAACTATGATTATTGAGAGCCATATCTATTTCTATTATTAGAAAGAGTTTATTCAAGCTATAGTATATATTCAAAATCAAATAGGGCATTACATGGTTGAAACCAAGACACCCTATGAGTTGTGGCATGGAAGAAATACTTCTTTGATGTACTTCTACATTTTGGGAAGTAAATGTTTTATCATAAATAAAGATGAAAATAAAGGAATGTATGGGGATGCAGTAGATGAAGGAATATTCAATGGATATTAAATTAAAAGAAAATCCTATAAATTATTCAATAAGTGTCTTGGAAAAAATGGAATGTTGCGATGTAAAGATTATTGAAGATAAAACAACAAAATATTCAAGGAAATATTATGATGATGAAATTGAAAATGAAGAAACATGTGATCATGGAATAGTTCCAAATACATAAGTAGAAGAAGTCATACAAAAATCTCAAGATTCACAACATGATGTTAACTCTGAAGAAGAATCCAAATAGGAAACCATGGCTGGAGAGAATTTAGTTAAACCTCAAAGGATAAATCCAATAGCATAGATTGATCAATCCAACATTATCAGAGATTGAACAGCACCCACAAACACAAAGATAATGATAAATACTACACAATCTATATTCCTATCATTTGTGGAACCATCCTCATTTGAAAAAGTTGCAGAGGATGAATCATGGGTTAAATACATAAATGAAGAGTTGGATCATATTGACCAGAATTAAACATGGGATCTAGTTAAGAGATCCTAAAATCACAATGTGATTAGTAAAATTGGTATTTTCAAGAATAAATTCAACGAACATGGAAATGAAACCAGAAACAAAGTGCAATTATTGTGTAAAGGATATTCACATATTAAAGGCATCGATGTTGAAGAAACATTTTCTCGGGTGTTTATACTGGAGTTAATCTGGCTATTTCTTGCCATATAAATCCAAGGAGGATAAAAAGTTTATAAAATGGACTTCAAGATAGCTTTCCTAAATGGTATTCTTGAGTAAAAAGTCTACACTGAAAAATTCTGGGTTTCCATCTTGAAAATGATGAAATGAAGGTCTGCGGTTTAGGGAAAGCACTCTATAGACTAAAGAAGTCACCATGAGCATGGTACTCTTGATTGGATTCTTACCTCAAAATTATTGAATTCAAAAGAGGAGGATGTGTTCACAATTTCTATGTGAATAGTTATCATAAGGATCAGTTCATGGTATTGGTGTATTTTTATGATATTATTTCTTGTGGAAGTAGGCTGGGATAAGTTGATGGATTTTCCAATCACATGAAATCCAATTTTGAAATGCTAATGATGGTTGAACTCACATACTTTTTAGTGTTATTGGGGATTTAGAAGAAGGATTTCACATTAATTTATCATGAATAATATACAAGATATCTATTGAATAAACTTAATATGCATGATTCAAACCCAATGTTGACTCCAATTTCGATTGGCACCAAACATGGAAGGCATGAAGATTGGAATTTATATGGATCCCATGAATAGGAGAATCATTGTAAGCTTATTATACCTTATAGAGACATAACCAGATATTATCTTTGGAACATTCTTAGCATCCCACCTTCAGAGTAATCCAAAATAATAAAATATGGTGGCAGTGAAATGAATCATGAGTTACATTCAAGTTACTCCCAATTATGTTTTATAATTTACTGCATGAAGTTATGGTGAATTATCATCATTTTCTGATGATCACTGAGTTAGAGTTGTAGTAGATATAAAGTCCACCAGTGGTGGGGCATTCTCTGATTAGAAGAAATGTGTGGGTTGTATAAGCAAGAAATTGGAAATTATTTCTTAGTACTAATGAAGCTAAATATATCCCTGCAAAAAAATATTGTACAATGTTACTTTGGATGAAGAATTAACTAACTGATATTGGTGATGAGGTGAAACAACCAATAATGATTTACTCTGATAAAAGAGTGATTAAAAGAGATCATGTGGGAACTGATGAGAAAGTGGTTGATATTCTTAACAAGCCACCGGAAGCAGTAGTGTTTGGGAAACATCGATTGAACCTCAGTGTTAAACCACCCACAACTATATAATGAGGTCACAAAAAACCCCTCTTCCAATATTTTTTAACAGTTTTAATATGGTTGTGGAAGTCTTCAAGGTTTCTGGGGGAGATATAATCTAACGGGTACATTATTTTGTGCACTTCAAGTCAAGATTCAGTTCTTTGGGATTACTTCCAGTGGGAGAGAAAATAAAATAATGATAATAAATTCAATGGAGAGTGAACTGTTATTTTATATAGGAAGGATGGTAAATAGAGAAAGGTATTTTTATGGATATAAGAATTATGATAAATAGAGAAAGTTAAAAATGAAAATATGGGGGAGAAAAAAGAGAATGGGAACTGAATTCATGTCCTCTCATTTTCTTTCTACACCAAGAACTACACATGTCGACTTAGAGTGATGGTTGAGTTGTTTCTTGAAGGTTCGGAGTGTGATCGTGGATTGTGCTTTAGTGAATTTATCTAAAGATTCCCAAAAAACCTAATGGAGTATTGTTGGAACCAAGATTGTTCGTTGATAATAATGGAGTATGGTTTGTGTATGCTGTCAATATACACATGGATGGCCTAGGGGTTTTTAATGAATTTGTATATACGATTTAGGTTGAAAAAATTATTGAAGGTGCTGTAGTTTCCTAGTGTTTGCTATTTTTTTGGTCCTCAAAATAGGGAATTTATTCATAGGAGTGAAAATAATGAAGAACGGTGAAGAAAATAGAAAAATAAAGGGAACCGCTTAACTTGAGACATGGAATCCATACCATGTATGGGAATGGTTCAAGGACTGCTTACAGAACAATGGGAATGGTACACTGAGTAGTTTTCAAAACTAAAATATGTTCAGGGTTAGGGTATGCTGATGGAGGCATGTGGTATGTAGAATTATGGAGATTTTCAGCATAGTTTCGGTTCACAGGATAAGAGTGGTACATGCTGAAGTCTGTACCAAATCCAAGATTTGGTAAAACTTGGATTTTAGTATTTTTTCAGATCTATTTTTACCAATATAATGAGTAGTATTCCCCTGTATTAAGGTGGTGAATTCGAGATTAAATTTTAGGAAGAAATCTGGTGATGTATGAAATGGTTTGCAGAGGAGAAGAAATTAAGTTGTGAGAATGATCTGAGTAATGAAAAATAGTTCATGAATGAGAGTGCAGTTCATGGAGGAAGCTCTCGCAGTATGAGGCTTATAAGGTTAGAACGCATAGTAAGTATGGTTTTACATGGAGTAGAGGCATTACGCAAACCAGGGGTAGTTTTCAATAAGGTGGTTTGTGGAGGTAGTACTCTAAGTTAGTATGAAGACGCAGTACAAAGACGCAGTATGTAGAGGATGTTTGTGGAGGTAGAACATAATGACCGTTCACGGATAGGAGATCTATGAACCATACCCTCTTCTTAGTATGTGGAGAAGGTAATGTGGTATGTGAAACACTCAAAAGATCCTATAAAGTGGAAAAATCTATTTGAAAAATCACTTTTCATAACTTACTAGTATGGGGGAAATTGATATACATCGTTGGAAGAAAATGCGACTTCAAAAGAGAAACCATTTATAGTTCATGATGCAGAATTTTATGTTAACCCATTGAAGCAACCTTCAAGTCAAAAAACTGAGTGAAGATTATTCCAATGTAGTGAGAAAGGGGGAGTCAGTGGAAGTGATCTGAGGGATGCATTGTGTTATCCCTAAAACCATATAAAGGCAGTGTGACTGGCACGGAGTTACTGTGCAAAACTTATTTAATCCAAAACTTGTGAATATTAGTGTTTTTTGGTACGAATGACACATTGTCAGTGTATTCTCTTTAGGTATAGACCTTAATGGTGAACCAAGTAAAATTATAGTTTCATTACATTGCGTGGTATTTTTTATTTCTAGAAATCCTCTTGGGATAGGTTTAATAGGTTCCTACCAATGTGGTAACAAGATCCATCAGTTTAAAAGAAAGATTTGACAGCCTGATTCACCCCTCCCCTCTCAGGATGTCCTGGGGTCTTTCACTACTCAATCCAACATATTCTCTAGTAATTGGGAACAGATTGTATACTAGACATCCATTAGGTATTCTGCATGATTGTATTGGAGGAATTCTTGAGTAAGGGCCAGAATGATGACCAAAGATATTATGAGTACCCATAAAACATTATTCCATTAAACCATCTTATTAAAAAGATGCAAAAAGGTTCATTAGTGGTTACTAGGTTCCATGGAAATTTTATAATCAATTCACCAATGAAAATTTTCATGTCCTTGAGGCCAAATCCACCCATTTCAATGTGTTTGGTATACTCCATCTAGGTGATAGTGATCAATTTTATTTCATGTAGAAACCCATTCTACATGAAATTTTTAATCATAAATTTTGTATCATTGATGAGGCCTCTTGGCCACTTATAGATATAGAAAGAGTAGTAAAATTTATGTGTGGTGACTAAATCAAATAATAAACCACTCCCAACATGAAACTTGGATTTCCCATTCTATTTGTCCAGTTGATTGATGATACCATATCGTATTCCTCTAATGAAGTAGCTCTTCAGTTTCCCCCAAAATAGTGGGATCCCAAGATAGTTAAAAGGGAGGTATCCCCTTCTCACGCCAATCTTCCAAGAAACCCTATTCTCTATTCCCAGAGGTAAAACATCATCAGACAATATTAATGATTTTTCACAACTAATGGCCTACCCAAAAACTTCCTCATAGTGATAAAAGAGGTATTGGGTAGTGGATATAGTTCTATTTGAATCCTTAAAAATAAAATATTTTCATATTCATATAATACATGTTATGGAATGAGTACATTCCTCATAGCTTTAATTTGATTGTAAAGTCCAACTTGATAAATATCCCTAATACACCAACTCAGTTAGTATTAATAAAGAGAAAATAGAATACCTGAATGTGGTTCTACTTTCCATACTCCCCTATTGAATTGAAAATATCCTTTGGGGTCCCATTGATTAAGATAGATAGCCTTGAAGATGATATATTGGATATTCTGAATCTCACAAAAGTGTTTGAAAATCCATATCTGCTGAAGATGGAAAGTAGAAAATAAAACTTGAGGGTAATAAATACATTAGATATGTCAATATTGAGAGAAACTTTCCCCTCTTTCCCCATTATATTCATTATTTTAACACATAATGAGGCATTTAAAATACATTTTGCATGAATCTTCTAGGAACATACCCATATTAGTTTTGAGTAATATGATATTTAATAATTCCCCCCATCCTGAACATCATGATTTTATTGATTACTTTTATAATTGTATTCTCAAGATCCACGGGTCTAAAATCCTTTATATCAACTTCATTTTACTTCTTGTGCGTCAAGGAAATAAATTTTGAATTTATTCCACTAGGAAAAAAAGATGAGTAAATAATTCCATTACTATACTTACTAATTCATCCTATCAGATGTTCAAATTAAACATGAAGAGTTGAATTGTGAAACCATCTAGTCCAGTATCACTCACTATATTGAGAGAGAAAATGGATTTCTTGATTTCATGTTTATTTTTTCTTTGACAACACTATGGTTTTTCTACTCATCAATATAGGTAGAAATGTTTTCAATCATATTTGATGTATTATACATATCATTTTCTAAATATAGTACACTGAATTAGTCTACCATATCTGTGAACACATCATTTTTAGAAGCTTGAAGTTGTCCATTAATCCTAATGGAATTATTACATGTTTTATCTCTCTTCTTCTAGTGTATTCTATGTATAAATTTTGAGTTTCCATCACCTTCCTTAAACCATTTCATATTCAAGTGATTAATTTCTAGCCTTTCTTTAATGTTTATAAGGTTATAAAACTTTATATGAACTTATAATTCCTCACTGTAAGGTGATTCATGGTTTTGCTTCATATTTTGTATACCTGCATGGTGTTGTTCAGAATTTTGGATTACAAGGTCAAACACTAAAAAATAGTTTCTTCCTAATTCCCTTTAGAGTCTCTAGATGTATTTTAATTTCTCAATAATACTCTGAAGGGGGATTCTTATTAGAATAAGATTCTAAGCATCTAATATAGTTTTCCTATATCCAAGAATAACAACCCATCCATTATAGAAATGAAAATGTAGATGGTCAATCCTTGGCATGGTAGATAATTCCACTATTATAGGGTTATGGTCAGAATGATGCTTCGGAAAGTTGCATCCTAATAGTCCATAGGTAGCACTCTTTCCATCCATCTATAAAAATAATCTATCAATCTTGTTTTTTTCCTTCCATTAAATGTATACCTACTTCTTGTTGAGTCAGCTCCTATAATTGGAACCTCTATAAGATTACACATATCAATAAAATATGATAATTCAAAAGATTATATCCTATTAAAATTGGATACAATATTTCCATCAAGTGTCTGGATAGTGTTTAAGTCACTCATCCCCACCCACTTCTGTACTAAATTCCTAGAGGTTTCCTCTAGCTCCCTCTAGAGGTATCTTCTCTTGATATAATATATCAAATAATACACAAAACAAATATGAATAGTATGGCCTAAAATTTTGAGAGTGGTAGTTAAGCTATGATATTTATGATTGAATGTGACAATTTGGGTTCTTTTATATCTAAGGATCCTTAAGTATTATATTCCATAGTTATGTAACTTTTTGGAGACAAATTGATATCCCATATATTCCTTTTTGATGTTCTTCCAATTATCAAACATCATTTCTGGTTCATCTATTCCAATAATCATTGGTTTTTTATCCAAAATGAATTGCCAAAGGTCTTTAGCTATTTGGGGTTTCTCTATCCCTTAGTGATTCTTGTAAAATAGATTAATTTCTTGGGTTCCATACCCCTATTAATAGGACCTCTATTCTATTCCATCATATAATGACCTTCCCCCTTAATCATTATACCTTTATTCTTCTAATTTTTCATGTTTGATTCCATTCCTGATCCCTCCAAGATTTCATCTTCTTCTATGTTGGTCTTATCAGTTTACATAGAGGTTTTCTGGTCCTCTACGAAATCATCCCAAAATATGCTACTCAATGGAGTGAACATATATTTATAATGAATTGAATCATGTTCTTTCTTTATAGGTTATTGTCTCATATAAGTCTTGGAAATAGAAACTTGTGAAGAGGGGTCCTCTATATTTTTGATATCATGATATAGAAAAACCTGGTTTTCGGGCTACCCAGAACTAAGTGGTGTCTTCAATGGGCATTACTAATTATTTCAGGCATTTTTTGGTGCATTGATGTCTCAAATTTATAGCTTTTGTAGTGACTCTTCTATTTCTTAAGGGATGTTTTCCTGTCTTTCCTTCAGTTTAACCCTTGCAATCCCTTTTGTCTTTTCATACATAGAGAATATATGTGGCTTCTTCTCAGCATTAGATGATGGAAATTTCTAATATTTCCCTTCCTGGATTAGTGTGGACTCATCCCCCACATTCTTCTCATGATGATTCTATCCTGGATAATCCCTATATGTTCCCTCATGATACATTCCCATAGAAGAAATCCTATGATTCATGCTCAGTTGGGTATTCTTCTATGGATTTCCTGCATTGTAGAGATCTATTTCAATGATGAGTTTGGGTTCTAGGCTATATGTTTCCACCTCAAAACTAAGAACATGGTCTTCAGAACTGTCTAACAATTTTCCATGGTATTTAATTAGAGTATTCACTATCTTCGCATATTTTTTTCTTTTAATGTGATTCTCATCATTGTTAATATGTGGATTCCCAGAATCCCCCTGAGTTCCCTCCACTATGTATTTCTCTACCTTTTCTGTATAAAAATTCCCTTTCACATTCTAAACAACATTAATTGGCCCACTGTGAATTCCATCAGAGGAGGAAGTGGTATTCAAAGATTTATCATTACTTCCATTTAAAGCGCCATTTCTCATATTGTCTACATTTTAGGGTGTATCGATGATGTTTCTATTTGAATCAGAAGATAGGATTTTATTATTTATTTTCTTCCATTTACAACTAGTAGCATCATTCCCCCTTCATGTTATAGAAATATAAATCCTTTTCCATATTACATTCATATATGAGATGTCCAAATGAACATACATCTTTTCAAAAGCTTCAGTTTACTTTCATATTGGATCAAAAAGTATATGTTATCATTCATTATGATTAGCACCCAAGGAAATTTCTTAATGAAATGGGAAGGATTTTTATATATGTGATATAAGGGAATGAGTAAACTAATTTATAATTAAAAATGATGAGTTAGATGGTGGTAAATAAGTTTCATCCTAATATACCATTTATAGTTTAGTTTCTTAGGTGTGGGAACATAATAATTATCTGATTCAATGACCTAATCCAAGGGATAACTCTTAGAGAAAGTAAGGTTATATGATATGTCAATTGATGAAGTGGATCATAATAATTAAGGAACACTTATCCAACACTCCAAATTTGGATATTCCTTGTTAATTTTTGTAAGAACATGCCATAAAAAAATAATACTATTTATCATTTAGTGTAATTTTATGTGATTTTGATCATTTATTAGCTCTCTCTCTATAGATACCTTATAAATTTCAAGAATAATGAGATCATATTTTATATTTCAAATCATCCTATGTTCATTTTTAGGTGTAAGGATGAATATAACCTTCTAATGGAAATTTCTTTCATTGTATGAGTCTTAGTACGAATTCATGATGTGTATTTATCATAAATGGTTCTTTAGAAAAAAATCATTGAATATAAGCATATTTTTAGAGAATATATTAATTTATAGAATAAGGAATTTCTTATTCTTCATTCAAATAATAAATTTGAGTTTTTAATTAATCAAATTCATTGTTCTATATCTATTTCAATGACTACATATAGAATTGTCATGATTGAATTGTATGAATTAAACAAGGAAATCTGAGAGAATTCAGATAAGGGATTAAACTGACCTATTGATTTATCATTTGGTAAACCAATTAACTTCATTGAAAAGAGATATAGATCAATGTGAGTCTATTATGATTACTGATATCATAACATATCACTATCAACAACATGAATCTAATACCCCATATTGGTGATTTTTTTATCAATAGTGAGGTGCTCAATACTTTTCCATGATTAAACATCATTCCAAATTCTATTAATTTCAGTTCAATAGTGAAGTAATACCTATGATATCATTTCGTATAAGTTATAGACATTGTGAATTTATAGTTATTTTATTTTTAATTACTAATTCCCCTATTATCTGTGTGTTTTTAAATAATATAGTCATTATATAATACCTCGATCAATTTATGGAAATCTTTTTAGATGACAATCTTTTATACACCAAGAGTGAGGAAGAGCATTAATATCACTTATGAAGTGTATTGAAAATGATGATGAAGGAGAAACTATATTCTAAATTCCATAAGTGTGAAATATGGTTACAAAATTTATCATTCTTGGGGAATGTGATCATAAGAAAAGGTATATGAGTAGATCCTTTTATGGTATAATTCATAAAGAATTGGGGTTTATTAATAATTCTCTAATTTCATAGATATTATGGATTCATTTTGAATAAATTTCAATTTTTTCTGATCCACCAAACAAGTTAAATTGAAATGGAGTGAAGATCCTTTGGACTAATGAATGTTATAAAAATTTAAAGGACATGAATTGAAGGTTGTTCAATACACCTATACTCACATTACCCTATAGTGTAAAATTATTTGTGATCTATAATGATGCATATGAGAAGGTATTGAGGTGTGATCTTATGCATAATGGAAAATTTATATAATATTCCTCTCATCGATTAAGGGTTCATGAGAATAATTTCCCAACAAATGACATTTATTTATCAACAGTAATCTTTTCCTTAAATATACAAAATCATTATCTTTCTGGAAAAAGTTGTGAAAAATATAATGATCATACAAGTTTAAAGTAATATTCACTAATAATGAATTGAATATATTCCATAGAATATAGTTGGATTTGATTAATGATTATGATATCTCAACAAATTACTAACATGGGAAATAAAACAAGATGGAAAATGATTTTAGATGAAAGGATCATGTTTTCTTATCTATAATGAGGATATAAAAAGATCTAATATTTATATATTTCCAACGTATAGACCTTGAAATATTTATGGATGGGTGAAAATGTTATCTTACACAACTGAGTATTCAACCATCTATCCATGTGAAGATAAAATCGGTGAAGAATAAATATATTGAGCATAAAAATAAGGTAAGAAATGATCATGATTTTAGTAGTGATTTTAATGAAATGATATGGTTATAAAGTTTATTGTGTGTTCCTAATATATCAAAATTTAATAAGAATATATTGGGTGAATATCATGGCCCATAGATATCTATTCATTCTTAGATTTATGAAGATGCATAAAGTCCATAAGGAGAAAAACATTTTGGATAACATAAATATAGATATTAAAGAGTATATATCATAGTTCTTTGTATGAAAACATTTTAAATATGGGAAACATATATCTAAGGGGATGTTACAACCATTACCCATACCAATATATAAATGGTAAAACTTCACCATGGATTCCATCATAATACTCATCAAGATATCAAATGGGAATAATACTAGTTGGGTTTTATTTTATCACCTTAAAATGATATTACATTTCATTACTATTAGATAATATTTCTCTCTTGATTTTTTCCCCTATATATATATTTATTAAGTGGTAAGGTTATATGGGGTATAACATTCTATTGTATCTGATCAAGATCTGATATTTAACATGATTTTATTGATAATTCATCACCATTATTTGTATAAGGAGATTTGTTATAATACATCTTTTCACCCTTTGAAAAATGTTCAATTTCATAGAACCATTCAAACCCTATAATATTTTCTAATATTTAGTCCCTAGATTTTAATTTGTTTGGAATAACTACCTTCCTCTTAAATAATTTTTTTATTATAATAGATTTATCTAAATCATTCAAATGAATTCTTATGAGGGCCTCTATATAAAGAATTACAATACTATAACATACTAGGATGAAGTTGGATAATAAAATCTTTTTTGACCTGATCTCTTAGAACAAATGGAAAATAATTTTATAACCATTTATTAGCACATCAATGTAGTTCAGATTTGACCAAAGCATTATACAAATAGTCATTAGTGAAGACTAGAATTCGAATATAAGAGATGTAAATAATTTTAATTTATTCCTATAATAAGGTTTTGAGGTTCAGAAATTTTGAAAAGTTGATCCCTTGGTATATTTTCCCCTTCAAAATTATTAATTACGTAGGGATTGAACCTTATCATTTAGAGCTTCTACTAAACCACTCTTAAGATCATGATGTGTTCCATTAATCACTTTTAAGGAAGTACAAATTTTATTCTTCACATGTACTGAACTCATGTGTTGTACCACTGGAGAATAATCATTCTTATAAAGAACTACTAATAGAAATGTAGGATTATTAGGATAAATTAATATGGAATAAGACTACTCACCTGGTCAATGTTCTCTGGATGAATCTGAAACTCAAAGAAGCATTATGGGAACCATTGGATGTGATGAAGAATATATATACGCATTTTTACATCGTATTTATGCAATTTAGATATTTATGTTCATTATAATCATGTTATAATTTGATACCCCATGAATTTAAATTTATTCCTTCTAAAAAAATCAATTTATTCAATTGTTTTCCTTACACGCAACCTTGAGTCTAAAATAACCATGATATATTATGTACATTATAAACTAGTCATTGGATTGTTGGGTATGAATGGGATTAACCATATTATTGAATATATATATATATATATATGTAATTCATTAATTCATAATTAATTTTAATTCATAATAAATAATCACTAAATTGTAATAAAATTATCTCAAGATTAAAAGACCATTTTTCATAAAACAATTATCTTTCTAGGTGTTGTGATAATTTATATAGAAAATATATATTAATATATATTGAAAAAAAGTTTAGTTAAATTTATTGGAAATTTATTAATAATAATTCATAAATTATATATTTAATGGATAATAATGAAGATAAAAAATTTTACAGTAAAAAGTGTTATTTTTTATAAAACTATTTTAATGTGGGAAATGTGTATTTTATATTAATAAATTAAATAAACCTATATCTATTAATTATTATAATAAAAATTATATAATATATATATAAAAGATTTTAAAATTCTGATAATTTTTTTTAGGAAAGAAAATACAATAAATCCAATTTTATGAATAAAATTCATTTTGAAAAAAAATAGTTTTGGTTGTGTTATTTATTTTTAATTTGAATCTATTTTCAACTACTTATAAATATTGAATTATATAAAATGAATCTCAATTTTGTAATCATCATTTCCAAAATAAATAATGAGTCTACTTTTATTTTTAGTCATAATTAATAGTAAGAAATGTAAAAAAAATTCCATGGTGAGGGTTAAAATGGTTTATCAGGGGTTAAACTAACATATAAGGGTAGAAATGCCACATAAACATGTCAAAATATTTTTTTATGTACTTTAGACCTTATATTAACTTATAATTTATTAATTTTCCATTTTTCACTATCACAACATAGTGAGTTTATATTATATAAATATTTGAAATAATGTTATTTGTTCCCCTCCCCTCAGTTATTAAAGAGAACATATTCTTCTCCCCTACTCACACAATTTGTCCCTTATAGATCACTGAATACCTTTAAAAAATTCTCTTTATATTATTTCAATTTTTTCTTTGCTTCCTTTTCTTTCCCTATGATGTTCTTAATAATTATTAAGGTGTAATCCAAACGAGGTCTCCCAATAAAGACGTAATCATCGTACCTAAATCATTCAAATGTTATTTTTATTTTATATTCTATAAATATTTTATATCCATCATAGAATAATTAATATACTATCATAAATATCTAAATATGTTCATATAATTTTGGGATAACCATTTTCCTCCATTCCATCAAATAAAAAATAAATTTAATGCTCATGCATACGTACGGATTATCACCTCCACATTTTGGTATCACTACAAAATAATGGGTCATTACTGGTCATTATTTAGTGTCCTAGCTATAGTTTAAAATGCCACATAATTTTTTAGATTCAGTTCTTAAAATCAACATGTATGTTAGGGTTTTTATTCAAATACTAGTGGTCTATTTTATTTCGCAGTGGTTTTTTTAAGTGTTCTTTTGGGATAATTTAGTGGCAGTTTGGTGTTTAATTAGCGACGGTTTCTTAACAAAATATATCCACTGGGAATATAAATAATATAAAATTTACCAGCTCAAATAATTTTGTAGATTTTGTTGTTGGAACTAGTTAAGATGAACCACCATTAAATACCTTCAATATATTACGTTTAGAGTTGGTTACTAAAAACAAAAGCAAAATTTGTTTTGATTTTAAAAAAAATTAACACAAAACTATAAATATAAAAAAACTGACACGTTATAAACTAAAACATAAATATATTATAAACCAATCATTCATGTGTCACACGTCTAGTCATATAAAAATGTCCATGATCATCATAAACTAAGTATCGGTCAACCCAAACAACAATTAGTACCTCAGAAATCAATATATATATATATATATATTTGTGTGTGTGTGTGTATAATATGTCCAACAAAAAATCATCTGCAATATACAAACTTGTCATGACTTCTCCTATATCTATATTCCTTCGCATCATTTAACCAACTGAAACTAACAATGTCGTCTCATCAAAAACAACAAAAAATGAAACCAAAATTAAAACTAAACATAATAAATCGGAATTACAATAGAGTAATTGATAAAATTTTAACATACCACAGAAACTAAAAACCATCAAGACTACATTTTGAATGATTTCATGGATTATAATGGTAAACCTTCTTCTTAATTTCGGCATCGACCACCAACAATGAAAATAATAACATTTAGTAAAATAAATTCAAATGAGAAATGACACTGAATATATTTAGAATGATACACAAAATATTTGTAATTTTGGTAATAAAAAACAAATAATTTTAGCATAAAAAATAATATATAGTGAAAAAAAGTTTGAAAATAGAAACCTGTATATTTAAGATAATATTCAACAACTAAAATACAGAAGGAATAAAAAATTATTCTAATTTATTTTTAAATCGACATGTGGTGTGCTTGAAATTTATTTAATAAACAAATTTTAAATATTCTGATATCAAAAAATGTCCAATATTTCAAAAATAATTTATTTGTGGTTTTCCAAAGATTTCACATCAATAAAAGGTTGTTTTCTATGGTTTTGATCATTCCATGAATGTTTTAGTGTTTTATAACACTTAAAATGTGGTTACATATATAATGGGAAACTGTCATTCGGAATGATGTGTATTGGTTCAAACATTTTACAAATAAATTTATAGTAATTTTGCCTAAATTTTTGGATAATAAAATTATTTTATTCAGGTTTTCACCATTCCGTTCATGTTTTAGTGTTTTAAAACAATAAAATATGTTTACGGTCAAAATAAGAAAACTATCATTAAAAATGACATGCCCTTAGTTTTGACCTTTCACAATTAAATCTACATTCATTTTCCATTTATTTCAGGACAATCATACTTCATTTTTAAATTTTTTACCATTCTATGCATGTTTTATTATTTTAAAACACTAAAAATATTTATAGCCATAATGGGAAAACTGTCATTCGGAACGATGTGTCGGTGGTTCTTGCATTTTGAAATTAAATTTATGATAGCTTTCCTCGATTTAATGAAAATTTGATGTCGTTTTTATAGTTTTTATTGTTCCTTCCACTTTTTACTGATTTAAAACACTTCAAACGTATTTAAATCCATAACAGACAATCCATCATTCATAATGACATTTCATCAGTTCCTACATTTCACAATTAAATGTATTGTCTTTTTTCCTTAATTTCATGACAATATGGCATCTTTTTCTTGGATTTGTCCCTTTCATGCATGATTTAGAGTTTTAAAATACAAAAAATATTTTTATGACCTTAATAGTCAACTCATCATTCTGAATTATGTTTCATCAGTTCATAAATTTTAAAATTAAATATATGGTCTTTTCCCATGAATTTAGTGTAATTCCACATCGTTGTCCTGGTTTTGACCCCCCAAACTTGTTTTTTAAGGATTTTTTAACTTTCATAACTATTTACTGAGTAATTTTGACAACATTTTATGTCATATTGACATGTTTTCTATGAGTAAAAATAAAAAAAATAGGTGTTTTTCCATGATTCTACATCATTCTATGGTCATTTCCTTTTTTACTGTTTCACGCACATTTTAGAGGTTTAAGACACATAAAATGTGTTTATAACCATAATGGGAAAACCATCATTTGGGATAACATGAAGTCAGTTCCTATATTTCACAACTAAATCTATGGTTTTTTTCACCTGATTTCAGGATAATCCATTGTCATTTTCTTGGTTTTTGACCGTTGCACACATGTTATAGTGTTTTAAAAGAATAAGAACATGTTTTTGGAAATAATTGGAAAACCATTATTGTGAATTATGTGTTGTTAGTCCCTATATTTCAAAATTAAATTTACGGTCATTATACCCACATTTTTAGGAAATCCTTGGTTTTTTTCTTGGTTTTACCCCCAACACTTGTTTATAAAGGATTATGTACCATTTATAAGTGTTTACTGAGTAATTATTAGCTCATTGTATGTGGTATTGACATGTTGTTTGTATGTACAAGTCAAAAACAATTAATCAGATGTTCTCCCTAGATTTTACAACAATATATAGTCTTTTTCTATTTTTTGACTATTCCATGCATGTTTTAGTGTTCTAAAACAAAGAAATGCTTTTATGGAGATAAGGGGAAAACATTCATTCAGAATGATGTGTCGTTATTTCCTACATTTCAAAATTAAATCTAAATTCACTTCCCCCAAATTACAGAATGATATTACATTTTTTGTCTTGTTTTGATCATTCCACACATGTTTTAGTGTTTTAAAACACTAAAAACATGTTTCTGACCATAATAGGAAAACTATCATCCGGAATGACATGTCATAAATTCCTACATTCCATGATTAAATATATGATCTTTTTGATGATATTAGGCCAAATTAATTTTATTTTACTTTTTTTACTATTTCGTGCTTGTTTTAGTTTTTTAAAGCACTAAAAACATGGTTAGACCATAACCAACAAACTTCCATTCAGAATGACATGTCTTCAGTTTATACATCTTAGAATTAAATATAAAATCATTAAACCATGATTTTAGGGCTATAAAACATCTTTTACCTAGTATTTACCTTTATACACTTTTTTTAAAGGCTTTTTTACCTTTCATAAGTGTTTACCAAATCAAAACCAATCAAATAAGCTCAAATTGTTTTCAATATTAGGGATAATGATCTATAATTTTTTTTTTCAACATATAGGAATCCACCACATGTTAATATTTCATGATATGTTATTATTATAAATAAAAATGAGTGTTTTCTATATTAAAGTTTCATTTTAGTTTATTTATGGATGTTTCATGTGTTCTCTTCAATGTATGTGGGTGTAAAACAGAGTCAAGGACAGAAAAATTTTAAAAAACTAGAAATAAAAAACATAACAGTTTAAAATTATATTAAAAAAATTTACTCATGTATTTTAAATTATTTTAAAATGAATATTTAATTAATATTAACTTAAATTTATTATCAAATACCTACATTTTCCTAAGGTGTCGTAATTTGACTTCAATCATTTTAGTTAATAGAAAAGCTCACTATCTCACAATAAAGCTGCCCAAAAATCCATCGATATATTTCGGAAACGTCACAGGTAGGTTGTCTAAAATCATTAAATGTAACTATAATCTTGAAGTCATTCAGGTCCCATAAATCTTCTATGTTCATATTTGTATCTCTTCTATCGTTGTATTTATCTATTTTATAAATTTATTAAAAATTTAATAAAATATAATTTTTTTTGAAAAATGACATAGATATCAGTAATGGTAACTCACAAATTTCCCCAAGATATAGGGGTGACCAATTACTCTATCACTGGAGGTGAATCAAGTGGGGTTATACCAATTTCATATGGGGAAATAGTTCGCTCACTTGTATTCCTAGGTATAACAGAATCACTAGGATCCACAGATAATTACGGACAAGGCGACGTGCTCTATGATAATGATTTTATAGAATCCTTAATTTCTTTATTTCACATTTTCCTTCATTTCAAATGGTATTGGTATATTAAATATATAAAAAGTTATAAACATAATTTTTTTTACCAAAAAAATGAAAAACTAGAACATTGTATATATGTACGAAAAACTTATCAATGAAATGTTTTAGTATAATTTAATTACCAATTTATATATTCAATTATCTTCCTCATCATTATCTTCATTTTTTTCAACCTCTATTTTGATGAGTCCTTCATTTTCCCCCTCTCTATAAATTTATAGCATTTCTATATTGTTAAGAAAAACTATATAATATTTTGTGCTTGATGAGGTTCACTATCACAATGCCTAAATTCATCTTCATCGCCCATATCATATATGTATCTATTCATTAAGTATACAACAACGATACAACCATTGTGTATATCATACTAGTACTTTGCATGTGCATTCGCATGGCAGTATAAATTAATTTTTATTATAAATAATAGAATATTATTTATGGAACATAATTTCATTATAATATTGAAAATATTTAAAAATAATTACTTGCATAATCAAGGAATAAAACTATTATGTTAATAATTTCAGGACTAATGGTTTGGATAGTGTTTTCTGCTTATAGTATCATTGGAGTAGTTGGTATAGTGTTCATTTTCAATTAGCGATAATATATCATAAAAGTCAATATTCTGTAACATATCAAAAGGCATATATTCCAACCAGAAAATGAAATAGTCAACATAAATTACTATTCAAGCTGGTTGTTTGGGAATAAGGAAAAGAATACACAAGTGGTCATAGGTTAATGTGATTAGGAACCGTGAATGAGTTGGGGTAGTCCAAAATTGAGCACTCCTCCTTTGCACATACCACTGATCTGAGATAAGTGCCATAATTGATGAAGCAGCCAACAAATGTAGTGGAGGTGGCGAATGATTATAGACCTTGGATGATGAAACCACTGAAATTATACAACACCCAGAAATGAAAAGGAAATTCCCTACACAAGTATTATGACTTAGAGTCAGCATATCAGCAGCCAACCAGTAGACATCTATTTTGATCACTGTAATATGTAATTAAAATTGAAAGTGAGTAAATTATAGAGATCTTTTATGACAAAATAACATAAGAGCTGCAATAGAACAACCTAATAGTGGAGACAATCAGAATAGTGTGAGTTAATGACATATCTTATGGTTGTGTAAGTTTCATCATTTTTCATATTATTTTGGCTTATACAGAACATACTTCATTTAGATAAGAAATATCTTGTACTACAAAGCGTTAACTCTTCCTCACATTTGAGTCTTCTATGTTAGCAGAAGGGTAAGCTCATTTTTAATCCAGTAATGAAATATAAATTATGAATCATGTGAGGCTAATGAAACTTATTGATGGGTATTATATGTTCATGTAAGAGTAATGTTGGTTTTCATATGCTGTATAAATGATAATCTTGAATCATGGAAGGGTAGTAAAATTCAGTAAGGGTTATTAATATGGCAAGTAAAGGCCATATTTAGTTGCATAAAGGTCAATCCAAACCTACGTGAAAGATATCATATCTCACCTAAGGGTAATTTGGATCACATAACTGTTAATATCCATTTATATATGGGCCACCCATATCATGTTAGGGTATTTCTAAGATCATTGTAATGGAAACGAAATAAATCCAGTAATGATTAATCTATAAAACTGGTAAGTCTGATAAAATGGAAAACATAGTTGATCCTAACATCAGTCAAAATAAATTGGAAAATTAGTTAAATGGTAAATATGTTCACCTGAATAGATTTACATACATCAATTAATCAGACTTCTACTGAAAACATAAGTATTCTATTAATGGTGAATATACTCACTTATGAAGATTTACATTCAATGAGAAACAAAAAAAATAGTGACATCTCCAACAAATGAAAATATGTTCAACTGGAAAATGTGTTATTTTGAAACTAAAAATTGGATGCATATTACATGGTACTCAAGAACCCATAAATAGTTGGTACCCTTAGAAGTGGTTGTATGGGTGTTTTGGTGGAGATGCATTCCAGTCAAATATTTTGTACATATATTTTGAGGGGGCGACTCAGGAATTCAGGTGGAAACAAATTTCATCTAGAAGACACCATCTATATTCAAAAGCATTAAGACATGCACTTCAAAACCATTGGAATAACATTAATGATTCTATGGTTACATCACAGTGGACATTAATGAATAGAGACAGATTAAATCAACATTTAATCGTAGGGAAGGTTTTGGAAAAAGCGTATCCGGATAGATGCAGACATGAAATTATAGGATAGAGAGGGGTCATGCCAAGAAAATTATGGGATAGATAGGGGTCATGCAAAGAAAGGATATCCTCTACTAGCATGCCCTAGTCTAATGAAAGTTGTTTTATAATAGAAATATGGTAATGGAAACCTTTGAAGAACATTTGTTATAAAACATATTGATTACTATTATATAATTGATTGAAATGATCCACTTCTCAAAAAATAGGTCTTTTCTCAAATGAAATTTAAATATTTGGGAAACACAGACAGCATTAATGAATAAACACCTATCAATTCAAAAAAATTATTAAATTAAAACCTAGATAGTTATGAATTTTCGATGATAAATGGATTCATTAAGATTATTAAAAACTGGAAAATTTGGGATTACAAAATATTTTTAACATGCTATTTTTATAATATAAAAGGTGAAATTAAAACAAAAATCATAGAAAGAATAAATAAATTAAAATAATCCATATTTTATAGTTAGTAAGAGTACATTCAACTGAAATCTGCATCAACATAAACAGATATACCCATAATCGTGGACGTGGGAAAATGAAATAGGTAACCTATACCTGCATGATAAGAGTCAGCATCACTATAATGTTTTTGATTTAATTTAGTGGCATTAAGACTGCATGAAATTATAATTTTATTTAACATTAATAGAAATACACATACAATGATATGTGTAAATGAAAAATGTAATCTATACCTAAATGAAAAGAGGTAAGATCACTATACTGAAATTGATCACATTTAGAGGCAGTAAGACCAACTGCAACTGAAATTTTCTTAATTATAAAAATAAATACATACATATATAGATGTAAGGCAATTATAATTGTAAGATATTACTGCAAGAAAAGAGGAAGGATCACTGTATTAAAGATGAACACATTTAGAGGGTGTAAGACTACCTAAAACTAAAATCTGCTTCAACATAAAAATAAATACACACATACATGGATGTGGGGAATTATAGATTGTTAGGTTTACCTTTATTAAATGAGGTAGGATAACAATAATGTACGTGAACACATATAATGGCTATAATACTGCCTGCAACTGAAAACTACTTCAACATAAACAGAAATACAGACAAACATTGGTATGGGAAAATGAAAAAATTAAGGTATACCTGTATAAAAATAGGCAAGATGAGAACTGAACAATGTCAAATGGTCATCTACACCATTAAAAGGGTGATTTAACAAATGAAAAATACGAAATATAAAGCCCTTAGTTAAAAGGGTTGATCACTCTTAAAAAATATAATGGTCTATTTTTGAAATACATTATTGATAATAGATATATAATACAGGTAGAAGAAAATAATGACAGAAACATAAGAAAAAGTTCAACATCTCATGCATGCCCTCGCATCTTTTCCATTCAATGAAGTTTTATATCTCCAAAATGAAGATACAGTAATCCCTGTTACAATAATTGTAGTCATGATACCCCGAATTAATATTTATTACATAGAATTTCAATAAATAATAAAAAACTATTAAAGAATATAATTGTAACTGTGTATTACGAATATGAAAACAATGATTTTATATACAGTTGTATTTATAAAATAACAACAATATATGGTGTACATCATGTATTTTTTGCAGTGCTGTTGAACACATATCACTCCACGTTCCATTTGTGAAAATTTGATTTAATTTAATTGTATTGTAAAATACAAAGGGAAATACCATATTAGAATTTAATATTAAATCTTATTACATAGAATAAATTGGAAGAAATAAATCACGGAATTTTTATTACCTTCCATATATGCAGATAATATCAGTCACTCTTTTTAGTTTTTCCTTTTAATTTCTCCGTAAATAGGATTTCCAGATTTTTTGTACGACAAGTTCTACCTGTGCTATTGTCTGGTAAATAATGAGATTTCTCACCATCATCTTCACTAAAAAATTCAGTTAGTAGATTTTTTTGCATTTATAATGTAGTTAAATGAAATAGTGGTTCTCGAAGCAACTATTTTGAATGTTTAAAATAAGTGATTGTTAAACAGAGAGTATGGAAGATAACATATATATACCTACATTTTTTAGAAGAGTGATGGGAATAAATTGTTTGTAAGAGTAGTTGATTTCAAAACCTACCAAAAGAAAATTGATATCGTAATCATTGTCCATTGTTTTTGGATGAGCGATGGAAAGGTGATGCTCGTGGATGGACTGTAGACATCATGAAGATATCTATGAATACATAAAAGTTAATAATATAGCATGATTACACATTACAACACAATTTTGTCGTGAAAATAAAATAGGCACTATAATTTTCAGAACTGTGTCATGAATTAAATAGTAGTATACTGATCGGTAAAAATAAAACAGTGACCTGTATTTTCTACTTTTTTAGTAGTTTTGTTCTTGTTACAATAGTTTTTACTAATATTAGTAAGATAATTCATCCAAAATATTTGTATAGTAACAAATTAACGTGTAGTAACTCATAAAAGAAATGTCTCCTATATGATTTCTTCTAACATGTATTTCTCCAGTTATTGTTTCATATCTTTCTAGTCTAACATGAGCGCATGTAGTTGATACCTCTGGTTCATTGGTAAATTCTACATTTAAACTAATATTGAATTATGAAAGAAGAAAGATAGTTATGTATACATACAAATTAATTATAAATCATTTTTACACTTTACAACCCACTGTACCAGAAAAATTAGCTTTGTTGCCAGTAGTTAAAGAAGGAAAACATTATATGTTGTAAACGGAGAATGAAACAAATTACATTATGTGAAAATTGAAATGAATTTGATGTTATGACTTATGCTCACTCTGATAAAGTGGTGGGCGATGGGTAAGTGAGCAAGTTTGTCTCATTCGTTCTTCATACTATTTTTAGTATTTCATGAAGTACAACTCCATTGCAGAAATTCCCTTGATATCTTCATTTTTAGGTTGAGTCACGTACAATATATAAATTAAAATAATCAACATTCATCTTAAAAAATTAAGTGCATTATTAAAAATATTTTTTTACACAATTAATAAGGACCCCCATTGGTTGATCACCTAAAAAATAATAATTGAGTAAACTATATGTATTTGAAAAATGTTGTTGAAGGTACCTATGAAAACAATGTATATTGACTTTTAATCTGAACAGAACTACCCTAATACATTCATTGAATAGAAGAAAGTGTATTTTTGTTGAGTAGAGTGACAAATTACAGTACCCTAGCTTGAGATTTAGCTAAAACTCATTACAGAACCTAACCTCAGTCAAATACTGGTTTTCAAAATTCAAATTTGATTTTATTTTGAAAATGGACAAATCAAACCCACCCATTTAAGCACTACTAATGTACATGAATTTAAAAACAAAAACCATATACATAGAATTTATATAAATATTAAAATAATAAATATTAATTAACAATAAATTATATATTAAAATATCAATATGTTGACTAATCTCATTAAATACTGGATGGAACTCAGAAGAAGCTCAATATAGTTGAATTCAAGTTGTCTTACAGCATATGTATGTCAATCTCAGATTCAGCTTGAAAAATATAAAGTGACACTCATAGACTGTCCAGTCAAACTCATGAAGAATGTTTTTATCACTATATCATTTACTGCTTGAGTTGTAAACAATATAAACTTCCACACATCCTATCATATTGAATAGTTAGTTGGGAAAAAAAATACCTGCATCAATCCTCACTGAGACATAAATGACACACATATTTTAAGTTTCTTCTCCATGATTTTAAATTGTAGGCATTCATTCCATCAGCCCATGAACATTCATTAATATCTCGGTTCATCTCTATGCTGGGATGAGAATAATCAATGGATGTCTAGCAAATCTTAGACATGACCCACAAATCTACATCTTTGCATCATTGATCAGATCCATTGACTTGTCATGTGAGATGAATATACCATAATGGAGATAAAACTCACCGGATCACAACATAATCATATTAAAATACTACCTTGTCAATATACATTGGAGTCAATAGTGAAAACATAATCTTATAAAAGCATTATAATCATTTGTTTCATATGTTTTTAGTCCACAATAATCAATATACAGTGGAGTTAATAGTGAAAACATATCACCTGCATTCATATTTTGGATGAAAGGAAGGTTAACCCTATGATTTTATGACCAATAACCTGCATTCATATAGTGTGTAAATGCAAATGAAAAATTATACATGGAAGGGAGGTTAATTCCACAATTTTAGGAAAACATACCTATTGTAGAGATCTGGCACTTATTAGTGCAGGATTCCGTGGATCTCTTCATGTCCAGGGTGAGTCACCTGCAATATATAAATAAAAATAATCAAGATTCATCTTAAAAGATGAAGTGCATAATTAAAAAATTATGATATGAATATCCCATAATGGAGGAAAAACTCGCTGAATCACAACATAATCAAAATAAAATACTACATTGTAAATATACATTAATGTCAATAGTGAAAACATAACCATATTAAAGGATTATAATAATCTGTTTCATAGGTTTTTTGTTCACAAAAATCACTATACAATGGAGTGAATAGTGAAAACAGATTACTTGCATTAATATGTTGGATGAAAGAGAGGTTAAGTCCATTATTTTATGACTAATAACCTGCATTCACATAGTGTGTACCTCCAAATAAAAAATTATTCATGTTAGAAAGCAGAAACAGTAATCACTCATTCTAAGGGACGTATTGATCATTTGATATATAAAACACATACCCACCAATAATAGGTTAAACTAATGTGCGGACACAATATCCTGCAACATTAAATTCAATCCCATCTAAATAACACATCCATTCAAATCATGATGACATAAGATAAAAATATCAAACATATTAATTATGAGGTGTGCACCAATGATCCAAAAATACCTGAAAATACCATAAAATATAAACAAAGGATGAGCAGAATAAACATCTATCCTTGAAGTATTTGAAAAGGAAATATTATTTTTAATGTATCGTTGCATTTTGATAACCTGTAAATAATAAAATTTGCACAAAATTGATAGTTATTGATAGAAAGAAGGATAACATACATGTTATAGAGAGGTTGCTCTATAGGTTGTCTGAAGAATGTATGGGTGATGGTTAGGTGGCCCTCCAAGAGGTTGTCAATCATCAAAAATAATGGTGGTCACTGCAGCTGGTAACGGAAGGGATTGCTGGAGGTGAACAGAAGAAAATTCATTGGGTAATCGAGGGAGGGTTATATGAGTATGGTTTGTAGAACAAAACGGTTGAAAATTATGTGGTCCCTGAGAATGAAGGAGTTGAAGCTGTAGACTGTGAAGATTGAATGGAGGAGCTTAACTAGGGAGAATGAATGGATAGGCAGAGAAACCCTAGATTGGTGTTTCTGAAGAAGGTGAAGCCGGATTTAGTAGTTATTTTAGGTGACAATAGAGGATTATTTTAACATCAGTAATCCTGATGAAGAGATAGTGGATGGAGGTGAAGGTGGTCAATAGTGAAGGAGTAGTGGAAGGAAATCACAAAAGAGTTGGAACATATATTGGGGAGACCGAATGGAGAAGCTAGTTTGGAGAGACTAAATGGAGAAGCATAGAAAACATTAGATTTGGGAGATTGAAAGAGGTAAAGGTGGAGTATCAAGATGCAGCAGAAACCCTATTTTTGTGAGACCGACGAAGGTGATGTCGGTGGACATCAGGGAAGGAAAATCGGGGGAGTAATTCTAATAGGAGATTGGGGAGCAGGAATTCATGGAAGGGGAACAAGATCGAGACACGGAGAAGTTGGAGAAGGAGGCATAAAAGCCAGAGGCTCTAAGGGTTGTTGCAGAGGCGTTGCACTCAGGAGAGCTTCGAGGAGACTATAACGTTCAGGAACTGTAGGAGATTATGAGGAAAACAGTGAGAAGGAGCAGTGCGGGCTGGGGGGTAATCGAGAAGGGGAGCGAGAAAGGGGAATCGAGGAGGGTAATTGAGGAGCCTAATTTCATAAAAATATTGAAAATATTTGAAAATAATGACATTCATAATCAAGGAATAAAACCGTTAGGTTAATAATTTTAGGAATAATGGTTTGGATAATGTTTTGTGTTTGTAGTATCAATGGAGTAGTTGGTATAGTGTCAATTGTCAAGTAGAGATGATATATCATGAAAAACAAATGTTTTGTAACATGACAAGAGGTATACATTCCAACCAAAAAATGAAATAGTCAACAGAAATTTCCATTCAAGTTGGTTGTTTGGGAATAAGGCAAAGCACACACAAGTTGTCATAGGTTAATGTGATTTGGAACCGTGAATGAGTTGGGGTAGTACAAAATTGAGCACTCCTCCTTAGTACATACAAATGATCTGATATGGATTCCACAATTGATGAAGTAGACAACAATTGTAGTGGAGGTGGGGCATGATTATAGAACATGGATGATGCAAATGTTGGAATTTCACAACAACCAGTAATGAAAAGGCAATTCCCTGCACAAGGTTTATGAATTAGAGTCAACATATCTACAGCCAACCAGAAGAAATCTATTTTGATCACTGTAATATGTAATTAAAATTTAAAGTAAGTAAATCATAGATATCTATTATAACAAAATAACAGAAGAGCTGCAACAGAACAACCAAATAGTATAGAGAATTCGAATAGTGTGAGTTAATGACATATCTTATGGTTGTGTAAGCTTCATCGTTTTTCCTATTATTTTGGCTTATATAGAACATACTTCATTTAGATGAGAGAGATCATGTACTACAAAGAGTTAACTCTTCCTCACATTAAGTTCTTCAATGATAGAAGAAGGGTAAGCTCGTTTTTAATCTAGTAATGAAATCTAAATTATGAATCTTGTGAGGCTAATGAAACTTATTGATGGGTATTATATGTTCATGTAATAGTAAGTTTGGTTTTCATATGCTGTATAAATGATAATCTTGAATCATGGAAGGGTATTAAAATTTCGGTAAGGGTTATTATTATGGCATGTAAAGGGCATATTGAGTTTCATAAAGGTCAATCCAAAATTACGTGAAAGATATCATATCTCACCTAACGTTAATTTGGATCGCATAACTGCTAATATCCATTTATATATGGGTCACCCATATCATGTTAGGGTATTTCCAGGATCATTTTAATGGAAATGAAATAAATCCAGTAAAGATAAATCTATTAAACTAGTATGTTTGTTAAAATGGAAAACATAGTTGATTCTAACATCAGTCAACATAAATTGGAAATTTAGTTGAATGGTAAATATGTTCACCTGTATATATTTACTTACTTCATTTAATCATACTTCTACTACAAACATTAGTATGCTATTAATGGTGAATATACTCACTTATGAATATTTACATTCAATGAGAAACAATAAAATAGTGACATTTCCTACAAATGTAAATATGTTCAACTGGAAAATGTGTTATTTGGAAGCTAAAAATTGGATGCATATTCCATGGTACTCAAGAACCCATAAAAAGTTGGTACCCATAGTAGTGGCAGTATAGGCGTTTTGGTGGAGAATGATTCAAGTTAAATATTTTGTACATATATTTTGAAAGGGTGGCTCAGGCATTCAGGTGGAAAAATATTGCATCCAAAAGACACCATCTATATTAAAAATCATTAAGTCATTCACTTCAAAACCATTGGAATAACATTAATGATTCAATGGTTACAGCACATTGGATATTAATGAATAGAAATAAATTAAATCAACTGTTAATAGTAGAGAAGGTTTTGGAAAAATTTATCTGGATAGATGCGAACATGAAATTATGGGATAGAGAGGGGTCATGCCAAGAAAATTATGGGATAAAGAGGGGTCATGCCAAGAAAGGATATCCTATTCTATCATGCCCCAGCCTAAATAAAGTAGCTGCATAACAAAAATATGGGAATGGAAAACTGTTAAAGAACATTTATTGTAAAAAATTTGATTACTATTATATAATTGATTGAAATGATCCACTTCTCCAAAAACAGGACTTTTCTCAAATGGAATTTTGAGATTGGGGAATCACACATAACATTAATGAATAAACACCTATCAATTCTAAAAAATGATTAAAGAAAAACCTAGATAGTTGTGAATTTTCAAAGATAAATGGTTTCATTATGATTATTAAAAACTGGAAAATTTGGGCTTACAAAACATGTTTAACATGCTCTTTTTATAATATAATAGTTAAAATAAAAATAAAAATCACAGAAATTATTAATAAATAAAAATAATATATATTTTATAGTCACTATGAGTACCTCCAATTGAAATCTGCATCAACAAAAACAGATATACCCAAAATCATGGACGTGGGAAAATTAAATAGGTAACCTATACCTGCATGATAAGAGTTAGCATTACTATAATGTTGGTGATTTCAATTAAAGACATTAAGACTGCCTGTAACTAAAATTTTCATTAACATTAACAAAAGTACACATACAAAGATATGTGTAAATGAAAAATGTAATTCATACCTGCCTGAAAGGAGGTAGGATCATTGTACTGAAATTTATCACATTTTGAGGTAGTAGGACCGACTGCAGCTGAAATTTGCTTCAGTATAAACATTAATACAGACATATATGTATGTGAGACAATTAAAATTGTAATATATTTCTTCATTAAAAGAGGAAGGATCACTATATTGAAGCTGAACACATTTAGAGGCTGTAATACTACTTACAACTGAAATCTGCTTCAACATAAAAATAAATACCCACGTAGAAGGATGTGAAAAATTATAGATTATTAGGTATACATGTATTAAAAGAGGAAGGATAACAGTAATGCATGTGAACATATATAATCGCTATAATACTACCTAAAACTGAAAAATACATCAACATAAATAGAAATACAGACAAACAATGCTGTAGGAAAATTTAAAAATTAAGGTATACCTGTATAAAAATAGGAAGGATGAGAACTGAACAGTTTCAAATGGTCATCAACACCATTAAAAGGGTGATTTAACAAATGAAAAACGGGAAATATAAATCTCTTAGTTAAGAGGGTTGATCACTCTTGAAAAAGATAATGGATCGATTTTGAAATACATTATTGGTGATTGATATATAATATAGGTAGAAGAAACTAATGACAGAAACATTAGAAAAATTTCAATATCTCATCGATCCTCTCACAGCTTGTCCATTCAAGGAAGTTGTATATCTCCAAAATGAAGATAAAGTTATCCCTATTGTAATAATTGTAGTCATGATACCCTGAATTAATATTTATTACATAGAAGTCAATAAATTATAAAAAAAACTATTTGTAAAGATCCATAAAATTCAAGGGAAATTTTTTATTAATTTTCGTTGGATTTTACAAGAACGCGGTTTTTGACAGCACTTGATTCCAAGGCCTGGTGTGCCCGGATTTTCTATCCGAAGTTAGCACGGCTGCGTTCAGTGAAAGAACGCGCGGGTTTTTTCTAACTTTTTAACTGGTACTCGTATTCAAATTCTGAGGGCACCGATGGATTCGCAGTGCCGGTAATTTCTTAGGAACACCGTTTCTGGAGTTGCGTTTACATGAGAGAAGTTGTTAAAAATTTTTGGAAGGAAAAATAAAATTGAGCATCAATTTTATTTTTCACTGAGTGGTTTAAAGCTTTGGGTGGAAGTTGGGGGAAACCACCCAACATCCCATGAGAGGTTATGAGGGTGGTGGGCCCACCATGAACCCCACCCCTTCATCTTCCCTAACCTTCTATAACCCTTCATTTAATTTGAAAACTTGAGTTAATTAATTGAGTGGATTAATTCAACTTTTGAATTTCAAATCCTTAAGTTATGTTAATAAAATAAGTGAGGAACTTATTTTATTTTGGTTGGGGACTTGTTGCTTGAGAGGTTTAGGAGAAAAGCTAAGGGAGTCTTGAAGATCTTCATCTTCTTCGTCAAAGAACACGAATAACGCGATGAACGCGAAGAACACACCGATCTCCGATGAAGAACGCTGAATCCTCAGATATCGACTACGCGACGCCGTGTACCGCAATGCCAACGACACCTTCTTCCGTGATGATTCTCCTTTTGCGATGCCTCCTTCTGCGACGGTTATTTCTGCGACAAACCTCCGTTCAATTTATGCTCGAGGTAGGGAATTATTTTATTGTTGATGATTTTCATGTTTTCATCCGTTATAATTCCTCGTATTTTTGACCACCTGTTACCAGTTAACGGGAGGGGGCCGGACCGCACAAACACGGCCGACCCTCCTCCCCTTTTATCTTGTCTTCCTTGTGGTGGAATTGAACGAGGATGGCGCGGTGTCGTCGCACCGTGCGGGGTCATGCGGCAAGGTATGTGCGGCGCCGTCGTGTCGCGCCTTTAAATCGAACAAGAATGTGGCGCCATCGCGCCGCGCTGGAGCACCCTGAAAAACACCGCGGCCGGAGCGGGGCCGTGTCGGAGGGGTGCGGCGCTGGACGGTCCAAGGCTGCCTCATAGGCTGTGGTGAAGCAGGGGAATTGTTGGCCGATTCCAGGCCGCCGGCATCGGAGCAGGGGGACCGACCCTTGCCGGTCCCAAGTCAGTACCTCCCCCCCCCCCCCCCCCCGCATCCCGAACGGCTCTGCCGTTCGGCCGAGCCACCTGGCCTGCGGGCCGGGACGCCAGTGTGCTGGGCCGCCGAGTCGGGTCGCGCCCAGGCCGAGTCGGGTCGCGCCCAAGCGGGAAAGGCCACGACCAAGCGAGCTGGGCCGCGCCCAAGTGGGCCGGATGCAAACCCAGTTCGGGTCGACCCGGTTCGAGCTGACCCAGGTGGTCTCGGGCTGGGTCGGTCCGGGCCCGAAACCCCCACTTCCAGACCTCTTTCGGTCTTTTGACCATATCGTGGTCTGCGGACATCAGATCGATGCACCGTCAGCGGCGATGTGATCCTTGAAACGAGACGGTCGTTTCGGTATATTACACTCAAGGTTTCGGAGTACTTTGGGTTCGGCCGGGTTGGTTCATCCACGAAACCAACCGGGCCCTCGGAGCGGAAACACTTATAACTTGAGCTCCGGACGTCTGATTGACGTGCTGTCGACTTTGTTGGTTTCCTCTAAGTGAGACTGACATTTTGACTTACTCCTCTTGAGGTTTGGACGCAGTTGGAGTATGGTCGGGTTGGTTTTGACCTAAAAACCAACCGGGCCCCTAGGATGAAAAAGCCAATAACTCTCAGACCGGGCGTCCGATTGACGCGCCATCTGTAACATTGAGTTCCTGTTGAAGATACGGAACTTTTGGATACCTCAACTCCAGACTAAGTGTCAGTTGATGTATCAGCCCTTCGGATCATGGAGTGGACCCTCCCGAACGAGCTTGCTGTGTGCGGGAACCCTAGAGCTGACTGCGACTGCGACGATGACGACGACTGTACAGAAATCCTATTTGGATTCGACGTCGACGACTACAACACTCAGTGATCCTACGTGGATCAATGCTACCGATCCTATGTTGGTTAGATCCTGTGTGGGTCGGCGCTCAGTAGTCCTGTGTGGGTTAGCGCCTACAGATCCTGTGTGGGTCTGATCCTGTGTGGGTCATTGCGAGGGTTAGTTACCTATCGATCCTTTGTGGGTCATTGCGGGGGTTAGTTACCTATCGATCCTTTATGGGTCATTGCGGGGGTTAGTACCTATCGATCTTGTGTGGGTCCGATGGGTTAGATGAATCAGTGGCAATATCTGATCATCTCTATCGTCTTACGAAGAAATATACCTGTGTGAGTTTAATCTTGACTTTCAATCCTTATCCTCGATAAAGATTGACTTGATATCCTGTGTGGATTACGTTTTGCTTTCCTGTGTGGATTAGGTTGTGTTTTCCTGTGTGGACTGGGTTGTACTTGAACTCGAATGTTGGAACCGGACGAGAATTGATAACTTAGGTATATGTATGGGCACATACCTATGTAGTGTGAGATGTTACTTCGTGATTGTATCTTTCCTTTGTGGATTATCCTTTATGGATTCTGGGAGTCCTTCGGGGGTCTCGGGGTCCATACTAAGTAGCTTATACTCACCCCTGCATGGGCTATGCCCGCACTATATTGTATTGGTTGCAGACGACAGACAGTGCTGATCGTGGTTGAGGCACGAAGAGCAGGTCGGTACCCGGAGGTGGATCCTTGGGTGGGGCGTACTCGGAGCAGACAGCTGGACCCGAGGAGCTATGGAAGCTATCTGTACCCACCCTTCAGGTGGGACTTCCGGTGGATGGCTCGAGGCTATGTCTCTACTTTCAGTTACTGTTTTTCCTTTCCAGTTGTACTTTACTTTCATTTTGGGTTTGTATTCTGGCCCACTTACTTTTTCCGCACTTACTTTTATACCCAGTTTTTACTTAGTGTTTACTTCTGCATGCTTGCTCTGTGGTGTTTGTTTTCTTTTCAAAGGAAATGCCTTCCATTTTTAACAGAAATTACGCCTTGGTGCTAGTCGCCAGCCCCTGGCCTATGGAAGGCGGGCTTGGGGTAGTCACGGCACGGGCCCTGAGGACGGGTCGTGACATATTGGTATCAGAGGAGTTTGGTTCTACTGCAGAACTTTGGACTCTGATCTTTCTTCTATGTGAAGCAATAGTGTTAAGAATATTGGGTGTAGTTATCAGTCCAGGGAGTCCAGTGTCGGTGCGGTGGCTGACGTATCCGTACACCAGGACCCTGACTTCTGATTTCCGAATTAATACACGAAAACATTGATTGCATGTGTGATTCAAGTTTTCTTTGTGATTACTTTATGTCATCTCAATAGGTATAGTGGTTGACCGTGGTGATCCTGTTTCTTTTTAGGATGGCCCCATGATGGCAGCCAACTAGGGTTCCGAGAGTTGTGCATGACAATAGCCCACTGAGCGACGAGGCCTCGGTACAGTGCCCTTTGATAGTAGAGGCACCGGCGGTACCTCTACCCACCGAGCCACCGATGATACCAGCCCCAGCCGCTGACGATGCACGTCGCCTTAGTGCACTTCATGAGTTTCAGCGTCAGCGAATGCCCAAGATCCACAGGGAGACGGACCCTCAGGCAGTTGAGGATTGGCTGGAGGTAGTTGTATGGATTTTCAGGTTAGTGAGGACACCAGCAGACCTCATGGTGATCCTCGCAGCGAGCCTCCTGCATGCGTCAGCAGGATGATTGTGGAGCTTGATGCTCCAGGTGCACGACGAGGCATCACACCTCTGGACGGACTTTGAGAGCCTCTTCCGATCGAAGTTCGTCCCAGCCACCCTCTGTGCGGTGTGCATCCAGGAGCTTCTACAGCAGCGGCAGGGCAGCTGATGGTCACCCAGTACTCGGCGAGATTTACTGATCTCTCGCGCTACTCGACATACATGGTACAGGACCCATTCATTTGGTCCTGAACCTTTGAGCAGGGATTGAGGCATGAGATCAGGACATCGTTGATCTCCCTCAGCATTTCGACACAGGCAGGAGTACTGGAGCGAGCCCTTCGAATCGAGAGCTTCATTGCTGAGCCTGCATCAGCAGCGATACCTACCGCAGGGTGGCACGTAGCAGATTCCTCTGCAGCAGGCAGTTGACAGATGACTCATGGGTCCAGGTAGACCAGACCCTCAGGTAGACGACCTCAGGACACTGGCACAGTGGTGCGGGGCACACAGCGCGGTGCCAGTCTTTTGAGAGGCAGACAGTGCTACACATGCGGCGGGCAGGGCCACATGGCTCGTGAATGCCCAACCCGCCATGCCGAGGAGTAGCAGACGGTTGAGGGGCCACCCAGGCAGAGGCAGAGGGTCTACCGTGGCAGTCCATAGGGAGGAGGCGGACGAGGCAGAGGAGCTGGCCGAGCAGCAGGTGGTGGGCGACGCTTTGAGGCTCTACCACCACCACCACCAAGAGGTTCACCCCAACCACAGGGAGCTGGTGGGCAGACACAAGCACAGCTTCAGGCAGCGGAGGCCTACGACCACAGTGCGCCTGAGATGATTCGAGGTACTATATGTGTCTATTCCAACCTTTCTGAAGTTATTATAGACACAGGAGCGAGTCATTCTTTTATAGTCGCTGCCCTTGTTCGGAGCTTGGAGATTCTGACGGAGTCGTTGGCTCGATCCTTATGGCTAGAGACTCCTACGGGAGCAGACTCGACGATTACGCACTGGTGCCGGCAGTGTGAGATTACTCTAGGTGGCGAGAGCTTCGGCTGGGATCTTCTTATAGTGGTGTCGCGGCCTTACGACGTCATCTTGGGCATGGATTGGTTATCTACATTCCATGCTCAGATCGACTGTATTAGGCGCAAGGTGCGGTGTGTACGCACCGACGGGAGCAGGTTCACCATCACCGGCGAGAAGGGAGCCTTTAGAGCACAGGATGGACTCCCGCATAAGAGAGGACAGCCCATCACTCATCAGTTGGCTAGTATCATCTTAGGAGCAGTTGATGTGCAGAGTCCTAGTTTTCCTGCAGTGGTGTATCAGTATGCGGACGTTTTCCCCGATGACGTTCTGGGACTACCTCCTCACAGAGAGGTAGACTTTTATATTGATCTGTACCCCGGGACAGCCTCGATATCCACTCCAGCATATCAGATGGCCCCCGCTAAGCATCGAGAGCTACAGGTACAGTTGGAGGACATGCAGGGGAATGGATTCTTCCGACCCAGTGTTTCACCCTGGGCTTCCCCGATATTGTTCGCCAAGAAGGCGGACGGGAGCTTTTGACTTTGTGTCGACTAGTGTCACCTGATCCAGGTGGTAGTGAGGAACAAGTATCTGCTACCGAGTATTGATGACCTCTTCGATCATCTCAAGGGAGCATGGTGGTTCTCGAAGATAGACCTCAGGTCAGGATATCATCAGCTCAGAGTTCAGTACGAGGACGTGCAGAAGACGACCTTCAGATGTCGGTATGGCCACTATGAGTTCTTGGTTATGCCATTCAGCATTACCAATGCTCCAGCAGTGTTCATGGCCCTCATGACCATGATCTTTCAGCCATACCTCGATCGATTTGTTGTGGTCGTCATCGAAGATATTTTGATATACTCGACCACTGAGGAGGAGCACGCCTACCACTTGCGAGTTGTAATAGACACACTCCGAGAGCACCGAATTTATGGAAAGCTCTCGAAGTGTCAGTTCTGGATACTTGAGGTCCACTTCTTGGGACACGTCATCTCTGAGGCGGGAGTTGTGGTGGATCCTGCGAAGATCGAGGAAGTTCTAGCTTGGGATCCACCCAGGAGCGTGACGGAGGTGAGGAGTTTCTTGGGAATAGCTAGTTACTATCGGAGATTTGTGCCAGATTTCTCCAGAGTTGCGGCTCCACTCTCAGCCTTGACGAAGAATGGGAAACCCTTTGTGTGGTAAGATAGATGTCAGCAGAGCTTCCAGGATCTGAGACAGAGATTGACCAGCACGCCTATCTTGAGGCTACCATAGGAGGGAGTTGGGTACGTAGTTTACTGCGATGCATCAGGGACCGGACTAGGATGTGTCCTGATGCAGGAGAGGGTCGTGATCGCCAATGTATCATGACAGTTGGGGTAGAATTAGAAGAACTATGCTACCCATGACCTGGAGTTAGCAGTAGTGGTCTTCGCTCTGAAGATGTGGGGACACTATCTGATGGGCGAGCGCATTACAGTCTATACTGACCATCAGAGTCTCAGGTACATCTTCTTACAGAAGGACCTGAACCTGAGACAGTGGTGATGGCTCGAGTTCCTCCAGGACTATGACTTTGAGATAGTCTATACTCCTGGGAAGGGGAATGTAGTAGGAAATGCTCTCAGCAAGAGGACGGGCATCCAGCTACTTGGGGAGGCGACAGAGCAGCTAGCCGCTTTGCATATATACTTCGTGGATAGAGATGGAGCAGCCTTTCTTCAGTCACTCACAGTCACTCCTCCACTACTGCAGCGAGTTAGAGAGGCACAGTGTGGGGACGCCGACTATGAGACGTGGCGTGCACAGATATCCTCAGGATAGGCACCTGATGGATTCTCCATGGGAGGAGAGAACGATGTCCTTTTTAGAGGACGTACCTTGGTACCAGTTTCTTTATGGGAGGAGGTGTTGAAAGAGTTTCACACTTCTACTTTGGCGGTACATTCTGGAGTGGCAAAGATGTACCAGGATCTCAGACAACAGCACTGGTGGCCGAGCATGAAGAAGGTTGTGGCAGAGTTTGTTTCTCGATGCCTCACCTACCAGCAGGTGAAGGAAGAGCACCAGGTACCAGCAGGCTTGGTACAACCCTTGGAGGTCCCGGAGTGGAAGTGGGATGGGATAGCTATGGACTTCATGACTGGACTTCCACACACTTCCAGAGTTCACGACTCCATTTGGGTGATTGTCGACCGACTCACCATGTCAGCTCACTTCTTACCCATCAAAGAGCAGGGCTTAGTGGAGAGCTTGGGACGTCTCTATGTTCAGAAGATTGTGCGGCTTAATGGTGTGCCATCATCTATTATCTCCGATCGAGATGCTCTCTTTACTTCCTGGTTTGGAAGGGGTTGTAGGAGGCATTCGGGACGTGGCTACATCTGAGTACTGCCTTTCACCCTCATACAAATGGTCAGATGGAGAGGACCATTCAGAATCTCGAGGACATGCTCCGTGCATGTGTCCTCGACTTTGGTCGTAGCTGGGAGGACCACCTACCCTTGGTGGAGTTCTCGTACAACAACAGTTACCACTCCACCATCGGGATGGCACCATACTAGGCGTTGTACGGCCGACCTTGCAGGTCACCTCTGTGCTGGACAAACCCTAGGGAGTCAACACTTGTGGTACCAAAGATGGTCCAGGCCACGGCAGAGAAGGTCCAGGTCATCCAGGAGTGGATGAGGACAGCTTAGAGCCGGCATAAGTCTTATGCTGACAGGAGGTGGAGGCCACTATTGTTCGAGGATGGTGACCACGTCTTCTTGCGGGTCTCACCTCGACGTGGTATATAGAGATTTGGCCGAGGCGGCAAGTTGTCTCCATGCTTCATCGGACCATTCCAGGTCCTCATCAGGATTGGAGAGGTGGCTTATCGCCTGGCTCTACCACCTCAGTTGCACCGGGTGCATGACGTCTTTCACGTATCCCAACTGAGGAGATACGTGCACGACCCAACGCATATCATTGACCATGGGGAGCTGGACGTTGATGATTGGGCGACTTTTGCAGAGGTTCCAGTGGAGATCGAGGATCAACAGGAGCGGGTCCTATGTGGATGGTCGATTCCTCTAGTGCGCATCTGATGGCAGCACAGGAACCTCCAGGAGAGCACTTGGGAGAGGAAGACTCAGATGCATGCTTAGTACCCACATTTGTTCCCCTAGTGTTTTATGTATCTTTACGGGGACGTAAAGCCCTGAGGAGGGAGTAATGTAAATATTTGTAAAATTCAAGGGAAATTTTTTCTTAATTTTCTTTCATATTTTACAAGAACGCGGTTTCTGAGGGCACTTGATTCTGAGTCCCGGTGTGCCAGAATTTTCTATCCGAAGTTAGCATGGCTGCGTTCAGTGAACGAACGAGCGGGTTTTTTCTAAATTTTGAACCTGTACTTGGAGTCGAATTCCGAGGCCAATGATGGATTCACAGTGCCGGTAATTTCTTAGGAACACCTTTTTCGGAGTTGCGTTTACACAAGAGAAGTTGTTAAATATTTGTGGAAGGTAAAATAAAATTGAGCATCAATTTTATTTCTCACTAAGTAGTTTAAATATTTGGGTGGAAGTTGGGGGAAACCACCCAACTTCCAATGGGAGGTTATGAGGGAGGTGGGGCCCACATAAACCCTACCCCTTCATCTTCCCTAACCTTCCATAACCCTTCATTTAATTTGACAACATGAGTTAATTAATTGAGTGGATTAATTCAACTTTTGAATTTCAAATGCTTATGTTATGTTAATAAAATATGTGAGGTACTTATTTTATTTTGGTTGGGGACTTGTTACTTGAGAGGTTTGGTAGAAAAGCTAAGGGAGGCTTGAAGATCTTCATCTTCTTCGTCGAAGAACATGATGAACGTGATGAACGCGAAGAACGCACTGATCTCCGACGAAGAACACCGAATCCTCAGAGATCGACTACGCGACACCGTGTACCGCGACGCCAAAGACGCCTTCTTCTGCGACGATTCTCCTTTCGTGATGCCGCCTTCCGCAACGGTTATTTCTGCGACGAACCTCCATTCAAGCTACGCTCGAGGTAGGGAATTGTTTTATTGTTGATGATTTTCTTGTTTTCATCCGTCATCATTCCTCGTACATTTGGACCACCTGTTACCAGTTAACAGGAGGGGGTCAGACCGCAAAAACACGGTTGACTCTCCTCCCCTTTTATATTGTCTTCCTTGTGGTGGAATGAAATGAGGATGGCGTGGTGCCGTCGCACCACGTGGGGTCATGCGGAAAGGTATGCGCGGTGCTGCCGCGCCGCACCGGAGAACCCTGAAAAACACCACGGTCGGAGCGGGGCCACGGCGGAGGGGCGTGGAACCATCGCGCCGTGCTAGACGGTCCAAATCCGCAGAATAGGCCGCGACGGAGCAGGGGAACCGGCGGTCGGTTCCGGGCCGCCAGCGTCGGAGCAGGGGGACAGGCCCTTACCGGTCCCGAGTCGGCAACATCCGGCCAAACAGTGGAAGAGCCGAGGGGTCAAAACCCCCAGCTGGCCGGACGTGAGCGGCCCCCATTATGGGGCCGCGCTTACAATAAGTGGGGGGCATCCCCCCCCCCCAGCATTCCGAACGGCTCGGCCGTTCGGCCGACCCACCTGGCCAGCGCGCCGGGCCACCGAATCAAGCAGCACCCAAGCGGGCCGGACCCAGACTTGGGTTGGGTCGACCTGGTTTGGGCTGACCTAGGGGGTATCGGGCCGGGTCGATCCGGGCCCGAAACCCCCACTTCTGGACCTCTTTCGGTCTTTCTCCCATATCATGGGCTGCGGACCTATGATCAATGCACTGTCTATGGCGATTCGATCCTTGGAATGAGACGGTCATTTCAGTATATTATACTCAAGGTTTTTTAGTACTTTGGGTTCGGGTGGGTTGGTTCGTCGACGAAAGTAACCGGGCCCTTGGGGCGGAAACGCTTATAACTTGAGCTCCGAACGTTCGATTGATGTGCCGTTGACTTTGTTGGTTTCCTATAAGTGATACGAACCTTTTAATATACTCTGCTCGAGGTTTGGACACAATTGGAGTACGGTCGAGTTGGTTTTGACCTAAAAACAAACTGGGCCCCTGGGACGAAAAAACCAATAACTCTCAGACCGGGCGTCCGATTGATGTGTTGTTTGTGACGTTAAGTTCCTGTTGACGATACGGAACTTTTGGATACATGAACTCCGGAATAAGTGTCAGTTGATGTATTAGCCCTTCGGCTCGTGGAGCGGACCCTCCCAAATAAGCTTGTTGTGTGCGGGAACCCTAGAGTTGGCTGCAACTGCGACAACGACAACAACTGTATAGAAATCCTCTGTGGATTCGACGATGATGACTACAACACTCAGTGATCCTACGTGGATTGGTGCTACCGATCCTGTGTGGGTCAGATCCTGTGTGGGTCAGCGCTCAGCGGTCCTATGTGGGCCACAGCCTATAGATTCTGTGTGGGTCTGATCCTGTGTGGGTCATTACGGGGGTTAGTTACCTATCAATACTTTGTGGGTCATTGCGGGGGTTAGTTACCTATCGATCTTTTGTGGGTCATTACGGGGGTTAGTACCTATCTATCATGTGTGGTTCCGACGGCTTAGATGAATCAGTGCAAATATCTGATCATCTCTATCATCTTACGAAGAAATACAACTGTATAAGCTGAATCTTGACTTTCAATCCTTATCTTCGATAAAGATTGACTTGATATCCTGTGTGGATTACGTTTTTCCTTCCTGTGTGGATTGGGTTGTGTTTTCCTGTGTGGACTGGGTTGTACTTGAGCTCGGATGTTGGAACTGGATGAGAATTGATGACTTAGGTATATGTATGGGCATATACCTAAGTAGTGTTGGATGTTACATCATGATTGTATATTTACTTTGTGTATTATCCTTTGTGGATTCTGGGAGATCTTCGGGGGTCTCGGGGTCCCTACTGTGTAGCTTATACTCACCCCTGCATAGGCTATGCCCGCACTACGTTGTGATGGTTGCAGACGATGGACAACGCTGATCGTGGTTGAGGAACAAGGAGCAGGTCGGTACCAGTAGGTGGATCACTGGGCGGGGCGTACTCGGAGTAGACGGTTGGACCTGAGTAGCTGTGGAGGCTATCTATACCACCATTCAGGTGGGACTTCCGGTGGATGGATCGAGGATGCTGCTCTACTTTCAGTTGTTGTTTTCCCTTTCCAGTTGTACATTACTTTCAGTTTGGGTTTGTATTCTGGCCCACTTACTTTTTCCGCATTTACTATTGTGCCCAATTTTTACATAGTGTTTACTTCTGCTTTCTTGCTATGTGATGTTTGATTACTTTACAAAGGCAATGCCTTCCATTTTTATAGGAAATTACGCCTTGGTGCTAGTCGCCAGCCCCTGGCCTATGGAAGGTGGGCTTGGGGTAGTCACGGCACGGGCCCTGAAGACGGGTCGTGACACTATTAATGAATATAATTGTAAGTTTGTATTATGAATATGAAAACAATGATGTTATATACAGTTGTCCTTATAAAACAACAACAATATATGGTGTACATCATGTATTTTTTGTAGTGTTGTTGAACACATATCACTCCACATTCTATTTGTGCAGATTTGATTTAATTTAATGGTATTGTGAAATACAAAGAGAAATACTATATTAGAATTTAATATTAAATCATATTACATAAAATAAATTGGAATAAACAATTAACTCTTTTTGTATTACCTTCCTTATATGTGTATAAAATCAGTAATTCTTTTCTGTTTGTCCTTTAATTTCTCCTTAAATAGGATTTCCAGATTTTTGTATGGAAAGTTATACATGCGCTATTGTCTGGTAAATAATGAGATTTCTCACCATCATCTTCACTAACAAATTCAGTCAGTAGATTTTTTGGCATATAGAATATAGTTAAATGAAATAGTGGTTCTCGAAGAAACTGTATTGAATGTTTAAAATAAGGGATTGTTAAATAGTGTGTTTGGAAGATAACATTTATATACCTGAATTTTTGAGATAAGAGATGGGAAGAAATTTTTTTGGTGTTCATATACCACAAAGAGCCTCAAATACCCCTTCATACATCTATGAATCTCTCAAATCATAGGTGGTTCGTGTACCTACAATTGTTTGATATCAATCTTATCTAAACTCTAGGGAATGTGAATTCAGTAGATGATGATCTATTCCGGAAGACTCATACACAAGTAGCTCATGAGTCCAGTGATGAGTGGAAGCTTATAGCATTATTTTTAGAGTGTCATGTGGATGTTCAGGATGACCAAGGGTAGAGTGCCCTCTCATCCTTGGTGGGGATAGATACTCTTCTGTAATGAGTATAGTCGAGATAACTATCTATCCTAAAGGCCTCATACTAAGAGAAATTTTCTATGATGATGATACATCTTATGGTTGAATGGTTGATGTGGATGAAACTATATTGTTCTATGAGAAATTATGGTTCCCAAGAGACATTAGAGAGGACTTGATGAGGGATTTCCATGCCTCCGTATGGGTGGTTCACCCTGGTGTCAATGAAATGTATCGAGATCTATGATACCAATACTACTATCCCAGTATGAAACATGATATAGATGGTTTCATCACATGATATTACACATGTTATCTAGTTAAAGAGGAAAATTAGCATTCAGAAGTGCCTCTTTAGTCATTAAAAATTCTTGAGTAGAAATGGTATGTTGTTTTGATGGACTTTATGACTATTTTACCTAGATCACCTCATGGAAAGACACACTTTGGGTTTTCATTGATCATCTGATGAAGGTCACACAATTCTTAACTCTGGGAGATACCTTCTCAGTAGACGAGTTAAGAAGGTTGTATGTCAATGAGGTGATACGTATTCATGGATCCCCTTGTTCTATAGTTTTTTATAGAGACGCTCATTTCACATCACATTTTTTTGAAGGGGTTTCATAAGGCCTTGGATACATGGGTACCTTTGAGCATGAACTATCACCCTTAGACCAATGGATTTGTAGAGGGTACAATTTAGGAGCTTGAGGATATAATTCATGCATCTGTTACAGACTTTGAACATTCCTTGGAGAAACGCATTCCCCTCATAATGTTTTCTTATAACAACATCTTCTAGGATACCATTGAGATGGATCTCTATGAATCATTGTATAATATTCCTTTTCACTCACCTATGTTCTAGCTAGAGGTAGTGGAAGCAGTTGTGCTTGGGACTCATCTCATTTTGGTGACTACAGTGTTGGTCCATATGATCCGAAAAAGAATGTTTATAGCTCAGTTTAGATTGAATTCATATGCCAAAAGACTCCAATTTTCTCTGGAGTTTGAGTTCAGAGAACTAGTTTTCTTAAAATCATCTCCCATGATTGGGAATAGACGTATAAAGAAGCAGAGTAATCTATCACCAAGGATTATTGGACCCAATGAGGTTGAGAATCAAATCATACCAGTGGGTTACCAGTAGGAACTTCCTCAGATATATCGGCCTATGCTTGATGTCTTTTATGTATCTCTACTACACTGATATTATCTAGAAAAATCTCAAGTCTTTCATCCTGATTAGGTTTATCTATATATGGATGCTTACTTTGAGGATTATCCTTTGTGTATTGTCGATTAGAGCAAGAAGAAACTTCTAGGTGCATATGCTCTTATAGTATGGGTGTTATGGTAACATGGTCAAGTAATGAATGGGACTTAGGAGTGGGAAGCCAATATAATATCTCAATGGTTAGAACTCTTTGCTAATAGTTCCTTTTTACATAGATAAGGGCAACTCATATATGAGTTTCTATAAGGAGGTGAGGTTGTAACCACATGAATTTTTACCATAGCACAAATCTTTAGTTTTTCATTTTGAAACATTCCTTCAATCATGGAAGTTGTATAATACAGAATCGGGAAGTCCTAAGGAGAATTTGGGGCTAGTTTGGTGCCTAGAGGTCTGGAAAAGAGAACTGGAGGTTGGGTCTTATAGTCAGTGTAAACCATGCTACCCTGGCACACAGTTTATGTAAACTGTGTGGCTATAGACAGGGAACCTAAAAGTCTATGGGGTTTTTCTGCAATAATTAGGGTTAGGTGCATGGTTGTGTGTCCTACTATAGATTGGTCATAAAGCCTTAAGGCACGGTTTTCTCGCCATTTATAAATCATCCTCCTAAATTATAAACATTTGGATTTTAGGAAAAAATTCAGTTTTGGATCTCCTTACTTATTAACCCTTAAATCATTTTTCTCTTCTCTCTACTGGTTAGAACCTCCTCTTCTTCCCCTATTTTGGATCAAATATCCTCCTAAGATTGGATCTCTATAATTTTCTCCAACTAAAATCCAATCTTTGTTCTGATGGTAGCGTTGAAATCCCCATATCACTATTGGTTGTGTTATTTAGATGAAAGAACATTCTCCCTATTTTCGTGGAATTTAATTGAAACTCGGATCTATTCTATAATTTCTTGAATTTTTTGTCGATATTAAGTGATTCTTCATCTATGTCCCTAAGTTAGGTGGTCACAAAGTTTTCCATTTGGGTTTTGGTTGTTGAATGTTTATTTCATTGTTCCATGAGTCATACTTTTCTAAGTGTATTAATTATGTTGGTTCCTTCATGTCAAAATGAGCCTTGTGCCTTGATATAGGTTAATTGGTTATTGTTTCGGTGTTTATACATCACCATTTCTCTATATGTACACCCATATGTATGTAACCTTGAAAAATGTCATTTGGGCCAAATGGTTCAAAATACATGGAACCTAATTTAGATTTCGTCATGGATTTTAATTAAAATAGCATTTGACAAAAGTGTAATTGATTTATACCAAGGTACCTCAATGGTTATTATACCCTTTTTATTTGGAATTGTACAAATGGTTATCTGAGTATTTGACCTTGACCCTTTGTCCTTGACACCATTATATTGAAATGAATTTTCTATTTTAGAAAAATTGGATAGTTGGATTGTATATGTTGGATAGGGTAAGATGGTTTAAACCTTTAAAATGATTTTGTTTTCATGGAATGGTTTCATGGGATGACATGTCCTTGACCTTTTATGATTTATTATAAAGTAAATATATGAAATGGTTTATTTTTTAAAATAAACTTGTTATAAGGATGGTGAACCCATTCTTTTGATCGATCCTTGTGTAAAATGATAAATTCTAAGAGGGATGCATTAAATGGTTTGAGGGTGATGATATCATGTGAATGATCTATATATATTAATGTATGGGAGGAATTGTCACACCATGTGAGCTATATGTAAAAATGAATGGGTGTGAGGAATTCTTACCCCATTCCAGCTATATATAAATGTGAATGGTTGGGAGACATTCTTACCCCATGCCTACTATTTAAATATGTGTATATATGGGAGGAATTATAACCCCATGCCATTTATGATCTATTATATATTCAAATATTTATTTATGGTGACTTGAGTAGATATACCAGCCTTGGGTTGAAGCAGTTAGGCCCTCCAGGTATCCTTTAGGAAGCTAAGTGGGAGGTTATTTATTTATTATGCACTACATTAATTTCCATCTTATTACTACACACTGAAAAGATACGAGCACCTACTCGGCTTACACATTGAAACCATTGGTGGTGGCCTACTGATATTTATCTCGCACCCTACCAGGGACACCATTCGCACCAAAGAATACTTTTCTCCTCCAGGTTTAGATAGGGGAAAACACCCTTCTATATGTTGTGGATTATTTTTCATAGATGGATATTAGGAGAAAGGAATCGATCATGTGCTTGGGATGCTATGGAAAATATCTAGTATTTTGTTTCTTTTTCACTTTTTAATGGAATGATTTTTTCTAGTTACTTAGTATACAAAGGTACTAGAATTCCATGAATCTATATATGTTTCAGACACTAGTTATGAGTAATTTTATTTATTATTTTAGTTATTCCATATTCTTGTATATCTGTTTTTATTTTCTATATTTACTCTATATATCTGTTGTTTTTTATTCTATTACTATTTACTATTTTTTTACCCACTTTGTTACTCTGACATGGGGGTATAGTCTCTTTATTGTACTACATACACACCCTCACTCCTAGTCAGTATCCCCTGGATTTTGGGAATATGTGATATGGGTAATGTGGCCAACCAGAATCAGGGTGTGGGTTAACTAGCTTCTAAGTTTGGGATTTCACAAGAATAAGGATGGATCAATGAGACTCTACATTGATTATCAGGAACTAAAGAAGATCAAATACAAGAACTATTATCCTTAATCCCCATATTGATAACTTGTTTGATCAACTATGTGAAGATCAGTACATTTCCAAGGTTTATCTTCATTCTGAATATCATTAATTGAGGGTCATTAAGGAGGATATACCCAAGAAAACATTTCATACAAGGTATGGATAGTATTAATATATATTGATTTTATTTTGTCTTACTAATTCCCCCTCTATTCTCATGGATTTAATTATTACTATCTTTATAGATTATCATGATTCGTTTTTTGTGAGTCTTATAGATTGAGAGTTATGCTAATGACCATAAGGAATGATAATTTGTATGAAAATTTTACAAATTTCATATTTTTTATTGAATTTTTAATTTTTGGGCCACATAATCGCAAGAGAGGGTATACTAGTGGATTCACCATAAATGAAATCTATTAAAGGTTAGCCTAGAACAATTATGGTGACTATGATCTGTAGTTTTCTTTGTTTTTCTAGTAATTATCAGTGCTTCATGGAAACTTTCTCATGTATTTCCTATCAACTCACCAAGCTAAATTTGAATGCATCAATGTTCCTTTCACCAAATGAATGTGAAGAAAATATCCCAGAAATAAAGAGAATAATTTTCATCTCACTTATTCTAAAATTAACATATAGTGGAGTAGGGTTTTAAATCTATATTGATTCATTAAATAATGGATTGGTATGTGTTCTCCAGAAGAATGATATGGTTATATCTTATGTCTCATGACAATTCATGTTTATTGAGAAAAATTACCAAACTCATTATTTTGAGTTACCCATGGAAATTTTTTCATTAATAATATTAGGGAATTAAATTTATAAAGAATAGTTATATATATACTATTATCAGAAAATTTTAAAGTATATATTAGCATATAAACTGTTCAATATGCACTAAATAATATGGTTAGAGAATATGAAAGTTACAACTTCTCTAAAAATTACCACCCTAGGAAAGTGAACAAGGGGGATGATGCTTTGAGTCGAAAGAATCATGTTATATTGTATATGATTCTGATCATAAAATATACATTATTGATGGAATTATAAATTATGGATCTAAAAATACTGAATAAAGTGGTGTAATCTTATATTTCTCAAATAAGTGTTCAGTCATATATCCATGTGATGATTAAATAGGCAGAAAAGAAATATGTAGATCTATAGAAGAAAGTGACAAATTTTCTTAAGTTTAACCTTGATTTTTATGGAATTATATGGTTTAGGAATTATGTATGTGTTCCATATATAATATATTTAATGAATTATCTATTTTATAAGGCTCATAATTATTGTAGAGTATGTATCTCAATGCTTGATATGTCAAAAAATTAATCATAAGAGACTAAATTCTAAGGTTTTGTTACAACCATTAACCATACAATAATGGAAATGAGAAAACATATCCATGTATTTTTTCCTGAGATCCCCCCCCCAAATGTCTAAAGGTCGTAATTCTATTTTTTCTGTAGTAAATATCCTTATAAATTCATCAATATTCATTGATTTTAGATAAGTTTTCTCTCTATTTAAATTTTATAGGATATACATTAATTAAGTGGTAAGGTTGAACAGATTATCATATTCTATTTTATCTGATCATGATCTGAGGATTATCTTGTAATACTGGAAAAGTCTTCAGCGATCTCTATATCTAGAGTCAAGTTTCTGTGATTTATATAATTATCAGATAGGCGGTCAGTCTGAGAGAAAAATTAAAAACCTAGAAAAAATTTTTATATCATTATCTATGTAAATCAATGGTGGATGGGATCAACACCTTACTCTAGTCAAGTTTTATTACAATTGTAGCTTTCACTCGAGTATTCAAATCGATCCTTGTGAAGACATAGATGAAAAGTAGTCTATATCTCCATCATTCCAGGATGCAATTAGGGAAAGAAATATATTGGATCTTCATTAAGTAGAAAAAATGGTAGAGAAGTTTAGACTAATTCAGAAACACATTAGGGAAACACAGAGATGATAGAAAATTTAAACTAACTATCATCAGTGAGATCTGAAGTATAAAGTTAGTGAAAAGCTGTTCTTATGAATTTATCCATGGAAAAAGGTTAAGATATTTTTCTAAAAAACTGAAATCTAATCCCAACTTGTATTATTCTCATTGATATTGTTTATTGATTAGGGATAGAAACTTATTACTTAGTACTTGCACTAAACATCTCATAAATTCACTATATGTTCCATGTATCTCTCCGGAGAGAGTACATACCAAATTATTCACATGTAATGACCACATAGGACATAACACTAGAGAAATATCTAACTTATGAGAAAAAAAAGGTGGATATTATCAATAATAGTTATAAATTACTATGAAAAAACACCTCACCTAATAAATGTTTGGTGGCAAAAACCACTAATTTGAGGAAACTACATAGGAACACAAGGATATGATGAGGTCTAGGTTTCCCTAGTAACTTGTATCAATATGACTCAATTTTTATGGATAAATTCATTTTTAAGGTGTCCATAATGAAACACAATGAGATTTTATGAAATATATTTTTTTCAAATAAAAATAATGTCATTGATAGCTTGTGTTACATGCAGCATTGAGATTTAACAAGCAATAATATTATATACCATTATAACCTAGTGGTTAACTTTTTGGGAATGAATATTATTATCTAAATTATGAAAATTATATGTTTTATACGTTTACAAAATAAATTCATTGGTTATAAAATGATTAGAAATAAAAATAAAAAGATTTTAAATTAAAAGAAATGTTTTTTTGAAAAAATTCTTTTATACATGTAATGTGTTTTTTTGTTAATAAATTGAATAATTAATTAATAGTGAATTATGTTAACTAAATATTTACATTATATATTAAATAAGAAAAATTATAATTATTATAATACTTGTTCAATGCATGGAATAGGAATAAATCAAATTTTATGTAATAAAACAGTATGTTTCTAAGAACATGGGTTCGACGCATTTTGAGGATTTCTTAACAATTTTAGTATATTTTATAAAATTTATTTTAAAAAATAAAATTATATTTTGAAATCAATATTTCCAAATTATAATAAACTGTATTTGGGGGTATTTTCTACAAAGATTAGTTTTTTGATGAATGGTTAAGAATACTAATTTTTATTATAAATTATCTTGTTTTTTAGAGAATTTAAATTGGTAATTTTTTCTGAAATTGTTTTAAAATTAAAATTAGTTCCATTATATTATTATTAATTAAATTTAGGTCATTTAATATCTTTAATCTTTAATTATAATATATAAATTTTTTTTATTTAAGAAAACTTTTTCTTTGGAAAACTGCTTTTCGTCACTGTTGTGGGTTTAATATTAAATTAAATGATGACACAGTTTGAAATATAATTTAAAAAAACTGATTAAATATTTTTTAATAATAATAATTAATAATATGTAATAGTTTAAACGTATTATTTTCCAAATGAATAATAAAATTAGTAAAAATTAATTTTTGTGGGTAAGGATAAAACATGGTTTAACGCATTGCATGTTCATGTGTTAAAATTATTTTTACACACACAAAGTATTTTTTTTATTTGATAAATTGGATTTGGATTTATAATAAGTGGGTACAAATTAAATTATAGTCCTTATTTTATTTCTAATCTTAAAGGATATATTCATCATTTAAAAAACTAGTTCTAGTGGTGAAAACTACAATGGTAAAAGTACGTAAACTTGTATTTTAAGGGAATAACATGTCTGAAACAAATTTCATTTTAGTTTTATGGGTTTTTTATTGACCATATATTCCCTACCATACATTATTTATTAATTTTTAAATCACATGGACTAAAAGTGAATTCCCATTATTTAATAATTTTTGGTATTTTCAAAAATTCATCTCTTTATCACTGATAAAAGGGAACCTCTTCAAGTCTCTTATTCAAACATAAAAATACAATCTGTTCAAATATTCCCAACCCAGAACCATTATTTAATTACCCTCACACATTCTAGAGGAATTGTTTTTGTAAAAACCTCCTAGGAAAGATATTGGTGAAAACCTAAAGAGGATGTTTAAAAAATAAGTATCATTCTTAATAAAGTATTTTAGTATTATTTTTTCTTCAACACCCTTCAAATATTATTTTTCAATGTTAAAATAATAACACCATTATATTCCATATAATTATATATTATTATTATAATATAATAACCTATATCCATATCTAATTCCATCATATAAAAAACGAAACAATCGATCGAGTGTATGGAAGACTACCGCCTCACTAACCATGGAAATTCATTTTCTATCACTAACTGTCATAGATGGATATAATGATGAATTTAATATATATATATATATAAATATATATATTATTTAATAAATAATTATACTCTTGTAATTATAATATCACATATTCCTTCTTACCTCTCAATATGTATGATAATGATATTGTCGCTCATCCGTACATGTGGACTACCGCCTCTTTGAAGTGATGTGATACATTGTTTATTTTATTTTGAAATAGATGGTAATATAAATATATTTATTTAATATATATTATATATATGAAATAAAAATTATTCTGATAAAATAAAATATTATTTACCTTTATTTCATTCCATCTGTTGAAAAATAGAAACAATGTTCATGTGTTTGTATGACCTACCGTCTCCATGAACAGTATAATTCATTTTTTATTGAAAATTTTATGGATGACTCAAAATATTTATATAATGAATTTATATTAAATTTATATCATGATTAAAATTATAGATATTATGGAACTATAATCAATGTAAAATGATAAAAACTATTGAACCAAAACATACATGACAAATGAAGGAGTTATCACTCAGACTAGTGATGTTAATAATGAATTTTTTATAAAAGGGTTGTTAAAGGTTATAAGTAAATAATATATAGTTATATATATATTATTATTTTAATTAAAAATATTTATAATAAACCTATATTTATTATACATTAGGTTTGAATGTACATGATAGAATTTAGAGCTAAGTTAAGGGATTGTTGTCTCACATTTATTTCTGTGGGACACATACCATATTTAATACATGTTTGTTTTGTGTGGTGTATATACTACCCATGAATGTAATTTAGGATTATTATCATAAAAATTATGACATATAAATATCTATCTAGGATTCATCCTTCCATGTGTCTTACAGTTCAAAATTTCCCAATTTTGTAAGGGTTTTATGATACAGTCTCATGGTTTATCAGGATAGGTAAATATTTATTTTCTGATGATGCAGTGTTATGATATATCTCCCAATAACATCATAAATTTTATCCTTATATAGTTATATAAATATAATAAATTTATTAATTTCATTTTCATCTCTTTATTAAATTAATATACCAAAATAATGATTTTATGAAAACCATACTTTATTTCTCTCTTCAGTTGAAAACTCTTCCTCTTCCATTCACATGTTTTCTAAAAATGTTTTAAAAAATTTGTTAATATTATACAATGATTTTTTAAAGACATATTTACAATTGTTTTAATTTTTAGAAATTTTTCTAAAAGGAATACATTTTTCATTTTTCAAATGATGTACTTTTCTTATTTTAAAAAAAGAGTGAAATGAATGTTTTCTTTTAACTTATACAGCAAGTATATAATTTCCCACCATAATAAATCCAAAATATTTTGAAGATTGCTCTTCATGTTTCCGTGATTGTTTTCAAATAAAATCTTTATTATTTGGGTATATTTTTAGATTTTAAAAAAAAATCAAAAATGAAAGGATATTTTCTTGAAGAAGCTTTCAATGATATTTTTAATGAATTTTTATTCATTAGTGACAACAACATTGGATGTTAATTATGATTTACAAGGGATATGATCTAATTATATCGTCCTTATCCTTTTTGTAGATGGGTTATTATTATGATTAAAATTTTGAATAAATCATGTTTCTTTTGTATTGATTATTCTATAATGAAATGTTATGAATCTCATTTTATTTTCATAGATTATTATATGATTATTGATTTTGGGGAACACATATTTATGACTTTTAATATGTTATTGGTGGACCTATAATTATATATATTTATAAATAATTGGGTAACTTTTAATGTTCTATGAGCTCAAAGGGTGAATTGGTTGTTATCCCAAGCCCTAGAGAGGGTACATGGGTGGTTATCCCAATACCAACAGAGGGTACATGGGTAGATATCCCAAGACTAAAGTAGGTACATCAGTGTTTAGCCTAATACAAACTTGTATTGATGGTGCTTGATCCCCAAAAAACATTTCATTTTGATCCCTTCATGTAAATATAAAGATAGATGTCGATGCATCCAACAGGAGATGCTGATCTTGTTCACACTATCTAGTGTTGCAGAGGAATACCAAGTGATCTTAAAGTTTCATACCTATGTTAATCTCATATCAAGGCCAAAAACATGAACTTCAATCTTACATATTTCACTAGCATACTTAGATCTAATAAACAGATGCTATATATTTCTATCAACTCTTTAGAATAAGGGGCATGTCGATACAATTTATTTCCCATCTCTCCTCATTCCATCATATGATGGTAATTTGTTTTTTCAAATTCTCTAGAGGTGAATAAACCTTTATTTTTTATGAAATTTAGCTTGAATTTGATGTCCAATATATTATTATTGTGGATCCCACACTCTTTATCATGTAGTATTCCTTGGCATTGAACTGTGCATTTTCACCTGACCTCCTTACCAGTTTATCAATATCCATGATGGCATGGTTTCGAAATTCCATTTTAATATATGGAGGAAAAAAGTCAAATATGTTTTAATTTGACTTAATTTTAGATATAGTCATATACATTTTTCTAGAATGGGCAATCAACATGTCCCCGATCAGCTTCTTATTGGAACCAAGGTTTTTCATTGATAATAATGAAGTATGGTTCGTGTTTATTTTCAATCTGAACATGGATGACTAGTCAATTTATATGAAATATGGTCATAAAATTGAGCCTAAAATATTTATTGAAGGTGGTGCATTTTCCCTATGTTTTCCAAATTTTTGAGTCTCAAAATCTGGAATTTGTTCGTAGGAGGGAACAGTAAGAAGAATGGTTAATAAATCTGGAAAAGAAAGGGAACCATGTAGCCTAGGACATGGACCACGTATGGAAATTAAAGAATGGAATGTGGAGTGTTTTTTAGAACAAAAATCAGTTCATAGTGAAGGTGTGTGGACAGAGGTGTGTAGTATGCAGAAGGTTGGAGGTTTGTGTGATAATTATGGTTTGCGAGACAAAATTTGTCCGAGGTGAAGGCTGTACAAAATCAATGATTTGTTAAATCTTGGATTAGAAGATTTTTCGGATCCATTTTTTCCTATATAAGGAAGATTAATCCCTTTTTTAAGGTGCTAAATTGAAGAATATAATTTTAGGAAGAAATCCAGTAAAGTCCAAATTGGTTCATAGAGGAGAATATGGTATATGGAGATAAGTATCTATGTATGAAAAAATAGTTTTTGAAAGGGAGCATGGATTGTAGAGGATGCTCTTACAGTACATGGCTTGAGTAGGTCAATACATGGAGAAAGTAGGGTAGTATGTGGAGTATAGGCGGTACCCAATGTAGGGGAAGTTTTCAAAAGGTGTTTTGAAGAGTCAGTATATGAAGTCAGTACGCAGACATATTACGTGGACACGGTATGAAGAGGTAGTTTGTGGGGGGAAACACGATGATGGTTCACAAAGAGGTGAACCAAAAACCATACCAACTACTCAGTATTCATAGGAGATAATATAGTACGTATAACACTAAATAGAACCTATAATGTGAAAATTTAGTTTTGGAAATCATTTTTCAAGACCTACCATTGTGGGGGAAATTGATATTCATCAGTTGATGAAAACAGGACTTCCAAATAGCATCCATTTATATTTGATGATGCCTGATTTAATTCTAAAACATTGAAGAGACCTTCAAGTAAATAATCTAAGTTAAAATTATTCCAACGCAGTGGGCAAGGATGAGTTCATTGATGTGATCTTAGGGACGTAGTATGCAAACCCTAAAAAATTGTAATGGATGTGCACCTGGCACAGAGTGACTGTGTAAAACTCTTATAATACACAACATGTAAAGATTAGTGGTTTTTGGTTTGAACAACACACTTTCAGCATATGATCCTTTGATTTATCCCTTAGTGGTGAACCATGTAAAATTACTATGTCATTGCTTTGTGTGTAATTGTTTGTTTTCTGTACTTCCACTTCAAACTGTTTTAATAGGTTCCTACCCACATGGGAATAAGATCCATTAGTTTAAAACAAAAATTTTACACCATAATTAAACCCTCCCCTATCAGGGTTTTCGGGGGTCCTTTAAGTGATATCAAATGGTAAAGGTTGATGGTGTAAGATATTTTTTTATGTCATGGAGAATTCATCCAATGTGAGGGGAGTCCCCCTCTTCGATGGAAGTAATTTTCAGATCTGGAAGAACAAAATGAAATCTCATCTAAGATCACTTAGAATGGAATTAATCTATGACACTATGTAAAGATTGCAAGTTACTAATCCAAGAGGATTTTGGTATTCTGATACTAATAAGAAATATTTTGTTTCAGATGCTAGAGTGCGGAATACTCTCAATGTTGATCCTCCCAATCTGATTTTTTTAAATGTGACGAGTTTAACCTCAGCAATGTCTATGTGGGAAAAACATTAAAATATTTTTTACGGTGATTTTAAAGTGAAGGAAGAGAAACTACAAGTTATTAAAAATATGTTTTACGATCTGAATATGCATCTGGATGAGAATGTAGATTCCTTCAATAATTGAATTACTGAAGTGATAGGAGAAATTCGAGATGTGATAGAAGGAATCAAAGAAATTGATATTGTAAATAAATTATTTAGAATAATTCCACCAATTTAAATTATGAATGTGTTATCCCTTGAATAAATATATCTTTTAAAACTTTCTATGGATGATATTCTTAGTATCGTGGTGGCATATGAGATGATAATCAAACCAGAATTCACTACTACTATCTAATAAAGGAAATAGATTTCAAATCCATGGACAAACTGAAAGTTTTAGGAGATAGTGGTGATGAAGGTGATAAGTAAAAATAAATTCTCTCTATCATTTCTAACAAAATTCATAAGGGAAATGTTAAACTTAATGTTAAGTTTCCACATTCCTAGTTTTGTTGTGGTAGGGTTGGGCACATTGCCTCTCAGTGCTCAAGAAAATTCGATGAAGAAAAGAGAGAAGCTAAAAACATTGAGAAGCCTTAAAAAGGTTTTCAAAAGATGGATACTTACAAACATTAATGAAATTACATAAGAATAGTTTTTTCTGTGAATAGTAAGATGTTGATAATGAATTGTGTGAGGAAGAAGAACTTGATAAATCAAGAGATAATCAGATGACTACAAATGTAAATCCCAAGTTTCAACATAAGGATGCTTTTGGTAAGATTGATTTTAAATATAAGATATGTAATAAGTGGAAAGAAATGGTGGTGGAATCATCATAATATGTATATCAACAGGAAATTGAAGTTGAAAAACTGAAATAAGTGGTGAAAGTACAGTCATCAATCCTTGAAAGCACAGATGATGTAGTGGAACATAAAAATCAGAATTAGATAACCAGAAAAGGGAATCGATGACCTTACCTCGATATTGGAGGAAAATTACAGGACCATTGAGGTAATCAAAGAAGAAGTTGTTATTCATAGGGGTAAACTCAATAGTGGATCAAATTCAAAAGAAGTAAACAAGAAAATAAAATTTGGAAAATTATCATATGTTGAGTTGCTAGCCAGTGCAAAGTTTGGTTCTTCTAGAGTTGAAAAGATTTTGAGTGATCAAAGACCCACTTTCATGTGAAATAGTGGATTCAGTTGTGATATCTAAACATTAAATTCCATACATAAAGTGGACCAAAATAATGGAAAGATAAAAGTTGATCATGTTGTGAAGAAACCAAAACTGCTGAAAAGGAGACCCTTAAATCAAACTAAAAGGATAAATTAAGACTTTCCTCATATTTTAAAAAATGACAAGTAGTCAAAATATTTTCCCAAGAAAAAAATTACGAAGAGAAGAAGAAGTTAGAATACATTTCCTCTCTTGAAGTGTCAGTTCGGTATATATCTAGGTCATACCATGTCATATTGTGATGATTCAAGGAGATATCTAAATGGGGAAGATCTACGAGTTCATCTAAAGAGAACAAATTTGTATCCTATATATTATAGAAGAAATATTTTTCATGGATACTATTTTCGTTGTTCTAACTTTGGCCGTAAATAGTACATTGTAGGTAGAGGAATGAAAAGATAAATTCATACAACTATCAGAGATAGGTTAATACTCGACAACCAAATGGTGTGGAAGTTTCACACTTGTTTTCTCCATTGAAATGGGTGTAAAAATATGAAGAACCAAATTACATAGAAGAAGGAATTGAAAGGATATCGGTGTCTTACACTCAATCCAATATCTCATGGAACGAAAAGATGAAAATTGAGAAATATAACTTTACATAAGTGGCTCTCAAAGCTTCCAAGAACTATAGAACATGGACTCTTGATAGTGGATTTTCGTCCCGTATGAGAGGAAATATAGACCTATTAAAAAATATTAATAAAAAATATTTATGGAATATTGAGGTTCAGTAATGATAATGCTCTTGAGATTAAAGGCAGTGGAAATACTAAACTAGATAATGGTGAGATGAAGAAGACTGAAGTTCTTTAGTTGGATTAATTACGTCACAATCTTCTGAGTTTGAGTCAACTCTATGAATCAGGCCTTATTGTGACATTAAATGAGAATTGTTGTATTCTAAGAGTAAAGACATGAAATTATCTTATGAAAGGATGTAGAATAGAGGGAAACTGGTATCAGGTCAATAGTAGAGAAAACATATTCTACATAACCATGGTAGAAGAAAACATCATGTGGCATTAGAGATTGGGGTAAATCAATAAAAAATACAAGGAAAATATATCCAAGTAGAAGATTTTCTTGGATATCCCAAACATGAAACGTGAACGGGAAAAGGCTTGTGATGCTACCATACAAGAGAAGTTGGTCTACAATTCCAATCAGCCAAAGAAGAAAAGGGCATTAAATATTCTTGATCTTATCCATACAGACGTATGTAGCCCGATAAATTTTGATGTTACTCATAGAGTAAGGTACTTAATTATTTTCATAGATGATTATAGAATAATGAAAAGTGTGACAGTTATTCATAAGAAACAGAAAGTTCTTGATTTCTTGAAAACATATCTCCAAATTTCCAAAAATGATACTGTATGGACAATCAAAGTTATACAGTCCAAAAATATAAGAGAATATACCTCAATTGATTTTAAAAAAAACTGTTGAAATATAGAATTCAATATTAGGTGGCAGCTATGAGAACCCCCCAAAAAAGGAGTTTTTGAGCGCTGGAATTGATAGGTGAACAGTGTGGCCCAAACTATCATGATTGAGATCCATATCTCTTACCATTATTAGAAAGAGGTTATTAAAGCTATAGTATATATTCAAAATCAAATAGGGCTTTACATGGTTGAAACAAATACACCCTATGAGTTGTGGCATGGAAGAAATACTTCTTTGATGTACTTCTACATGTTGGGAAGTAACTGTTTTATCATAAATAGAGAAGAAAATCAAGGAATGTATGGGGATGCAGTAGATGAATGAATATTCCTTGGATTTTCAATTAATAGAAAATCCTATAAATGATTTAATAAGAGTCTTGGAAAAAATGGAATGATGCGATGTAAATATTATTGAAGATAAAAAAACAAAATCCTCAAGGAAATATTATGATGATGAAATTGGAAATGAAGAAACATGTGATCATGGAACAGATCCAAATATGTAAGTAGAGGAAGTCATACAAAAATATCAAGATTCACATCATGATGTTTACTCTGAAGAATAATCTAAATAGGAAACCACGGATGGAGAGAATTTAGTTGAACCTCAAAGGATAAATTGAATAGCATAGATTGATCAATCTAACATCATTAGAGATTTAACTACACCCACAAACACAAGGAGAATGATAAATACTACACAATCTGTATTCCTATCATTTGTGGAACCATCCTCGTTTGAAGAAGCTATAAAGGATGAGTCATGGGTTAAATACATAAATGAAGAGTTGGATCATATTAACCAGAATTAAACATGAGATCTAGTTAAGAGATCAAAAAATCACAATGTGATTAGTAAAAAGAGGATTTTCAAGAATAAATTCGATGAACATGGAAATGTAACTAGAAACAAGGTGCAATTATTGTGTAAAGGATATTCACATATTAAAGGCATCGATGATGAAGAAACATTTTTTTGGGTGTCTAGACTGGAGTTAATCCGGCTATTTATTGCAATATAAATCCAAGGAGGATATAAAGTGTATAAAATGGATATCAAGATAGCTTTCCTAAATGGTATTCTTGAGGAAAAAGTCTACATTGAACAAATGGTGGGTTTCCTTCTTGGAAATGATGAAATGAAGGTCTACAGTTTAAGGGAAAAAATCTATAGACTAAAGAAGGCACCATGAGCGTGGTACTCTTGACTGGATTCTTACCTCAAAATGATTGAATTCAAAAGATGAGGAGGTGTTCATTATTTCTATGTGAAGAGTTATCATAAGGATCAGTTCATGGTATTGGTGTATTTCGATGATATTATTTTTTGTGGAAGTAGGCTGGGATCAGTTGATGGATTTTCCAATCACATGAAATCCAAATTTTAAATGTCAATGATGGTTGAACTCACATCCTTTTTAAGGTTATGGGTGATTTAGAAGAAGGATTTCACATTCATTTATCATGAATAATATACAAGATATCTGTTGAATAAATTTAATATGCATGATTCCAACCCAATGTTGACTCTAATTTCGATTGGCAACAAACATGGAAAGCATAAAGATGGGACTTTCTATGGATCCCATGTATAGGAGAATAATTGTAAGCTTATTATACCTGACAGCGACATGTCCAAATATTTTTTTGCAACTTACATAGCATCCCACATTCAGAGTAATCCAAAATAATAAAATATTGTGGCAGTGAAATGAATCATGATTTACATTCAAGTTACTCCCAATTATGTCTTATATTTTACTACCAGAAGTTATGGTGAATTATCATAATTTTCTAATTCTGACTAAGTTGGAGATGTAGTAGACATAAAGTCCACCAGTGGTGGGGCATTATTTGATGAGAAGAAATGTGTGGGTTGTATGAGCAAGAAACAAGAAATTATTTCTTAGTACTAATGAAGCTAAATATATCTCTGCAAAAAAAATCTTGTACTCAGTTACTTTGGATGAAGCTTTAACTGACTGACATTGGTGATGAGGTGAAACAAACAATAATGATTTACTGTGATAAAAGAGTGATTAAAAGGGGTCATGTGGGAATTGATGAGAAAGTGGTTGATATTCTTAACAAGCCACTAGAAGCGGCTGTTTTTTAGAAACATCGGTTGAACCTCAGTGTTCAACCACCCACAACTATATAAGGAGGTGAAAAAAATCCCCTCTTCCCATCATTTTTAACACTTTTAATATGGTGGTGGAAGTCATCATGGTTTTTGGGGGATATATAATATAAGGGGTGCTTGTTTTTGAGAACTTCAATTCAAGATTCGGTTCTTGGGGTTTACTTCCAATGGAAGAGAAAATCAAATAATGAGAATAAACTCAATGGAGAGTGAACTGTTATTTTATAATGGAAAGATGGTAAATAGAGAAAGGGATTTTTATAGATATAAGAAGTATGGTATATAGAGAAAGTTAAAAAGGAAAATATGGGGGAGAAAAAAGATATTGAGAACTGAATTCATGTCCTATCTTTTTTTTCTTCACCAATAACTGCACACGTAGACTTAGAGTGATGGTTGAGTTGTTTCCTGAAGGTTCGGGTTGTGATCGTGTATTGTTTTTTAGTGAATTTATCTAGATATTCCCAACAAACACAATGGGGGATTGTTGGAAGCAAGATTTTTCATTGATAATAATGGAGTATCATTTGTGTTTGCTATCAATCTATATATGGATGACCTAGGAGTTTTCAAGGAATGTGTTTATACAATTGAGGTTGAAATCATTATTGAAGGTGTTGCAATTTCCTAGTGTTTTCTATTTTTTTGGTCCTCAAAATAGGTAATTTTTTCATAGAAGTGAAAAGCATGAATAATAGTGAAGAAAATAGGAAAATAAAGGGAACCGCTTAGCTTGATTCATGGACTCCATACCATGTATTGGAATGGTTCATGAACTACTTATAGAATAATGGGAATGGTACAACGAGTACTTTGCAGATCTATGATATGTTCACGATTAGGGTATTCTGATGGAGGCATGTGGTACGTAGAATGATGGAGATTTATAGGACAGTTGAGGTTTATAGGACAGGAGCGGTACATGCTGAAGTCTGTACCAAATCCATGATTTGGTAAAACTTGGATTAGAGTATTTTTCATATTTATTTTTACCAATTTAATGTGCAGTAATCCCCATTATTCAGGAGATTAATTGGAGTTTAAATTTCAGGAAGAAATCTGGTGATGTATGAAATGTTTTTCAGAGGAGAAGACGTTATGTAAGGAGAATGATCTGCTTAATGAAAAATAGTTCATGAATGAGAGTGAAGTTCATGGAGGAATCTCTCATTGTATGAGGCCTATAAGGTTAGTACGCAGAGTAAGCATGGTTTTACATGGAGTAGAGGAATTACGCAAACCAGGGGTAGTTTTCAAAAGTTTGTTTATGGAGGTAGTATAATACGTTAGTATGTAGATGCAGTACAATGACTCAGTATATAGAGGATGTTTGTGGAGGAAGAACACGAAGACCGTTCACGGATAGGAGATCTATGAACCATACCCACTTCAAAGTACATGGAGAAGGTAAGGTGGTATGTGAAACACTCAAGGGAGCATATAAAGTAGATAAATCTATTTTAAAAATCACATTTCATAACTTAATAGAGTGTGGAAAATTGATATACATCTATGGAAGAAAATGGGACTTCAAAAGAGCAAACACTTATAGTTGATGATGCATAATTTTATGTTAATTCATTGAAGCAACCTTCAAGTCAAAAAACTGAGTGAATAATTCCATTACTATACTTACTAATTCAACCTATCAGATGTTCAAATTAAACAAGAAGAGTTGAATTTTGAAACCATCTAGTCCAGTATCACTCACTATATTGAGAGAGAAAATGGATTTCCTGAATTCATATTTACCTGTTTCCTTGACAAAACTTGGGTTTTTCTACTCATCAATATAGGTAGAAATATTTTCAATCATATATGATGTATTATCCATCTCATTATCTAAATATAGTACACTGAATTAGTCTACTATTTCCTTGAACACGTCATTTTTAGAAGCATGATGTTGTCCATTAATAATAATCGAATTATTTCTTGTTTTGTCTCTCTTCTTCTAGTGTATTCTATGTATAAATTTTGAGTTTCTATCACGTTCCTTAAACCATTTCAGCTTCAATTAATTCCTTTCTAGCCTTTCTTTAATGTTTATAAGGTCATTAAATATTTTATGAGCTTGTACTTCCTCCATGTAAAGTGATTCATTGTTATTCTACATATTTTGTATACCTACATGGTGTTGTTCAGAATTTTGGATTACAAAATCAAGCACTAAAAAATAGTTTTCTCTTTACTCCCTTCGGAGTCTCTTGGGGTATTTTAATTTCTCAACAATACTCTAAAGGGGGATTCCTATTAGAATAAGATTCTAAGAATCCAATATAGTTTCCCTACATCCAAGAATAAAAACCCATCCATTATTGAAATGAAAATGTAGAGGGTCAAACCTTGGCATGTTATATAATTCCACTATTATAGGGTTATGGTCAGAATTATTCTTGGGAAGGGTGCATCCTAATAGTCCATAGGCAGCACTCTTGTCATCCATTTGTATAAATAATCTATCAATCTTGTTTTTTCCTTCCATTAAATGTATACCTACTCCATGTTGAGTCAGCCCCTATAATTGTAACCTCTATAAGATTACACAGATCAATAAAATATGATAATTCAATAGATTCTATCCTATTAAAATTGGATACAATATTTCTATCAAGTGTCTTGATGGTGTTTAAGTCACCCATCACCACCCACTTCCATACTAAATTCCCAGTGGTTTCCTCTAGCTCCCTCCAGAGGTCTCTTCCCTTGATATAATATATCATAGAATACACAAAACAAATAGGAATAGTATGGCCAAAAATGTTGAGAGTGGTAGTTAAGCAATGATATTTATGATTGAATGTGACAATTTGGGTTCTTTCATATGTAAGTTTCCTTAAGTATTATATTCCATAGTTATGAAACTTCTGGGAGACAAATTGATATCCCATATATTCCCATTTTATGTTCTTCCAATTATCAAACAACATTTCTCATTCATCTATTCCAATCAGCATTGGTTTTTTGTCAAAAATGAAGTGCCAAAGGTCTTTGTCTATTTGGGGTTTCCCTATCCCTTGGTGATTCTTGAAAAATAGATTAATTTCTTGGGGTCCATACCCCGATTAATAAGACCTCAATTCTATTCCATCATATAATGACCTTCCCCAATATTCATTATACCTTTATTCTTCTCATCCTTCAGGTGTGAATCCATTCCTAGTATTTCTAGGAATTCATATTCTTCTATGTTTGTCTTATCAGTTTACATAGGGGTTTTCTTGTCCTCTACCAAATCATCCCAAAATATGCTACTCAATGGAGTGAACATGTTTTTATAATGAATTGAATCATGTTCCTTATTTATAGGTTGTTGTCTCATAGAAGCCTTTGAAATAGAAACTTGTGAAAAGGGGTCCTCTATATTTTTTATATCATGATATAGAGAAACCTAGTTTTCAAGCTTCCTAGAACTAAGTGGTGTCTTCAATGGGAATTACTAATTATTTAAAACATTTTTTGGTGTATTGATGTCTAAAATTTCTAGCTTTTTTAGTGACTCTTATATTTCTTAAGGGATGTTTTGGTATCTTTACTTCAGTTTAACCCTTGCAATCTCCTTTGTATTTTCATACATAGATAATATATGTTACTCCATCTCAGCATTAGATGATGGGAATTTATATTATTTCCCTTCTTGAATTGGTCTGGACTCATCTCACACATTCTTCTCTTGATGATTCTATCCTGGAAAATCCATATATGTTCCATCATGATACATTCCCATAACAGAAAGCCTGTGATTCATGCTCAGTTGGGTAGTCCCTTATGGATTTCATATATTGTAGAGATCTATTTCAATGATGAGTTTGGGTTCTAGGCTATATGTTTCCTCCTCAAAACTATGAACATGGTCTTCAGACCTGTCTAACACTTGTTTCCATTCTATTTAATTAGAGTATTCACTATCTCCGCATATTTCTTTCTATAAATGAGATTCTCATCATTGATAATATGTGGAGTCCCAGAATCACCCTGAGTTCCCTTCACAATGTATTTCTCTACCTTTTCTACATAAAAATTCACTTTCACATTCTAAATAACCTTAATAGGGCCACTCTGAATTCCATCAAAGGAGGAAGTGGTATTCTAAGAGTTATCTTTACTTCCATTTAAAGAGCCATTCCCCATATTGTCTACATTGGAGGGGGTGTCGATGATGTTTCTATTCGAATCAGAAGATAGTATTTTATTCTTTCTTTTCGTCCATTTACAACTATTAGCATCATTCCCCTTCATGTTATAGAAATATAAATCCTTTTCCATATTACATTAATATATGAGATGTCCAAATTAACATACATATTTTCAAAAGCTTTAGTTTACTTTCATATTGGATCAGAAAGTATATGTTATCATTCTTTATGATTAGCACCCAAGGAAATGTCTTAATGAAATGGGAATGTTATATATGTGATATAAGGGAATGAGGAAACTAATTTCTAATTGAAAATGATGAGTTGGATGGTGGTAAATAAATTTCATCCTAAGGTATCATTTATTGTTTAGTTTCTTAGGTGTGGGAACATAAGAATTATCTGATTCAATGCCCTAATACATGGGATAACTCTTAGACCACGGAAGGTTCTATGATATGTCAATTGCTGAAGTGGATCATAATAATTAAAGAACACTTATCCAACACTCCAAATTTGGATATTCTATGTTAATTTTTGTAATAACATTCCATAAGAAAATAATACAATTTTTCTTTTAGTGTAATGTTTTATGATTTTGATCATTTATTAGTTCTCTCTCTCTATAGATACCTTATAAATTTCAAGAATAATGAGATCATATTTTATATTCCAAATCATCCTATGTTCATTTTTAGTTGTAAGGATGAACATAAACATATAATAGAAATCGATTTCATTGTATGAGTCTTAGTACCAATTCATTATGTGTATTTATCATAAATGGTTCACGAGAAAAAATTCATTGAAGATACGCATATTTTTAGAGAATATGTTGGTTTATAGCCAAAGTAATTCTTATTCATCATATAAATAATAAATTTGAGTTTTTAATTAATCACATTCATCATTCTATATCTATTTCAATGAATACATATAGAATTGTCATGATTGAGATGTATGAATTAAACGAGGAACTCTAAGAGAATTAAGATAAGGGATTAATCTGACCTAGTGATTTATCACTTGGTAAACCTATTCGTGTCATTGAAAAGAGGTATAAATCAATGTGAGTCTATTAGGATTACTGATATCATAACAATATCATTATCAATAACATGTATCTAATACCCCATATTCGTGATTTTTTTATCAACAGTGAGAAGCATGAAACTTTTCCATGAATAAACATCATTCCAAATTCTATTAATTTTAGTTCAATAGGAAGAAATACTTATGATATCCTTTTGTTGCGGTTATTGAATTTGTGAATTTATAGTGATTTTATTTTTAATTACTAATTCCCCTATTATCTTTGTGTTTTTAAATAATATAATCTTGATAGAATACCTCGATCAATTTATGGAACTCTTTATAGATGATATTCTTGTATACAACAAGAGTGAATAAAAGCATGAATATCACTTATGAAGTGTATTGAAAATGATGATGAAAGAGAAACTATATTCCAAATTCTACAAGTGTGAAATATGGTTACAAAATTTATCATTCTTTTGGCATGTGATCATAAGAAAAGGTATATCAGTAGATCCTTTTAAGGTAAAATTCATAAAGAATTGGGGTTTAATAATAATTCTCTAATTGTATAGATATTATGGATTCTTTGTGGATAAATTTCAATTTTTTTCTAATCCACTCAACAAGTTAAATTGAAATGAAGTGAAGTTTCTTTGGACTAATGAATTTTAGAAAAATTTCATGTAGATAAAGGGAAGGTTGTTCAATGCACCTATACTCACATTAACCTATTGTGTAAAATGATTTTTGATCTATAATGATGTATATGAGAAGGGATTGAGGTGTTCTATTATGCATAATGGTAAAGTTATATCTTATACCTCTCATCAATTAATGGTTCATGTGAATAATTTCCCAACAAATGACTTTGATTTATCAACAGTAATATTTTCCTTAAATATACTGAATCGTTATCTTTTTGGAAAAATGTGTGAAAAATATAATGATCATACAAGTTTAAAGTATATATTCACTAAGAATGAATTGAATATATGCCATAGAATATGTTTGGATTTGACTAATTATTATAATATCTCAATAAATTACTACCATGAGAAATAAAACAAGGTGGACAATGATTTTAATTGAAAGGATCGTGTTTTCTTATATATAATGAGGATATAAAAGATCTAATATTTATATATTTCCAACGTATAGACCTTGAAATCTTGATGGATGGGTGAAAATGTTATCTTACTCAACTGAGCATTCAACCATCTATCCATGTGAAGAAAAAATCGGTGAAGAATAAATATATTGAGCATAAAAATAACGTGAGAAATGGTCATGACTTTAGTAGTGATTTTAATGAAATGATATCGTTAAAGAGTTTATTGTGTGTTCCTAATATATAAAAAATGAATAAGAATATATTGGAGGAATATCATGGCCCATAGATATCTATTCAGTCCTCAATTTATGAATATGCATAAAGTCCATAAGGAGAAAATCATGTTGGATAACATGAATATAGATATTAAAGAGTATATATCTTAGTGCTTTGAAGGTAAACATGTTAAGGTTGGGAAACAAATGTCTAAGGGGATGTTACAACCATTACCCATAATAATATATAAATGGTAAAACTTCCCTAAAGACTTCATCATAAGACTCGTCAAGATATCAAATGGGCATAATGCCAGTTGGCTTGTATTTTATCACCTTAAAATGTTATTACATTTCATTACTATCAGATAATATTTCTCTCTTGATTTTTTTCCCTATATATATATTTATTAAGTGGTAAGGTTATATGGGGTATAACATTCTATTGTATCTGATCAAGATCTAATATTTAACATTATTTTATTGATAATTCATCACCATTATTTGTATAATGAGTTTTGTTATAATACTTCTTTTCACCCTTAGAAAAATGTTGAATTTCATATAACCATTCAAACCCTATAAGATATTCTAATATTTAGTCCCTGGATTTTAATTTTTTTTTAGAATAACCACCTTCCTCTTAAATAATTTTCTTATAATAATAGATTTCACTCAATAATTCATATGAATTCTTATGAGGGCCTCTATATAAAGAATTACAATACTATAACAAGCTAGGATAAAGTTGGATAATAAAATCTTTTTGGACCTGATCTCTCAGAACAAATGGAAGAGAATGTTATAAGCATTTATTAGCACATCAATGTAGTTCAAATTTGACCAAAGAATTATACAAATAGTCATTAGTGAGGACTATAATTTGAATATGGGAGATATAAATAATTTGAATTTATTCCTATAATAAGGTTTTGAGGTTCAGACATTTTGGAAAGTTGATCCCTTGGTATATTTTCCCCTTCAAAATTATTGATTAAGTAGGATTGTACCCTATCATTCGAAGCTTCTACAGAACCACTCTCAAGATCATGATGTGTTCCATGAATATTTTTTAAGGAAGTAAAAAACTTGATTATTCACATGTACTGAACTCATGGGTTTTACCACTGGAGAATAATCATTCTTATAAAGAACTACTAAAACAAATCTTGGATTATTATGATAAATTAATATAGAATAAGACAACTCAATTGGTCAATGTTCTCTGGATGAATCTGAAACTCAAGGAAGCATTATGGTAACCATAGGATGTGATGATGAATATATATCCTCGTTTTTTACATTGTATTGATTCAATTTAGAGATTTATGTTCATTTTAATGGGATTATAATGTGATGTCCCATGAATTTATATATATTCATTCTAATAAAATCAATTTATTCAATTGTTTTCCTTATACGCAACCTTGAGTTTAAATTAACCATGATATATTATGTACATTATAACACTACTGGAAAGTAGACTTTTCCCAACACTTGTATACCAATGGTTCTGGAGAACAGTTGGTATAAGTGTTTTTTACCAACGGTTTTTACAAACTGTTGGTAAATATTGGTTTTGTGAAGGCTTCCCCAACGGTTTGAAGAAACCATTGGGAAAGCCAAAAAATTCACTTTTCCCAATGGTTTTTACAAACAGTTGGGAAAAGTCATGTTTCCCAATGGTTTTTACAAACCTTTGGGAAATTTCTCATAAAATATATCGGATTCCAGAGGCCCCAACAGCACGAGCACAACACAAAAGTTTTTTCCCCAATTTCCAGAAGCCACGGTGCCCGAGTGAACCCTAACCTGAGTTCTTTCATCTGATCGTCTATAACTCTGCCCTCTAGGTTATATTCTTTAAACCTCTCCCCAAATTCAAGACCTCTTCCTCCAATTTCCACATTTATTTTCATATCTTGAAAGATCACGTCATTTTTTTCCTATTTTAGGGATTTGGGAAAATTTTATGATTCACACTATTTGATAGTGAATCAATGACTAATATATGATTGGTAGATGTCTATGACTAGGGTTGACTTTGGTTTTATATATCATTTGTAACTAAACATAAGACATACTACCACTAATATGGTGATTCCACCTAAGAATGGTGGTATTTTCCTAGTATCATGGGGCTTCCTCTTCCTTTGTTCTATAGAGTTTGTAGTGTTGGTATTTAATGTATTTTATTTTCATATGTATTTATAGTGATTTTGTATTGGGTTACTTTTGTCATGAATTTCGGGTGAGTTATTCTTAAGTTCTTCTTAGAGATCATTGTATTTATAAAGTGTGCCTAATTTTTTTATAGGTGGTGTCGACTCGCTGAGTGACTATTTGTTTGTGTTTTTATGATTCCAATGTTCGATTTTTTTAATAATGAAAACTATTTATATTTTAATGATATAAATGAGTGGTTCTTAAATATATGATTATAAAATATGTAAAATGTTTTTTAAGTGGTTTATTTGGAACTGTACAAAGATAGATCCCTTTTTTATTGTATTATAAAATCTCATTAAACATATTTATACTTAGTGAATCCTTTATAAGTTTGGATCCATGTTTGAGAATTACCACTAATATACCACAGCTTAATACCATTTTTAGATTGTGTACATCTCATTATATTTTTTAATGAGTTCACTTATTCCTTCATTAATGTCTTACAAGGATGTATTAGAAATCTAATATCCTGTTGAATGTTTTTCCTTGATTAAATAATGTAATCTATTCCCAGAATAGTCAACTAATTTTTACATTCTAGAAAACCATGTTGATGACCTTCATGATTATATGATCTCATAAGTGGGTGTGGTGAATATGGATATAATTTTAAACATATGTATTGAATTTTGTTTTCATCTTCTAGGGTTGAAAATTCTTCAGTTGGGTTTTTTTAAGCGACATATAGCAATGTTTTAAACACCTGCTATATATGCCTAATGGATGTTTAGTAGTGGATTAAACCACCACTATTTAAGGTCAATATTTGTTCACCATTTTATGTTTTAGCAGTTTTTTTCCATGAAAAAATGGTGAGGATATAATGGTGGTTCAAACCACTACTATATCCTTTCCATTTTTTTGGTAGGTGAAACGGTCGCTAAAACTAAAAAAACGCCACTAAAAAACATTTTATAAAGATTCCCTAAAGCTACTGATAAATTTATAGAACTAACCCCCACCCCCTGGAAATCCCCCCACCCCATGAACACCCCTACCCCTTTGATAGCCCCTCCACCCCCGTGGACAGCCCGCCCACCCCCTTGGGTAGCTCGTGCCCCCTGGACAGCCCCCCCCCCCCCCACCCTTGTTGACAGCCCACCCACCCCACCCCCGGACACCCTCCCACCACCCCCCAGACACCCCCATCCCCCCGGATGCCCCCACCCCCTGGAAAGCCCCCCCCCCCCCCCCCCGACACCCCCGACCCCACTGGACAGCACCGACACCCCCGTGGATAGCCCGACCACCCCCCTTGGACAGCCCACCCACCCCCCTAGATAGCCCGCCCACCCCCCTAGACACCCAGACCCCATGGACAGCCCCGCCACCCCCATGGGCAGCCTGCCCACCCCCTGGACACCCTGTACCCCCCGGACAGCCCCACCCACCCCCTATACACCCCACTCACCTCATTGGACAGCCTGCCCACCCCCTAGACACCCCCTACCTACTTGGACAGCCTGACCACCCCCGCGGACAGCCCACCCACCTTGACACCCTGACCCCCCTAGACAGCACCCCACCCCCTGGACACCTCCGACCCCCTGGAAACCTCCGACACCCTGGACGGCCCCACCACCCCCTAGACACCCCGCACCCCCTGGACACCCCACACCCCACTTGGACAGTCCCGCCACTCCCCCTATCCTCATCCTACTCCTCATCCTGATCTCCCTAAAGAATTTATAGTATAAAAATCATGTACTCCCAACAAGACCCTTAAGGATTATGTATTCCTTGATCCACTTACAATATCTTACTGGGAAATCCTTGAATATAGGCCTTATAAATTCTTTATCTTATTTTCTTATATACACTGTATTTTTTTGTATTCCTTAATATGATTCCCATATAGAGTAATGTGTCTGTTATGCTTTTATATAAAGTAAACAATTTTCATTTACCTAAATATTTTTTTTGATTGAACTTCAATATTATTGAATTGATTTTAAATGACTTATTGCAATTCTTTACCGAATGGATATAATTTGGATGTACGAAACTGATCGGATTTCAACCGATTCTCAAAATAACTTGAAGAGCTGTCTAGATTTTGCATTTGACAAGGCTTTAGATAGTGGTCATATACACTGCCCATGTTTTAATTGTGTTGGAAGACCTTGGTTGATTTGTGAAGAATTTAGCTATCATATAACCAAATATGGTTTCCAAACAAACTATTATATGTAGAATCACAATATAGAGAAAATGGAATCTCAAAATGTTGATGATCCAAATGATAGGACTGAATTGGAGAGTTTGATATATGATCTATTTCCATTTATTCGGCATCATAAGAAGGAAAGGATGTCCAGCCAACAATATTTCTATACAAGCACACATGATGCGTCCAATGAAAATGATGATGTTGATAGGGTGAAAAATTGAATCATGCTACGACGACTCTAGTATATCAGTAATTTGGTAAAATGTAAAAGTCGGAATTTTTAATCCGATTATTTCATGGGAAAACTATGTATGGGATTTCAAATACTTCAATTTATTACACTCTTACTTTCTTGAAGGACTTACTTCCAGATGATGCAGATATTCCCTCAAACCACTATATGGCATGGAAGTTAGTAGATGAACTTAGATTCTCAAAATAAATTCATGCTTGCCCAAATGATTGCAGCTTATTTTGGGAGAAAACTACTGAAAGAAATGATTGTATGAAATGTGGAACCTTCCGATGGAAGCCAAAAGATGATGGAACACCATCTCGTGTTCCCAAAAAAGTAATGTGGAACTTTCCATTGATCCCTAGTTTATAGAACCTTTTCATGTCTGATGAAATATACATAAAAATGCGATGGAATGACACTGAGAGAGAAAAGAATAATGAAGAGTTGGTTCACCCTGTAGATGAATTTTCATGGCAGTGATTTGATGCTCGATATCCTGAATTTGCAGCTGACTTGACTAATGTGAGATTGGGTATTTCATGTGACGGTTTTAATCCATTTGAGAAGATGCTTACTTTGCAGAGAACATGGCCGGTTTTCATACACATTTATAACCTTCCCCCTTGGTTGTGTATGAAAATGCCTTAAACTTTCTTGAATATACTGATATCTAGCCCTTTTGATCCAGGCAATGATATAGATGTATAGATGAAACCTTTAATAAAAGAGTTGATAAATTGATTAATAAAATTGGCATGATTTTTGTATTTGTTGAAAAAGTGTTTTCAAATAAAAATTGGTTTTCCTTGGCTTTTGATAAATGTATTATAAATGGTTTTGAATGGTTTTCAAGGCATTGAAATGTGTTTGTGAAAAAGGGAACATGGGTTACCTTGGGTACTTAGGTGAAAGGTTTATCTTAAGGAAATCATCCATTTAATTGTGGTTATCAAGGAGGTTTGACTTTGGTCTTACCCCTATTTTCTAGGCCTATTATTCTTGGGGACTAGTATTGAAATTTTGGGGAGGTTACTCTTGGGGTTTTCCTCTGCTTCATGGGGACGTTGTCATCAGATCTATTTTTTACACTTGATTCTTATTATATGATTAGTCTACAACCTAGACCTTTAGTATTCTTTGGTACTGTGAAACCCATTTTTCTATTTTTTCTTAATTAGCTTTCTTATTTAACCAAGTATTTCATGTTTATGCATGTGGAAAATGATATGGAAAATTTTATTTGAAGTAGAAGTATTTTTGAGTGAAATTGATATGATATTATCTCTAATGAAATTACAATTCCATGGGTATTTTATTCACACCATGACCAAAGTGTCTCTCTTTTGTTTCAAAATGACATCATTTTAAGTGAATACAACAACTGACATACTAAAAACTGACCAAAGACATTCTGATTTCATTGAAATGTTAGGATAATGATCCATGGGTCATATGTGATGTGTACGAGTCAACCCCGCCTCAATCTGAGGTCCGGTGTCGCCGGTACCACTCAAAGTGTCTTTATTTTGTTTAAAATGGATGTTCTTTTATGTAAAATAACGACATATGGAAAACCAACCAAAGGCATTTGAATTATGTTGAACCTTTATGAAAAGTATAGATGGTTTATATATGACGTGTACGAGTCAACCTCGCCTCAATCCGACGCACGGTGTGGCCGGTATCAGTCGAAGTGTCTCACTTTTATTTGAAATGGACATGATTTTAAGTGAAAACAACAACCGGGATACAGAAAACTGAAGAGATACATTTTAATTTGGTTGAGACTTTAGGAAAATGATCTGTGGGTCATATGTGATGTGTACGAGTCAACCCCGACTCAATCCAAGGGACGGTGTGGCCGGTACCACTCAAAGTGTCTTTCTTTTGTTTAAAATGGATACGCTTTTAAGTAAAAAAATGACATATAGAAAACGGACCAAACGCATTCGGATTGTGATTATACTTTAGTAAATTGATACATGGGTCATTTGTGATGTGAACGAGTCAACACCACCTCAATCTGAGTCATGGTGTGGCTGGAACCACTCAAAGTGTCTCACTTTTCTTTGAAATGGACAATAGTTTAAGTAAAAACAACAACTGACATATAGAAAATGGACCAAACACATTCAGATTATATTGATACTTTACGAAAATTATCCATGGGTCATTTTTGAATTGTGTAAGTCAACCCTGCCTCAATATGAGGCATGGTGTGGCCGGTACCACTCAAACTATCTTTCTTTTGTTTAAAATGTATACGCTTTTCAGTAAAAACAACCGGCATACGAAAAAACCAAACAAACACATTCGGATTGTGTTGATACATTAGGACAATGATCCATGGGTTATTTTTCACATGTATGATCCAACACCGCCTCAATCCGAGGTGTGTTGTGGTCGGCACCACTCAAAGTGTCTCTCTTTTGTTTCAAAAGAACATCATTTTAAGTGAATACGACAACTGGCAGACGGAAAACTGACCAAATGCATTCGGATTCTATTGAAACATTAGGTTAATGATTCATGGGTTATATGTGATGTTTACGAGTTAACCCCACCTCAATCCGAGTGCCGGTGTGGCCGGCACCACTCAAAGTGTCTATCTTTTTTTTGAGACTGACAACATTTTAGGTGAAAACAACAACTGGCATACTTAAAATCGAACAAATTCATTTGTATTGTTTTGATATTTTAGGAAAATGATCCATGGGTCATTTGTGACATGTATGAGTCAACCCTGCCTCAATCCAAAGGCCGGTGTGGCCGACACCACTCAAAATGTCTTTCTTTTGTTTAAAATGGATACGCTTTTAGGTAAAAACAACAACTGGAATACTTAAAACCGACCAAAGGAATTCGAATTCTATTGAAACATTAGGACAACGATCCATGGGTCATTTGTGAAATGTATGGGTCAACCCCTCCTCAATACATGGGACGGTTCGGCCGATATCACTCGAAGTCTCTCACTTTTATTTGAAATGGACATGATTTTAAGTGAAAACAACAACTGACATACGGAAAACCAACCAAACACATTCAGATTCTATTGAGACTTTAGGAAAATGATCCATGGGTCATATGTGACGTGTACGAGTCAACCTCGCCTCAATTAGAGGACCAGTGTGGCCAGTACCACTCAAAGTGTCTTTCTTTCTTTTAAAATGGATACACTTTAAAGTAAAAAACAACCGGCATATGGAAAACCAACCAAACGCATTCATATTGTGTTGATACTTTAAGAAAAAAATCCATGGGTCATTTTTGATGTGTATGAGTCAACTTCGCCTCAATCCGAGGCACGGTGTGGCCGAAACCACTCAAAATGTCTCTCTTTTGTTTAAAATGGACGTCATTTTAAGTGAAAACAAAAACTTACATATGGAAAACTGACCAAATGCATTTAGATTCTATTAAAACTTTAGGAAAACAATCCATGGGTCATTTTTGACGTGTACGAGTCAACCCTGCATCAATCTGAGGCGCGGTGTGGCTGGCACCACTCAAAGTGTCTCACTTTTCTTTGAAATGGACAACAGTTTAAGTAAAAACAATAACTGACATACAGAAAATAGACCAAACACATTCATATTCTATTGATACTTTATGAGAAGGATCTATGGGTCATTTGTGACATGTATGAGTCAACTTCGCCCCAATCTGAGGAAAGGTGTGGCTGGTACCACTCAAAGTATCTTTATTTTTTTTAAATGGATATGATTTTAAGTAAAAACAATCTGCATATAGGAGACCAACCAAACGCATTCGGATTGTGTTGATAATTTAGTAAAATGATCGATGGGTCATTTGTGATGTGTATGAGTCAACCCCGCCTCAATTCGAGGTGCGGTGTGGACAACACCACTCAAAGTCTCTCTTTTGTTTCCAAATGACATCATTTTAAGTGAATAAAACTAAAATTTACACTCATCAATGATAGTCTCAAACTTTTTTTCATGAGTTGGGTAGTTTCACTCATGGGGTCATATGTGATGAGACTCCTAAGAAAATACCATTTGTTTAAAATGGATATGCTTTTAGGTAAAAACAAAAACTGGCATACTTAAAACCGACCAAAGGCATTCGAATTCTATTGAAACTTTAGGACAATGACCCATGGGTCATTTTTGATGTGTATGAGTCAACCCCACCTCAATTCAAGGAGCGGTGTGGCCGGTATCTGTCAAAGTGTCTCACTTTTATTTGAAATGGACATGATTTTAAGGGAAAACAACAACTGACATATGGAAAACCGACCAAATGCATTCGGATTATGTTGAGACTTTAGGACAACGATCCATGGGTCATATGTGAAATGTACGAGTCAACCCCGACTCAATCCGAGGGCCAGTGTGGCTGGTACCACTCAAAGTGTCTTTCTTTTGTTTAAAACGGATGTGCTTTTAAGTAAAAAAAGTCAAACGGAAATCCAACCAAATGCATTAGGATTGTGTTGATACTTTAGTAAAACGATCCATGGGTCATTTTGGTGTGTACGAGTCAACCCCACCTCAATCTGAGGTGCGGTGTGGCCTACACCACTCAAAGTGTCTCTCTTTTGATTAAAATGGACAACAGTTTAAGGAAAAACAACAACTCACATATGGAAAATGTACCAAACACATTTGGATTCTGTTTATACTTTAGGAAACATATACATGGGTCATTTTTTACGTGTACGAGTCAACCCCACCTCAATCTGAGGCATGGTATGACCGACACCACTCAAACTGTCTTTCTTTTGTTTAAAATGGATACGCTTTTAAGTAAAAACAACTGGCATATGGAAAACAAACCAAACGCATTTGAATTGTGTTGATACTTTAGGACAATGATCCATGGGTCATTTTTGACGTGTATGAGTCAATCTCGCCTCAATCCAAGGCACGGTGTGGCCAGCACCACTCAACGTGTCTCTATTTTGTTTCAAAAGGACACCATTTTAAGTGAATACAACAACTAACATACGGAAAACTGACCAAATGTATTTTGATTCTATTGAAACATTAGGTTAACGATTCATGGATCATATGTGATGTGTATGAGTCAACCCCACTTCAATCTGAGAGTCAGTGTGGCTGGAACCACTCAAAGTGTTACTCTATTGTTTGAAATGGACAAGATTTTAAGTGATAATAATAACTGGCATACTTAAAACAGACCAAACACATTTGGATTTTTTTGATATTTTAGGACAACAATCCATGGATCATTTGTGACGTTTACGAGTCAACCCCACCTCAATATGAGGGCCGGTGTGGCCGACACCACTCAAAGTATCTCTCTTTTGTTTAAAATGGATACGCTTTTAAGTAAAAAGAACAACTGACATACTTAAAACTAACCAAATTCATTTGGATTGTTTTGATATTTTAGAACAACGATCCATCGGTCATTCTTGATGTGTACGAGTCAACCTCACCTCAATACGGGGTGCAGTGTGGCCGACACCACTCAAAGTGTCTCACTTTTCTTTGAAATTGATAGGATTTTAAGTGAAAAGAACAACTGACATACAGAAAACTGAACAAATGCATTCAGATTCTGTTGTGACTTTAGAAAAATAGTCCATGGGTCATATGTGATGTGAACGAGTCAACCCTGCTTCAATCTGAGGGCTGGTGTGGCTGTTACCACTCAAAGTGTCTTTCTTTTGTTTAAAATGGATACGCTTGAAAGTAAAAACAACCGGCATACAGAAAACAAACCAAATTCATTCATATAGTGTTGATACTTTACTAAAACTATCCATGGGTCATTTTTGACGTGTAAGAGTCAACCCCGCCTCAATCCAAGGTGCAGTGTGGCTGACACCACTCAAAATGTCACTCTTATGTTTAAAATGGACATCATTTTAAGTGAAAACAAAAATTGACATACATAAAACATACCAAATGCAATCATATTCTATTAAAACATTAGGAAAACGATCCATGGGTCATTTTTGACATGTACGAGTTGACATTACCTCAATCTGTGGCACGATGAGGCCAGCACCACTCAAAGTATCTCACTTTTCTTTGAAATGGACAACAGTTTAAGTAAAAACAACAACTGACATACGGAAAACGGACCAAACACATTTGAATTTTGTTGATACTATAGGACAAGGATCTATGGGTCATTTGTGACGTGTAAGAGTCAACCCTGCCTCAATCTGATGCTTGGTGTGGCCAGTACCACTCAAAGTTTCTTTCTTTTGTTTAAAATGGATACGCTTATAAGTAAAAACAACCGGCATACGGGAAACCAACCAAATGCATTCGGATTGTGTTGATAATTTAGGAAAACAATCCATGGGTCATTTTTTACATGTATGATTCAAACCCGTCTCAATCTGAGGTGTGGTGTGGAAGACCCCACTCAAATTCTCTCTTCTGTTTCAAAATGACATCATTTTTAGTGAATACAACTGAAATTTACACTCATCAGCGATAGTCGCAAACTCCTTTTCATGAGTTGGGTAGTTTCACTCATGGGGTCATAAGTGACGAGACTCTTAAGAAAATAACTTTTAACTATATATTATAAAAAATACTTGTTCAATGAAAAATTCATCACAAATCATTACGTACCCAAATCTAGGATCAGAAAAAAAAAGGGATTTGAGCCAATTTCAAACTCTTATTCAACTCTAATAGGTATTTCTCAGACTATTCTGCCTATTATAATTTGATGGGGAGGTGGGGGGCTGTGGTGGTTGGGGGTTTGTGCAGGGGTGAGGTGAATTACTACTGGATGATTATTGTTATATGAAGATTGAAATAGGGAATTGTAATACATGACATGGTTGGAAGAGTTTGATGGTTTTATGTTTTTTTTTCTATTTTAGGTGTTTGTTATATTGTTTTAAGTCTATGTGGTTTTTGTGATATTTTTTATGCAGGTGTATAGTGGAGGGGCTACTAGAGGGCTGTTGTGTAGCAGTTCTTGAAAAACAAAATACCAATGGTTTTAAACCGTTGGTATAAGAGTTATGGAATTCTGGAATTCTAAAAAAACACAATACCAACAGTTTAGAACCATTGGTATAAGAGTTCTGAAAAAACACAATACCAACGGTTTTCAATCATTTTTATTATAATTCTCGAAAAACACAGCACAAACGGTTCTAAACTGTTGGTATACATTGAGAGAAATTTAAAAAAACAATATATACCAATGGTTTATGAAAACCATTGGTAAAATTGTTATGCAAACATATACCAACAGTTATCTTGAAATAGTTGGTATATCAATAAATATAGTGGGATATACCAACGGTTTAGATCAAACCGTTGGTATAGGGCTTTCCTCACGGCTTACTACCCTACGGTTTAGAAAACCGTTGATATAGGCTATACCAACGGCTTTCCAGCCTATACCAATGGTTCAGAACTGTTGGTATAACCTTCTTTTCTAGTATTGCAACCTAGTCATTGGATTGTTGGGTATGAATGGGATGAACCACATTATTTAATAAATATATATATGTCATTCCTTATTTCAAAATTAATTATTAATTCATAATAAATAATCACTAAATTGTAATAAAATAATCTCAAAATTAAAAGACCATTTTTCATAAGAAAAAAGTATTTTTCTAGGTTTTATGATTTTATATAAACAAAATATATATTGATATATATTGAAATGTTTTTTTAGTTAAATTTATTGTAAATTTATGAATAATAATTCATAAATTAGATATTAAATGGATAATAATGAAGATAAAATTTTTGACAGTAAAACGTGTTATTTTTTATAAAACTATTTTAATGTGGGAAATGTGTATTTTATATTAATAAATTAAATAAACCTATATTTATTAATTATTGTAATAAAAATTATAGAATATATATAAAAAAGATTTTAAAATTATGATAATTTTTTATGAAAGATAATATAATAAATTTAATTTTATGAATAAAATTCATTTTGAAAAAAATAGTTTTGGTTGTGTTTTTTATTTTTAATTTGAATTAATTTCAACCACTTATAAATATTGAATAATGTAAAATGAATCTCATTTTTGGAATCATCATTTCCAAAAAAAATAATGAGTCCACTTTTATTTTTACACATAATTAATAGTAAGAAATGTAAAAAAAAGCTATCATGGTGAGGGTTAAAATGGGTTATCAAGGGATAAACTAACGTATAAGGGTAAAAATGCCACATAAACATGTTAAAATATTTTTTATGTCATTTAGACATTATATTAACTTATAATTGAATAATTTTCCATTTTCACTATCACAAGATAGTTAGTTTATATTAAATAAATATTTTAATTAATTTTATGTGTTTCCCTCCCCTTAATTATATAATAGAACATATTCTTCTCCCATACTCACAAAATTTGGCCCTTACAGATCATTGAATATCAATAAAAAATTTTCTTTATATTATTTCAATTTTTCTTGACATCCATTTCTTTCCCTATGATCTTCTTTAAGAATTATTTAGGTGTAATCCAAAGGTGGTCTCCCAAAGAAGATGTAATCATCATACCTAAATCATTCAAAGGTTATTTTTATTTTACATTCTCTAAATATATTATATCCATCATAGCATAATTAATATACTATCATAAATATCTTAATATGTTCATATTATTCTGGGATAACCATTTTCCCTCATTCCATCAAATATGAAATAAATTTATTGCTCGTTTATACGTATAGATTATCACCTCCACATTTTGGTGTCACTACAAAATAATGGGTCATTAATGGTTGTTATTTAGTGTCCTAGCTATAGTTTAAACTGCCACATAAATTTTTAGTTTCAATTCTTAAAATCAACATGTATTTTAGGGTTGTTATTCAAATACTAGTGGTCTATTTTTTTCGCAACAGTTTTTTTAAGTGTTTTTTTGGATAATTTAGTGGCGGTTTGGTTTTTAATTAGCAACGGTTTCTTAACAAAAAATATCCACTGGGAATATAAATAATATAAAATTAACCATCTCAAATCATTTTGTAGATTTTGTTTTTGGAACTGTATTAGATGAACCACCATTAAATGTATTCAATATATTCGGTTTAGAAGTGGTTACTAAAAACAATAGCTAAATTTTTTTTGTTTAAAAAAATTAACAAAAAACTATAAATATAAAAAAAAACTGACATGTTATAAACTAAAACATAAATATATGACAAACCAATCATTCATGCATCACACATATATTTAAATAAAAACATCCACGATCATCATACCCTATGTATCATTCAACCAAAACAACAATCAAAACCTCAGTCATCAATATATATATATATATATATATATATATATTTGTGAGTGTGTGTGTGTATAATATTTCCAACAACAACTCATCTGCAATATACAACCATGTCATTACCTCTCATATATCTGTATGCCTCCAAATCATCTCATCAACTGAAACTAACAATGTTGTCTCGTCAAATATAACAAAAAATGATACCAAAATTAAAACTAAACATAATAAATTTGAATTACAATAGTGTAATTGATAAAATTTAAACATACCACAAAATATAAAAACCATCAAGACTACATTTTGAAAATTTTCATCGATTATAATGGTAAACCTCATGATTATTGTCGGCATCTACCACCTACAATGAAAATAAGAACATTTTGTAAAATAAATTCAAATGAGAAAAGAAACCGAATATATTTAGAATATGGCACAAAATATTTGTTATTTTTGTAAAAAACTAATAATTTTAACATAAAAATAATATATAGTGAAAAATAGTTTGAAAATAGAAACATGTATATTTAATATAAGATTCAACACCTAAAATATAAAAGGAATAAGTAAATATTCTAATTTATTTTTAAAGTGACATGTGGTGTGCTTGAAATTTAATTAATAAACAAATTTTAAATATTTTGATATCAAAGAATGTCCAATATTTCAAAAATAATTTCTTTCTGGTTTTCCAAATATTTCACATCAATAAAAGGTTGTTTTATATGGTTTTGACCATTCCATGAATGTTTTAGTGTTTTAAAACACTTAAAATATGTTTGAATATATAATGGGAAAACTTTCATTCAGAATGATGTGTCTTGGATCATACATTTTACAACTAAATATTTAGTAATTATGCCTAAATGTTTGGATAATCCAATTATTTTTTTTAGGTTTTCACTATTTCATTCATGTTTTAGTGTTCTAAAACAATAAAATATATTTACAGTCATTATAGGAAAACTATAATTCAAAATGACTTTCCCTTAGTTCCGACCTTTCACAATTAAATCTAAATTAATTGTCCCTTTATTTCAGGACAATCATACATCATTTTTCAATTTTTTACCATTCCATGCATGTTTTAGTATCTTAAAACACTAAAAATATTTATATCCATAATGGGAAAACCGTCATTCAGAACAATGTGTCGGTGGTTCCTACATTTTGAAATTAAATTAATGATAGTTGTCCTTGATTTAAAGAAAATCTGATGTCATTTTTCTCATTTTGACTGTTCCTTGCACATTTTAGTGATTTAAAACACTTAAAATGTATTTACAGACATAATTTACAATCCATCATTCTAAATGACATTTCATCAGTTCCTACATTTTAAAATTAAATGTATTGTCGTTTTTCCTTAATTTCATGACAATATGACATCGTTTTCTTGGATTTGTCCCTTTCTTGCATGATTTAGAGTTTTAAAACACAAAAAATATTTTTATCACTTTAATGGTGAAATCATCATTCTAAATTATGTTTCATCAGTTTATAAATTTCAAAATTAAATATATATAGACTTTTACCTTGAATTTAGTGTAATTCCATATCGTCTTCCTAGTTTTGACCCCCCAAACTTGTTTTTTAAGGATTTTGTAACTTTCATAAGTGTTTATGGAGTAATTTTGACAACATTGTATGTCATATTAATATGTTTTCTATGAGTAAACATAAAAAAATAGGTGTTTTTCAATGAATCTACATCAATCTAAGGTCATTTCCTTTTTTACCCTTCCACGTACATTTTAGTGGTTTAAGACACATAAAATGTGTTTATAACCATAATGGGAAAACCATCATTTAGGTTGACATGAAGTCAGTTCCTACATTTCACAACAAAATCTATGGTTTTTTCACCTAATTTCCGGACAATCCATCATCATTTTCTTGGTTTTTTACCATTGCACACATGTTATAGTGTTTCAAAACACTAAGAACATGTTTTCAGCCATAATAGGAAAACCATTATTATGAATTATGTGTTTTTAGTCCCTATATTTCACAATTAATTTTTGGTCATTATACCCTCATTTCTGGGAAATCCATTGTGGTTTTCTTGGTTTTTACCCCCAACACTTGTTTATAAAGTCTTATGTACCTTTTATAAGTGTTTATTGAGTAATTACTAGCTCATCGCATGTGGGATTGACATGTTGTTTGTGTATACATTTCAAAAACAACTAATCTGTCGTCCTCCCCTTATTTTACATCTATATATGGTCTTTTTCTATCTTTTGACTATTCCATGCACGTTTTAGTGTTCTAAAACAAAAAAAAAATGCTTTTTTTGAGATAATGGGAAAAAATTCATTCAGAATGATGTGTCGTTAGTTCCTACATTTCAAAATTAAATCTATATTCATTTCCCCCTAATTACAGAACAATAATACATTTTTTTGTCTTGTTTTGACCATTCCACAAATGTTTTAGTGTTTTAAACCACTTAAAACATGTTAATGATCATAATAGGAAAACTGTCATCCGGAATGACATGTCATCAATTCTTACATTCCACAAAATATATGATCTTTCTTATGATATTAGGACAATATAATTATATTACTTTTTTTATAATTCCGTGCTTGTTTTGGTTTTTTAAAGCACTAAAAACATGTTTATGACCATAACAAAAAAACTGTCATTCCGAATGACATGTCGTCAGTTTATAAATTTTATAATTAAAAATATAATCATTTTACCATGATTTTAGGGCTATAAAACTTCGTTTTCCTAGTATTTACCTCCTTACACTTGTTTTTAAAGGCTTTTTTACCTTTCATAAGTGTTTACCAAATCAAAACCAATCAAACAAGCTCAAATTGTTTTCAATATTAGGGATAATGATCTATAATTTTTTTTGACATATAATAATCAACCACATGTTAATATATCTCAATATGTTATTATTATAACTAAAAATTAGTGTTTTCTATATTAAAGTTTCATTTTAGTTTATTTATGGATGTTTCATGTGTTCTCTTCAATGTCTTTGGGTGTAAAACGGAGTCAGGGACATAAAAATTTAAACAAACTGGAAATAAAAAACATAACACTTTAAAATTATATTAAAAAAATTTACTCATGTATTTTAAATTATTTATAAAAGAATATTAAATTAATATTAACGTTAATTTATTATCATATTACTACATTTTCCTAAGGTCTCTGAATTTGACTTCAATCATTATAATTAATAGAAAGGTCACTATCTCATAAGAAAGCTGCCCAAAAATCCATCCATATATTTTGGAAACGTCACTGGTAGGCAGTCTAAACTCATTAAATGTAACTATAATCTTGAATTCATTCAGGTCCCAAAAATCTTCTATGTTCATATTTGTATCTCTTCTATCGTTGTCTTTATCTATTTTATAAATTCATTAAAATTTAAATAGAATATAATTTTTTTGGAAAATGACATAGATATCAGTAATGGTAACTCACCAATTTCCCCAAGAAATTGGGGTGACCAACTACTTCATCACTAGAGGTGAATCAAGTGGGGGTATACCAATTTTATATGGGGAAATGGTTGGCTCACTTGTAGTCCCTAGTATAACAGAATCACTAGGATCCACTAATGATTACAGACATGGAGACGTGCTCTATGATGATGATTGTTTAGAATCCTAATTTTTTTTAGTTCACATTTTCCTGCATTTCAAATGGTATTGGTATATTAAATATATTAAAAGTTCAAAAAAAATTACCAAAATAATGAAAAACTAGAGCATTGTATATATGTAAGAAACACTTATCAATAAAATGTTTTAATTTAATTTCATTACCAATTTATACAATCAATTATCTTCATCATCTTTATCTTTATTTTTTCAACATCAATTTTGAAGAGTCCTTCATTTTCCCTCTCTCTAGAAAATTCCAGCATTTCTATATTATTAAGAAAAAGTGTATAATATTTTGTGCTTGATGAGATTCACTATCACAAGGCATGAATTCATCTTCATCACCCATATCATATAAGTCTCTATTCATTAAGTATACAACAACACTACAACATTTGTGTATAGAATACTAGTACTTCGCCTGTTCATTTGCACGGCATTATAAATTAATAATTATTATAAATAATGTAATACTATTTATGGAACATAATTTCATAATAATATTGAAAATATTTGAAAATACTGACATGTATAATCAATGAATAAGACTGTTATGTTAATAATTTTAGGAATAATGGTTTGGATAGTGTTTTGGGTCTGTAGTATCAATGGAGTAGTTGGTATAGTGTTCATTGTCAAGTAGTGATGATATATCATGAAAAATCAATATTTTGTAACATGTCAAAAGGTATACATTCCAACCAAAAAATGAAATAGTCAACAGAAATTTCCATTCAAGCTGGTTGTTTGGGAATAAGGAAAATCACCCACAAGTGGTCATTGGTTAATGTGATTAGGAGCTGTGAATGAGTTAGGGTAGTCCAAAATTGAGTACTCCTCCTTAGCACATACCACTGATATGAGCTGGATTCCACAATTGATGAAGAATCCAACAAATGTAGTGGATTTGGGGCATGATTAAAGACTTTGGATGATAAAACCATTGGAATTACCCAACACCCAGCAATAAAAAGGCAATTCCCTGCACAAGGATTAGGAATTAGAGTCAGCATATCAGCAGCCAAACAGTAGACATCTATTTTGATTACTATAATATGTAATTAAAATTTAAAGTGATTAAATGATACATATATATTATGACAAAATAATAGAAGAGATGAAACAGAACAACTTAATAGTTGAGGGAATCAGAATAGTGTGAGTTAATGACATATCTTATGGTTGTGTAAGTTTCATCCATTTCCATTTTATTTTGGCTTATACAGAACATACTTCATTTAGATAAGAGAGATCTTATACTACAAAGAGTTAACTCTTCCTCATGTTAGGGTCTTCTATGTTAGCAGAAGGGTAAGCTCGTTTATAATCCAGTAATGAAATATAAATTATGAATCATGTGAGGCTAATGAAACTTATTGATTGGTATTATATGTTAATGTAAGAGTAATGTTGGTTTTCATCTGCTATATAAATAATAATCTTGAATCATGGAAGAGTATTAAAATTCAGGTAAGGGTTATTACTATGGCATGTAAAGGGCATATTGAGATGCATAAAGGTCAATCCGAACCTACGTGAAAGATATCATATCTCACCTAAGGGTAATTTGGATCGCATAACTGGTAATATCCATTTATATATGGGTCACCCATATCATGTTAGGGTATTTCTAGGATCACTATAATGTAAACGAAATAAATCCAGTAATGATAAATCTATTAAACTGGTAAGTCTGTTAAAATGGAAAACATAGTTGATCCTAACATCAGTCAATATAAATTGGAAAATTAGTTGAATGGTAAATATTTTCACCTGTACATTTTTATCTACTTCACATAATCGGACTTCTACTACAAACATTAGTATTCTATTAATGGTGAATATACTCACTTATGAATATTTAAATTCAATGAGAAACAAAAAAAAATAGTGGCATTCCATACAAATGAAAATATGTTCAACTGGAAAATGTTTTATTTGGAATCTAAAAATTGGAAGCATATTCCATGGGACTCAAGAACCCATAAATAGTTTGTACCCTTAGAAGTGGCAGTATAGGAGTTTTGGTGGAGATGCATTCCAGTTAAATATTATGTACATATATTTTGAGGGGGCGGGTCAGGCATTCAGGTGGAAAAATATTGCATCCAGAAGACACCATCTATATTCAAAAGCATTAAGCCATGCACTTCAAATCCATTGGAATAACATTAATGATTCAATGGTTAGAGCACATTGGACATTAATGAACAGAAAAAGATTAAATCAACAGTTAATAGTAGAGAAGGTTTTGGAAAAAGCATATCTAGATAGATGCATACATGAAATTATGGGATAGAGAGGGGTCATGCCAAGAAAATTATGGGATAGAGAGGGGTTGTACCAAGCAAGGATATCCTCTTCTATCATGCCCTTGTCTAAAGAAAGTAGATGCATAATAGAAATATGGGAATGGAAAGTTGTAGAAGAACATTTATTATAAAACAAATTGATTACTATTATATAATTTATTTAAATGATCCACCTCTCAAAAAATAGTAATTTTCTCAAATGAAATTTAAAGATTGGGGAAACACACACAACATTAATGAATAAACATCTATCTATTCTAAAAAAAGATTAAAGAAAAACATAGATAGTTATGAATTTTCAAAGATAAATAGTTTCATTAAGATTATTAAAAACTAAAAAATGTGGGCTTACAAAACATGTTTAACATGCTCTTTTTATAATAGAATAGGTAAAATTAAAAGAAAATCACAAAAAGAATCAATAAATTAAAATAATACATATTTTATAGTTAATAAGAGTACCTGCAATTGAAATCTGCATCAACATAAACAGATATACCCAGAATCGTGGACGTGGGAAAATTAAATAGGTAACCTATACCTTCATGATAAGAGTCAGCATCACTATAATGATTTTTATTTCATTTAGCAGAATTAAGACTGCCTGCAACTAAAATTTTCTTTAACATTAATATAAATACACATACAAAGAAATGTGTAAATGAAAAATGTAAGCTATACCTGCATGAAAAGAGTTAGGATCACTGTACTGAAATTGATCACATTTAGAGGTAGTAAGACCAACTACAACTGGAATTTTCTTCAGTATAAACAGAAATACAGACATATATGGATGTGAGACAATTATAATTGTAAGATATTACTGAATGAAAAAGAGTAATGATCACTTTATTGAGGATGAACACATTTAGAGGAATTAAGACTACCTACAATTGAAATATGCTTCAACATAAAAATAAATACACACATACATGGATGTGGGAAATTATAGATTGTTAGGTATACCTGTATTAAAAGAGGCAGGATAACAGTAATGTACGTGAACAGATATAATGGCTATAATACTGCCTAAAACTGAAAACAACTTCAATATAAATAGAAATACAGACAGAAATTGCTATAGGAAAATGAAAAAAGTAAGGTATACCTGTATAAAAATAGGAAGGATGAGAACTGAACAATGTCAAATGGTCATCTACCCCATTAAAAGGGTGATTTAACAAATGAAAGACAAGAAATATAAAGCCCTTAGTTAAGAGGGTTGATCTCTCTTGAAAAAGATAATGGACTGGTTTTGAAATACATTATTGATGATTGATATATAATACAGGTAGAAGAAACTAATGAAAAAAACATTAGAAAAAGTTCAACATCTCTTGCATCCCCTCATAGCTTGTCCATTCAATGAAGTTGTATATCTCCAAAATGAAGTACAGTAATCCATGTTTCAATAATTACAGTCATGATACCCCAAATTAATATTTATTACATAGAATGTCAATAAATAATAAAAAACTATTAAATAATATAATTGTAAGTGTGTATTATAAATATGCAAACAATGATGTTATATACATTTGTCCTTATAAAAAAAACAATATATGGTGTACATCATGTATTTTTTGCAGTGTTATTGAACACATATCACTCCACATTCAATTTGTGCAGATTTGATTTAATTAAATGGTATTGTGAAATACAAAGAGAAATACTATATTAGAATTTAATATTAAATAATATTACATAGAATAAATTTGAAGAAACAAATCACAGATTTGGTATTACCTTCCATATATGCAGATAATATCAGTCATTCTTTTCTGTTTTGTCTATTAATTTCTCCTTAAAAAGGATTTCCAGATTTTTTTTTTGTATGGCATGTTCTACCTGCGCTATTGTCTGGTAAATAATGAGATTGATCACCAACATCTTCACTAATAAATTCAGTCAGTAGATTTTTCTGTATATAGAATGTAGTTAAATGAAATAGTGGTTCTTAAATCAATTGTATTGAATGTTTAAAATAAGGGATTGTCCAATAGAGCATGTGGAACATAACATATATATACCTGAATTTTTGAGAAGAGATATGGGAAGAAAATTGTTTGTAAGAGTAGTTGATTGCAAAACCTACCAAAAGAAAATTGATACCGTAAGATTTGTCCACTATTTTTGGACGCGCGATGGAAAGGAGATTCCTGTGGATGGACAGTCGGCATCATGAAGATATCTATGAATACATACAAATTAATAAAATAGAATGATTACACTTTATAACACAATTGTTCCAGGAAAATAAAACATGCACTATAATTTTCTAAAATGTTTCATGAATTGAATAGTAGTATACTGATAGGTAAAAATAAAACATTGACCAGCATTTTCTACCTGTTTTAGTAGTTTTTTCTTGTAGAAACAGTTTTTACTAAAGTTAGAAAGATAATTCATCCAAAATATTTTTACAGTAACAAATGAACATATAGTAACTCATAACAGAAATGTCTCCTGTATGATTTCTTCCAACATGTATTTCTCCAGTTATTGTTTCAAGTCTTTCTGGTCTAACATGAGCGCATGTAGTTGACACCTATGGTTCATGGGTCAATTATTCATTTAAACTAATATTGAAATCTGAAATCATGAATATAGTTATGTATACATACAAATTAATTATATAGCGTTTTTACACTTAACAATACACTGTACCAAAAACTTATATTTGTTGCCAGTAGTTATGGAAGGAAAACATTATCTGTTGTAAACGGAGAATGAAACTAATTACATTATGTGAAAAGTGAAATGAATTTGATGTTATGACTTGCAATCACTATGATAAATAGGTAGGCGATGGGTAAGTGATCATGTTTGTCTTAGTCGTTCTTCATACTGTTTTTAGTATTTCATGAAGTACAAACCATTACAGAAATTTCCTTGATATCTCTATTTTCTGGTTGAGTCACCTACAATATATAAATAAAAATAATCAATATTCATCCTGAAAAATTAAGTACATTATTAAAAATAATTTTTACACAATTAATAAGTACCCCCATTGGTTGATCACCTAAAAATAATAATTGAGTAAACTATATATATTTGAAATATGTTGTTGAAGGTACCTATGAAAACATTGTATATTGACTTTTAATCTAAACAAGCCTACCCTAATACATTCATTGAAGAGATGAAATTGTATTTTTGTTGAGTAGAGTGACAAATTACATTACTCCAGCTTGAGATTTAGCTAAAACTTATTATAGAACTTATACTCAGTCAAATACTGGTGTTGAAAATTCAAATTTGATTTTATTTTGAAAATGAACAAATCAAACCCACCCATTTAAGAACTACTAAAGTACATGAATTTAAAAAAAACAGATAAAATGAATTTATAAATATCTTAAAATAATAAATATAAATTAATAATTATTTATATATTAAAATATCAATATGTTGATTAATCACATTAAATACTAGATGGAACTCACAAGATGCTAAATATAGTTGAATTCAAGTTGGTGTATAGCATTAGTATGTCGATCTCAGATTCATCTCGACAAATACAAAGTTAAACTCATAGACTATCTAGTCAAACTCATGAAGAATGTTATTATCATTGTATCATTTACTACATGATTTGTAAACAATTTAAACTTCCATAAATCCTATCCTATTGAATAGTTAGTTGGGAAAAAAATACCTGCATCAATCCTCGATGAGACATAAATGATACACGTATCTTAAGTTTCTTCTCCATGCTTTTAAATTGAAGGCATTCATTCCATCAACCCATCCACATTCATCAATATCTTGGTTCATCGCTATGCTGGGATGAGAACAATAAAATTATGTCTAGAAACTCTTAGACATGACCCACAAATCTACAACTTTGCATCATTGAACAAATCCATTGGCTTGTCATGTGAGATGAATATACAATAATGGAGATAAAACTCGCTGAATCACAACATAATCATACTAAAATACTACCTTGTCAATATACACTGGAGTCAATAGTGAAAACATAATCGTATAAAAGCATTATAATCATATGTTTCATATGTTTTTAGTCTACAAAAATCAATAAACATGGGATTCAATGGTGAAAACATATCACCTACATTCATATGTTGGATGAAAGGGAGGTTAACTCCATGATTTTACAAAAAATAACCTAAATTCATATAGTGTGTAAATGAAAATGGAAAATGATGCGTGGAAGGGAGATTAATAACACAATTTTAGGAAAACATACCTATTGTAGAGATCTGGCACTTATTAGTGTAGGATTCCCTTGATCTCTTCATGTGCAGGGTGAGTCACCTCCAATATATAAATAAAACTAATCAATATTCATCATAAAAGATGAAGTGCGTAATTACAACATTATGAGCTAAATATTCCATAATGGAGACAAAACTGACTGAATCACAACATAATGATACTAAAATACTACCTTGTCAATATACATTAATGTTAATAGTGAAAACATAATCGTATTAAAGCATTATAATAATCTGTTTTATATGTTTTTTGTTCACAAAACTCAATATATAGTGGAGTGAATAGTGAAAACAGATTACCTACATTCCTATGTTGAATGAAAGAGAGGTTAACTCCATCATTTTATGACCAATAACCTGCATTCACATAGTGTGTAACTCCAAATAAAAAATGATGCATGGTAGTAAGCAGTAACAGTAAACACTCATTATGAGGGATGTATTGATCATTTGATATATATAACACATACCCACCAATAATAGGTTCAACTAATTCATGGACACAATATCCTGCAACGTTAAATTCAATCAAATCTAAATAACCCATCCATTCAAATCATGATGACATGAGTAAAAAATATCAAGAATACTAATTATGAGGCGTGCACCAATGATCCAAAAATACCTGAAAATACTATAAACAATAAACAAAGGCCAAGAAGATTAAACATCTAAACTTGAAGTATTCGAATAGGAAATATTATATTGAATGTATCGTTACATTTTGATAACCTGTAAATAATCAAAGATGAAAAAAATTGATAGGTATTGATGGACAGATGGAGAACATACCTGTTGTGGGGAGGTTTCTCTATAGGTTTTCTGAAGAATATATGGGTGATGGTTAGGTGGTCCTCCAAGAGGATATCAATCATCAAAAATAATAGTTATCACTACAGCTGGTAACAGAAGGAATTACTGGAGGTGAACCGAAGGAAATTCCTAAGGTACTCGAGGGCGGGTTAGATGAGTATGGTTTATAGAACAAAATGGAGGATGAGTAGGTGGTCCCCGAGAATGAAGGAGTTGAATCCCTAGACTGTGAAGACCGAATGGAGAAGCTTAACTGGGGAGAATGAATGCATAGGTGGAAACCCTAGATTGGGTTTTCCGATGTAGGTGAAGCCAGATTTAGCAGTTATTGTAGGTGATGATAGAGGAGTACGTTATCATCATAAATTCAGATGAAGAGATAGAGGATATAGGTGAAGTAGGTGAAGGTGGTCAATGGCGAAGGAGTAGTGGAAGGCGAGCATGAAGGAGTTGGAACCTAGATTGGGGAGATTGAATGGAGAAGCTAGTTTTGGGAGACCGAATAGAGAATCATAGAAAACCGTTAATGGGGGAGAATGAAAGATGTGAAGATGGAGTATTAAGATGTAGTATAAACCCTATTTATGTGAGACCGATGAATGTGAAGTCGGCGGATATAGTGGAAGGAAAATTGTGGTAGCAGCACTAATAGGTGATCAGGGAGACGAAATTCATAGAAGAGGCACTGGATCCAGACATGAAGTAGATGGAGAAGGAGTCATAGAAGCCGGAGTCTCCAAGGGTTGTTGTAGAGGCGTTGCACTAAGGAGATCTTAGAGGATATGATAACGTCCAAGAAGTGTAGGAGAATCTGATGAAAACCGTGAGCAGGAGCAGTGTGGGCTGGGCAGTAATTGGGAATGGGAGCCAGAGAGGGGAATCGAGGAGCCTACGTGATTTGCAGAGGGATCGAGAACCAGAGAGCGGGATAGAGGTTTCAGGGAGGGGTTTTAGGGAGGAGAGTGCGGTTCGAAGCAAATTCCCATTCAAGGGTTCGATAATATGGGTTAGATTATAGGTTATAGAGGGAGGAATAGTTAATCACTGGTGATGTGGAAGCATGGTAAGGTGACATGTAAGCAAGAAAAATCCTACTTTAGTATAGATAATAGATTCCACATAATAAACCATATTCTCTTCTAAATCCAATATAAATAGATCGTGATTTTCATTCTCAAAGGTATCCATTATGTGAGGGAGGTTTACAAAAGTATAATATAATGAATAATTTATTATAGCCTTATCAATGTTTACCCACATTCATTTGAATAAGGCAACCGAAATAATAAATGACAGTTTAATTAAATTATATGGTTCATATTCCCATAGTATCCCACCTCTGTAAATGTAAATACAACACTATTTTGAGTTTTCAAGTCTTCTTCATGATAAATTGTACAAAACCCAAAGCCCTGAATATTGCATGCATAGAATCACTTAGCCTACCTTTTGAGAACCTAGAGCCAAAAACAACAAATAATTTGATATTTCATATCAATTTTAAACATACATTATCTAGAAAAAATATATATAATATGTTAATTTTAACAAAGAAAAAAATAAATATATGTTAATAATGTGAATATGGGTATATACTTACACGTCGGTTTAACCATTTGACAAGATCTTTATTAACAGATTTTTTTGGATTCTATCTCTTTTTGAGGTTGACCCCTTAGTAACCTCTTTTTTGAAGTTGCAATTCTTCAACAAATGGATCTATAATAATGCTATTTAGTATCACATATCTATTTTCTTATATAAACACCAATTCAATTATTGTAAATCTTTACCCCTTTCCAATTAGTCTTTAAATGGTTGGAAATACCTATGACTGATTTTTAGGACTAGAATTAGTGGAGATATCATTATCCCATCCAACATGATTGAATGTATTATAAATCCCATCAAAATAATTAAAACAATAGTTCATGTACTCTTTATCTATGTAACCTTCAGTAATACAGCTTTATGGTTGATTTTTATTCCTCACATATGATACCAAATTACCTAAGTACCTGAGGAAAAAATAATAATAATATTAAAAAAATACACAATAATTTGATAAAATATAATTCACTAATGAAAATAGAAAAATACCAATGTACCTCTCAGTTGGATACATCTATTCATAGTGTACCAGTCTACCATGATTATCTTTTTCAACCAAATTAATAGTCAAATGAATCATGATTATAAAAAATAAAGGGGTCAATAAAATCTCTAAATGAAATAGTGAAAAAAAATATTTCTTGATTTTTAATAAGCTTATTTTGATTTAGATTTTTTCCAGAAACCTCTCTAAAAATGGTACAAAACTTTACCAAAACCACAGTTACTTTTTAGGTAAAGTATTATTAAAATTCAATGGAAACAACTACCCTATCAAAATATTCAAGTCATGAATTTTCTATCCATGTAACTTTGAATTTTTTATGTAAACCCACTTTTATATGTTACTTGAATACCTGTCTTATACTTTTACTTTATTTATAGTTCGAAGGAATATGCCTTTCTCAAGATTTTTCATTGTAAAAACAGTTGAACGATACTTTCCATTCTCATTTTCGAACAAACCATGTTTTATATTCATTGATTCCACATACTTATGAGAATTAAGGTGATACATCTATTTACCCATCCCATTAAGAACTATAAAAATTAAATTATCACAAAAATTATTCTCAATATGCATTACATCAAGATTGTGATGTATAAAATTAAACTCCCAATAATGAAGTTTGAAAAATATCCTATTTTTCTTCTATTTTTGTGCTACAGCTTCTTCGAATATTGTACCATATACCCCCCCCACCACCACCACACTTTAAATTAATGAAATTTTCCAAATTCTTCAGTGACATTAATTAAGTGTACCTAGATTTCTAAACAAGATAACACCTTCAATGACTTTCTCATTTAAATATCTCCATTGAATCATGTCTTGTCAAACTTGAATTTATGAGATGTATCAAGTAATCAATGATAACCTATAAAACACAATTTTCTACTATGATGTAACCATTGAGGTTCAAAATAAAAATTACAAACTGAAAAATCCAAACTAGTATGAGTGTTTCAACCAGATAAATTTCCATGTTTAGGAAAGTAACTAATTATACACATTAAAGAAAAATCATTTTGAATAGTTTTCTTATTGAAGAATCTTGTGTTTCCATTAAATCATCCCATAATTCTCACAATTTATTGACTAGAGGATAAATGTACACATCAATTTCCTTTCTAGGAATTTTCATTCCCTGAATAGCCATCGAAATATTGAAAAAAAATATTCTTAAAATGCATACATAGAGTTATATTATAAGGGGTAAATAAACCATTAAAATTCCATAATTAGTATTTAAAGTAACAAAAGGGTTAAAACCATCAAGATCCAATCCCAAACATATATTCCTAGGATCGGAATAAAATTATTGATATAGATAATCAAACATATTCCATGATGTTGAATATTTTGGATGCTTATCAAGCCATCATTACTATCCAAAGAATGAAATTTCATGTCGTCTTTAGTCTTAGATGACATAAATATTCTTTATAGGCATGGTTTCATTGAAAATTAACCCAATGGATTTATAGTACTTTTCTTTTTCTATTTTTTCCACGGGTTGAATTAATTTATACTCTAACTATTGTTCATTCACATCCATATTATTGTATGAAATCTTTTGAATTCTTCTTTATTAGACTCTTCTCCCTAGTAAAGTATGAAATCATTAAGAAATGTATGTATCATTATATAATCAAGTCCTTATTTGTTTAGGAGTTTCTTCGTCTCAAATAATGATTAAAGGATCTTAGAATCACTAAATTAATTATGAAGAAACTATAAAATCATGTACCTTTATTTTTCAGTAATTCCATAGAGACAATTGGTATGATAAAACTAAAGTATTAAAGGTAACATTGAATACTTGTAACACCCTTCACACAGTTATTTTTTCCATCTTTAACTAATTCATAAAAAACATTATTTTGGTCACTAGTGTTCTGAGATAGATTAACCATATCAGGGTCCAATAAAGGTTCTATTGATCTTCTAAAATCATGTAAATTAAATTCTACAAAACCAAATGTTTCATTTTATAAATTTTGAAATGAATTCTCCTCTTCTAGATCACTTTTTATTTAATTGACAATATTTTCATTATTTTAACTTTACATAAAATTTCATTCTCCATACCAAATAAAACATATATATCGAGTAGGAAAATGATTCAATATAAAATTCTAATATTATTTGTTTCTACTCAAACATATCCTGAATTTACAATCAAGGAATGGACATTTTATTCAACCTTCTGCTAATAAGTTTTCAATTGAATAATTGAAAAATTCTTCAAAAACTATAGAATATTATGGTATGTTTTGAGGTAAGTTAATCAAATTATTATCCCTAGGTATTGGATTATATTCACCTTATAAATTTGGATATAATGATATAAATGTTTTATCAAATTATTAAAATAAAAATTAAATATCACCCAACTCCTCCATTAACTCATTAATAACCACTATAAAGGAAAATGGGATAGAAAAAATAATGAACACTTTCTTACTAAACATGTAATATAAAAATATGAATCAATTAAATTATTATTTCTTACAAAAATAAATGAATATGTGGAATAAAATAATGGATAATGGTGTATTCTACCATAGGTTTTTAACAGAGGTGTGTTCTTACCATTAAAATTTATCTGCATTAATCAATGTTTGAGCCACTTCCTATGACCTAACTAAGATCAAGAGAATCCCTTTAAAAATAAGAATGAAAAGTATACTTTATTTGGATTTTATGATATGACATGCATAAACAAAATATTAAAATCTATATTTCTATATACTATTGAACTGGTTTAGTGTGACTTCATTTTGTTTCATGAATTATATAACTCAACTTTGTTAACATAACATCAAATCATATGTTCCTCAAATTTGACCTAAATATAAATATCATGATGTTAACATAAATTTGAATAACTTTTTTTGTGATTTTCAAATCATATGATAAAAAATTAGTAATTTTACACACAAAAAAACAAACTACACAATATAATTAGTTTTATTGAAAATTTTGTTAGGTAAAATAAAATCAATGAACCTATTTTGGATGTTCCAGATACCATATCAATAATTTATTATCTTGTAGGTAAAACTTTACCCTAACTACTATATCATTATTCATTAGATTTTACGAAACTAAATGATTCATAAAATACTAATAAAACATAAAAAACTATGATAAATTTAAAAAGGGTATAATATCTCATTTTTAAGGGATTTATCCTTAGAGAGATTTCCAAGGTTGGTGATAAAACCATGTGTGACACAAAACCCTAATAATAATTTTTCATGAGTGGGAAATAGCCAAAATTATGTATCTATTAAAAAAAATAGTTAATAAATTATATAGAACAAAGTGGAATTTATAAATATCAAATAAAAATCATGAAATAATGAATGGTCTAGATTCCATAATACACGTATAAAATAAAATAATTTATTTTTTAATTTAATACAACATAACCCAAATTAAGTATTATTATAACTCCAAAAAACTAACTGAAAAATCAAAATAACACACTATAAACCAAAATTACATATATAAATATTGTGAAATGAGTAATAAATATATTGTTTTTATCACCGATGATTTTTCATATAATCTTACTCAATAATAAATTTAGGGTGAGGATGATGCAACCTTTAATGGGGGATATGTGTTGCAATCGAGGAGGGGGTCTGAGCAAGGTAAATGGAACTTAGAGGGGGGTCCACATCACCGCCAAAGAGGGGAACCAAGTAGGGTGATAGAGGTCAGAGGGGGTTTCTCATCATCAGAGATCCATCTAGAGAGGAGGTCTAATGGGGAGGGTTATGAGGGTTGGGGTAGTAGGGTGGGGGTTGTGGGGTTGGGGGTTGGAGGATTAGGGTCGCAAGCATAGGGTCACAGGATTGGGGTTGACACTAGCGAGAGAAGAGAATAAGGGGCGGGGAGAAAGGGGGTCACCAAATTGGGATCGCCTTCGAGAAGAGGAGAGGATGAGTTCAGGGTTGTGGGGTAGGGGGAAGGGGTTGGTTTTGCATATAGGGAGCAGGGGAGGGGAGGGATTAGGGTTTTTTTAAAACATTTAACAGCGATTTAATTCAACCTACCACCAATTGAAAAAAAATATAGTGGTATTTTTATGAATACACTGTTATATTATTATTATTTTTAATGGGATTTATTTCACGGTGGTTACTACAACCGTCATTAATAAATGCCGCTAACCATAGCTTTTTTTAGTGTATGGTTCATTTTTCATCACTTCCAAAAATCAATGGATAAAATGATGGAATTAGTAAATATATATGATATTTATGAAATAATTATTTTTATGGAATGATAAAATATTTTTTATGTTTCTTTACATCCTTTCATTAGAAAAATAAAATAAAGTTCAGGCATACATATGGACGACACTATTCATGAAAAGTGTAATATAATTTTCTATATATTACTTTTATGAATCATTAATTATTTTTATATAATAAATATAAATGATATTTCTATAAATTTTTACATTTTTTTGATGATGGAATCATGATCCATTTTCATGGAAAATAACTACTGAATTGAAACATTCATGAAAAAATTAGTTAACACTCAAAATAATGTTGATAATGAAAGATTATTAACAAATGATTGATAATATGTTATATGTAAACCATATTTGGTATTATGTATATAAATATTATTTTGGTATAGGTTTATAATAAATTTAAATTTATTGTACAGGAGGTTAAAAAAACTTATAAAGAATGTCGAACTTGAGGAAAAGGTTTCTCTTCTAATATTTATTTATGTAATACATATGACATATTCACCACATGTTTCCTTTTTGTGGTGTATATATTTTCTATGAGTAAATTTTGTGATTATTTTAATGAAAAATATTTTTATTTAAAAATAAAAATAATTTTCTCTATCATTGAGTTTTTAATCATATATTACCAATTTTTTTGGGTTTTATGCTTCAATCTTACTTTTTTTCAAGATTATTTATGCATAAATTTATGATGATGAAAACATATGATCTATCTATAAAAAATTAAATTAATTTTATTGTATTCCATATTTATTTCTATAAATTATATGTTTTCCTTTCATTTTCCTCTTTCTATATACTTAAAATTATAAAACACTTAATTTAATGAAAACTGACATTGTTTTTATATTTTGTGAAGAAAATTTTCCTTTTAGGTCAATATTTTTTTTAAAATTTCTTCATGAATTTGTTTAATATTATATAATTATATATTAAATTCATTTTTACCATTCTTTTACTTTCTATAAAAAATTGAAATTGAATTTTCTTGTTATTTTATGACTGAGGTACCTTTTACCAAAAGAGTGAACAAAATATTTATTTTATCATATACCGCATGAACTACTTCTCCACCATCAAGAATAAAAATTATTTTGTATAATCCCTCATATGTATCCATATTTGTTTTCCAATGAAATTTTCTTCTTAATATTAAGGGATTTTTTTTGTTTTAAATAAGTGAATTCAAAATAAAAATGATATTTTCTTCAACAGATGTTTTAATATCCTTTGAAAGTAATTTCCATCAATAACAACATCCATATATGTCATTTATGTTGTAATAGGGATATGATCTAAGGTTACTATATTTAATATTTTTTGGGTTGTTTTTGACTGTGATGATGAAGTCATGATGAAACTCATCTTCCTTTCCAGAATTTAATTTATAAGAAAATGATAAAATTTTCATGATATTGTGGCATATATATGAATTTATTATTATTATTTAATGGGTGAGTCTCTTATATCCCTCCAATTCCTTGGGTAATACATAATATTTATAATCTAAAAGTATGCATGGTAGGTTATCCCAATCTCATAAGAGGGTATACAGGAGGTGATCCAAATCCCAATGTGGGTATATGGGTGCTTACCCCAAGCCCAATAGGTAATTAATATCTTGGTATATAGCCTTGAAAAATGATTTTTATTATTATCATTATTCCACTTTCTCATGATATGTTCATATTCCGATGTTATATTCTTATTGATCATTATCCTTGATTCTTTTATGATTCATGTCTTATGTACTTCCAAATATTTATCTTATAATTCATTATTATGATCTAATAATTTGTGGGCATGTTTATAAAATTTTACGCACATATACTCATACCCCTATTCTATTTTGCTTCTTACATATGATCATTGACTAATATCTCCCATGTTGACACTTACTGAGCATCTAACCTCACCCATTCATATGATTCCTTTACCCAACTTATTAAAAATGGTTTAATATAGGATATGAATAAGAATTTTTCTATGAGAGAAGAACATTATATGAGATATTGAAGAGTTTTCACAAAATAAAATTATTGTGTATCAAGTATTCAAATACAGTAAACCTTTAATGTCTAAGAGAAGTTATTCTTTTGAAACATATTTAATTTTCAACTTAAATGATTCAATATTTATGTATGTTATTCCTTGGTCTCCTCATATACTCTAATGTTTGGAAATTTAAATTTAATTTTCATGTATGTTTATAGTTTTTATAGATTACTAAACATTGAATCGTGTATATGTGATCTTATGTGTTCATTTTCAATATATAAAATAATTTATTAGATATAATGGATAATCTTTGTGGTAATTGAGTAATCCCTCGTCTCATTAATCTTTTTTGGTTTCATTTAGAATATATCCATGAATATAGGCTTAATACATGATTAAAAACTATTTTGAATTCTAATTCATATAACAAAGTTAATCTAACTACATCAAGAGTGAAATTGGTTGTAAAATTCTAAAACACCACCAAAATGTCATTTATGTCCTTCTTTATTTTTCATACTGAAAAGCTTTCTAATTTTGTGTTAATCAACTTCATCTCAATGTAATGAATAATAATTTCATAATACCTCCTACATATAAATATCAATTCCTATCTTTTATGAATTATATAGAAGTTTCTATAAAATATGTATTCTATATATGCCTAAATTAATTTTAGATAATAAATTTTAATAATATAATATGAGGGCCTCATTTGAAATATAATAAAACCCCATAAAAAATAGGACTTTCCTACTACCAACTCGCTACCTTAACAAACCTAAAATAGTGTCATTATTCTTATAATAAGAATAACCAACTATAACATATGATTTTTATAATTTATATATATATATATATTAACCTTCATATAAGTTTCATGTAATAAAATAATTGGTCAATATTTTTCATACGAACATTGATTCAAGAGTTGAGTGAATAGAAATCATAACTGTAACAAACTCTAAGTAAATATCCTTTACTATATTAATAAACTAAAATTTCCAACACCATTTCTTCCATCCCAAAAAAATTATTATATATTTTCACATTCAATCCTCTCATAAAACAGGAATATGAGAATAATAAAAAAACACCACCTTAAACACCTCTCTACATCAAAAAAACTTAATGGATATCAATTTTGATACTAAAAATTCCTCTAATTCATAGGACCAGTATCTAATATCGCACTAAATTATGTAATAATTTGTATTCCCTATATATATAATCATAGAATATTCTTATGGTCAATATCAGTACAAGAATTGTGTTTTATTCCAACATTTTTCTTATATAGTAGGGAATTTGAAACTCCTGGAACCTGTGACTAAGTTATCATTTATGTCATGAAATAATCTATATTTTTTTAAGCATTATAATACAGAATTCGATCTCTACATCCACTATTCCTACTTCTCTTCTACATATATTTAGATGAAAACAAAAATGTGTAATCATCCTTTCAATAATATTTTTTATTCCCATCGCCTCAGAGTATGTACTTATTCATAGTGTGTATATACCTCCATATGATACCACTCAAAACCAACCAAAATACTTAAAACCCATGATTTGGGTATGAAATGGGACCAACTGTGTATCTATTTTATTTTGTATATGATAACCTAGGAGTTATTGACTACAATCTGAAGTATATTTCATACATATTGGATTTATTTCCTAAAAAAGTGATATAAAATACATAAAGGGTTCTTAATTGAAAATATATTTTCTTATCCATTGGTGGTATAATTTCCTTTGTTAATAGTGTATTATTATCCACTCTAATTTATGCCCTCTCCTTGGTCAAAGTCCATAAATGTGTTATCAAAAACATTGATATAATTCTTGCTATTTTTTATATTGTATCCGAAGGGGAAAAGGAAAAGACATTTGGTCTCATGTAATAGGATGGCTTGGCTGATTATTGAGGGAGGAATTAATGTTCGCAATCTTGAGGACACTATTAATGGTATGCATGATATGTTGTCTTGGGAAGTGTTGGAACAAAGATATTTATGAGGGTGTTCAATGCCTGGTAACTCGTTGGGGGATTATTTTAATATTGACGAGCATGCTTCTCTATTATGGTCCAAGATTGGGCCTATTATTGATAGTATGAGGAACCAATCTCACTAGATAATAGGGAAAAGGGAGGTGTTGTTCTGGAACTATAATTTGTGTAGGGAGATTCATGGTAATCGTTTTACCTGTTACTTTTATTTACTTCAAAGAGGTCTACCATTATCCAAACTTTATTAAAGAATCCATAAATAAAAACCAACATGATTTTTTGAATCTTATTGAAATAACCAATTATCTAGATAGGTATGTTTATACCCCTTTCCCCATATATCATTTTTACTCTGAGGGACTACCATTGATCATTGTACATGCAGAATCAGGGGGATATTTTGAATGAAACTCTTTGGGTCAAGAATTTCCCAACTAAGATTAATTTCTTTATCTGGAGGATTGGAACTAATTTCATTCCTACTGATGAAAGTATAAAGAAGTTTGGTGTTTTTATTATCTCTAGATATATCTGTATGTGGGTTCAGAATAAATAAAGATCATAACATATTTTATTTAGAAGAAAATGGGTGCATGAGGTGTGGGGTTATTTTTTTGATTTTACAATTATGTCTAATTCTAACACGACCGATATGACTTTTCTTAATTGATGGTACCATGGACCTAGGATAGGAAACCTGGAAAGATTTTCATGGACCTTGATTCTCCAATCTGGTCACTGGTTTTTGTTGCAAGCGAGAAACAAATTTCTATATAAAGGGTTGAACTCGAAGGGATACCAATTTATTTACAAGGTTAAAAGTATGATTTTTGATCTTGTTAATGACTTGGGTAACTGGAGGGAATGTCCTTCCTTATAATGACTTGTGTAGGGATTTGGTCTTCATTCTTAGGGGTGTGTTTCTAGTCTGGGAAATTGGGTATATTTTCATCCTTCTACTGAAGGTCTAATGATAAAATGTGATGGGTCCTATGTGGCTAGAAATATTCATGGAGGAGGGTTGGTGAGAAACAAGTATGGATTGGTTTTATAGATTTTTCCATTAATATTGCACAGGGAAATGTTCTCCTGGATGAAGAAAAAATTATTCTTGAGGGTCTCATTATTTTTAGACCAAAAGATGTGGCTGTTATGGAAGATGAAATATAATCAATGTTGTTGTATAATGTTATTCATGGTGCAGGTGTGATTCCTTGGTCTATTCTTTATATCATCAAGAAATGTCGTACTATCATGGGGGATAACATCACAGTTTCCCTTATTGGAGGGAGGGAAATAAATTGGTAGACTACTTAGCTTCAGTGAGTTCTCATGAGATTAATAGTGTTGTTTTCATGACCTTTTTAGTTTGAAGCTAGAGGGGATCAATTTTATCAGAGTGGATGCCCTCGGTCTTCATTTTTTAGACCTCCATAGTTCTATTTTTTTCTCTTCTGGCCTACCTTTGTAGACTTTTTTTTGCCCTTGCTATTTTCTTTTAATAAAAAATTGAATGTTGGATGATATAGAATATTAATATAACAACACGAAAACTAGACACACATGCAATGATCACATTAAAGAAATGAAAAAACTTATACATATCTATATTTCAAGACAAAATTATATCATGTAAAATTATTCTATATTTAAAGATATTAATCAAATATATTAATGATTATTGGTAGTACTGTGAGAAATAATAACACATGAATATAATGGAATTGTTTAAGGTACACCAAATATTTTTGATTGGATAATCCTTGGTGATTAGTGGGTGGTGTCCCATGTCACATGGTTTATATCTTTTTATGAATGAAAAGAATTTAGATAGATAATCATGATAGTATTAGGGTCTATAAAAGTATACAAGATGAAATGTAATGGAAGGTATGTTTACAATCATTATAGGGAATCCCAAAATATATTCTTTCAACCACCATAATTGACTCTCATCTATTAATGATGTGTGCACCTTGTCCTTATTTAAAATATGACTCTTTTATGTGGTTATCACATCATTATACCTTATATTCTATTAAAAAAAATAATTATATATTCTTTATATAAATATATTTCATATCTTCGTATCTCCATAAATCTTTTATATTATATCATTGAATCTTGGGTGGAATCATCTTTATCCACCAAGAAAGTACATATAATCCATAGTCAGAGATTCCCATATTTTCCTCATTATAATCTCTTTCAATTCCTTGAATCATTTTATAATTTGAAGGATATTAAAATACTGAATTTTTATAGATCTAAAAATTTTGCCTTTCGGGCCATAATGATGTTTTCGTTCTCTTTTTCAAATATGGGTCATAAAAATATGGATGAATCTAATGATTTCACAAAATTTTGAACTCATTTTTTTCTTCACCCATAAAAATATTTCTATCACAACACAACCATTCTGAGACATCATCTGATTTGATGACTATATTTATATAAACCCATGGTAACCACCTCAAATTCTCCCTAATATGGAAACATTAATAAAGAATATAAAATCATAATAAATTTAGCTATTTTACATTTTGGCTCATGAAAATAAACAAAACCATTAATTAACACCACAAGATAATCATGTCAATAACTTCCATAAATATATATATATACTAATTCATATAAAAAATAAATTATAATATTCATATTCAGTCCTCCAAGGAATCTAAAGTATCCATAATAATCATGTCTAGCTACTGAAATTACAACACATAATCCCTACCATGATTTAACCTAAAAACTATCTCAAAATATGATTAGAGGAAGTTAGAACTTGGGATTATTTATTTAGATTATACATTGGCCTAATAATAATGAATCTGAAGAAATATATAAATGTGAATATGTGTTTAATCAACTAAAAAAAGGACAAGGTCAAGAAAATAAGTATGTCATTGTACAAACCTCACATCTATATCACACTCTTCGTAACCAGATCTATCTTCCATACACTCTTCAAACAAAAACTTCTAAAAAATGTAATTATAGCTCACTATATTCCAAAATTCAAAATACACTAACACCTCATCAAAAAATAAAAAATATTTAAATGAAAAAGATTCAAAACAAAATTAATGAAAATATTAAAATCATAAAATATAATGGACAACATAAATAAAAATATGAGAAATAAAAAAATACATAAAGTCTTAAATCCAATACCATAGTATATTTTTAGTTTAGAAATTAACCATATAACTTAGTAGACAACCTCGATAAGAAATCTACCTCACAGACTATTCCTAGAGTGGGTGAAAAAAAGACAAATAACACTACCACAATCACAATTTCTAATTTTATCAATTCATCATCATATCATATATTCCCACTTTTCATCATCATTACATTCCTTTCACCAATATTTATTCCATTCCATGATACTATAACATTTCCACATTCATATACATGTAAATAATTAAATAAAATATTAAATTAGCATAAATTGAAGACTATATACATAACATTTTTTCAACAAACAAACATAAAAAAATCAATCAAAAAAAATAATCTCATTACTTCATTAAATTTTTCCATTTCATCACCATTTTTACCTCACTACAATAAATCTTTTTATAAATTAATTACACCAATATTTTTTATAAATATAATAAATTCTGGGAACTATTGAATGTAGAAATTGAATATATACCAAAAAATCCACAAGTAAACCTATTAAATTTATTATATAACCTTAAACATCTCAAATGAAAAAAATCCATTAAATCCCTATTTTTCCATCATCATTGAATAAGTAAACACAACATCTACCCTAACCCTATGGGGATAAAGAAATTTTAGTATACACATATTATTATTTTTATATAATGAATGATAAGTAAAAAATTGACATCAATATAAATCAGTTTACCCTTTCTTTTTCCTTTATAAATAATTGGCATCCAATGAACATACCATGAAAAAAATCATAACTCCAAATAGAATATAATTCCACAATAATAGAAAGAGTATGTTTTCACAAAGTAACAACTCAAAAATTTTAAAATATCTAATTTATGAGGATAATAAAGGGTCGTTGGAAGAAAATAAAACATGAAAAAATGCATATATATTTTCCAAGATAAGTGAAATTACATATTTCCCAACTGTAAATTGATGGATGAACCTACTATTAATGTTTTCTAATTTTTTTTACATGATACCTTCATATAAAAATAATTAAATCTGATCCATTAAATTTAAGAGTTCAATAACTTTTAATATGTAGTCACCCTTTCACACCTAATATCATCAAGAATTCCTCTAGATTCATAAAAAATCATGCAAAGGTCAAATAATTAATAATATTATACTAAATATAAAACATAATAAAACCACTAAAACTAATGTATTTTTAAAAAAACAATGATGCCGTTTTAGTGGGTAAATTTATATATGAAATCCAAGGTCCCAAATCATGATCTCTCTTAGGATATTACTATTCATTTACTTAAAATGTTATATATTTGTTGAAGCCCATGATGTGTTATAATTTGTTATATAAAATTATTTTCAATCCATGTGATAAAACAATAGTTCCCCACACTAAAAAATATAATATTTAAAAACCATGATATTTTTTCTCCCTATTTAAAATAAAATATCCATAAAAATACATCATAAAACAACTAGTTTAATAAGAGTAATTTTAATTAACAATTTTATGGTTTCTGAAACTATAACATGGTTTCACTCTTCATGACATCTTGTACCAACTAAAAAATCTTCTTTCTAACCATGATATCACACTATAATGAGAATATTCAACCTATGATGATAAACTAAAATAATGAAATAACAATATTTTGGATTCATTAAACACATATTTTCATTCTTATAAATCCAAAACCACCTCTAAACTCGGTACATCTTCCTCCAACACCATAAAAAGTCAAAATGAAAAGAACCATGGAATTATAGGCCACTATATTTTAATACATCTAAAATGATTCCTATCCTTCATAACAAAAACAAAAAATCTATCAAAAATGTATTAATACCATAAAACATTTCCCACCATATGATATACCTCTAAAAAAACTATAACTCTCAAAAATCCAAAACTCGCCCCTCTAACAAACAAGAAAACCAAGTGAAATCTCACATCACTGAAATCGTAAAACATTTTAATACATGAGAATCAGAATTTATTAGATAAAATTTAACCTTTTACACAAATTATCAAATCATCTTTCAATATATATCTTTTACATATCCCTATCACCTCAACCATAAACATATTCCATGAACTTATACAATATTTTTGAAAACAATCCCATAATTCCCTCCAAGAAAACTCTCAAATAATATAGATCATGCTTTAAAAATTAAATATTTCAACCTCCAGGAAAAATAATGTATAAAATAAAAACTCAAGGGTATATATCAAAGCACTATCAGAGCAAGATTCACACAAAAAAACTAACTATAGCGCCACACATTTTTTCCATTAATAAGTTGTATATATTGTTTAAAATGATATAAAAAATTAAAATGAACTATAATCTATTTTATTGAGATAAAATATTACAATTCAAGATAAATATCTATACCACTGAACAAATTTTTTCAGATGCAGTTTTAAGGAAAAATTTGGAAACCAATAATGTTCAGAATACAAACAAAAATCAAACCTCATAAGAAATTAATAGGTAATTCCAAAACAATTTAAAATAGTTAGAATTCCTTACCATAAATAGTCTCTAGTAAATGGAGGTAACCTAGATTTATGGATTTTCTATAATGAGATCCTCAAAGTGAGAATCCATCTTGTCCCAAATTTTCACATGCTCTTGTAGGCTTGTTTTTCAATGATGAAAAAATGTATAAAGATCCTATTTTTTCAATACATGAAGATTATTCATTATTTAGATCAACTTACAATGCTATTTAAAATATTTTTTGTGCACCCTACTTTGATATCTTGATGAATAAATATTCCCCTAAAAATTATTCATTCAAGTGCATGAGAAGCTACTGGTTGTTGTCCAATTCAAGATCCCCCTTTTCTACATTCTCATGTTTTTTATTTGGGATTATACATCTGATTATAATTATATAAATAAGTAAAAACATTATAAATATAACACAAATTTTTAGAGAGAAGTAAATGTGTAGGATAAATGAATTTTAATGAATCAATTAAGGTTGTATATATGAGTACAAAATAATTGTTATATAAATGGTTTTTGGTAATATTGTCGTTTGATATATTGTCATTTGGTATATGGTAATTGGATATGTGGTTTTTGGGTATACAAGTATAAAATAAGTATATTGAGTGTTGAATATTTATAAGTAAGTAATATGTTACAAATAATATATTTTACATGTAATTAAAATAAAATAGATTTTCATTCATTTTTGAAATTATCTATTTTTTAAAAGTTATTTTTAATGTATTTTAAATTAAATTTAATGATCTTAAAGAATCATTTTAATAAAATAGATTGAAATTTTTTAATGAATTATTAGAAGACTAATTAAACAAACATCCATGAATTAATTACAGAATTATAAATAACAAAATTTTAATGATTAATAGTAAAATAAATATGATATATAAAAATATTATTTTTATTATAAATGATATGATTTTTTTCAAAGATTTAATTAGTCACGTTTAGATTATGAAATTTCATAGAAATTTACTATATATATATAATAATTTAATAAACTGTTATACATTATTGGATGTCTACAAAGAGATAAATAAACCTTAATAATTTAATTATTAATTGATTATAAATAAGAATAATATCATTTAATGTTTAAAATAATATTACTCAATAAAAGTTATTCTTTATGAAATTTTATATCATTTTTTATGTATAATTTAATTAAAACTTAATGTTTATATAAATAAAAAATAGATTATAAAAGATTTAATTATTATTAATTGAAATGAAATACGATTAATAATAATTAATATTTGAAAGGAAATTTTTCAATAAAAATAGCTTTTCCAATATCTTATATATTTTCATATAAAAGATAAATTTATAAAACATTTAATTTGATTTATATTAAATAGATTCTACATTTGGTATCAAACTTTTGAAATTAATAATTATGGGTCATTATATATTTTTAGTAAAACTTTATTATCATGGTAAATAATTAAACAAGGTAAAAAGATGGATAATTGAGTATAATGACATGGCTTGAATATTTGATATTATAATTAGTATAAACTCATTATAGAAAAAACAATTTGGAGTCAATACTAGTATTTCCAAAAAATTATTGTTCACCTAATGCACTTTATATCCTTGTTATTCCATCTTTCCTCTTCACCTATTTCATGTTTCTAAGGAAATACCTCTTTACACTATAAATGGAGCACTTCTCCCCCCGCTCCAAACCACTTATATCATTTATTTATCTCATTAATACCTTACTAATATCTATATATTAATGTATTATACAACTTTTTTAATCCTTAGGTTATAATAATTATTCATATGTCAAGTATTTTTTAGGAAGATATTGCAATAAAGGGTCATTCCTTCAGATTAAATATGGAGTTCTATTTAATTAAGATAATTTACATTCTCATCTTCACCTTTCCAAAATCTTATTCTAAAATATAATCATATAATGCTAACATAATTATAATTTTTAATAAATTATTTTATAACAATATAAATTTATATTCTTTATGAGGACTTACCCATAAACAGTCAGTAAATATAATATTTATAATAGAATTCACTTTCTATCATTTTGAGGATCTTTTATGTTTAAAATTTTAGAGAATTAGGTAAAAATTCCAACATAACAAACTCATATCTTAAAATTTCTACACTTCCACTAGGTACACATTTACTCCATTAAATAAAAGTTTTATAATAAAACATGTTTTCTTTTAACAACAAATATTTATGACTTTAAATATGACTTATTGCTTGTTCTTGATCATCCTCAAACCATGTGATAAACGTTCTAAAACCTGGGATGAGGACAAAAATCCTAGTAAGGGATATATATAAAGAAATAAAGAAACATGTTAGTCTATTTTAAAAAAAATGATATTTTTCTTTCAACATAAATGAAAATTATTATTCATGAGTGTTTATTCCAAAACATTAAAACACTAGAGAATATTTTCTTAAAACTAATACCTTTTTCACTAAAAGAGAATAATCATTCCTTTTAAATAAAAATATCCTTAAATTAAATTTTTGTATCAGAATCTTTCCATGAAAACTCATTATCCAGAGTATAAAATCCATGTATTTTAATTAGGACATCATCTATATATAACCCTTATAATAACCCTTACAAGTTGAATAACCAATATGGTCAACATACAAAATAATTATCTTCATAACATAATCATTTATCAATACATTTTAGAGATATATTAGGATACCATATCATTATAAAATATATAAAAGGACTATAAAATGAATTAAACATATAAAATAATGAATTTTCATCACCATTCACGTAGAAAATATCCTTTAATTAGAACATTTTTATATATTGATATATCACTTTCATTTAAAACAATATTTTTAAAAATAAAATAACAAACAAAAATAGAAGAATAATTTCTCTTTGAAGAAAACATAGGATATTTTAAAAGGATCCATACATTAAATAAAGGATTTTTTTGGGAAATAAATTTTTTTAGTAATGTATATGTTAAAATATATCATTTTATTTCCCTTTTTTAAATAAAATGTAATATTTTTGTATAAAATTTGTTTGAAAAAATGTCTTTTTAAAACATTTAATATAATATAAAAAAATAAAAATTCATTTTATAATTATTTATGTCTATATGAACATGTATAATAATTATTTTTTATGAATGTAGACATATAAAAACATTAGTCAAAAATAAGTCTTTATTATATTTAAAATTATTATTTTATAGAAAAGTTCTATTATATCAAGTTTGAATCATTACATACATTATTTATCATCATGAATAATAAAATTATGTTAATTATTTACTTTTAAAACAAAATTTTTTATTTTTTTTATTCAATTTTTATTATTTATCCCCATGATATATACAATTAATTAATCAATTAAGTTAATATTGGATATTTTGATGATATTCCTCTCATATGTCCATGAAAACCTTGGTAGGATAGACATGTTCAAAGGGGTCATTGTTCTATAATATCTGGAATAATATTAATGAAATAATAATCATTTTTATACATTAATTATATGCTTAAAACAAATCATGAATAATGGTCTTGAAAAATGAATTATGTCACAATAATTATGTGGTCGGTCATACGTACGCAAGAGTAATATTTCTGTTTTTCATTGAACATGTGGGAAAAAAGATTAGTAACATTTTTTAATTATATAAAAATTATTATATAATAAATATATAATTTTATCTTTAAATATAATTATTTATACCATCCATCTGATTTGGTTTTGAACAAAGAATCGCATCGCTTTTTGGATGTTGTAATACACACATATGCATGAAATATGTTATCATTTTCCAATGGGTGGAAAGGTAAGAAAATATATTATATATTGTATTCGTAGAATTATAATTATTTCATTAATATAATACATATATATATACATTAAATATATCATTATAATAATTCTTGATAGGCGATGATGGAAAAATAATCAGATCGGTTAATGTGGTGGTAGTCCTATGTAAAAATAAATGATGGTTTCATTTACCATTTTATAGAAGAATATATGGATATTGGTTATTAAATTAACATAATAATATCTCAGTATATGGAATATACTTATTTTATTATTAGATAATGGTTGTAGTAGATGTGATTGAGGTATAAGAATAAATAAAACTAAACATTCTTTTAAAATCTATACCTGTTATTTAGACAATCGCTTTTACATTACACATTAATCCCCCTAAGGTTATTATTATTCCAAAAATAATACCTCTATAATATGTATATTGATGTTAATAATTTATTTTTGTATGTATTTTTCTAAATAGTGTTCTTAAAATTTTCAAGGAAGGGAGGATAGAAGATTCCTTTTATAAGTGAAAGGAGGGGAACTCTTGGAATTACATAATGTATTAAATTAAAAAACAATTCATAGAAAAATAGAACTATATTTTACTTAATTCTAATATATTTTTATTATTAATCTAAATTTTATCATCAAATAAAATTTGGATATGTTTCAGTTATTTTTTCATTGTTATCACATTGATTTAAACCATGTTAATCCTGTTAATGATTACTGTAATATCAATGTTTTTTTCTCTTAATGGGTCTAAAATGGTACTCTATAAGGAAAAGTGACCCATAAAAAGGCCATTTTTGATATTTTAAACTTTTTATAATTAACTTATCAAAGGATAATATTTCTATTAATTTTAAATCATTTAATAAAATAATATTCATAATAAAATATCATTAATTTCATTTTGGGTACTATTCATTTACTTTATATTTAAAATCACCATGAATGAAATTTAATTCTAATCTAAACCATTAATAAATCTATAATATGTTTTATGTATCTATAAGTTTTTTTGGGACATTATTACTTGGATAAAAAAATATTCCTTTTATTCTTTTTAAAATAATTTACTTGAAATTTCTACTACTTATATAAGAACTATACTCGATTTGTGTAAGAATTTAAGGTAATTATTTCATCAAATAAAATTAAAATATTAAATAATTCTAATAAATTAATTAATTTCAATTTACCCTTTCATGTTCATCCAATACGTTTATTTACTCACATATATGTCAAGAAAACATATTTAATAAGTTATTTTCACTTTATTAGTCATGTGTAATCATTGCATAAGGATTTGGATAAGTCATTTGATATATAACTCAAAAATTAATATATATCAATTAAAATCCCCAATAATACCTAATATTTATTATACAATTATATAAATTATTATTTCTCACAAACATGGATGAATATGTTGAATAAAATAAAGGATAATGGTGTATTCTACCGTAAGGTTTTAACTAAAGAGTGTTCTTACCATTAAAATATATCTGCATTAATAAATGTTTAAACCATTTCCTATGACCTAACTATGATCAAGAGAATTCCTTTAAAAATAAAAATTAAAAGTATACTTTATTTGGATTTTACGATATGTCATGCGTAAAAAAATATTTAAATCTATATTTCCATATTCTATTGAACTTGTTTAGTGTGACTTCATTTTTTTTCATGAATTATATAAATCAATATTGTTCACATAACGTAAAATCATATGTTCCTTAAATTTGACCTAAACATAAATAACATGATGTTAACATAAATTTGAATAACTTGTATTGAGATTTTCAAATAAAATGATAAAAAAAATTAGTCATTTTACTCAAAAAAACAAACTATACACTATAATTAGTTCGGTTAAAAATTATGTTTGTTAAAATAAAATCAATGTAACTATGTTGTATGATCTCGATGCCATAATCAATAACTTATTATCATGTATATAAAACTTTACCCTAACTACTATATCATTATTCAATAGATTTTACGAAACAAAATGATTCCTAAAATACTAATAAAACATAAGGAATTATGATAAATTTAAAAAGAGTCTAATATCTCATTTTTAAGGGAGTTATCCTTACAGATATTTCCAAGTTTGGTGATGAAATAATGTGTGACCCCAAACCCTAACAATAATTGGTCATGAGAGGGAAATAACCAAAATTATGTATCTATCAGAAATTGGAGGTAATAACTTATATAGAACAAAGTGGAATTCATAAATATCAGATAAAAATCATGAAATTATGAATGATCTATATTCTATTACAGACGTATATCATAAAATAAATTAAATTTTAATTTAATTTAATACAACATAACCAAAATTAAGGATTATTATAACTCTAAAAAACTAACTGAAAAATCCAAATAACACATTATAAACCAAAATTACATATATAATTATTATTAAATGAGTAAAAAAATATTGTTTGTACCCCCCATGATTGTCCATATAATGATACTAAATAATAAATTTATGGTGAGGATGGTGCAACTTTTAAGTGGGGGTATGTGTTTCCACCAAGGAGGGGATCTGATCCAAGTATATGGATCTTAGAGGGTGGTCCACATCACCCCCAAAGAGGGGAACCAAGTAGGGTGATGGAGGTCGGAGGGGATTTCTCATCATCAGAGATCCACCTAGAGAGGAGGTCGAATCGGGCAGGTTATGGGGGTTGGGGTAGGGGGGCGGGGGTTGTTGGGGTCGGGTTGTAACATCCCAAGTAAGTAATGAATAATAGATATTTTTATCTATGTCTATTAATGAATAAGATAGTGTTTTAGAGGCTTAAAATGGAAATAAATCCAATCTTAAGCATGGAATACACTAATATTCTTAAAAGATTGTTTTACTGCCTTATGATGAAAAACCATTTTTAAATCTATCTTTTGACAATGTTATAAACTATGTTTGTCAAAATAAACTTATTCTTTATGATTGGGACATCAAAATTTACTTTGTGTGAATTTTTGGTATTTTGCTGACAATGTTCATTTTTTAATGAATAGTGAAAAATATTGCATTTTACATCAAAACTACTTTTTAATCTAATTTATTTATATGATTAGATTATCTTTTGAATTGGTCTTAATGTGTAATATGAATATATATTTTTACCATTTTATCCAATGGTGGTCATTGGAATCAATTTCACTTTGAAATTAGACTTAAACTCGTGTCAATCTTTTGATACTTATTGTTTTGTAAAAACACGCTATTTGCTCTGGCAGCGGGAATTAATTATTAAATTAATTAATGTGACTTATATGATTTTAATTTTGTAAAATAGACTTCATTTTTGAATTCGGAATATTAAATATAGCTTAGTGTGAATTTTTGGTAATTTTCTGAAAAACTTCAATTTTTGATGAATAGTGAAACCACTAAGTGGTAATCAAGAAAATTGATTTTTCAGTTAAATGAAAGTTTACCACTAATGTGTATTGAATTTTGAAAATCCGACATACATGGTTGTCATTAAGAAGTAAAATGTGGTTCAATGAGATTAAAATAATTTTTTGGTGAATAGTAACTTATTAAGTTTTTAATCGCGATTAGTGGTAATTAGTGTAGTTTAAGGTATAAATAATGCTTTAATAATATGAAATGACCTAGAAACATGTCCTACCCTTACTGTTTGTGTCATGGCCGACCAAGACAAGCCATCGGTCAACTTGGGGACCCCATGGATCCACTTTTGTTGGGAAATGACATAAAATACTTTTTATTTAATGTTAAAGTGAAAATGACACAAACATAATATGTTTTGTGAAAACAATTTTTAAGAGTGGTTATACAAGTCCAAATTTTGATTATAAATAGTCATTGGAAAGATAAAAAGATTTCCTATATCATAGTATTTTTTTTAGAATTTTTATACATTAAATAAATTTAATTATTTATGACATAATAATGATGAAGTGATGACATCATTATTTGATGATTTAAATAAAATAGAAAGATAATGTAATATCTATGAACTACACATGTCCAAAACCAATTGGATGAGTGTATTTAGAACCCTTATCACCTTATCCACGAATTCTATCAATGTGGGACCTTTTAAAACCGAAACACATGTTCAAATAAAGTGATATTTCTTTACTTTCCAAAAGGGCCCCTCCTCTCCTCTTATAAAAGGCCCCCACCTCTACCTCATTTCACACACTCCTCAAGCCTTTGGCTCGGCAAAACCCTGCCCATTTACTCTCTCCACATCCCTCTCCTCATCCTAGAGGATTACCTTTGGGCAGAATCCTTTCAAAGGAAGCCTTTAGGCTCAAATCAAAAGGAGTTACACTTTTAAAGGTAATTCATTCTCTCATGTCCATTTGTTTTATTTTGCTTCTCCAACCCCCTAAACTCTTTTTATTTACTTCTTTTGTAACAACACCAGTATATTCAATATACTAGGATGTTGTTATAAGATTTATTTGAGCTACACTCTCACACAACTACATCAAATGGTTAAAGAACATACGGTTTCTGTGGATGGTGAAATTATGCCTCCCGAAACGATGATTGTTCAATACTCATTTAACACCTTCAAAGGAGGCCATTATGATGTCACTATTTTTATATATGATATATAATATGTTTATGTTTTCCTTAAGCTTCTGTTTTTTTTCATTTTGGTCATACCTTTATGGTTCCCATTATGGGTAAACGCGATATCTTCATTTAAGGAAGTGCAGACTACCCCCCCCCCCCCTCAAAGTGATTTGATTCGTTAAATAACATATGTGGGACATGTAAAGGATAATTTTAATGATATTATATATGTTATTATACTGTAATTATAATATACTCTTATATCATTATGATTCCATTCCAGAAAAATACGAAATAGAAATGGAAGTAGCGTTCATGCGTACGTACGGCTTACCGTCTCCATGAACGGTGCATTTCATTTCTTACCTCTGAATGTGATGTAATAAATACATGTATATGCTGAATATATATGATATATATGTTATCCAAAACATTAATATCATTCTAGATATAATGAAACTTTGACCAAATTAACAACATGTAAGTGTAAGAGGTCTATTTTTGACTTAAGAACCAAATACCGACAAAATGAACATTATTAACTTAAATGAGTACCTGATGTTCATAACATGGTATAAAAGGAATAATGAACTTGAAAAAGGTTCATAATCAAGTAGAGATTTACTCAAGTTTATTATTCCGGAGATTAAAGAACGGTCGGGTCAAGTCGGATACGAGGTATGGGACTTCGTCTCAATCTCCTTTCATTGAGGCATATTTTGTTTTATACACAACCTTCTTTTATACGGTGTATAAACCCCTTTGACTTTTACGTTTATTCAAAAGGAATCTTTTTTATACGAAGCATTTACTAAACGACAAAAGGGAATGTTTTTGTCGTACTTATGCGGCGACAACGACTTCTCCGCCGTCGTGACCGTTTTTTTTGAGTTTCGGCTTCCTCTACAAGCCATACCTTTTTTTTAAAGAAAAATAAATACCATGATTTACTTTTCTTTTATTTTGGTATTGAAAATGTTTTTCATAATATTTTATATCAATGTGTGGTATTGATATCTTGTGATTGAATGGTGGAAATGTTATGTTTCCGTTATGCATGTTTTATGTGATACGTTTATGTTGAGGTTCTTGGGCATTATTATGAAGACGGGTGGTTCCGTGATAGACTAAGGGCGGGTGAGCCCGTTATAGCTCTCCAATGCATTGGGTAACGCGAAGGAGTGAAACGTTAAGGTTTCTCCAAAGAGATTTTAGGGAATATACTGTGATGGGTATTCCAAACGTAACCAAGAGGGTTACTCTCTACGTAAGAATGTTATGAATGCCCCAAGTTACCTTTATGTCTTATGGTTTCTATGATTTATTCATGATTTTATGAGGCGTGTTAAAGTGCCTATGTTTTATGGGTAAAGTATGATTTCATTCTTATGTATATATGAACTCATGTTTCCTTTCCATGTTTTTTAACCCATACTGAGTTTTATGCTCATCCCAAGTTTTTGAAATGTTTTTCACAGGTCAAGGGAAAGGTACATGATAAGATGATAGAGTCAAGGATGTGTCAAGAAATAATCCATGTTTTATTTTAAATATGTTTCCATTGATGGGAATGAAGAATACTATCTTTATGTAACCACTTTGTTTATATGTGGATTGTAATGCAAGTTTTATGATCTAATTCTCTAAAACTCTAAACCCGAAAAGATCCTCAATGTGTAATCTTGTAATAACTCAAGATTAAGTAAGGTTTAAGGCTGGGGCCTTAAACTTGGTATCAGAGGTCGGTTTAGATAACTTTAGGAGTTAGAATTATATTAAATGATTATCGAAAAATATTTTTTTTTATGGTCAAATTGAAGTGATATAGCATTTGAAGATTACCATGTTGCTTCATCTAAGACATGTTTGTTCAGAATGGTTTTCCGCAGAGGAAACAGGGAAGCAGTGCTAGGAAGGCATACAGAAGGAAATAACCTTCCGAATCAGCATCTAGAAATGGTCCGAATTGGAACTGAAGAGTTTGTTGCAGTAATGGCGCAGTTGACTCAGGCTATAAATGGTGGTGGTATCCATGCACGAGATCAGCCAGATCAACCGCAGAGGAACATGTCAGTGGTGGAACATTTCATGAGGCAACATCCCCCATCATTCAGAGGATCATCTGACCCTGTGCTAGCTGAAGGGTGCATTAAATCACTGGAGAAGATTTTTGATGTCATGGGGTGTTCAGACAATCAAAAGGTTAGTCTTGCTATTTACCGTTTGGAGGGTGAAGCAGATCAGTGGTGGTCGATGGTTAAAAATATCAGGGACGCCGATGAGATTGATGCTCTTGACTGGGATGAATTCAAAGGTATGTTTCTTGAGAAGTATTTTCCTAAGGCTGTTCGACTTAGGATGGAAAAACAATTCTTGGAATTGAGGCAAGAGGAGGACTCAGTGGCTGCCTATGAAGAAAGGTTCACTCGATTGGCAAGGTATGCCCCAAATTTTATCCGGGACCTTGATAGTAAAATCAATCATTTTTACTCAGGATTAAATCCAAAATATCGAAGGGATTTGGCTTCTCGTGAGTTTAAAAGTTATGAAAAGCTTGTTCGATGTGCTGAGAAGGTGGAAATGGAGTTTGCCGATGACCAAGTTTTCTATAACAACCAGCAGAAGAAGAGACCGAGGTGGCAGGAGAAAGGTAAGAATTCTTCAAAAAAGTCTGATGGTAAGAAAACTAAGTTTCCAGTTTGTGATAAATGTGGAAAAAGGCATGCTGGGGAATGTCTTCTGAATTCTGGAAAGTGCTAACGATGTGGTAAGATGGGACATAAGGCTCGTGATTGCACTGAAAAGGATCAAGCTGAAGGTAAGAACAAATTTGATTTATAGTTAGTGAAGTGTTATAAGTGCAATGAGATGGGTCACTATGCAAACGATTGTCCAGCAAAGAGCTTGAGTGATGGGAAGCAGTTAGACTACAAGCAGAAAGGGGTGGTGAAATCTTTTGCAACTACTTCAGCAGATGTCGGGCCATCAAATGAAGTTGTATCAGGTACTTTGTTTGTTTTTTCAGATTATGCCAGTGTGTTGTTTGATTCGGGGTTTACACATTCTTTCATCTCTGAAACCTTTTCTAGTAAAATGGGAATACCATCTCAAGAAATGACTCCTGAAATTTTGGTAAAAACACCTGGGGGAAATGTTGAGGCAAAAAGAATTTATAAGAATCTTCCTATCCTTATCTGTGGAAAGAACCTACTTGCAAACCTTATTGTTCTACCTCTAGTAGAGTTTGATGTTATCCTGGGTATGGATTGGCTCTCTATTTACCATGCTAAGATTGACTGTAGAGCTAAAGAAGTTTCTTTTCAGAACGACTTTCAGTTTGTTTACAGGAATGAACCCTTACTTTTGATAACATATCAAGAGGCCGAGAAACTTGTAAAAGATGGAAATGAATGTTACCTTGCACACGTCGTTGAAAATAAAGGAACTGTTCAGATTAATGATGTGCCAGTGGTAAATGAGTATCCTGATGTTTTTCCTGATGAGTTGCCTGGAATAATACCAGATTGGGAAGTTGAGTTTACTGTTGACTTAGTTCCTGATGCTAAGCCAATTTCAAAACCCCCTTATCGAATGGCACAAATTGAACTTTTAGAGTTGAAGGAGCAATTGCATGATTTATTAGAGAAAGGTTTCATTAGACCTAGCACATCACCATGGGGTGCTCCTGTTTTATTTGTTAAAAAGAAAGATGGTTCTATGAGACTTTGCATTGATTATAGAGCCTTGAATAATATCACTGTTAAGAACAAATATCCTTTGCCTCATATCGATGATTTGTTTGATCAGCTCCAGGGTGCTCAGTTTTTTTCAAAGATTGACCTGAGATCGGGGTACCATCAGCTGAAGGTCAAGGAGGCAGATATTCTGAAGACCGCGTTCCGTACGAGATATGGCCATTATGAATTTGTAGTAATGCCTTTTGGGATAACCAATGCACCTGCTGTATTCATGGACTTAATGAATAGAATTTTCCATGAGTTCTTGGATAAGTTTGTGGTGGTTTTTATTGATGATATTTTGGTGTTTTCTAAAAGTAAAGAGGAGCATGAAAGACATTTAAGGGTTATCTTACAAACCTTAAAAGAAAAGAAACTGTATGGAAAATTCAGAAAGTGTGAGTTTTGGTTGCAACAAATTTATTTCCTTGGTCACATTGTTTTTAAAGATGGAATAACTGTTGATCCTGCAAAAACAAAAGTTGTGGAAGAATGGCCAAGACCCACAAATGTAGCCGAGATTCGTAGCTTCCTTGGTTTGGCAGGCTATTACCGATGGTTTGTTAGAAATTTTTCACGGTTATCTAGTCCAATGACTAAGCTAACTCGGAAGGGTGTTAAGTTTATCTGGACAAAAGAATGTGATGATTGTTTTCAGGAATTGAAAAGAAGATTGGTGAATGCTCCAGTTTTGGCACTACCTTCCAGGAATGGTGAGTTTGTTATATACAGTGATGCTTCATTGAAAGGACTTGGTTGTGTCCTAATGCAGAATGATCAGGTAATTGCTTATGCTTCACGACAGTTGAAAACTCATGAGGTAAATTACCCTACACATGATTTGGAATTAGCTGCTGTTGTTTTTGCTTTAAAAATTTGGAGGCATCATTTGTATGGAGTAAAGTGTGAAATATATACTGATCACGAAAGTTTAAAGTATATATTCACTCAGAAAGAATTGAACATGAGACAAAGGAGATGGCTAGAATTAATCAAGGATTATGATTGTACAATTCATTACCATCCGGGAAAAGCAAATAAAGTGGCTGATGCTTTGAGTCGAAAAAGTAATGCTTCATTAACAATGTTGCGGTTGGAACGTGATCCTTTGGTTAACGATTTGATGAACTTTGGCATAAGAAGTTGTTGGTGCAGGAAGTCCCTCTTTTTTGTTTCAGGTATCAGTGAGATCTTCTCTATCAGATAGAATCAAGCAAGCACAGAAGCAAGACAGTGAGTTGCAAAAAAAGGTAGATCTGGTTCAGAAAGGTAAGTTGACTGAATTCAACATTGATAATGATTGCGTTTTGAGATTTGGGAAGAGATTGTGTGTGCCTTGTGATTCACAGTTGAAGAAATAGTTGTTATGTGAAGCTCATAGTTCTCCGTTTTCAGTTCATCCAGGCAGTACTAAGATGTATAGAGATCTGTGGGAGTATTACTGGTGGGATGGAATGAAAAGAGATATTGCCGATTTTACTGTGAAGTGTTTGACATGTCAACAGGTTAAAGCAGAGCAGCAGTTACCGAAAGGGATGCTTCAGTCTTTACCAGTTCCAGAGTGGAAATGGGAGAATATATCCATGGACTTTGTTGTTGGATTACCGAAGACATCTCGAGGTAATAATGAAATCTGGGTTATTGTTGATCGCTTGACCAAATCTGCTCATTTCCTTGCTATACGAGATACTTTCTCTCTTGATCAACTTTCCCGTTTGTATCTTAAAGAGATAGTCAGGTTACATGGAGTTCCCCTCTCCATTGTATCAGATCGTGATCCCAGGTTTACTTCTAACTTTTGGAAAGGCCTTTAGAAGTCGTTGGGTACTGAATTAAATTTTAGTACAGCTTTTCATCCTCAATCAGATGGGCAGTCAGAATGAAAAATTCAGACATTGGAGGATATGCTACGAGCTTGTTCTATGGATTATCAGTGAAGTTGGGACCAACATCTTTCTTTGGTTGAGTTTTCATATAATAACAGTTTCCATTCCAGTATACAGATGGCACCATTTCAGGAATTATATGGGAAGCGGTGTCGAACTCCAGCTTTCTGGGATGAAGTGGGTGAAAGGAAGTTGATGGGACCAGAATTGGTAGAAGAGTTGGTAGAAAAAGTTCAGCTGATTCAGAAGCACATGAGAACAGATCAGAGCAGGCAGAAGAGTTATGCAGATAACCGGAGGAAGGATCTATCTTTCGAGGTAGGTGATCATGTTTTTCTCAAGGTTTCTCCTTGGAAATGTGTGATGAGATTTGGTAAGAAAGGAAAGTTGAGTCCAAGGTTCGTTGGACCATACGAAATTCTGGAAAGAGTTGGATCAGTTGCATACCGAGTGGCTTTACCTCTGAGTTTATCTCAGGTACACAATGTTTTTCACGTTTCGATGTTGAGAAAGTATATTCCAGATCCATCTCATGTTTTGAGTCCAGAGGTAGTTCAGCTGGAAGAGAACCTATCTTATGAGGAACAACCGGTCCAGATTCTGGACCACAGGGAGCAAGTGTTACGGAATAAAGTGATTCACCAAGTAAAGGTTTTGTGGATAAACCACATGATTGAAGAGGCAACATGGGAATCTGAAAATGCAATGAGGGATAAGTACCCCCATTTATTCGATAATTAAATAAATTGCGGGGACGCAATTTTCTAAAGGGGGGAAGGATGTAACATCCCAAGTAAGTAATGAATAATAGATATTTTTATCTATGTCTATTAATGAATAAGATAGTGTTTTAGAGGCTTAAAATGGAAATAAATCCAATCTTAAGCATGGAATACACTAATATTCTTAAAAGATTGTTTTACTGCCTTATGATGAAAAACCCTTTTTTAAATCTATCTTTTGACAATGTTATAAACTATTTTTGTCAAAATAAACTTATTCTTTATGATTGGGACATCAAAATTTACTTTGTGTGAATTTTTGGTATTTTGCTAACAATGTTCATTTTTTAATGAATAGTGAAAAATACTGCATTTTACATCAAAACTACTTTTTAATATAATTTATTTATATGATTAGATTATCTTTTTAATTGGTCTTAATGTGTAATATGAATATATTTTTACCATTTTATCCAATGGTGGTCATCAGAATCAATTTCACTTTGAAATTAGACTTAAACTCGTGTCAATCTTTTGATACTTATTGTTTTGTAAAAACACGCTATTTGCTCTGGCAGCGGGAATTAATTATTAAATTAATTAATGTGACTTATATGATTTGAATTTTGTAAAATAGACTTCATTTTTAAATTCGGAATATCAAATATAGCTTAGGGTGAATTTTTGGTAATTTTCTGAAAAACTTCAATTTTTGATGAATAGTGAAACCACTAAGTGGTAATCAAGAAAACTGATTTTTCAGTTAAATGAAAGTTTACCACTAATGTGTATTGAATTTTGAAAATCAGACATACATGGTTGTCATTAAGAAGTAAAATGTGGTTCAATGAGATTAAAATAATTTTTTGGTGAATAGTAACTTATTAAGTTTTTAATCGCGATTAATGGTAATTAGTGTAGTTTAAGGTATAAATAATGCTTTAATAATATGAAATGACCTAGACACATGTCCTACCCTTACTGGTTGTGTCATGGCCGACCAAGACAAGCCATGGGTCAACTTGGGGACCCCATGGATCCACTTTTGTTGGGAAATGACATAAATTACTTTTTATTTAATGTTAAAGTGAAAATGACACAAACATAATATATTTTACGAAAACAATTTTTAAGTGGGGTTATAAAAGTCCAAATTTTGATTATAAATAGTCATTGGAAAGATAAAAAGATTTCCTATATCATAGTAGTTTGTTTAGAATTTTTAGACATTAAATAAATTTAATTATTTATGACATAATAATGACGCAGTGATGACATCATTATTTGATGATTTAAATAAAATAGAAAGATAATGTAAAATCTATGAACTACACATGTCCAAAACCAATTGGATGAGTGGATTTCGAACCCTTATTACCTTATCCACGAATTCTATCAATGTGGGACCATTTAAAACCGAAACACATGTTCAAATAAAGTGATATTTCTTTACTTTCCAAAAGTGCCCCTCCTCTCCTCTTATAAAAGGCCCCCACCTCTACCTCATTTCACACACTCCTCAAGCCGTTGGCTCGGCCAACCCATGTCCATTTACTCTCTCCACATCCCTCTCCTCATCCTAGAGTATTCCCTTTGGGCATAATCCTTTCAAAGGAAGCCTTTAGGCTCAAATCCAAAGGAGTTACACTTTTAAAGGTAATTCATTCTCTCATGTTCATTTGTTTTATTTTGCTTCTCCAACCCCCTAAATTCTTTTTATTTACATATTTTGTAACAACAACAGTATATTCAATATACTAGGATGTTGTTATAAGATTTATTTGAGCTACACTCTCACACAACTACATCAAATGGTTAAAGAACATACGGTTTCCGTGGATGGCGAAATTCTGCCTCCCGAAACGATGATTGTTCAATACTCATTTAACACCTTCAAAGGTGGCCATTATGATTTCACTATTTTTATATATGATATATAATATGTTTATGTTTTCCTTAAGCTTCTGTTTTTTTTTCATTTTGGGCATACCTTTATGGTTCCCATTATGGGTAAACGCGATATCTTCATTTAAGGAAGTGCGGACTACCGCCCCCTCAAAGTGATTTGATTCGTTAAATACCATATGTGGGACATGTAAAGGATAATGTTAATGATATTATATATGTTATTATACTGGAATTATAATATACTCTTATATCATTATGATTCCATTCCAGAAAAATACGAAATAGAAATGGAAGTAGCGTTCATGCGTACGTACGGCTTACCGTCTCCATGAACGGTGCATTTCATTTCTTACCTCTGAATGTGATGTAATAAATACATGTATATGCTGAATATATATGATATATATGTTATCCAAAACATTAATATCATTCTAGATATAATGAAACTTTGACCAAATTAACAACATGTAAGTGTAAGAGGTCTATTTTTGACTTAAGAACCAAATACCGACAAAATGAACATTATTAACTTAAATGAGTACATGATTTTCATAACATGGTATAAAAGGAATAATGAACTTGAAAAAGGTTCATAATCAATTAGAGATTAACTCAAGTTTATTATTCATGAGATTAAAGAACGGTCGGGTCAAGTCGGATACGAGGTATGGGACTTCGTCTCAATCTCCTTTCATTGAGGCATATTTTGTTTTATACACAACCTTCTTTTATACGGTGTATAAACCCCTTTGACTTTTACGTTTATTCAAAAGGAATCTTTTTTATACGAATTGTTTACTAAACGACAAAAGGGAATGTTTTTGTCATACTTATGCAGCGACAACGACTTCTCCGCCGTCGTGACCGTTTTTTTTTGAGTTTTGGCTTCCTCTACAAGCCATACCTTTTTTTTAAAGAAAAATAAATACCATGTTTTACTTTTCTTTTATTTTGGTATTGAAAATGTTTTTCATAATATTTTATATCAATGTGTGGTATTGATATCTTGTGATTGAATGGTGGAAATGTTATGTTTCCGTTATGCATGTTTTATGTGATACGTTTATGTTGAGGTTCTTGGGCATTATTATGAAGACGGGTGGTTCCGTGATAGACTAAGGGCAGGTGAGCCCATTATAGCTCTCCAATGCATTGGGTAACGCGAAGGAGTGAAACGTTAAGGTTTCTCCGAAAAGATTTTAGGGAATATACTGTGATGGGTATTCCAAACGTAACCAAGAGGGTTACTCCCTACGTAAGAATGTTATGAATGCCTCAAGTTACCTTTATGTCTTATGGTTTCTATGATTTATTCATGATTTTATGAGGCGTGTTAAAGTGCCTATGTTTTATGGGTAAAGTATGATTTCATTCTTATGTATATATGAACTCATGTTTCCTTTCCATGTTTTTTAACCCATACTGAGTTTTATGCTAATCCCAAGTTTTTGAAATGTTTTTCACAGGTCAAGGGAAAGGTACATGATAAGATGATAGAGTCAAGGATGTGTCAAGAAATAATCCATGTTTTATTTTAAATATGTTTCCATTGATGGGAATGAAGAATAATATCTTTATGTAACAACGTTTTTTATATGTGGATTGTAATGCAAGTTTTATGATCTAATTCTCTAAAACTCTAAACCCGAAAAGATCCTCAATGTGTAATCTTGTAATAACTCAAGATTAAGTAAGGTTTAAGGCTGGGGCCTTATACGGGTGTTGTAGGCTCTGGGTCACAAGCTTAGGGTCACAGGATTGGGGTTGATAGTAGGTAGAGAAGAGAATAAGGGGTGGGGAGAAAGGAGGTCATCAACTTGGGGTCACCTTTGAGAATATGAGAGGATGAGTTCGGTGTGGTGGGGTGGGGGGAAGGGGTCGGGTTTGCATAGAGGGAGTAGGGGAGGGGAGGGATTAGGGTTTTTTTTAAACATTTAGCATCGATTTAATTCGTCCTACCACCAATTGAAAAAATAAATAAAATATTGTTGTCTTTTTATGAATACACTGCACTATTATTATTATTTTTAATGGGATTTATTTCATGGTGGTTAATACAACTGTTGTGAATAAACTGTCGCTAACCATATTTTTTTAGTGTATGTTTCATTTTTCCTCACTTCCAAAAATCGATGGATAAAATGATCGAATTAGTAAATATAAATTATATTTATAAAATAATTATTATTATGGAATGATAAAATATTTTTTATTTTTATTTAATTCTTTTCATTAGAAAAATGAATATAATGTTCATTCATACATATGGACTACACTATCCATGGAAAGTGTAATACAATTTTATATATATTCCTTTTATAAACAATGAATTATTTTTATATAATAATTATATATGATATTTATATAATTTTTAACATTTTTTTGATGATGGAATCATGATCCATTTTCATAGAAAATAATTATTGAATTGAAACATGCATGAAAAAATGTAGTTAACACTCAAAATAATGTTGATAATGAAATATTATTAATGAATGAGTTATAATATGTTTTATGTAAACCATTTTGGTATTATATTTAAAAATATTATTTTGGTATAGATTTATAATAAATTTAAATTTATTGTACAGGAGGTTTAATAACTTATAAATAATGTCTAACTTGTGGTAAGGGTTTCTCATCTAACTTTTATTTATGCAATACATATGAAATATTCACCACATGTTTCCTTTGTGTGGTGTATATATTTTATATGAATTAATTTTATTATTATTTTAATAAATTTTTTAATTAAAAACAAAAATATATTTCTTTATCATGACATTTTTAATCCTATATTACCAAATTTCTTTGGGTTTTATGTTTCAATATCACTTTTTCCCACGATTATTTATGCCTAAATTTATGATTATTAAAACATATAATCAATCTCTAAAAATAACATTCATTTTATTAACCTCTATTTATTTCTATAAATTATATGTTTTCCTTTCATTTTCCCCTTTCTATGTAGTCCAAATTATAAAACAATGTTTTTGATGAAAACTGAAATTGTTTTTTTATTCTATGAGGAAACATTTCCTTCCATGTCAATATATTTTTTTAAATGTCTTCATAAATTTTATTAATATTCTATAATTATATATTAAATTTATTTTTACCAATGTTTTACTTTATTTAAAAAATTTAAAATTAATTTTCTTGTCATTTTATGACTGGGGTACCTTTTACCAAAGGAGTGAAAAAAATATTTGTTTTAACAAATACTGTATGAACGGATTCTCCACCATCATTAATATTCCTTATTTTTTATAATACATCATATTTATCTAGGGTTGTTTTCAAATAAAATTTTCTTCTTAATATTAAGGAAATTTGTTTGTTTTAAATAAGTGAATTCAAAATGAAAATGATATTTTCTTCATCAAATGTTTCAATATCCTTTGAAAGTATTTTCCATAAATAACAACATCCTTATATGTTTCTTATGATGTAAAAGGGTTATGATCTAATGTTACAATATTTAATATTTTTTGGGTGGTTATTGATTGTGATGATGAATTCGTGATGGAACTCATTTTCCTTTCCAGAATTTAATTTATAAGGAAATGATTAACTTTTCATGATATTGTGGAATATATATATGAATATTTTATGATTATTAGATTATTGAGTCTGTTATATCCCTCTAATTCCTTGGGTAATTCATAATATTTATTATTTAAAAGTATGCAAGGTAGGTTATCCCAATCCCGTAAGAGGGTACATAGGAGGTGATTCCAATCCCAATGTTGGTACATGTGTGCTTACCACAAGCCCAATATGCAATTAATATCTTTGTATATAGCCTTGAAAAATTATTTTTGTTATTATCATTATTCCACACTCTCATAGTATGTTCATATTCCAATGTTATATTCTTATGGATCATTATCCTTGATTCTTTTATGATTCATGTTTTATGAACTTCCAAATATTTATCTTATAATTCATTATTATGATCTAATAATTTTTTTTTATGATTTTTAAAATTTAAGCACATATACTCATACCCCTATTCTCTTGTGATTCTTACATATGATCATTGACTGATATCTCCCATGTTGACACTTAGTAAGAATCTAACCTCACCCTTTCATACTATTCCATTCACCAACTTATGAAAAATGGTTTTATATAGGGTATGACTAAGAATTTTACTATGTGAGAAGAACAATATAGGATGTATTGAAGAGTTTTCAAGAAATAAAATTTTTGTGTATCCAGTATTCAAATACACTAATCCTTTGAATTCTAAGAGAAATTATTATTTTGAAACATATTTTATATTCAACCGAAATGATTCAATATTTATGTACGTTATTCCTTGGTATCCTCCTATACCCTAATGTTTTGTAATTTAAATGTAATTTTCATGTATGTTTATATTTTTTTATAGATTAGTAAACATTGAATCATGTATATGTGATCTTATGTGTTCATTTCCAATATATAAAATAATTTATTTGATATATGGGATAATATTTGTGGGAATTGAGTAATCCCTCATCTCATTAAACTTTTTTGTTTTCAATTAGAATATATCCCTGAATATAGGCTTCAATCTTTGATTAAAAACTATTTTTGAATGTTAATTTATATAACATAGTTAATCTAACTACATAAACTATGAATTTTTTTTTTAAATTCTAAAACACCACCAAAATATCCTTTATATCCACTTTTATTTTTCATGTCAAAATTTTTTCTAATTCGGAGTTAATCCACTTCATCTAAAAGTAATGAATAACAATTTGATAATACCTCCAACATATAAATATCAATTTTTCTCTTTTATGAATTATATAGACATTTCTTTAAAAAAATTATTCAATATATGCCAAAGTTAATTATAGATAACAAAATCTAATAATGTAATATGAGGGCCTTATTTTCAATATAATAAATTCCCATGAAAATAGTAATTTCTTACAACCAACTCGCTACATTCACAACCCTAAAATAGTGACATTATTCTTATAATAAGAATAACCAACTATAACATATGAATTATACAATTTAGATAAATATTTTACCCTTCATATCAGTTCTAATAAATAAAATAATGGGTCAGTATTTTTCATACGAACATTGATTCTAGAGTATAGTGAACATATATCATAACTGTAACAAACTCTAAATAAATATCCTTTACTAAATTAATAAACTAAAATTTTCAACACCATTTCTTCCATCCCTAAAATATTATGATATATTTTTACATTCAATGACCTCGTAAAGTAGCAAGATGAGTATGATAAAAAACCACCTTAAACACCTTCCGATATCAAAAAACATATAGTTTATCAATTTTGATACTAAAAATTCCTCTAATTCAAAGGAACAGTATCCAATATCTCAATACATTGAGTAATAATCTATATTCCCTGTAGATATAATCATACAATATTCTTATGGTCAATACTAGTACAAGAATTGTGGGTTATTCCATCATTTTTTCTTATATAGTAGGGAATTTCCAACTCCTGGAACCTATAACTAAGTTATCATTTTTGTCATGAAACAATCTATATTTTTTTGATGGGTTATAATGTCAAATTTTATCTCTAGTTTCACTATTCCTACTTCTCCTCTAGAAATATTTGGATGAAAACACAAATGAGTAATCATCCTTTCTATAATATTTTTTATTTCGATCACCTCAAAGTATGTATGTATCCATATTGTGTCTATACCTCTCTATGATACCACTCTAAACCAAACCAAATACTATAAAACCCATGATTGGGGTATGAAATGGGACCAATTGTGAATCTATTTTATCTTGTATCTGATAACCTAGGGGTTATTGACTAGAATCTGAAGTGTATTTCATAAATATTGGATTTATTTCCTAAAAAAGTGATATAAAATACATATCGGGTTCTTAATTGGAAAAATATTTTCTTATCCATTGGTGGTATAATTTCCTTGGTACATAGTGTATTTTTAGCCACTCCAATGCATGCCCTCTCCTTTGTCAAAGTCCCTAAATGTGTTATCAAAAACAATGACAAAATTATTGCTATGTTTTATATGGGATCCGAAGGGGAAAAGAAAAATACATTGGGTCTCATGGAATAGGATGTCTTGGCTGATTAATGAGGGAGGAATTAATGTTCACAGTTTTGGGGACACTATTCATGGTATGTATGCTATATTGTCTTGGGAATTTTTGGAACAAAGATATTTATGGGGGTGTTCAATTCTTGGTAAGTTGTAGGAAGATTATGTTAATATTGACCAGCATGCTTCTCTACTATGGTCCAAGATTGGGCCTATTATTGATAGTATGAGGAACAAATATCACTGGATAATAGGGAAATGGGATGTGTTGTTCTGGAACAATAATTGGAGTAGGGATATTCTTGGTTATCATTTCACCTTGTTACTTCTATTTCCTACAAATAGGTCTACCATTATCCTAGCTTCATCAATGAATCCCTGAATTAAAACTAGCAAGATTTTTAGAATCTTATTAAAATAACCAATGATCCAGAAAGGTATTTTTATACCCCTTTACCCATATATCTTTTTTACTATGAGGGACTATCATCGGTCACTGTACATGCAGAATCAAGGGGATGTTTTGAATGAAACTCTTTGTGTCAGGAATTTCCCAACCAAGATTGATTTCTTTATTTGGAGGATTAGACATAATTTTGTTCCTACTGATGAAAATATGAAGCATTTCGGTGTTTGTATTGCCTCTAGATGTGTTTGTTTCAGGGTGCATAAAGAAGAAGGTTCATAGCATATTTTCTTCAGATGAAAATGGGTGCGTGAGGTGTGGGGTTATTTTTGTGATTTTACTGCTTGTTCTAATTCTAACATGGTTGTTATGTAATTTCTTGATTGATGGTACCATGGCCCTAGGAGAAGAAACTTGGAAATATTTTCTCGGACCTTAGTTCCCCAAGATGGGTGCTGGTGTCTGTTGCAAGCGATAAACAAATTTCTATATGAAGGGGTGTCCTCGAAGGATACCAATTTATTTCCAAGATTAAAAATATGATTTTTGATCTTGTTAATGACTTGGGTAACTGGAGGGAATCTCCTTAATTACAGCTATTTGTGTAAGGATTTGATCTTCATTCTTAGGGTTTTGTTTGTATTTTGGGAAATTGGGTTTATTAGAATCCTACTACTAATGGTCTAAAGCTAAAATGTGATGGGTCCTATGTGGGTAGAGATATTCATGGAGGAGGGGTGGTGAGAAACAAGTATGGATCAGTTTTTATGGATTTCTCCATTAATCATGGATAGGGAAATACTGTTCTAGATGAAGAAAAAATTATGCTTGAGGTTCTCATTATTTGTAGACAAAAAGGTTTGGTTTTTGTGGAATCTGAAATAGACTCGATGTTGTTGTATAATGTTATTCATGGTGTAGGTTTGATTCCTAGGACTACTCTTTATATCACCAGGAAATGGTATACTATCTTAGGGGATAGAATCACGGTTTCCCTTATTGGATGGTGGGAAATAAATTGACATACTACTTATCTTTGGTGTGTTCTCATGAGGTTAATAGTGTTGTTTTTCATGACCTTTTAAGTTTGAATCTAGAGGGGGTTAATTTGATCAGAGGGGATGCCCTCAGTCTTCATTTTTTAGACCTCTATAATTCTTATTTTTTCTCTTGTGTCCTACCTGTGTAGACGTTTTGTTTTCCCTTTCTATTTTCTTTTAATAAAAATTTGAACGTTGAATGATATAAAATACTCCTATAACAACATGAAAACCCCACAAGCATGTAATGATCACATTATAGAGATGAACAGATTTGTACATATCTATATTTGAAGAAAAAATTATCTCATTTATAATTATTCTATATTTAAAAATACTAATAAAATATATTAATAATGATTGGTAGTGTTGTGATAAATAATAACACATTAATAGAAAGTAATTGTTTGAGGTACACCAAATATTTATGATTGGATAATACATGGTGATTAGAGCGTGGTCTCCCATGTCACATGGTTTATATATTTTTATCAATTAAAATAATTTAGATAGATAATCATGACAGTATTGGAGTCTATAAAAGTATACAAGATGAAATGTCATGAAATGTATGTTTATAATCAGTATAAGGAATCACAAACGATATTCTTTCAACCACCTTAATTGACTCTTGTCTATTAATGATGTGTGCACCTTGTCCTTCTTTAAAATATGACTCTTTTATGTTGTTATCACGTCATTATACCTTATATTCTATTGAAAACATTAATTATATCTATTTTATATAAATATATTTCATATCTTTGTATCTCCATAAATGTTTTATATTATTTCATTGAATCTTCGGTGGCCTCATATTTATCCACCAAGAAACTACATATAATATATAGTCAATGATTCCCATATTTTTCTCTTTATGATCTCATTTAATTCCCTGAATCATTCTATAATATTGAAGGATATTAGAATACTGAATTTTTATAGATCTAAATTTTTTTTCTTGGTGGCCATAATGATGTTTTGGTTCTCTTGTTCAAATCTTGGTCAAAAAACTATAGATTAATCTCATGATTTCAATTTTGAACTCATTTTTTTCTTCACCCCTAAAAATATTACTATCATAACCCAACCATACTGATACATCATCTGAGTTGATGATGATATTTATATAAACCCATGGTAACCACCTCAAATGGTCCCTAATATTGAAACATTAATAAATTATATAAAATCATAATATTTTAGCTATTTCACGATTAGACTCATAAAAATAAACAAAACCATTAATTGACACCACAATATCATATCTTCAATAATTTCCATAAATATAAATATATATATATATATATATAAATATATATTTACTGATTTATTGATTTATATAAAAAATCAATCATAATATACATATTCAATCCTCTAAAGAATCCAAAGTATCCATAATACTCAAGTCTAGCTACCATAATTACAACACATAATCACTACCATGATTTAACCTAAATACTATCTCAAAATATAACTAGAGGAAGTTAGAAAATCATACTACTTATTTGGATTATACACTGACCTAATAATAATAAATATGAAGAAATATATAAATGTGAATATGTGTGTAATCAACTAAAACAATAGACAAGGTCAAGAAAATAAGAATGTCATCGTAAAAAGCTCTCATCCATATCACACTCCTCATTACCAGATTTGTCACATACATAACTTATTTTAAAGTTATTTTTAATTTATTTTCCATTCATGCTTTGTTTTGTGGGTTTCCAAAGGTGTTATGGAGAATAGGTGAGTTTTCATGAATTGGGCCAAACCGTGAGCCCAATTCCAGATTTAAAAATAAATTTTTGTTTCTTTTATAACTTTTTCATTTTTTAATATTTTTCAGTAATTACAACTCCCAAATGTTCTCCCCTGATATATTAACACCACAATTAAATTTGGAGCCATTATAAATCCATAATCATGGGGTATTTGGCTTTTTATTTGAGAATTGGGCCAACCCGAAAGCCCAGTTTCCAGTTTCAAATTGTTTTTTTAATTTTTTAATATGTTATTCATTATAGTGAATGTTTCGGTGATTCCACCTCCCCCGCAACCCTAAGAAGCCCAGGCGCGCTCCCATTAATTTTCCCCCTCTTTGGAGCTCGTTTGCATTGCGATTGAGTGCTGAAATTATTAGAGTTTCTCAAATCGGGCAGATTTGAGGAGGTAAGTTATTTCCATCATAACTCTCTCAATTCTTACTCTTTTTCCCCCATTCCAGTTCCTATATGATCTCATAATCCTTGTAGAACAACCATTTAATGGTTGGATGTTTTCAAATTCAGATTCTGGTGGATTTTGGGTCGTTTTATTCAAGATTGTTCTGAGTAAGTGTTTCGCTCTTCAATTTTTCATTCTCCTTAGGGTTTCCTCCCTCTTTCATTATGTTCTAAAATGTCCCGAAGTTAGGGTTCGATCCTAATGTCTGATTTGGTATCTTTTGGGTCAATTTCTGGTGGTCTATGTCTGGATTTATATTCCTTGTGGTGCGGTGGTGGTGCGCTTAAGGCTTCGCACCAAGTTTTGAGGGTTTCGACTCAGAAGGTAGGTGATTCCATGTGTAACCATTTTATGATGAGTTAGCTTGCTTGGTCTATTAATTTAGTATGTTTATAATCTGCTTTTTGTGGTGTGAAAACTATTTTTGATGAATTTGGTTAATCATTTAATTTTTAGTTGTATTTTAGCTTGAAATTGGGTAGTTTTCATGTGTGACTCTTGGGGTAATGTTTGGGTTTAGTTTATAACATATGTAAGTGATTTATTAGTATTGAAAGGGGCTGCAAATTCTGGTTTGGTAATTCCTTATTATCATTTAGGCCTTGAAAAGAGATTTTTGATTGAGTTTAAGGTGTAAACTGTGTTGTACTTCTTGAAGGTGATTTATGAAAACGTCTGTTTTTCATGTGTATCTTTGTGGTATTAATTGATGTATTTTTATAACACTTGGGGGTGCTTTAATAATTGTTTTAGGGCTGTAAATTCTGTTTTGGATTTTTATTTGTATGATTTTGCTTTTTAATGAGGGTTTTGAAATGGGTTTAGTGTGAAAACAATGGTTATACCTCTTGGGTTTGTTTTATAAAAATTGCAAATGTTTTATTTGGTTAAACAAAGTTCGGAAAGGGTGTATATGTACTGTTTGGGTCTGTGTGTTCGCCTAATGTGGGTTTTTGAATGGTAAAGTGGTGATTTGAGATGTCAAACATTTTTATAATGTTTTATAAATTGCCAAAATGTTTTACTAAATTGTATTTTGTGTGCGAAACACGGGTGTGGGATGTTTCGTGTGAGTTTATTGATAAAATGAATTGTGAATTTGAGAAGGTTATTATGTGACATGTGTGTGGGCTGTTATGTGAGTTGAATATCTTGTAATGGTTTTATAAAATCATTTAAAGGTTTTGTGGAAGTGTTAAAGAAATGTGAAAAGTGTTGTAGGCAATTTTGGTGTGAGTTTGATTTCAAAATGCATTTGAATGAAACGTGGAATTTTTGACTTGTGTGATGTACATGGGGCTGTTTGTTTAATGTGTGATGTGGAAGTGATATTTGAATGTCAAAACTATACTTCCTGGATTGTTGAACTTGTTTGAGCACAAAGGGAAAACCCGAGTATCTAGGTGGGTGGACGTGTACTAGTATGCTAGTGAATCTGTGGGGTTTAGCCTCAGTTTCACTTAGCAAGATTGACGCTTACAACTCTAACTAAACTATGATGATGATGATTGGGGACCACTAGGTTATGGGTATGATCCCTACTACTGGCTCGTGCATGAGAACAGATATTTTTTGCGGTTACTCTCACCGAGATACGAGGTACCAGGGACCCACAGCTAGCTAGTGCCTAGGGGTTATTTCCTATTACTTGTGCTCATTAGATACTTTGTACTTACCATCGGCATACGGTATTGTTGGATGGAAAATTCAGTAGCTTTGTTATTTATTTTAAAAATTTTGGTCCTTTAAAATTATCCCACATGAAAAATGTTTTCATTTATTATTGCATCCTTTAGAAAATTGTAACTAGCATTTCTTATTTACAAAACTTGCAATGCTTTTTGTCATGAAATGTTTATCACATGGAATCTATTAGAGGTGGTATCCTACTGGGCTTTCGCTCACACCCTACTTACACCTTTGGGTGTAAGTAGACTTTCTTATTTTATGTCACAGGTTTGGGTACAAGTTTTATGCCATTGGTTCAGGTTTTTAGTTGTCCATTGGGATGCAGTGTCGTGGAGATGGCTTGAGGGAGGTGCATCTTTCCATGTGGGGGTTCTTGGGCTGTCCTTATTTGATTTTTTACCATTGTAATGGTCTTTAAAATATTTTTAACTTATGTATTTCAGTTCTGAAATTTTGTAAAAGACGGTTTTAGTTGAAAAATCCAGATTGGTTTTTATTGAGTTTGTTTGTTGTTTAATATTTATAAAATTGGGTAAATCGTTCCCAATTATCATGATATGATTCCCGGGCACTTGGGCCAGCCCGTGGGGATCAGGAACGCCCTTCGTGCCTTGGCATGAGCTGGGTTTGGTGCCGGTTTGATGGTGACGAGATCCGGTTTGTGACTAAATGGTATCAGAGGAGGTTCTGGTTAATCTTTGGGTCACATTATTTAGGGAGTAGTCGGGATAGTATAATGTTAAGATTGTTGGGACTTTGTATTTTGGTTATGGGTAGTGTGCCTGATCACCACACCTCATGACAGGATTCGAGTCACCAGGGGAAGTCGGGATTTATCTAATTCCTTTGGTTTTCTTGGTTTGATGATGATTAGGGGAAATGAAAAGAGAGTTGGGTTAATGGTCTTAGTGAGCTCGTAGGGCCTGGCAATCCATGTGAAGCTAGGGATAATCCCTAGAACACTCTCCGTGATAGTTAAGTGATTGTAATATATCCTTCAACCATATTTCCAAGTCACCCACTGAAACTAGTTTCCTCTCGCATTGTTTTGTGCTTTAGTTTTTAAATCTTGTCACTTTGGTTTTAAGGTGCTTGGTTTTAAGAAGCGTAAAGTTTTTATGAAATGATTTTCAAATAAAGAGGGAATGGTTTGGTTTATGAAATGGAAGAACTGAATTTTCAGAATAGTTTTGAAATGTAAAATGGTGTGCTTACACCTCTTTGAAAGCAGGAACTATACCGAAGTTGTTTTTGAAAAGTGGTTCCAATAGAGTTTTCTAAACAATCAGAGTGTGTTTTAATGGGATGAGATGTTTTGAAATTGATGTGAATATCTTGAAATTGAGTTATTTTCTAAATGGTTGTGACTTTCTAAAAATTTTTGTAAGATGTGAGTTGGGATTTTGATCTCGTGGTTAGCGGTTTTGAGAAAAAAGGATGTGTTGGTTGACCGTTTTGGTTTTGAAAAGTGGAACAAATTTTTGTTTTAAACTTTGGTATTTTCGTGAGCAACCGCATGCATGGGGTTATATGGGAAGATGTATGGTTGATGACATGACTCGATGAGTGTCGAGATGGATATGAGGAGGGTGCCCGGTGTGGCACAGAAACATGCATGTGTAAGGCCCATGGGGTACCATTGGTGGATGCGCTAACCGTTGAACCATTTGTTTTCAAAGAAATGTTTTTAAAGAGAAACATGAAGACTTGATGAATTATTTGGAATGGTTTATATTATGTATTTTTGGAAAATGTTGATGTTGTGGGATGTTTTGAGTCCAAGAAACCCTCTTGTTTGAACTGTGTTTTGGGTTTGGGTTTGGTCAGTAAGTTGTGTTATAGGGACAGTTAGTGGTCTCTTTTGAAAAAAGTTTTGGGACGCATTTGTGATGGTTCCCTTCATGCGTTTGGATCTATTTTGTGGTATATCTTGACTAATAGACCATCTTGGTTGGGTCTTTGGGTTCAATCGTTGGATAAGGTACACCCCCATTAAAGGTTAGTGCACAACTGAAGTGCAACCAGGATTGTGTTGCCGTTTGAAGACCCTCTAGTTGATCAATATAAGGAATATTTTTTTTATTGAGATTTTTAGATTTAGTCTACACCCATTCTTTTCTTTGATTTTTAGATCCTCTTGTAATAGGAGAGTGCTCATGGAAGGGTGAAAGAGACCATAGTTTCTTATGTTTCCTGATTCGTCGAAGGTGGATGTGGTCTAGGGTTGTTAGTTTGGATGAGTGTCTCGATGGTGTCTAAGAGGGCCTTTGGGGTTCTTCAAAGTTTCTTCAAAGCATGAGTTCATGTTAAATCACCAGTGTGGTAAATATGGTCACGATAGGTAATTGGGGCCACTTTCTAGAATTGTGTGTTGTTTGGGGATGTTTTATAAGGTCCCTCTCCATGAATTGTTTATATAAGTCATAATGTCCTTGTTCGGTGATGCCTTATGATGTCATGTGCTCGATTGACCATATAGGTGAAAGTCGTGAAATCCTCTGAGAGTCTCTGTTGTGTTGGGTGAATGTCTCCCTTAGAAAAACATCAAAATCTTCCATTTTAGAGGAAGGTGAGTGTAGTTTTTCTTTACTTCTATTGTTTCTCACCTGAAGAAACAAAATGTGATGTGTGTGCATCTTCTTAACCCATGTTTCAGTGAAATATTGGGATAGGGTAAAGTGAGTATGGAATTTGTTATGTCTGGAAAACTTATCTTGGGTTGTGGTGTAGTTGTTGGTGGCACCGAAAGAATAATTCTCATTTAGTGGGTTTCTGAAGACTAACTATGAGGCTGAAGATGCTTCAATCATTTAAGCTCCAACCATAGGTCTCGGAGAGAAGCTGGCTCGTAGTCAGGAGAAATCACAGGGTCATTTAAACCCTTGTACAATTTCATATCCTCGGTGTGAAAGATAGGAAGTTTTTAAACCTATGGTGTCATCATATTCCTTCTGTTGATCTCATTCGGTGGAAATAGGTGGTGGGCCTTGTACCCACGTCATCGCCTAATGTCATTCCCTCCCCCTTTGGTTTCCATTGAGTCTTTGGAGAATGGTTGGAAATTTGGCTAGACATGTTGAGCACATGGTTTGTGAATGATTAAGAGAGACTGTGTGCCTAGAAGCCATGAAGGAAGATTGATCAGCACAGTTAGTTCATGGTTTCAAAAACTGTGTAGACTAACCGTGCGACCTTCCCAAATCTTGAAATTTTTGGGTCTTTCTGTGCCGGCATATGCTGGTCGATTAAGATGGTTGGTTCATATGGTGGGGAGAACCACTATGATTATCATGTATTTTCCTTAGGAAATTTTGAATGGAAGTCTACCCTTGGTACCAGGGATTCCGTTCAGGCCTCCCCTTATTAGTGTCCTGATTCTGTCTCGAAAAAAAAAAAATTGGTTGTCTCTTAGAGTGGGGAGCATATTAGTGTCCCCTCATACCAGTAACATAGATTTATCTATGGTTTTGGCTTGGTGTAGATAGTCTTGTTTGGAGATATCTAGCTACCAACATCTTCCTTGACTAAACATTGGGACTAGAGAGCGCCTAATGGTTTAGTTAAAGTAAGGTAAGTGTAACCTTGTTCAAAGTTGTTGTTCGTTTGGGTGAATTGCTTGAGTCTTGTTCAGATAGTGTTTGAAGAGTTTTATTTTGGGATAAAGTATGAATGTTATTGATCCTTTCAGGAAAGTGGTGTAATTTATGGTTGTGAGATTAATCCTTCCTTAATTTATCACTAGAGGTGTGTTGGGCTTTGGGGGTGAAACCTCACAAGGGAGTACCTATTGGTTTCTCAGTGGGGTTTGGTTGTTTCTTTAACCTTGTTGTGACTTTCTGGGGTGGAAAGTTTTCAACGTGGGGAGAATTGTCACATAAAAAACTTATTTTAATGTTATTTTTAATTTATTTTCCATTCATGCTTTGTTTTGGAGGTTTCCAATGGTTTTATGGAGAATAGGTGAGTTTTCATGAATTGGGCCAAACCGTGAGCCCAATTCCAGATTTAAAAATAAATTTTTGTTTCTTTTATAACATTTTCATTTTTTAATATTTTTCAGTAATTCCAACTCCTAAATGTCCTACCCTGATATATTAACACCACATTTAAATTTGGAGCCTTTATAAATCCCTAATCATGGAGTATTTGTGTTTTTATTTGAGAATTGGGCCAACCCAAAAGACCAGTTTCCAGTTTCAAATTGTTTTTTTAAGTTTTTTAATATCATATGAATTATAATGAATGTTTCGGTGATTCCACCTCCCCCTTGACCATAATAAGCCCAGGCACGCTCCCATTCATTTTCCCCCTCTTTGGAGCTCGTTTGCATCGCGATTGAGTGCTGAAATTCTTAGGGTTTCTAAAATTGGGCAGATTTGAGGAGGTAAGTTATTTCCATCATAACTCTCTCAATTCTTACTCTTTTCCCCCATTCCAGTTCCTATATGATCTCATAATCCTTGTCGAACCTCCATTTAATGGTTGGATGTTTTCAAATTCATATTCTGGTGGATTTTAGGTCATTTTATTCAATATTGTTTTGAGTAAGTGTTTCTCTCTTCAATTTTTCATTCTACTTAGGGTTTCCTCCCTCTTCCATTATGTTCTAAAATGTCTAGAAGTTAGGGTTAGATCCTAATGTCTGATTTGGTATCTTTTGGGTCAATTTTTGGTGGTCTAGGTCTGGATTTATATTCCTTGTGGTGCGGCGGTGGTGCGCTTAAGGTTTCACACCATGTTTTGAGGGTTTCGACTCAAAAGGTAGGTGATTCCATGTGTAACCATTTTATGATGAGTTAGCTTTCTTGGTTTATTAATTTAGTATGTTTATAATCTGCTTCTTGTGGTGTGAAAACTATTTTTGATGAATTTGGTTAAACATTTAATTTTTAGTTGTATTTTAGCTTGAAATAGGGTACTTTTCATGTGTGACTCTTGGGGTAATGTTTGGGTTTAGTTTATAACATATGAAAGTTATTTATTAGTCTCGAAAGGGGCTTCCAATTCTGTTTTGGTAATTCCTTATTATCATGTAGGCCTTGAAAATAGATTTTTGATTGAGTTTAAGGTGTAAAACTGTGTTGCACTTCTTGAAGGTGATTTATGAAAATGTGTGTTTTTCATGTGTATCTTTTTGGTATTATTTGATGTATTTCTATAACACATGGCGGTGCTTTAATAATTGTTTTAGGGCTGGAAATTCTGTTTTGGATTGTTATTGGTATGATTTTGGTTTTGAATGAGGGGTTTGAAATGGGTTTAGTGTGCAAACAATGGTTATACCTCTTGGGTTTGTTTTATAAAAATTGCAAATGTTTTATTTGGTTAAACAAAGTTGGGAAAGGGTGTATATGTACTTTTTGGGTGAGTGTGCTCACCTAATGTGGGTTTTTGAATGTTAAAGTGGTGATTTGAGATGTCAAACATTTTTATAATGTTTTATAAATTGCCGAAATGTTTTACTAAATTGTGTTTTGTGTGGGAAACATGGGTGTGGGATGTTTCATGTCAGTTTATTGATAAAATGAATTTTGAATTTGAGAATGGTATTATGTGACATGTGTGTGGGATGTTATGTGAGTTGAATATCCTGTAATTGTTTTATAAAATCATTTAAAGGATTTGTGGAAGTGTTAAAGAAATGTGAAAAGTGTTGTAGGCAATTTTGGTGTGAGTTTGATTTCAAAATGCATTTGAATGAAACGTGGAATTTTTGACTTGTGTGATTTACATGGGGATTTTTGGTTAATGTGTGATGTGGAAGTGATATTTGCATGTGAAAACTATACTTCTTGGATTGTTGAACTTGTTTGAACACAAAGGGAAAACCCGAGTATCTAGCTGGGTGGACGTGTACTAGTATGCTAGTGAATTCGTGGGGTTTGGCCTCAGTTTCACTTAGCAAGATTGACGCTTACAACTCTAACTAAACTATGATGATGATGATTGGGGACCACTAGGTTATGGGTATAATCCCTACTAGTGGCTCGTGCATGAAAACAGATATTTTTTGCGGTTACTCTCACCGAGATACGAGGTACATGGGACCCACAGCTAGCTAGTGCCTAGGGGTTATTTCCTATTACTTGTGCTCATTAGATCCTTTGTACTTACCGTCGGCATACGGTATTGTTGGATGGAAAATTCAGTAGCTTTGTTATTTATTTTAAAATTTTTTGTCCTTTAAAATTATCCCACATGAAAACTATTTTCATTTATTATTGCATCCTTTAGAAAATTGTAACTAGCATTTATTATTTACAAAACTTGCACTGATTTTTGTCATGAAATGTTTATCACATGGAATCTATTAGAGGTGGTATCCTACTGGGCTTTCGCTCACACCCTACTTACACCTTTGGGTGTAAGTAGACTTGCTTATTTTATGTCACAAGTTTGGGTACAAGTTTAATGCCATTGGTTCAGGTTTTTAGTTGTCCATTGGGATGCAGTGTCGTGGAGATGGCTTGAGGGCGGTTCCTCTTTCCATGTAGAGGTTCTTGGGCTGTCCTTATTTGATTTTTTACCATTTTAATGGTCTTTAAAATATTTTTAACTTATGTATTTCAGTTCTGAAGTTTTGTAAAAGACGGTTTTAGTTTAAAAATCCAGATTTGTTTTTATTGAGTTTGTTTGTTGTTTAATGTTTATAAAATTGGGTAAATCGTTCCCAATTATCATGATATGATACCCGGGAACTTGTGCCAGCTCGTGGGGGTCGGGAACGCCCTTTGGGCCTTCGAACGTGCTGGATTTGGTGCCGGTTTGATGGTGACCAGATCCGGTTCGTAACAAGATATATCTTCCATACACTCTTCAAACAAAATCTTTTAAAAAATTTAATTATATCTCACTATACTCCAAATGTCAAATCTCACTAACACCTCATAACAAATTAAAAATTATTTGAATGAAAAATATTCATTAAAAAATTAATGACAATATTAAAATCATAAAATATAATGGACAACATAAATAAAAATAGGCAAAATAAAAGGATACATAATGTCCTAAATCTGACACCATAGTTTATTTTTAGTTTATAAATTCACCATATCACTTAGTAGACAACCATGATAGGAAATATACCTCACAACCTATTCCTAGACTGGGTGAAAAAATAACAAATATAACTACCACAACCACCATTTATAATTTTTGTAATTCATCATCATATAATATTTTCTCACTTTACATCGTCATTACATTCCAATCACCACTATTTATTATATTCCATGATACTATAACATCGCCAAATTCATATACATGTAAATAATTAAATAGAATATTCCATTAGTATAAATTGAAGACTATAGACATAAAATACTTTCAACATACACACATAAAAAAATTCAATCAAATAATATAATCTCATTACTTCATTGAATATTTCCATTCCATCAACATTTTTACCTCACTACAATAAATCTTTTTATAAATTAATTAAACCAATATTTTTATAAAAATAATAATATTTTGGAACTAATGAATGTAAAAATTAAATATATACCCACACAATCCACAACTAGACCAATTAAATTTATTATATACCCTTAAAAATATCCCATGAAAAAAACCCTTGAAATCCCTATTTTAACATCCTCATTGAATAAGTAAACTCAAAATCTACCCTAACCATATGGGGATAAAAAAATTTTAGTATAAACATAGTATGATTGTTATATAATGAATGATAAGTAAAAAAATGGAATCAATATAAATCAGTTATACCTTCTTTTTCTTTTATAAATTATTAGCTTTCCAATGAACATACCAAGAAAAAAAATCACATCTCTTAATAGAATATTATGCTAAAATGATATAAAGGGTTTGTTTTCACAGGTTAACCACTCAAAAATTTAAAAATATCTACTTTATGAGGATAATAAAGTGTTTTTGGAAGAAAATAAATAATTTAAGAATGCATATATATTTTCCAAGATAAGAGAAATTACAGATTTCCCAACTGTAAATTGATGGATGAACCTACTATTAAAGTTTACTAATTTTTTTGTACATGATACTTTCATATGAAACTACTTAAATCAGATCTCTTAAAGATAATATCTCAATTTATTTTCATATATAGTCACCCTTTCACACCTAATATCGTTAAGAATTCCTCTAGAGTCACAAAGAATCCTGAAAAGGTCAAATAATTAATAATATTATATTGAATATAAAAAAGAATAAAACCACTAAAACTAAAATATTTTTAAAAAAACAATGATTTGTTTCAGTTGATAAATTTATATATGAATACCATGGTCCCAAATCATGATCTCTCTTATGATACTAATATTCATTTAATTAAAATCTCATATATTTGTTAAAACACATGATGTGGCCTAATGTGTTTTATGAAATTTTTTTCAATCCATGAGATAAAACAATATTTTACCACACTATAAAATATAATACTAAAAAACCATGATATATTTTATCCCTATTTAAAATAAAATATCCATTAAAATACATCCTAAAGAAACTACTTTAATAATATTAATTTTAATTAACCATTCCATGGTTTCTAAAACTATAACATGGTTTCACTATTCATGGAATCTACTACCAACTCAAAAATTTTCTTTTTGACCATGATATCACACTATATTGAGAATATTAAACCTATAATGATAAACTAAAACAATGAAATGTTAAGGAAAAAACCACATTTTTGATTCATTAAACCCATATTTTCTTTCCTATACATCTAAAACCACCTCTAAACTCGGTACATCATCCTCCAACACCCTAAAAGGTAAAAATGAAAAGAACTATGGAATTATAAGCCCTTGTATTTTAATACCTACAAAATTATTCCTATCCTTTATAAAAAAATATATCAAAATGTATTTATACTACAGAACATTGACCACTATATGATATACCTCTAAAAAAACTCTAACTCTAAAAAATCCAAAACATGAACCTCAAACAAACAAGAAAAACAAGTAAAATTTTAGCCTCTTGCATCACATAAATCATAAAATATTTTAATGCTTGAGAATGAAACTTTATTAGATAAAAATTAACCTTTTACACCTATTATCAAATCATCTTTCAATATGTATCTTCTATATATCCCTATCACCTCAACCATAAACATATTCCATGAACTTATACAATCTTTCTGAAAACATTCCCATAATCTCTTCAAAACAAAACTCTTAAAAAAAATAGATCATGCTTCAAAAATCAAGTCTTTCATCCTCAAGGAAAAATAATGTCTAAAATAAAAACTCAATGGTATATATCAAAACACAATCAGAGAAAGAGTGAAAAAAACTAACAATAACACCCCACATTTTTTCCATTAATGTGTTGAATATATTGTTTCAAATGTTACACTAAATTAAAAAGAAACATAATATATTTTATTAGGATAAAATATTACAATTCAAGAAAAATATTAATACCACTCAAAAATTTATTTTTATTTCAGATGCAGTTTTAAGTAAAAATTGAGAAAAAAATAATGTTAAAAATACAAACAAAAATCGAACATCATAAGAAATTAATAGGTAATTCCAAATCAATTAAAAATATTTAGAATTCCTTAACATAAATAGTATTCACTAAATGGAGGTAGCCTCTATTTATTGATTTTATATAATGAGATCCTCAAAGTGAGAATCCATCTTATCCCAAATTATCACATGCTCTCATAGGCCTGTTTTTCCTTGATGAAGATATGTATAAAGATCTTATTTTTTCAATTCATGAAGATTTTTCATCATTTAGATAAACATTAAATGCTATTTAAAATATATATTTTTCATCCTCCTTTGATATCTTGATGAAGAAATATTCCTATAACATTTATTCAGTCATGTTCATTAGAAGCTAATGGTTTTGGTCCAATTTGGCATCCTCCTTTTCTACAGTCTTGTGTTTTTTCTTTGGGATTATACATCTGATTATAATTATAGAAATAGGTAAAATCATTATAAATAAAACACAAATTTTTAGAGGGAAGTAAATGAGTTTGATAAATGAATTTTAGTGAATCAATTAAGGTTGTATATATGAGTACAAAATAATTGATATATAAATGGTAGTTGGTAATATTGTTGTTGGATATATAGTCATTTGGTATATGGTAATTGGATATGTGGTTTTTGGGTATACATGTATCAAATAAGTATATTGAGTGTTAAATATTTATAAGTAAGTAATCTGTAACAAATAATATATTTTACATGTAATTAACATAAAATAGATATTAATTCATTTTTGAAATTATCTTTTAAAAGTTATTTTTAATGTATTGTAAATTAAATTTAATGATCTTGAAGAATCATTTTAACAAAATAAATTAAAATTTTTAAATTATTTATTAGAACACTAAGTAAATAAACATCCATGAATTAATCAAGAAATTATAAATAAACAAAATTTAATGATTCATATTAAATGAAATATGTTCTATTAAAAATATTATTTTTATTATAAATGATATGATTTTTTTCAAAGATAAAATTAATCACATTTAGATTACAAAATTTCATAGAAATTTACAATATATAAATATTTTAATAAACCAGTATAAATTATCAGATGTCTACAAAGAGAAAAATAAACCATAATACTTTGATTATTAAATTATTATAAATAAGAATAAAATAATTTATTGTTTAAAAGAATATAATTCCAAAAAAAGTTATTATTTATGAAATTTTATTTCATTTTTTATGGATAATTTAATTAAAATTCAAGGTTTATATAGATAAAAAATAGATTATAATAGATTCAATTATTATAAATTAATATTAAATATGATTAATAATAATTAATATTTGAAAGAATATTTTTCAATAAAAAATAGATTTTTCAGTATCTTATATATTTTCATATAAAAGATAAATTTATAAAAAATTTAAATTTATTTTGATTATATAGAGTCTACATTTGGTATCAAACTTTTGAAATTAATAATTATGGGTCATTATATATTTTTAGTAAAAATTTATTATCATGTTAAATAATTAAACAAGGTAAAAAGAGGGAGAATTGGGAAAATGACATGGCTTGAATATTTGATATTATAATTAGTATAAACTCATTATAGGAAAAACAATTTGAAGCCAGTACTAGTACTCCCAAAAATATTTGATCACCTTACGCACTATATATCCATGTTATTCTATCTTTCCTCTTCACCAAACTCATGTTTCTAAGGAAATACCTATTTCCACTATAAAAGGATCACTTCTCCACCCGCTCCAAACCACTTATATCGTTTATTTATCTCAATAATACCTTAATAATATCTATATATTAATTTATTATTCAATTTTTTTATCCTTTGGTTATAATAGTTATTCCTTTGTCATGTATTTTTAATTAAGATGTTGCAATAATGGTTCCTTCCATCAGAGTAAATATAATGTTTTTTTTAATTCAGATGATTTACATTCTCATATTCACCTATCCAAAATCTTTTTCTAAAATATAATCCTATAATGTTAAAATAATTATTCTTATTAAAAAATAATATAATAAAAATATAAATTTATGTTCTTTATGAGGACCTGACCTTAAACAGTCAGCAAATATAATATTTAGAGTAGAATTCACTTTATTTCATTTCGAGGATCTTTTATGTTTAAAATTTTAGAGAATTGGGTAAAAAATACAACATAACAGACCTGTATCTTAAAATTTGGACACTTCTACTCAGTACCCATTTCATCCATAATATAAAACTTTTATTATAAAATATGTTTTCTTTTAAAAACTAATCTTTATGACTTTAAATTTGACTTATTGGTTGTTCTTGATCATCCTCAAACTATGTGATAAATAATCTGAAACATGGGATGAGCACAAAAATCCTACTAAGGTATATATATAAAGAAATAAAGAAACATGTTAGTCTATTTTAAAAAATATATTTTTTTCATTAAATATAAAGGAAAATTCTTATTCATGAGTGTTTATTTGAAAACATTCAAACACTAGACAATATTTTCTTAAAAATAATACATTTTTCACTAAAATGTAATAATCAATCCTTTTAAATAAAAATATCTTTAGATTAAATTTTTGTATCAGAATATTTCCATGAAAACTCATTATCCAAAATAGAAAAGTCATGTATGTGAATTAGGACATCATCTATATATAACCCTTACAATAACCCTTACAATTAAAATGACCAATATTGTCAAAAATCAAATTAATTATCTTCAGAACATAATCATTACTCAATACATTTTAGAGATATATTGGGATATCATATCATTATATTGAAATATTTTTGTATAAAAGTTGTTTGAAAAAATTTTGTTTGAAAATTTTTAAAATAATATAAAATTAAAAATAAAAATTCCTTTTAAAATTATTTATGTCTATATGAACACTTATAGAAATTATGTTTTAAGAATATAGAAATATAAATACATATGTCAAAAATAAGTCTTTATTATATTTAAATCTTTGATTTTAAAGAAACGTTCTATTATATCAAGTTTGAATCATCACATTCATTATTTATCATCCTGAATAATAAAATTATGTTAATTATTAACTTGTATAAAACCCTATTTTATGTTTTTTATTCCATTAATTTTATCCATCCCCATGATATATACAATTAATTAATCGATTGAGTTCACATCAGAGATTTTGATGATATTCATCTCATATGTCCATGAAAACCTCGGTAGGATAGACATGGTCAAAGGGGTCATTGTTCTATAATATCTGGAATAATATTAATGAAATAATTATCATTTATATACATTAATTATATACTTAAAAAATAATGAATGATGGTTATGAAAAATTACTTATGTCACAATAATGATGTAGTAGGTCATACGTATGCAAGAGTAATGATTCTGTTTTTCAGTGAACATGAGGGAAAGAAGATTAGTAAAAAAAATTAATTATATAAAAATTATTATATAATAAATGTATAATTATATCTTTAAATATAATTATTTAAATCAGCCATGTGATTTGGTTGTGAACAATGAATCCCATCGCTTTGTGGATGTGGTAATACACACATATGCATGAAAGATATTATCATTTTTCAATGGGTGGAAAGGTAAGAAAATAGATGATATATTATATTCATAGAATTATAATTATTTCATTAATGTAATGCATATATATATACATTAAACATATAATTATAATCATTATTGATAGGCGAAGATGGAAAAATAATTTGATCGGTTAATGAGACGGTTGTCCTCTGTAAAAACAAATGATGGTTTCATTTACAATTTTTGAGAAGAATATATGGATATAGGTTATTAAATTAATATAAAAATATCTCACTATATGGAATATACTGATTTTATTATTAAATAATTCTTATAGTAGATATGATTGATGTATAAGAATAAATAAAACTAAACATTCTTCTAAAAGCTATACCTCTTATTTAGATAATTGCTTTTACATTACACATTAATCCCCCTAAAGTTATTATTATTCCAAATATAATACCTATAAAATATGTATAGGGATTTTAATAATTTATTTTTGTAGTTATATTCCTAAATAGTGTTCTTAAAATGTGCAAGGAAGGGAGGATGGAAGGTTCCCTTTTATAAGTGAAAGGAGGGGAACTCTAAGAATTGCATCAAGTATTAAATTAAAAACAATTTATAGAAAAATGGAAATAGATTTATTTACTTCTAATATTTTTTTATTAATATAAATTTTATCATAAAATAAAATTTTGATATCTTTAGGTTATTTTTTCACTATTATAACATTGATTTTACCCCTGTTAACCCTTTTAATGATTACTGTAATATCAAAGTTATTTTATCTTTATGGGTCTAAAATGTTACCCTAAAAGGAGAAGTCACCCATAAATAAACAATTTCTGATATTTTAAACCTTATATAATCAAATTATCAAAGGATAATATTTCTATTAATTTTAAATCATTTAATAAAATAACTTTCCTTACAAAATATCATTAATTTCATTTTTGGTACTATTCATTTACTTTATATTTAAAATCATCATGAAAGAAATTTAATTCGAATATAAACCTTTAAAATATATATAATATGTTTTATGTATCTATAAATTTTTTTTGGAACATTATTACTATCCAAGAAAATATTACATTTAGTCTTTTTAAAATAATTTACATGATTTTTCTACTACTTGTACAAGCACTATACTAGAGTTGTGTAAGAATTTAAGGCAATTATAGCATCAAATAAAATTTAAAAATTAAATTATTTCAATAAATTAATTAATTTCAATTTAACCATTTATATTGATCCAATACATTTATTTACTCACATATATGTCCTGAAAACTTTTTTAATGAGTTATTTTCACTATTTAAGTCACATGTAATCATTGCATAAGGATTTGGATAAGTCACTTGATATATAACTCAAAAATTCATAGATATCAATAAAAATCATCCATAGTACTTAATAATTATTATACAAATCTATAAATTACATATTTCTTCTCAAATATTAACCTTATGACACTAAATTTGAATTTTCCAGTGTTTTGTAGTCACTACATCGGCAATGAATATTATTTTTATTTTTATCTTGAAATAAATTATAATTTATTTGTTTTAAATTATTATTTTATGGTGTTTGTTCTATATTATAATATATGAGTAATTCTACAAGTTAAATCATTTTTTATATATTACTTTTGTTTTTTAGATATCATAAAAGAAATAATATTTCATAAAAACCTCATTTTTTTATAAATTCAACAAAAATTTCACTTGTAACACCCTGTTACACTTTTCAGGTACTCCATTATTCATGGTTTTGTTATCATCATTATTTGGGTGCATTTTAAGTATTATTTCAGATCAAGAATCTTTGCTTAGGAAAATTACCTAAAGATAGTGGACGTATGATTTTTTGAATTATTGGAGTTCATGTATAAAATATTTAATGGATTTAAGGTGTTATCTATAAGTTACGATAACTTATCATGTGATTTAGTGTTTTTCTAATAATAAAAGTATTTTTTTTATGTCTTCACGGTGATTTAATTCCATTAAAATGTATTTCACATCATGTAATTGTTGTTGGGTAGAAGTCGTGAATCTAGTATAGTGCATGAAGTTTACACACAAGGTACTATTCATTCAGGTCATGTAGTGGATATAGTCTAAATTTTATAAAAAAAAGGATATGTTTTTTTTGGAATTTATGGCCTTCATAGAATTCAAATCATGTAATGGTATTAAAATATGTGTAAATATCATGGCATGGGTGGTTAGGGTGTGGTGCATGTGTTTATTCCATCATTCGGCCTGCAACCTCCCTCTCTTGACCTAGAGATCACTCTAAGTGATTTTGGAGATCATTATTCTTTATGAATCATTCATTCAGTGACTGATCATTTAGTTTTTTGTGGTGCACCTGTCTCAGAAATTGTTCTTTATTATTATCTATTCCTTTTGTCATGGCCACTATATTAGATGCATTTGTGGATAAAAATCCTAAAGGATATTTTTTTCAGTCAATATTTTATTGGTTCATGTCACGACTTTTCTTTTGAAGGATGATCTCATGGTTTCCATTCACCATTGTCGAAGAAAGATTGGTTTAAAACATTTTGAGTTAGGTGTTTCAATATAATTTTTTAATTCAATGAATTTATTTTGATTCATGATAAATACATTTGGTTTGTTCATTAAATAGAAGTGATTTGTGGTTTTAAAAGATTTCATGGAAAGATAAATGTTTTTAAAAGGGTTTTCATTAAAAATGGATATGTACTAATTTGTAAATGTATTTTCAAACACCTCAGTAGATTGTATTTGATTTTAAATTGTTTTTCAAATTGTGATAATAGTTTTAAAATTTATTTTGATATTCTTGAAACTTTTGGAACCTTGGGTATGCCGGGAAATGGGCATAGGAAACCTTAGTGTGTATGGCACCACTGGTTGTTGTTTTGTTGATATCAATAGATTTTGGTAGGAATAAATATAATTTATATAATAGTTTTGGCCACTTTTAGGATATTTTATTCCTTGTTAATATTATCCCATATTCTGGAGCCCAGTTGATAGTGTTCTTATTCATTTAAAAAATTTATTGTATGATGGTTTTTATCTAGGATTGTTCATCATAGGTTTTTATATGAGCTTGTATCACAAAGAATCACATGATGGTATTTTATGAATATTTTTTTAATTTCTTACCTTATGATGCATGGATATGATTTATTATTTTATAACTTCTACTTTTAATATTTATAATTTTGATAATTTAAAAGGCCTTTATGAATACCAAAGGTAAAATTATTTACCAATGGGTTTGATTTATGAAGATGCTTTGTAAACATATTTTTGTTTTAAAGTCTATAAAGGATACATTCTTGATATTATACCATGTATAAACTCTATGGTGGTATCCTGCTAGGATTTATCCTTACACCCTAATTTTTCTGTTTGGAGGTTTTAGATGTTGTATTGAAGGATAATGGTAAAGGTAGGGGCATTTAGTGGCATGTTGGCTTCACCTTTATATTGTTCCTTTGTAATAGTGTGGTTTGGAAGTAACAGTGGGTCACATGGAGATTTTTTATACATTATGGTTTTCTTGTTTTGGCTTTGATTTTATGGTTTCTGTTTTATTTATTTTCTTCAATATAATACTATGCTTGTATGTCTTGTTTTTTTTATATTGAAGAAGTTTTTTATTTATCATTATTTCACATCACCATGTGATTTTTGGATCAAGTGTATGGTTTGGTTGACCCAAGTTGGTATGTTACAATTTGGTATCAAATTAAAGTCTCATGATTAATTCTTTTTATCACTTCCTATGTTTGGTTTCATGTATTTGGTAGACATGATTAAAGACCATAAGAAATTGAAATAGTAATCGTGGAAAGGGGGCCTAGACAGCTCACATCTATGATTGAACATCAGTTACCATGGGTGTTTAGGAACTTTTTACAAAGTTTTATACTTGGGGTTTGATGTCATTTTAATGAAATATTTAGTAAGTTTATATAAACTTATCTATTTATTTTTAATTAATTTCTTCCATTATAATAATTCAAATTTTCTATAAAATCTTATTATTTTAAAGCTTTGGCTTAAATACTTAAAGTGGTCAATAGATTTTTGAATGTGATCATGATATAATTGGTTATTATATTTTTTTAGATAATTCCTATAGGAATATTTATTCCTAATATGAGAGAGGAAGCTGTGAGATAGGATCCACATGTTAATACTCTATATGACCCCTTTTGGTAGAAGCGATAATTTTCACCATTCAAAATCTAGGTTATGTGGGGTTTGAGTGCTTAGGAAGTGTGGTGGATCATGGATCTGAATTTACAAAGAATCATAAACATGTATTCTATAAGAAAAATGGACTACAATAATGTAAGTAATTTCTTGAATGGATTGAAAATATCTTCAACTTCTGGAAGACTCTGGAAGACTCAAAGTTGTGTTTCGCTAAGTACGTGATTGAGGGACCTAGAAGAAGATGTTGGAACTGTATTTTAAAATCTAAGCTATACAATGACCTTACCTATGATTCGATTAAGTAAATATTTAATCAATATTTTTAACCCCAGATCTTATAATCAGCAAATACTATTGATTTTCTGACCATAGAATGGTGGGAGAATATTATTCTGGTGTATTCCTCTTATATTTCTATGTTGGTGCTTCTAGCATCACAGGTTGTCACCAATGAGTATCTATATTCCTGGAGAATTGTGTGGGAACTAAGGCCAGATATTTGGTCAATATTTATTCTCATGTTCCTTCCAAACGTTTTGGAGGCTCCCTAGACTTGTCATATTTGTGGATGATCTAGCCATATAAAATGTTTTTGTGAAAGGACGTCCCAAGGAAGTAAGGAATGATCCACTCTAAAAAGGGTTCCAAAGTTCACACCCATTAATCCAAGGGTGGTGGGTCTTATACTCAAACTAAGGACTGATGTTCATGTGGCTAAGACTGCATGTATTTAGTCTATTGAGTATAGACATGTTGAATCTGATGTAGGGATAGCTACTTCTAGGGGTACAGAGTTTATTTCATCTTTTATGGTGTTATATTTGTTCGATATAGGTGTCAATAATCATTTTATGTCCTCATTTTTAGATGATGGGATGAGATTTAGTGGTATTTAATTATTGGTTTTCCATGAACTCATAGTGGGAAGGATGCAATTGGGTTGATCAATGATCAACTCCTGAAATTAGTCTATTTCATCCTAATCAAAGAGATGCTAAAGGTGGAACATCTTGGTGAATTTTATGTCTGAGAGATTTTGAGACTTCGGTGGGTTCACTCTATAGTTTTATTTAACAAGGAATTGTAGTTCACATCTAGGTTATATAATGGATTAAAAGAGGTGATGGGTTCTTATATTATATTGAGCATGGATTGCCATATGAATATGTATGTATAATTATGGAGGTTTATACATGTTCATGAGGATATTATTTGGGCTTGTGTTCTTGATTATGGAGGATCTTGGGGAAACCATCTTCCTCTGGACAACGTTTTTTATAAAATAGTTAACATGTCTCAATTAAGATGGTTACCTCTATAGATTTTTATAGAAATCCATGTATATCTCCCTTGTGATGGGAAGTGATGTGATAGTGGTCCACGGAAGGTCTAAGCCTTGTTCATGAGATAATGGAGATGGTACAGTTGTTCTATAAGAGATTTTCCATGACACAAAGTAGTAATAAATATTATGTAGACCATATTTATTGGTCATTGGATTTTGAATCTGGTGATTGGGTTTTTATTTGATTTTCACCTCAATTGGGACATCATCAGTTGGGTAAGTTGGGTGATTTGGAACCAAGGTTTTTGGGCCCCTATGAGATCATTATATGACTGGGAAAGGTGGCCTATTGATTAGAATTTTAATCTGGTTTGACTTTTATCTATGATGTGTTTCATGATTTTTAGTTGAGGTGGAATATACAAAATCCTTCCCATCTGATTAGATGGGGTGATGATGGTTTGAGATTGATACCATTATGGTTGAGCAGTCAAATCAGATAATGTATAGCCAAGAGATGGTATAGTGCGGTAAAATTATTCTTATTTTCTAGGTATTATAGAAATATGGATGGTGTAGCCATGAGATGTGTGGTAAATTATTGTCAATGAGGTATTAGAGACCTAAAGTTTTTGTAGGTCTGATAATCTAATGGATTTTTTGGGGGAAATTGTTTTTGTTGGGGGATTGTAGTAGCTTGTTATAATTTTTGGGTACTCCCTTGTTCATTATTGGTTTATCATCCTAGTTAAGGTGAATTTGTGGGATTCATAGAGATAGAGACACTATTCTAAGTAAAATTACCTATATATCAAGAATTTATTTTTTTCAAATTAATTGAGTCTATTTATAAATTTTTCAATGGATTTTAGGGGATCTCCCCAAGTTAGAATAATATCTCATGTGCTTTGGTGTTTTTCTATTAAGAATTGGCTTATTATCTTTCTGTTAGGAGATTACATATCATGTAAAGAGATTTTACTTCATGTAATGTTCACTGTCTAGAGTCTGTAAATCTAGTTTAGGTCATGAATTTTACAATTTGTGTATTTTTCACTCATTCCATGTAATGTCTAGTGTCAGGTTTTTATAAAAATGTGATGTTTTTTCAACATTTTCATCCTTCATGGATTTCACATCGGGTCATGGGATTAAACACCATGTTACTCTGATTGCTTTGGTTTTTAGTTTAGGGACAATTTAATGGAGAAGGATGTAAGAAGAGTTTTTCTTTTACAGAGTAATGTATTTTGTTTTCAAAGAAGATAAATCAACTCAGTTTGTAAAAGTATTGTTAAACCAAATGATTATTTTATAATTTTTCTTTAAAAAATATCATATGATTGGGGAACTTGTGATGTAGGCCTTATGAAGGAAAGTGGGAGTAAAGGTGCTGCCAGTGATATTCATTTTTTGATAGAAAGTAATAATGCAAGTGGAATATTGGAAAGTTTATGTACTTTCTGTTGAAAATATGATGATACTGAAGGTGTTTGATCAAAGGATATATATCATATAAGATATGTTTCATGATGAAACAATTTGTTTTTAGAATAATACATTTGTTAGTGAAGTAGAATTTGTGTTCTTGTCGAATTATATTTTAGGGTGGTGTCTTTTTCCAGTGTTTAATAAATTTTGGGGGCTGAAAATCGGGATATGGAGAAATTTGATTTTGTCAAAAAAATGTTATGAGAAAGTTTGAATATGGCCAGGAATGTTGCACACAAGTGGATTTCCAACCTCTAAACATCAAAATCTGGAAAATGAAATACTCATGTGAAAGATTGGTTTTTGCACGCAATATTGAATGAGGTTTGGAATGTTGAGTGCAAGGTATGATTCAAGTTCAGAACATCAAAAAATGGCAAAGGAATGAAGTGTGCTAAATATTAAAGTTGTGATATAAAGATGAGGGTAGCGTGAAAGAGACTTACGCTCCAAATGCGATGTCAAATGGGGTTTTAAACGACACATCAGGATCTTGCGTGATGTGTCAGGTGTTTTTCATGCAGGGGTCAGTGATGCCTATAAATAAGCGGTGAACCCCTCTCAGTTGTATTTATAGACATGTAGAGAAATACTGAGCCCTGAAGTGCAAAAGAATTTTAATAAAATGGAGGTGCATGAATGAAATAGAGTTGCGTGTACAAAGCTGAAGTTGTGTGCAAGAAGAGAGTTGTGCACAAGATTGAGGATGCGTACAAGGGGTGTTTTTCGACAAATGTCAAATCATGTGAGCATTTCATAAAAGTTTCATGCAAGACACCTAAAATAATGAGCAAAAGATTTTAGTTCAGCATAAGAATTAATTTGTTGGAAAGGTTGTTCAAACTAGCTTCTAGGTAGGAAACATAAGAATTATTTTGAATGATCAAACTATGAAGTCTGATTAAGAAGCACTAAAACATTATTTTGGTATATTTGTGCTTAGCGGGTGAACACGTGATTGAATATTGGTTTCCAAGTGAAACATGAGTGTAATGGTATATCCTACTCATTTTATTACACATAAAATGATTTTTTTCTATTGGATTGTGTTGTACTGTATTCTTTTTGTACCATACCAAAGACATAGCTACTCTTGTTGAGTACTGAATCTTGTAAATCATGTGTTCATGTGGTTGTGTGAATTCAGCAGGGAAATAACTCTTTAATAGGAGGCAAAGGTTGTTTCCAAAATAATGGAAACATAAAAGAGAAAGATATCACTGCTTCACCCCCCCCCCCCCACTCAATGATACTTGGACCCTTACTCAGTACCTTCAATTGGGATTTGAGTGGTATGTTCCCTTCATTTCATCTTTTTTACTGTTTTATAGAGAATTTGTAATGGAGAATTTGAATTGAGTGAATAGTAATGGAATTCTGATATTTTATGGAAAGAATTATCATATCTAGTAAGATAGAATGATTCCTTATATTATATCTCTTGGGTATGAAGTTATTGAAAATACAACAGATTGATTTCATCCTATTGATGACAAGGTTCCTCTTACACCTGTTGATAAGAAGAATCTTGAGAATGATGGAAGAGATAAAAATACATTACTCATATCTTTTAGAGACTGAGTTTTTGAGAGTTAAAGGTGTAACTATAGCAAAAGAATCTGGGATAAGCTAAAGAACAACTATGAAGGAAATAAAAAAGTAAAGAGGGAAAATAAATAAATCTATAGACTAAATTATGAATACTTAAATATGGGTGAGAATGAATCTGTTGGGGACGTCTTTACCAAGATAAATAAAATTATCAGTACAATCAGATGTCTTGGTGAGAATTTGGAGGATTCAACAGTTATTGAAAAGATCATAAGAATTCTTCCTGACAAATTTGATGCTAAAGTTTCATCACTAGAGGATTTATACCCTGAAACATTATCTCCATATTATTTTCATATCACTCCCATCACATATGAAATGAGAAGAGAGAAGAATATGAAGAGAAAAGAAAAGGCTGATAAAGAAATGTCTTTCAAGGCTACAAAGAAAGAGAAGTCAAAGAAAATTCTTATTGAAGATGAAGCTGGTGAATCTGACTCTGAAAACGAGGTATGTTAAGATTTTGATTAATTTTTATCCTTGTTCTCTAAAAATGTGAAAAGAGGCATAGGAAAATACAATGGTAAACTCCCTTTGAAATGTTTTGAATGTATATTCGTTGGTCACTTTGTGGATAATTACCCTTAAAAAGGTGAAGATGAAGATGGTGATGAATAAGACATAAGACTAAATAAGGTCATGGAAGAAATGAGGTGAAAAAGATAAATATTCTGTCATAGGTAAGGATAAAAAGCTCATTAAATAAAAAAGATGGAACTTTTTGTCAAAAATGGGGAAGATGATGACAGTGATATTGAATCTGAAAAATATGTTGTTGAGATAGCTAGAGAGAATACCTTTTTTACAACAATAAATAATGAAGATCATGGTAGCAGTAGTTCTACGTAAGATGAAACACAGATTGAATAGAATCTGAAAGAAGAGTAGAAGGAATGTTTGTATAAGGCCCCAGCCTTAAACCTTACTTAATCTTTAGTTATTTCAATAATACACATTGAGGATATTTTCAGGTTTTGAGTTTTAGAGAATTAGGACATAACTATTACATCTCAAAGATTAAAAAGTAAATGCATCTACTAAGCTTCCATTTTTTCACAAAAATAAAAACTCTTGAACAAAAGAGTCATGTCTAGTTCCTAGTTTTAGACAGCTTGACATTTCCTTGATCCCATCCTTAACCCTATTCAACTTTATGTCTTGTGAAAACATTTCAAAAACATGGGATGAGCATAAAAAGCTCAGTAAGGGTTATAATAGTATGGAAAGAAAACATCAGTCCATGTATATATAAGAATCAATGAAATCTTACTTTACTCATAAAACATAAGCAATTTAACATACCACATGAAATCATAAAATTTATTCATAACTCAATATAAATCATAAGGCATAAAGGTAACTTGAGGCATTCATAACATTCTTACGTAGGGAGTAACCCTCTTGGTTACGTTTGGAATACCCATCACAGTATATTCCCTAAATCTCTTCGGAGAAACCTTAACGTTTCACTCCTTCGCGTTACCCAATGCATTGGAGAGCTATATCGGGCTCACCCGCCCTTAGTTTATCATGGAACCACCCGTCTTCGTAATAATTCCCAACAACCATAACATAATCGTATCACATAAATCATACATAAAGGAAACATAACATTTCCACCTTTCAATAACAAGTTATCAATACAACACATTGATATAATAAAAACATTATGAAAACCATTTTCAATACCAAAATAAAAGAAAAGTAAAACATGGTATTCATTTTTCTTTTAAAAAAAGGTATGGCTTGTAGAGCAAGCCGAAACTCAAATAATGGTCACGACGGCGGATAAGTTGTTGTCGCCGCATACGTACGACAAAAACATTACCTTTTGTCATTTAGTACAACTCTTTGTATAATAAATATTGCTTTAGGATAAACGTAAAATTCAAAGGGGTTTATACACCGTATAAAAGAAGGTTGTGTATAAAACAAAATATGCCTCAATGAAAGGAGATTGAGACGAAGACCCATACCACATTGAAGATTTTAACATTTTAAACCATTAATATCCATAAAAATAAATCCTTAATCCCATTTTGAAAACATGGATATTAATGAGAAATATTTATAAGAATAAATCATTAAAACATTTAAAATGATATTTTAGTTAAAGGGTTTTTAACAAAAGGAGAGACACTAGAATATAATAATTAAGGAATAACATTTAATTAGAACTCTATAATATCATGAGAATAAAGGGATTCATGATATAATATTCCAAAGGATAGTATATACACCATATAATAGTGAACTGTTGAATAACAACAATGAAGTCTCAATAGAAATGTAAAATGAGATGAAATCCATTATAAAGAAGGTAGCCTTAAATTAAGGATAAATCAATCTCATAATTATGTGTGACAAATATAAATACACCCAATATAAGTGGATATTAAGTGTAAAACAATAAAAGGTCATTCAAACATATTCAAAGGATGACATATTCAATAACTACATGTCGAACCCAAAGAAATCGAAATTGGGTTAAGAAGTTCCCTTGGTAAAATTCGACAGCCTAACGGCGTCACATCAAATTTTAGAAAAAGAGTTGATGAGAGAGATAAAGGGCATATCATCGCTTTGACATAAAATTTACGCTAATAAGGATATATAAGAACATATCCCCACATAATAATATGACAATTAAAAGACATAATAAAAGACATCTTTTAAAAAGAGGAGGGTGAAAGGTTCCCTTACCGATTTGGGTAACTTTCGAAATGTACACCCCATGAAAGAAGGAATATACAACATTGATGTGAATACTCATAAAATAAAGTACATTAAATAAAGAGTAGAATAATTTATAGTACATACACCACTCAAAAGGAAATATTGGCAAATTTAGCATGAATCTCACAAAAACAGAAAGTGAGATAAAAAGCCCCTTACGAAATTTCGGCAGCCTAACGGTGCCAATTAAAAAATCCAAAAATGGATTTATGAGATCAAATAGGGTCTATCATGATATGAACATAAAAAGTATAGAATGAGGAATATAAAATAATATCCTCAAACATAAGAAATATGAGCTTAAAAGAAATGACATAAAAGATAGTACTTAAAAAAGAAAGAGAGAGGTAGGATCCCTTACCTCGTGTCTGATATGACTCGATCGTTCCTTAATATCCTGAATAATAAATTTTGGTCAATTTATAATTGCGTAAGGACCTCCTTTAAATATTATTATTCATTTAATATAACATATTATAATGTTATAATAATTGTTTAATAAAGTGAGTTCATATCCGATGTTTTTGTCGATGTTCGTTACATGAGTAAAAATTGAACTTGTTGGAAAAGAATTTTCCAAGTAGTTATAGGTACATCATCTACAGAATAGTATTAATGTTTTAAATATCATATATATCTAGTATATATTAATTTTATACTATTCCATAACATTTTGAGAAAAAAAATTAAAATCACCGTTCATGGAGACAGTAGGCCGTACGTACGCATGAACGCTGCATTAATTTTTTTGTCATATTAATGGAATTAATGTTAAAAGAGATATATATATATTATAATTCCAGAATTATATGCATCATTTAGTTGTAATATTTGACATATATATACATTATATATATTTACTTATAATAGTACATAACATTTGGAAATAAGAAATGAAATGTACTGTTCATGGAGACGGTAAGCCATACGTACGCATGAACGCTACATTCATTTCATTGGCACATTAATGGAATTAAACTAGATGAGATATATATATATATATATATATATATATATTATAATTCCAGTATAATATATATGTTATATAGATCACATAATTTCATCAATTTCATTCTTTATACATTCCATGTATTGCATGAACGAGTCACATCACTTGAGGGGGCAGTAGTCCACACTTCATCAAATTAAATTATCGCATTTGAACAACATGAAAAGAATAAAGGTATGTATTAAATATAAAATACAGAAGAATATAGAGGAAATAAATATAATATATATCATAAATAAATATAGTTCCATCATAATGTCCACCATGAGAGGTGGTATGAGAAAACAGAACAATCATTGTTTCGTGAGCCTTTAATTCACCATCCATGGAAACAGTATGTTCTTTAACAATTAGACAGAGGTGTGTGTTAGTGTATCTCTAATCCTACTCATAACAACATCCTTTTATATTTAAGATACTGGTGTTGTTACAAAAGAAATAAATAAAAAGAGTTTATGGGGTTAGAGAAGCAAAATAAAACAAAAGAACACTAGGGAAGACATTACCTTTAAATCGGGTAACTCATTTTGATTTGAGCTCAAAGGCTTCCTTGGAAAGGATTCTTCCCAATGTGAGGATTATAGGAGTACGAGAGGGATTTGTAGAGACAAAATAGGCAGGGGTTGGCTGAGCCAAAGGCTTTATAGGTGTGGGTAAGGTGGTAGAGGTGGGGGCCTTTTATAAGAGGAGTGGAGGGGCACTCTTGGAATGTTATAAAATATTACTTTATTATATAATGATTTTCGGATTTTAATGGTCCCCAAATTATATATTTCGAGGATAAGGTGATAGTTTCTCGAAATCCACCCATCCAATAGGTTTTTGACAAGTTTAGGTCTTATATTTTACATTATCTTTTCATTTTAATTAAATCGCTAAAAAATGAGGTAACCACTACATCATCATGGTGTCATAAATAATTTAATTTATTCAGTGTCTAAACATTATAAAAATATATATAATGATGTAGGAAAATTTTCTTAGCTTTATAATAAATATTTATAGTCAAAAATATGACTTGTATAACCCCATGTAAAAATTGTTTTAGTAAAAGAACACATCTTTGTGACATTTTAATTTTAACTTTAAATAAAAAGGTATTAATGTCATTTTCCTACCAAAGTGGCTCCATGGGGTCCCCAAGATGACCCATGGATTTTCTTGGTTGTCCATGACTCATCCAATGATGGTAGGACATGTGTCATGGTCATTTAATATTATTAAAACATTATTTTTACCTTAAATTACACTAATTACCTCTAATCGTGATTAAAACAAAAAGTTATTATTCACCAAAAAATTATTTTAATCACATTGAACCAAATTTTACTTCCTAATTAAAACCATGTATGTAGGATTTTTTAAATTCAAATCATATAAGTGGTAAAGTTTCATTTAAACAAAAAATCAGTTTTTAAACTACCACTTAGTGGTTTCACTATTCATCAAAAAATTAAAGTTTTTCTAAAAAATACCAAAAATTCACCATAAGCTATATTTGATATTCCAAATTCAAAAATGAATTCTATATTTAAAAATTAAAAAAATATAAGTTTCTTTAATTAATTTAATAATTAATTCCCGCTGTCAAAACAAATAGCGTGTTTTTAAGAAACAATATCTATTAAAAGATTGACACTAGTTTTAGCCCAATTTCAAAGTGAAATTAATTTCAATGACCACTGTTAGATTAAATGGTAAAAATATATTATAATTGGAAATTAAAACCAATTCAAAATATAATCTAATCATATAAATATATTATATTAAAAGGAGGTTTTGAATTAAAATACAACATTTTTCACTATTCATTAAAAAATGAACTTTATCGGAAAAATACCAAAAATTTACAGAATGTAAATTTTGATTTTCCGGTTCTAAAGAAGAATTTTATGTGGTCCAATATAACATATGAAATTGTCACAAAGTGGATTTAAAAAGTGTTCGTTATCAAAAGGTGCTTAATCGACCTTTTTAAGAATATTAGAAGATTTATGCTCAAAATTGGATTCATTTGCATTTTAAGCCTCTAACATGTATTGGAAAAAAGTAAAAATGTTTTTCAAACATATATAATCATTTTTTAGTTAGTTCTGTTCATTCCCACCATTACAACGGCTAGGCCTTAACTACCATTTAAAATAATATTATTTTATTTTTAGAGTGCAACGTAAGATTTCAAAGAAAATCATTGTCGCGTATTGGGTACGCCATCGAGCAAAGTGTTCCCTTTAAAGTAATATTAATATTTTATTCACAAATATGGATAAATATGAAAATGTCATATTCTTTATTTACCTGGGGTGTTACAGTTTGAGAATGAACAGGAGTCTTGAGAAGTATAATAGGAAATTGAAAATTGAAAATAATTCATTAAATGACCAAGAAGGATTTTCTAATGAGAAAGAAAAGTTTTAAATGGAGATTGATGTTATGAATAATTTTCTTGAGAGTAAAAAAGAATCATAATGATCATCTGGAAGTAAAGCTAAAGGTAGAATAAGATTATTTGGAACACTTCCAACATAAACTTTCTAAATCTGAGGAAAGGAACACAAGGTTCAAAAACTCTATTATAGAAGTTGGGGAAATTTATACTAAGAACAAACATAAAAATGATAAAAAAAAGTTACCTTCAATGGTTGAAAATAAATATGTAACATGTTCAGATAAGAAAAATTCTTTAAAGGCTATGTATGTGTTCAAATTTAGAAATACTGAAAAATTAGAAGCATCTAAAAATCTTGAGTCGAGAACGATTTCTATGATTTTTGGTTTTGGTAAGTCTGAAAAGAAATCTAAGCTAAATAAGAAAGTTACAATTGATAATATTAAGGTCATTGGTCAGAATAGTTCTTGTAATAATATTTTTGAGAATCATGTTCACAACTCCAATCATTATGGAAATTTCAGAGGGAAATATTCATTCTATGGCTACTGTTGTTTTTGTGGTGGATTCGGATACATGGAAAATATGTGTTGGTTCAACCAAAAACATTACTACTATTCCACAAGCTTTAATAGAAAATGATTGAGGGGGAGAAATTTTTTTCATAATGAAATCCTCAATTGAAAGTTCTAATGAAATTTGAGAATATTGGGGTAATGTTTGATAATAGATTCCAACCACTGGAAACTATCTATGAAAGATGTGATCAACCTAGAAATATTTCTAAGGGTTTTTTTATTTTGTTATCCAGACAAGAAATTTTTTTATAAATTCTAAGAAGCCTGGGATTTTAAAGGATAAGAAATATAGATCTTCTAGGTCTAAAAAGAAAGATTTATTGGTTGTCTGTACAGAACACATTGACTTGGCTAGGAGATTGGAGGAAGCACATCAAAAAGTGGAAGAAAGGGATGAAAAGAAACCTTTTTTGTTGAAATTGCTTAGAAAGATATGAAAGGTTAATGACCATAAATTCTAAATAGTGGGTGTTCATCTTATATGACATGAGACTTGAGGTTGTTAAAAACTGTGAAAGATTTCAAAGAAGGAACAATGGAATTTGGAAATGATGAATCTCTAAAGATCAAAGGTGTTGGATCGGCCATCATTGGAAAATAAAAGATGAAATCCAAGAAAACAAAATATGTTGATGGGAATAAACACATCCTTCATAGTTTGTCACAACTCATTGATTAGGTTAACAATGTTTTCTTCAGAAAATATGGTTTTGTAGTAAAAAGTGAGAATTATGGAAATGTAGTTACAAGAGGTCAACATACAAAAGGTAATTTGTTCCTCGTTGGTGAAGTGTAAAAACTATTGTAACATGAGTGTGGTGAATTAAAATTAGTTATGGCATAAAATTTTGGGACATATTTATTATAGAAACTTGTGAAAGTTATCAATGTAAGATAGTGTCTGTGATTTTTCTGATTTATCCAGAATGATATATTGGTGTTGTACTACTTGTGAGGAAGGTATGATTATAAAATCTATGCATAAGAGAGTTGACATTCACTCAAAACGACCATTGAAACTTATACATTAAGATATGTGGGGACCGATGAGCAATAAATACACAAATTGAAATAATTACTTCATTACTTTTATTGATAACATTACTCATATTTCTTGTGTTATGTATATGAGACATAATTTAGATGCTCTAAAAATGTTTAAGAGTTTCAGGGGAAAAGCAGAGAAGGAATGTTAGTATTTAGTGAAAATGTTGAGAAATGATAATGGTGGTGAGTATAATAATTTAGAGTTTGAATATTATCATGAGAAACCTGTAATTCAGCATGAGTTTAGTTCACCATACACACCTTAACAAAATAAGATTTTTAAAAGAAAGAATATAAGTCTGGTGTAAATGGGAAGAACTATGTTACTTGAACATAGTCTTTCTCATTATTACTAGAGGCAAGCCCTGAGAACTTCTTTGTATATTCATAACTAATGTTTCTATAGGCCAAAATAATATATGACTCGATACAAAATGTTATATGGAAAAACTCCAAGTCTGAAACACTTAAGAATTTTTAGGATTCCATACATTATAAAAAAAGGTGGAAACCATGGAAAGTTTTAAAATAGAGAAGATGATGGGATATTTCATGGCTATGCCCCTGAAGGAAGATGATATAGATGTGTGAACAAAGAAATAGGTAGAATTATTGATTCTTTAAAGGTGAATATGTTTGAAAATTTTGAGAAAGAAAAATCTTCATATGATGATATGGATGTTGATCAGGACAAGAAATATTTTGTTAAAGATTCTGATAATGATTCAAACTATGCTAATCTAACTCAAGAAGAGGAATCAGACATAGCAATCTCAAGTGATGAGGATGAAATTGGAATAGCTCATCCAAGGTTGAGGAAACAAGTGGAGGCTCATAACATTATTGGAGATCAAAATCATAGGGTCCAAAAAATAAGAACAACAAATGCTACTACACACACTTCTCTCTATTCTAAAGTTAAAAAATGATGTAAATGAATAATTTTATCATCCATAATGGGTTCATCCTATGAATGAAGAGCTTGATCAGATATAGAAGAATGATACATGGGAACTAATACCCAAGGTGGAAAATAAAAACATTATTAGAATAAAGTGGATTTTCTAGAACAAGCTGAATGAAGAAGCTGGAGTGATAAGAAAAAAGAAAAATTGGTTTGCAAAGGGTATTCAAAAATTGAAGGGATTGATTTTGATTAAACCATTTATCCAGTTCAAGGTTAGAAACAATCAAAATATTTCTTGCTATTTCTTCACAATGAGGTTACAAAATATATAAAATGGATGTAAAATGTGTATTCTTGATTGGTGATCTTGACGACTAAGTTTACATTGATCAACCTTTTGGATTTGTTATTGGGAAGGATGAATGTTATGTGTGATGTTAGAAGAATTATTTTTATGGGATAAAATAAGCACCAAGGGCATGGTATTCTAAATTTAGTATTTTCTTGAGGAAGATGAATTTCAAGAAAGGTAGAGTTGACAGTAATATGTATATCAAGGAATGTCAAGAGTTTTCTTTCATCGTAATTGTTTATGTCGATGATATTAAATTTTCTGAAAATGATGAATGTTTATGTGAAAGATGTTATGATGATACAAATAAGTAATTTGAGATATCCATGCTGGTAGAAATGAAATACTTTCTTGGGTTGCAAATTTTATAGAAGAGGAACCACATTTTTATTCCACTAGAAAAGTATGCTAAGGAACTTCTAAAGAATTTTGGAATGGAAAATTCAAAACCAGTGTCCACACCAATTTAAGTGGGAACCAAGTTTATCTAAAGATGGATAAGGTAAATAAGTTGATCATAAAGTGTTTTTAAAGATCATTATGAGTATATTTTATTTTATTGCCTCGTGAAATGACATCGTATATGTTGTTACCTTATGTACAAGATTTCAGTGTCCTCCTAAAGAATCACATTTGATTTCTGGAAACATAATTCTTGGTTTTATAAAACGTACAAAAAATTTTCGAATCAGATATGATGGTTCAAAAAACATTGATCTATTTGGGTATTTAGATTTTGATTAGGTAGGAAATGTTGATGATAGAAGATCCACATCTAGTGGAGTTTTCTTTATGGGTAAAAGTTTTGTCAGTTGGTATACATAGAAATAGAATTCAGTAAATCTTAGCACAATTGAAGATGAGTACATTGCTACTACTCAAGATTTTACCCAACTCATGTGGATGAAGACTCAGTTAGAATATCTACTTGTTGAAGTAAAGATACCCTTTCTCTTGGGATGTGATAATCAGAGTGCAATCAATTCTATATGGGATTCAGTAAAACATTATCATTCAAAACACATAGACATAAATTAACACTTCATCAAATAGCAGGTGGAGAAGAACAAATTTAGGCTGGATTGTGTACCTACATCGGAACAGTTTCTAACATTTTCACAAACCATTTTTGAAGGAACCATTTGGTAAATTCAGGTTGAACATGGTTGGCTAACCTCCTAGTCATCAATGTTGGGGTACATGTATCTATCCTTTCTCTCATAATACCTTTTGATAGTGTTATCCAGGGGTGTAATTATTATAAATCTATCCTTATAGAGGCATTCATAAAGGGGGGTTTGTGGGTAAGTTGTGAATTTATCATGAAAGTGAGTGAAATATTCTAACTATTTGTTGGAGTGGTTGGAGTGGTTGTAGGAAACAAAATTTTTGTATTCCAGGAAAATTGAAGAAGTGAAAAAGATGATGAATAATGATGAGTTAAAAAGCTGAGGAAGAATGTTGAGGGAGAATTACTGGAAGAAAGATGTCTATGTTTTTAAGAAGGATGGGGAATAAATAGCATAGTCACTAATTTTGGGAAATATTGTTTTGCTGTAAATAATTATTTTTTCCTATAATGATTTAGCTTATGTAGGCTTAGAATTGTTGATAAGTAATCAATTTCATGAGGTTTCAATGTTAAGTAATTTATGAATCTTGTTTGACCACAAAATCCCAAGAGGGAGATTTTTGGGACCCTATTGGATGGAGAAGGAAGTAAGAAGAGTTTTTCTTTTGCAGATTATTGTCTTTTGTTGTCAAAGAATATAAATCAACTCACTTTGTAAAAGTATTTTTAAACCAGACAATGATTTTATAATTTTTATTTCTCAAATATCATAAGTTTGAATAAATAGTGATGTAGGCATTATGAAGGAAAGGGGGAGAAAAGGTGTTGTCATTCATATTTAATTTTTTTGGGAAAAACATTTTCTAGTGGAATACAAGAAATATTAAGTAATTTCTATTGAAAATTGGATGATTCTAAAGGTGTTCTATCAACGAATATATATGATGAAACATATATTTAATGATGAAAGAAGTTTTTTGTCGAATAAGTCATATGTAAGTGAAGTTTCATTGGTGTTCTTACCGAGGAAAATATTATGGTGGCATTGTATTCTAGTGTTTGCCAAATTTTTGGGGCTAAAAATTAGGAGATGGATAAATGGGATTTTGGAAAATAATGTTGCGAACAAGTTTGAAGATTTCCTGGAATGTTTTCCTTAATTGGAGTTCCAAGATCTAAACATCAAAATCAAGAAAAGTAAATAATCATGAGAAATATTTGTTTTTGCATGCAAGATTGAAGGGAGTTTGGAATGTTGTGTGCAAGGCATGATTCAAGGTCAGAACATTGAAAAATGGAAAGGGCCTAAAGTGAAAGAAAGATTCAAGAGGTGTGAGAAAGATAAGGGTAGCATGAAAGTGACCTATGCACCCAATGTGACATCAAATGGGTTTTTTCATGAGGTTCCACGATTTTTCATGAAGAATCAGTGGTTTTACACACAGGGGTCTACGATGTCTATAAAGAATAGGTGACCCCCCTCCCTCTATCAGTTATAATGCTCTAAACATATGGAAATACAGATCTCTGAAGCAAGAAAAAAATTTACGTAAAGGGTGGTGCGTGAAAGAAATAGAGATGCACATAAGATGAAGAATTTTAATGCAATAAGAGAGTCGTATGTAAGATAGATGTTGCAAGCATGAGGTTTTTTGCAACAAAAGAAAAATATTGTGCGTGTGGCATAAAAGTTGTGTGTAATACACCTAAAAGGGTTCATGATAGATTTGAGTTCAGCACTATAAGTATGTTTTGTTCAAGATACTTACAACTAGCTTCTAGGTAGGAAAGAGAAGAATTTTTTAGAATGATTAAATTGTGAAAGCAGATTAAGAATTTTTGAAACTTTTTTTCCACTATTTTTGCTAAGAGGGTGCACATGCACTTGTGGATTTTTTTCCAAGTGCAACATGTGTGAAAGGGTATATCATAATCATTGCATTCCACATCAAAGGATTCTTTTATAGTGTATTGTGTGGTTCAAGATTATTTACATTCCATGCCAAGGACTTAGCTACTCTTGTTGTGTTGTGAACCTTGTCAATCTCGTGTTCCAATGGTTGTGTGCATTCATAAGAGAAAGAACTCTTGAACGGGAGATAAAGATTGTTTCATAAATAAAGAAAACATAAAAGAAAAAGATATCACTCATTCACTCCTCCCCCTATTAGTAATACATGGATACAGACTGGGTAACATCATTTAGGGTGTTTAAAGAGTTTTTATTTTGTTATTCTTCATGAATCATCCCTCTCTTGATCCAGATCAAACTCTAGTAACTTTTGGATTTTTTCTCTCCTTATAGAGCGTTTGTTTTGTGATTGTTTTTTAGGGTTATTGTGTTTCACCACTCTAAATAATATTTCCTTTGGATTATTTATTCAGTCCTTCATGGACACTATTTTGTATGAATTTTTGGTTTTAATTCATGATCAAATAGTTCTTTCTATTGTTCTTTGGTAGCTACATATCATTCATCGTATTTTGAAGGCTGATATTTTGGATTCCATTCACTATTGTCGAAGGAGACTAAGCTTATATTGTTTTGAAGAAGTTATTTCTATACAATGGGTTAATATGATGAATGTATTATAATTATTGATAAATTACTTTGGGTTTTTCATATAATAAATGTGATTTGTGGTTTCAAAATATTTATTAAAAAGATAAATTTTTTTAAAAGGGTATACTTTAAAATGGATTTTTTCTGATTTTGAAAATAATTTTCAAACACTAAAATATTTTGGGTTGACATTGAAAATGTTCTATAAATTTTGATCAGGGTTTCAAAAATAATTTGTACAAGATTGATAGTTTATAAACCTTGGGTTCATTTGGAAATACACATAGGCAATCTTACTGCATGTGGAAACACTGGTGGTTATTTTTTTATATCAGCATACTATGTAGGGAATCAATACTGGTTGGATCCAATGTTTGGCCTAGTTTAAGATATTTGATGTCTAGTACATATTGTACCATAGGCTAGCACAAAAATTTTAGTTTTCTCAGAAATTTATGGATATTAACCCCATTATGGTTTTTATCATGGATTATTTATCATGTGTTATTATATGAGGTTGTATCACATGGAATCACATGATATTATTTCACATATATGAGTTTACTTTATTACCTTATGATGAATGGATATGATTTCGTGTTTTACCACCTATAATTTTTATATTTCTATTTTTAAGAATATGAAATTATTTTCTAAAAACCAAATGAAAAATAATTTACCAATGGATTAGATTTATTTTATTTGTAATTTTTTTGTTTTAAATGAAGAAACTATTTAATTCTTTATATTAGACCTTGTATATACTCTATTATGGAATCCTACAAATATTTGTGCTAACAACCTAGTTTTTTCATTAGTTGGATGTAGATATTTTATTTTAGGATATAGGTAAAGGGAAGTTAATTTTGTATCAGGTCAACTTTTCATTTGGTTATTTCCTTCATAACTCGGTGGTTTGGAAGTATGTATTGGTCAGATTAATATTTTTCTTACTTATTGTTTTAGCCTATTTTGGCTTAGATTGTGTAGTTTTCATTGTATTTATTTTATTTTATATTGTACTCTGGTTTTCTGTCTTGGTTGATTATAATCCAGACTTTTTCCCTTTATCTTTTTTTAACCTCACCATGTGATGGCCGACTCAGTTGTATAGTTTGGTTGACCCTTGATAGTTTTTTATGTAGCTAATTTATAAAAATTTAAAAAATTAATCCTAGGATAAATTTACTTTACAATTCAAAAAAAGTAATTACATTTCATATATATGAACTTCTATATGTGATAAAATTTTCATTTAATACAAATATGAAATATTTATTGAGAAAAATTAGAATAGTATGTTTTTAATCCAAAAAATGAACATATACCAAAATCATGTATAATTATTATTCAAATGTAAATAATTAAAAAATATATAATTAAATAATTATTAATTTAATTAAAAATATAATGAAAATAATTTTGTATTTTTTTAAATGAAAATAAATTACACTTTTACAAAAAATTTGTATTCTCACTATTCACCAGATAATCAATATTTTTAGATAAGTCCAAAAATATTTACCCTAAGATAATTTTTAAAGGATGAATTAAAAAATGAAGTTCATTTTATCAAATAAATTCTCTTAAATTGGAAGAAATTATGTATTATAGTTTCCCACAAATAAGAAATTAAAATCATTTTTCAATAAAGCATATTTTTGACATGTAAAATGACTTTACTATAAATTTAAAACATATTTCCTCTGAATTAATCATTAAATTTATATAGATTAACAAATTTACATATTTTTTATAATTTATTTATTCCTATTCATTCATAAAAATTCAACATCTAGGTTATAATGGTAATATTTAATTAATAATAATTCCTTGTAAGGGGAAAACAAGAAATCTGGAAAGAAGAGAAAGAAATCCAACAAACAGCAACATTATGGGCCTAATATATGGTCCAAATATCTTATCCCATGATGATAATATATTTTAATTTCCAACATCTATGGAATTCACAAACAGTAACAACCCTTAGGCATTTTTTTGTGACCTACAAACCTATGCTTATTGGACTTGTTGAACCAAGAGTGGCATTTGAAAAGTGGTAAGCCTTTAAATGGTCTTCCCTTGGATAGTATTTTGCCTCCCATAATGACACCCCAGATTCTCTATAATCTCTTTGTGTCATAGATCATGATAGCATAAATTTTAATTCCTACATTCATGATCAACAATCAATCACTATTTTGACTGAGTCAAATGGGTATGATTTTTTCTTCTCTTTTGTTTGTGCTTTGAATCATTATAATAGAATATGGGATCTATAGGAATCCCTAGAAGGTCTATCAATGTATATGCGATGGCCTTGGGTTATTATTGGTGATTTCAACTTAATGTTGTCTCCATAGGAAAATACAGGGAATAAATTTAATAGATTGGTTTCTTTTGAGTTTTCCTCATCTATGTACAAGTAAAATTTAATTGAAGTTTTGATTATGGGGGCTATCTTTACTTGGCATAGATATACCCTCAATAAGAAGAAATCCATCAAGATTTATAGGTTCTTTGTCCATATGGATGAGTGAAATCAAGCTATTGAGGTGTCTGTTATTACACTCCTAAGAATCCATTCTCATTATAATTCCCTATTATTGGAACTTTATGACAATACCTTGAGATCACCACCACTTCCATTTAGATTTAATAATTATTTGTTGGTTATACGTGGATGTAGGGATGTTTTTGTTGATTCATGTTGGAGATTTTTTATTGAAATAACATTTTACATTTTCTCAATAAAATTGAAAGTTGTTAAGGGAAGGCTTTAAGAGTGGAGTACGAAATGTTTCTCCATCCATGACTCTGATATTAAAAAATCTAAAGATAATCTTCCATACTATTAGAGTAATAATATGAATTAAGAGGAAATATCTCATGATGAAATGAATTCTCTTTCTAAGTTTGATTAGTTATTGTATTTTAAGGAAAATCGTACCTGACATCAATATGGCATAAAATGGTTGAAGGAAGGGGACCGAAACTCAATATTTTTTCATTGTTTTCATCATGGGAAGAAGCTCAAAAAACGACTCACTTCCCCCAAGATTTATGGGGATTAATCAGTTTTGAAAATGAAATGGTTATTTTAGTTTGTAGCTACTTTGAACATTTATATATGGACTCTGGGTTTTATAGCACTCAAAATATGATGAGTACCATTTGCCCAACAATTGATGACTCTCAAAACAACATTATTGTACAGGCACCTAATAAAGATGAAAACAAGATTTCCCTTTTCTCTCTAAATTTTTATAGTGTCATAGGGTTATATGGGTTCTAAAATAAATGTTTTATGTTCTTTTGGGACATCATGCACCTGGATATTGTCAATGTGGTTAGAGAATTTTTCTCACATTCCTCTATACACATTAGATTTAATGATAACTGCATTTCTCCTATTCCAAAAATGGATAATTCCCTTGATTCAAGGGATTTGAGACCTATGTCCATTGGTAATACTATTACAAAGGTGATAACTAAAATTATCGTGACCCAGATTGGGGGTATTTCTAATGATTTTGTCACTCCCAATCCATTTGGATTTGATCCTAGAATAAGTATCCAAAATTGTTTTCCCACGGCCTCTAAGTATGTCAATATAAAAAGGAATGAAGTGAAGGATGGTAACATGGAACTCAAGATTGATATATCTAAGTCCATTGACAACATAAAATAGGGATTACTTTTTCTGTTATGAGGATGCATGGGTTCTCTAATAGGTTCTTTAATCTTGTTAATTGTATCCTATAGAGTTCCACATTATAAGCCCTTGTCAATGGGTCTCTAAGAGTTTTCTTTTGATGCAATAGAGCGGTGCGGTAGGGGGACCCTTTATTCAGACTTCTCTTTGTTATAGATGAGGATTACTTGAGTAGATTTTTGTGTGACCTTGTAAGTGCTGGTACGTACTAACAAATAAAAGCTAGAAGATCTCTTTTATCACCATCACATTTTTTATATGAAAACAATTTGATTTTGTTTGATAAAGCTGATAACGTTTACATTTTATTTTTTAAATCCATTTTACAACATTATGATGAGGATTCTAGAAAAGTTATCAGTTAGGGAAAATCCTCTACTCTTTTTGGGGAAGGAGTTAACATTTCTTGTAAAATCGAGTGGCAAGGAAGATTGGGGTCATGAGAGGTGATATCCCCTTCACCTATTTTTGTATACCTATCTTTTGGGGTAAAATGAATAAGTGTTTCATAAAAAATATTTATCTCTAGATCATTAGTCAAATTGAATCTTGGAATGGTAAATCCATGTCTCAGGAAGGATGTGTCTTTCTTGTTAATTATGTGATCACTTCTCTGTGTGTTTATGATTTCTTTGTGTATCAATGTCTTAGATCCCTTCTAAAAGAACTTCAAGGTTTGATTCGAAATTTTATCTACAATATCTCAATCCATGAGAAGAATATGATCATAGTCTTTTGGAATGAGTGTATCAAACCTGTTGATATGAGAGGTTTGGGAGTCAAGTATTTGAGGATTTTCAATGTTAACCTTATTAAAAAATTCACCTGGAATCTTCTGACATCCAATGATATCTCATTGTATTTTTTTTTGAAAACTCCAGACTAAATTTCTTTATGGATATTCTCTATGCATTCCATCATCAATTTTTAATTACATCATATCTCTTTATGGTGATATTTTACAAACCTCGTAGTGGCTGGTATAGAAGGATATTTCACTAAAGTGTTAGCAGACTCTTTGGTTATCACATGTTATCGTTGATGATCTAGATATTCCAAAATCAATGTGACACATTTCAATTACTAAATTTTATCCTAATTCAAATTCTTATGGGATTATTCCTAACTGCATAAATATGGAATTGGATAGTTATTAGTATACTGATGTGAATATTTTGGTTTGGAAGCCTAGTCTGAACGGTAATTTTACCACAAGATAATTTTATTGATTCATGCGTATTGTCACTATTGTGGCTCTTTCATCACTAATTGTTTTCAAAAATTCCTATATTTTTCCGGTTGAATTTATACATTTATGGAAAATCTAGATTCAAATATTTCCCTTACTCTCTTTATTACAGCATGCAGGGTTCACTCTAGCACCTGTCTATTACCTTTTCCTTGTTGTGGATGAATCCTTTGATCACTTATTTTCCTCCTGTCGATTTGAATGAAGGTTGTGGAACTATGTTCAGTGCACATTAGGTTGTAGTCTCATGTATGGATTCTTTTTCTAGATAATGGATTATTTTACTCCCCTAGCTACAACGATCAAGTATAGGCACTTCTTTTAGATGCTGCAACTATGATCATTTACTTTATATGGAGAGCTCAAAATTCATCTACCTTTGATAAATACACTCTCACTGTATGTGATGGCATTAGGGAAATACATCATCAGGTTGTGGTAGCAGCAAACATTAGACTAATGTTATGCGAAATGGTGTCTATGACCTCTTGATTCTTGTATCTCTTTGTCTTTCTGTAATATAAAAAACCTTGTGTTCCTAAGTTCCTATAATGGATAACACCTATTTATCAGTGGTTGAAAATTGACGTGGATAGGGAGGCTTTAGGGTCACTGAGACCCTCATGTTTTGGTGGAATCTTCTACACTCATAAGGGATTTGTTAAGGAATACTTCAACCACATTATTTGGACTGGATTTGCAATTAAATGTGAACTTTGTTCCATTGGTAAGGTTATCAAATTTGAAGTTCATAATGTATGGAGGAATGTATGGATGGAATCTGATTCAGCCACATCTGTTGGAATCCTTCAGAGCCACTCAAGAAATGTACCATGGAAGATCCTACAAACAAGGACTGATTGCCTTTGCATTGTGGATCAACTATGTATTGTAGTGAAACATGTTAATAGGGAAGATAATCATGTCTCTAATGTTCATTCTAAGAAGGCTATTCCGGAGGCCAATGTGATGTTTACTTTTGTGGTCCTAACACTTTATGGTGGTTTTATTGAGGCGTATACACATGTTGATGTGGACACTTGTCTTTGTAAATACCCCTTGTGACTTCTCCTCTATATTCTTTCCTTTTATTTTTGATAAATCTTTTTAGGAGAAGGTTTTCCTACATCCTAAACCTTCAGATTAAATAACTATCCTTAAAATTCTTAAAAATATTCTGGACCAAGTTTAAAATCCAAAAATTAATGTATTTTATCTTATATTATTCAAAGATAAATTTAACATATATATTCAATCAATATTAGTTACTCTTAAAATTATTTGTCTAAAAATGTATAATCCTTAAACATATAAGCTCCAAAATATGCTAATAATTTCCATAAATAACTTGAATCTCAATAAATCGACAATAAAATCATATATGCTTCCAAAAGATAATTCAAACTTTTTTCCTCAAATAACATCTCATGTTATTTAATAATATTATGTTCACCTAAATCATATAATGTTCCCCCAAAATTTAGTGATCTTATTTTAAAAAAAATTATTAATCAATAAATCACCAAATCACTTTTCCAGCTCATCAACATTGATATGAAACTACATATGTTCCCAAATTGTAATAACCCATAATTACCTCAACATCATTGATCATATAAACCCTAATGTTTTTAAATATATTTAATCTTATTTCCAAAAAATGTAATGGATTTATTCATCCAGTAGCATTTTTTACATGTTAAACTTAAGGGTTATATATATCTAAAACATTTATCAAAAGTCAATATATGTCTCTAAAAGTATTAAAATCACATAAAAACTAATAAGTGGATTTTAAGGCATAGAATGTATGGTAAACCTTAAATTTATAATCTTATGATAGTATCTATAACTCATAATTTAACCTCAAATAGAAACATAATCATTCCCAAAGTTATCTAAAAACTCATATGATATCAAATATAATGACCCAGCCTTAAAGAATCCATAAATTGAATGAATATAAAGGAATTTGATTTATTTAATTTTTAGGATATTTTCATTTTATGATTTCAGATAATTATATTATATCACTTACATAACAATTCCATATATATAAAAAGTGTATTCTTTCACAAATATCCATTTTTCAACAATATAAAACTTTTATAATGAAATTAATTTTATTTTCATAAAAAATATTTTTAATATTCAACATCACTTCTCCATTATTCTTACTCCGACTTAATCCCTGTGAAAAAACATTTATACATTTGTTATGATCTCAAAAACCTCATTGTGGGATATATAAAAAGAATGAAATAAACTAGTAAGTTCATTTTAAAACCATGAGATCATAAAAGATAGTTAAACATTAACATAATAATGTTTTTTCTCAAATAATAATTTATTTACTCATAACATCAGCTTTACTATCAAAATTTTTTAATAAAATACTTTATAATAAAATGTAAAGGCAACATAATAATCATGATGGTTTTATAGGAAACATGATAACTATTACAATCTATAATTCTGTTAATATAAATTCACTTCTTATAATCATTTAAGGTATTATAAATCACCTAAAATCACATAGATAACACAATAAAAACTTTATAAATGATGAATTAATGAAATGAGAGGTATTTCTAGAATTTTAGGAACATATACCAATGAAATACTTTATTGACCATTGGAATAGTAACATGGACATTAGGAATAGTAATCTGAACTATAGAATAGTAACCTCGCCCATGAAAGTAAAAAATTAAATTTAGACAACTTATAAATGGTAATATGATATAATTATATCATTGTATAATTAAATATATTTTTTTGAAATTTTTAATTTAGTGTTGATATTTTTTATAAAACAAAAATGTTTATTTTCAATTTTATAATTAATATAATGATTTAAAAGAAATTTTACTTTCATAATTGTATTTATAAACTAATATTTTATTTCCTTATGATTATAAAATAACTGTATGAGACCTTAATTAATTTATAAATGTTTTCTAAAATCAATTATAATTATAAAATTTATATTTTTAACATAAATTATTATTTAAATTAGAAAATCAATATTTCATTTTTAGAAAATTATTTTCATAAAATGGATTTCATTTTTCAATTCTACATGTTTAAAAATGGTTAGGGTTAATTTTTTTGGATTTTTCTAAAATACATGACGTTTGGGTGAATAATAAAATATTATAATTTGTGGTATATATACATTATAAGTTAGGTTCACTATTTATTGATTAAATGATGGTATTATCACCCTAATCTTTCTCTAACCTACATTATTTTAATATATTTAGTGATATTTCTCAAAATATTCATAGTCTTGAGGAAAAATAATAAACTAATGAATAAGATAATTAGAAAACACCCCTCTCCTCAACTATAAATACCACACACCACCACCTTTTCTCCTCACACCTATTAATCCTTGTATCTTCTAAAATTTCAACCTAATACTCTTTCCATGTATCGTCCCCACGTTCAATAAGTTCTTGTGTCAGGAAAATACAAAAAATAATTTCTCTAAGGAGGTTATCAAGGAGAATAATTCAAGTGGTAAAATCATTTTTTTCTTTCTTTATTCTCTTTTCTATTTATTTTATTTTCCAATAGTTTCATCACCTCCTCTATCCAAACATGCATGATAACTTCAATATATAATATATATTTTATTTTTATTAGGTTAGAGGAAAATCCACCATCAATTATTTTCTCCACATTCTTTTATTCTTAAAATGAAAATATCGTTTGTGGGGTGTTGATTAATCACCTTAGAGGATGAAAAGTTTTTTTTTAAATTTACCCTCTTCCAGTATAGACATAAAAGAATTAGAATGTCTGGTAAAGATTTTAAAATTTATTTTATAACCATTTTAATTTTTTTATACTAACTTTTATTCAAAATAATGAATAAGAAAACAAAACTAGTTTGTGATGATCAAAAAACCAGTGCCAAAATAATCTAACCAATTTTCACTAATGTCTTGTCTAATGATTCATGCTCACTCAAAATAGCCAAATATATTATATAAAGTTTTAATCTTAGGAATTATCATTAATATAATATAAATTAAATTCTATATATCAATTCACTTTTTTTATGATCTTTAATACACTTATACTAGTGAACCAATCATGAAAACTAAGAAAACGAACACTCCCAAATGATGAAATTGAATCTTATAACTCACAAAAAAACCAAAAAAGAACTTAATAAATTATAATAGATAAAATAAATTTCTAAAAATTTCTCAATTAATTAATTAATGTGTTTTATTTTATTATCCATGATGTTATTATCAAAGGAAGAACAATTTCAGACATAAGGTTTGTTATTTTTATGAACCTCTATTTTTCATTCGGGTTATGCTTTATCTATCCCAATATTTAAAATAATTATTAATTTTTCGTATTAACTCCTCATAAATTCTATTTTTATGTTCTAAAAACATTTACCTAGCATAATTTTTTATTCTTTAATGGTGAAATACATGTTTTGAAAAGGTTCTCTTATCACATCATCTAAATAAGAATCCCCGATTACAGATAACTTATTAATTTATTACACATTTTCAAGTACACACCATAATGTTTTTAAGCCACAATTATTTTTTAAAATCAATAAATTTACCATTAATAACTATATTCCTTAATTTATAATTTTATACGAACAATTATTCCTTTTAATTTTAAAGAATCTGTAATATTTTCTTCAAACCGCATTAAATGTTATGTTTCTAATGTTTCTTAAACACTATTTTTACATGTTTTCACTTCAGTTTAACATCACATATCATTATCTATTCCGATTTTCCATTATAAATTTCTATTTAATATTTAAATCCACTATTTCATGGACACCATTATGATATTCACTTTTTTATGCCTTTTTACATGATTATGATACCCAATTTCTTCAATGGGTAACCCTTATGCATGATTATTCATGAGGAACACATATTCATGGAATATTTTGGATTGTTGTGCCCAAATAGTTCTCAAATTAATTGGGAAATGTTTAGTCACATGAGACATCATTTTGGGACAAAGATTAATCTTGTTTATTTTAAGGGACTTTGTTCTCCATGTGCAACAATATTGGAAATTAGCCTTCACTCATACATATGTCATATTATATGTTTTTTCCAAATTACTATGATTCCATGATTTCTTGTCCACATGCTCTATATTTTATGATTACTTATGTTTATTCATGATACATTGTTTTTTCTGTCATCATGTTATTCCTTCTAAACCATATTCTTTTCTTTATTCCTATGTTTATACACTTGTTGAGATTTTTAGATCATCATGTTTGTTCATGTTTTCCCCAAGTTATCATATGAATAAGTAGGATCTAAATGGAATATATGAACTCTTCATGGATTATTAAAATAAAAATGTTTTATTATTTTTCAATTTTTTCAATTTTATGTACCTAATCATCAAAATTCACTATAATTTATGATCCTTAGCTTGTATTTGATGGATAATTATGCATAAAATCATGTAATAATACGTATAAAATGTTATGGTTTCTATAATTGGTATCATAAGAAGTTCTAGTTATCTTTGAATATTATTAATATCACACCTTATGAAGACCCTATGGATAAATGAATCATCATTTATAGCATTGATTGAAACTTAAGGAATCGCATGTTATTATAGACCTATCATTTGTAATATTATCCTTCTATGGTAATTTTTTTCTTTTTATATATTTATTAGATAAGTTTCCCCCCCCCCCACCCTACTGTATTTTATTTTATTTATTTAATGCATTGAAATAAAATAACCCATTCCAACAATCAATCTGATCGGCTATTTGATGTTTTCTCAAATGATATTCCAAATATGATGGTAAAGGGTGATCTAAACATCATGATAGTACATTCCAATCCAGTTGAAGTTATGAATAATAATTTTAATCATGAATAACTCCCTTTTATACAAAGTAATATCAAGGGTCCTTCAAATCATTCATGTGACAAATGCCTTTCAAATTTAGTGGATCCTCTTATCCCATCATCATGGAACAATGGATTAAATCCATCGAGAAGATATTATCAATACTCTAGTGATCATAAAAAGAGAAATGTTTGGTGAAAGTTACCTTTTATGTTGAATCTTTTCAATATAGGACACTAATCAAGAACATAGATTCAAAGGAATAAATTGATATCATGGAATGGGAAGATTTCAAGAAAATATTTTTAACCAAAATTTTCCCTAAACCCATCATCTTAATTTGTGAAGGGATTTCTTTGGACTGAAGAAAAATGAAAATGATTCTATTGGATCATATGAGGAAAACATCACAAGTATTTTGTGATATGCCTCAGACTTTGTAATGAACACCGAAATTAAGATGGATTCCACTTGTTGAGATTTTTAGATCATCATGTTTGTTCATGTTTTCCCCAAGTTATCATATGAATAAGTAGGATCTAAATGGAATATATGAACTCTTTATGGATGATTAAAATAAATATGTTTTATTATTTTTCAATTTTTTCAGTTTTATGTACCTAAACATATAAATACACTATAATTTTTTATCCTTAGCTTGTATTTGATAGATAATTATGCATAAAATCATGTAATAATATGTATAAAATGCTATTGTTTCTATAATTGGTATCATAGAAAGTTCTAGTTGTCTTTGGAGATTATTAATAACACACCTTATTAAGAACCCTATGGATAAATCAATAATCATTGATAGCATTGATTGAAACTTTGGGAATCACATGTTATTATAGACTTATCATTTGTAATATTATCCTTTTATGGTAAATTTTTTCTTTTTATATACTTATTAGATAAGTATTCAACCCCCCTGCTATAGTTTATTTTAATTAGTTAATGGATCGAAATAAAATAACCCATGCCAACAATCAATCTGATCAGCTATGTGATGTTTTCTCAAATGATATTCCAAATATGATGGTAAAGGGTGATCAAAACATCATGATAGTACATTCTCATCTAGTTTAATTTATGAATAATAATTTTAATCATGAATAACTCCCTTTTATACAAAGTAATATCAAGTTTCCTTCAAATCATTCATGTGACAAAAGACTTTCAAATAGTGGATCCTCTTATCCCATCATTGTGGAACAATGGATTAAATCCATCGAGAAGATATTATCAATCCTCTAGTGATCATAAGAAGAGAAATGTTTGGTGAAAGTTACCTTTTATGTTGAATCTTCTCAGTATAGGACACTAATCAAGAACATAGATTCAAAGTAATAAATTGATATCATGGAAGGGGAAGATTTCAAGAAAATATTTTTCAACCAAAATTTTCCCTCAACCCGTCATCTTAATTTGTGAAGGGATTTCCTTGGACTGAAGAAAAATTAAAATTATTCTATTGCATCATATGAGGAAAACATCACAAGTATTTAGTGATATGCCTCAGACTTTGTCATGAACACCGAAATCAAGGTTGATCGCTTCTTTAGCCGACTAAAGTCAAGTCTTTGAAAATCATTTTCGATTCAAGAATTTGAAAGTTATGAAGAAATTTTTGGTTTTACCATTATGGTTGAATAAGATATTAGGTAATCTCTGTAGTCTCATGGTCTCTGTGAAAAAAATATGAAAATAGAGCTTAATATGGTTAGATCAACAGATAAATCACATGATTTAAAGAAGACTCGGCATCCCATGTGTCGAAAGTTTTGGAAGAAGCATCCTAGAAACTTCAAAGGGACCAAAGAGATAACTTAAATGTGAAAGTGAGGGGCATATTTCTAATAAATAATTAAGGGATACGAATAATCCCACTAGTTTGGAAGAATAAATGAAGGTTTAAATCAACACTCAGTCTGTAGTGCAATGTTTCAACTAAAAGTAACATGGCCATAATGCAATCCATTTTTTTAATCCTGGTATTGTTGAAGGAAATCAACAACAACAACCTCCAAGGTAGTAAGGAAAGTCATATGGTATCACTACTACTGAGGTGGATCCCAAAAATGATGTGGTGATAGGTACACTGGTTTTTCCTTAAAGAATAGAAAATTTACTATTTGATTCTAGTTTTACGCATTCTTTCATATCTTTCATGTTTACTAGAACTATTAAAACTCCACCAAAAAATATAAAGGTTTCATTATCTATGAGAATATAAAATGGGAAGATTATTTCATCCAAAGTATATAACTCATCCTTGGTTCATGTTTTTTGAATTGAACCTCCCAAAAAATCTTGTCTTACTTACTTGGTGGAGTTTGATACTATATTAGGCATGGATTTCATATCTTTATACAAATCCAACATCAAATATTAGGAAAGTGAGATCACTCTTAACATCTTGAGTTATCCTCTAATTATGTATAAGTGTAAGGAGGATGATGAATGTTCATTAGAATTGATGTCTCAATTGTGAATATTATTTCCTTATGAGAAAGAATAACTTGCTCAAATGATTAAGACAAAGGAGAGGGTCCTTCCCGAAGACAAGAATATTGTGAGGGTCTATAATGGTGTGTTCCCAGAATGATGTCTTGTCCCTCCTCCTGATCGTGAATTTGAGTTGTCAATTGAAATTATTTCTCGATTTTAACTATATCAAAGACAACTTATATAATGGCCACCATTGAGTTGGAATAATTTAATAAGAAGTTATGGGAGAATGTGGACAAGGATTTTATATGCCTGATTACTAAACAGTGGGGTGAATGAGTCCTATTCGTCAAAAATAAGGCTGGATCAATGCTCTTATGCATTGATTACCATGATCTATATAAAATCATGATAAAAAAAAGTATCACCTTCCACAAATATATGACTTGTTCGATCAACTACATGTAGCCAAGTATTTCTCTAATGTTGACCTTCAGTCAATATACCACCAATTAAAGGTGAAAAAGGAAGATATTCCCAACACTTATTTTTGAACAATGTATGGACTTTATGAGTTCATAATGATTCCATTAAAACTCACTAATTCTCTAACAATTATCTTAGTCTTACAGAATATAGTATTTATAGATTACCACAACAAATTTATGGTACACTTTGTAGATGATATTATGATATAATACAATATAAATTAGGAACACAATAATAATTTGAATACTATTTTGAAGTCTTTTAGAAGGGATAAAATTTATGAATTCTCGTATAAATGATGTGGAAATTCAGGGGATTGTGGAATCCATGTGAAAGGGGAAATCCTCATAGTTAAAAATTAATGAGGAAGGAGTCTTGAAATTTGGTTCATGACTATGTGTACCATCCAATAGAAATATAAATAAGGGGATTATAAATTATGAACATAGCTTTAACTTCTCTATTCACCCAAGGAGCACAAAGATGTATAGAGATCTCCTTAAAAACTATTGGTGGGAAAATATTAAGAAGGATATTACTAAATATACATTTAGGTTCCTAGTATGTCAGCAAGTGAAGTATTAAAGGAAAAAGTATTAGGTGATAATGAAACCATTACCCATACTAAAATGTAAGTGGGTAAAATCATCAGGGACTGTGTCACTAAACTTCTAAATACATCTATAGAAAATAATGCTATATGTGTTTTTATTGATCACATCACAAATACTACTCACATTATCACAATTCGATAGGACTTATAACTAGATAAACATGCACAAATATGCGTCATAGAAGTGGTGAGACTACATGGAGTACCAATATCGATTATATTCAATCGAGATTTGAGATTTACCTCTAAGTTCTAGAATAGTCTCAAAAATTATCTTAATATTGAAATGAAATTATGTATGACTTATCATCGTCAAAATGATTTCCAATATGACTACACTATTTAAACACTAAAATATATTCTAAGAGAATCTTATATGTACATAATGGGAGGATGGGACCAAGTTTTTATTCTGGTCGAGTTCACCTACAACAATAGTTTCCACTCGAGCATCTAAATGGATCAATATGAATCCCTTTATGGGAAAATATGTAGAACAATAGCATTATAGGATAAAGTTTGTTAACGTAAGCTACTAGTACCAAAAATGGTCAAATAAATTATAGAGAAGTTAAAAAACATTTATCAGCACATCAAGGAAGCCCAAATTCAGTAAAATAGCTATGTATGCAAACATTGACAAGACCATGAGTTTGAGGTAGGATACATGGTATTCCTCTATATATGTCCATAGAATAGGGCCATGAGATTTGGGATGAATGGAGATCTAAGTCCCAAGTGCATCGGCCCCTTCTAGATTATTGACCATATTGCAGTTGGTGCATATAGACTAGCAATTCCACCAACCATGTATCAGGTACATTATGTATTCCATGTATCCCTTGTGAGAAAGTACACACCAGATCCCTCACATGTAATAAATTCATAGGTGGTACAGTTGGATAATGATCTCTCTTCTGAGGAGAATCCATTGAAGATCTTGGACCATAGAGTTAAATTTATATTCAACAAGACTACTTACATGGTCAAAGTATTGTAGTTTAACCATAAGTTCGAAAGGGAAATATAGGAACTAGAGGAGGCGATGATGGATAATTACCCTCAACTTTTTTCACCATATAATGTAAAATGAAATTTCGAGGCTGAAATATCATAAGGGTTGAGGAATTTAACAACCCAGAATTCTATCAATGGAAAATCCCTTATTATAATTATTCTATATTGTATAAATCACATAAAACCACATAGATATCACAATAAACACTTTATAAATGATGAATGAAGGAAATAAGAGTTATTTCTAGAAGATAATGAACCTATACCAATGGAATATTAACTTGACCTTTGGAATAATAACATGAACATTAAGAATATAAATACAGCCTATAAAATAACACCCTCACCATGGAAATTATAAATAAAATTTAGGAATCTTATAAATTCTAATATTATATTATTATATAATAGTATAAGTAAATATATATTTTATAAATTATTAATTAGGTGTTAATTTTTTTAAACATAAAGGTTTATTTTCAATTTTATAATTAATATAATGATTTAAAAAAATATTTTCATAAAATGGGTTCATAAATTAATATTTTGTTGTCCTGTGATTATAAGATAATTGTATAAGACCATAATTAATTTTTCAAAATGTTATCAAATCTGTTATAATTTTAAAATTGGTATTTTCCATGTAAATGATGATTTTAAATAAACATTATATGTCTCATGTTTATAAAAAAAATACATAAAATTGGTTTCATTTTTTATCTCCATATGTTAAAAAAAGGTTATGGTGGTTTTTTTTATTTTTTTAAAATACTTCAATTTTTATGAATTATAAAATACTCCAATTTACTCTATATGTACATTATAAGTAAAATACACCATTCCTTGATTAATTTAAAATGTAATCACTATAATTTGTAACTCCCATTCAAAATTTTAATTTATTTAGTGGTAATTCTCAAACGATTCATAGTCTTGAGGAAAAATCATAAACTAATGAATAAAATAATTAGAAAACACCCATCTCCTCCACTATAAATACCACCCCTCACCACCTCTTCTCATAACACCTCTTAAGACTTGAAAGATGTCCAGTTTCTCCCCCAATAATATTCCATGTATCTTCCCCACATCCAGTATTTTATAGTATCAACAAAAGATCCAAAATTATTTTCCCTAAGGTGGTTCTCAAGGAGAAAAATTTAAGAGGTAAAATCCCCTTTCACTTTCTTTATTTTCTTTTCTCGAACTTTTCTTTTCTTGTACTCTCCTCACATCCTTAGACCAAAAATGTATGATAACTATAGTATATTACTCACACTATAATTTTATTATCTTATTTTAAAATCCACCATCATGTCTCTTATTCACTTCCTTTTATTCTAAAAATGAAAATATCATCCATGATGTGTTTATTTATTGTCTCTGAGGATGAGAAGTTCTAATTTTCATTTACAAAATTCAAAGATGGATATAGAACAATGATAATGGTTTTTATTAATTTTAAAATTTATTTAATAAACTCTTTATGTTATAAAAAACATTTATACACAATAATGAATAATGAAACAAAACTAGTTGGTGATGATCAAAGAAACTGCCAAATTAATCTAAACAATTATCACAAACGTCTTTTCTTATTATTCATCCTCACCTAAATTAACCAAATTTATTATATATGAATTTAATAATATGGATATATATTTATATAATAAAACTTCAATTCTAAATATCTATTCTAATTTTATATGATATTTTATTCATTTATACAAGTGAACCAATCTTGAAAACCAAGGAAACGAACACTCCCAAATGATGAAATTGTATCTTATAACTCATCAAAAATTCATAAATAAACATAATAAAGTTATAATAAATCAAATACATGTATAAAATGTTCTTAATTAATTATTTAATGGATTTAATTTTACTATCCTGGATATTAAGATCAAGTTTGGAAAACATTCAGACATAGGGTAAGGGATTCATTCTCAACCTCTATTTTCCCATGAGGTTGCATTTTCTGTCTCTATATCTATAATTTAATTATTAATTATTCTTATATACCACAAATAAAGTATGGATTCTATTCTAATCATATTTACCCAACCCGATTATTTTTCCTTTTATGGGGAAATACATGTCTTAAAAAGGTTCCTTTCTTAAATATTCCTAACAATCAAACCCTATTAAACGGAACTTCCATATTTATTTCCCATTTTTATGTGCACTCCATAATATTTTTTATCCACCATTATTTTTCTAAAATAACTGATTTTAGCATGAATAACTATATTCTTTCATTTCTATTTTTATAAAAACAATTATGCATTTTTAATTTTAAATAATCATTAATATTTTCCTTAAACTGCACTAAAATGTTTTGTTTATAATATTTATTTAGCACTATTTTTACATGTTTTCACTTCAGTTTGACATCACTTATCATATTATACTCCTATTTTCCCTTATAAATTTCCATGTATGATTTAAATCCATTATTATCTAGACACCGTAATGATATTCCATTTTATATTCCTTTTGACATTATTATGATAACTAATTCTTTCCATGGATAACCCTTAGTATTGATTATCCATAAGAAACCCATATGAAAGAACATATTATGATGGGTTAACCCATATAGTACTCCAATTCATTGGTTAATTTTTAGCCTCATGATATGTCATTTTAGTATAGGGTGTAAACCTAATTCCTTTTTGAAACTTTGTATTTCTAGTGAAATGGTTTGGGAAGTTAGCCATTTCTCGTGATGATGTCATGTTATGTGTTGTTTCCACATTCCTATGATTCCATAATTACATGTTCTCATATACCACGTGTTCTAATTCCTTGTGATTATTCATGATACATGCCTTTCTATTTCATCATGTTATGCATTCTAAACCATTTGCTTCACATTATTTCTAGGATTATACCCTTACATGGGTTTTTAGATCATCCCTTTTATTCATGTATTCCCCAATTTATCCTATGAATATTTAGGATCTAAATGGAAGATAAGACCTCTTTATGGATGATTAAAATAAATATGTTTTATTTTATTTACATGTATTCATTTATATGTTCCTAATCTTCCAAAAACATTGTAATTTAAAATCCTTGGCTTGTATTTTATGGTTAATTATTCTTATAATCATGCAATAATGTGTGTAAAATGACAGGGTCTCTATAATAACCCTTTAAAACGTTTTCATAAAAACATACATTTTTTCCTTAATGGGGTATAATCATTACTTTAAAATAATTGATCACTAGATTACTTTTTTAAATAAACAAAATCAATGAAAATTTATTAGAATCAATAGAAAATTCATGTAGGTTCCATGGAACATCATATTCAATGAACCCTTACAAGTGAACTATAAATACGGTTAATATCTAATATAATTCTCTAGAGAACGTAATCATTAATCTATTCATTATAAAGAGATTTCATGCTCACTTATAATCATAAAAAATGTTTGAGGACAATAGAATTCATGAAATAGATATAAACAATCATTTACATCATCAAACTAATTAAAATATTCTTTTAAACCCATAATTTACACATTTTACGATATTGATATATACCTTTCCTTTAAAAATCTGTTTTCAAAACTAAAATCCCTAAAAATTTGAATCATTTTTTTCATAAATAAAAATTGGATATTATAAAATAATTCAAACATAAAATAATGTTTTTGGTGGACAAGAAAAATTTTCTCATCATATATTTTAAAATAGAACATTGGTTTTTCATTTTTTGAAGAAATTCAAAATGTTCTGTAGATAATACATTAAATGATTCTTTCTGAAAACTTTTGAAATATAGTAAAAAATAGACATATAATATCCTTTAAAATTAATTTTTTTCACATATAAATACATATAAAAGGTATTTTTTTAATTATAAATACATAGAAGATAAATATTTTGAAAATAATTATTTAAAATATTTAAAATGATGTTTTTAAAATAAAATGTTCCTTACCTTGAGTCTAAATCATCATATACGTTATTTATCTTCCTGAATAATAAACCAATGTTAATTATTTACTAAATTGAAGACCTTTTTCAATTTTATTATTATTATTATTTTATTTTTTAATATGTCATATACAATTACTTAATCAATTAATTCCACAACAAATGTTATAATCATATTCAACTCATTTAAAAAAACTGTTTTGGGATGAACATGGTCAAATAGTTCATTATTACATATATTAAATTATTATAATGAAATATTTATAATATTTATATATTAATTATACTTTTAAAACCAATAGTTAAATATAGTCATGAGAAATTAATTATGTTATAGTCATGGAGACGGTAGGTCAAATGTACACATGATTAACATTTCTATTTTTCAAGGAATGTGAGTGAAAGAAGGTTAGTATAGTTTTATATATATATATATATATATTACTATACCATTAATATCTTTTACTATATCTAAATTAAATTACATATACCATCCATTTGATGTGGTTATGAAAATGAATCACATCACTTCATGGAGGTGGTAATCCACATATACGCATGAATGATGTTATCATTTTTTTATTGATAGAAAGATATGAAAATAGAAGTTATATTATCTCTGTAAAATTATTATAATTTCATGAATATCATATATATATATATATACATTAAATCCAGAATTATAATAATTTATGGGAGGTAGTGGGGGAAAATAATTTACAACGGTTCGGGAGGAAGTTGACATATGTTCGCGTGAATGATGGTTTCATTTCACATTTAATAGAAGAGGATATGTATATAGGTTATTACAATAACATAATAACAAATAAATATATAGAATATAATTATTTTTTATTTTAGAATGTATTAATAATATTTTATGGAGGTAGAAGAAGAAATAAAGCATAAAATTTTGATTAAAATCTATAGTTATTCTCTGGAAACACTATTAATCTCAAAAAGAACGGTATTATTCTGAAACTATGACCATTAAGATGTGTGTAGCGACATTAAGAAGTTATATGGTTAGCTTATGGATGAACTATAAATCTAAAAATGTGTGAAGATGTTAAAAGATGAGTTTCCCTTTTATAAGTGAGAGGATGGTCACTCTTGGGATTACTTAAAGTATTGAAATTATATAAATTAATTTTTAGGGAAAAATAGTAAAAATAATTATATAATTCAAAAATAAAATGATTATTATTCTAAATAATCTCATATAATAATATTTTTAAAATTCTAGGTGATTTTTTCACTCTAATATCATTGTTACCCCCCCCCCCCCATGTTATCCCTATTGATTATTAGAGAAATATCGATGTTTTTATATTTTAGGGGTCAATAAATTTCACATAAAAAGGAAATTGACCCATAAATATAAAAATGTTTTATATTTTCAACAATATACCATTAACTTTTTTGAAAAAAAAATATTTTTATTAATTTTAAATCATTTAATAAAATATTTTTCATTATAAAATATCATCAATGTCATATTTGGACTGAATGGCCCGGAGGCCTAAATTTTTATTAATTTTAAGATAACCCTCTTTTTAAGGAAAAAGGGGGAAAGCATCACACAACTTCATGGATGTTGAAACATAAACATAATCAAGGTTCATAGCCCATAACAAGACTACATAGAGATACCCCTCCCCATCAACAACATCAGTGTGGATAACCTCCATAAATGAATGACTATTCCAAAAGTTGCCCTGTGAAAAATTTCACGGGCCTATTACCGATGGCTGAGCCATACCCTCCAGTGCTTCAGATCCATTATAGCAACACCACCATAATCAAAACTTCTTTCTGCTTCACTATCACACATTATCTGAATGACATCATCTCAATAAAATCAACGATAACCAAACACATCCTTGTATAAAAACTCAGCTCCGAGCATCAAACATCCACCACAAGACCATTGACATCAAATACAGTAAAAATCAAACCACACCTGAATGCCAAAGAATAAAAAACGGGCAGCAAAGCCAAATCAAAAAAATGAATAACCCCCCAAATTGAATCATGAACAACATTGCATCCAAAATCACTGATAAAAGATCAAAAAATAGAAAACCTTCACCGGAATTATGACCTATAGAATGTAGCCGGAAGAAGTCCTCGCCAGAAACCAACCGCAGATCCCATCGCCGCCTTCAAAGCTACACACGAAGACCAGATCCTCCCAACACACGCACAACCAACACAAAATGAAGCCGATAACCCCAGAACGAAGCATCTAAAACCTAATCCCTGGACTAAGACCATTCCTCCAAGGAAACCCTAGCAATCACAAAGGATAGGGAATGAAGGGTCCATAAAACAGTGAGGATTTCCAAGATGGATGAGCCTGCACATCGCCGCCACTAGAAGATACCACACTCCGTGAATGTATCGAGCTGATGTTCTAAGAGTAGAACTATAGCCGACCTTAGATGGTGGATGAGAAGGCGGTGGAGGGGGAAACCTAGAATCGTGAAGCCCTTTATGGGCTCATCCAAAAATGTGTGTCAATCATAAGGCATATTTGTTACATCTGAATTTTATATTTGGAACTATTCAATTACTTTGACATTAAAGACTTGAAGATAATAATGGAATATTAATGTAAACATTTAGAACATACTTAAGATATTATATATATCTATAGAATTTTTGTTACAATATAAATCACCCAAAAAATTACTTTTAGTGTTTTTAAAATTATTTACTTGACTTTTCTACACCTAGCACAAGAACTATATTGGTGTTGTATAAGAATTTGAGGTAAGTATTTCATCACTAAAAACTTAAAATCATAAAAATAATTTAATTTATCTCATTATAATATTTATTATTCATTAAATATGTATATTAAATTCAGTCTTTGTCGTGATAACTTATTTAATATTTTGTTTTTATTTACTAACCTTATGCAATAAATGCACAATCTATTAGATAAGTCTCTTATTCAATAACTAAAAAAATATAAACATAAAAATGATTAATAATAATTCATATTTTATAATATATATTAAAAATACTCCTTACTATCAAATATTATCTTTAGGACACAAAATAAAACATTTATGTTGTTGTATAACAACTACGTTGGCTTGGAAAATGAATTTAAATTTATTATTGAATAAATATTAATTTATATGTTTTGAATTATTCATTTAATATATTTTTATTATATCATTATAAATAATTCATTCCATAAGATTTATAAATTTTCATATCATATTCATGTCTGGGCCATATTATAAAAAATACTATATTTCATAAAAAATGAATTTTTTTAATAATCACCAAAAATATAAATTCTTTATAAAAATAGAAAAAATTAATAATATAATAAATTTTAATGATATAATATAAAAATTAATACCTTTTCATAAAATTAAATTTCTATATTTCACATATTTTACATTTTATAAAATAGTGTAATAGGCAACGAAAAACTATTTTTAGGCAAATGTGATTTAAGCCCAAAAATAAACATATACCAAATTTGGCTGTAATAAAGATTCAAAAACAAATAATTATATTATATATAATTAAATAATTATTTTTCTAAAATTTATGATAAAATTATAAGTTTAATGTTATTTTTTAAATTAAAATAATTTTCATTTTTATAGAAAATATTATTTTCACTATTCGCTGGAAAATAAATCATTTCATAAAAATCCCAAATTTCAACCTAAGATAATTTTGATATGATGATTTGAAAAATTATGTTCATTTTTTCAATTACAATTTTTGAAAGGGAAAAAAATTAAATATCATATTTTTTGACAAAATAAAAATAAAAAATACTTTTCAAGAAAACTTATTTTTGAAGAATAAAAGAATATTAGTAATAATTGAATTATTAATTAATTAGAATTAATAAATAATTTTTTTATGTAAAAAATTTATATATATTTAAAAATGTGGTGATTTCTATACATTCTCACCAATTCAACATGTAGGATATAATGATCATATTTAAAAATTAGTATTTTGTGGTTCATTTGAGCTCATTATTATTTTTTGTATATGCTATTGAACATAACATTCTTTTAAAATATTAGTGTGTTACATTATAACTCATTCATTAATTATAACATGATCTTGTTTGGATAGAGGTTACCACCAACATTAACAATGTTATAACACTACCATCATGAATGATTAAGATAACACAAATAATGGAAATATGAAGTAATAATTATGAATTTAAGTTTTTTTCATAATTATATAATGGAAATATATATATCTATATATACATTCATTAATAAATCAACATTTTTATTAAATTGAAATTCAGAAAAAAAAATGAAGATTGTAATATCTTTTTATGAACTACAACCACAAATTCTCTAAAATGACAATTCTACTTTAGAACTATATTATAACACCTATATAATATTCAAAACCATTTTAGATCAAATTAAAACATGAGTAAGGGGAATAGACTGGAACTGACATAATGAAGTTAACATATAACAAATGGGACAATTAACACCTAAATATTAATTTTAACCAAAATTATTACAAAATGGGTAATAAGAATTTTTAAATGAATGGTATAAAATAAAATAAATATAAATATAGTTTTAATATATATTAATAATAAATGTACATATATTATATAGAATTATAGAGTAATTCTTATTAAGTGGGAATCCCATGTAAGGGTCTGTCGGGTCAATTTCTTTCCATTGGGAATTATTCCAAGTCCACTACTTATGTTATTTTATATGGTTTATATAATTCACCTTTTATTTATTCTATCACAGTTATCATAAAACTCAAATGATTTTTAAATCTTTCTCTAGTTCTATCCTTTAAAATATTTTGATTCAAATGTTAAAAATTCCAATGTGTTTCTCTTCCAACCTCACTTCAAAATCAAGATTTTTTATGACTAAATTCTCATTAGAGTTAAATAGATATTTTTCTATAAACCCTATCTATTTTATTCTATTATAGGTATTTTTGGGGTTTACATGTCTCCTAAAAAATTTCACCCCCTTTGGTTTACAATTTAACCAAAATGATGCTTATTAATGGAGACAACCTTATCTCTTTTTTTTAGTCTGGAATATTTCTCCTTCAAGTCCATGATTTTGATATGATTTTGTGAATGTATGTATCCTAAATTATATGATTTGTTTTGGTAATTTTTTATTATAATTTTCTTTCCATAAAAAAAATTAATGGAATATTTTTTACATTCTATGCATGGTCCCTTTCTCCTATCATTTTATTTAGTTTTTCCTTACGAATATTCCATTCCAAATTTTCATGGTTATATAAAGTAATTTTTATTTAAATTTTAATTTTTTCTCTAAAACTATTGTTTTATAAATTATTTAATATCAAAATAAATTTTTTAAAATTTTAAAGGATATTTATTCTTAGTTTTCAAGAAATTTTATAATTCTTTAATAAAGTGTTTTTCAACTATGTCAATATCATTTAATGTTTATTATCCCATAGTGGGGATGTGCATTACTGATACAATTTACCTCATTTATTTGGATTCATTTTGATCATTTATAATGGTAATTTTTATTAATATCTATTCTTTTCCATGAGTCAATTAATATTTGATATAAGTATGAATGTATTCATGTTCATGTGGCATAAAAATGTATGGTTTTTCATTATCTGGGTGGTTGTACTAAAGTTATATATACCTATAATACATTTTGAAAAACATTATGTCTTACCAGATGATATGTAAGGATCTAGGGAGCGAACTCAATCTATTATTTGGCTTTGCCCAGTATATTTATGGGAATGTGAAGTTAACTCAATCCACTATGGAAATATATCTACTATGTGATAATGATCTTGGTAGTGATCCCTCAGAAAAGAAATTATTTTTTATGCTCATTTATGTTCTATATTCTTGTGCCACATTTCTATGTTATGCCACATTCCTATGTTATCTATTTTTATTATTTCATGGTGATTCCACATTCTTATGCATGTCATGTTGAAAGCCTTATATCATGATTCATGGTTTATGATCCATGTTTTATTGGGTTTGGTTTCAATATGTTATTATATTGTTCCCATATTATGTTCTTTGGAATACATGTTCATCATATTATCACTTATGATATTTTATTTATATCTTTTATGTTCACCCCTTTTTTAGTTTCTGGGATCACCCTTTATTAGGTCTATGTTCGCAAGGTTATGGGGAATATTATTTTGTATAATATGTTTAAAAGGGTATCATGTATGAAGATTAATTGTTGCTTATTTAAAATAATTTTAGTAAAATAAGTTGGTTATGAATATAATCTATAAATACCCAAAACCTATTAGTTTTGGGTGATATTTATTATGATATTTGATGAATATTCATGTGAAATATAGTAATTTGTATATATGTTATGGTCAGGTCATATCTATTGGTATAAAATTGGGTTTTATTTAATTTCTAGTATTTTTTTATAAATAATAAGAGTATAAAATTAAATACAACCTATGTCAAACTAAAAGTGATATAGGATGAAATCAAAATTTAATATGTTGAAATGAAGGGGTTATAATTTTGGACATCTTAGGAATTATTTTCATTATCAAGACATTTTTTATTAATATTATGTTTGATTAATCCTCTAACTAAAAGATTTTTTCTTAATAAGGTATTGAAGATGATATCATTAAATTGTGAAGTTAAAGGTACACTAAATATTGAGAACATATTATTTGAGAAATTTTTTAAGAATTCCTTCATATCTTGAAATGTGTCTAAGACTATATATTCATATACAAAATGGATAGATGTTAAATTATTGGTGAAAACGTATAATGGTGTGATGATTCGATCTGAAGTATACAAGACTTCATTGATAGATTTTTTTTAGGATATGTTTCCTAAAAATCTCATTATTATCCCTTTAGTAAAATTTTATATGATTTTGGACATTGATTGGAACCATATATATTGATCCCATATTAATTACTGGTAATGGGAAATGACATTTCATATCCCAATTCAATATATGATCATCTATAAATTTATGGTTGACTATAAAATCAGTATGGGAATTACTTTCCTTATATGGGTATTAATGCTGAATCATGAGGTTTTTTTTCAAATGGTTAGGGTGAAAATTAATATTGAGGGAATGAAAATTTTTATTGAACTTGTTGAAGTTTTTCATGAATAATTTTGATGTATTTCCTCACATCATGAGGTTGGGTTTTCCATAAAAATCATTCCTAGTGTCAGGCCTATATCAAAGTATCCTTGTATATTTTACCTAATTGAATTAGATGAATTGAAAAAGAAACTCTAAGACAATATGGATTGTAACACCCTGAGCTTCCACAATACGCCTCTCTTTCAATAATTCAATAGCTTGCATTGTACGCAAGTTCGAGTCCTAACACACCGTGGCTAATCAAAGTAGTCGTTATTAATAGTAATACCCACTTCTTAAAATTATATAAATTTTATATTTCAAAATGGCTTTCATTTTTGTATTCGTAATATCAAAATCATTCTAAGCTGAGTTTTTTGTAATTTTCTGAGAACTTCCAATTTTTTATGAATTGTGAAAAATACTTAAAACAAATTTATTAATTAAAATAATTTATAGTGATAAATTATAATATCTAGTGGTTATAAAGAATAATTAGAATATATTTTTACCATTTTATCAAATGGTGGTCATTAGAATTAATTTCACTTTGAAATTGGACATAAACAATTGTCAATTTTTTGATATATATTGTTTCTTAAAAACACGATATTTGTTGTGACAGTGGGAATTAATTATAAAATTAATTAATGAAACTTATATTCTTGGAATTTTTTAAAATAGACATCATTTTTGAATTCGGAATATCAATTATAGCTTAGGGTGAAATTTTGGCATTGTTCTGAAAAACTTCAATTTTTGATGAATAATGAAACCACTAAGTGGTAGTTAAAAAACTGATTTTTCATTTAAATGAAACATTACCACTTCTGTGATTTGATTTTCAAGAATCCGACATACATGGTTATCATTAGGAAGTAAAATGTGGTTCAATGGGATTAAAATAATTTTTTGGTGAATAGTAACTTTTAAGTTTAATTAATCGTGATTAAAGGTAATTAGTGAAATTTAAGGAAAAGATAATGTTATAATAATATGAAATGACCTTGAAACATGTCCTACCCCTATTGTATGAGTCATGGACGACCAAGAAAATCCATGGGTCAATTTGGGGACCCCATGGAGTCACTTTGGTAGGAAAATGACATTATAAACTTTTTATTTAATGTTAAAATAAAAATGACACAAACATGAGTTGTTTTACTAAAACAATTTTTAAATGGGGTTATACAAGTCATATTTTTGACTATAAATATTCATTAGAAATCTAAAAATATTTCCTAGATCATGATATTTTTTTATAATTTTTAGACATTAAATAAATTAAATTATTTATGACACCATGATGATGCAGTGGTTACCTCATTATTTAACAATTTAAATAAAATGAAAAAATAATGTAAAATATAAAACATAAACTTGTCAAAAACCTATTGGATGAGTATATTTAGAACCCTTATCACCTTATCCTCGAAATATATAAGTTTGGGACCTTTAAAATCCGAAAATCATTATATAATAAAGTAACATTTCATGACTTTCCAAGAGTGCCCCTCCTCTCCTCTTATTAAAGGCCCCCACCAATACCACCTTACTCACACCTTCAAAGCCTTTTGGCTCGGCAAAACTCTACCCAAATATTCTCTCAACTTCTCTCTCTTACTCCTAGAAGCCTAACTTTGGGCATAATTCTTTCCAAGGAAGCCTTTGGCTCAAATCAAAAAGAGTTACCCGATTTTAAGGTAATGTCTTCTCTTATGTTATTTTGTTTTATTTTGCTTCTCCAACCCCTTAAACTCTTTTTATTTCTTGGTTTTGTAACAACACAAGTATCTTAAATATACTAGGATTTTTTTATGAGAAGTATTTGATTTACACTTACACACACCTTCGTCTAATGGTTAAAGAACATAATATTTCTGTGGTTGGCAAATTTCTGCCTCACAAAATGATAATTGTTCAATATTGTTTTAACACCTCTAATGGTGTCCATTAAGATGTCACTATATTTATATATGATATATATTATGTTTATGTTTACCTTATGCTTCTTTATTTCTCATTTATGGCATACCATTATGATTTCCATTATGGGTAAACGCGATAATTTCATTTTAGGAAGTGCGGACTACCGCCCCCTCAAAGTGATTTGAATCGATAATGACATCTGTGGGATGTATAAAGGATGGAGTAAATGGTAATATACATTATAGTATACTGGAATTATATTATACCTTTATATAATTATAATTTCATTCCATTAAATACGAAATAGAAATGAAAGTAGCGTTCATGCGTACATACGGCTTACCGTTTCCATGAAGGGTGCATTTCATTTCTTACCTCTAAATGTTATGTAGTATTATAAATGCATGTATATACTAGATATATATGATATATATGATATCTAAATCATTAATATAATTTTGGATATAATGTATATTTCAACACATGAACAACTTGTAATTATAAGAAGTTTATTTTTGACTCAAGTACCATAGATCGACAAAATGACCGTTATTAACTTAAATAATTAAATAATGTCCATAACATGGTAATAAGTGATATAAAAGGAATAATGAAAATGAAAATGGTTCTTAAGAAAATATAAATTAACTCTAGTTTATTATTCAGGAGATTAAAGAACGATCGAGCCAATTCGGACACGAGGTAAGGGTTAATTCTACAACCTCTTCATTATCCATGGTTGTTTATATGTTGTTATCTAATGGAACCCCTTTATCATCCACATCCATGTTTCTTAAAAATGTATTTCAAAACATTTTTACTATATATTATACAATGGTTTAAAGAAATTTATACCCTTATTTTACCTTATACATTTTTGAATGGAATATTTCCTTCATTTTCAAAACAAATCAGAATAGATGAGTGGTAAGGGAACTTCTTAACCTAATTTAGATTCTTTGGGTTAATCTCCTACTTTAAAATTATTTCATGATATTATTATGTCCTATATGGTATTTATACTTTCTTTATGTGTAAATATAGTGAATACACGTAATAGGTCTATTTCAATTAAAAAATGTTCTTTGTAAGAGAACTTCTTAACATAATTTCCATTCATTGGGTTAATCTCCTACTTTAAAATTATGTCATGATATTATTATGTCCTATCTTGTAATTGTAATTTATTTATGTGTACTTATAGTGAATACACATACTAGATCTATTTTAATTAAAAAATTGTCTTTGTAAGGGACTTAGTCTCATTCTCCATTCATTGAGGCATATTTTGTTTTATACACAACTTTCTTTTATACGGTGTATAAACCCCTTTGACTTTTAAGTTTCTTCAAAAAAAATATTTTTTATATGAAGTGTTTTACTAAACAACAATAGGGAATGTTTTCTATTTTTCGTATGTATGCAGAGACAACAACTTCTCTGCCGCCGTGACCATTATTTGAGTTTCAGCTTCTTCCATAAGCCTTAACTTTTTTAAAATGATTTCAAAAAAGAGAGAGATATTTCTTTCAAATATATGAAAATCCAGTGCAAATGTATATGTATTTAACGCAAGCTTAAAAAAAATTCAGAAAACCCGAGTCTCGAGTGTGGTAGATAGGAAGGGATTGGGATGGGACCCATCATCACCTGTAATTAGTCGAGCAGTCTCAGGATTAGTTATTTTGTTTTCAGAAGCTTGCATAATGATTTTAGAAAAACAATGGAGTATATTTGAGCAATTTTAAACATAACTATCTTCTAAAAAAATTTCATCGACAGGTCTCAGGAGAAAAACTAGTTTCTTGGCATGAGGCCTTGACAAAATCTTATTTGTAGTCTTGGCACGAGGCCTTGGATACGTGGTTATGATAGTCTATCATTATGTATTCCATCATTATGAAAGTGGTTATTGATATTTCATGTGATTATTCAACCAGTAGAATATCCATGTGAAGAAGTAAATGGAATTATCTCATTTTACTTTATCCATATTATGTTGAAGTTCATGTTTAAAAGGTCTTTGTTTTAGTTATACATTGCCTTAAATGTTTATGTTTATTTATGAATGCTTCCGCTAAATTTGTATCCTTACTGAGCATCTGAGCTCACCCCTTTCAATGTTTTATTTTTCTCAGGATGTGAAGAAATATTTTATGACTGACCTGCAGGGATAGTCTGAAGGGGATATGGGTGTGGACTATGGAGACTATGTTATTTTAGTTTTCACTTTATTATGTAATGTAACATTTATGAATGTGTCTACTTTTTCCAAGGCTACTAAACTAATGGGTCTTTCGATACTTTATCTTTTGTGATCATACCAATGTTACGCAATAATGCACCGACTTTGGGTAATTGGGGTTGGGGCATTACAGTTAGTATCAAAGGAAGGTTAGTACTAACCTTGGAAGCTATATTTAGATAAACTCTGATTAGAGCACATATCCCTAAGATAGACTTTGAGGATTAGTATATAATAACTTCCTAGAATTTTGGTATTATAGATATTTTATGTGTTTTCTAATAAATACATCCATGTTTGGATACGAGCAGGTAGAGGCGGCTCTAGCACAGATGTACCTAGGGGTAAAACCCGAAAACACCGCTTTGAGATATACTCGAATAGGAACTGGTGCACAACAACTGGGCATTCTGCACTCTTGGTTACGACAATCCTGGGGGATATGCTTAGGATAATTCATATTTTCTTTACAAACCATTATGAAGGGTTTATGAGTATATACTTCCTTAAAGAAAACATTTCTTTTTTATGATTATGGATTATATCCATAAATAGTTCAATTTATGTTAAGTGTTTTACAAGTATGGAATTATGTATTTTGATTCATAAACTAATCTAGTTTATGCCATTGTTTAGAAATGGTGCCCAGTAGACGGAATGTGAACTCCATCAATACGTATGATCCAAAGAGTAATAAGGATCATATATTTCAAGGTATTAAGCCAACTTTTAGAAGGGAAATAGTCTCCCATGTGTTCTTAACATATGAAGAAATGTTATCATGTGTTAATATGATAAGTAAATAATTCTCTGAGTCTTATGGCTTTGAAGGGATGAAAGAGAAGAAAAGGATGGAAGAGAGAATGATGGATAAAGGGATGAGGGAAAAGAAGAATTTTCCAATATGTGATAACTGTGGGAAGAAACACTTTGGAACTTGCCTGATGGGAATGGAAGTTTGTTAAAAGTGTGGAGAAAAAGGACACCAAGTGCGTGACTGCAAGGGTAAGAAAAATATTTCAAATGTACAATTCTTTATCTGCAAGGAGTGGGGACACTACGCAAACCAATGTCTAAATCATCAGAGTATGCCCCAAATGATGTTATTGGATAATAATCAAGTTATGATACTACCACAGATGAGGAGGAATGATTAGAGTTCTTATGTTGTTATTAAAGAATTTTGTCATTTGAGAGTTGTATCAATGATGTACTGGTTATAATAATTATGGATTATATAAAGATTGTACTGCAGTACAATTTCATCAAGGACTTGAGATTGTGTGGAACCAAGAAAAGTGACTCCACAGCAGGTTAAATTTTTGGAAAATATATGGTTGAGAGAAAGATAAACCATAATATGGTTCTGATACCGAGATAATGATTTTGGAATAATACATGATTGATTTGGATAAATTATATTGGATATTCATAACTTCCTTGAAACTGATTAATGATTTGTATACATTTTTGGATAGAAGGAGTATATATATTATTCTATAAAAAATAAGGGATCATGAATGTAATCAATAAGGGTTTATGGTAATTCAGGATGTTGCAGTATTTTAAAAGAATACATGATGAAGGTGTTCACATGTTGTTACGTGAAAAAAAGGATCTTCATTATATTTACCTTCTTTATAAAATTTGGATTGTGAGTTGGACAGAAGTATTTTGGATAACTATAAAGGTTGGAATGGATTAATTTGAACCTTGGATAGTATTTTTTAATGATAAAAATTTCTGAATATTATTTTTGGAATATTATAATACTACAGTTTTAGGAAAAGGACAAGCTGTAGGTTGGGGGATAACCCGTCGCGTCGGACCAAGCTGTAGGAATAGAACCCACAACCATAGCGCGACATGCCTTTATTAACTACCACTAGCATACAGGAAGTCCCTGGTTGTTACAAAATATTTTTCCTAATCTAAATGGTATGTGTTAATATTTTTAACCTTGTACGATTAGGATAAATATTATATTTTTGAGTTCTATTATCTTTTTGAGTGAAAGATGTGTTTGTGGTAGAAATTAGTTGAGGGTTGAAACTTGACTTGTCAAGCATAAATATATATATACCTATCTCTTATTATATGAATAAATTAATTCTTAAACTTTAGTAAAGGGATATTAAAACAAAAACTGTGTTATCCTAATACCTTATGTCTTGTTGAACTGATAATATTTTAAATCAACATGGATTGAAGGCTTTGAGGCCCTCAATTTTAGACTTTTTTGGGATTGATAACCTCAATCACTCCCTATAAATATTTATGTTTTTCCTCCAATTATATGTCTCTAATTTCCACCAATGTTCTCCTTATCGAGATCATAATTTGGTGGTGACTTTTTCATTTCTCTTTCCCTCTTATTAAGGCTAAATTTTATTAACCCTATTTACGATGTGGGTTTTCCACAAAGGTATTTTCTATTTTCAACCTTTTATTTTCAAAGAACAATTTCAAATTGCGAGGACGCAATTTATTGAAGGAGGGAAGAATGTAACACCCCAAGCTTCCACAATACAACTCTCTTTCAATAATGCAATAGCTTGCATTGTACGCAAGTTTGAGTTCTAACACACCGCGACTAATCAAAGTAGTCTTTATGAATAATAATACCCACTTTTTAAAATTATAGAAATTTTATATTCCAAAATGGACTTCATTTTTGTATTCTTAATATCAAAATCATCCTATATTGAATTTTTTGTAATTTTCTGAGAACATCCAATTTTTTATGATTAGTGAAAAATTCTTAAAACAACTTTTTTAATTAAAATAATTTATAGTGATAAATTATACTAATTAGTGGTTTTAAAGTATAATTAAAATATATTTTAACATTTTATCCAATGGTGGTCATTATATTTAATTTCACTTTGAAATTGAACATAAACAATTGTCAATCTTTTGATATATATTGTTACTAAAAAACACGCTATTTGTTGTGACAGCGGAAATTAATTATAAAATTAATTAATGCAACTTATATGTTTGGAATTTTTTAAAAAATACATCATTTTTTAATTCGGAATATCAATTATATCTTAGGGTGAAATTTTGGCATTGTTCTGAAAAACTTCAATTTTTGATGAATAGTGAAACCACTATGGGGTAGTTAAAAAACTGATTTTTCGTTTAAATGAAACATTACCACTTCTGTGATTTGATTTTCAAAAATCTGACATACATGGTTTTCATTAGGAAGTAAAATGTGGTTCAATAGGATTAAAATAATTTTTTGGTGAATAGTAACTTTTAAGTTTAATTAATCGCGATTAAAGGTAATTATTGAAATTTAAGGAAAAGATAATGTTATAATAATATTAAATTACCTTGAAATATGTCTTACCCCTATTGGATGATTCATGGCCAACCAATAAAATCCATGGGTCAACTTGGGGACCCCATGGAGCCATTTCAGTAGTAAAATGACATTAAAAACCTTTTATTTAATGTTAAAATAAAAATGTCACAAACATTAGTTGTTTTACTAAACCAATTTTTAAATGGGGTTATACAAGTCATATTTTTTACTATAAATATTCATTAGAAAGCTAAAAATCATTCCTACATGATGATTGTTTTTTTATAATTTTTTGACCTTAAATAAATTAAATTATTTATGACACCATGATGATGCAACGATTACCTCATTATTTAACGATTTAAATAAAATGAAAAGATAATGTAAAATATAAGACTTAAACTTGTCAAAAACCTTTTTGATGAGTATAGTTCGAACCCTTATCACCTTATCCTATAAATATATAAGTGTTGGACCTTTAAAAGAAGAAAATCATTATATAATAAAGTAACATTTCATGACTTTCCAAGAGTGCCCCTCCTCTCCTCTTATAAAAGGCCCCCACCACTACCACCTAACTCACACCTTCAAAGCCTTTTGGCTCGGCCAAACTCTGCCGAAATACTCTCTTAACTTCCCTATATTACTCCTAGAAGCCTCACTTTGGGCATAATTCTTTCCAAGGAAGCCTTTGGCTCAAATCAAAAAGAGTTACCCAATTTTAAGGTAATGTCTTATCATATGTTATTTTGTTTTATTTTGCTTCTAAAACCCCTTAAACTCTTTTTATTTCTTTATTTTGTAACAACACAAGTATATTCAATATACTAGGATGTTTTTATAAGAAGTATTTGATTTAAACTTACACACACCTTCATCTAATGCTTAAAGAACATACTGTTTCTGTGGTTGGCGAATTTCTGCCTCACGAAATAATGATTGTTCAATATTCTTTTAACACCTCTAATGGTGGCCATTAAGATGTCACTATATTTATATATGATATAAATTATGTTTATGTTTTCCTTATGCTTCTTTATTTCTCATTTATGGAATACCTTTATGATTTCCATTATGGGTAAACGCAAGTGCGGACTACCACCCCTTCAAAGTGATTTGAATCATTAATGCCATATGTGGGATGTATAAAGGATGGATTAAATGGTACTATACATTATATTATACTGTAATTATAGTATACCTTTATATAATTATAATTTCAGTCCATTAAATACGAAATAGAAATGAAAGTAGCGTTCATGCATACGTATGGCTTACCGTCTCCATGAACGGTGCATTTCATTTCTTACCTCTAAATGTTATGTAATATTATAAATGAAAGAATATTCTGGATATATATGATATATATGATATCTAAATCATGAATATAATTCTGGATATAATGGATATTTCACCACATGAATAACTTGTAATTATAAGAAGATTATTTTTGACTCAAGTACCATAGATCGACAAAATGACCGTTATTAACTTAAATAATTACATAATGATCATAACATGGTAATAAGTGATATAAAATTAATAATGAACATGAAAAAGGTTCTTATGCAAATAGAAATTACCTCTAGTTTATTATTCAGGATATTAAAGAACGATCGAGTCACGTCGGACACGAGGTAAGGGTTAATTCTACAACCTCTTCATTATCTATGGTTGTTTATATATAGTTATCTACTGGGACCCCTTTATCATCCACATCCATGTTTCTTAAAAATGTATTTAAACACATTTTTACTATAAATTAGACAATGGTTTAAAGACATTTATACCCTTATTTTACCTTATACATTTTTGAAAGGAATCTTTCTGTCATTTTCAAAACAAATCAGAATAGATGAGTGGTAAGGGAATTTCTTAACCCAATTTCCATTCTTTGGGTCAATATCCTACTTTCAAATTATGTCATGATATTATTATGTCCTATCTGGTATTTATACTTTATTTATGTTTAAATATAGTGAATACCCATAATAGATTTATTTTAATTAAAAAATGTTCTTTGTAAGGGAACTTCTTAACCTAATTTCCATTCTTTGGGTTAATCTCCTACTTTCAAATTATGTCATGATATTATTATGTCCTATCTTGTAATTTTACTTTCTTTATGTGTACGTATATTTAATACACATACTAGATCTATTTTAATTAAAAAAAATTCTTTTTAAGGGACTTAGTCTCAATCTCCATTCATTGTGGCATATTTTGTTTTATACACAACTTTCTTTTATACGGTGTATAAACCCCTTTGACTTATACGTTTATTTAAAAAGAATATTTTTTATATGAAGCATTTTACAAAATGACAAAAGGGAATGTTTTTTGGTTGTCATATGTATGCGGCGACAATGACTTCTCTGCCGCCGTGACCATTATTTGAGTTTCAGCTTCTTCCACAAGCCTTATCTTTTTTTAAATGATTTCAAAAAAGAGAGAGATATTTCTCTCAAATATATGAAAATATAGTGCAAATGTATACGTATTTAATGAAAGCTTAAAATCGTTTTCAGAAAACCCGACTCTCGAGTGAGTTAGACAGGAAGGGATTGGGCGTGGACCCATCATGGCCTGTAATTAGTCGAGCAGTCTCAGAATTAGTTATTTTGTTTTCAGAAGCTTGGATAATGTTTTCAGAAAAACACTGGAGTATATTTGAGCAATTTTAAAGATAAGTATCTTCTAAAAAAATTGAATTCGTAGGTCTCATGAGACAATCTAGTGTCTTGGCATGAGGCCTTGACAAAATCTTATTTGTAGTCATGGCACGAGGCCTTGGATACGTGGTTATGATAGTCTGGCATTATGAATTCCATCATTATGAAAGTGGTTATTGATATTGTGTGTAATTATTCGACCAGTAGAATATCCATGTGAAGAAGTAAATGGCATTATCTCATTTTACTTTTTCTATATTATGTTTAAGTTCAAGTTTAAAAGGCTTTTTTTAGTTATGCGTTGCCTTAATTGTTTATGTTTATTTATGAAATCTTCTGCTAAATTGTTATCCTTACTGAGCATCTGAGATCACCACTTTCAATGTTTTATTTTTCTCAGGATGTGAAGAAATATTTTATGACGGACCTGCAGAGATAGTCTGAAGCGGATATGGGTGTGGACTATGGAGACTATGTTATTTTAGTTTTTCACTTTATGATGTAATGTAACATTTATGAATGTATCTAGTGTTTCCAAGGATACTAAACTAATTGGTCTTTCGAGAATTGATCTTTTGTGATCATGCCAATGTTACGCAATAATGCACCAACTCTAGGTAACTGGGGTTTGGGCGTTACATGGATAATGATTTTATATTATCAAGCGATCCACCATGGATTGAAACAGTACACTTTTTTAAGAATAAAGTTGGATCAATTCATCACTACATTTATTATCATAAATGAAACATAGTCACAATAAAAAAATTATCCTCTACCCCATACTAATGACATTGTCGATCAAATGGGAAGGGTTAAATACTTCTAAAAGATTGACCTTTGATCTGGAAAAAATCAATTATGGGTAAAAATGGAGGATATACTCGATACATCCTTCTATACAGGATATGGATACTCTCTCACGACCCGTCCTCGGGGCCCATGCCGTTACTACCCCAAGCCCTCCTTCCATAGGCCAGGGGATGGCGACTAGCACCAAAGGCGTAAATCTTGACAAAAAGGGGAAGGCATTGCCTTTATAAAGTAAACAAACACCACAGAGTAAGACAGAAGAAGTAAACTGAGTACAATAGTATGTTCAGAAAAGTAAGTGGTCCAGAATACAAACCAAAACTGAAAGTAAAGTACAACTAGAAAAAAGTACAGCAAATAAAAATTAGAGCAGCAACGCCGAGCCGTCCACTGGAAATCCCACCTGAAGGGTGGGTACAGATAGCCTTCTCAGCTCCTTGGGTCCTGTCGTCCACCCCGTGTACGTCCCGCCCAGTGGTCCACCTCCAAGTACCAACTTGCTACACAAGCCTCAACCACGATCAATGTTGTCCATCGTTTGCATCCAACATAACATAGTGCGGGCATAGCCCATGCAGGGGTGAGTATACGCTACCTAGTAGGGACCCCGAGACCCCTGAAGGTCTCCCAAAATCCACAAAGGATAATCCACAAAAGAAATATACAATCACAAAGTAACAACCAACACTACTTAGGTATATTCCCATACATATAACTAAGTCATCAATTCTAGTTCAACTCCATATTCCGAGCCCATTTTGATCACATCCACACAAGATAGTGCAACTCAATCCACACAGGATAACACAACCCAATCCACAAAGTAAAGTAAGTCAATCATATCGAAGATAATGATTGAATTCAAGACTCAGCTCACACAGGTATACATCATTTGTAATGAAAAAAGGGGATGATCAGATTTAGTTACTGATTCATCTAGCTGGGACCCACGTAGGATACTAGTCCAGCTAAGTTGTCAGACCCATGTAGGATACTACAACATAGGTCAATACTATCGAACCCACGTAGGATACAAGTACAGTAGTCGTCACCACCGAACCCACGGAGGATTCTATTACAGTTGTTGCCGTCGTCGAATCCACATAGGATTCTAGTACGAAGGTCTTCACCGTCAAACCCACGGAGGATTACAGTATGGTTTTCATCGTTGTCGAACCCACAGAGGATTCCAGAACGAAAGTGTTCACCGTCGAACCCACGAAGGATTCCAGTATGGTTGTCATCGTCGTCTAATCCACGGAGGATTCCAGAACGAAAGTCTTCACCGTCGAACCCACGAAGGATTCCAGTACGGTTGTCATCATCTTCAAACCCACGGAGGATTATAGTAAGAAAGTCTTCACCGTAGAACCCACGGAGGATTTCAGTTTCGTCGTCATCATCGTCGCAGTCGCAGCCAGCTCTAGGGTTCCCGCACACAACATGATCAATTCCGGGAGGGTCTGCTCCACGAGCCAAGGGGGTCGATACATCAACTGACACATAGTCCGGATTTGATGTACCTCAAAGTTCCATCTCTACAAAAGGAACTCAACATGACAGACGGCGCGTCAATCGGACGCCCGGTCTGAGAGTTATTGGCTTTTTCGTTCGAGGGGCCCAGTTGGGTTTTAAGTCAAAGCCAACCCAACCATACTCCAACTATGTCCAAGCCTCGAGTGGAGTAATCCAAAAGGTCTGTATCACTAAGAAAAATCCAACAAAGTCGATGGCACGTCAATCGGACGTTTGGAGCTCAAGTTATAAGCGTTTCCGCTCCGAGGGCCCGGTTGGTTTCGTGTTCAAACCAACCTGGCCATACAAAAAGTTCTCTGAAAACTTGATTTTAATTTACCAAAACGATCGACTCTATCCAAGGATCGCATCTCAACTGATGGTGCATCGATCGGAGGTCCGTAGCGCAAGTTACGGGCGTTTTAACGAACCTATCCGTTTTAGGGGGTTTTGGGCCCGGACCGACCCGACCTGAGACCCCTTGGGTCGGCCCAAACCACGTCGACCCAACCCAGGTCTGGGTCCGGGTCTGGCCCACTGGGGCATGGCCCAGACTAGCCGGCATGGCCCGGCCCAGCCGGCGCGGCCCGACCCAGCCGGCGCGGCCCGGCCCGGCGCGGGCGCCCGCGTGGCCCGACAGCTCGGCCGTTTCAGCCGAGCGGGAAACAGGGGGGATGGCGCTTCCCCCCTCCTGATTGAAATTGGGGGGCATTAAGTCGTGCCCTCCCCCAAAACCCGGAATAGAAAAGTCGTTCCGGTCCGCTATGGCGCGTCGCCGCCGCTCTCTGCGGACCACCGGACGCGCACTGGTGGTCTGTTTCACCCACTATTTGTGCCTAGAGTCCTTACGGGACCCGAACTTCAGTGCAGATTCTTCAAATCGCCTCTGCAGCCCGTTCCATCATTGCCCATCGATCCACACATCAATAAAAAATCTTTGGAGGGTTGTCGAGCCATGTTTGTTCGGCCCGCTCCCTCCGCGTTAGGTGTTCTCATTTGGTAAAAAAAATCAACACCTGATTTCAAGAATTAACAAGGCACAAATTTAATCAATAAAAAAATTGAACCTAGTTCCCAAACACACACCCGCAAATATATATCCCCATCCCGAAAACAATATACTCTCGCAGATCAAATTAATAAATAGTTAATCCGCGTTCTTTTTTTTAGAAGGAAACAAACATGGGTTTAAAAAAAACATTCTCACTTTAAACCCCTACCTCGATATAGTTGATGAAGGAGGGTCGTTGCGGGAAAAAGACATTGTGGAAGATGACATCGCGGAAGATATTGTCGCCGATCGAGGCTCTGTAAGCATCATTGGTGTTTGCCTGATGAAGGACACAACATCTCGCTTCCTTCGACGTGGGAAGAAGATGCAAAGATGATGTGGCGTTCTTCGTCGAAGCTTCGGTGTTCTTCGCGTTCTTCATTAAGGAAGAAGAAAATCTTCAAGAGTTCTCTCCTCCACACAGCGAATCACCCAAGATTAAATAAGACATTGTCTTATTTTATTTACACACACACATGCCATCATTTATTTGAAATTCAAATATCTCATTCAATTAATTAAATTAATTGAAGAGAATTTAATAATCAAATTTAATTTTTAGAGTTGACATGTCATTAAAAGGGGGGGAGGTGCGGGTGTGTTACACAATTAAAAGCACGAGGGAGGTTTTAAGGGATTTGAAGGGGTGGGGCTCATGTGGGACCCACATCACAATTATCCTACCAAATGAAGTTAGGATGTTGTGGGTCCCACCACGCTTTCTCTACGTAGGTTATAACTGCTTAGAATAGAAATAAAAATTGTAGCAAAATTTATATTTCTTTCTTTGGTTAACTTATTTATTTAATAACCACACCCAAGAAAAACCAACTCCATAAATGGTGTTCCTAATAAATTACCAGTGTTTTGGTTTCATCGGTGCCCTCGGATTTCGATTCCGAGCACTGGTTCAAAAGTTAGGAAAACCCGCTCATTAGTTCACTGAACGTACCCGAGCTAAACTTCAGAAAAAGATTCCGGGCACATCGGGCCTCAGAAATTAGGTGCTGTCAGAAACTGTGTACTTGTAGAATTCCCAAGAAAATTAGGAAAAAAATTCCCCTTGAAATTTACAGCTCTTTACATACTCTGAATTCAAAGTGATTCTACTTAGACTTACAAATTCACTTACTATATTTAGTGGTATGATGAATATATTATTTATAGATTACATAAATCCATTTTTGATAATAATTATAGATGATATTATCATATATTACAATATAAAGGTATTATAGGAAGATCATTTGAGGATTTTACTGAAGACCTTGAGAAATAATAAATTGTATACAAAAATTCGCAAATGTGATTTATAGCTTCAAATAGTATCATTATTGGGACATGTAATCCCATAAGTGGATATGTCTATGGATCCTTAAAAGATGAAGTTTATTAGATAATGGGATATACCAAAAAATATAATACATATCTTGTAACACCCCAAGCTTCCACGGTATGATTTTCTTTGAATAATAGAGTAGCGTGTGTTATACGCAACTTCGAGATTCTAACACACTATGACCAATCAAAATAGCCATTATGAATAGTAATACCCACTTTTTGAAATTTTAGACATTTTACCTCTCAAAATGGACTTCATTTTTGTATTAGGAATATCTAAATTATCCTAGGGTGAAATTTTGGTACTTTTCGGATAACATTTATATTTTGATGAATAGTGAAAATTACTAAATTTTAATTTAAAACAACTTTTTAATAAAAATAATTAATAGTGATAAATTATAAATTTTAGTGCTTTTAAAATATATTTAGAATATATTTTTACCATTTAATACAATTTTGTTCATTAGACATAATTTCACAATTAAACCGGACATAAACAGGTGTCAATCTTTTGATAGTTATTATCTCTTAAAAACACACTTTTTGTTTTAACAATTGGAATTAATTTTAAAATAATTTCTGCCACTTTTGTGTTTTGAATTTGGAAAAATGTATTCCATATTTGGAATCAGGATATCCAAATTTTGTAAATATGTAACTTTTATTTTTAGAGATTTTGAAAAATTACTTCGGTAAATATTTTATTTACCATGATTAAAGGGTAAATCTGGTAAATAAGTGTAAACAAATAATATTATAATAATAATAAATTACCCTAAAATGTGTCCTAACCTTATTGGTTGATACATTTCCGACCATGGGCATCTTTGGGTTGATTTTGGGACCCCATGGATCCACTTGTAAGTGATAAGGACACTTTATATTAATTAAGTTAAAATAAATACAAAAATGACATAAGCATATATCTTTTATCTAAAACAATTTTTACATAGGTTTATATATGTTGGATTTTCGACTATAAATATTCATTAGAAATATAAATATATTTCCTACATAATGGTATTTTATTTATAATTTTTATACATTTAATAATTAATATTATTTATGACACAATAATGATGCAGTATTTTCCTTATTAATGAAATAATCAAATAATTGGTAATATAAATGCAAAATAAATATAATTTGAAAGTTTTGATGACATCCATGAATTTTTTTGGTTAATATGACATTATATTATTGCTTAAATGAATTTGTTTAGAATTAGTAATTTTTCAATGACTTTAACAAAAATCAATTATTGAATAGTGTCAAAATTGACATAAATGAGGTTTTAAAACAAATATTATATTATTAATTGATATTCTATTCTTAAAAATCTAATGTTCGGCCAAAGGACTTATATAATGATAGGTGTATCATTAATGGACAACTTTGGGGTCTCTTGGATGTATATAGTAAATTTATTAACTATATAATATAAAAATACAATGTGACATGGTAAATATCAAACTAATTAACTAAGAGTTAAAACTAAAAGATAATGTTAATATAATGACCCAAACCTATCTAAATTATATTGGATGAAATTATTTCCACCCATCCCCACCTTATACTTTGAATAATATACTTTGGAGCCATTAGAAACCGAATATTAATTTATTATAAAATAATATTTCTAGCTTTTCCAAAGGTTCCCCTCACCCCTCTTATAAAAGGGCACTCCCCTTTTCACTAATTCACACATTCAAAGCCTTTTGTCTCGACCAACCCCCTCCCAAATACTCTCTAAACTTCCCTCACTTAAACCTATAGGCCTTATTTTTATCATAAAGCCAACCTAAGGATCCCTTTTGATCAAATCAAAAGGAAGAACCCGAAGAAGAGGTAATGTTTTCACCACCCTCTTTCAAGTTCCTTTCTTCTTCCACTTCTTCTTTCTTTGTTATTACCATTCTAAAATAATAACTCAAGTATCGTATATATAATGTGATGATATTATAAATATGGTACAACCATATTCAGTATTATATCCACCCTTTGAATGTCATTTCACCATACGTGTGTACGTACGGCTTACCGTCTCCACGTCGGGGTGTAATTGTTATTCAAAACAATATTATTTGGATGGGTATAATAATGATGTGTAATTCATGTAAATAGTAAATATAACATGATAATTATTCTGTATATATGATATAACATCCAATTATATGTTATTTTAATATCAAAAGAATGATATTGTCGCTCGTGCGTACGTACGGAAAACCGTCACGAACGCGATGAGATTTATTCCGCATTGTATCCATTCGAGACTAATTCTCATTTTATGATTAAAAATAATGTTTAAGGACATGATATCATTCTTGATATGAATAATATACAACCTATCCATAACAAAAATGTATTATGTAACAAAACATATAAAATAAAATGAGTAAGTTAACACCCAAAACAACGATAATACTAAGATGTTATTAAAAAATCAATGTTAAAAGATCATATATGATATAATATTAATTTATATGAATCGTGTATAATTTAATAACAATTATTTCACCATTATACAGGAGTTTAAACAACCCTCAACCAAGGAAAAGTACAATGTAAGGGTTTATTTCACAATCTCTTCATTATTCGAGGTTGTTTATACGTAATTATCTACTGGGACCTCTTTATCTTCCACATCCATGTTTCTTAAAAATGTATTTCAAATCATTCATAATATTTTAAAGACTATTGGATAAATTAATTTATACACTTGTTGACTTTTCATAAGATTTTTATAAAGGAATCTTTCTTTCGTTTTCCAAACAAGGTCCTTTTTAACCTTTTCGACAGAATTAAGGTAAGAATGTCTTTTTTAACTTATACGACAGGTGCAGCTATTTTCCGCTATTATAAAATCATCAAATGATTTCAAAAATATATATATTTTTCTCAAATAGTTTTGATTTCATCTATTTAAACATCCATTGATGGATTTTAAGATTATTTGAAGTTGATTTATTGTGATAAAAAACTTCCATATTGTATTGAAGGTTTTGTGATATGTTTGACTGTGGATGTGTTAATTTTATACCATTCATGGTTTATGGAGAAATTATTGATATTTCATATGCTTGTTTTAATAAGAATATTTATGTTATGTTTAAACCTATTCATATGGGGAATGCATTGGACATAATAAGTGATGGGTGGAGCCCGATATAGCTCCTCGATGCATCGGTAGGTCTCATGAGACAAACTAGTGTCTTGGAACAAGGCCTTGACAAAATATTATTTGTATTCTGGGAACGAGGCCTTGACTATGTGGTTATGATAGTCTGGCATTATGCATTCCATCATTATGAAAGTGGTTATTGATATTTCATGTGATTATTCAACTAGTAGAATATCCATGTGAATAATAAAATGGCATTATTTCATTTTATTTTTGACATATTATGTTGATGTTAAAGTTTAAAAGGATTTTGTTTCAGTTATAAATTGCCTTAAATATTTATGCTTATTTATAAAAGTTTCTGCTATATTTTTGTCCTTAATGGGCATTTGAGCTCACCCCTTTCTATGTTTTATTTTTTCCAAGATGTGAAGAAGTAATTTATTAATGACCTGTAGGGATAGTAAGAGGGGATATGAATACAAGACGTTGTTGTAGTAGTTTTCACTTTTTTATGTAATGTAAACTTTATGAATGTATCTAGTTATTCCAAGGCTACTAAACTAATCAGTCTTTCGGGACTTGATCTTTTGTGATCATGCCAATATTATGTAATAATGCACCAACTCTAGGTAACTGGGGTCGGGGCGTTACATATCTATAGTTTTATTAGATTTATGGATTTTATTAATGAATTGTAAGAAATTTCTTATGACTATAATATCCATTAATCATGTTAACGTGGAGGAATCCATGTGCCTCTAGAAAGATGATTTTGAAAACAATTTCAATGATCTTAATATAAGGTTGGTCACTACAATTGTACTCAAAATATAATATAGGGGATAAGGGTTTGTGATATAGAGTTATGCCATAAATAAAGTATTGGGATGTGGTCATATGATTTCATAAATGGTGGTAGATTATGCTTAATGATGATTAAAGTTTTGTAAAAACATTACCTAAGATGTGATTTGGAGTAATCAATGGTAATAGTTTCATTAAATATATAGAGGAATTATCATGATGGGAAAAAGAGTGATATGTATTCAAATTAAAAAATCTTATTCTATATATTCACATTGAAGGAGTTAACCATGTACGAAAGAAGATAATTGGATTTGATGAAGGACTATGTCTTCTCAAAATATTACCTCCCTATGAAATAAAAAAAAATTGTCTAATGCTCTGATTAAGAAGGAACACGGTACCTTATCTATTATAAGGATTCAAAGATATCCTATACTCATTAATTTTCAAAGGATGGACCTTGAAATAATGATGGAATGGGATAAATACATTCTTTTGTAAGTGACTACTCAAAAATCAATATGTTTAAAGATTGATGATGCATAGAATCGTGATATGGAGAAATAAGATAATTTATGTAATATTATATAATTCAACATAAACAATGATGGAATTTTATGATTTGGGGGGATATGTGTTTGGTTAATATAAGAAGTGAAGGAGCATATGGATGATGTACATAGATCTACATTCTATATATATTATTGAAGAAAATTGATTTGTTAAGGCCCCAAGATTCATTTATATTAGAACAGCATGAATAGGTAGGTTTTAGACTATATATCATGATGCTTGATATGAAAACTAATTATGGATAAACATCATAAGTCTAAGAGTATGATACAAAAATTGCCCATACGTATATGGATGTGGGAGAAAAACACCATCAATTTTAATATGGGTCTTCCTAATATATATAATGTCCCTAATTCTATTTGGATTATAATTTATCACCTTATAAATTCAAGGAATTTTTTGTTGTCCTAGAATATTTTTCCCTTAATAAACTTTCTATTATAAACATAAAATAAATGGTAGGGATTTTTGGAGTTCCACTCTAAATTTTATGGGATCGTGATCTGATGTTTACTATTAATTTATATATAATTATTAAATAATAATTAGATACAAAGTTGGTATTCATAACTTCTTTTCATAATCATTCAAATAGTCAATCTGAAAGGACCATTAAAGCCATATAATAGATTCTAATATTCCACAAAATGGATTTCAAAGGAAGTTTTGATTAACACCATACCATAACAAGGTTCTCATTTAAAGATTATTTCCATTCTATCATTAAAATATAACCATATATAGCTCTGTATGGGAATATTTTTAGAACTATAACATGTTGGGATGAACTTGGAGAGTGAAATATATTGGAAATAAACCATTATTAAAAGATGTTAAAGAATATTCAAACCATTTGGGGGGACACTAAAACTTCACAATGTCAACAGAAGATCTATATTGATAATATTTAGTGATATTTGGAGTTTGAAGTTAGATACAAGGTATAACTTCGAATATCAATATGGATGAGGGTTATGATGTAAGGTGAGAAGGGAAAGTTAATCCCTATATACATTATCCCCTTACAAATCCTAGATCATGTGAGAATAGTATATTATGACCATGAACTTCCATCAATCCTCTCTAAAGTGAATTATTTGTTCCATGTATTACTCTTTATAATGTGAATACCTAATACATCGCATGTACTTAATTGAGAGGTTATACTGCTGGAAAATTATCTCTCCTATGTGATATAAATGGTATATATCATAGATCATAGAGATAATGCATTTCAAAATATGTCCCCTCACTAGTTTAGAGTTCTCAATAGGAATCATAAATTTGAGGAAGCCACATGGTAACTTAAATATGTAAATAATTAAAAAAAACCACATATTTTCATCATAGTAATAAAATTTAATGGGAAAATTTATTTTAAGGGGTTGAACATAACACCCCTCATTTTTCTCCTTTAACATGTTAAATTGATTCATCCCCAAGAAACACCAAAAAATGATATATTTTATTAAGATAAATACTACAATGAGATATCAAAATTAATAAATTATTGGAATTCAATATGAAACATCATTAATAAATATCTAAGAGGAATAAAATCATCAGTAAACAAAAAGATAGTGAACATAAAATTTTCATCCTTATGGTTTCCATAAATATCATACCTCCAATTATAACTATATAAGTAACAAAAATATTATAAATATAATAGACATTTTGAGAGATAAGTAAAAAAATGGTGAAAGAGTTTTTTGTGAATAATTCAAAGTTATCTATATACATTTAATAATACAATTATATATATGATCATTGGATATATGGTCATTGAAGGAGACTTCTAAGACACTATTCAGTGAAGTTTTTTGAATTTTATTAATTTGGTCACTATTGTTGATTTCTTCCATCATGATCTTTAGGGAGAGCTGTGATTGGGGGTTCTCGCCAGCATAGTCTCATGATTCATTCAAGTTTTGATATCCCTTACTTGATGTGGTGTGGTGGGATCTAGATGGAAGGTGATTGGGTTTAATTCAGGAATTTAGGGTAGTATTTTTCGAGGTTTGGAAGTTAGGGGAGGTGGTGATGTGGTGGCCATTGGATATTGGTGCCTCTCAATAAAACTTGTTTCCTAGTTAAGCTCTCCCAATGGAGTTAATAATTAGTGGCATGGTGATTATTCTAGGATGTTTGTTTTTTTATGGAGATTAGTGCCAGTGGGTTGTCTACTATTCATGGAGGTGATGAACATATCTGAATTCATTACCTTAGGTTATTTTGGTTTTTTAGGAATGTTTGTTTTTTTTTGGATTCTTTATTGTTTCTTGGTACTTTTGGATTATTGGGTTTCTAATGGATTTGTGCTCATTGGTTATTTCCTTGTTTCATTTAGTGTGGTGTTGCATTTTTCAAGTTCAACTAGGTGGGAGACCTCAAAAGATGGATGGGTGTGCTGACACCCATCATAATTCATTTTTCCTCCTTCATATTAGACAGATGGGTACTCTACTATTTATTTTTTCCCAGATTTTTTAGTATATTTTTTTCATCAATTAGATAGTGTGGTGGGTTCCTAGATTCTTCTTATGGTGGGAGGATTAAAAGAGATATGTGTTTTTTGTAACTTATCATCTATCCATCCTCCACATTCCATTGTGGGATGGATGGTTTCTCTTCATTATTTTATTGACCAACACAATACATCTTCTTGGTAGGGGTGAAACATCATCGTAGACTAATTCCTCTATTTAATTATTTGGAAAAGGGGGATATGGTAGTTTTTATAACTTTTTCCTTTATGTATTCTTCAATTCTATTCTTTGGGACCATTTATGGAAATTCTCATCAATATTATTAAAGGAAATTTTACCTCTATGTCTTCTATGGGCTCCCTCATTACTCATTTTCCAAAATGGGTTTTTTTGTTCAATATGGAGAGCCTTCCCTCAACCTATTTAAAAATAACAACAACAACAAAAAAAATAATAATAATAATAATAATAATAGAAATAATAATAATAATAATTGGATATATAGTCATTGTATATATGGTCATTGGGTATATGGTCATTGGATAAATGGTCGTTGGTTAGACATGTATCTAATTTTAATTTTTATTATTTTATATTTAGAAATAAATAATGGGTTACACATGAAATATTTTACAAGAAATTAAATCTAAAATAAATATTAATTAATTTTTTAAAATATCAAATATTACAAAAAATTAAAATATTTTAAATTAAATTTATTACTCTAAAAAGTCATTTTAAAACAATAAATTGAAAAAATTGAAGTACTTTTTAGTAAAATATATAAATAATTATCTATTAAATAAAAATATAATACTATAGAATTAAAATTTAACGATTCATAGACACATAATGTTCATTTTTTTAATATAATTATTTTTATTTTACATGATATGTTTTTAATTCAAATATAAAAATGTATAATTTCATATTAGGAAATTTAAATAAAAATTATCTTTTATATATATATATATATATATATATAATTTTTAATTATGAAATTTAATATAACTCTATGCTCTTGCACATTAATTAGCAATAACACATTATTGTTTTGGATAATTTTAGTGCCTACGTGAATGATGTTATAACATTTTCATCATGAATGATTAAGATAACTTAAATACTAGTACTATGATGCAATGATGATGAATTTATGATATTTCATAATTATTTAATGATAATATATATAATTATATTCATTAAAAAATCATTTCTTTTTATTGTTTAAAAATTAATAAAAATTGTATTTTTACCACTCTTTATTAACTATCACTATAACATATATAAAATGAAAAATAGACTTTATAAATATATCAAAGACAACTATTTGATACCATATCCATTCTGGAGGTGATTAACACAAAATTAAGGGGTGTGGACTGGAACTGCCTTGCTGAATCCTGGATAGAGAAAATGGGATAATTTACACCCAAATATAAATTTTAACAAAGAGTGGTTAATAATTGGTAATAAGAATGTATGTATGATATATATAAAGAAAAATAAATATAAATAGGGTTATTATATAGATAAATAATAAAACTAAATTTATTATATAGGAGGATATAGGATGTTTGGTGAAGTGGGAATCCAAGTTAATGGTTTCTCATAATAATTTCCTAAAATAGAGATATATTATTATCACACCACCAATGTTCTTTTATGTGGTGTATATACTACCCCATGTAGTTATTTTAACATAATTTTCATATAATTTAAGTTATTTAAAAAATATTCATAGATTATAAATGTCTTGGGCTTTTGATTCAAATTTTACAAAATCTATATGGGTTTCTTTTCCAATATCACATTGAAATCAAAATTAATTATGAATAAATTTACATCAGAATAAATTTTATGATATTTATCTCAAACACCACATATATTATTTATACTCTATTTTTTACATGTCTCATTTCTATTTCATCCCCCACCCACCAATGGTTCACATTTTTACCATAAGGATACTTATAAGTTGATCTAATTGTACCTATTAATTATGGTTGGGAATACTTCTCCTCCAAACCCATATTTCATGTGATATTATTGATGTCTCCATCCTTGCTTCTATGATTGATTATGATAATATTATATTAAATTTCAATTTCTTTAAAAATTTGGGGAACATATATTTTTTAATTTTTTCTACAAGATCACTTTCTCCCACTATTTTCTTTGGTTTTTTATTATGAAGCTTCATTTACAAATTTGCATTGTTCTCAAATTTTGTTTTTTCAAAATTTCTCATTTATTTTATAAAAATATTATTTAATAAATTATTTATTATTAGAATAAATTTTTTCAAAAGGAAATTGATATTTATTCTTACTTTTCAATCAATTTTATAATCCTATAATAAAGTGCTTTAGAGCATTTTAAAATTCTTTTAATGTTTCTTATAATCCATCTGGAATATTCTCTAATGATTTAATCAAACTTATTTCTCATCATTTATTATGATCATCTACTATGGAAATTTTCATGAAACTCATTGATTTCTCATGGGTTATTTAAGCTACGTTAGAATATTGAATGTTTTTATGTTCATATGTTAAACATATGTCTTGGTTAATTTATGTTAAGGGTGGGACCCGAATTACATAACCCTCTAATGGATTAGGTAATTATTTTTACCTCATGAGATGAAATTTAAGGGACTAATATGTTATCCAAATACACTATTGTTCCCAATCCACTATGTTTATGGGACTAGGGGTAAACACAATCCATTATGGGAATTTATACACTATGTGATGATGTTCATGGTAGTGAGCCTTGACATAACAAATTATTTTTTATAATAATATATGTGCCACATTATTATGAAGTATTTTCATGTTATTTAACATTATTATGTTGTGGATTATGATAATGTATTCCTAATTCCACATTACTATGAATTTCATGATTAAATACTTAAATAATGATTCAGTATTTATGATCCATGATTTTTTGGGTGTTATTTACTTTTCGTATATACCTTGATTGTGTTATCAAACCCACATATTCAAATTATGATCACTTATGATCATTGATTTATATCTCTTATGTTCCCCACCTATTAAGTTTCTAAGTTTACTCTTTCTTATGCTTCCATTCCCCTAAGTTATAAGGAATATTATTATGTTTGATATGTCTAAAAGTGTATCATGTGTATAGATTATTTATGGGAGATTTTTATGAATGTTCTTAATATAATTTGGTTGTGTATCAAATATTTAAATACACTAATATTATATGTTATGGGATGATATTTATTATGATATATAATGAATATTCATGTAAAATTATGTAATATATATGTATGTTATGGTAAAATAATACCACTAACACATTTACACAAAGGTACATCCTAAAATAAATCATATACATAAAATCATAACTCATCCCCTTTCTTTACTTACCATACATCATTGTAACATATAAAGAATATAACTCATAAAAACATGAATTTAAAATAGTTAAATTCATAAAGAAATATGGAATTAACTTTTTTGAAATCTAATTTTAATACAAACATGAAAATTACTTTTAATTTTATTTTGAAACATAATTGAGACATGTGTTAGAAATCCAAATTAATTATTAAATTAACTTAAAACTAGTAAGAAGAACCATAAAAAAATTTCTCAACCATTGATGTTAATTTAAAAACCAAAAAAATTGATTTTTCAATTTCATTAACCCACTATAATATATCGATTCAAAAAAATATTTGATGTCACTAATGTAGAATTAAGATATCTATTTACAACTCACTTCAAACCTTGAAACCATAACTATCCAACCACTCATCTCCCCTTTATTAACTTCCATGGATATATTTGTATGGAAACCATATACCTTAGATTAAACATTCTCTGCAACCTTTACACAATATCTCCCCATCTTCTATGCCTTAAACATTAGGGAATCCACTAATCCGTAAATATCTAATCTAAAATTATAGATATTATTTTATTCTCTCTAATACTCACTAGATAAATACATGGGAATTGACCAATAAATCATCATAAGTGAACTCCATATTAACACACACTAAATATTTCTTGTTAAATATCTTTATGATCTTTCAAACATAAATATTCTTACAAATGGGAAACAAACTCCTTTTTAAATAAATCATGATACTCCTCCCATAGCATCTCATCTAGAAGATAAAGATACATCCTCCCCCATATTCAAGATACAACACAAAGAATTTCTAAAACCAATGTAAATAAAAATTCACATGGTATTTTCACTAATTCAAAAGAAAACTCAATATTTAAAATCCATTTTCTAACCTTATAACTAAATGATTTAAAATTAAACTTAGTTTCTCCTTGAAATTAAAATTTTGATATCACATTATTACTTCATTCCTCCATATTCCTCACTTACTTATCTTTCCAAAAAAAAATTGGGGTAATGTATTCAACTCATCTATCAAAATAAATGTGATCTATATAATTAATTAAATAAAATTAAACAACTTAAAAATCATTAAATCACTCAAAAATAAATATATACTCTCTAAGTACAAAAAAAATTTACCAAACCGACCCAATTTTTCATAATAAATTCCCTTATCATTTCAATCAGCATCATTCAAAACCTTATCCTCATACCATAGTTATATCATTACCTCCAAACCAATAATTAATCAATAATATCTCCTCAAAACATCTATCATGATCAAAATTAAATTACAAAACATATAATAATAAAACATCCTCAATAGAAATCCCATCAAGGAAACATCATTATACTCTTCTCCAATTTCAACATGTCATTATAACTCTTCCAAACATCAATTGTTTTATTTTAACTTTAAATTAAATTTAATTATTATATAAAAAATCAATTATAAACCTAATAATTTTCTTTTAAAAATTAAATAATCTTAGACTTTGAATTCATTTTGAAACCTCAGCATTTTAAAAAAATTATTTTACTAAATTTCAACCAAAAAAGAAAAACCTTTAAATCTTTTTTCAGTAAATCACTATTTCAATAATTTTATCTTAAAATAAGAATACTACTGTCAGTTTCACAAAAAAAATTACACTTTTCATTCCTTTATTAAATAAATCATGAAACTAAAAAATATTTTTAATAATAAAATCAACAGAGGAATAAATGACCAGATAACACATAAATAATAACATAGGCATATTAAATACTAGGATAAAACTATCAAAAAACATATTTTAAAAAAAACATTATATATGATGATTAATTTACAACATAAGGTAATTTTTCATTTCATTAATTACATAATATACTCATATTACCAATATATTATATTATGTTTTGGATTATTTACCACATAATTATAAAAATAAACATAATAACTTACTTTTTAATAATTATATTATAAACACTATTCAATATTATTTTAATTTAAAATGAAATATAAGTTTATCTAACATATTTATTTTTACTTTATTCTTTGTTATATTTATTAAATCTAATAAAAATTACAAAACATATTATTACCAAAAAAATCAAGGTGGTGCATATCAATATTTATAAAATCATTAAACAAATTTATTAAATAACATAGCATACTTTGTTTATTATGGAATCAGCAATAACTCAAATATCTGGGTATTTAAAAATAATGGTTATATATTAATGTATATATATCAATATAGTTTAAATATTAGATGTTAAAAGAATATTTATAAAATTATTTCAATATATCATAATTCTAAACATGCCTTTTTTATAATTAATTTTTTATTTAGAGAAATATTGTTCATATTTTACATGAAATAAACTTAACACATATCAAGATGTATATTAATAAGGAATCATACTTAATAAATTCTTCCCAAACAGTCAATTTTAATTTTTATTTAAATGTATTTCAAAATACCAAAATTTCATCAATAACTAAAAAATACACTAATGTAGAAACATGAAAATTTAATTTATGAAAATGAACTATAATTATTTAGATAATTTAATCAACAAATATGACTTTATTAATAATTATTAATTTATAGGAACAATTTCTTATTGTAGTTTCGGGTAAATTACATCTATAATATAATAGATCAGAAGTATAATATGATCAACATAGATAGAAAAAATATTTTCATAAATGAAAATAATAAATTTTAATAAAAAATCAAATTCTAAAAAATAATTTAAGTAAAAAGATAAATCCATGATGATAAATTTATATCACCAAATTTTATACCCCAAAATATGTACACTCTATATTAGATATGTTAAATAGTCTATTAGGGTCCTGGTATCGAATCTAGGGGCCCACTGTGTCTTATCCAAATTAACTATCATAAATTATATGAAAAACTCAAAAGGTATTTTTTCACAACCAAAATAATACATTCCTTGCATGTTACTAACATTGAACTGTAATATAGATCAAAACCAAATACTCTAATACCACACTATTAGAACCCAACTTCACTGAGACCCCACATGAGTCAACTAAAAGATTATGAGTTACCTTCAAGGCACACCTCTACTATTCCATGAGTTAGATATTAGCACCATGTATATGTACTTATAAAATTGGAATAATTAAATTTTTCAAACCCTAAAAAAATAAAGTAAATCATTAATCAATTTGATAATTTCATCCTGTTAATAACTATCGCAATCCAAAATGTCTTTAATTCAATTCATGCATCCAAAAATCAAGAGAAACATGTATATTAAGTCCTTAAAATACTCCAAATCATTGAGAAGTCGCCACTAAAGCTACATGAATAATATCACCAAATCAAAATCATTATTTAACATAGAAAATCAAATATATAACTGTAGGAGTTAATAACATGGAAGAACTCAATTAGATCAAAATTTTAACTAATCAACAAAAATTTGAAATTAATATATAAAAATATACATTATCAAATCAAAATTAAATTAAATTACAAGGTCGAAAAACAATATAATCACTATATACAACTCCTATCCTCATCATACTCTATATAACTAACTTTATATTCCACACTCGCTTTATTCATGATATTCGTAAAGTGTCTTTTTGTAATAGCTTATAATTTTAAAAAAATCAGCCCAAAAAACACAAAAATAAAATACTCAAAAACAATTAAATGATAATGATTTGAAAAAATAATAATTTCAACACTATGAATAAAAAAATTAACACATAAATAACAGCTTTCTAAATGATAAACTATTAGAGGTCCAAATACATCATTTCACTCTCTTCATAATTAGGAAATGATCTCTATCACATAGTAGCTAGACATAGTAGTATATTCTTCATTATTGTTGTTCTAAAAGTGGGTGAAAAATTTATCAACTAAAAGTGAAACTATCTTTATCTCATCATTCATCAATTCATAATCACATCATATGTTTCAACTTTACCACTTCAACTCTTTCAAAACACTACCACAAATCATCATACAAATTATAAAAAAATCAAAAAAATTACAATTAAATAAATAATTAATTTACATATTAAATTAACATAAATAAAATATTATTACCATAATATTATTCTAGCATGACCATTGGAAAAATGATAATAAATTATTATGATTTCATTACCATTTTAACCTCTTCCATTCTGTAACCATGATTTTCTCAAAAATAAAAATCCATTTATATGATAATGAAACTATAAAATTTCATTATAATAATATTTAGTAAAAAATTATTTTTCCAAATCAACACATGTCTATAAATTATCACCAATAAACCTATTCAGTTTACAGGATAATCTCAAACTACCTCTAAAACATTAACCCATAAAATCTATCATTTATCATCTATATGTCCACAACCATGCCATGTATTCTTAATTATTTTTAACTAATTAATTTATTTTATCCTTTTTTATGAATTTTTAGATGAACTGGTTTTAAATTTTAAATTTTGGGTTTTTTATTGGTACATTGTTGGAACAGAGTTAGTAGAAACTGTGTCCAAACTATGTGGGTGATTGTGTAAATTTTATAGAGCCAACTGCATAACCAATTCTTGGATTCCCTAACTATGAACTCTAATCAAGATATTGTCCTTATAGATTATATTGAGGGGCACATTGTTGGAATATGGTTTCTCCACCCATCTGGGAAAATCATGCAAAATGTCTAGGGGTTAATTTCTAAAAAGCCCTATTCCCTTAAAGCATTGAAACCCCTATAAAAGATTCTCACCCTCTACCTCACCGCTATCATGTGATACTCCAAAAGGTATATCTTAAATTTTTTAATTAATCTACCTTCCCTACCTCTGGTTAGATTATTTCCTTCTCAATTTTCAGTGCAATCATCTTTGGTAACCTTCTTCGCTTCTCCTCCTCATTCATTTTCCACTTTTCTTTTGGTTTTCTCTCTCCTCCATTATAGTTTGAATGTCCTAGGGTTAACCCTAACCCATTTTTGCTGTTATATTTATTTATTCATGGTACCTAGGGTTTATAAGGGTTGATTTGAAACACATTACCAAATATCTTATTGAAGGTGACAACTCTCAGACCTTGCACGAGATGATTACATCCCTTTAAGGTAGGTTATTTTATGCATAAGCCTTGAAATAGAAAATTATAATTACTTTTGTGATTTATTTAGTATTTTATTTATATTATAAAGTAAATAGCATAAAATTTAGGGTAAACCCTTTATTAAAAAAAACCACACAAACCCCTTTTGTGGGAAAAGGGGGAACCAAATAGAAACTGAACATTCAAGGCACAAAAGCCTTAAAATACAATGACCCGAAGTCCTTCATGGAAAAGCCCAATGAGATAAATTCCATTACAAAACCTAACAAGCCCAATTAATCAACCTACAAATTTTAAAGCCTTCTAGTATCCACTGGCTCCACACCGGTCGAACCGCCATCATTCAACAGAAACCACCGCTGCAACCATATGAGAACATTCCCCACACTGATGATCAGACTAGATTAGGTTTTCGAAATACCACCAGCCTGAATCCCTTCAGATCCAGCACTACAGAGCCACACCCCTGCATCCGAACCCCATATCTGAGACCCGATAGGATCTTGCATCATCATCAACCCTGCTACATCCTAAAGCCTCACCAACGATGACCGCTACTTGCCATGATGACCGCCAATCCCAGAAGCACAGGACCCCTCCGGCGAGTTGGGACCCTGGGTTAATATCTGATCAATCCGATGGTGATGAAATGAAAAATTCCACCCATGCCGCCACTAAAATCCGGAAGCCGAAAAACCCCTGTCACCACCGCTAACAACCAGATTCCAAGCCAAGAAACGCCCTTGCTACCGCTGTGAATAATATTAATGGGTTACTTTGGAAGTTGGGAAGATTTGGATTTAAAATGTTTTGTTAAAGGATAAAGGTTTTTTAAACGATAAGGACTAGATGAAAATTTTTATGGAATTTTTATAAAGTAAATTACATATAATGGAAGACTACATTTATATTTTATTTATAGGACTCATATTTTATATGATATACGTGTTTTTATGTTTCAAAAAATTGGGGGTTCACATTGGTAGTGTAGGGAGGTGAGGTGTTATTGTTCACATTCTTTACATAGTTTTGTGATTGGGATTTGGTTATACTATTACACCTCCATTATGTATATAAGTTATGGAGATAGCACATGGAAGTCCAAAGTAACAAGGTTTCATACTTGGATTAGTATTCCAGGTGAGTTAATGGTACATCAACCTAGTCCCCTTGTTAGGATTTATGCAAAAACACTAACTAAATTTCATGATTTGACTTTTTACCATTAGACCTTGGGTGTATCCCTTCTATATTCTGGTTTATGGGAAGGATATATGTGTGAGTTTTGACACCAAGAGTATGAGGACCATATTTCAATGATACTATTTTAAAATTCTCCTTTTATTAGTTTCTTTTTATGTATAAAATAATAGAAATATTGTTTTACTTTCTTCTATTTTTTCCCCTTTTGATATGATTTCTAATATTATTCTTTCTTACTAAAACTCTTAATTTATTATTTTATTCCTCCTTACAAATGGTTTATTATTAATTATATCATTCTTATAAAAATAGATTTAGAAATTTTAAAATAAAATGGTTTTATTAATAATTATCCTAGTATTGTTTTTAAAGGAAATTGAAAACCTTATTTTCAAATATTTAAATTTTGAAAATTTCTTGAAATTGTTTTATATTTAAATTTAATGAATAGGTTATGGTTTTTGTTTTATTATCCTTCTTGAGAATATCTTATGATCATGCCTATATCTATATCACTTTTCAATTTCACATTTCATCTTATATTTTATTCTCACCCATGGGGCGTTATGTTTCTAGTTTCTGGTTACTGGATTGTATGGTCACAAGGAGGCAAGTATGTTTTTAAATTAGTTTTATTTTATTTTATATTATTTCATCGTCCACTTACGGTTTTACTACATTTTATGGATAAAGGGTATTTATTGCTAATGGTGGGTGGATAAAATCAATTGGTGGAGAATATTTTCTTTTTATTAGAGGTATATTGGATTTTGGGGAGGTTTTTTTGGTTGATGTTGTTTATTTCATTCCTATTTTTGATATTAGGTTTCTATTTTTTAATTTCATTTGCGTAGAAAACCAATGTACGAAAGGTTTATGCCAAAATTTTATTCATGTTCTGCTACATAGTTTCTTATTATTCATCAAGGGAAATCATTCTTAACTGGGGATTCCTTTATTGCTAGGAAATTGTACCAACCCATGGAAATCAGGAACACCCTTCAGGAATTTTTGTGGTTTGGATCAGGCATTTGTCAGAGGGCCTCTCAAATTGGTTCATGAAAAAATTATATTAGAGCAGGATTCAGGTTCTTTTATCTATAAGAACCTTATCTCTCTCATAATTATACATTTTCATTTGGGTTTTCTGTTAAATAGTTATAAAATCATCAAGGATCATGAGGTGGGTCATGGGTCGGTGCCTGATCACCACCACTCATGATGAAACATGACTTACCAGGGTTGTTGGGATTTCAATTTTTTTTTAAAATTTCATTTTCTGTACGAAATGGGGGTTTATCTCGTAGTATACAATGATCTCACATGGAGCAGTAACCCTTGTGGAGCATATGTACATGGTTCTAAATTATTCCCAAGTATAATAGTTTGGAAGAAACATGGTCCATGAATCCATTAAATTAATTTGTTCATGGTAATTAGTCCTTATAGGTGGATTTTATATTGTTTTCTATGTTTTAATTGAATTTTGACTAAAGTTGGATAAAGGTTTTTTTATTTTAAAATATTTTTATACTAAGGTTTTAAGATTTTGAAAATAGAAACATGTGTTTCAAAAAAAATTTAAGTGGTTAAAATCAATTAGTAATTTTTTAAAAAATGGAAATTTGGTGACGAGTAAACATTATACAAAATGATTTTAATAGAATTTGTATCAAAAACCCCATTTTAATTATATGAAAACTCAATTTTGAAAATGAGTGATTTAATAATTCTTCCCTAATGTAATTAAATGGTTTTCAATATGGTTTAGAGGTAAATTTCTAAAATTTTAAGTAAATTGGTGTTTTTCTTTTTCCCAATAAATATTTATAAATTTAAAAAATTTCAAATTCTTTAAAATCTATGTTTGGAAAAATTCATTGAAATTAATTTATATGGATGTTTTAATGTGAAATGAATCATTTTAAGTGTATATTTTTTAAAATTATCCTTGACCTTTTCAAATTCAATATTGGGGATTTTTACAGAGAAAAAGGGAAGTTATGTAAAGGTATTTTTATATTTCTAAATTTTTTTTAGTTTCAATTTATGATTCATATTAAGACCATTTCATTTGGAGTGAGAATCATGAATCATAGGATTCATGTTTCATGTTATTTCAGTATGGCCAAGAACGATATTGATAAATATTGGATAGTCTATATCTAGAATGTCTTCCTCTGTTTCTAGGTAATGATCGGTTTTTGGAATTAATGTTGGATATTATTTTGAAAGTTTTGGGTTTGTGAGTTTTTTATTTAACTAATTTATTAAGTAAAATATAATTAAGGGTTTCTCTAGGTTTTCCCCTTTGAAAACTCCAATGGGATAATCACTTACATTAGTGATTGTCCATTTTGATGATTTCCATTCCTTAGTGTTGGTTTCATATCTTGAATGGAAAATTCTTGAATGAGTGTTTGGGATGACTAGGAAGTATTTTTTTTTCTGATAAGGTTCACTGAGGGTTGGTATTCTGATAGATTGTCCCATTTTTTTCTCCCTTGACCCAAGATAGGATCCCATATTGATTTTTTAGGCATGTTTATTTGGGGAATTCTCAGTTATATCTTGTATTCCTAATTGGATTGTTTAGTGAAAGTTGAAATCATTTTTGGTGGTATATTAAAAAGTTATTATTTTTAGGTAGTGTTTTAGATTTTTTTGTTCCTTTTTTTAGATGTATTGAGTCATGCAAATGGTTTTCAGGATAGTTGGGTGGTATTGGGTTCTCCTAAAAGCCCTATATTATTTTGCATTATTATTATCTTTTGGTTTTTCCTATGTTCTCTATCATAATATTCTCTTTGGGTGATATCAATTTATAACCTAGTTGACTCCCTTTTTTCTTCCTTTTAGGGATTCTTATTTCAGTTAAATAGTCTTTTGGAAAATTTTACATCTAGTTGTTGTAAAGGGGTGTAATTTGTTGTTTTGTACATCATTTCTCATATCTTGGTTCCCATTAGGACTTGTGAGTTTGTTCTAGATTGGTAGATATAATTCAACCTAATTTCTGATATAGTTGGGAGGCCACCATAGAAGGATATCATGGTATATTTGGTCTTAATGATTCTTTAATGGGATATTTCTTTAATACTGCACAACATTAACCCAATCATGGTGGTAATTTGTCTGGATGGGACCATAGTTTAAATCCTTGTTTTCCCAATTTTTTTATAAAATAGCTATATATCTCATTGTGTAAAAGTATCATTCAATACCCCAACATATTTATAGCCTAATAAATTCTTTTACTCCATAAAATGTTGGAATCATCTGGTTTCTTGTTGTAGTCTTTTTTATGAATCTGTTATGATTGCTAGAATATCTAGTACAAAGATTTAGTCATTATAAGGATCGTGTTTTGGCGTTATAGCAGCTGTTATAATGTAAAATTTATATGACCAATTTATTAATTAAATTGATTTGTTACATGATGCTTTCATACGGGTTGATCTTTGGATGATCCCCTATAAAAACATTCTCTCCTTGTATTTATTCAGAAGAGTTATATAAAATTGAAGATAAAATAATTAATACATCCCTCACCTTTTTCAGAAGTCCCAACCTCCTACACTATGAAGTTGGGATCCTACATTGTGGAGGAACACCCTAAACCGTTTTTACTCCCCAATGATTTATTTTCTATTGCAAAAGGAATGTGGCTGATCGTATGCTATAAGTTCACCTTTTATACTGTAAAACATGTGACTTAACTCTTAGGAAATAATTTTATATTTTTCATTGTAAGAAGCATCACCCTGATCTTATTCCATTAGACCTCCATATACACCATAAGAAGAGCAGTTGTCCAGTTTCCTAGTGCTTTACATATTGAAATATTGTATGTTAGATCTACTCATTTTTTCATATTTCTCCTCGCTTTACTCAAGAATAAAACATGTTATATTTTTTAGGTTTTAGGATTCATTGGTGTTTGATCATTTTTTGGTTGGCGTGCAATCATGGTTTGGGTGTTGATGTCTTTGAGAAACCATAGTTCTAGCATTGACAACTATAAAGTATGAATTTTCTAAATTTATTGGGATCCCATTTACACTTGATTAAATTATATTATTATATTTTTTACATTTGATACAATTCTTGAATATAATGGCATGTCTATATATGTATTCCAATCGATCTGTTGTCATATTGATTCCATGAGTGATATTAGAGTACCTTGATTCCATGTTTTTTTTATCACATGTTTTTATGTATACTGTTATATACTCATGATGATATTATATTCCTTCTTGTGTGATCACCCCATATGTGTATTACCATTTCATTGGTTGTTTTTATTGGTACCTAAGACAAGTATACTACTGTAAAATTTTATCCCTGTGTGGGGGAGTTTCCTTGATTGCAAAAATGGTGAAGAGGGACCTAAGTACAGGGTTGAGGTATGAGGTAACCATGTTTTCATTTCAAGGATGTTCTTGAGGTAGACTTTTTTTCCATGTTCCATTCAAAGTGTGATATCATTTTCGGTGTGATTACTATATATTCTCACCCAAAGGTCTCGGGTTTCATGGTCCTCTTGATGGATATATGACGTTGGGTATCAACTCTATGACACTACAGTCAAGTATGCCAAGCACCCTATAGTCAATTCTTGAAGTGTAGAAGGACATGACATCTTCATTAGTTTTTTACAAAAGCATCATCTTAGATATGGAGACAATCTCGACAATGGAATCAGAGGTCAGGCAAGGGGTCTTGGAAGCAAGCCTTAAATGGCACACACTTTTGGGATAGGTTCGTAAGGCTAAATATAACCATGTTTATCATATGGATCAGACATTAGAAAATGGTAGAGTGGGGACATCTATATAGAGGTATGGTCTTGATCACATCTACTATGAATACTCATTTATTTGATAAAGTTTCTCCCGTTCTTTTATTTATGCACAAGTATTTGATGAACTTGACCTACTGGTTAGGTTGTCTTCTAAACTATTACCTCTTGAGACACCATTGGGAATGAAATGGAGATGTTTTTAGTGATTCCCTAATATTCCTATAGTTTATATTTTTTATGGACATCTATGGGAGTTTATGATATTGGATATTAAGACCTTTGATTTTGTTCTTGGCATGGATTGGATGATAAACATCTAATCCCATGTGGATTGTTATCGGAGGTGTGTTTAATTAACTTAATCAAAAGTAGATAAGTTCATGATAATTAGAGTGTGGGAACTAGGATCAAGAAGAGTTGGACTATACTTGAGTCAAGTAGGGATTATGACAACATAGATGGTAGGCTTGGCTCTCTCAATAGAATCAGTGACAACCCTCTCATAATATCCTAAAAACATAGATCTCTATCATGGAATCATTCTAAGAAAAATTCATAGTAATTCCTTTAGAAATAGGATTGTTTGAGATTAATCTTGTATTGGGAACATAACCCTTTATTATACCCTTGTAACTCATTATTCCAATCGATATAAATGATATCAAGGTGAAATTAGATGTCTTGTATCAGAAAATATTTTTTTAGAATAATTACTTCACCCTGAGGTTCGCTTGTATGGTTAATCAATATGGGGGGTGTTAATCTTCAACTATTTATTAATTACTATAAGGTAAACTAGGTAATTCTAGAGAACTAACATCCATTGCATAGGAATTATGATCTATTTGATTAGTTATGGGGAGGCTAGTGGTTCTCCATGGTATATGTTCAATCATGGAATCATCAGTTGTGAGTTAGAGAGGAGTACATTCTTAATATTGTGTTTTGGAGAAAGTATGGATTTTATGAGTACTTTGTGATGTAGTTCAGGATGTCTAATGTGATATAAGTGTTCATGGACCTAATTAACAAGATCTTTGACCAATACATAGACTGATTTTTCATATTATTTTTTTAAAAAAGATTCTTCTAGTAAATGAAACTAGACAATTATGCTAGGAACCTTGAGATAATCATAATTATATTTCAAGAACATCATCTTTATTCCAATTTATTTAAGTGAGTCATCTTGATGTGAGAGGGTAAGTTCCTAAGATATTTGGTGTCTGATATGGTTATATTTTTTGTCTTAGAGATAGTTGAGGTAGTCATTTCTAGGACATATCCACATAACATGTTTGAGATTAAGATCTTCCAAGGTTCACAAAGATATTATCAATGGTATATTCAGAACTTATCCTAACTATCATCACCCATTAAAGTGATGAAAAATAAATGAGTGATGTTCCATTGGTCAAATCAGTGTAAAGAGGCATTCCATGAGCTTAAGAGAAGTTTGAAGATAGCTCTAGTATTGGTACTCCCTGAACCTGGGATTAGTTATGTGGTATGTTTTGATGCATATGGAATTGGTTTAAGATTATTAATAATGAAGAGACCTGATATAATACTCTATATTTCTCATCATCTATGAGCCCACAATAAAAAATAACCTACACAAGACTTAGAGCTATAAGTTGTGGTTAACGCAATGAAGTGTTGGTGGAACTATCTCTTCATATATAGATTTTATATTTATACTGGCCATAATATCCTCAGTTAAATCTTCACACAGAGGTATCAAATCCCTTGAAAGAGTTCATGGGTTGAATATTTTCAGAAATTCAACTTTAAAATGGTGTATAAACCTGGTAAAGGTAATGTTGTTGTGGATTCTCTTAGCCATAACACCCAAGTTAACCATGATCTTGGTGAGTGTCCATCTGAGGATAAGTGGGGCTTGATTATATTATTAGTTGATAGGAGGATGGATACTTTAGAGGGCCATGGTTTTATAACTTTTGGTTCCTTATTATTCACATATTATCTTGTGGATATATTAAAGTATGGATAGAAGTAAGAATTGATGTGTGTTGTGATGGGGGAACAGTTAGGTGGAAGAGATCCAATACATGGTAGGGCCTTGAGTGATGATGATGTGATCAAGGTACATGAGAGACTAGTAGTATCTAATTCTATTAGAGTATAGATGATGAGTAATTACCATTCCACTAGATGAACGGTTCATACTAGAGCAATGAAGATGTACTATAAATTCAAGAAATTGTTTTGGTGTCCAAGGATGAAGAGAGAAAATTCAAGTTTCATATCTCAATACATTACCTTAGATAGGTTGAATATTGAGCATCATCAACCTAGATGGTTTTTCCAGTAACTTCTAATGCCCATATGGAAGTGGGAGGACATCAAGATGGAGTTTGTGATGGGTTTACCCAATACCCTAAGGATTCATGATGTTGTTCTAGATGGTTGTCAATATATTGATGAAATTTTCACACTTTCTATATATCAATGATATACACTAAATGGAATAGATAGGAAATTTATACATATGTGATTTCATAATCTTTCACATAAGTCCATTTGTAATTATATGAGACAGTGATGCATGTTTTACATCCTCATTTTGGTTTGTATAAAACAAGGAACTAGGGACTCAGTTTAGGTTGATCACAGTATACCATTGATAGATATATAGATAGAGATAGATTAATATATTCAAATTGTATATTTGAATCAATCTCGCATCCTAGAGTTTGACAGAGTGTGGGATTATCCCCTATACTTGGTTGAGTTTTCATATAAAAATGTTTACTAGTCTTAAATCCAGATGGAACCTTAAGAGGATCTTTACTGTAGGTCGTTTCAGAAACTGATCTATTATAAAGAGGTGGGTGGGGAAGAAATCATGGGCCCTAACATGGTTTAGAAGACCTCTAAGAGAGTGTAGTTGATTCGGAAGAGGTTTACCACCACTCGGAGTAGGAAAAGATCTTATGTCGATTGCTCGAAGAAACCTTTGGAGTTCACTATGGGTGATTGGAATTTATTGAGAGTGACTCCTCGGTTAGGATATATACATTAAAGAAAGAAATTAAAGTTATCATTATGTTTTTTGGGACCCATTGAGATCATTTAAGGGATATGGGTAGTGGTGTTCAATTTGGATATTCTTTATTGTTACCGAGGTATAAATGGAGTGTTTCATTTTTCATAGAAACAGAGTTACATACCGAACTCAGAAGTTGTTCTAGATTGCAAGTATGTTGATAAAGAGAATACAAAATCATATTAGGATTATCCAATTTAAATTATAGACCATATAAAGAAATTTCTTCATGGTAAAAAGGTATCACATGTAAAGATTCATTTGAAACATGGGTTGATCTTGGAGGAGACTTAGAAGTGAGAGGAAGATGTTTGATCTAGGTTGTCTTAGTTTCTCACATAGGATCCCAAAATATGATTCTATATGAATAGAATTATTTAGAGAGGTATAATTATATATCCCTATTTTTTGTCTTGTTTTAGGATGTAACTATATCTTTTATGATGTAAAAGTATCGGTCAAGACCCTCGAATATTTACATCATAAATAATCATTTTTTATCTAAAATGTGTGAATTGGTTGGTTTAATGCTACAAAAATTTTCCTTCCTCGTTTATGAAAACTATAATAGCCAATTCAAATATCTGGTTTTTAGAAGGCTGTTCTTTGGGGAGTTACAGTAGTTTTTAAAATATTAAATTTGAACATCCTGTTACAAAATTAAATAAAGGAATTACATTGTTCTCTCGCATGGTTTGATCATTATATAATACTCTATAAAAACCTAATCTGCTTTTATTCATTCATGTGAGTTCTCAAAACTTTTAATTACGAAGGAGAATATATCTCTCACACTGCACAGAAATCCCAACATCCTACATTGTGAAGTCGCAACCCTTCACTATGGAGACACGCCCTAAACCTTTTTATACTACAAGGATTTTTTTTATCATAAGAGGTATGATGTTGATCTTATATTATAAGTTTAACTTTTATTCTATAATAAGTGATACATAAATTTTAAGCCATAAATTCTTCATTTATGTCGTAAGAAATTTGGCCCGAATCTTATACCATAAGACCTCCAAATATGATATAATAAAAGTGATCCTCTAATATTCAGTTGATTTTGTTATTGAACTAAATTACGTTTTCTCTACTCTTAATTTCTTTTTTCTCCTCACCATACTCTATAAACCATGATGTGATATTTTAGAGGTTTAAGGATTCATTGTTGTGTGATCATTTTTTTGGCATGAGAACATGATTTCGGTGATGATGTCTTTGATGAACCTTAGTAATGACATTGAAAGCCAAGGGGTAGGATTTTCTTTAACATCTTAGTCTCCCATTTACACTTTTTTCTATTATATGATTATATTTTTTGGAAATTTATACAATTATTGATTATGATTGAATTGGTTTTTATGTGGACCATGAGATCCTTTTTGATATTGAGTCTATTATTTATTTTAGAGTAGCTTGTTTCCATGTTTTATTGTGCTCATAATCTCTTAGGTATGGTGTAATATACTCATGAAGATATCCTATGACTACTTGTGTGATCACCCTATATGTGTGTTACCATTGGCATGGAATTTATTATTTTACTTGATATAGGTAGACCATCATGAAATATTATCCCTTAGTGGGGGAATTATCTTGATTATGATAATGGTGATGAGGGACCTGATCACATGGTAAAGGTATGAGGTATCCATTGTTTTTATGTCAAGGGTGTACTTGAGTTAGCCTTGATTTGAAAAGTAAAATTTGCCACATGATATCATGGTTGATATGATTACTATATATTCTCATATAGAAAACTTGAGTTACATGGTCCTCTTGTGGGATAGATGACATCGAGTATCATCTCCATGAAACTGTAGGGTCTAGTTTGGTCACTATTAAAATTTTCTATTATCCTTCCAACCTAGATTCAAATTAGGTATAGTTAGGGGTTTTGGAATCTTGGTCAAAACTTGAATTCTTGATTTTTTTCTGTGTTTTTAATCCTATTTTGTATTTATTATCATTATTGGCATGCACTTTTTATACTTTATCACATTAGGTAAGGATACATTGTGGTGCCCTATTGAGTCTTTTGCTCAAACCCTACTTGGGAATTTTAGTGCACCTATAGATTTCATAAGAGATCTAGTGGAGGGAAAGGGGTTTATGGTGGATACATAAGAAAAAGAGGATGTATCATAATAAGGTGGACTCAGTAGGAATTAATATTCTTGTTAGTCTACATGACATTTATTATCTACTGGTTATACTCTAAAAGCATTACCAACTTGGGATCTCTTATTATGTATTCTATTTATTCAATTTCCACATTCTTACTCTAATTATTTAATATTGTTGTTTATTTATTATTCTACATAATGACATGATTCCAAGGGTATAGTATCCCCACTGTCAAACTTTTACCCTCACTACTAGTCAATAGTCTCTTTCATGTGGGGAGGCACACATGAGGTCATGTATCAACAAGATCGGACACGGTGGTTCAAGATGTTATGTTACAAAGTATTATTAGAAAACCAAAATTTATTAACTTGTATATTATTATTCCTTGATTTGGGAAATTACAGATAGTTTTTAGGATGGTTTTACTTGTGTAGGGGAATTATGTTAGTGCCTAGACAACAGTGTATAGTGGTCATCCAGGTTTTTATAAAACTAGGAATTATGTTTTCCTGTCACTATTGATTAATCTAAGCTTGGTTGATGAACCTGATTATATATGATATTTGTTGATATTTTGGGTGTGTTCATGAATCAAGACTATGATGATAGGTTTAAATTTCATATATAAACGTATTTTTTTGATGCATAAGTAATTCTTTAATAAAAATTCATTAACCTTTTCTATCTATTTAGGAAAGTTTCTATGACTGGGGGATATATTTTTTCCTTTCCATGTTTTGTGATAAATATTTACTATAATTTATTGGTATAACTAAATATTTTATTGTGGTAATATATATTTATAATTATTGTAACCAACATACATGGATAGAGATAAGGTTTTTTTCTATAAGGGTTAAATCTTGGATTGAGGGAAAACTGCTAAAAAATCCTTATGTGACCCATAGAATGGATAAAACATATATTAATACTAATATTCCATATATTAAAGATTATTCCTCATCATAAACATTTAGTGGGACCGATAAATAATTAGGATTCTCCAGAGCCTGCTTGCACACCAGCACTAGTGGTGTAGGCAGTAGTTCTTTACCAGCCACCACAAAAATCCATGGTAGAATATGAAATTCATTACCATCTCCATAAACCCCAATTATTTTAACGAACTGATGGGATATAGGATACTGAGGATTATGTGGGAACCATAGAGTCCATCTTCGACCTCATCAAGACACCATCAGATAGGAAGGTGAGGTTATCCATGTTTATTCTATAGGGACTTGCTATATGTTGGAGGAGAGTTATGGGTCTTGAAAAATGATGTGAGTGCCTCATATAGGAGGAATTAAAGGACGTTATTTAGATAATTAGTCCCAAACACACTAAATATCAATTAAGAAAATGATTTCATGCAACTTTAGAAGGGATCCAATGTTATTAGAATACACTTAACTCTTTACTGAGCTCCTCCTTTGTTCATCGCTTCTGGTCTATATTTATGTTCATAAGACCCGAAATTTTGAAATCAGACTTCAAAACCACCTTATAAATCTAGTTAAAATATTTTCTTTATATTTTTACCTAGTGGTTCTAAGGAAGGTCCTGACCATTTAGAGGATTTGGGTGGATGGATGAGTTACTATGCATTTCCTCCCTTTCAATGCTCAGATGAGTGGACCTCCTATTACAACTATGTGTACCTATTATAATAGTAGGAATAGGATGTCCATGGACATAAAATAGAGTAGTGGAATGTATATGAAACAGGTTGTAGTCTCTTTGGTTCCTTCTTGAGATGACATGTTGTGTTTCAACTATGGGATGTTTGTAAACAACAGTCAGATGTGCCAAGAACCCCAGAGTCACTGCCAGCAGTGTAATAGGACATGACATTTTTTGTAGTTTTAAGATATATATTTATCAAAGAGATTGAGATTTTTTAAGCTAGGGAACCATAGGTCATCCCAGGGTTCTCGAAAGCAGAACCAAAATGGACACACGCCTAAAGGACAGGTTCGTAAGGCTAAGACTAACTTCATTTATGTTTTCAATTAGACTATAGAAAATGGTGGAGAGGTCATATCCATAGATATATTTACCTTATTGATCAAACCTACCCTTCTACTAATTTATTTGATATTAGTTCCTCCCATGCATTTATTAATGCACAAGAAGTTGATGGAATTAACCTACTAGTTAAGTAATATTTCAAACTATTATCTCTTAACAGAGCATTGGAAATGAAATTGGACTGTCTATAGTGATGTCTAGAGTTTCCAATAGTTTTATCTAGTATTGGGCATCTATGGTATTTTATGATACTGAAGATGAAGAATTCCGATGTGATTCTAGGAATGGAATGGTTTAATAGATTATAATATCACATATAATGTTATCATATGCATGTTTCATTCACTTCACCAAAGGGATAGAATTTTATGAAGACTGAAGAGTGGTAAATGGGAGCAAGAAAAGGTATAATAGACCTATATTAACTAGGAATGGTCACAACATAGATGGTAGGGTTGTATCTCTTGATATAATCAGTGAAATACCTCTCATGTTATCATCTAGTCATAGAGATCTATCAAGAAATATTTTCAGATGACATCATAAAACATCCTCCAAAAATAGGATTTATTATTTATATTGAGCTCGTAGAGGACAGATAATCCTTTTCTATACCCCTGTATCGCATGGCACCAACTGATATGAAGGCTCCCAAGCTGTAGTTGTATGAGTTAGATAAGAAATGATTTATCAACTGGAGTAATTCAACATGGGTTTTACTTGTATTGTTCTCTAAGAAGGGGAAATTTTTCTTAAATTATGTTTTTATTTCTATAATTTGGACAAGGTAATGGGGAAGAACTGATATCACATTCCTTAGATTGATAATATATTTTGTTAGTTACGAGGAGCTTAGTGGTTCTCCATGATAGATATTAGATCGGGCTTTCATCAGTTGCGAGTTTGAGAGGATTAAATTCTCAAGATGGGGTTTCGAATCAATTATAGATTATATGAGTTTATGGTGATGTCATTCAAGATGAAGAACAAACATACAGGGTTCATCATCATCAATAATAATATCTCCCACCAAGTCTTTGACTCACTATTCAAAGTATTAATCGATGACAACCTCATCTACTCCCCAACATGATAGAGGTATACTAAGAACCTGAATATAGTCATAGGCATGCTTCAAGCACATTGGATATTGGAAAAATTATTGAAGTATGGATTTTGGATACTATATGGTATGTTCCTAGGAAAAGTAGAGTCAAAGATACGTATCTATGTATACCCATATAAAGTTGACGTAGTTATTTTCTCATCATGTCAACATAATGTTTTTGAGATTAGGAGCCTCCTAGGTTTGGCATGATATTATCAAAAATTTGTTCAAGACTTTTCCTAGCTATCAGTACCAATGATAGCACTTAAAAAGAAAGGAGTCATGTTCCAGTGGTCAGATCATTGTAAAGAGTCATTCGTTGAGCTTAAGAGAAGGTTAAGAATAACTCTATTATTAGTGATCCTTGATCCTAGGATTAGTTATGTGGTATACTATGATTAATCCATTGTTTATATATGATTAGTAATTATGAAGAGAGAAAAGGTATTATTCTATGGGTATCATCAGCTATGAACCAATGATAGGAACTTCCTTACACATGACTTGGAGTTGGATGATTTAGTTAATGCATTGAATTGTTGGCAGAACTATCTCTTTAGTGAGATATTTGATGTTTATATGGATCAAAAGATCTTATTATATATGTTCACATAAATGGAATTAAACCTAATAAAAAGAAAATGTGTTGATTATTTGCAGAAATTTTACTTTTAGATGGTATATTCACTTGGTAAAGTTATCATCATAATAGATGCTTTACTGTAAGATGCAAGATGAGAAAGATCTTGGTGATTAGTCATCTGAGAAGTAGTGGGGAATAATGATATTATTGTACAATTATAGTATCATTTATTTAGATTAAAATGGTTTGATGATTCCTTATTAGTCACGTCTTATTTTTTAGACTAGGTAAAGGCTGGATAGAATTCTGACATGAAGTTTTCTATGATGAGTTAATACCTAGATGGAGGAGATCCAAAACTTGGGTGGTCTTTGAGTGAAAATGATTTTATCATGGTACATGGGGGAGTAGTATTATATGCTTTCATAAAGTATGATCTGAGGATGGATTACCATACCTATAGAGGGTAAGTGCATCCTATAGAAACAATGATGTACTATTACATTATGCAACAATTATTTTTCCCATGGTTAAAGAGACACATTGTATGGTTCATCTCTTCATTTATTACCTATTATAGGGTGAAGGTTGAGCATCAAAAACATGTTGGGTTACTTTAACAACTTCTAATACCCATATAGAATTGGTATGATGTCACAATTGACTTTTTGATTGGTATTCCTAGGAGCATGAGGGGTCATGATGTAGTTTGGATGGTTTTTAGTCTATTGATGAACGTTTCCAACTTTATATGGATTGAAGAGATACAATTAGTGTAATAGATTGTAAATCTCTTTGTCTATGAGATCATATACTTTCATGTAGTTCCCTTAATAATTGTATCATAAAGAGACTCATGTTTTATGTTGTGGTTTTTAAGGTCTTATAAAAGGCCCTATGTAACGCCCCGACCCAAGATTCCCAGAGTCGAAGAATTATTTTAATACATTGGAATGATTAAAAGGAATAAATTCCCGAAAGAACGATCAGTTTAGTAGTCTTGGAAAATAGATTACATACATGAAGTTCAACATTACAACTTGAAAAGAAAAACAACAGTAATTTATTCCATTAGAAATGTCCAAGCCTTCGAGATTATGCCTAAAAGTCACTCATAACTAACTTCTTCATATCCTGGGAAAATAAAACATAAGAAAGGGGTGAGCTCAGATGATCAGTAAGGGAAAATAATTTAGTAGAATCTATAAACTTTTAAGTCAAGATGTGTAATAAAACAACAGACTTTTAAACCTAAACATGAACATAATATGGAACAATAAATCAAATATTACCATAAAAACATGCACATGGGTATTCTAATAGTCGAATAATCACATGTAATAACTAATTTCATAATGAGGGAATGTATAGTACCCAATTTTCATTTCTGGGTTAAGGCCTCATTCCAGGACCTATGGGAAAACTGTAACCGGACCCAAACTCAGAGAGCCTCTGTAACCGGACTTCATCCCGAAGAGCCTCTATTATCGGATTCCAACCTGGAGAGCCTCTGTAACTGGACTCCAACCCGGAAGTTCTGTTGTAACCGGACCCCAACCCAGTGGGCTTACTTTTACCAGTCCTCAACCTAGAAAATACTAGTCAAATACATTCATCATAATAAAAGGTTGAAATATAACATAAACATGTGTATTAACATTAGCATAAAAAATGTCAATACATTATCCATAAACCATGAATGGTATAAGTATAACACATCCACAGTCAAAAATATCACAAAACATTCAATACATTATGGAATATTTGTGTCATAATAAATCAACTTCAAAAAAGTTTAAAATCCATTAAAGTGTGTTGACATAGATGAAAATGATCTGTAAAATGTTTTGAGAGAAATACCCATTTTTCATGAAGTTGTTTAAAATTCTCACAATTTATATGGGTAGTCATTTAAAAGGGATTCTTTTGAATCAAAGTGTCCTATGCCACTTTGAAACTTTTTGAAAGAACTATCATTTCAAAACATTAATTTCCATATAAATAAATTCATAAAATCGTTTGGAAAACATGGACATTAATTAAAAGGGCTTAGAAAGATAAATCTTTAAAACATTTAAAATGATGATCTAGTTAAATATACCTTCCCATAAAACCTTAAAATATTCCTTTTTAAATCGTTTTTATAAAATATGGGTATCTATGATAATTATGTCCAAGAAAATACTTACATGTGAACAATCTCATATAATAATGAGATTGAAAAAATACCCTTTACCTCGTTGTAATCAATCGAGCCGTATAAAAAATTGTCAAATAACCACCAAATGAATCATAGAATATCATGAATATAAATATAATCATGATAATATAAATCAAATTGTAGTACACAATACACCACATTCAATAAATAAGTGGTTAACAATGGAAATCTCACGGAATTAAAAGTGAGATAAGAAACCCCTAACCATGTGTCAGACTTGAATCGCTTGTATGTTCCTTGTTCTTCCGGAATAATAAACTTAAGATAACATCTACTTGCTTAAGAATATTTTCAATTTTTTTATTCATTTTATATCACTTATTACCTTGATATAATAATTAGTTAATTGTTTGAGTTCATATCATACATTTTCTCGATTTTCAGATCTTGAGTCAAAAATGAACTTGTTATAATTATAAATTGTCCATGTGGTAAAAATTCCATTATCTATAGAATGATATTATTCATTTATATTTCATATATATCATATAGTTCCAGTATATATATGTATTTATAACAGTACATAACATTTGAAGATAATAAATGAAATGCACCATTCATGGACACGGTAAGTCGTACGTACGCACGAAAGCTACTTTGATTTATATTTTTTATTTTAATGGAATAAAACATAATGATACATTGGTATATTATAATTCCAGTATAATATCATATATAATATCACTCAAAATTAACTTTTTATTAAAAAAACTTTCTAGGGGAAGTAAGAACCCGCACTGTCAAAGCAGCTTGGCCACTAAAAGAAACAACATAATAATTGAAGGATAATTTAAGCTGGTTGGAATCATGCTACCTAAATAGTTTCCAAGAAATAGAAGTTTCTTGTGTACCCAGGTCATCCATTAGAAGGTCTTCAAAAAGATGTGCAAAATAATCCCATGTTTTCATGTATTCTTCTTTATTGATCTTTCTCACATTGAATCCTTCTATCAAAATGCAGTCATGCTTGCTAATATAATCAATTTTCTCATAATTCGTGTCCACACGCAACAGTCTTCTCATCATTTCCTCAGCATCCACACCTGGGGTATTGATCCGTAGACAATCCTCTAACATTTATTCACCTAAATTCATAAGTAATTCCAGATTATCATGTTGGGAGTCATCAAGGGTTACTTTTAAAGGGACTGCCATGTAGACAACAGAATTTTCCCGAATAGGAGATCCAGAGGCTTTGGGGCTACCTATCATCTCCTTTCCCTTTATACATTTGACCGATCTTGTCTCCAATGGATGGGGAAAGTAGTAATAATCCTTCTGAACCTTCCTAGAACCTTTCTGAAACTTCCTCCTCTTTTGATTATGGAGATCTTCACCTTGAAACTCTCCTTTACTGTCACCCGAAAATTGACCATATTGGTCATCATTGGACACCTCACCGTGGTCTCCCTTCTCTTCAGTGGGGTGATCAATTTGTGCTTCTACAACCCCAGGTCCAAACTACCCTCTAAGCTCTCAAAGCTATTAGCTAACTTTATCAGAGGGGAAACCATTCTTAGGCTTGATTTCCTTACTGTAACTGGTTCCATTGCTGGCCTCTTAAGTTCTTGAAGTTCCTTCCTTCCTAAAGAACCTTGACTTAAGTGTAATACATCCGTATAAGTTGTAGCCTTCGGAGTCAATGAATCTCCACCATCATCCACTTGTCCCCCTTCCATGCTAGTTGTACCTAGAGGAGCAGATAATGTTGGCCTCGGATCACCCAGATCCTTGATCAGCTACCTAAGGACATCTGCAACAAAGGGTTTTTCCCCCTGCTTCTCCTTTTGAACATTCTTGACGAGTCATATCACATTGAGGGGGCGCTAGTCTGCACTTCCTCAAATGAAATTATCATATGTTACCCATAATGGAAACCATAAAGTATGATATAAATGAAAAATACAGAAGTAAAAAAACATGAAAATAATATATATATATATATATATCATATATTAATACGGTTCCATCTTAATGGCCACCATGAGAGGCGGTAGGAGATAATCAAATAATCATAATTTCAGGAGGCATTAGTTTTCCAACCACATAATCATAACGTTCTTCACCCATTAGATGGAGTTGTGTGTAAGTATAGTTCAAATAATTCTCATAACAACATCCTAGTATATTTTGGATACTTTTTTTGTCATAAAAGAAAGGAATAAAAATATTTGAGGTTGGTTGGTGAAGTAAAATAAAAAAAATAAAAGAAAATAATTTAAGAGGAACGGTTACCTTTAATTTGGGTAACTTTTTTTAGTTTGAACCAAAATGACTTTTAAAGTGACTTCTGCCTAAGGTAAGGCTTCTAGGTGTAAGATAGGTATCTTTATCTCTTATTTTTGATAGGTTTTGGATGAGACAAGGAGCCTGAGAGGTGTTTGGAATGGGTTATAAGTGGTTTCCTTTTATAAGGGGGAGGAGGGGCTCTTTAGGAAAGTGTAAAAATATTATTTTATTTTATAATGATATTCAGTTTCTAAAGGTCCAAAACTAATTAAAGTCGAAGATAAGATGACTCATGGTCAAAATAAAATCATCCAACAATAATTGGAAATGTTTTGAATATAGTTTTAATATTAATAATCATATTTATTTAAATCATTTATTAATGAGGTAAATACTACATCATTATTGTGTCATAAATAATTTAATTTATTTGATGTCAAAAAATTATTAAAAAATACCATAATGTAGGAATTTTATTTAGATTTCCAATGAATATTTATAGTCTAAAATATGACTTATATAACCACATGTAAAAATTGATTTACTAAAATATATTTGTTTATGTCATTTTTTCCATTACATTAAGTTAATTAAAATAAAGTGTCATTATAATTCATAAGTGGCTCCATAGGGTACCAAAACCGAACCAAAGATGCCCATGGTCGGCCATGAATCATCCAATAAGGATAGGACAAGTGTTAAGGTAATTTTGTATTATTATAATATTCTTTTTTCCTTGAATTACCCTATTTACCTTTAACTGTGGTAAATAAAAGACAAAAGTTACTATTCACCAAAAAATATTTTCTACTTTTTGAACCATATTTTACTTACTGAGGTTAATAATTTCTCTCAGAGTTTTGAAATTCAACTCATTGAAATGTTAAAATTAATTTTTATGCAAATTTGCAAATGCTCGTTGGAGGTGGGTAAAAGACGGTAAAAAGTTCAATAAAAATTTTAGATATCTAAAAATATTATAAAATGACTCAAATGAATTATATTGAACTTATATAGGTATTATGTATCTATTTTTACCTAAAATAAATTTAAATAAAATATACAATTATTTAAATAAAAAGTCGGTTTTAACAAATAACTCAGTGTTTTTCACTATTCATCAAAAATTGAAAGTTTTCAGAAAAAGACCAAAATTTCACCCTAAGCTAATTTTGATATTATAAATTAAAAAATTAATTCTATTTTACAAAATTCAAAACATAGAAGTTTTATTTATTAATTTAAAATTAATTCATGTTGTCAAAACCAAAAAGCGTGTTTAAAAAAAAATAACTAACAAAAGATTGATACCTGTTTATGTTCAATTTCAAAGTGAAATTATTACCAATGAATGAAATTGGATTAAATGGTAAAAATATAATCTATTTAAACTTCCAAAACATTAAAATGTATAATTTAACACTACAAATTATTTTGATTAAAAAATTTGTTTTTAGTTAAAATATAGTATTTTTCACGATTCACCCAAACATGAAAGTTATTAGAAAAACACCAAAAATTTATTGAAACTAAATTCTTATTTCCCGATTCTAAATAAGAAGTTTATTTTGTAAAATTGAATATATAAAATTTTCAAATATTGGATTTAAAAAGGGTTCGCCATTAAAAGGCGGTAAAATTGCATTTAAAAAAATACTTCTTTTATCTGAACAAAAAATTAATTTGTTTTTTTATTATGTCTAAGAAACTCATAATATGGATTGTAAAATTAGAAGGATTATATAAAGTTCAAAATTCAGTTAATACTATTCATAACCACTTTTTAACATCTAGTTTGGTATGTCGTGGGGTGCTTGAACTCGGTGTTGCATGTAGTGCAAGTTATTGAATTACTTTGAAGAAATAATGTACTATGATATATTGGGGTGCTACATTATTCCCTCCTTCAATAAATTGCTTCCTCGCAATTTGAAATTTTTCTTCGAAAATAAAAGGTTGAAAATAGGAAATATCTTTGTGGAAAAACCCACATCAGAAATTGGGTTAATAAAATTGAGTTTTAATAAGAGGAAAAGGGAAATGAAAGGGTCACCACCAAATTATAATCTCGATTAGGATAACCTTAGTGGAAATTAAAGACACATAATTAGATGGAAAATGTTAATATTTATAGGGATTGATTGATGTCATCATTCACAAACAAGTGTAAAATTGAGGGCCTCAAATCCTTCAATCTATGATGATTTAAAATACCATCGGTTCAACAAAACATATGGTATTAGGATAACACATTTTTGGTTTTAAGATCCATTCCCTAAAGTTTAAGAATTAATTTACCAAAATAATAAGAGGGAAAAAATTATATATATATATATATATATATACTTGACAAGTAGATTTTCATAATTCAACTAATTCCTACCATAAACTCATCTTTCACTCACAAAGATTTCAAAAAAATATTCTATTTATCTTAATCATATAGGATTCCAAAAATAATGAATTTATAATTCACCTATCAGACCCTTACAATCCAGGGACTTCATGTAGTCCAGTGGTAGGCAATAAATCCCAATCGCACTATGTTAGTGGGTTCGATTCCTACATCTTTGTCCGACGCGACAGGTTGTCACCCGGTTTGCGTGTTGTCCTTTTTATAAAAATCCAAATATATCCTTAACAATAGTATCCAATTTAAAACTTAATCCATTCCAAACATTAGACTTATCCAAAATAATTCTATCCAAACTCACAGTCCAAAATTTATAAGGAAGTTAAACATAATGAAGATTCCTTTTCCTCCTAATAAAATGTGAACACCTTCATCATGTATTATTTTAAAACATGGTACCACCCTGAATTACCATAAAACCTTATTAATTACATTAATTCTTCTTTATTCTTTATATAATATTGGATATATTCCTTATATCCAAAAATTTTGAATATTACAACAATGATGAAATAAAAAAACTATTAATCAGTTCCATGGAAGTCAAGAATATCCAATATAATTTATCCAAATCAATCACCTCTTATTCCAAAATCATTACTTCATTATCAGAACCATATTAAGGATTACCTTTCCTTCAGCCATATATTTTCCAAAAATCATACCTTACTATTATTTCAATTTGTTTAGAACTATATAATCTCAAATACTTAATAAAATAGTAATGCAATAAAATCCTTATATATCTCCATAATTCATATAACTAGTATATTGTCGATACAACAATCAAATGAAATAATTCTATAATAACAACATAAGAACATTAGTCATTCCTCTCCATCTAAGTTAGTATAATAACTTGATTATTATCCAATAGATTCATTTTTGGTATAATTAGATGACTGGAACATTGATTTTCGTAGTGTCCCAACACCTTTAAGATGAACCATTTTACATTTAAAACCTTTTTCTTACCCTTGAAATCATGTACTTGGTGTCCTTTCTCTCCACACTTATAAAAAATCCCATTCCATTCAAGCATTTACCAAGGTGATTATTTCCAAATTTATCACATATGGTAAAATCCTTCTTTCCCCTCTTCCCTTTATCCATCTTTCTCTCTACCATCTTTTTTTTCTCTTGCTTCCCTTAAAATCTATAAGACTCAGAGAATTATTTACTTATCTTATTAACACATGATACTATTTTTGTTCATATGTTGATAATACAAGGGGGACCATTTCCCTTATAAATAATGTCTTAATACCATGAAATATATAATCCTTCTTACTATTTGGATCATACATATTGCTGGAGTTCACATTCCTTCTAATGGGTTCCATTTCTATATAAAGGCTTACACTAGGTCAGTTTATGAATTGTAATAAATAAGTCCAAACTTTTAAAATACCTAATGTAAATTGAACAGTTTATGGATATAATCCATAATCATAAAAATATTTTCTTTGAGGAGGTATATACTTGTAAAACCTTCATAATGATTTGTAAAGAAAATGAGAATTATCCTAAGCATATCTGTTGGGAGTGTTGTAACCAAGAGTGCAGCAAGGCTCATTGTCATGCACCAGTTCCCGTTCGAGTCCAGCTCAAAGAGGTGTTTTCGGGTTTTACCCCTAGGTATATCTGTACCAGATCCACCTCTACCTGCTCGTATCCAGACATGGATGTATTTTCCTAGAAAACTCACAAAATCTCTACATTACAAAAATTCTAGGTAGTTCTTCCATATTAATCCTCAAAGTCTATCATAGGGTAATGTGCTCTAATTAGAGTTTATCTAAATCTAGTTTCCATGGTCATTTCTAAACTTCCTCTAATATAAACGGTAATGCCTCGATCCTAGATTCCCAGATTCGGTGAATTATTTTAATACATTGGAATGATTACAATGAATCATGTCCCGAATGACCGATCAGTTTATCAGTATTGTATAATAGACTATATATATGAAGTTAAACATTACTACTTGAAAAGAAAAACAATAGTAATTTATTCTATTAGAAACGTCCAAGCCTCCTAGATTATGCATGTAAGTCACTCATAACTAACTTCTTCATATACTAGGAAAATAAAACATAATAAAGGGGTGAGCTCAGATGCTTAGTAAGGGTAAATAATTTATTGGAAGCTATAAACTTTTAAGGCAAGATGTTTAATAAAACAACAACCTTTTAAACATAAAATTGAACATAATATGGCAACATAAGTCAAAAATTACCATATAAACATGCACATGGATATTATACTAGTAGAATAGTCACATGTAATAACTAATTTCGTAATGAGGGAATGTATAGTACTGGACTTTAATTTCTGTGTCAAGGCCTCATGCTAGGACCTATGGGCTAACTGTAACCGGACCCAAACTCAAAGAGCCTCTGTAACTAGACTCCATCCCAGAAATCCTCTGTAACCGGACTCCAACCCGGAGATCCTCTATAACCAGACTCCAACCCGAAGGGTATGCTGTAACCGGACCCCAACCCGGAGGGATTAATTTTACCAGTCCCCAACCCGGAACATACTAGTCCAATACATTCATCATAAAAAAAGATTGAAATATAACATAAACATTCGTATTAAAACTAGCATATGAAATGTCAATACTTTATCTATAAACCATGAATGCTATAAAAATGACACATCCACAGTCAAACATATCACAGAACATTCAATACAATATAGAAGATTTGTATCATAATAAATCAACTTCAAAGAAGTTTAAATTACATTAAAGGATGTTGTCATAGATGAAAATGATTAGTAAAATTCTTTGAGAGAAATACCCCTTTTCATGAAATAGTTTAAAATTTACACAATCTATAAAGGTAGTAATTTGAAAGGGATTTTTTTGAATCAATGTTTCCTATACCACATGGAATATTTTTAAAATAATTAACATTTCAAAACATTCTTTCCTATATAAATAAATCCTTAAAATCATTTTGAAACTAAGGACATTAATTAAAAGGGTTTAGAAAGATAAATAATTAAAGAATTAAAAATGATGATCTAGTTAAATAGACCCTCTCAAAAAACCTTAAAAGATTAATTTTGAAATCATCTTTATAAAATATGGGTATCTATAATAAGTACATCCCAGAAAATACTTACACATGAACAATCTCGGATAATAATGAGATTGGGGAAATAACCCTTACCTCGTTGTAATCAATCGAGTCGTATGAACAATAGTCAAATAACCACCAAATGAATAATAGAATATCATGAATATAAAGATAATCATAATAATATATATCAAATGGCAGTACACAATACACCATATGCAATAAATAAGTGGGGAACAATGGAAATCTCACGGAATTAATAGTGAGATAAGAAACCCCTTACCACATGTCTGACTTGACTAAGTCGTATGTTCCTTGTTCTTCCTAAATAATAAACTTAAGTTAAATTCTACTTTCATAAGAATATTTTTTATTTTATCATTAATTTTATATCACTTATTACCTTGCTATAACAATTAGTTAATTATTTGAGTTCATATCAGACATTTTGTCGATGTTCGGAACTTGAGTCAAAAATGAACTTGATATAATTATAAATTATCCATGTGGTAAAATTTACATTATATATAGAATGATATTAATCATTTATATTTAATATATATCATATATTTCCAGTATATATTTTTATTTATAACAGTACATAACATTTGGAGATAAGAAATGAAATGCATTGTTCATGGAGACGGTAAGTTGTACGTACGCATGAACGCTACTTTCATTTCTATTTTGTATTTTAATGGAATTAAAACATAATTATATATATGTATATTATAATTAAATTATAATATAATATATAAAATCATTAACTTCATACTTTATACATCCCACATAAGTCATTAACGAGTCATATCACTTTGTGGGAGCGGTAGTCCGCACTTCAACAAATGAAATTATCTCGTTTTACCCATAATGGAAACCATAAAGGTATGATATAAATGGAAAATAAAGAATCAAAAAGAAACAAATAACATAATATATATATATATATATCATATATAAATACAATTCCATATTAATGGCCACCATGAGAGGCGGTAGGAGATAATCGTACAATCATCATTTCGTGAGGCGTTAGTTTTCCAACCACACAAACAGTGTGTTCTTCGTCCATTTGATGGAGGTGTGTGTAAGTGTAATTCAAAGAATTCTCATAAAAACATCCTAGAATATTAAGGATAATTTTTTTGTGATAAAATAAAGGAATAAAAAGATTTTATAGGGGTTGGAGAAGTAAAATTAAATAAAATAAAAGAAGAGAATTTAAGAGAAACTATTACCTTTAATTTGAGTAACTTTCGTTGGTTTGAACCATAAGAAATTTTTGAAGTGACTTCTTTCTATGGTAAGGCTTATAGTTTTAAGATAGTTATCTTGAGAGCTTATTTTTTCAGGTTTTGGATGAGCCAAGTTTCTTGAGAGGTGTGTGAACTGGGTTAGAAGTGGTGTCCTTTTATAAGGGGGGGAGGGGCTCTTTAGGAAAGTGTGAAAATATAATTTTATTATATAGTGATATTCAGTTTCTAAAGGTCCATAACTAGTTAAAGTTGAAGATACGATGACTCATGGTCGAAATAAAATCATCCAATAAGTATTGGACATGTTTTGGGTATATTTTTAATATTAGTAATCTTATTTATTTAAATCATTTATCAATGTGGTAAATACTACATCATTATTGTGTCAAAAATAATTTAATTTATTTGATGTCTAAAAATTATATAACAAATACCATAATGTAGGAAATCGTTTTAGATTTCCAATTAATATTTATAGTCTAAAATATGACTTACATAACCCTATATAAACATTAATTTACTAAAATATATTTGTTTATGTCTTTTTTCCCTTTACTTTAAGTGAATTAAAATAAAGTGTCATTATCATTCATAAGTGTCTCCATGGGGTCCCAAAATCGACCCAAGGATGCCTTGGTCAGACATGACTCATACAATAAGGTTATAACAAGTTTTGAGGAAATTTTGTATTATTATAATATTCTTTTTACCTTGAATTAGCCTATTTACCTTTAACTGCGGTAAATAAAAGTCAAAAGTTACTATTCACCAAAAAATTATTTTCATCTTATTGAACAACATTTTACTTACTGAGATTAACCATGTCTCTTTTATTTTTGAAATTCATCTCATAGAAGTGGTAAAATTAAGTTTTATTCAAATTTGCAAATGCTCCAAGGAGGTGGGTAAAAGGTGGTAAAAAGTTCAATAAAATTTTTATATATCTAAAATTATTATAAAATTACACTAATGAATTATATTGAACTTATATTGGTATTATGTATCAATTTTTACCTAAAATAAATTCAAATAAAATAAATAATTATTTAAATAAAAAGTCAGTTTTAACCAATAACTCTGTGTTTTTCACTATTCATCAAAAATAGAAATTTTTCATAAAAATACCAAAATTTCACCCTAATATAATTTGTATATTCTAAAATCAGAAATTAAGTCTATTTTACCAAATTAAAAACATATAATTTTAATTTATTAATTTAAAATTAATTCCCATTGTCAAAACCAAAAAACATGTTTTTAAGAAATAATAACTAACAAAAGATTAATACTTGTTTATGTTCAATTTCAAAGTTAAATTATTTCCTATGAATAAAATTAGATTAAATGGTAAAAATATAATCTATTTATACTTATAAACCATTAAAATGTATAATTTAACACTAAAAATTGTTTTGATTAAAAAAGTTGTTTTCTGTTAAAATATAGTATTTCTCACTATTCACCAAAATATGAAAGTTATCATAAATACACCAAAAATTTATTGAAACTAAATTATTTTGTAATGATTCTAAATAAGAAGTTTATTTTTTCAAATTTAATATATAAAAGTTTAAAATATTGGATTTAAAAAAGCGTTCTCCATTAAAAGGCGGTAAAATTGCATTTTTTTTAAATACTTCTTTTATCTGAAAAAAAAATGAATTTTTTTTTCATTATGTCTAAGAAACTCATAATATGGATTATAAAATTATAATGATTATATAAAGTAAAAAATTCAATTAAAACTATTCATAACCGCTTTTGAACGGCTAGTTTGGTAAGTCGTGGTGTGCTTGAACTTTTTGTTGTGTGTAATGCAAGTTATTGAATTACTTTAAAGAAATAACGTACTATGAAATGATGGGGTGTTACACCCTAGGAACTTATTTTAATTTGATCAAAAAAATCATCCAGATATAGATAGATAGTCCAAGAATATTATATTTATTTTTGAGTATATTTTGTAATCTTACATCTTGGATTTTGGTGGAGTATTAGATCATCACCTAGCCATGAATAATTTTTTTACAACAATAGTTACCAGGATTTGATCCATATGGAACCTTATGAGGATATTTATGTTAGTACATATCATCTTAAAATATATTCAAAATAGGTGGGTGATGTCTTATTTGTGGTCTCTAACATGATTCAGAAGACCGATGATATACTATAGCTGATTTAAAAGTTTTTGGTCACCACACAAAGTATGAAAGGATCTAATGTCGACCATCGGAGGAGACCTTTGGATTTCAATGTGGGAGATTGGAATTTTATGATAGTGAAACCTTTTTTAGTGAACAGATGTCTATGTAATTATGGTAATCTAGAACCACATTTTCTGGATACCTTTTTATATCATCGAATGGATATGGGCAGTGGTGTACCATTTGGATCTTTCACCTTGCTATCGAGGTATGTATGATGTTTTTCATGTGTCACGGCTATGGAGGTATATATCTTACGCTACACATGTTATATATTTCAATTATGTTTACATAGATCATGAAACATCATTCATTAATCATTGCATTTTTATTAAGGTTAAAGAAAAACTACAACATTGAAGAATACAAAGAAAAAAAGGCTAGGGGGCTAAACTAATGGAGACCCATTTGATCCCCCCCTAATCAAATTAACCCCTTTTGAATCCAACTATAATGAACTAGAAAAATAAATGACATGATTACCTTGATCCTCCAACACCAATGAATCAAGATAATCATACACTTTGTTTCCCTCCTACCACACATGAGAAATCTAAATGTTTATGTTGTTGAGGATATCTATTAACTTCATTATAGAATAGGATATCGACTAAGGAGATATAATTTTACCATGAATTACATCATGAATAATTAAAGAATCAATTTCAACCTGGACGAGAAAAATATTTTTCTACACACACAAAACAATACCCATCTACATAGCATTGGATTCTGCTTGAATTGAATTTTCCCTCCCCAAATATGTAGAATAGGCAAGAAGGACACTCCACTAAGCATCACAAACCACCCCTCCTCCTTGCATAATACCTAGCAAGCAAGAACCATCAAAATTAAACTTCAAAATTGTGTTTGGTGCCACCAACTGGACCCAATTCCCTCTCACTGCAGGAACAAGCTGCTTAATCATAGAACCCCTCCCCTGCAAGGATCTAACTTAAGGAGAATCATTTCATTTATTAAAACCATTAACCAGATCAATCAATAGTAATTTCTTCCACATAATAATAGACCATTCCATGGAAATAATACCTTTAAATCTGGCCTTGTTTCTTACCCACCAGATACACCAACATCCTACAATTAAGATTATAGCTCTATCCATTTTTTCCATTCCCTAAACATTAATACCATGGAACCATATTTTCCCTAAAATAATTTTCAGCAAGATCAAGGGAAAAATACCAATAACCCCTCTAAAGAATCTCTATACTTCTCTGGCCCAATCACTCTCAAAGAAAAGGTGATTAGGAGACTTGGTAGTGAGAGATGGATGTTCAATCTTAGTAGCTTGAGTTTCTTTAATAGGATCTATAATGGATCTTCTTTAGGAAAAGAAGACTTTAGAGGTTGGGAATTTAAATCCATGTTTTACCACTTATTTTATGATGTATCTATATCTTTTTTTATGTGAATGTATCAGCCTAGACCTAGACATATTTATCCCATAATAAATCTTTTTATTCTATAAAATGTGAAACTCAAATTTTTTTACACTTTAATCCTTTTACAACATTTATTAGGATAGCTGGAATAGAAAAAAAAGAGATGGTCTTTGAAGGCTGGTCTTTGGGGAGTTATAGTAGTTGTTACAATATTAAATTTAGATGACTAGTTACATAATTAAATAGAGTCGTTATGCATTTATCTCAAATGGGTTGATCTTCATATGATCCCCTATAAATATATCCTATCCTTCTCTTTCTTCAGTAGAGTTCTGTAAACTCAAGAGTAATACAAAGAATACATCCCTCACCCAACATAGAAGTCCCAACCTCTTACACTATGAAGCTATGACCCTACACTGTGGAGACACACCTTAAACCATTTTTATTCCGCAAGGTTTTTTTACATATTATGAGGCATGAGGCCGATATTATGTCATAAGGTCATATTTTATGCTAAAATAAGTACTACTTATCTCTTATGTCATAATTTAATCATTTATGCCGTAAAAGGCAGGGCCCCAATCTTACACCATATGACCTCTCTATACGTCATCTGTGGAGCACTCCTCTAGTATCTAGGTGATTGGATTTTTGAACTCATGTTACTCGACTCTACTCCTTGGATCATTTTTCATCTAACCCTACTCAAGAATCCTTGATGAAAGGTATTGGATGTTCATTGGAATCTGATCATTTTTTGGTTGGCATGCGAGTGTGGTTCGGGTGACAAAGTCTTCAAAGAACCTTAGAATTGACATTGAAACCCATTTTTTAAGAATTTTCTTACCTTATTAGTCACACATTTACACTTAGTTCTATTATAGGATTATATTTCAAATAATTTTATACTTTTCTTAATTATGATCACATGTGTGTGTGTCCCATGATATTCTTTGTGATATTGATTCCATGAGTGATATTATAGTATCTTCTTTCCATGTTTGATTGTGATAACATGTTGTTATTTATCTTTTTATATACTCATTATGATATCTTAGGTTTTCATGTGTAATCACCTTATATGTGTGTTACCATTTCCTTTGAGGTTGTGAATTTTACCTAAGATAGGTTGACCGTTGTCATGACCCCCTCCCTTTAGGGATACCCCTCCTATATAGAAATGTAGAAAGCAAAATAATGACCCCGAGTCCCACCTCAGATAGGCCTTAGGTTGGAGACTGGCACCAAGGGTATATATATCACACAATATAAAAGGAATTACAATTTTTAGTGAAACATGATCGGTAGATATGATGGATCAACCACAAAACAAATCCAAGAAATATATAAAATAAAGTCAAAAATCATCCCATATGCATACATAAAACAAAACTAGTAAAAATAAAAAAGTCTCCAAAATAAGGTACCATAAATCAAGTTAAAGCAGTGAAACAATGACTCAAGATTTGAGCTATTAAGGTCCATTATGGTCAATGTAATCCTCCTAGAAACTAGATAGTAGTTTTATATGTGTAGGGTGAGTATACAGTTATACTCAGTAGGAAAACAAAGTCTCTCGTGCACATGTGAAAGAATCATACTAATTCCCCTATGAGAAAATAGCATAACCAAACTGCACCAAATAGGTATACTAACCATCTCAACCTCACCAAGGCACGCTCACGAAATAACGCAAGTCAAGTAATGCGATATAATTCACATCGATGAAAGGGTAGCCCACACCACTTTACCACTAATTAACCTCTCTTTCCTAATATAAAACATCCTCACACTCCCACCTCTTCGGAAAGAACCTCATCACAACCCGCTCACACACACCTAAGCCCCGAAAACCACATCACATCCCACTCGCACACACATGGGCCCCAAACCACACCACATCCCCCTTGCAGAAACATGGGCCACAAACTACACCATATCCCACCCACGGACACCTGGGCCACAAAACACACCATATCCTGAAGACAGCTGGGAAAGCACAACACACCTCATCATAAAAACACCAGGAAAGGCACAACACATCTCATCCTGAAAAGACTTGTGAAAGAAAAACCTTCCCAAACACACCAGGGGCTAACCCACAACCTTCCCGAAGAATATTGGGTGACCACCACCTATAAAGGGGAGAATAGAAGAGAGGGTTGCCCGCCAACCATCCTCCCACCTGGATGTTTGGGAGAGACACCCTCCACCATGATGATGGGGGTGGTCGGCACATAGTTCTCAACTAGGGTGGGTGAATATATAAATCATAAGGTAAATATATGTATATGTATATAAATATAATACCACACACTCAAACTCAACCTATGGGTTCTCAAAAAACAACCAGTTCACAAAAATGCCAACATTTTTGCTACCTCTAAATGAAAAATACCGCACTTTAAGCCACCAACCAATTAATATTTCCAACCAACATAATTTACCATTTCCATTAGTTATTCAGAAATCATTTATTCATTCTATTAACCAAACCAACCCAAGTCAGTTTCAAACTTTTTTAACCAGTTATTTATTCATTTATTCCATTAGTAACTAGGAAACTAAAAAAAGAACATCACACAATAATAAACACAACTAAAGTAATACATATAGAAACTCTGGGTGAATTACCCATACCAACCATCACCATTATTCTTCAAAGTAATCCCTCCAAAAAAACCATCCACACACAACCACATCTAGGAACACGTCATTGTACAGTTTGATCACATCCCTACTGCAAAACACTTATCATCCATTCCACAATCATCAAAACTCTGTAACTTTAATTACATTACATAGAAAGGTTGAATTATTATCTACAATTTCATCTATAACACCACTTAGTCCAACCCACATCATACAATTGTGCTCATAAACATACCACATCACAAACTAGATCAGACCCACATATCACAACATCGCCACCTCACATTTCATCTTCTCCACGCATGCAACCACAACCATTGCACACATATGATCACATACCATGATATAACACATTATCATATTTAGAAAAGGTTACAATTCTTTAATTATACTACAATTTTGTAAGGGTGTTATCACAAAAACCAAGTCCTAGATAAACCATTCATTAGTTGAATTTACGTGATTAACCAATTTCCATATGTAAGTGTCCATCATGAACCAAACATCATGAAACCCATTTAGTGCCAAACAAGGGCCCCCAATGACTATGATTTTTAGTGGGGAATCAATCCCATATAATCACAATATCAAAATCATAATATCAAAACTGAAAAAGTATGAAAAATGAATCCCCCTGACCCTTTAAATTTCATTTAAACAATTATTAACTTTGATTAACCTAGTAAAACCATGATCTATAGGTTAAAAAAAGTAAATACCACCCACATGCACAATTGAGTATAAATAAAGAAAATCCTACCTCGAAGAAGTTTTTCAACTTATCTGTGCACCACATGGAGAAGAAGAATGCCAGCAAGAGATAACTACACCGCTGGAAACACAGATCAACCTATTACACACTAGAAGAATATAAAAAACATCCCAAACATACAACTCAAGCCAAATGGTATCACATAAGTGAATCCAGGGGGAAGAACAAGAGGAAAACAATGAGAAAGAAGAGAAAACAGACCCAAAATCAATCATGGATCACCAACAACCAACCATCGAGTTTGATAGATCAATGAGGGGGAGTGGGGCTCGAAGGACTCCTCGAGGGGCCTAGGGTTCATCTTGAATGACAGGAAGGAGAGAACAATGTCTGAATGAATAAAAATTCATCCAAAAATAATTTTTAAAACAAAACTAGATTGGGGTATTACATTCTGTATAATACCCTTTCACATTTTGTAATTCCCAAGGTTCAATTTTCACCAAAATATGTGTTGTCTCTTCATTTTATTTTATTTTTATAGCGTCGAATAATTACACATTGTGATGCTCCTCTTCACACTTTGTAAAATGTATACTCGAAGTGATAACTCTAAGAAATGCTATGAAACTAACTTTCATGTTGAGTAATTAGATTACACGACTAGTGATACCTCTTTTCCCATCCTTTAGTAACCGAACTCCTCCAAAATCCCTCAGAACCTCCTCTGAACACTAAAAAAATAAAAAAATGGAAATGTAATGGACAGTGAAGGTATAGACCATTACATTAGATACCACTCAAATGTTTCTCATCCTCAAGAGTCCAAAACCAAACCCAAAAGAAAAGTGGTCAAAACAACCACCATGTGAGATACATCTCAAGAATCTCTTCAAATATCAAGCACCATGACCAACCAAACACATCAACCCAAATGATCAAAAAAACACTACACATCTTTAGAACTACATCACCATTCATCCAAAAAGGTGAACCATCTCGAACACACAAGTCATCGAATTTTGTCCTCCATGTCGAGATATTATCTGCTTTAGGAGGAACTGACTCGACCGCATGGGTTTACTTGCATCATAATTAATGTTTCTTGATTAGGAATAAGGTCCTCCAATTTTCATTTATTAATACTTCACAACACATTACACTACATACACACAAGGTAAAGAAACCATCTCATCTCATATAAAACAAGGTTCAAGTGTTACATCATAAAACAAAAACAGATTAGAGAAAAGCTCAAAACAACCCTGGGTACTATCCACACATCTACATATCTCTCTCCCAAGTACTCTCCTTCTAGACACCATGTCTCCACAACACATCAACTAAGGGAATGGTCCATACACACGTCACCTTCTCCCGATTATCTTGAATCTCCACTGGCTGCTCCACAAGCATCATATCATCCTTAATATATAACTCTCACCGGTAAATGAAATGGGAGATATCTTGTAGATACCCACAAAGCTTTGAGACATGTACAAATTTTTGTATACTTTACAACTATGGTGGAAATGCCAAATGATATGCCACCTCACCAAATTTCCCTAACACCTCAAAGTGACCAAAAAACATGGGAAAAATCTTACTCGCTCTTCCAAACCTCTACTGCCCACATTGCGGTAAGACCTTCAAGAAAAACTAGTCCCTAACTTTAAAATACAAGGGAATCCTTCTGCAACTCCAATACAACTTCTGTTGGTCCTGCATTTCTTTCATCCTACCATGAACAAGCTAAAATTTATATGTCGTACTCAACACCCCATCCAGACCAAGAACAGTTGTATCTCCAACCTCTATCAATCACAATGGGTAATGACACGGTCTTCTTTACAATGCCTCAAACATAGCCATAAAGATGGAATAGTGATAGCTATTATTATAAGTGAACTCCACCAAAGGCAGTTGTCATATCCAATATCCACCAAAGTCCAAGATGCATTCCTACAACATATCCTATAACATCTTGATAGTCCACTCAATCTAGCCATCTATCTCAGGGTAGAAAATGGTGTTGATGTGTAACTAGGTTCCAAAAGCATGTTGAAACCTCCTCTAGACTCTATAGGTAAACTGTGCATCCTGATATGAAGAAATGGACATTGTAACTCCAGGAAACTACACCACTCCATCAATATAACTCTTAGACAAGGCATCCATTGCACCAAGCTCCTTAATCGTTAAAAAGTGGGCCGATTTATTTAACTGATACACTATCACCCAGATAGAATCGTAGCCTACATGATCTCTCTACAAATATGTGATGAAATACATTTATATGTTGTCCTACTTCCACTCAAGGACATCCAAGGGCTACAATAAGCCACCAAGAACATGGTTCTTGGCCATCACCTGCTGGAAAACTAATCACCTTGGCAAAAATTTAACCACTTCCTATTTCATCCCAGACCACCAGAATTGTCTCCTCAACCCACATTACATCTTATAAATCCCTAGGTCTGTCTCTAAGGGTGATTTATGGAACTCACAAAGGACTCCCCCGAACATCTTCGTCAGAACGAACAACTTTCTATAGAACAAAATCTGATTATAACCATCCTATGACCATCATCATTGGAACGAACAACTTTCTACAGAACAACATCTGATTCTAACCATCCCTTGACCATCCTTTTGGAGAATCACCATGGCCATCACAATCGCACAACACCTCTTCCTCTGAGTCTCCCCAATGATACTCCTCCACATGCTATATCATAGAATACTACACTATCATCAGAAACAAACATCCTCTACCATTTTCCACTCTTACATCTAATTTCAAGGCTTCCAACTCCTTCATTACTCTCCAAGAATCCTCAAAATCCTAAAAAACACCCTTATAGGACTTTATGCTCAATGCTTTAGCCACAACAATCCCATTTCCTAAGGTGTAGGAGATCTCAAAATCGTAGTCCTGAAGAAACTCCTTCCACATGTACTTTCTCATGTTCATATCCCACTAGGAAAAGATATACCTCATGCTCTTGTGATCTGTAAATACCAAAAATCTCACCTGAATGTGGTAATTCCCCCACAACATTAGCATAAACAAAATCGTTCCCAACTCAGATCATGTATGACATAGTTATGCTTATGGGGACATAATTTCCTAGATATGTAATAGATCACTTCCCATTTTTTGCAGCAAGAAGCATCCCAAGACTGGATGGGAAGCATCAAAAAACATCTCAAACATCACCCCTTCCTTTAGAAACCAGAGCACTATAGCACTAACCAAATTCCCCTTCAGATAACCAAACACTACCAAGCACTGCCCACTCCACAAAAAATTTTGGTCCTTCCTAGTCAAATATTTCAATGGAGCAACAACTCAAGAAAAATTAGGTATAAACCTCTAATAATAGCCTTCATGACTAAGAAAATTGTAAAAGTATACCACATTCTTGGGTGATTCTTAAGAAACGACCACCTCAACGTTCAACAGATCTACTAACACACCCTTTCGAGACACTACATGTCTAATGAAATCCACCTCTCATGTCTAGAAATTACAATAAGAAAACTTTCCATAAATCTGGTGGCGTCTATGAACCTACAAGATTTCTCTAAGATTCCCCACATGTTCCTACTCTGACTTCAAGTAGATCGGGATATCATCAATGAATACAAAATTTAATAGATCCAAGAACTCATGTAACGTGGATTTCATAATCCAGTTAACATAGTTGGTTCATTCATAACTCTGAAATAAACGAATATGAACTCAAAGTGTACATACCTTCATCTGAAAGTAGTCTTCGAGATATCTTCTTTCTTTACCTGAAACCAGTACTATTTAGTCCAATTATATATCTTAGACATCAAACGTTCCCCTGTAATTTAGTCAAAAAGATCATCTATTCTCTAAAGAGGGTGGTGGTTCTTGACTATCACCTAATTCAACCTCTGCTAGTCTATGAACAACCGCAGACCATCATCTTCCTTATTTGTGAACAATAATTGGTCACCCCATGGTGACACACTAGGATAGATGAATCCCTTTTTCATTAGATCATCTATGTAAATCCTCAACTCTTGTAGCTCTGAAGGTGTCATCTGATAGGGAGCTATCAAAATCAGAGAAGCATCGGGCTATAAGTCTATCCTGAACTCAATTTCATGTCTAGGGGGTTGGGTCACAACCTCCTTGGGGAAAACAATTAGAAACTCCCAAAATCCCCGGGAACCTCCACTATCTCTACATCCACTGATTCCAATGACTTTTCGGCTAACAAGGAAAGAAGAGGATCCACATGCTGAATTCCCACCTAACAACCTCACTCACCAATGAAATCCACCCACTGACTATCCACATCTGAAAACACAACTCTCCACTGAAATCAATTGATAATGGAACATATATAATACAACTAGTCTATGCTATAGATTACATAGTATGGTTTCATCTAAGCATGAAAATATCCCCACTGGATTGATTTGGCCACATCATCAGTCTACACCCCCGGTAAACATAAAATATGTTTTTCTGGCCTCCAACTAGCATACTAAACACTAGGGTCATAGGAAGCCTCTCTGTATCTAGTCATAGAGTATAGGCTTGAGTGGGTGCAACAAAGGAGTGTGAAGCACCTAAATTAAACAAGGCACAAACAATAGTACTAAACAAACTGATCATACCTATGATGACCTTTGGCCCTACTGGAACTGCTACCTTCATTGTGTAAAATTGACCACTCTCAACTCCTCAACCTATCTGCTGATGACCACCTCCATAACCATGCCCTGTTTGAGGTTCTTGAACATGTGTAATATATAAATTTTGACCTCTACCTACTCCATATCCCTTTGGTCTAACATGAGCCTTAATCCCCTGCTGCTAAAATAGCCTGACTAGAAATGGAAATTGATGCTAGCATTGAACCTGTACACCTCCACCAAAATGAGCTCAAATATCCATTGAGAACTAATTATAAAGATGACCACGAACTCCATAAAAGAAACACTTTGGTCCCAAGATCACAGAAAAAACACGAGGACCAGATGGTTGAAAAGGAAGCTACTGAGATCAACTCCCTATCGATCAAAAACTTGAAGGCCCTGGTGCCTCAGACCTTTCACCGGTAACCCTGCCTCTCAAATAACCCTACTGAATCCACTCTAGTGGTAAACCTCTACGCGATTGAATCTTATTGATCACCTCTTCATTATCCTGAACCTCCAGTTATGTTGGTATTATAAAAGGAGTAACTACATACTAGATTGAATGATGGAGTGCCTCCTCATTATGTACCACATGAGAATCCTCATCTTGAAAGAGATCTGGGAAAAATTTAAGGAGATTCTTAAACTTGATCCATAGATCTTGTACTAGAATACTCCCCTGCTGAAGGGAGATTAGCTCATGCCTCTTATCATACTTCATGGTCTACGAAAGGAACTCTGTGTAGAATTCCTTCTCAAAGTCAGCCTAAAAAAATTCTACCTCTTTATATTCCCCCAGATATAGCATCCACCACTGACGCGCAGTTCCTCACATCTGACTGACTGTTAAATAAACCCAGTACTCTGTCGAGACCTAGATCAAACTGAAGTTGATATCAAGCTCCTTGAGCCATATTTCTGTCTCCATGTATGAAACACTCCCCTAGTACATTCCTAATGCCTACCGTTGTAAAGAACGCAATGAGTTCTTCCAATGGTCATCCTCCTCAACTGGATAAACACTCCATTGATCATCCAGATCAGCTTGATGAGCCTTAACTTCCTGAGACACATGTAAACCATGACCACGATCCATAGCTAAAAAGGAATAAAAATTTTTCTTAAGCCTGAGTAGTATGTAATTTAAGATTCATTTTAACTTTTTAATTCATTTCATTCATTTTTAGCCATTTTAACCATCACAAAGAATCCCAATTCAAACCAGACCACAAGTCATTATGATGTGTGTACCTTTCCTAGGGTCTCTAACCTACCAACGTTGTAACCTCACATGGATGTTATGTAGTCTCAGAGTCATTACATTGGATCATGGGGGGCCATAAAATCTCATTTCCTAGCTAGTATTTCCTGGCCTATGTCATGCACTAAGATCTCCTGACATTGTTTCTCTACCATCCCATGCGATTATCAATGTTCCTAACTCCAAACTACATCTTATCTCTCAACCATAATCCTCAGATACCATTTAGTCATGTCCCCCTCCCTCCAAAGATACCCCTCCTAGGATAGAAATGCAGAAACGGAGATAATGACCCCCGAGTCCCACCTCTAGTAGGCCCTGAGTTGGTGACTAGTCCTAAGGGTATACAGATCACACAATTTGGAAGGAATTTTCTCTTTTAAGTGAAACAAGGTCATAAGATATGATGGATATCTGACAAATACACTCCAATACATTTATAGAATAAATACAAAAACTATCCTAGATACACACATAAAATAGAACTAGTACAAATACAAAAGTCTCTATAATAAGGTATCCTAAATAAATCTCAAGTAGTGACACAACAACTATCAAGATATAAGCTAGTGATGTCTAGAATGATCCACATAATCCTCCTAGAAACATAAATGTAGTTTTATATATGTTGGGTGAGTATATAGGTATACTTCGTTGGAAAACCAAAGTATACCATGCACATGTGAAAGAAGAAAAGTAATGCCCCTTTGAGAAAACTATAGAACCAAATAGCCCCTAATAGGTATACTGACCTTCCCAATCCCACCAAGTAATTCTCACCAAAAAACACCGGTCAAGTAACATAATATAATGCTCATCGATTATGGGGTACCCTTCACTACTTTCCCACTTATTAGATGCTTTTCTTAAGGTAAAACATCCTCATGCTCCCACCTCTTCCAAAAGAACCATATCCCAACCCACCCACCCACACCTAAGCCCCAAGAACAACATCACATACTGCCCATACAAACCTAGGCCACAAACCACACTACATCTAGCCCATAGACACCTAGACTAGAAACTACACCACATATCACTTGCAGACACCTAGGAAAGCACAACACGCCACATCTTGAAAACACATTCGAAAGAACATATCATCCCAAAAATACATGGGAAAGGACAACTCACCCACACACACATGGGCCTCACAACCCACAACCTACCCAAAAAATCTTGGGCTACCACCACCAGAAAGAGTGAGCAAGGAAGATTGGGTGGCCCTCTATCCCTCCTCCTACCTGGATGTTTGGGAAAGACACCCTCCCCAATGACGATGGGGGTGTTCGGAAAATAATGCTCAAATATAGTGGGTTTCATATAGAAATAAAAAGGTAAATACATGTGTATGTAGAAAAATATAATACCAAACACTCAAGCCTGACCTATTGGTTCTCAAAAAAACAACCAGATCACAATACTGGTAACTTTGTTTCTACCACTAAATGCACAACACCACACATCAATCCACCAAAAAATTCATATTTCCAACAAACATAATTAACCATTACCATTATTTATTTACAACTCATTTATTCATTACATTGACCAAACCAACCCAATTTAGTTCAGAACTTTATTAAATAGTTATTTATTCATTTGTTCCATTAATATTTGGGAAACTACCAAGAATAACACACAACAAGCAACACAACCAAATTCATATATAGAGAAACTCCAAGAAAATTACCCATACCAACCATCACCATCCTTCTTCAAATTTATCCCTCCAAAAGAACCATCCACACATAACCACATCCAATAACATATCACCATACAGCCTGATCGCATCCCTACTGCACAACACGTCTTATGCATTCCTCAATTAATCAAACTCTCAATCTGAGATTCCATTACATACCCAGGTTGATGTATCATCTACAAGTTCATCCATAACACCATGCAGGATAACCAAAAACACACAACTGTTCTCATATACATACCTGAACCCAAACCAGAGCAAACCCACACATCACTATATAGCCACCACACATTTCATCTTTCCTGCGCATATAGGAACAACTATTCCAAACATCTCATCACAGACCAAAAATTAATATGTTTTTAATTTTATAAAAGGGGACACTTATTTAATTCCACTTCATTATTTTAGGGCATTATCACACAAACCAAGTCCTTTGGCATCCATTGCTTATCTGAATTTATGTGATTAACCAATTTCTATATGTAAGTGTTCAACATGAACAAAACAACATGAAACCCATTTAGTGTTAAACATGTTCCCCTAGCTTCCATTATTTTTAGAAGGGCATCAAGCTCCTATAATCACAATATAAAAATCATAATATCAAAACTGCAAAAGCATGAAAAACAAATTACCCTACCCCATTTAATCTCATTTAACTGATTCTTATCATTTATTATCCAAGAACAACCATGATTTATAGGTAAAAAAAATTAAATTCCTCCCAAATTATTCCCCATTGAAGGGAAAAAAAATGAAATCCTACCTTGAAGAATCTTTCAACTCATCTATACACCGTCGGATGAAAAAGAATGCCCGCATGAGATAATCACACATCTAGAAACATATATAAAACTATTATTCACCAGAATATTATAAAAAACTTCCCAAGCATCCAACTTAATCCAACCTGTATCATATTTGTGAATATTGTGAAAGAAAAATAGGAAATAGATGAGAAAGTGGAGAAAAATCACCACATATTGAGCACATATCGCCAACAAACAACGATTGAGATTTATAGATCAATGAGGGAGGAGTGGGGCTTGAAGGACTCCTTAGGGCACCTAAGGTTCATCTGGAATGAGAGGAAGGAGATAAATTGTCCAAATGAATGAGAGTTTAGCTGAAAATTAATTCTAAAATAAAACTAAACCGGGGTATTACATGACGTCTAATACCATTTCACGTCATGTAATACTTGGTGTTCGGTTTTCTCCAAAAAAACACGTCACCTATTCATTTTATTTTATTTTTCTAGCCCCAAAATATTACATGTTTTGAAACTCCACTTCACACAATTTAAAATTACTAAATGATATGAAATCTTCAAGAGAAGAAGTGAAACTGACTTTCACATCATTTAATCTGATTACATGACATGTAATCCCACTTTTTGAAACCTTTAGTAACTAAACTCTTCCAAGATCCCTTTGATCCTCCTCCAAACACTCCAAAAACCAAAATTTGGAAAAATAATGATCTGAGATGGCACATACTATTTCAACCATCATGAATGATTATACCTTAGTGAGGGAGTGTGATTGATTGTGATAATGTTGATGAGGGCCCTGATTATAGGGTGGAGGTATGGGGTATTTGTGGTTTCGTGTTGAGGGAGTAATTGGGGTAGCATTGATTTTCCAAGTTTCATTCATCACATGATACCCTTGTCTATGTCAGTTATATATATTCCCATATAGAGGACTCAGGTGACATGGTCCTCTTGTGGGATAGATGACATCAGGTATCATCTCGACAATACTATGAGGACTATATAATTGGGATGGTTTGGTAGCTACTGTAATATTCCATTATATTTATAGAATGGAGTCCAATAAAGTATGATATGGGGTTTTGGTGGCTTGGTCAGTGCATGATCACCAGTTTTTTGAATTGTGTGTTTATACCAATTCTGCATTTGTTATCATTATTATAATACACTTGTTATACTTGCACACATTAGGTAAGGACATGTTGTTGGTGTCATACTGAGTCTTTTACTCACACCCTACTTAGGTTTTTCAGTGCCCATATAGAATCTATAATAGATCTGGTGAAAGGAAAGGGTCATGTGGTTGATAGCTGAGTAAAGGAGGATATAGATGATTGAGGTAGACTTTGGATGACCACATATGTTTTTTTATTTTCTTGTCATTTAAAATCTACTTATTATACTCTATAAAGTCTTACCCACATTAGAACCCTTGTTATATATGTCTTTTATTTAGTTTTGAAATTTCTTACTCTGATAATTTATTGTTATTTTTTATTTATTATTATTCTTGATATCATGAAATAGAGGATATAGTCTCCCCACTATCAATCTTTTACCCTCACAGCTTGTTGGTATAATCCATTATATAGGGACAACCGCATGAGGTCAAATATCACTCAGCTCAGACATGGTGGTTCAGGTCGAGATTTTACAAAGTATTATTAATGAATCAATATTTTCTACTTTTCTTTTATTATTCCTTCATTTGGGATGGGATCGACAGGAGTTGGGATTGTTGGAATTTGGAAGAAGAAGTATATTAGTTCATAGCCAGCACTGTATGGTGAACATTCAAGTTTCTATAAAATTGGAAAAAAAGTATATAATTATAGATTAAAATCACCTTGGGTGATTAACATGATGTTTATAAGATATTTATGATTTCTCAAGGGTTATCACACATCAGGAATAGAAATTTAGGTTCAAATATCACATACACACACACACACACATATATATATATATACTTATTTTTGTGATGCCTAAGTAGTTCTTTTCGGGATAGTTTCTTTGATAGGGTGGTATATCTATACCATTAGATATTTTTTGATATATATTTACTCATTTATTAATATGATTGGGAATTTTGTTTTTTTCGTATATATATGATGACTATAACTCACGTGAAGGGATGGATAGTAGGGTTAGTGTTAGGATGGTTAAACCTTGGGTTGAGGATAAACTATTAGAAAAAGCCTTGTGTGATACCATATACAGGCTAAGACTCGATGTATCTCTAATTATCCATATATTGTATAAGATAACACATTATAGACGTTTGGTTGAACCTCCAACTAGGAAGGGTGCTCCAAAGATCACTCATGCTCCTGTCCTAGTAGTGTAAGTAATGGTTCCTTACAAACCACCACCAAAATCAATGGTGTAATGTTCCAAATATTTCCATATCCAGAATCCTATAGTATTTTTGAGTAATATTGGTCCATTGGATGCTAGGTATTATGTATAAACCATAGATAAAATCTTTTACCTCATTGATGCACCATCAAATAGGAAGTTGTAGCTAGTAGTGTTCATGCTTTAGGGAAACTCTAAGTGTTGCTGGGGCATTATGGGTTGGACAGGATGATGTGAGGGTATCAACTATATTCCTTAAAGGAATTTTATTTAGATATTTATTCCCTAACATTGGGAGTATTGATAATGCACAAGAGTTCATGGAGCTACAGTATGTCTCTTTGACAGCAATAACATCCTTTGCACACATTACTAATCTCCTCATTTTTGCACCAATTATGGACAGTGATGGGGCTCAAAAGTCTAAAAAGATCAAAATTTTACTTCAACCTAACCATATATAGATGGTATGGATATTTTATTTATCTTTTTGAATAGATTTTTTTAGTAAGGTCTTGTCTATTGAGAAGATTTTGGAGGATGGATGAGTGGCCGGTGTTTTCCTCCCTTTCACAACCCACACAGGTGTATCTTCTATTTCTTCAGTGAGTTCCTCTTCTGATGGAATGAAGAAGAAGTCCATGGATATAAAATGGAGAATTTGTATTTATATGAAACATTTTCCAGTCACTTTTTTTACTTTTTGAGGTTACCCACAATCTTTCAACTATGGGATGTCTTTACACTATAGTTGGGTATACCCAGAACCCCAAAGTCAGTTCTAGTAGTTTGGAAGAATTGGAAATATCCAATAGTTTAAGACATGTATTCTACTAAGAGATAGAGATAATCTCAACCAAATATCCATAGTTTAGGCTAGGTTTCTTGAATGTATACCTAGACTAGACCGACACATCATGGGTAGGGTTTTAAGACTGAGGCTTCTGCATTTATGTTTTAGATAAGACTCCATAATATGGTAGATATGATTTTTCTACAGTTAGAGGTAATCTCTTGATAAAATCCACTTTTTATACTACTTTATCTAATACTGGTTCTTCCCATTACTTAATATATGAACATGTAGTCAATTTACTTTACCTATAGGTTAAGTTACCTTTTGAAAAAGTCTATTTTGACACAGCATTAAAAAAAAAAAGTTTATTGTCTCTAGTGATACCCAAAGTGTCATATAGTTTTATCTAATTTTATAAATATATAAGTTTTTATGATATTTGAGATGAATGCCTTCGATGTGATTCTCTACATAGACTATATGACTAACTTCTGAGCTCACATAAATTGTTATCAGAGGCATGTGTCGTTCACTTCATTAATAAGAAGTAAGTTCATGATAACCAGAGAGTGGGAACTGGGAGATGGAATAGTTAGACTATAACTAAGTTAGATAAGGATTATCATAGCATATATGGAAGGCATGTTTCTCATAAAATAATTTGTAATATCCCTCTCATATTATCCTCCATTCATATATCTCTATCAAGATGTCTTTCTAGATGAAATCACATGACTTACTTAAGATAGATGAGTTTTGTTTTGAGATTAAGCTCATAGTTGGTGAAAACCCCTTTTCTATACCCCCATATCAGATGGAATGGACCAATATGAAGGATCATAAGGTAATGTTTAATAAATTTAATTAGAAATTTTTTATCATAATGATTACTTCACTGTGGGTATCAAATGAGTTGTTTTCCAAGAAGGTGGATTGTACTCTCCAACTCTATGTATATTATCATAACTTGAACCAGGTAATGGTGAAGAATCTATATCTCCTAACCACTATTGATGATCTCTTTGATCAATTTTTGGGGATCTCAATGGTTCTTCAAGTTAGTTATTTGTTCAAGATATCACCAATAGTGAGCTAGAGTGGTGGAAATTCAAAAGATGGTGTTTCATAGAAAGTATGTATTTTATGTGTACTTAGTGATATTATTTGGGCTTACAAAAATAGATGTAGTCCTCATGAACATCATGAAAATTTTCTTTCACCAATAAATAGACTCATTCGTTATAATATTCATTGACAATGTCCTAATCTACTTTTTGACACTATAGCAGTATGCTAGGAACTTGGAGATAGACATTAGTATGCTTCAATCACATCACATTTAGAAATAATTATTGAAGTTTAAATTCTATATGTGAGAGGATATCTTCCAAGGACATGTGGTGTATAATATGGGTATATATGTAGATCTATATAATGTTAGGGTAGTCATTTCCTAGACACGTCCACATAACATGTTTGTGATCTAGATCTTACTAGGTTCGGCAATATATTATTGAGTATTTATTCATGACATCTCCCAACTATCAGCATCCATGACAATGCTAATGAATAATTGAGTGATGTTCCAATGGTTGTATCAGTTTTAATAGGAATTCCTTTATCATAAGAGAAGGTTGACTATAGATCCAGTATTGGTACTCCCTGATCCTAGGATTGGCTATGCAGTATATTGTGATGCATCAGTAGTTAGTCTAGATGTAGTATTAATATATAGATAAATGGTAGTATAATTTTGGTCTCATAATATATGACCCCAAATGAATAACTACCCTACACATTACTTGGAGTTGGAATTTATGGTTCATGCATAGAATTGTTGGTGTCACTATCTCTTCAGTGATAGATTTTATTTTTATACTGACCACAAGAGCATATTCTATATCTTCAAATAGATAGGTCTAAAACTAAGATAGAGTTGTTGGGTTTATTATTTATAGAATATTTTCTTTTAAATGGAGTATTCACTTAGTAAACATAAATTCGTTAAATATTCTCTTATCTATAAGATGCAGATTGAGCAGGATCAAAGTTAGTGGCCATCTGAGGAAAAACGATGCTTGATGAGATAATTGGATGATTGGTGGATGGTGGATGGTTACTTATGAGGACTGGGGTTCTATGAATTTTTCTCCCATGGTAGTTATATATTCTCTTGTGAAATATGTAAAGGTTGTATAGGTGTCAAACTAGAAGTGCATTATGATGAGGGAATAGCTAGCTGGTAGATATCCAATAATTAGGTGGTCCTTGAGTGATGACAATGTGATCATGGTACATGGGACAGTAGTAGTCCCTATTTTTATTAAATAGGATCTGATAAGGGATTACAAGACCTCTCTATGTTTAGTGAGACCTAGAGTAATGGATATATACCACAACTTCAAGAAATTGTTTCGATTTAATGGATGAAGAGATACATTTCATGGTTTTTCTCTCAATTCCATACCTATAAGAGGGTGAATATCAAGCATCAATAACCTATTGGGGTACTCTAAAAACTTCTGGTACCCATGTGTAAGTTGTAGTATTTCAAAATGTACATTTTTATGGGGTTACTCGGGACCCCAAGGAGTCATGATGTGGTTTAGGTTGTTGCCAATATATTGAGAAAATTTTCCCAATTTTTTTTATAAAAGAGATACACTCATTTGAATATATGGGAAATCTATACATCCTTTAGATCATACACTTACATGGATTTCCCTTAAGAATTATGTTTGATATAGATTCATGTCTTACATCATGGTAATGTTAGGGATTATAGAAGTCACTATGGACTCAGTTGAGGTTGATCACATCATACATTCCATAGATAAATGGAAAGTCTAAGTGGATTATAAGCATATTGGAGGATATGCATTGATCTTGCATCCTAGACTTCAGTGGAGTGTGAGATGATCACTAAGAATTTTCTGAGCATCAATATAACAATAGTTACCATGATTGATTCGCAAAAAAAATTATAAGTCTCTTTATGGGAGTTAGTGTCATCGACAAAAATGTTAGAAAGAGGAAGGTGAGGCAGCATATGTGGTCCCTAGTATGGTACAGAAGACCTATGATAGAGTAAAACTGATTCAAAATAGGTTGATCATTGCTCAGAGTAAGAAAAGTTGTTATGCCGACCACAAGAGGATAAATTTTACGTTCTTTGTGGGTGATTGGATTTTTTGAGAGTGACTCCTTGGTTAGGGCATAGATGTATGAGGAAGAAAGGTAATAAAACACCACTTTTTATTAGACCCTTTGAGATCATCAAACAGATATGGGTAGTGGTGTTCTCTTTGGATCTTAATTCTTGTTATAGAGGTATACAAGACATTTTTCATGTGTCACAGCTACAGAGGTACTTAACTAACCCTCAACATGTTATCTATTGAAATTATATTGATCTAGATCATGAAAAATCAAATTTAGAGTGTCTAGTGTGGATTATAGGATAGTATAATAAAGTTATTTGAGGAATATGTTACCACTTTTATAGATTCATTGGCTACATGGGCAGATCTAGGAGGATACATTGGAGTGAGAGGCATTGGTTTGAGCTCAATGTATGAATTTTTTCAAATAGGATCCCTAAATACACTTGTCATGTATGATTAGAGGTTTAGAATTTTAAATCCATATTTTCTATTTTTTTATGATGCAACTATATATTTTAGGATGTAAAAATATGGGCAAATAACCTGAAATATTTCTTTGGTAATACATACTTTTATATTGTGGAAGGTGTAATTAAATTGGTTTCATTCTACAATAATTTTCTTACATCCATTACAACAGCTGTAATAGATTATGTAAAAAGATGGTCATTATAAGGTTAGTCTTTAGTGAGTTATAATAATTGTTACAATATTAAAATTAGATCACCCATTATGGAATTAAATAGAGGTGTTATGTGGTGATCTCACATGGGTTGATCCTCAGATAATACCTTAAAATAGATCCTCTCCTTCTCTTCATTTAGTAGATTTTAGGAAACTTGAATTTACCATAGATAATACATCCCTCACCCTATGTAGTAGTCCTAACCTCATGCAATAGGAATGCTTTTCCCTGTACTATGGAGGAACACCCTAAACCATTTTTATGCTAAAAGTATTTTTTTAAATCATATGAGGCATGAGGTTGATCTTATGTCATGATTTCATCTTTTTCATTGTAAGAAGTATGAATTATAACTAACAACATATTTTTATCATTTATGTCATAAGAATAACGAACTTGATCTTATGTCGCAAGACCTCCCTATAATCCATAAGCATGGCACTCCTTTATTATCTGAGTTCTTTTATTCTAAAACTCGTGTTAGTTTTCTTTACTCTGTGGTTCTTATTTCTCCTCACCTTTATCCATAATCCTTGATATTATATTTTTTGAGTTTCAATGAGTCATTTTCATGTAATCATTATTTTGTTCGACTTGTGAGCATGGTTCTGGTGGTGATTCCTTCAATAAACCTTTGTTATGACATTGAAACCCCAGAGTTAGGATGTTTCTTTGCTTATTTGGCTTTTACACTTCTTTCTATTATATGGTTATAGTTTATGAATTTGATACAATGTTTGATTATGATCATATTTTTGTGTATCCCATAAGATCCTTTACGATATAGATTCCTTGAGTGATATTAGAGTATCTGGTTTCCATGTTTGATTGTGATCACATGCTGTTATCTATGATGTCATATAAAAATGATGATATTCTATTCCTGCTTGTGTGGTCACCCTATATGTGGGTTATTGTTTCCATGGTGGTTGTGATTGGTACTTGAGATAGGTAGAATGTCATTATAGATTATCCCTTAGAGGGGTAGTGTGTTTTATTACGATAATGGTGATGAGGGACCTGATAAAATGGTGGAGTTATGAGGTATACAAGGTTTTGTTTTGAGGGTGAAATTGAGGTAACCTTGATTTTACAAGTTCCATTCACCATATTATAACTTGTTCGATTTGAGTACTAGATATTCTTTTCCAAAGAACCCTGGTGACATTGTCCTCTTATGGGATAGATGATGTTGGGTATCATCCCCATGACACTATGAGAACAATGTACATGGTCTATTTTGGTCACTATTGACATATTCTATTGTCTTCCAAACACTGGGTTAAAGCAGGTACGGTCGTGGGTTTTTGGAGGCTTGGTCATAGTATGATCACTTGATTTTTTTATCATGTTTTTATATATATTATTAATTTATTATCATCATATTCATACACGTTTTAAACTTGAGAATATTTGGTGAGGACATATTGGTGGTGTCCTGCTAAATCTTGTACTCTCACCCAACTTTGGAATTTCAGTGCGCTTGTAGATTTTATGAAATATATAGTGAAGGGAAAGGGCCCTGTGGTGGACATATAAGTAAAGAAGTATAGATCAAACTCTGGAGACCACATATATTTTTTATTTACATAAATTTATTATCTATTGCTTACAATCTAGAAAGGCTTTCCAACATAGGATATCTAATTATGTATGTAATTTATTTCGTTTCCACATTATTACTCTAATTTTTTATGATTGTTGTTTATTTATTATTTTTATCAATGACATGATAAGGAGGATATATTCACCCCATTATCATACTTTGAAACACACTACTATTCGGTAACCACTTGCATACAGGGAAGCACACATGAGGTCACGTAGCACCCAAGTCAGACCCAATGGTTTTGGTCGAGATGTTACAAAGTGGTATTACAACACCCTGATTTACATACTTGTATTTTATAATGACTTGAATTGGAAAGATATAGATAGGATTTAGGAAAATATAACTCAGGAAGGGGAACTATGTCAATTCCTATCTATCATTTTATAGTGTACTTCTGAGTTTCTATAAAATTAGGAATTATGTTTTTCTATCACCATTGAATAAAATCCCCGTAGATGATGAACATGTTATTGATTTTGGATTTATGATATTTTAGGTGCATTAATTCATCATTACTAGACATATAGGTTCACAATAAATATATTTTTTTTTCTACATAATTATTTCTTTGATAAGAAATCATTTACTTGTGCTATCTATTCGGGATAGTTTCTTTGATTGGGTCATATATTTGTGCCTTTCCATATTGTGTTATATATCTTTACTAGAATTTATTTATTGAACTAATAATGTTTATTTTAGTATATATACGATGAATGTAACTAACGTGTATGGACATAGATAGTGGTTAGTGTTGGTATGGTTAAACCTTGGGTTAAGGGTAAAATACTAGAAAATACATATTTGATCCCATGGAATGGATAAGATTAAATATATTCCAAATTATCCTTCTATTGTATAATATTTTTCTTTGTAGTCATTTGGTGGGACCACCAACTAGGTAGAGTTCTCCAGAGCCCGATCCCACACCTGTCCTAGTGTTGTAGGTGGTGGTTCCTTTCTAACTGCTACCAAAATCCATGGTAGGCTATAGAAAAGATTTTTATCTCCATCATCCCCTAGCATTTTAAGGAAATATTGGGCCATAAGATGTTGAGAATTGGGTGGACACCATAGAGTGAATAGTTTACCTCCTCAGGACACCATCATATAAGATGATTAAGTTGGTAGCGTTCATGCTACAGGAACCCGCTAAGTATTGGTGGGGAGTTATCGGTCCAGCATTATGATGTGAGGGTCTCACCTGGAGGACTTTAAGGAATTTTTTCATATAATTATTCCCTTAAATTTGGAATATATATCACATATATCTGTTCATGGACCTATAGTAGGGCTCCATGATGATATCACTATAAACCATGTGCTTTACTATGCTCCTCCATTTTCAAATGATTCTAGTCGGTAATGAGTTTAATAATTCCATGAAGTTTGAATTCATACTTCAACCCAACAATAAATAGATGGTTCATATATTTGATGTGTATTTGTACCCATAGGTTTTGAGGAAGGTCCTAACCATTGAGTTTATTTTAGAGGATGGATGAGTAACTGGTTTTTTCCTCCCTTTTACTACTCATATGGGTGGACCTCTTGTTGCTGATGTGAGTTCCTCTTCTAATAGCTTTAGGATGAAATATAGAGAAATAAAATGGATCATTGTCTTTTATATTCAATAGATTTTAGTCTCTTAGACTTCTTATGTAGTTTACTTGTTCTTTTTAAACTATGGAAAATTCAGACACTACATTTGGGTATGCCCTCTAATCAATATTTAGTGCTAGAAGTTTGGTAGGAGAGGGAATCTCTGGAATTTTTAATCCAAATATTTAGTTGATATATGGATAAAGTCTTATCTAAGTATACATAGGTAAGTACAAGGTTCTTGGAAGTATAAAAAAATGTACATACAATACTATAATAGGGTCATAAGTTTTAGGATATCTACATTTATGTTTTGGATCAGTCTCCAACAGATGTTGGAGAGAGTCCATCTATAGTTAGAGTTGTCCTCTTATCACATCCACCCTATCTAATGATTTATTTTATACTGTTTTACCCCATTAATTTATCGATGAAAATTAGTTAATGGAATTTACCTACTTGTTAAGTTATCTTTCAAACTAGTCTCTCTTACCACACCATTAGGAACGAAAGTGGATTTTCTCCAATGATGCCCAGAGTGTCCTATAGTTGTCACTAGTTATGGAAATCTATTGGAGTTTATGAAATTGAATATTATGACCATCAATACGATTATTGTTTTAGACTGGATGACTATCTTCTAAACACACATAAACTATTATCAGAGGTCTGTGTTTTTCACCTCACGAGAGGGTGGGATGTTCCTGATGATCAGAGAGTAGGAACTAGGAGCAGGTGTTGTTATACTAGTCTTAATTTCGATTAGTATAATCATAGTATTGAGTGAAGGCTTGGATCTCTCAGAAGAATTAGAAATAACCCACACATCTAATCCTCCAATTTTATATCTCTATCAGTACATATTTCTGGATGACTTCATAAGACTTTCTCCATGCATAGGAGTTGTTTTTTACATTGATCTCATAATGGGTGCATAACCCTTTTCTATGCCCCCATATCAAATTCACTATCTGAGATATAGGAGATAATGGTTTAGTTGGATGAATTTTATCATAAATCCTTTATCAAACCAATTAACTCACCATGGGTTTCAACTATTTTTTTCTAAGAAGGCTGAAATTAATCCTCAGATATTTATTGATTTCCCAGAGTTAAACTAGGTAATAGTGATGAAATCATATCCCTTTCCTAGGATTTATGATCCCTTTTATAAATTATGGGGAGATCGGTGGTTCTCCAAGATATATCTTAGATCGTTCTATCATCAATTGTGATTTAGAGTGGTGAACATTCTAAATACAAATTTTTAGATTAGTTATGGATTTTATGAGTACTTATTGATGTTGTTGGGGTTGAAGAATGCACCTACAATGTTTAGGTACCACATGAACAATATCTTTCACCCATATTTGGATGCATTCATCATAGTGATTATCAATAAAATCATCTTCTACTTGCTGAAACTATATCATTATGAAAGGAACAAAGATAAAGTCAAAAGTATGCTTTGAGCATATCAAATTTAATCCATGTTTCCAAAGTGTGAATTTTGGATGTGAGAGGTGAATTTTCTAGGACATGCCATCTATGAGATATATATATATATGTGTGTGTGTGTAGACTGAGATAATGGGGAGGAATTCATGTCATGTACATGTCCCCAAAATGAGTTTGAGATCCATAGCTTCTTGGGTTTTATAGGATATTACTATATATTCATTCAAGACTTCTCCTGAATACCTGCTCCCATGAAAAAATCAGATTAAGAATAGAGTGACTTTTAAGTGTTTATATTAGTGTGAAGAGGTGTTCTTAGATATTAATATAAGTTTGATGAAATCTATAGTACTGGTACTCTATGAGAATTTGATTGGTTATTTGGTATATAAAGATTCATCTAGCATTAGTCTAAGAGAAGTACAAATGCATAGAGTGAAGGTATTAGCCTATGGGTCTCATCATCTATGACCCCAAAAGTGGAACTACCCTACTCATGACTTGGATATAGAATATTTTGTTCATGTACAGATGTGTTGGAAGAACTATATATTTAAAAATACATTTTTTTGTTTATATGGACCAAAATTTTCTCTTTTTATCTTCACATAGAGGAACCTAAGCCTAAGAAATAGAAACTTGGTTGAAAATTTGAAGACATTATACATTGATATGGAGATGCTCTTAGATATTAGTGAGTGTCCATTTGAGGATATGTAGTGGTTGATGATCATATTTGGTAATTAGAGTATGGATAATTTAGAGGACCATGGTTTTATGACTTTTACTTCTCAAGAAGCCATATCTTGTCTTATAAACCTGATAAAGGATGGAAAGGATTCAGACTCACAATGCACTATGATGAGGGAATAGCTAGCTAGAAGAGATGTTATACCTGATTTTTCCATGATAAATGATGATGTGATCATGGTACATGATTGAGTAATTTTCCCTACTTCCATTAGAGGGGTTATTATGATGGATTATCCTACCTTTATATGGGTACTATATATTGTAGAAATGAAGATATACCATGACTCCAGGTGATGGTTTTGGTGGCTAGGTATTATGAGAGACAATTCACAGTTTATCTCTTGATGTCTTACCTATCAGTGAGTGATGGTTGAGCATTAGTGTCCAGCTGGGTTTGTACGGGCACATCCAATACCCATAAGATAGCGAGGGTACATCATGATGGAATTTTTTATGAGGATACCTGGTACTTTAAGGATTAATTACAAGGATTGATTTGTAATAAATCAGTTTAAGAAGGTTTCCAACTTTTTATCGATCAAAGAGACACACTCAATAAATGCTATGGGAAAATTCTACATCTATGAGATCATATGCTTGTACAGAGTTCCATTGATAATTGTATCAGACATAGATGGATGTTTCATGTCATGGTTTTGGAATGTATTGCTGAAGGTCTTAGGTAATCAGTTGAGGTCGGGAATTGTATACCATTCATATATTGAAAGACACTCTAAGTGAACTATATGCATATTGGAGGATATTATTTAAGCTTTCATCCTAGAGTCCAATGGAGGATGATATGATCAACTAGTCTTGGTTGAGTTTTCATATAAAAATAGTTATTCAGATTTGATTTAGATGGAACATTATGAGCCTCTTTATAATATCCCATGTCATCCACTACTCTTTTGACAAGAGGTGGGTGAGGTAGCAGTGTTGGTCCCTAGCATGGTTGCGGAGATTTCTGATAGAGTGAAGTTAATTTAGAAGATATCTATCAACTCATAGAGTAGGAATATATCATATTCCACCTATGGGAGGATGCCATTAGAGTTTTTTATGGGTGATCAGGTTTTTTTATAGTGACTCTTCAATTAGGGAACATATTTTATAGGATGTAGTAAAATCTGGCACCACATTTTGTTGGACCAATTGAAATCACCGAACATATAGGGGTAGTGGAATATCATTTTGATCATTATTATTTATACTGAGGTATGCATGATTTGTCTCATCTATTACAAATATGGATGTACATACCCAAGACCCCTATTATCGATTGAGATGATGTTGATCTAGAGAATTAAATATTATATAAGGAGTGTTGTGTGTGAATTATAAACTAGAGAGAGAGGGTTATTAGAGAGAAGATGGTACAAATTTTACAGATTTAGTGGAAACATGGATAGATTTAGGAGGAAACTTGGGAATGATATGAAAATGTTCTAGCTCAGTGGTCTGAGTTTTTTTAATAGGATCCCTATAGATACTTCTCGAGGATGAGAAGCCTTTAGAGGGGGAGAATTTTAATACCCTATTTTCCTTCTTATTTTATGACATAACTATATATTTTATAATGAAAAAGTATCATCCAACCCCTTAACTTATTTACACTGTAAAAGTAATCACATGGATGGTTTCATGGTGTGGTCATTTTTCAACATCTATTAAGATAGTTGGAATTGTTACCGCAAAGAGATGGTTATAAAAAGTTTGGTATTATTGGAGTTACAATGGTTGTTACAATATTAAATTTGAATAACCCATTATGAAATTAAATAGAGATGTTACATGGTGCACTATGTGGTTTTAGTCTTGGATAATCCCCTATAAATACCTCTTCTACTTCTCTCCATTCGGTAGAGTTTAAGAAACATAGAAGTAAAAGAGAGAATGCATCCCTCACCTTGTGTAGTAGTCCCAACCACCTTCACAATGAATTCATGTCCCTACACTATGTAGGGACACCATGAACAATTTTTACACTATAAGGTTTTTTTACACAACAACAAGCATAAGGTTAATCTTATTCTGTATGTTCATATTTTACACTTATTGATTTACACCGTAGATCTTACCCAATAATTACATCATTTGGGCCATAAGAATCATGTCCCCAATGTTATGTTGTAATGCCTCCCTATATGCTATATGTAGTATGATCCTCTAGTCTCTAGGTGCATTACTTCTTGAAATCTGGTATATGGGATCTACTCATTGGTTCTTTTTTCTCCTTACATAGCTCTAGAAGACTTGATGTGATATTTTTGAAGATCCATGAATTTTTTGTATGTAATTGTTTTTTATTTGTCATGCAAGCATGGTCTAGGTGATAATGTCTTTGAAGAATATTATTAACGATATTTACAACTTTGAGGTTGAAAGTTCCTTGCCTTCTTGGGATCCCATTTATAATTGTCTCCATGATATGATTATATTTTTTCATTTTATACTATGTTTTATTATGATCATATGTGTGTGTATGGCCCATAATATCCTTTTTGATATTTATTCCATGATTGATATTAGAGTAACTTGTTTCCATGTTTCATTGTGATAGTAATATGTTATGTATTCTTCTATATTCTCATGATGATATGTTATTACGACTTTTGTGACCATGTTGTATGTGTGTTACAATTTCCTTGTCAGTTTTGATTGGTACATGAGATAGATAGACCATCATGATAGATTATCTCCTAGTATATGAGTGTTCTTGATTGTGATTATAGAGATGAGGGACATGATAAATTAGTGGAGTTATGAGGTATACATGGTGATGTCTTGAGGGTGTGTTTGAGGTAGCCTTGATTTTCTAAGTGTTTTTCACCATGTGATAACCTCGTTGATCTCAGTACTAGAAATTCTCATCCAGAGGACCTGGGTGATGTGGTTCTCTTGATGTATAGATGACATCAGGTATCATCTTCATGACACTGTGAGGATGTTATACAAGGGATGGTTTGGTCGCTACTGACATCTTCCATTATATTTCCATGATGGAGCCAAAGAAGGTATGGTCGGGGTTTGTGGTGTCTTGGTCAGTGCACAAACACTCCATTTTGTATTGTGTGTTTATTCCTATTATGCATTTATTATCATTATTGGATTACACTTGTTATACTTGAGAACATTAGGTAAGGAAACTTTGGTTGTTTCCTACTGATCCATTTACTCACACCCTACTCTAGCCTTTCGGTGCTATTGTAGATTTCATGAGATATCAAATGAAGGGAAAGGCCCCTATAGTGGATAGATGAGAGAAAATTAATGTAGATGGTAGTAGGAGAGAGTGTAATATAGTGGTCACAATTTATTTATGGGTTTATTTATCTTCTTTTGTTACTACGGACAACTTTCTACATTGGTAGCTCTTCTTTATATGACATGTCTTCCAAATTTATTATTTTGTGTGATTAAACTAGTGATTTATGGATATTCTTTATTTTGTATCTATTATTCCTATAAAATGAGATGATATGGAGGATATATTCTCTCCAATATTAGACATAGACCCCCCCTGTTAGTCAGTAGACTCTTTTATATGGTGAGGTATGGATGACGTCACATTGATCTCTGACTAAGACCAAGAGGTTCTGGTCAGTGTGTTATGCGTGGTTCATGTGGTGGATGCTCATGGAGATCCAAAATAGACCATTATGATTTTTTGTATTTTTTACTATGCTAGGTTTTAGGGTGTTCCTTGTTTTGATGTTTTGTTTAAAAATGTCAATCTCCCTCTCTTGATTCTTCCATTTAATGGTTGGAGTTCTTTGATATCATTTTCTGTTTTATAGGATTTTGTTTTGATTTTTAGGGTGATATATTATCCTCCTATGGGATTTCGATATTTGGAGTTTCAACATAAAGTGAGTGTTGGTCCTTGGTCATGAGATTTTGGGGTCTCATCTTGAGAAGTAGTTTTCCATCACTTTGAATTGTGGTCAACTAAATCTTTTTGAACTTTATAGGGGAATAAAGTGTAATAGTGGGGAGAATGGTCACACCCCAACCAAAATTTATTAATTATTTTTAATAATGTAATTATTTCCATCCGAGTTTATAAATTTTGGGCTAAACTATTTAATATTTTAAATTTTTGGGTTCTCTATATAGGCACACAATTGGTGAACAGTTTTTAGAAATCATCATAAAACCATGCGGGTATGTCTGTAAATTTTATAGTTCTAAAAACATGGCTAGCATATGGTTTCCCTAACTATTTACCTTTCCCCTGTGAGGTTACCCAAAGCTTCTAGTATGGGGTGCATGGTTGGTTAAATGTTTTTATAATTCTGTGGCCAACCCATGAATAGTGTCTAGGGGTTAATTTTTACAAATTAACCACTTCCATTAAAGGATTAAAACGCCAAAGAATGGTTTCTCTTTATATCCTTCTCCATTATCAAATAATATTCTCAAAGGGGGCTTCTATAAATGCACATTCCTCCTCATCTTATACCTCCAATTTTCTGGTTTCTTTGATAATTTTTTGGTCGGATCACCTTTAGTTAGATTCTCCCCTTCAACTCCTCCTTTTTCTCCTTTTCCATTGGTTTCTTCACCCCTCCCTTACGGGGTGAATGACCTAGGGAAAACCCTCACCCATTGTAGTTATTTTTTTTGGTAGATTAATGGTCCCTTGTGTTCATAAGGGTTGATTTGAGGCTCGTTCTTGTAGAATTTTTCGATGTTGAGGACTCTTGGGCCTTGCACGACTTGATTCCAGCTATTTGAGGCAGGTTACACTATGTCTAATCCTTTGAATTGAAAAATATAACTTATAGGATGTTTTAATGGTTTTTTCATTATATTATAAAGTAAATAAATTATAGTAAACTGGTTTCAATGAGTAAAAATAGACTATTTCGTTTTTACCATGTTTTATTAAGATTTAGCATTGTATTTTCTCCAATGATGCATTCTTCAAATATATTTCTTGAATGGTTGAGAACACTAATTACTTGTCTTATCTTGTAAATTATTTTATTCATTAAAGTTATATATATCAAGGATGTTTTTTCCTTTCATTCAGGTTTTCTATAAAGGCTTAATGGAACGTTTAATTTCCATAGATCCTCAAAATGTTTTCTAAATCCTTATTTATTTTCAAAATATGATTATACTTGTATAAACACACACAAAAATATATATATATTATATATATATTCATTCAATTTGTTTGAATATGAGAATTGGGTTAAGAGGTACTATATATATATGGTTTCATATTTGTATAATATTTAATGGTGACTTTGGAACATGGATATATTTGGATTGAAAATGGGTTTTCAAAGGATAAAGGTTTGTTTTATAAAATCAAAACATCCATTTAGAACTTTATAAAGATTTTTGAAGAGGTATTTTTACTCCAATTGAAGCCCAAATTTCTATATTTTATTGGAACTCATATTTGATATGATTTTCATGTTTATATGTTTCAAAAAAATGGGGCTTCATATTAGTAGTGTAGAGAGGTGAGGTTTTATTGTATAATTTATTTAAATTGGTTTATGATTACTAATCCTCCCATATGTATTTTTTTATGGACATGTAATATGGGAATCATAGGTGCCTTAGTTGGTAGACTAAAACTTGAATGTGAGGCGAGCTAGTGGGGCCTCATCCAAGTCTCCCAAGAAATATTTTTGTTACAGCACTAAATAAATTTCATGACTTGAGTGATTACCATTGAACCTTGGATGCAACCCCTATAGTAGTTTATGTACGGTAAGGATCTATGTGTGATATTTGAAATTAAAAGTGTGAGGATCCTAGGACCCCAAATAACCTAGCTACTTTAGGATTTTCTATGGTGTATTCTCTTATTTACTCTTATTTCCATGGTAATGTTTTAAAATAAACATTTCAATGGTTTCTTTTTTATGTCTAAAATAATAAAAATATTCCTTTACATTCATATGTTTATAACACCTTGGGAGATTCTTTTTATTATTATGATTTCTTATTGAGACTCTTAATTTATCAGGTTGTTTCTCCTTGTAAATGGTTTATCAGAAAGTTTCACATTCTATGGAAAACATATTTTGAAATTTTAGAAGAAAATATTTTTCTAAATAATTAGCATGTTAGTTGTTTTTAAAGGAAATAGAAAACCCTATTTTCATGTGTTTTTATTTTTAAAATATATATAAATGGGTTTCTCATTAAATTTAATGTATAGGTCATGGTTTTTCCTTCAGTGTCCCTACTTGAAATTTTCTTCTTCTCAAGCCTATATCACTGTCATTTTTTAGTTGCAGGTTTTGATGTATCTTTTATTCTCACGCATGGGTTGTTACATTTCTTATTTGTGGGTAAAGATTCATATATTCATAAGGATCGGTAAATTTTTTAGTTTATTTTTATTTTAGTTACTTTTCTCACATCAGACACATAGGATTTTACTAATTTCTATTAATGAAGGGTATTTATTTCTACTGGTGGGTGAATAAAAGTCATTAGAGGGGCGTCTTTAACTTATAGGAGTGTGAGACCATAGGTTGTGGTATTTTTTTGGTTCTATGTTTTTTTTACTAATTTCCTAGTTTTTATTTTCAGTTGTTGTTTGTTTATTTTTCTATTGTGTGGATGTTCAATTTACGGATGAGTTATGCTTGAATTTTATTTATTTTATACTAATTTCTTTCCTTATTATTAACTGGTTGAAATCATTCCCTAGTGGTTATTATATGATGAAAAAGTACTTGTTCCAGCCCATGGTGATCAGGGACACCCTTCAATGCCTTATCATGGACTAACATTAGCATCCAACGGAGAGACAAATCAGGTTCCCTCATGAAAAAAACTAAATAATAAACATCAAAATTTACCCATTAACCCAGGGGAATAAAGAATCTTATTAGATCCATTATAAAATGTTTCTTCCAAGAAAAATTAAGAAAATAGACTCTTGAAAAATTATTGATCTCTCATTTCTCTAATAAGAATTATTAGAATACAAATGAATACACCTTTAAAAATTCACAACTCCAAACAGAAGTTCATAATATAATTAAAAAAAGAGATAGATTACATAAGGAAACCACTCAAAACTATTATCAGATAAAATGTTTTTTTATAACAAAAGGATTTTGAGAGAAAATATATCTTGGAAAAAAGAATATGTATTCTATAAGATAAGAGAAAGTCCAAAATATCCAACTTCAAATCATTATTACAATATATAATCCTTGTTTTCATAATCTATTAATACATGGTTCTTTCATAAGTAACCATTTTAATAATATAACTCAATGGTAATAACTTTATATATTCTAAAATAAAGTCACCTAGGGATGTAGAGGATTATTAATAAGTCTTCAAGAGTCAACCATGATCGAGGGAATATCCGATAATGTGGAATAAAAAAATGAATTTATAACCTAATAAAATCAATAAAAACATTGTTCGGTCTTAAAAACAATAATGTGTATTCATTCAATCAACTCCAATATGAAATCAATAGTTCCAAATCATAATTTCTTCTAATATCTCACCAATATTTTCATTTAAATATAAAATATTTTACAAAAACCATGACATTGTCTAATGAACCATGGTGTTTTTTTTCAAATTCCATTAAATTAATGACATGAAATGAAAATATCCCACACTCATCCATGTTTGTATTAAAAATCATGACTATAAATAATGTCATGTTTTCTCCCCATTTAAAATAGATTCTATATCAAAGTAGACCTCAAAATAACCACTAAAACTGTCAAAGTATTCAATAAACTGTTTAATGGTTTAAAAAACTATCAGGTAGTTCAACTACTCAGGGTTTTTATTTGAAACTCTAATATATTCCTTTAGACTATAACTAAAAATTATAATGAAACTCTAAAAATCATAATGATAAACAAAAACTAGTATTTTTTATAACCGTAACCATATTTTGGTTTCATTAAACCCATATTTTATTTTTTATACATCAGTAATCACCTCCAAACTCATCATTTATCCTCCAGTACTACAAAAAACTCACAAAGAAAGAACCCTGAAATCTAAATCATATACATTGACTAAAAATATTAAATTTCTTTATTCGGACCATGAAATGGTTTCTCCCTCAATATTATAAATATATCTTCTAGAACCATGACCAATAGACCATGAATGTTTCTCATTCAAACTATGAAATTGAAAATACATTATAGTATGTTTTCTTCATGTGTAAGATAGTGACTTCTTCAACTATTCTTCAATAACCATGACCAATACCATTATTTTTTTCCTTTAATAAATGGTGTATTTTCCAACAGATTCACTATTTTTATTCACCATTATCTTCCATGGATACAACAATTCCTGCTTCAAAAAATTAAAATCTACCATGAATGTTGTGGCTGAACTATGACATCATTTTTCAAATTCACAAGTGTTTTGAATCTTCATATTCAATGTTTCACCATGATTTGGTTTTCTATAAATATTTATTCTTATTATTTTCAATCAAGTACAATTATCAACACCTTTTTATTTCTTATTTAGTATCTATAAGATGTAAAAAAGTATCATAATGATTCCCTTGGATAAGATCAATATCATATTTAAATTTGAGCCATATTTTTCACCTATACTTTATTATCATCAATGTATAAATAACAAATAATATTCATATTAAACCCTTAATATGACTTCCCAAGAGTTCTTATAACTCATATCTAAAATATCTGTGTATATGATAATCATTTGTATGTTATGAACTTCTTATCATAAGATGTATCCATATAAAAAACCATTCGGAGGTTAATTCCCCTACAAAATAAAATTTGATAGTGATTTTAAGGAATCTTCATCCCAATTTAACAAATTTATGCATCCAATATAAATTCATTTCATCTTCAGAAGTATTTATAATATAAAACTTGATCTTTAAACTCCATGTGAAATTACTTACACTTTTATCAAGGAGTTATTTTTTCTATGATATGGCATGGTATATGATTATCTCCAATGCCTTACTTAATCCAATATAGGTAACCTTGAAACTATTTTAGTATCCATATCATGTATTATGATATATATTCAAAGAGAGATGCATTGAAAAATGATATTGGGATAAATCCATGGCCTTTATCCAATAAAATCTGTTCTTTCCTTGTATAATGTGGTCTCGTTTCCAATTAGTGCATGTAAAATCCTGACCTAAACAATTGTCTTGAGAAGGATCAAAATTCCACTAAACTTAGGTGAAATACCCTGGTCACTAATGTATGATAATAAATTTCAAGGTATTTACTAAATCATAGTGGATGATTTTACCTTAAAAGAATAATTTTTAATCAAATTATAACAAAGATACACTATATGATGCATGATAAAAAACCATAACAAAGTTTAATAGTTCAAAAAACCGCTCAGAGAAATTTAAAAAGAGTAATATATATTCTCAATACAAATAAAACTCATATAAAATGAGACTCGTGGAAAATAAGACTTAGGTAATCATTGTGGAACCGCCCCAAACTACAAGACTCGACTACCACCCCAAATCATAACTCCAAACATCCATGAAAATAGTATCACGAAGATATACTAGTAAAATATTAAACATTACCTTTAACTATAACATTATAAACAATATGTTCATATGCACCAAGGTGTATATGTAGGGGGTGACTATACAACCAAGTTAGAAAACCCTAAACTTCCCCTAAATTCCTCTAAAACAAGGAAAATGAAAGCTCACAATTTATATTAAAAATAAAATTGGAAGATAGCATAGAAACTAGTGATCAATATATAAACACATTTTTTTTTGAAGTTTAATAACTCACATAAAAAAAAACACCCATGGAATAAACCCACTCACATATGAAAACCACCCACAAATGCAACCACGGCCTGAAGGCCCCTCCTAAACAATCCAACTCATGAGTGGTATCCATCCCACCAGACCCATGTCATCACTCTGATTCATAATACAATGTTCCATAATATTTATATCCATGACCATGTATAAACTACATGACACCTTCCATATTCATATAAACACACACACAAAATTTTCATATCAAGTTCTCACACGTAAAACCATTTTTTAAACTAAATCCATTTAAAAATTTAATAAAAAACATTATGGGTGTCGCCAAAAATTATAGATTTTAAGTCCAAACAAAAAAAATGTATTTCCAATAGGTATTTTACAGGTGTTTTTAACCAAAAGAGTAATAAATATTTTTATAAAATAATGTTCCTTAACATTCTATGATTATGTGCAAAAATAGGAGAAGCCACCTATTTCTGATGTATTTGACACAAATAATCCTTCCATGATCACCTAGATCTGGGCTACCATTTTTATAAAATAAATTAGTAATAATATAATTACATCAATACTATACCTAAACTATATATCACTTAATGGAAAAATTGGAATTGGGTTTCTACTGATAGAAAATGAAATGGTCCAGAAGAGAAAGGAAGAACAAAACTATTAACATTGATTTTCTAGATCCAATTCTCTCTGAGTAATTATAATTGGACTCCATGATGAATTTATTTGATAACGTATCCTATAGCAGGTTTCATATTCAAAATCATAAGATATGATAGTAATGGGAGTTTTAGGTGAGGTTTGATGTTAAAAATATTCTTTTCAAATTTAATTAATCTCAAAAGACGGTTAAGCCACAGAGTTCTGAAAATAGTGCATGTACTATGAATATCACCTCTATCCAAAAAATTACTACATTTTACAATTTATTCATGGTTTTTTCTAACAATATTCTGATTGTGTTCCAGCCTAGAAGACTATTCTATCTCTCATATGATTACTTAGAGAACACCACGTGATTTCCCCCAACTATGATCAAACTATGTGCCTCTTAAATACTTACCAAAACATCCAAAACCCACCAAAAAATTATAAAACTCAACCCCAATATTTTATAACTTCATAATACAAAAAATATAGAAATAAATAAAATATAATGGTGATAATCTCTTTTAACCATGGGAATTTTCATCCTAAAAAATCTTGAGATCAGAATATCCTCTTTCCTAGAATGGATTTGGTGATACCCATATTAGAGATAAATTTTATAGCACATCTAAGATCCATTAATTTATCTAAAATTTCATTAATTAAATGGATATGGGAATAATTATTGAATGTAACTTGATTCAGTTTATTATAGTCGACACATAATCGAAGTGGACCATGTTCCTTCTTTATAAAGAGGAATATAGTGGTGCAAGGCGATTTTCATGGTCTAATGAATCCCTTTATTCCTAATTATTTCAATTTAAATGTTAATTCAAGCAATTATTTTTTAACAATCCTATATTTAGGAAGATAAATAGAACTACTTGGAATTATATTAATAGAAAAATTAATTTTCTATTATGGTGGTAACCAATATAAATCATGTGTAAAGAGAATAGGGTATCATTCCACTGTAGTATTAAGACTCCAAGTACAATTTTCTTAAATAGTGTACAACTTTATAGTTTTTAATAGAAAATATATGGTTCCATATACTATGACCAAATTCACTTCTATTACATCATTCATATCTTATTTCCCTTTGAATAAATGAAAATAAACACCATGGGATGTGAAGGTTATTTGTCGATTATAACAGTTTATCTAAGATTTTAATTTAACCAAAATATACATTAAAATATTAAATTGAAAATTTTCATTTACATGAATGTAAACTCCTATAAAAAATTTATTTCATTAATGGTAATGGGATAGGTTGAATACTTAAATCCCCTATTTTCATGTTTCCCAAGAGGTGGTTTAATGCTCAACACATAAGGCATCATTTCTATATAATACCCTAGTTAATTTTAAACATAAGAATCAAGAAATTAGTGGTGTTAAACATTATCAAATAATACATTCATTATAGTAGATTTTAGAAGAATCATACCTTGGACTATTGAGGGACCTAGTTTTTTAGATTTGATTTTTTTTCTCAACTCCATAAAGTAGTTGGTCAAATCCTGTGTAGTATTTCTTGCTACCTTAGTGTTGTTTTTTGGATGGATTGACAAGTTATTCCTAGAATCATCTTGTACATATTAACACTAAGGGTGAGAACTATTTTTAGAAGACTTCAATATTTGAGCATGAGGGATATGAGACTGATTCAATCTATTTACACCTATTGACTTTGTATCGTATAATAATGCTTGAGTTTTCTTTTCTGGTCACAAATGTGACAATATTGTGTTAGTTATTTACATTCCATTTTCTTGTGCGAAAATGACCCTAATTGAATACAACCTTGTTCTATAATAGGGTATAATATAAAAGTTACTAGTTTATCATTCAGAATCTCTAGTTCCCTTATTTCATAGGAGTAGGTTTCCCTCCTCTTATTTTCAACATTGGATTTTCCACTTCTTTTTATGTAGAAAAAAGTGTTAACTCCACTACCATTCCTAGATATGACCCATTCTGAAATTGTTTCTCAGTTGAACATGTCTGTATAATAATCAATCAGGAACATAATATCCTTAGAATTGATATCTTATCACATCCCTTCATCAAAGAAAAGTCCCTTCGGATGTGTACTGGTTATCAATATTGGAGAAAAATAAACTAAGATCATAAATTTAGTTGTGAATTCTATCAAAGACAGGTTTTCTTTCATGAGAAAAAATAAATATATCATTTTTTGTTACTCTAAATATATATATATAAAACTTTTTAATTAATAGGTCTTTGAATCCCACCCAATTAAGTCCTTATTCAAGTTTATCTTGAATGGTTAACTCACACCATTTTCTTGTAATATCCTCCAAAATGTATACTAGTCGATTCACCTTTGTATCATCCATCTTGTAAGGAAATTGAAAATTTATTGATACTATTAAGTAATGTTTCTACTTTATGAGGTCCTAAATCCATCTAAATGATCAGTGGATTATATTTCTAAAATTTAAAAGTATGATAATTATGTCTTGGTTTCACTATTTAATTAACATTTTAAATATCATGGAATTCTTATATAATGATCTAAAAATTTTCCTAGTTAACCTATGGTTCAGGTGAAACCACATTCCCCATAGACTCATCTTGGCGTTTTTTAGGACTTATAACTGGTGTCGTCATTCTAGAACCACTGTACCAATCTCCAATCTATTTTCACATGTTTATTTAATCATTATTTATAGATCATATTACAACACGACAATAATGGTCATAGTCACATAATTTTAACATCAAAAAAATTAATTAACATATCAATGATGAAATCCTCAGGCAAAATATCATTACAAATGTACAGAATAAGACAATAATCGATTAAAACCATGATGATGAGTTGACATAATTCCTATATGTGTTTATCAAAAAAATTATCTAAAACACCCTAGTAACTTGATGTTTAGTATAAATTGGTTAGATATGCCTTTTTTGTGCTATACATTTCTTGTCCTGAAACATCTTATTTACTTATTACCATCCCAACAGATGGACTATAAGAAAATCTTAGCATTTATAACATCCAGACCTTACCTATTATCTTGGAAAGGACCAAAATTACACTAAAATTGGGTGATATAATTGGGGAACTAAAATATGATAATAAATTTCATGGATTTTACTTAATAATGAGGGTTTATTTTACCTTAAATGAACAATCTATAATAAAACCATAATAAAGTGACATAATATGATGAATGATATAAAAAAGAATAAACTATAATAGTATAACCAAATAATTATTAGAGTTGCATAAGAAAAAAAATAAAAAAAATTATGTCTAAAATTCATATACAAATGAAAATCATGGAAAATAAGACTCCAGGTAAATAATAATCATGGAAAATAATACTCAAGACCCAAGGTGGAACCACCCCAAACTCCAACTCTAGAAATCCATGACCACAACACAATTAATATCCATTGGTAAAATATGAAACCTTACCCTTAATTTTTTCAAGATAAACAATTTTTTTATATGAACTGAGGTATAAATCTAGGGGGTGAGTATACAACCTAGTAGGACAAACCTGATACTTTCCCTAAATGTAACTAAAATAAGAAACATGTTTTCTCACATTTTATTTTAAATATTATAAATATATAAATCATAAAAACCAATGATAAATATATAAAAATATTCTTATGGAGGTGGAATAACCCACACTAAAAATCACAACCATGGAATGAAACCACTCACACATGTAGAACACCTACCACTACAGCCACTACCCAAATGCCCTTCTTGAATTGTCGAACTCATTAGTGGTATCTTTACATCAAATCCCAAGACATCACTTCGTGGAATAATCAAATGTGCCATGATATTTTTCATAGAAAGAAATTTTTACCCACATGTACCTTTTCATATTAATATGAACACAAACTCTCTAATTTCATGTCATGTTCTTACACCCAAAACATTTATTTTAAAAACCGAATCCATTTAAACATTTAATCAAACACATTTTGGGTGTCACTGATAATTAAAATACAAAAAACTAGGGGGGGTTACATTACATGGATCATATAGTCGATTAATCAATTGAATATTGAGAAATAGTGAATCATGATAGAAATGTACATAACATAATAAATTTTAACAAGGTTCAATAACTATATACGAGTGAATAAAAATTGATGTTAAATGTGTGGTATCCCACATCACATGAATTATATCTTATTATCAAAAAAAATTAGATAGATAAATAATATAATTTTTTACTCTATACAAGTATGAAATATGTAACACAATGTAATATAGATGCACACTGAGTGTGAGAGAGTTTTAATGATATTTGTTTCCTTCATCAAGTGTATCCAATCCTAGGATGATGTATGAACCTTATTATTCTTTCAAACATGACCTATTTAGGTGCTTATCTCATCATTCTACATCTTCATATATTTACCATAGCAACAATATCTTAATTATATGAAGAAATTTCATATCTCCATATCTCAATTAATGTTTGTGGTTAATTATTTAAATCCAATATTCATTCATCATTATCGATGGGGTAATTCCCAAAAATATTTTTTTAAAGAAGACCTTATTTTATAATAAGTTAAATCATTCAAGTAACTCAAAAAATCATAATTTAATGGTAATTAAAATATTTATTTTTTCAAAATCTCAAAAAAAACCACGTTTTAATAACCATAACCATAGTTTGGTTATGTGTTTGAACTAATATTTAAAAAATGATGGATGGATCTCATGATTATAAAAAATCACATATTATTAAATTCTCTATTCATATAGATTCTACTTATGCCACAAAATTCTCTACATAAGACTATAACATGGTTTATAATTTATTATAATACAATATTCTATCAGAACTATGATAATTATACCGTAAGTGTATCTTCTTCAAACCATGATGATAATTAATTTTATATACATGATTGATAGTGACTTCATCAAATATTTTTAAATAACCATGAAGAAAACCTGGATTTTTTCCTCTAAATAGTGTGGTTGTTGAAACCATGACCATTTTTCTTGTCCATTATCTTTTGCAGCTACTACAACACCTATTTCAATCTATAACAAGACACCATGACTATTTTAAATAAACTATTATATGTTTTCAAGATTATAAAAAAATTATCCTAAAATAATTCTGTGACTTCTTGATTTAATCTTTAGGGAGATAAATATATAGACTTGGGATTCTCATACATGGATATTACATCTTTTTATATGAATATTTATTACATTACACAAACACGTGCTTGAGGACCATTGTAGTTTAGTTCTATTGGAAACTAGAAACACAATCTTCTAATCTGGTTAATGAGCTACAATGTTTTCCACAATGTTCTTCTCAATTATTACTCTTCATATACATAGCCTAAATAAAATGATTCTTCATAACATGGGGAAATGAAACATAAGAAAGGGTGAGCTTAGATTCTTAGTGAATGTAAACACAATAGATATCAATCTTTGATCATATGAAAGCATAAGATAATAATTAGGGTATATGATAATGAACATCACTTATAAATTTCATACCCAACATATCATATATAATAAAAAAGATTCATGTCATAAATATTGGGAGTTCATAATACATAAATCCTAAGGGAATAAAATAATAAGATATGTGAGGGCATAACATTTTCATAATACATAGTTTTGTGGCACACACATAAGAATAGAAGATATTATGTGAAGGATACCCACCAATACATTTATAAAATGTTAGAATTGTGATAACCACCTGTGTACCTTCTTAGGTCTCGGTATGAACTCCCATGTACCCTCTTTCAGGTAAGGAATGACCTCCCATGTACCCTCTTTTAATCTTACGCTAACCACATGTGTACCCTCCTTTCCGGAATTGGGTTTTCCACCTATGTACCCTCTTTTTCATGGATAGGATAACTACCCAGGTACCCTCCATTTATGGATTAGGATAACCACCCATTTACCATCCTTTTCAGGCTTGGGATAACCACCCATGTACCCTTTTAGATTATAGAACATCTATCATTACAGAATTCATTGGAAGGAGATATAGTACCCACATGTCTCATAATTAAAACACACATATTTATTCTACAATATCATAAAACATTAATCATATTATAACCTATGGAAAATATATATGTTTCATAATCATTTCATCATTTCATCATTTCATCATAGAATAACTCATCAAAAAGAAGCGAATTTCATAACAATTTAATCATGCTATACCCTATGGAAGAGAAAATGGTTCAATAAATATCTTATCATTATAAAACATTTACAGAAAAAATAATAATGGTATAATTATATTATATTCCCATAAAATCATATGTTACATCAAATTATTTCATCTTATATGGAGAATGTTTTGGAAAGATCACTTTGAACATTTCTTGAGGAAAAAAACATTTCTTCAAAAATCCCATTTTTTAAACTACAAAATCATAAAAAAAATTTAAATTAATTTTATTTGAAAATTACCTTGAAATTTTATAATGTTAGATATTAAGAATAATTTAAAGAAATTCTTGAGGAAAATATATTTTATTCTCTAAAAACTCATTTTATAACTTGAAACATTTTTAAAAAACATGGTTTTGGAAGAGAAGGGGTTTTCGACCAAACAGGTATTTTTAATAAAAACATTATTTTTAAACTCTTGAGTAAATAAAGATATTAAAATGACAGTAATAAATTTTTTATAGTGTAATAACTATATAACAATAAAATTCTAGAGGTTATTGAGATATAGAACATAATATTTCATTATTTCAAGCCTTATCATTAATAATCCTGATAAACAATGAGATTGTTACATAAAAATATTACCACTTTGGTAACATTGAATTTGTAATAACTATGAAAGATATATAATAAAATTTATATTTAAATAACAATAAATTTATTTATTATCATTATAAAATAAATTTATTGGATTTATATACACCACATTAAAGAAAAATGTGGTGAACATGGCATGTATCTCACAGAAAAATATATGTGAGATGAAAATCCATTACCTTAAGTATTGACTTATTTCATAGTCATTAAAACCATATTTATAGTAAATATAATTTTATTATACATATATAAAGTAAATAAATTCAAATATATCATACCATATATGATTTTTTATGACTTTTCATTACCCATTTATTATCAATTAGATTTTAAAGATACATTTTTGGTAATAACCGCTTTGATTTTCATATATATTTTTATTTGTTATATTTTTTATCCTATTAATTTTATCATGATTACATAAAATCCATAAATATAACGATTATCTAGATATATTATATATTCATTATGTATTTATTTATATTAATTGATAATATTTAGCGATAGAAAATGAAATACATCATTCATAGAGATGGTGGGTTGTACGTACGCATTAACACTATTTACATTTTCTTGTTGGTAAAACCAATGAATGTTAATTGATATATTATAGCTATATAATCATTTACATGTCATATATTACACATATATTCATTAAAAGCATCCTTAATACCTTCCATTTAAAGTGTGAATAAATCACATCACTTCATGATGTGGTAGTCCACTGTACACGTGAGTGATGTTATCATATTCCCAAAAAAATGAATCCCTAAAGTTATATGTGATTTAATAATTATAGAAGAATAATAATATCATAAATATCAAATATAAAAAAAATTCATCATAATTCTCAATCTTGAGAGGTGGAAATGAAAAAATGAATGACATCAGTTCGTGATACGGTAGTCTGTCGTACACACAAACGATGATTTTGTAACCCATTTAATGGAAGTGGATATGGTTGAAAGTAATTAAATTAACATAAAAATATATCAATATATCTAATATACTTATTTTATTATATAATAATGTTATAATAATAAATAAATGAGTTGGAGGAATAAAAAAAATAAAAATGCTCATTGATGAATGTTACCTCTTCTATGGGTATCCTCTTAGGATTTTCACTAAAATCCTCACAAGGATAGATTTATGCCAAAAATAAGGATTCAAGGATGAGGATACGTAATTTGGTATTTTATTTGGGAAGGTATTTTCTGAAACATATAGGTTTTAAGTTGTTAGGAAGAGTGGAGAGTGGGTGGCCTTTTATAAGTGAGGGAGAGGACACACAAGATATTTTTTATAATAAATAAGTTTTATCACTTTTTTTATATGTAAAAAGGGTCCAAATTTGTCTATTATCAAACATTATAGATTTAATTATCTAAATATTTCCATAAAATTGTTTTTAGACAAATTTATATCTCATTTTTACCCTAATCGTTTTTTGTTAACCCCCATAAACTCATTTTTACTATAACTATAGTAAATAACTTTTAATACACTCACTACTCATTTTGGTCAAAAGATAAGTTTATCTTATTATTAATTATAAATTAATATAATTCAAATTATGGAATCCATTTTTCCAAATAAAATTTATAAAAGTGGAAAAGTTATATGTAAAATTAATCCCACAGAAGTAACAAGAAAGCAGATTTTGAAAAATAAAAAATGTAATGGTTTACATTGTTTTTATATAAAAAATTACTATGAAATTAATTGAAATAAACTAAATTAGATTAATGGATGTATAAATTTAAAAAAATTAAAATATAATTTAACTTTATAAATAAATTAAATCAAAAATGATATTTTCAACTAAAATTATGTATTTTTTCCACTATTCATCAAAGAATGATACATTATAGAAAATTCCCAAAAAATATACCTAAACTAATTTTGATATTTGGATTTAAAAAATGATTTTTATTTTATAAAATTCATTTTCTAAAATTATAAAAATTTAGTTTTAAAATAATTCTGCCATAAAAAGGCAACAAAACAACTTTTTAGAAAAGTATAGTTTTTAGTGTATAATTGGATGTATTCTTATCTCTTGTCTAGAATAGAGATATTATTAATTTTAAATGATTGATTTATTATATATATATATATATTTCATTAAAATCATTAAACAAAAGTGATTTAGTTAATTTATTGAGATAAAAAACACTTTGGCACATAAAAATAGTTTTCCACAGAAAGATTTCTTTTTTATTTTAAAAAGTTTTTAATTTTTATTTTTATTTAATTGATCAACATGGAATTAATTTTATATACATTTATATTTTATATTTTGATAATTTAGTTAATCTTATTCATAACTACCATTCCAATGCCTAGGTGAAAACTATCCTATTAAATAATAATATTTTAATGAGATGCCATGTTTCATTTAAACGCTATATTGCATGTAATGCACATTAAGATTAATGTTTTGGGTAATGCAAGTAAAACTTAATGTTTCTTGTAAAGTAAGGTAAAATTATTGGTCTCTGTAAAGAAAAATATCAAAATGATTAATTTAATTTAAAATATATATATATTTAATAAAATCTCATATGGTTATATCTTACCCCCTTAAAATGAATTTCACCATCGAAATTCATCACATTCCTCAAAGTTTTAACATTTGAAATTTTTTCCATATAAACCCGCAACATACAAATGATTAAATAAGAATTTCCTTAAAAAGGGAATGTTTAAAACATAAGTTTTACCTAAATTAACACATAAATATGATTCCACATAGGAGAACATATGTGGTAATTGAATATTTGGACATGGAAGAAAAGTGAAAATAGATGTAGAGAGTGATAAATATTACTAATAGTATGAAAGTGGGTGATCCAAATAAGATTAGTGAGCATAACACCATAGACCAAAGAGGCAATAGAAAGTTAATTGATATCATAAAAAATGATAATAATAAGAAAATTTTCATTTCAAGATCCTTTTGTCATGACATGTCCCTCAGGGCCTGTGATGGGTCTACCCCAAGCCCACCTTCCATATGCCAGCGGCTGGTGACTAGCACTGGAAAGGGATATCCCAAAAATAAAGGCATTGCCTTTAAACATGTACACACACAAACAATGAAAACTACAGAAAACTAACCATGAAGGAAAGACAAGTAATACAACCACCACAAAGTATCATCATTGAGAGAAAAGTGTGTAAACGGAAAGTAAAGGGGCCAGATTACAATCCAAATTGAAAGGAAAGTACAGAAAAAGATATAAAAGCTCTGCATGACATCCTCCAATGATACTACCTAAAGGGTATGTAGAGCTCTCTTTTGGATGTTGCTGCAGCACACCACATCTATCGATCTACCTTCAAGCACCGTGTAGTCTCAGCTCCCCAAAGTCCCTGTCAAAGTTGTCGTTCATCTACACAAGACACAATAGGTGTAGGTGAAGCCCGTGCAGTGGTGAGTATAACAATACTCATTAGGGACCTCGAGACCCCCGAAGGTCTCTCAGTAATCCATGAAGGAAAACACCACAAAAGAATTTCCACAGAGTTAATACCACCAATAAAGATCTCAAACACATAGCACAAAGTAAAATACATAGCTTACACGAGGTATAACTTAAGTACAGAAGTTAAGATGATTAGTCATATAGTTAGATCATCTTATTCTGTTGAGAGGCTCTACTACTAATCCACACAGTGTCGCTAGGTGCTCATCCACATAGGGTTTCTAGGTGTTTACCCACACAAGATCTCTAGGAGTGAACCTACATAGGATCTCTTGGTGTTGGCCCATAGAGGATCTATAGGTGTCAAGCCACATAGGATCTCTATTCCTTTTTCACGTCACAACTAGCCACTAGATTTCTGCACTTATCACCCTTGATTTTGGGAGGATCAACTCCTCAATCCATTAGTCTTACCACAACCTCCATGAAGTCCTACTTACAAGTAACCCAATGAACAGTCTTCTTGTAAGTGTTCCAAAGTAACATATGGTGCATCGATCGGACACCTGGTCTGTAAGTTATATGATTTTTAGTAAAAAGGGAACAGTTTGATTTGATTCCAATACAACTCGGACGTACTACAAATTCAACCAAAACTATAGTGGAGTATCTCAAAAAGACTGCCACGTCACAAGGGTCTTCGTGCAGCAGACGTCACATCAATCGGATGTCCGGTCTGTAAGTTATGATCATTTAAGTGAAACGGGGTTGGTCGGGTTCAGGTCTGCACCGACCCAACCCAACCCAGTCTGGGGGTCTGGCGTGGGTCTGGTATGGGTTTGGACCAACTGGCCCGGTGGCGAATCTGGCCCGGCAGCACGGGTTCGGCACGGCGGTGCGGGTCTGTCCCGCTGAGCCACAGGTGGCCCGGCCTGCATGGTGGTACATGACCCACCATAGGAATCTTGGGTCACACAGTGTAGGCCAGTTCACCAGTCCAAATACGGGTGTGTTCAGTTTCCACCAGGCGGTGCCAACTAGTGCTGCCCCTTCACCTAGCACATTTGACAGGTTGTCGTCCATTACACGCACATGTGGACCCTCGTCTGTGTGCCACCATCTCACCTGAGAGGCCTGGGTGGGCCTCTTCTCCATGTAGTGTCGATGGGTGCCACACCATCGAGTGTACTTCCACCCACTTCTTTCCACCGTCGCCGCTACAGGTACCTTAGACGAGCCACCGGAGTCGCTCTGGTGGTCCATTTCTCGGACCGCTTGCGTCTACAGGCTCCGTAGTATACATCCTTTACTAAAAAGCCCTTGGAAACGCATTGCTGGCATGTTGATCATCCAACCTTGAATAACACACAAGGAAAAACTACGATGGAGGGGCCAGGCCTTGTTCATGTCGGTCCATGCCCTCCGTTTTAGCATTTAACCCTGGGGAAACACAAAAAACATCAAAATTCTTGAATTAAACCCCAATTCAAATCCCCTCATTAGAACCACCCACATAAACAAGAGAATTTTAGATCAACCCGTTATTCGGTTAATCCACGTTCATTGTAAAACATAATAACGTGAAATAAAACACTAGAAATCAAAGACCCTGACTTTGATTCTTTGGATTCTCTGATGATAAAGGATGTGATTTGTGTCGGTGTTGATCTGTGATCATTGGTGTTCATCACCGCTTGTCAACCTTTTAATCTGATCCTCTAAAGTATGTTGCTTAATTCATCGTTCTTGGTTCGAGAGGGAAACCATCAGTGGTTTTTCATAGATTTCCCAGTGATTCATCCTCTACTCTCCAACAAATTAGATTATTATTAAAAGAAACACATCGCAGCATTTCTGTTACACTGCGATGTTGCATCATTAATGATGCTCATTAATGTCCCTCATTAAGTGACCCATTTAATTAATGATGTAACGGTTACATTTAAAACAATGAACCATTTAAATACCTTCATTAAAGAGTCTTATTTCACTATAGTGTCACTACTCAAAATTTTATGAAAAATAAAAATAACTTGAAAGAGTTATTTTATTATTTTTCCAAAAAGTCTGAAAATTAAATTTTTCATCCAACCCTTGTCGTTCGAAGTTATGATTCAGAAAATCCCAATGTTGTGAGTTCAATGGTGCCCTTGGATTTTTGTTCTGAGCACCAGTTCAAAAGTTAGAAAATCTCGGTCTCACATTTACTGAACGTACATTAAAAAAAGTTCAAAAATCTGATTTGGGCTCACTGAGCCACAGAATCATGTGTCATTAAAGAGTACGGTCTCAAAATAATTCCATGTAATTAAAAAAATCACCATAATTCAGAGGCATTAAATTCTTCCCACCTTAGGGCTTTATGGCCTAGAAATCCAAAACAAGGGCTAATTTAACAAGTGGGTGCTCTCTTGGAGGTTCTTGTGCTACCACCGAACACACACCAGAGGAATCGACCGTCCATGAAGGACCTGCTCCTCTCGATCCTCTATCATCACCAAGAACTCCGCAAACGTCACCCCATCATCAATATCTATCTTACCCCATTCGATGATGTGTAATGGATCATTCACGTACCTCCTTAGCTGCGACATGTGAAAAACATTGTGCACCCATTGCATTTGTGGGTGAACAGCTAAGAGATACGCCACCTTGCCAACTCTGTTGAGAATCTGGAAATTTTTTATCAACCATGGAGATAAATTTCCACCTCATCATAGGTCTTCTTCCTACTCTGGGTAGACCTCATCCACTCCTGGATGATTTGAACCTTCTCGGTGGTAGCCTGTACCAACTCTAGACCCATGAGTGCTGACTCCCTTGGGTATGTCCAGCATAATGGTGATCTGAAAGGCCACCCATAAAATGCCTCAAATGGATCCACGCTGATGGTGGAGTGATAGTTGTTGTTGTATGAAAACTCCACCAGTGGTAGGTGTTCCACCCAACTGTGACCAAAATCAAGGACTCAAGCCTAAATCATGTTCTCTAGGGTCTATATAGTCTACTGCGTCTTACCATCTGTTTGTGGATGAAAGGTTGTGCTCAAGTGTAGCTAATTCCCGAATGCTTCCTGAAACCCCTTCCACAACCGGGATGTAAAGTGTGCATCACGGTCCAAGATGATCTTACAAGTCACCCCATGAAGCTTCATTATCTCCTAGATATAGAATCATCCTACGCCCTCTACCGATCCCAGCTCCAAAGTGGGTAGGAAGTGATTTGACTTGGTTAGTCGGTCAATGATCACCCATATAGAATCATGTCCCCTAGATCTGTTTGGTAACCCTGTCATGAAGTCCATGAAGATACCATCCCACTTCCACTATTTTACCTCAAGTGGCTGTGTGAAGCACTACTAGGACCTGCTACTCAGCCTTCACTTACTGACAAGTGAGGCATCTAAAAACAAACTCTACCATTACTTTCTTCATCCTGGAACACCAGTACTAACATCGAAGGTCCTGGTACATCTTTTCCACACCAGGATGTACCTCCAAATAGGAACTATGGAACTCCCTTAACACCTCCTCCTATAACATCACTGGTATTATGGTGCATCCTCTAAAAATTTTGACATTCTCCCCACCTATAAAAAATACATTAGGAGAATGTCTTAGGGATATCTAAGCATGTAGAGCCTCTCAGTTAACATCCAAAAGTTGCATCTCCCAAAATCATTGTAATAGTGGCAAATTAACAGTCATAGATTGTAGGTATGATGCCCCAGCACTATTCATGAAGGATATCTGCATTGCAGCAAGTTGCTTTGTCACCTCACTCAGCAGCTATAAACCAGACCTCCTACTGAGTGTGTCTTCCACTAAATTCCCCTTATTAGGATTGTAGACTATCTCAAAGTCCTATTCCTGGAGGAACTACAGCCATCACTATTGTCTCAAGTTCAGGTCCTTCTGTGAGAAGAATTATCTGAAACTCTTGTGGTCGGATTAGATGGTAAACCACTCACCCATCAAGTAGTGCTTCCACATCTTCATGGAAAATACAACTACTTCTAACTCTAGGTCATTGGTCGCATAGTTTTCTCTTGCTTCCTCAACTTCTGTGAGCCATAGGTGATCACTTCTTTCTCCTGCATTAGTACACAACCTAGTCTAGTCCCTAATCCATCACAGTAGAGTACACACCCAATGCCCTCTTCTTATAGTCTCAAGATGGTGGCACACGTCAGTCTCCACCTCATCTCTTGGAAACTCTACCTTCGCCTCTCCATCCACATGATGATTTATTCCTTCTTTTTCAAAGATGAAAAAGGTGGTGCTACTTTGGAAAAGTTGGGTACGATCCTCTGATAGTGCCCAACCAACCCCAGGAAACTCTTCACATTAGTCATGCTCCTTGGTGGCTCCCAAGAAAGCACTAACTCTATCTTATCAGAATCCAATACAACTCCAGCCTCTGAGATGATGTGTCCTAGAAAGTGGATCTCCAAAATCCAGAACTGGCACATCGAGAGCTTACTATAAAGCTGGTGCTCTCAGAGTGTGTCTTGGACTATCCGTAGGTGTGTAGTGTGCTCCTCTTATGATGATGAGTACACCAAGATTTAATAAATGAATAATACCACAAAATGATCGAGGTAAGGCTGTAATATCTTGTTCATGAGTCCCATGAACACTACTGGGGAATTTTTTATACCGAAAGGCATCACCAAAAACTCATATTCATTGTATCAACATCAAAAAAATTTCTTTAGTATGTCTTCATCCCATACCCAAAGATAATGATAGACTGGTCTGAGGTTGATCTTCAAGAACCACCTCGCTCCCTTCAGTTGATCGAAGAGGTCATAAATCCTCAGTATTGGATACTTTTTCTTCCCGGTAACCTGGTTTAGGAATCGAAAGTCCACGCATAGCCTCAATATATGGTCTTCCTTCTTGGAAAACAATAGGGATTCCCCTGGAGAAACATTGGGCCTTACAAACCCCTTCTTCTGTAAGTCCTCTAGGTGTACCCTCAACTCACGAAGCTCTATGGGAGATATCCAATTCGAATGTGTAGTAATTGGTTTCATCCCTGAGTACAAGTCAATGCATAAGTCTACCTCTCTGTGAGAAGGTAGTACTAGGATATCTTCTAAAAAGAAATTATCATACTCATCCTCAACTATTGGAAATATCAGACTCCCCTCATTCACCATACTGAGGGTGAGGTTATCCAACTTGTGAGTGATTGGATACACCCTCCTATGAGAAATTCCATCTTGTGTTGCAAAGGCTCTCTTCTCTCCAGTGAAGGAAAACCTAGTCCCATCCTCGAAGACCCACCACACTTTGCACTTAAAACAGTCGATCTAAGCATGGACTGTAGATAACCAGTCCATACCCAAGATGACGTCATAAGGCCTTGATGGTGCTACTAGGATATCCTAGCCAAAGATCTCATTTCATATAGTAATCTCACACTGCTGGCACCAGGGTGTAATTTTTGAATCCCCGCCCATAGGAGTCTCTAATCGTAAGGATCGATCCAACGACTCCATCGGAATCTCGGAGCCTCGAACAAGGTCCATGGCAAGGAAATAGTGACTGGAACTTGTTTTTATAAGAACTGAAGCTATGTTGGAGTAGACATAGATTGTACCTCTAATCATCTCTTGAGCGACGTGGTTATATCCCTCCATCACCTGAATCTAGTCCTGCCCCTTTCCACCTACTCTTGAACCTCGTGGTGGACCTCATGGGGGTGGCGGTGGTAGTACCTCAAACCGATGTCCACTGCATGTCATTCGGCCTACTCCCCTGCAATGTCTACCAACCTGCAGACCTCCTTGCTCGAACCTTTGTCGCTGTCTTGGCAGTCCCTCGACCACCTAATGGTCATCCGTGTGGGGAGTCGTATAGTCACGATCCATGTTCCCCTATCTGCCGCAAGAGTAACAAACTCAAGCCCTAAAAAATCCTTCTCTTCCTTACAATATATACACCTCCGACCCTATGTCCTAGGGTCATCCTCCAAAAGGTATGCCCATTTGGGCCTCTTCCACATATACCTACTGCATGTTTCATACGACTAAGCCACCTGTTGTCTGGTTTTGGATCTCGCAGTCAGTGCATGGTCGGATAGGAATCTCTCCACCAGTATGTCTTTCTCTATCACTCCATCATGCATTGGGATGCTGAAAAAAATCATCGATGCTCTAATCTCCTATCGGATCCCTTTCTCAAAGGTCAGGGCCCTAAAGAAAGGATCACATACAATGTTGGTGGAGTAGTGGGAGAGGTCGGTAAACCTCGCTGAGTACTGGTCCATAGTCAGGATGCCCTACTGTAGGTGCAATAACTCTTGAATAAGCACTAGTCATAGTTTCACTAGTATGAAATCCACCCAGAAGAGGCTCTCAAAGTCTGACTTGAAAAGGGTCACCTCCTCATGTGTCTGGAGCGTCAAACTCCACCATGTCTCTTTCATGCCCTGAAAAAGGCTAGCGGCTAGAACCACAATTTGGTATGTAGGTGTCTCTACTAGGAGAAAAACCTAAGTAAATACCTCTAGGAAATCCTCAGCTGCCTGAGGATCTGTCTCACCTCGAAACCTCAGAGGCCTCTGTCTCAGAAACTCTTGAAGTGCGCTCATTTGGCGTGCATTTTCCGCTTCTGGGACCGGTAGAAACTGCTTCTCTCTCGGTGGTGGTGCTACTGGGACACCACCTGAAGGTTTTATCGCTGTAAGTGGTCTCTACACTAATGCCTCATCACTCGGTGGACCATAGTCATGATATCTCACTGGAATACTAGCTGGTTATCTTCATGAAGGCATCCTGTAGAGAAACAGATGTGCCCCGGTCAATAAGTTATAACCGGTGAGATGAATCAAAAGTGATCAAGAGAAAAACATTTCCAAAACACATATAACTAGTGTTTTCATATACTGATTCAGAAAATAGAATTCATGGTCCTAGTGTATGGATACGTCGGTCGCCGCACCAACAGTAGACTCCCTGGACTGAAATCAGATCTCAAGACACATAACTCTATTTCCCCCACTAAAAATATAGACACTTAGTTCTTCTGGTAGAACCAACTACCATATGATACCCCTTTGTCATGACTTTTCCCATGGGGCATGTGCTTTGACTACCCCAAGACCACCTTCCATATGCCAGGGGCTAGTGACTAGCACCGAATATGCATATCCCAAAAAGGGAAGGCATTTACTTTAAACCTGTACACAAACAAACAGGGAAAACTGCACAAATCTAATTACAAAGTAAATTAAAGTAATGCAACCACCAAAAAGTACCACCACTTAGAGTAAAGTGTGTAAACTAAAAGTAAAGGGGCCAGAATACAAGCCTAGCTGAAAGGAAATTATAGAAAAACAAGTACAAGCTCTGGACGTCGTCTTCCAAGGATCCTACCTGAATGGTAGGTACAACTCTCTGTCGGATGTCGTTGCAGCACACCTCCTCTATCAATCTACCTCTAATCACAATCTAGTCTTGGCTCCCCAAAGTCCCATTCAAATTTTTTCTTCGTCTTCACAATACAAAACATGTGTGGGTGAAGCCCGTGCAGGGGTGAGTATAATAATACTCAATAAGGACCCCGAGACCCCCGAAGGTCTCCCGGTAATCCGTGAAGGAAAAAAACTACAATGGAAATACCATCGAGGTAATACAACCAAGAAATATCTCAAACACATGGAACAAATTAAAATATGAAGCTTACACCATGTATAACTTTTTTACATAAGTTAAGATGATTCGTCATAATGCTAGATCATCTTATTCAGTCAAGAGGCTCTGCTGCTGCTCGACACAGGGAATCTAGGTGATGACCCACACAGTATCACTAGGTTCTAATCCACACAGGTTCTCTAGGTGCTAACCCACACAGGGTCTCTAGGTACTCACCCACAAAGGATCACTCGGTCCTTACCCGCACGTGATCTCTAGGTGTTGACCCACACAAGATTTCTATTGATTCTTCACGTCACATCGAACCACTGAATTATTGCACTTTTCACGCTTGATTCTTGGAGGATCTTCTCCTCAATACATCATTTTCACCTAAAAACATGATTAATTCCAACTTTGAAATAAACCAAAGGACCGTATTATTGTAAGGGTTCCAACGCAACAGATGGTGCGTCGATCAAATGCTCGGTCTGTATGTTATAGGATTTTTAGTAAACAAGGCCTAGTTGGATTCGAGTCTGATCCAACCCTTCCATACTCCAACATCTACCAAAACTCATGTGGAGTATCTCCAAAGGAACGCCTTGTCAAAAGGGCCCTCATACCGTAGAAAATGCATAATCGGACACTTGGTCTGTAATTTATGAACGTTTCAGTGAAACAGGACCAGTCGGGTCTAGGTCCAGTCTGACCCAGTCAGACTGACCCGACCTGACCCAGTCTGGGGATCCGGCATGGGTCTAGCATGGGTCCGGCCTAGGTGGCCCATTGGGCACTTGGGTCTGGCCAGGTTGGACGGGTTCATTCTGGTGGCAGGTCTGACACCACAGTGCGGGTTTGGCCTGTTGAGTTGTGGGTCCGGCCCACAACTGGCCCCACTCGCATCATGGAGCTCGGCCCACTAGAAGAAGCTCGGCCTACATGGTGTGGGACAGTTCGCCATCCCGAACATAGGCACATCTGGTTTCCACCCAGCGGTGCTAACTGGCACTGCCCCTTTTTCCATCACAGTTGGTAGGTGGTCGGCCATTACATGTGCACATGGAACCTCGTCTACATGCCTCCACCTCACCTGAGCGGCCCTAGAAGGTTGATCCTCCACACGACATCGAAGAACGTTTCATCTCCTTGCAACCATGGTGATACAATCATGGATACCTACCAATGTGACGCGCCATCGAGCAAGTCGCCACCCACCGCTCATGGTCGGTGCTGCGGGCCCCCGCCTACGGACTAGCAGCACCTTCGATGGGCCATCAGTGTCACTCTAGTGGTCTGTTTCTCAAACCTATTTCATCTATGGTCTCTATAGGATGTCACCTTCACCGCGAAGCCCTTAGAAATGAGTTGCAGACATGCTGATCATCCAACCTCGAAGAATGTGCAAATAACAACTATGGCAGAGGGACCATTCCTTGTTCGTTTCAGACAGCACCCTCAACATTAGATTTTAACCATGGGGAAAACACAATAATCATCCCAAATCTTGAATAAAGTCTGAATTAAAATCCAAGCATTAGAACCACCTGCACGAATGAGTGAATCATGGATCAACCCGTTAGTTTGTTGATCTATGTTTGTTGTTAAACTTAAGAGTGGGTAACCAAACTCAAGCATTCAAATACTCCAACCAAGATTCGTTGGATCCGTTAATTATGAAGTATGTGATTTGCAACGTTGTCGATCCATGATCATTGGTGTTTATCAACGCTTGTCAAAATCTTGATCTGATCCTCCAATGTTTGTCACTTCATTCTCCATTCTTCATTGGAGAGGGAAACCATCGGTGGTTAGTCAGAGATTTCATACTGATTCCTTCTCTATTCTCCAACAGATTAAATTATTATTAAAAGAAACACACCGTAGCATTTTATTTATGCTAAAACGTTGCGCCATTAATGAGGATCATTAATGGCCCTCATTAAGTGAACCATTTAATTAACATCATAGAGGTTACTTTTAAAACAACGAACCATTTAAAGACCTTCATTAAACCATATCATTGCATTGTAATGTCTCTACTCAACAGTTTATGAAAAATAAAAATAACTTTAAAAATTTATTTTATTATTTTTCTTAAAAGTCGTAAAATTAACTTTTCTGTCTGACCCTTGTCGGTTCAAGTTAAGCTTCACCTAATCAAATCTTGGCACTACGAGTTAAAGAGTGCCCTTAGATTTTTGATATGAGCACCAGTTCAAATGTTAGAAAATCCTGCTCATATGTTTACTGAACGTACCTCAAAAAAAGTTCAAAAATCCGTTTTGGGCTCATCAGGCCTCAGAATCACGTGCCATCAAACCGTGCGGTATCAAAATAATACCATGTAATTAAAGAAATACATTTAAATTCTAAGACATTACACGTTTTCCTATTTTCGAGGAATTTTCCTTATAATATATACTTACTTGATTTTATTCCATATCATAGGCAAAATATCTCCATTTGGTTGTGCCTCGTTCAATTTATACGTCATCTCAAACTATAAAAAAATAAGGTGAATTTTTATTCCTGGAGCACAAATAGATCATAAGATTCATATATATAATAATAATTCATTCGGTCTATATTTATTTATCATCACAACAAAATGGTTAGCATAGGTTATCCAATATGCATCAATATTCATATAGTGAAATAATACATTAATCTATAAAACCTCAATCAAAGTTAAACATAGTATTTCATAAATGATTAACCTTATGACTTATCCATAAGATTAAAATACAAAACTTGAGAAATAAGGTGACCAAATTTATAAAAATCAACTTAACATGGATCCCCCATATATCATAAAGTATCTCTTTATTGTCACATACCAAACATGTAAATTCCTTCATCGTGTATTCTATTGAATCGTGCTAATCACCTGAATTACCATTAAACCATATTGAAAACATATATGATTTTTTGTTCCTTATAGATAATAACAATTTTTGGATATATTCCTTAAATCCAAAAAAGTTGTAAACTCCATCCATTATAGCATACACCAATTTTGAAATAAATCATTAAAATATTCCAAGGTAATTAGTACTAACCAATTTATTTTATTCTTCTCTAACAACTCTATATCCAAATAGTACATCATTTTATCAAAAATATAAACTTAGTAAGGATTTCCTTTGATTAACCATGTTTTTTCCATAAAATATAACCATAATATTAAATCATTATTCTTGGTCATCGTCATCAACATTAAACATACTCTTTCAAATGATTAATGAAAAATTTATACTGAACAGTCCTTATATATTCCATAATTCTTGAATCCCAATACAATAATACTTCAATTATACCACTTAATTCTCAAACTATTAACTTGGATTCATCATATTAGTCCTCAATACCTCTTTTATTTCATATTTCATTCATTGTATCTTCATAATAATTTGTAAAACCAGTACTCATACAACCTTATTGGTTATATTCATGAACTTTCCCTTTCGGACATCAATTTTTATAATGACCAAACTCCTTTCACTTGAAACCCTGGAGTATAGTTGGTGAATAAGTTAGAATATTATAATACTCCATTTTATTAACCATCCCATTAATCACATTTTGACATTCTTGAGATTTATGACCTACCCTTACACATTTAAAAAAACCTACAAATTTCATTTAACCAATTTCCTTAATTATTCTTCACACATTTCTATAGTATATGAAACTACACCTACTTTCCTACATGATCTCCACTACCCAAACTCTCAAATAATTATATCCTTATCTTATTTGGTGAGTCTGTTATTTGGTTAAGGTCCATGTTTTTAATCATGTTTTATGATAATTGATTGGGAATAAACATGGTATCCTTTACTCCAATCATCATCCCACTTGGGTTATCACCATCAAATTGTTTATCATAATCAATATTAACCCATTTCCCTTAGGTTATTTAAATTGAATAAAACTAAAAAATGTAGTGTGAGAAATACTAATCATAGTGGAAAACCACATAATCATGAAAAATCACTTATAATATGTATAAATCAGAACACATTTTTTAATATATGACACTTTAATTTTATACATGGTCATTCATATTCATATTCTTTTTAAATACTTCATTATGGTTCATAAATAGTTTTTTTTTAATTTCCTAATAATATCCCTCAGATTTGTTGAACTAGGTATGTTGCAAGTACCATTTTTATTCACCATTTCCCTATTGAGCTTAGATCAATATGGTGTTTTCAGGATTGTTACCCCTAGGTACATTTATTCCAGTTCCACATTCACTTATAGTATCCAAAAAAGGATTTAATTTCTTAGAAACCACTCTATCTATCCTTTACCTAAATTCTATGATGTTTTCTGACATCCCTATATATGCCCTTACAAATATCCCTATGGATATCACTACTGTTTTCTCATCCTAGTTTCCAAAGGTTAACTAAACCTTTACTTTGATACCAACTATAACAGCATGAGCTTCTCATATTTAGATATTCCATCTTTTTAGATGAATATTAATTACATTACATAAACACATGACTGAGGACCATAATATTTTAGTTCCTTTGGAAACATAGAACACAATATTCTAATCTGGTGAAATATCATAAATGTTTACCAAAAATAAATTCCCATTTATTACTCATTAAATGCATACACTAAATAAATCCTTTCTTCATCCTGGGGAAATGAAAATAAGAATTATTGAGATCAGATGCTCAGTAAGGGTAAAAAAGATATATCAATCTATAATCCAATAAAATAATAAGATAAGAATAATGGAATGTGATAATGAACATAATTTACAAACTTCATACCCAACCATTCATAGATTATAAACATGATTCATGGTATAAATATTGGAATTTACTAAGATAAGAATCTTAAGGGAATAAAATATCTTGATCCACAAGATAATGACATTGGAATAATACATAGATTTGTGGCATACACATAACCATCGAAAATCATATGTCATAGATACCCAACAAGACATTCATAACATGTTAGTCATGGGATAACAACCCATGTACCTGCTTCGGTCTTTTGATGAACTATTATGTACCCTCATTCAGTCTTGAGATGACCCCCACATACCATATTTCAGTATTTTTTTAGCCACCCTTGTAACATCATTTTTTAGATTGGGCTAACCACCATTGGACCATCCTTTTTGTGATTTAGATAGCCAACCGTGTTCCCTCCTTTTTTCTTGGTATACCCCTCCATGTACCATCCTTTTCAGGCTTAGGCTAACCACCCATGTGCCATTTGATATCATAAAACATTTATAACTACCCAGTGCATTGTATGGAGATATTGTTCCCACCCATATCATAATGAAAATCACGTATATGTGTTCCATAATATCATAAAAAATGATCATATCCTGACCTATGGAAAATAGAAAGGTTTCATAATCATTTCATCATTTCATCAAAGCATAACATGTGGAAAATAAGTGGGTTTCATATGAATTTTATCATGATACAACCCATGGAATAAAAATAGGTTTCATAAATATCATTTCATGATAAACCATTTAGAGAAAGAATAATAATGGTATGCTTGGTTCATATATCTATAAAATCATAAGATACATCAAAGGATGTCATCTTATATGGGGAATGAAATTTGAAATATCATATGGAATATTTCTTGATGAAAATAAATTTTCTTTGAAAATCCGTTCATTAACTAAATATTCATAAAAAAATTTAAAATACTTTTATTTGAAAATTATCTTGATAACTTATAAATGAATCTTATAAAAATAATTTAAAACATTTATTGAAAAAATATCCTTAACACTTTGAAAACATTTTTGAATAACATAAATCATTTTGAAAACATTTATGTACAACATAGTTTCTGAAGAAAAATGGTTGTCAATAAAAAAGATAATTTTTTAAAAAAACATTATATTTAAACTCTTTAGTTCTTAAAGAGAAAAAAATGAATGGAGAACATCTATTCACCTGAAATAACTAGAGGATTATAAAATTCATGAGTTTTATTATACATATATCATAATATTTCATCATTGAAAGCATAATCATAAACAATATCGATGAACAAAGATATTTTAACATAAAACTATTACCACTTTAATAAAGCTGAATCATAAGCCCCATGAAATATAAATCACCAATAATTTTAATTAAACATATTATAAAATACATTCATGGGCTATATATACACCATATAAATGAAACATTTGGTTAAAAAGTTTTGTTTCTTATAGAAAAATAAAGGTGAGATGGTAATCTCTTACCTTAAGTATTGACTTCCATAGTACTCATTAAAACATCCAGTATGATAAATTTATGTTCATTATAGATATATTTTAGAACAAAATTCAAATATATAATATCATATATGATTTTTTATGACCATTTATTACTAATATATTATTAATTACATGTTAGAGCTATGTTTTGGGTAATAAACTCTTTGTTTTTCATATATGTTTGGATTTGATATTTTTTTTATTCTTACATACATAGTGGTTAAATAATATGAAGAATGATAATAAATATATATATATCATATTTATTTAGAACATATGTACTTATAGTAATTCATAAGATTTAGTGGTAGAAATGTAATACATCATTAATGCAGACGGTAGGTCATACGTACCCATGAACATTATTTCAATTTTCTTATTGGATAAAAATCAAGAAAATTAAATTATATATTATCATTAAAGAATCTTTTTTATGTAATATATATCACATATAATCATTAAATACATCCTTAATAACCTCTATTAAGAGAATTAACAAATCGCATCTCTTCATGAGGCGGTAGTCTTCCATATACACGAGTGACGTTATTGTATCCAAATAAATGTAAATCCTAAAATTATGTATGATATAATAATTAAATAATAATAATAATATCATATATATCATATATAATTGATAAATCCATCATTATTTTAAACCGTGAGAGGTGGAAATGGAAAAAAGAATGACATCGGTTCGTGAGTTGATAGTCCTCCGTACACATGAATGATGATTTCATACCCATTTTATTGATGTGGAAATAGTTTTACATAATGAACCAAACATAAAACATATAAGCTTATTTAATATACTTATTTTATTATATAATCATTGTATAATAATAATTACTGTAGGTGGAGTAATAAATAAAACTGAAATACTCTTGGAGGAATGTTACCTCTTCTTTAGGTATCCTCCATGGGATTTCACAAAAATCCTTTCAAGGATATATTTATAACCAAAATAATGTTTCTAGGATTAGGATAAAAACATTGGTAATTTGTCTTTTAAACAAATGTCTTAAACAAATAGGTTTAAATGTGTGAGTAAGAGAGGTGAGTGGGTGGCCTTTTATATGTGGGGGAGAGGCCACACTTGGTATTTTTGAAAATAAATAAGTACTCTCATGTTTTTTATATGTTGAAAGGGTTAAAAATAATAAATTATAAAACATTATAGGTGTAATGGTCTAAAAATTTCTATGAAATAGTTTTTATAAAATTGAATAGGTCATTTTTACCCTTACATTTTTTGTTTAACCCCTGCCAAACCCATTTTTACCTAAACCGCGGTAATTAATTTATACAACATTCATTATTCATTTTGATCAAAAATTAATTTGAACTTATTAGATAGTATAAATTATTATGATTCAAATTATGGATTCAATTTTTAATAATTCAATTCACATATGTGAAAAAATTTAATTTAAAATTAATCCCACATATACGATGAGAAAATGGGTTTTTAAAGAGAAAACATTAAAAAGTTTATAATACATTTATATCAAAATTATAAATTAAATTGATTAAAATTAACTAAATAGGATTAATGTATTTATTATTTAACTAATTTAACATTATAATCATTTTAAAATAAAATTTAACTTTATAAATAAATTAAACAATAAAGAATTTTTCAATTAAAATTTAGTATTTTTCAATATTTGTCAAAAAATGTAACTTTTCAAAAAAAATAAAAAAATAACCATAAGATAATTTTGAAAATATGATTTAAAAACTATGTTTATTTTATAAAATTCATTTTCTAAAAGTGGAAAAAATTTATTTTTAAAATAAATGCTCCATAAAAAAGGAAACAAAACTACTTTCTAGAAAAATATAATATTTAAGCATAAAATTTGATTTATTCTAATATCTTGTCTAGAAAACACATAATATAAATTATAAATATTTTATTTAATATATATAATATATAAATTTCATTAAAATCATTATGAAAAAGCTATTTGGTTAATTTATTGATACAAAATAGACTTGCGTTCATAAAAACAATTTTTCAAAGAAAGGTTTCCATTTATTTTCAAAAGGGTTTAACATTAATTTATAATTAATTGGTCAGTAAATAATTAATTTTATATACATGTTAAAAATAATTTCATAATTTAGTCAATATTATTCATAACCTCCATTTCAATGTCTAGGTGAAAACTATCATATTAAATAATAATATTTTAATAATATGTCATATTTCATTTAAACTCATTATTGTGCTTAATGAAATCAAATCTTGGTGTTTCATGTAATGCAATTCAAACTAAATAATTCATGTAACTCAATATAAACATAGTGTTTTGTGTAAATTAAAATATAGAAATTATTAAATTAATTTGAAAAAATTCATAAAATCTTATGGAGTTACAATAAAAACACTTTCTTCCAACTTCTTCATAGGTTATTTTTATTGATGTCAAACCATGATGTAGCTAGTGTTTCACCATAGTTTATTTTTCTCCAAATATTTATTCTTATAATTTTCACTCAATTTTAATTCTTCATAACTTATTCATTATTCTATAATATCTACAATACGTTCTGAACTTTCTTATAATACCCTTGTATCAGAGAAATATCTTTATCAAATTTGAGTGTCATTATTTGCATCTCATTCATAATATTCCATGTTGAACTTTAAAATGTATTCTTTTCAAACTAATAATATTTATGATCAAGATTATATTCAAGATAAAACTATAATATGAAAATATATAACAATAATTAGTGTTTCATAAAATGATTACAATAAAAATAATATGTATTTATATCCATTAATATATTTCTTCCACCATACAATCTATTTTGATAGTGTTTTTGAAAAATATTTTTTCCATTTATAAACAAAAATTAATTTGGTTAATAGAAACCCATTTAATCGTCATAAATATTCATAAAATACAAATTGATATTCTTCTTGATGATCTAAAAATGCATATTATTTTCTCTAAAATGTTATTTAATCCAACATAGGAAACCTAGGAACTCCTTCCATAGCCATATCATGTATGATCCTAACTCATCCTTGTCTTTTCTCCACAAATAAATTTCTCATATAATGATGTTTTATTTAGATATATATATTCATCATTTTTATTTTCTTTGATCTATTAAATTTTGTTTTCAATAAGTCCACCATGAGAAATTATTATCATCATTGAAACCAACATGTTATGAACTTATAAATATCTTTAGTATATTGATAAAAAATCCAAAATGAATCATTAACATCATAACATAAAACTTACCATAAATCTCTATTCAAGAGAGAATTAATAACAAGATGGATAAAATTTGATCAATCAATAATTATTTCAATGTAAAATGTATTCATGTTTTGTATCTGAATTATAATAATTATAAAAACAACTGAATACCACTATTTTAATATCTAAAATATATAAAAAAGAAAAATGGATGATAATGGATCATAATATACCCCCATGTTATGATATATATGTTCGACCCAAATTATCCTATGTGTATTTCCTAAGTAATAAATGCCTGCCTCCACCTTCAATTAAATCCTATTAATATTCGAGGACACATGGTCATAGGATATAATAAAAAAATTAAGATTGAATATAAATATACTTAGTAGGATCATCCTCCGGGGGACCTCAATAAAATAAATGTAAATAAAGATTTTAAAAAATATCATGAGGTAAAAAAATCATGAAATCCAAATTGTATATATGGTAATGTCTACCTCACCTAGAGCTACCCCATATCTCATCCAAAGAATTATTTTGAGAAACAAAAGGTACGTATATATTATTACACACACTTTAAAATTCACAATATCAAAAATGGAACTTAAAAACCAATCATCATCAACTAAGATCTAGTAATTGAAGGAACAACACACTCCACCCTTTCAATCGAAAACTGAAAAAGGTAAGTAGAAACTAAACATTCACATTTTTATGTATACCATTGAAATCACTCATTTACTATTGGGTCTCAACTGGCCTCACACTATAAGTGGTTATTTAATAGTAACATGTCATAGAAACCATCACTAAAATAACAAATAGTGTAAAGGGTATAACACAATCTCAATAACTAATTATTTAAAAATTAATATATCATATAAAGAACTCGCCAAGGATAATTTAATTACTATGAAAATGAATATATTTAACCATTGATATAAGGATATTATGTGTCAAAACCATTGGTACTCTAATATCATGTAAATCTCAATCCTTTTGTAGAGACCTATATATTTAAATGTTAGGTGTTTGTGAAATTTTGTTTATTTTTTCCTATAAATGGTTGGGATTAAATGTTAACCATAGGTAAATAGTTTGGATATTTTTAGGTGATGATATTCACCCCTAATTTTCAGGTGGTGGTAGAATTCCAACATTGTATATTTATTAAATTCATTCTTTTTAATGGATTATATTTTAACAAAAAATATGTAGAGTTGATATATTTATATTGTGATAACATGAAATTTTTGGATGAACATTTAGTTTGATATTTTATGGACATGTCATTCTATGTTATGAGAAACTTCGAATAAGATTTTTGATGGGTTGAATTCAAGAAAAATGTAACATAATCTTTAATGTGTGGCTATATTTTCATTTATGGGAGAGGTGGTAGATAATTTTCATTGTGGGTGTTCGTTGTCCACTATTGAAATTTCCATATGTAATACTATAATCATATTGATTGTATAAAAGGAGATAACATTTTTTGATGTTATTATGGAGGATTTGAGAAGGATTAATTAATAATGGTATTTTGTGTGAATGATTGGTGGTTATCATTAGATTAATGAGAAATATCATTCATCTAGGAATCAAGGTAGGTGACTCAATTTTTAATCCTTATACAATCCTTTTAAATGTACCCTTATTATGATATTTTATATTGGTTGGATGATACATAATAAATAAAAAAATTAATATATATTAAATTTAAAGGTGAAGAAGATTTATGAATATGGAATTGGTAGAGTATTTATTCTCTTTGAATATTTATAATGTGATTTATTATGAGTTTGGAAAAAATTTATTGAAATTTATTATAAGTGGAAAAGAGTTATAGAAATTTATATAAATATAATTCTATAAATTTTAAATAATGAATTAATAGATATGGAAAATTATTATTGGTGTATATGATCAGGAGATGATGAATTATTTTTTAATATTAATTTTAATTCATAGGTAAATTATTTAGTTTCTCTTTACTGGGGGATATTGAAGTTGACATTTGGTTATTTATTTTTATGATATAATTTATAAGTACCCAATTTGATTTTGAAGTTGTAGATTGTGGAAATTTCTTGAAAATGTTAAGGAGGTGTGAGAATGAAATTTATAAATTTTTTAATATGCCAATCTAAAATAGCCTTGGGACTATACCATTAACTTAGAAAAATTATTGAGGAGTTAGTGAGGGATAAGGATGAATTGAAAATAAGTTTCAAGGGGTTTTTCCATATATTAATGGTTTTATTACACAATTTAGGGTTAGAGTTCTATTTTATAGGTTAATTACATGGGGTGGTGTGAATTCTATAAGGGTTGTTCCCCATTGGTATTGGGCCATTCCATTTCTATAAGGGTCCATTTATCTTGATTTTTTACTTGTGTTGATTTTATGATCATATGATAATTGTGGTTAAACTTTAATTTACTAATAAACCATTGATAACCTATATAGAGTGAATAAATTAATGTGTTAATGCATAATGGTTTTGTAAATGAAGATAAATGAATGAATTAGGTCAGTTGAAATTTTTCTCTATATGATGAGGTTTTGGTGCTAGTATATAGAAAAGATTTGAAAAAACTTAGTGATATGGTGTGGTTATACCCTAGGATCTTAATTGTGGTATACCTAAGTAAGAGTGTAGTATAACTATGTGGTTTTATTATATTCCATAGTATATCACTATGTGTAATAACCTAAGTTAAATAGTAATTGGATGGTGGGTTATGGATCCACTTGAGATGTATAATAGTGATGTATAAATTTTGACTAGTGATGTGGTATTGGTTTTGTTTTCGGATGATGTTGATGATTATATGATTCTGGTGTGGATAATATAGTTATATTAATTGGATTTATGATGTTTGGTAGTGAGAATATAGGTTAAGAAGAGGATACTCTATAAATAGGGAAAATCGATAAAAAAAATTAGAGGTCCCTAAGGGTGGAAATATTCCCAATTGATGAAGGTTGTGGTGGGGGTTCCTTGAGTATGAACACCTAGAAAAATAGGGAGAGTCCTTGTTGGTGGATAATGGACCAACCAATAAATTATGATGGATGATTATAAAGTTAATCATTATTAGATAGCGAATTGGGGGTGATTTATGACATGATGAGTTCTTTATAGGTGGATAGCTACATGGTGGGGTGATACTACATTGAGATCCTTATAGGTGGAAAACTAATTCTAAGAGGATTAATAATGGTTGTTTTTATTATAGATGTTTTATGATGATGTGAATATAGTAAGGGATGTGTGTTTTAAATTTTGATGATGTTGTTAGGAAGGTAAGTGGTTGTGTGGTTGAATTTTGGTCAATAATTGTGATTCAGTCATTTGTTTTTTTAATCCATACATAGATGAATTTGTGTGATTTATTCACATGGACACTTGAGATATCTATGGAGGAACCTACTAAGTATATTTATATTCAAAACCATACTTTATATAAACTAATTTTAAGATTATATATATAGAGTTTGTGGTATTGGTATTGAGAGACATTAGCTGTAGATATAATAGACTATTTAGTGGAGGTAGTTTTATAATACCATTCTTATGGTATAAATAAAATGATAGAATTCTGGTTTCTTTTCCCTCAATCGATTGAAATTGTATCACATGAACTAAATTTATACACATTATTCATGCATTGATACTAGGAAATGAATAATTTTGTCCATATTGATTTGTATTTTACATTCATAAATGGTAATTACATTTATATATCTCTGATGATAATCTTTCACTAGTAGTCACCATCCCATGGATAATTAAATGTTAGCTTCAGGGGTTATACTCAAACACATTTCTAGATCAGGTGGAGTCTTGGTGAGGGAGGGTCATGAATGAATGGTTTCAATGTGATTGTTTATAGGATAGAGTTTAGTATAAGCACTGCTAAAGATTTCATGGGTGGTAATGTAGAATTATTACTCGAATGTAGTATGTGAAGTAGGCCAGAGAAATAGGTTTTACATACAAGGACCTCTATGATCTAATTAAGGACTCTATAACATATGGATCTACAAGGAATCATGGTGGGTTTGGATTTATTTATCATGTTTCTATAAGTCTTAATGTTTTTTTGTTCGTAGGGTGAATTCCTATAAGGGGTTGAATATTGTGATGTATTTTTTAGACATATGATTAATACGGTATTATGGTTGGAAATTCCTCATATATATACACACACACACATGGCATGAGGATAGTTTGTCTAATTGTAGTTATGTTGGTTGTGAAAATCCAACATCTAGATCAACAAGAAGAGATACAACAAATACCAATGGTTGAGCATCATAGAGTGAAACCAAGATCTAGAAAACCTAAGAAGATTTCCTTGACTGATTTTTAGAATAATAATTTATTGACGTATGATTACATGATAGCCTGGTCCCGGAAAGTGAGTGTGATGGGCCACTAGAGCTTCCATATTTTAGGTGGTCGATGTATGTGCACTCGCAGTGATATGGATCAAATTTTTGGGTCTGCCTCTTCTATTTCAAAATCTCCCTTTTATCAGTAGTATTGGTGATGCCCTCAGTGAGTTATTATTCCCAGATTCTATCCTCATCCTCTAAAGGAGAATATTTGGGTCATTTGGCTCTAGTTTTTGGGTCAGCTCTGGTCATACTGAGCTCCATAGATTCTAGCTGTTCTTCTTCCAAATACTCTTCCGGATCACTTGTCTTACTAGTTGTTCCTCCTCCAGTACCTCCCATGGATTTGGATTCCCTTCTTGATCTCCCTCCCCCATCCTCTACTTGTATTTCCCCTCTAATACTTCTGGGTGTCAGGAAGTCCTTGGCCTTCATCCCTTATATCCCTCTTCCTGAGCGGATTGCATCTGATGAATGGCATGTTGTCTCCTCTAGTTTAGAGCTCTGGTTAGTTTTGAGAAGTTTAGATCTTCTGGTTGATAATAATCTGGTGATATTCGATAATAGGTTCAGTGCTTTATTGCATGTTTAAGAAGACGAGTTTCCCTCTCCTGTGCCTTCTGTTTCTTTTCCCTACACGTCCTTACCAGGCCTTCATCATCCTAACAAAGCGGAATTAGTTTCTTCATCTTCTTCTAGTAGAGTATACACCACGGCTTGATCTAAACATTTTGCTTCCTGATTGTATTCTCTCTTCGGTCGCCTTCAGTAATCTGGGTCCAAAACTAGGTTCCACTAGTACAAATGACTTCTTGCATTATATGTAATGCTCGAGGCTTGGGTAACCATGAGAAAATGGACTTTCATGCTAATTAATTCCATAGGAAGCATGTTTCATTAGTGGTAGTTTTATAACCAAAACAAAACACTTCTAGGATTGGTGGTTTCGCTCGCAAAATTGGGATGTGTAACTCTTTTCATGGAGATCATGTGAACCATCATATTTGGTTATTCTGGGACAACTCTATCTCGGTTGTGAAATATGAATTATCGAATATGAAAGTCACAATTTTTATCACCAAGGGTAGATTTCCCACCTTTTCCTTTTCCTATTCTAGATGTGATGCATGTGCTAGGGACTTGTTGTGGGAGAACCTAGTAGTGTGTATTGTTCAGAACTCTACATGGCTGGTTGGGGGTGACTTTAATATGATCCTTGATGTATCGAAGAAAAAATTTGGCAGTGATTGCTCTCGAAGAGATCAACCAGACTTCACCATCTTTGTGACGAGGAGTGGTCAGGTTGACCTAGGCTTATCAGGAGACAAGTTGACATGGTGTAATAATAGAAGGGGAGCTCACAGAACTTAGCGTTGTTTGGATTATTGACTCGCCAACCTACATGGAATCTCTCAGTTTCCAGATGCTAGAGTCATCCATATGGTTCATTCTCTTTCTGAACACTCCCCTCTTGCCGTCTCCCTTACAGATAGAAATCTGGAGGGAGAGCGCTTTGTCTTTTCTAGAAAATGGTGATCCAATCTATAATTTAACTTAGCAGTCAGTTCTTCCTGTAACAAACCTACTGAAGGAATATTGTGGATTAGATTTCAAAATAAGCTAATATGGTTGAAGACAGACCTTAAGACTTGGATGGATAGCCAACCTCCTCGCGTTTATGATATGGAAGTTATCAAAAATGACATTAATCACTTAGACGTGGCTCTGGAAGATTGTTGGGATAAAAAAAATTTCAACAATATTTCTATTTTTAGAAATTATTATGCTGACCTGCTTCTTGAGAAAGAACAAATTTTCCAAGAAAATGACATGGTCACTTGTCTTAAAGGGGGTGATAAAAATACAACTTTTTTCCAAGTGTGTATCAAGGATAAGAGAAGGGGTATAAGACTGAATATTCTCATGGAAAATGGTTCATATTCCAATGATCCATAGATCATTGGAGGTATGGTCGTGTCCTTCTTCAAATATGTGATGTTTGATGTTAACCCTTGCATGTAGGGTGAGTATTCCAGTGCATAGATAGACATTTTTTATTGTGTTACTAGAGTGGTTTCCTCCAATACCAATGATTTTTTCATGAATTTCCTGATAGAACCTGAAAAATGGGATGCAGTCAACTCCCTGAAGCAAAACAGTGCCCCCAGGTCGGATGGTTTCCCTACCTCCATCTATTTGGCCACTTGGGATATTAATAAATTTGACCTATTGGATTCTATTTTTGAATTCTTTAGTCGGGTTGCGCTTCTTATGGTGTTATTTTCTACCACTCTCATTATTATCCCAAAGTTCAAGGACCCCACCTCGCTCAACCAATTCAGACCCATCAGTTAGTGCAACGTTTCTTACAAGATTCTAGATAATATTCTAAATAAACGTCTGGCTCAATATCTTTCAGAATGGGTCCCTGAGAACCAGCATGGGTTTATCAAATGTATATTGTCACAAGTTTCTATATAAACTGCTCAAGAAATTATGGAATATCTTAATAACAAGACACTTATAACTAATGTTGTCATTATAATTAACATGGACAAAGTCTACAACTATCTCAAATAGGGGTTTATCCTATGGGTCATGAACTACATGGTGTTTTATCACAGGGTGAGGGTTCCCTTATTCAGGTTTAATAGCTCCCTACGGTTTTTTCTGTCCATTATGGGTAAGAGTTGTGGCTTTTTCATGATATTGAGAGGTCTTATGCAAGGGAAAAATATGTCTCCTAGCTTTTTTATTCTGATCCAATATTTTTTGATCATACTCATAGTAAGAAAAAAAAGTTTGAACGGTCCATCGAAACTTTTAAATGTCAGAGACACTTTAATGTAGTTTCTCATATCCTGATTGAGGATGAATTGGTCTTCTTCATTAATGGAGGTCGTCGTTCTATCAGGAACCTAAGAAGAATTCTTGTAAAATACAAAAAATGGAGTGAGAAGATTATTATCAGGGACCAAAGTGGTTTGTTTACCCTGATTCATTGCATGGAGAGGTGGGTTAATACCATCCCAAATCTCTTGGGATTTAGTAGGAGGTAGTTCCCCATTGATTACCTTGGTTCCCCTATTTCACCGAGAAATATTTGTATTGCTCATTTTGAAGGGATTGTTAGAAATATTACCAACCATATCACCAAATGGAAGAACAATTTCTTCTCTTTTGGAGGTAGGATTTCCCTAGTTAATTATGTTCTCATGTCTATGATCATGCGTGTGCTCTCTATTCTAAAGGTTCTGAAAACGATTGTTAAAAATATTAAAGGCATTCTCTCTGGTTTCATTAGGGATGCTCACAGTGAGGGCCGGTGAAAGTGAGCTTCATGGAAGAGAATATGTGCTCTGTTGGAAGAGGGGGCATCAACCTTCATTGTGTGGGAACCACTATGAAATTCCTCCATGAAAAACTGGCTTGTAAGGTCCTATAATGATGTTTAATGTGGGGAAATTTTATTCATGATAAGTACGACCCTAATATAGGAAATCTGAGAGGAAAGGTCTCTGCTTCTTGGTACGTGCTTGGGCAGCCCATTCCCCTTCTTAACCTTGAATCCCACTGGATAGTGGGTCATGGATACATCAATTTTTAGTTTGATAATTGGGCTGGTTATATTATTGGATCTCTAGGATGTCCAACACCGAATCTCTCTTTTTCCCAGGCGATTTTTTATCTAGATTTCATGAAGGCCACCCTCAACCAGCAAAAACAAGAGATTTTTTATCTCATAGAAATCTCACTATATAGAGATCGCTTTGTGCTTACTATCTCACCCACAAGAAATTTTTATTCCAATGCATACAGATAGATGCTTCATGTCAATAGCATGATTCCCTCCGTTGGTGTGGTTTTTTTGGTGCAAGGATATCCCTATTAAATACAACTTCCTCATGTGGAGGATTCATAACTTGGCCATTCCCACGGATGATGTGATTATAGGTAAAGTTATTATTTTGGCTTCGAAAAGCTGGTGTTTCTCCAATGTTAATGAGGAATCGGGGTGTCATTTCTTTTTTAAAAGTGTGTGGGTTACAGCGTTGTGGTGAGGCTTTGAGGAGCTCTGTGGCTTTGTTGATCTTTCCTTTGGTGATGTGAACTCTTTCCTGAATATTTTTCACGGAGATAATATAGTAACCCTAGACTTTTACATATAACATTAAATTATTTTAAGCATAATTATACATCATATTATAAGCCAAGGATCGTGACGTATAGTGTCTTGGAAGACTACTTACATAAAACTTAAAACATGGGACAAAAAAACTATTTTATTTAATCTTCATAAATAGTTCCTAACATCCTTTGAGCCATTACATCTGCAAAGGGTACCCTAGGGGTCAAATGAACAAAGGGATGGGCTAAAATCCCAGTAAGGGAAAAATAAAATAATAAGGCTTTAGCGCATGGGTTAAAGATCATGACATAATGATATAAAAGGCATGGTACATATGGAATCATAGAATATAATCATGGGATCATAAAAAAACATGAATTCATAGTAATGTGGTAGTAAAATAAATCATGGATTTATCACGAGTCAAGGATCATTGCACATAGATGAGCACAAGTTAAGGTTAACCACCAAGACTGTAGCACATGGTAGCACAGTTCAAGGCTAACCACCAAGACTGTTGCCCATAATGTATCATGAGAATAAACTTTACCCAATGAATTAGAGCTCTATCTAGGAACACCCATTTTAATATGTTCATGAATATGCTTTCACATATATAATAATACATAAACCATCATAAACATAAGGGAACCCATGGAAAGAAATGGGTATCATAATCATGTCAGAAGCATAATGAATGTGTCTATCATAAAAGTGTCCATAGAGAAAGGAATTAGAACATAAAATTACATTCATAAGTTAAATATTTATATTTCAGGGTACTTTGTGTCAAATATAAGTGACAACATGTGAAAGGAGTATTTAAGAATTTTTAGCATTAAAACATTTTAGTGTGGTTTTAAGAAAACACTAACAAGAATATAAAATAGAAAAGGGAATAATCTTTTGTAAAAAACCAAAACTGATCCCAAAAGGTTTTCACAATAAAAACAATAGTTTTATAAAAACAATAGTGTCTTGAAACATATGGTAGGGTTCACTTGAAATCGGGTACGGATTTGGGAAGTTCCCTTAAAACGGGTTTTCTTAACAGGAAGTATTGAGGAGGGAATCATTTAAAAACATGTTTATACCCCAAAAGAGAACGGTTAATGGATCATGATATATGAGTTTGAAGAGTATACACATAATTTATAATATGTACAAAAATATAATAGATAACTTCATTTGGGTGTAATGAAAGATAGAGTAATGTTAATGAATAAAGGATGTTCGGGTAGATTCCCTTACAGAATATTGGCATGGTATCGGGTATACTTAGGAGGGATTAATGAGAGAGAAAAGGGGTTTATCATATTTTAAACATAATTAGTGAAATATGGGGGAGGTGAGAAATCATACCCCATAATTATGAATTACACATAAAATGGCATAACATAGAGGACATTCCTGAATTAGAGTGAGACAGAGAGGATCCCTTGCCTTAAGTCTAATGATGATCTTATCTTGATCTTAATGACCTGAATAATAATATGTTAATTAATTAATAATTAAAGAACCTATTATACATTTAAATTATTTATTATAACCTTTTTAATTTCATTCATAACCGTTTTTATTTGTTATGAGGTTCAATTTCATTATTCGGGTCTGTTTGTTTCCTTGGTTTTAATCATCGGTTCACTTGTATTCTTGTTCGGATACATATGTATGATGAGAGTGGTTGTCCAGAATTGAAGTTATATGAAATTAGTTAACATACATAATATTAAATGGTAATAAAATTCATTTGGTTATTTGGAGTGAAGGTGAATCTTTATATAAAACATTAATGATAAACGCTTGGTTTAACATGGAGATTTTGCTCACAATTAACTTGTTTTGTATTATTATTTTACATCATGTGTGAAAAAGGATTCTAGTATATCAAATAAGATAAACTAAATATATTTTGATCTATTTCAACTATTAAAATGGTTTCATTACCAGTCTAGAAGATGGTAATTCAAATTGAAAACCCGTTGTCCTTGAATGTGATAAATCAACACATCTCGGACGGTGTTTTCATTTATAGTATAAGAGGGAGAAGGAGAGATTATGATAAATTATACCATTAGAATAATATTATTCTATTAAATGTATTTAAATAGATTTATCACACCATTTGTGTGAAGGTAGGTGAAGAAAGAAAAAATAAAATAAAGGAACTTGAAAGAAAATAAAAGAATCTGAAAGACGAATTTACCTCTTGAGTTTATCTCCTTCTAGAGCCTCTTAAAGGGAGAGTATTTGGTCTTCATTGAAGACCAAGGGTTTAAGGAAGTGGGGGAGGATCTTGGGAGGATATTTCAGAAGAATTTAAGTAATTTACAAGGCTTTAGAGGAGTGAATATAAGAGGGTAGTGTGGGTGATTTTTATAGTGGAGGAGAGGAGAGTTTCGTAATATTTTAATCATTAGTTTATTATTTTTCTATAAGACCCTAAATATTCATGATTCTTGTGAAAAAAATATTGTAATATTTGAATGCGAGTTTGAACCAATGGCCATTTACATCATCCATGACTCAAGCATGATGTAGAAATTCAAGTTTTAGCATTTATCGTGAATTATAGTATTTTACTATTCATAAAAAATTCAAGTATTTTAGAAAAATACCAAAAATTCACCCTAACCATTTTTTGATTTATAGAATCCAAAAATAAAATCTTGTTTTCAAAAATAATTTTATAAATATGATTATTTTAATTTTTAATTATAATTATAATTTACATGAAAAATACGGATTTTATAACTATAACCAACTTTATAATTCTTTCAAAAATTAAATAAGGCCTTATAAAATTATCTTAAAACCAGAATACATAAAGTTGTTAATTTATGAAAACCTTTTAGGAAAATAAATTTTATTTTAAATTAATTAATTGTAATTAATTATTTAAGACTTACAAAAATACTAATACTTTTACTATGGTCATATTATCACTTATAGGATGCCTAAATTTTATTTTTACATTCATGTGTAAGGTTAATATTATTTTTTATGATTTACTATTTATAAGGGTCATGTTACTATTCATAAGGTAGGTCATTAATCACCAAAAATTAAGTTTTACTTATAAGACTCCAAACATCTTTCTGATCGCAACAACGTATGTTAGACTTTTGAAATTCAAATCACAGAAGTGATAATATTATGTTTAAAGGTCACATAGTACTTAGTAGTTCAATGTGTTGTGATTTCATATGATTATATGACATAATTATATGAGTGTAACTTCCATTGATAAAACATTGAGTTGATACATTATTCCCCCCTTATGAAATCTCTCCCTCGAAATTTTGTTTTACATTCTAATCCATAAACAGGTGTGGGTACTTTTATTCATTACCTCCTCCAGTTCCCATGTTTCCTCTTCATACTTATGGTTTCACTACAGTACTTTGATGAGGTGAGTAGTCTTGTAATGTAGAAATTTATCTCTAGAGTCTAAGCTCTTTACTTTCCTCCCCTCTTAAGAAATATCATTTTCCAACTGTACCACCTCTAAAGAGAGTGCATGTGAAGGGCCTGGTATGTACTTATTTAATAGGGAAACATGAAAGACATAGTGTACTTTATACATGGTAGTTGGAAGTCCCAGTCGATAAGACATATCTCTAGATCAATCAAGTATCTCAGAAAGGATTATGTACCTGGAAGATAACTTTCCTTTTTTCCCAAATATCATGACCTTCTTCCATGGAGATATAAGGAGAAATACCATGTCTTCAACTTTGAACTCAATGTATCGTTAATGATTGTATGCATTACTCTTTTTTCAAATTTGGGTCACCATGATGTGATGATTAATAGCTTCCACCTTCTCCATCATTTCTTCAACTATTTTAGGTCTTAGTAGCTTATTCTGACCAACATCATCCTAAAATGCTGGTGTTCTACACCTTTTCCCATAAAGGGATTCATATGGTGCCATTTGGATTATTGAGTGGAAACTGTTGTTGTAAGAGAATTCCATTAGTGAAATATGTTGGTCCCATACCCATTTTAATCCCATAGAACATACTCTCAATATTTCCTCTAGTGTATGAATAGTCCTATCATATTGGACATCAGTTTGAGGATGATAGGCTGTACTGAAGTTTAGTTCAGTACTTAGAGCATGTTGGAGACATTTCTAGAACATCAAGGTGAATCTCATATCTTTATTGAATACAATAGATAGTGGTACTTCATACGACCTTACCACCATTTTGATATATATATTTTTAATTTGATCCAATAGGAAGTCATGTCAAATCACGATAAAGTGACTTGTCTTTGTAAGACGATCCAAAATGACCCATATAGAATTATTTCCTCTAGATGTCCTTATAAGTCCACTGAAAAAGTCCATGGTGATGTTCTACCACTACCATGTTTGTATGGGTAGTCGTTGCATCATACCCATAGACTTTTTTCTTCCATACTTCAGTTGTTGACATACCAGGCTCTTTGATGTATATTCAGCAATCTCTTTCTTTATATTGTCTCACCAAAAGTTATCTCAGAGATCTCAATACCTCTTTGTGATCCCTAGGTGAATATAGAAGGTTGAGTTATGTGAGTAATTTAGAAGCTCCTTATTTATCTCTATATCAAATGGAACACATAATTGTGACCCAAATCTTATAACTCCTTCTTCATCAATCCTAAACTCAGAGGATTTCCCATTTCTAATGGCTTCCACCCTTTTCTGAATTTCCACATCTTTTTTTGAGCATCCTTTATTTTCTCCGTGAGGTATGGTTAAACAATCATTTGATAAATTATTGATGATGTTCCTCCCTTAATGATTCCCATGTCTATCCTCTTCAAATATAATAAGAATATAATTTTTTTAATTGTCATCATTGATAAAGATATAGGATCCCTCTACTGAGAGCATCTTCCACCTTTTTTCCTTACTAGGATGGTAGTGTATAGATTATTCATAATCTTTGATGAGCTATATCCATATTCACTAGAGAAAATTAATCTCTTTTTGTGTGAATATATATTTGAGACTCTTGTGATTAGTATATATCTCACAATTCTTCCCATAGAGATAACGCTTCCAGATTTTTAAAGAAAAGGTCATAGCTTCCCACTCCAGATCATGCGTAGGATATTTTTTCTCACATATTTTCAGCTTCCTTGAGGTGTAGGATATCATTTTATCATTTTTCTTCAGCACAAAGCCTAATCACTTACATAAATAATCATTGTACACCACAAAGAGTTATCCACTTCTGGGGAGCATGAGTATCGGTGCATTGATTAGCCTCTTTTTCAACTCTTTAAAGCGGTCTTCACATTCTTGAGTCCAGAAAAACTTCACCCCTTCCATATCATCTTAGTCATTGGGTTTGATAATCATGATATGTTCTTCACAAATCATCGATAATACCCAAATGGACCCAAAAAGGTGTGGATCTCTATTACAGATACTGGCCTAGGACACTCTTCATTTTCATTTGTCTTAGAAGGGTCTATGGATATCCCTTTTTTATTAATAAAATTCTCCAATAATAATATTTCCTCCATCCAGAACTCACATTTACTATGTTTTTTATACATCTTCTCCCTTCTCAAAGTCTTCAACATAGTATTCAAACGCTCCTCATGTTCCGGTTTTATCTTGCAGTATATCTAAATATCATAGATAAATACTACCACAAATTTGTTGAGGTAATCTCTAAACACTCTATTCATTAAATCCTTAAAAATTTCTAGAGCATTAGTGAGTTCGAAGGGTATCCCTATGAACTCAGAGAGTCCATACCTCGTTCGAAAGGAAGTATTGGGAATATCTCCCTTCCTCACCTTTAATTGGTGATATCCTAACCGAAGGTACACCTTAGGGAAATAACAGGTCCAATGAATCTAATCAAACAAGTCATCTATCTATGGTAGGGGATAAATGTTATTTGTCATGATTTTATTGAGCTCACGATAATCAATGAATTGGTTCATTGATCCATACTTCTTCTTGACAAAGAGGACTAACGCACCCCATGGTGAGGAACTCGGTCATATAAATCCCTTCTCCAAATTCTCCCTTAACTACTTCTTCAGGTCCTCCAACTCTACGGTGGTCATTCTATAAGGTTTATTTGATATAGGTAGAGATCCATGAATACATTCAATTGAGAATTCGTCTTCTCGATCAAGAGGTAGACTAGAAAACTCTTCGGGGAATACATCAGTGTAATCCCTCATGATGGGAATGTCTTCAAGCATGATCTTATCCTTTGTCTCAATCATTTGAGCTAGACATTCTTGCTCTTAGGGAATTAATATCCACACTTGAGACACTGATTCCAAAGGTGATTCTTCTTTCTCCTTACACTTTTAAAGAATTGGATGATTCTTTGGGATGTGAAGAGTGATCTCTATTTCTGGATAGTTGATGTTGGATTTGTATAATGATAGTCAATCCAGGCATAAGATAACATTCAACTCCACTAAAGGAAGTATGAAAAGATTTTTTGGGAGGTTAAATCCACAAACATTTACCAGTGAGGAGTTATGAACCTTGGATGCAATAATTTCCCCATTCGTTTTTCTCATAGATAACATATCGTCCAAATTTGGAGGTGGTGTTTGAATATTTCTACTAAACTTGAATGATATGAAAGAAGGAATAGAACCATAATCAAATACTACATTTTCTATTCTTAAAATAATAACTAGCGTACCTATCACCACATCATTGTTCGGTTACACCCTAGTAGTAGTGATAGCATAATCCCTTCTTTGTTTCCTTAGAGGTTTTTGTTTATTTCCTCTGGTAACCCTTGGCTTAGGGAAATTGTTCACATAATTCTCATTCCCCTTGCAGTTGTAACACTACACTATAGGGTGAGTGTTGATATAAAAATTCCTTTATTCTTCCACATTAGTGGGATTTTTCATATATCTTCAGTAGTTTTTTGCCAGATGTCCCAACATTCCACATTTGAAGCAATTCCTAGTTCCCTTTAGATAGTTCCTAGGATACTTCATCCCACAATTTTTACACATGGTATGATCAGGCTTCCTTCCATCATGGAATTTATTTTCAAAACCACACACATTAGATTCCACTTCCCTCATTTTGTCATAGGGCCCATGATACCACTGATAGTATTCGATCTCCATTTCAACCGTAAGGGCACAACAGAAAATCTCCTCAGAGCTTTCGAAGTCTCAAATCTCAAACACTTTTCATAGACTTAGTTTTAGTATACTAAAGAAGAGATCCACATTTCTTTTGGTGTTCATTACAAAGCCAGAGGCATACCTTGCAAGACTTGTAAAGTTTGCTTCATACACCCCAATTAACTCATCTTACTTCTACAAGAGTCCTAGGAACTCTCTTTCCATCTTGAGAAGGAGGGTTTGGGGAAAATATGTATTAAAAAAATTCTCTTGAATTCCTCCCAATCCATGGAATCAATTTCCTCCTATGGATTTGTATTATTAATTAGTTTACACCATTGATAATCTTCCCCATAAAAAAGATAGACCATCAGCACAACTTTCTCTTCTTTTGAGCATTGGAGGATAGAGAATATCTTTTTAGTGGAGTTAATCCACTGTTCTGCGAGGAGGGGATCGGAAGATCCACTAAACATGAGAGCCCTTTTCTGGATGAAAGATTCAATGGAAACTTTCTCTTTCCTTGGATGAGAAGGGTTTTCCACATGATTCAAGTTATTATTTATAACTTGAGCTAGCTAAGTAAGAGCCATCATGAAGTTTTGAGCACTCATTCCCATCATATCAGTCACATCATTAGGGAAATCTTAACATTCCCTATCACATTGATTTTTGGCATGTGTTCTTCTATTTTACTCCATTAACTATGAAAAATAATGTACAATTAGAGGGCTTTAATACTTAACTATTGAGCATAAAAAAGGAAAATTTGAATATAAGAGGATAAACTTGTAAAGGATAAGTATATCCTAACTTTTGATTACCTATGATTCAATCTAGGTTATCCTTGATCAATTTCCTAACTTATATTATTATGGGATTTTTTTATTCCATTAATAATTGTTTGTACTAAGCTCATGAATTTACCAAATCATATCCACCGAGAGTGTCAAACCAAGAGTGCACCAAGGCCCGTTGTCATGCACCAGTTCCCATTCAAGTATAAATCAAAGTGGTGTTTTATTATTTTACCCATAGATACATTTGTGCTAGAGTCACCTCTACCTATTTGTATCCAAAGAGGGGTATATTTTCTTAATAAACCACTTACTCTATACTTACCAAAATATATTGATGTTTTCTTATACTCAGTTTCATCCTTAAGGTTCATACTAAAGTTCTTTATTCCTAATCTCCCAAAATAACTAGAACATCCTCTAATACAAACAATAGTGACCCTGGCCTTTTATATATAACATTACATAACTTTAAGAATAATTATACATCAAATTACAAACTAAGGATCATGAAGTCTTGTGTCTTGTAAGACTAGGTAAATAAAACTTAAAACAAAGGAAAAACTCTTTTTTATTTGATCTTCAAAAAACACTCCTAACATCCTTTGTTCCGTTACATCTGTATACGGTACCATGGGGATCATATGAATGAAGGGATGATCTAAAAGCCCAGTAAGGGAAAAATATAAGAATAAGGCTTTGAACTTGGTTTAGAGATCATGACATGATGATATAAATAGGCATGGAACGTATGGAATTATAGAATATAAACATGGGATCATAAAAAAACATGAATTCATAGTAATGTGGAAGCAACATAAATCATTAATTTAGAACAATCCATGGATCATTTCACATCAAAGAGAAAAATTCAAGGTTAACCACCAAGACTGTTGCACATTGTAGCACGATCCAAGTCTTACCGCCAAGACTGTTGCACATAATGTCTCAAGAGACTAAACTTTACCCAATGCATTGGAGAATTATCTGGGCACACCCATATTAACATGTTCATGAATATGGTTTCCAGATATAGAGTCATACATAAACAATCATAAACATAAGGACACCCATGGAAAGAAATGGGTATCATAATCACGTCATAAAGTATCATAAATGGGTGTATCATAAATGGGTCCATGAAGAAATGAGTTAAAAAATACATGGAAATTCATAAGTTAAAATAGGCATATTTCATGGTAAGTTATGTAAAATATAAGTTAAATTATGTGAAAGTAGTATTTAAGAATTTTTAGCATTAAAACATTTTAGTATTCTTTTAAGCAACACACTAACAAGCATTTAAAATAGAAAAGGGAATAATAATATGTAAAAACCCAGAAGTGATACAAGAAGGTTTTAATAATAAAAACACTAGTTTTATAAAAACAATAGTGGATTAAAACATATGGGAGTGTGAACATGAAATTTGGTACGGATTTTGGAAGTTCCCTTAAAATGGGTTTTCTTATCTAGAAGTATTGAGAAAGGAATCATTTAAAAACATGTATATAACCCAAAATAGAATGATGAATGGATATTGATGCATGATTTTGGAGAGTACACACATAATTTATAAGATTTACCAAAATATAATAGATAACTTCATTTGGGTAGAAAGAAAGATAGAGCAGCCTAAAGGAATAGAAGTTTGGGTAGATTCCCTTACTGAATATTGGCATGGTATTGGGTATACTTAGGAGGGATTAGTGAGAGAGAAAATGGGTTTATCATCTTTTACACATCATGAGGGAATTATGGGGAGGTGTGAAATCATACTCCATCATTAAGAATTACACATAAAATGAAATAACATAGAGGACATTCTTGAATAAGAGTAAGACAGAGAGGATCCCTTACCTTAAGTCTGATGGTGATCTTATCTTGATCTTAATGACATGAATAATCAAATTAAGTTAATTAATTGATAACTCTAGAAACTATTTTACATTTAAATTATTTATTATAAACTTTTTAAGTTCATTAATAACATTTTTTATAGGTTATGAGGATATATTTCATTGTTCGGGTTCATTTATTTCCTTGGGTTTAATGATCGGTTCACTAATATTCATGTTATGATACACATGTATGATGATATTGGTTCTATAGAATTGAAGTTATATGACATTTTTGAACATCCATAAGATTACATGATTATAAAATTCATTTTTTTAGTTACCGTGATGGTGAATCTTTATATAAAACATTAATGACAAATGCATGGATTAACTTGGCAATTTTCCTCACAATTAACTTGTTCTGTATTATTATTTTAAATCATGTGTAAAAAAGGATTCCATAAAATAACATAAGATAAAATAAATATATTATTATATGGTTCAACCATTTTAATGGTTTCATGACTAGTCTGGAAGACGGTAATGCAAATTGAAAACCCATCATCCTTGAATGTGATAAATCAATACATCTCGGATGGTGTTTTCAATTATAGTATAAAAGGAGGGGAAGGAGAGATTATGATAAATTATCCCATTAGAATAATAAAATTCTATTAAATGTATGTTAATGAAGTTATCACACCATTTTGGTGAAGTTAGGTGAGGAAATAAAAAATAAAATAAAAGAACTTGAAAGAAAATAAAAGAATCAAAAATAGGAATTTACCTCTTGAGTTTATCTCCTTTTAGAGGCTCTTAAGGAGATAGGATTTGGTATTTTGAAGAGAAAGGGGGATTCTGGATTCGGGGGGTGATATTGGGAGTGATATTTTTGCCGAATTTAAGGAATTCACAAGGATTTATATGAGTGAATAGAAGAGGGGAGTGTGGGTGGTTTTTATAGCGGAGGGGAGGAGAGTTTTCTTAATATTGTAATCATTAGTTTATTATTTTTTCATAAGACCAGAAATAGTAATGATTACTATGAAAAATAATAATAATATGTGCATGTGAGATTGAAACATTGGTCATTTACACCATCCATAACTCAAGCATGATGCAAAAAATTCAGGTTTTAAAATTTATCGTGAATTATTGTATGTTACTATTCATAAATATTCAAGTATTTAAGAAAAATCCCCAAAAATCCCCCTAATTTTTTTTGATGTGTAGAATCCCAAAAAATATATTTTTTAAAACCATTTTCTAAATATGATTAATTTAATTTTTAGTTAAAATCATAATTTACTTAAAAAATACGAATTTAAAAACTATAACCGACCATATTCTACTTTAAAAAATTATATAAGGCCTTACAAAATTATCTTAAAACCCTAATTGTTTTTTAATATATGAACAAATTTTAGGAAAATACATTTTACTTTAAATTATTTCATTAATTTTTATTAATTATTTATGACTTACAAAAATACCAATACTTTTACTATGGTCATATTATCACTTATAGGATGCATAAATTTTATTTATACATTCATGGGTGAGGTTACTATTATTTTGGATGATTTAATATTCATAAGTATCATATTACTAATCATAAGGGAAGTTTATTATTCCTAAGGGTAGGTTACTGTTCACTAAAAAGTAAGTTTTTCTTATTGGACTCCAAACATCTTACTGATCACAGCAGTGTATGTTAAATTTTAAAGATTCAATTCACATAAGTGACAATATTATTGAGGTGAGTCATGGATGCCAACAAAATTCATACACTCAACCCTTCGAGGATGTGCAGCTAGATCTGTTGGTCCCTTCCAGTGTAAGGTCTCAAACTCAATGTGGATGTTTCATGCATTATTGGCCATATGTGGGGAGGTAGTGTCATTCGGAACAAGTATAGTTCTGTCATCCTAGCCTTTAACAGCTTCTATGGCAATGGGTCATCAATCATGGCAGAGTCTCATACACTGATAAATGGGATCGAGACCTGCCTCTTTCACAACATCTCCATTAATGTCATTGAAACTGATTCTATAGTGACTTACAATTCCCTTCTGTGCATTTCCCTTATTTTGTGGTCCATTGAGTATCTTATCTATAAAGGCCATTGTTGGATCTATAATGGCATGGTCATTATTTATACACAGAGATAAGGTAACAAAGATGTTGATTTCTTAGCAGCCCAGGGTGATCCAGACTTCCCCCGTTTAGTTTTCACTATCATTGGGTCCCTCCTTGTGGATTTCACCAACTTGATTAGATAATATTTGCTAGGTTTACATTAGTTTAGGCCACTTGATGGTTATGATTATTTTTCTTTGTTGTGTACCTTTGTATCCCCCTTATTTATGGAAAATAAAAATATATATTTTGAGAGATAGTTTACTATCCATGACACTATAAATTTTCTAGAGTGGATTGATGTTACATTAGAGTAGGTCACTCTAGGAAATGACCACTAAGTTCATTTTGTGATGAGTTTTCTGTGTGGTTTGGAATGTTAGTGGTGGATGATTTTATTTCGAGATACTGATATAGATATAATCATATGGAATTCTTTTGGGGATATTTTCATGTAATATTTCATATTAAATACTCTTAGACTCAAGAGACATGGTGAGATGTTAGTGATACAACAAGGTAATTATTCTATTTTAGAGTTTGGTGTGTTGTTTTTGGAGTTGATGATATATTTATAGCATTTTATGACTTTATATAAGTGGAAAACTTACCATTTTCATAGGGTTGTAAGGCCTAATATTAAGAGGCAGTTGGGAATATTTTATCTGATCTCCTTCATAGAGATATTTTCAAAGTCTGAGAGAGTAGAGAATGAGTTGGTGAGGATGGTATATTTTCTATAGAGTACCTATAAGGGAGTATCTCATAGGGGAGCTAGAGGTTTCGGTTATCAATTATATAATCAATTGAGGTTCAGGAGAGGCCATGTGAGTTAGATAAGATTGTATCCTCATTTATATTGTGTCCGTAGTGCACAACCATATATCTATACCAAAGGATTTGTATGTCTCTCTTATAGTGGTATGGGCCATTCCCATTCAGTATTCCCATCTTTTCATGGTGTTTAGATGAGGCATGAATAGAATGTGACTATGGAGGGACCACCCCATCATCCTCATTAGTAGAATTTTTCATAGATATTGTAGGATAGATGGTCATTGGGACCACCAGTAAAGGTTGGTGATGGAATATTCCTTCAGAGAAGAGATCAGTAGAGAGGCCATAGAATTTCAAAAAATAGAGGGACCATAGGTGTTTTGAGGTATGATTTTCATTTACTATACTCTAGATTCTATTTTAATTAATTATAATTCCTAAAATTCATTTATTACAAATTCAATAGTTTATAGGTTAGTAGTTATATTAATAAGTAATCAAAGACCATTGGATTTCATTTGTTCGGTGGGAGGTCAGATGAGGTTGGATGAGGTGTGAAGTTTTGAGTTGGTTTTAGGGAAAGATTTATTTTCATGTAATATAGTTTTATTATAGATACAACCCTATGATTTTATCCTAGAGATGGATTAGTTTTATTCTATAAAATATTGTATAAATTTTTATATATAGAGGGTGGTTTTCTGTAGTTGGTATGGTTATCAAGTGGTGTTTTTCAGAAAAATATATTTATTTTTTAGGGTAGCAATGGATTGAGACAAAAATTATTACATATAAGTTAGTTATTTTGATGCTTTATTAATATTATTTAGATATGGATAATTTTTTTCATGTTATGAGGGATTATGTTGATGTGTTTTAGTATAGGTTATGAGTTTACCTATGAGGTGAGAGATTGAGTATGGAATTGAGTTTTATCTAGAAATTTTTCATATTTATATAGAGACTTATCAAACAATGCATGCGTAACATATATAATTAAGAAAAAAAGAAATAATTTGTTGTAATGAGGTTATATTTGATATAATTTATCACTGTGGACCCCTATAGTATTTTTCTAAAAGAATTCATACAAAATCTTAAGGTTTTATGTAGATTATTAGTTGTTGAATCAAGTGGTAGGGAAAATTGTTATCCTCTTACTATGATAAACGATTTGTTTCATAAATTGAGATTGGAGATTTGGTTATAATATCAATTTTAAAATATGGTTATAACCCTATGAGAGTTAAGGATGAAGACATCCTTATGATAGAATTTCAGTGTTAGTATGGGAACATTGAGTTTGGGTGAAGATTTCCAGTGCCATGAATGCACTGACCATGTTCATAGGTCTTATGAATACATTGTTTCAACAAGATCTTGATGATTATTTTTTTTATAAATTGATGATATTTTGGTTAATTTATGATGAAGTTGAATAATGTAGATAATATTCAGATGGTGTTGGTGCTTATTAGGCCTATAAATCCTATTTTTTGTTTTTTTGTAAAGAACATTAAGATTTAGCAGGAACATAAAAAACATTTGAAATCAAAAACTAAGACCACTATATTAAATATACCAAAAATTAAAAAATACAAATAAAAAACCACAAATTAAATTTATTAAAATTAAGAAACATCTACACATCGAGCCCAAAATAACCAAATCACCTCAAGTTGTGAGATCCTGAATAGTGAACCACCATGAGTCGCACCCCCTGATGCTTGAACTCACCATCATCATTACCACATAACTAGGTATAACCCACCAAAAAATAGAACATTATCACCCTAAAAGAAGAAGAAATTAAACTCACTAAAACCCATCAGATATGAGGACCAAACCATCTTCACTAATCAAATATCAAACCTTCTCATGACCAATAGAATAAAAATTAGAAGAATGTCACTCTAAAAAAACTTATCAAGATAATATGGATAAATGAATTTCATAAAATACCTAAAGGAAAGGAAGAATGTGTTTTTTGTACCCTTGAAACACCATCTATCACTTGAACAACACATCACAAAACCTCTATGAAGACCACTATACTTGACCAAATTGGGTATGGAGAGATGGAACAAGAGGAAAGAGAAGAGTTTTAAAAAGACCTAGTCCTCTATAGTGTTCCAAAACCATAAAAAATAATCAAGTAATTACTTTATGAAAATAAATATGAAAAAATTAACCACCTAAAACATCTTCTCCTCGAATGATTAACCACTGGAATAAGATAAACCATGCGCCAAACACAAAATTTAATCATAATCTCTGAAGAAGAAATACAAACAATACACTACACCAAATAAAATAAGAACCCACCAATTAAAGAAACCATTGTCAGAAAAACCTTCCACCAATTATAAATTCACCAAGAACTATATTGAGACATGATCACAACTATCACACCAAATAAATATATGAAACCAGTAATGGTCTCAACTCGTAGGACACCATTCATAAATCATCCAAAAATTTCCAACCATCCCCAAAATAACCAAGAACTAGACCATGATATGGTAAATAGAATGGGATCAGTAAGTAAAGATAAAGTATTATCCAAACAATGACTTTGATAGAGAGCTGAAACTATAGAGAAACACAACATGGAAAATTCCATCCCCAACTCAAATAGAGGGACTATTAAACTCCACCCTAAAAATATCCCAAACCACCCAAAATCTTTTCAAGAAAAACTATATTTTTTTTGTGAAAAGTGGTTAAGATAAAAAGTGAATTATTGAGTTTTGATGAATCCTATGAAAAATGAGATAACACTAAGAAGAGGATTAGGGGGAGAGGTTGAGAAAAATAGAGGGGATCTATCACCATAGGATTTCACACAAGAATCCAAGGGGAAGGTGATGTTGGGATAATGAGAAGGACCTGGGGAATCCAAGGGGAAGGTGATGTTGGGATAATGAGAAGGACCTGGGGGATTGAGGAGACTAGAGAGGGTGAAAAGTAATGAGAAGATTATGGGTTATTATTGGGTGCATCATCATGGATGTTATTAAGGGGTTCTAGAGGAAATACAAGAAATCAAAGAGCTGAGAGAGTGAGAGTGAGTGAGTGAGTGAGAGTGTGGTGTCATCCAAAATTTCATTGTCAATATGTTTTAAGACCTTATTGGTGCATGCATATTGATATGGATGGAGATATGTCTAGCCAGGACACATCTTTAGCTCTAAGAACTTATGATAAGAGGACTCAAAACCAGAACCTCAGTATATGGGGTGTGAGATACATCCACTCAACCACTATCCCATAGGAAAAAGTTGTGTCCCTCCCCAGGACCTTGTTAATGCACACACTCTATGAATCCCAGGGGTATTTCTTTAAGAAGAAACATGTATATATCTAAAACTTGTTGATTAGTGGAATTGAATCTGAAACCTCAGTATGTGAGGCATGATCTAATGCCACTTGGACATTGTCCTGTAGGCTAAATAAATAATTCTAATATTTTTCATTTCACCTACAATCATCCTAAAGGTGTGGGGCCAATTTATACTCTGATGATAAATAAACCATAATATAAACATGGGTCTATTAATTCAAGAAACATCAATATAAATAATACATTTTTATAGGAGGACTCAAACCCATAACCTTGTGTGGTGAGCCATGAGTCACTACCAATCAACCAATTTCCCATGGGAAAAAAGTGTGAGGCCACATAAGGACCCATTTGATTCACACACCCTAAGCTTCATATGGGTATATCTAGTGGTGTACAAATTTTATATCTAAGACCTGTTGATAAGAGAACTTGAACCAAAAATCATAGTTAGTGTGGCATGATTTATTTTAACTCAATAATGTTCCCATTAGAAAAATGGGTGGTCCCCCCAAATACTTTATGGACAAACACACCATAATATTTATAGTGTTTTTATATATAATGAAAAATATATATATCTAATACATGATGATAAAATGAAAAAATCATAAACCCCAGTCATTGAGGCGCAATACTCTACCACTCAACCACCTTCCCATAAGATAAATGTGTGGGCCCCCACCAAGTCTCAGTTGACACATGAACTATAAGGTGTCAGTGTCTCTTTGGAAGCATCTGTTGTATATTAATAGTTCTAAGTACTGGATTTGGACACATGAGTTTCATTTTATGGGTCATGTTATTTTAGAGGTTGGTGTACTAGCAGACCCATCAATAATGAAGGTGGTTGTGGAATCGACTTCATTGAATATTTTTTAAACATTATAGTGTTTATTAGGATTATTTAAATATTATAAGAGGTTAATGAATGCTACAAATCATAACTAATGTGTTTAGAGGGTTCCTAATTTTTTTTTCAACAGTTTCAATGGATAACGCCAAATAACTTGATGAACACAACCTAAAAATCTACAAGAGAGGATCTTGAACATTTAATTTATAATTATTTTAAAATAATAATTATGTAAAAAAATATAATCATCTCAAACAATTTTAATTTATTCTCTTGTAATTCCATCATTTTAGTGGAGAACCCAAAAAAGGATTCCTCTATATAACAACACTAGTTTTCATAGCTTGATCCTTTAAATATTTCCATATATATCTCTATATTTTTTCTTAGAGTCTGTGCTATATTTAGGGTTTATCTACATCCCAAAATAAATATATTTAATATATTATAGTATGATTGTGAATCTTTTAAGAATAAATGGTTTAACCAATAATTAGAGCCTCAGGTGTAAAATTTTAGAGAATACTTATTTATAAAGAATGGGACTTACCTAAGGTGAAACATTAGGTTGGTGGGCATTAGATTTTCTGTGAAAGATAGATTTTGGTGGGCACATCAAATAAATTAAATGATAAATTAATTTATTTTATTTAATTCCCGAAACCTAATCTACTCACTATAAATATACAGCAATGGATAATCTCTATGGTTACCACATAACCCTAAGGGTTTATGGAGGAGGAGGATTTGATCCACTATTGGCATTGAAGAAATAAATATAATGGTTTGAATATGACTGAATTTAGAAGAATATTGAGATGAATGATAATGCAACACCCTGATATTTTTTGAAATATTTTTTTCAAATTAATTTAACCTTTTTGATATTTTTCATTTTACGCAACACTGATGATAGTCTGTTTTATATTAATACACTATGTTTGGATTGCGTTCAATGAAACACCACGTTATTTTTTCACAACATGATACATAAACTTTATCTTTCTATACATGGAACACTAATGTTATCTTTCATTACACACAAAAATGACTTTCCATGATGGCTTGTGTAACACAAAAGATCGAGCTTCACCGAACAATAAAATATTATTAAAATATGACTATTAATAAAATAAGATATAACCTAGAAATTAAATTAGATGTTATGAATAATATTAACTAATTTATGAAAATATATAGTTTACACAATATAATATGAATTCATAGGTTACCAATTAATTATAAATGAATATAAAAACTGGTTGAATGTAAAATAAAATATAATGGTTTTTATTGTCACAAAGTTGTTTTACCCTGGTGAATTAAATTAAATAAAATTATTGAGTGGTATTAAGGTAATATATATTTAATTTATTCAATAAAATTTTTTATATTCATTAAATATATTTGATTGACATAAGATAAGAACAAATCCAATTTTATGCTTAAAAATGTATATTTTTATAAATGTAGTTTTACCACCTTTTATTGGATAACCCATTTTAAATCCCAATTTTTGAAATTTATAGAATTAATATGTACAAATAAACTTCATATATTAAATATAAACATAAAATTCATGTTAGGATAATTTTTTGGTATTTTTCTGTAAGGTTTGATTTTTTTAATGAATAGTTAAGAAAACTGAATTTTAGTTCAAAACTATTTTTTCAACTAAATTATTTATAAGGTTATATTGTATATTAAATTGGTTAAAAGTTTAATTAGATAATAATTTTTTTAAATTCATATATTTTATGTCATTGATATCATTTTCACTTTGAAATTTTCTATAAAGACTTTACAAACTTTTGAATACTTTTACTTGAAAAACACGCATTTTCGACCCGACTAGGAGATTGATTTTAAATTAATTTCTTCGAATTATATGATTAGAATTTGGAAAATGGGTTATATATTTTTAATCAGAATAATTTATAATTTATAATAAGTTAAACTTAGTTTTTGACCAAAAATATTAGTGAATGTGATTAAAATTAATTATGATCATTAAGAGATAAAATTGTTTAATAAAGTACAAAACCTTAAATTTATGACCCAAAAAAACCTAGAAACATGTCCGAAACACATTGTATGACCATTATTTTTCCATGAACCTTCTATTTTGGAGCTTTTTGGGGGGTTTTATGAATTTATTTATATAAAAACATGGGAAAACCTAACTTTATTTCAAAATGCCAAGTATGACCTTTCTCTTCCCTATAAAAAGGCTACCACCTATCCTTATTATTCATAACTCTAAGACCACATAAGTTCATCTAAGATATATATAATAAACTTAAAAATATCCCTAAATTCATTCTAGAAGACTTACCCTATTCATAAATCAATCCAAGAAGCCTTTTGGAATAAACCAAAAGGAGTAACCTGATTTAGACGTAACGCCTTCCCTCAAGCTCTTTTATTTTATTTTATTTCTCCTCCCCCTCAACTATATTTATTCCATTATTGTATAAAAAAACTAGTAAATACAATATAGTAGGTTTATTTTATGCTAATTTTTTGACCTAAACTTACAGACACATCCATCTAATGGGTAAAGAATATACTGTTTATTTGTACGGTGAACTATCGCCTCACTAAATGATGACTGTTCATTTTTTCCTTTACCGCCTCTCATGGTGAACATTATGATAGAAAATATTTTTATATATGTCATATATTATATTTATTATGTATTAAATCTTCTATATTACTTTTACAACACATAAACTTTTTACTTTTCATTTGGTGTATATATGATAATTTCATTTGAAGAAGTGTGGATTACCACCCCCTCAAAGCGATGTGATTCGTTCACACAATACATGGAATGTATTGAGGATGGATTTAGAGAAATTATATGATATTATAATGATATTGTAATAAATATATATATATATACTTATATTTTATTTCCTTTCTTTCTTTCAATGCGACAATAAAAACAGAAACAACATTCATGCGTATGTACAACTTACAGTCTCCATGAACAATGTATTCAATTTTATAATTATATATTATATATATTATTTTAATACATAGATACTGTATATACATGATATTCATATCATGTTTTACATTCTGGAAATCATAATATAAGTATAAGGACCAAAGATATTTCAAATTAATACACATGTGAAGAACAAAGCAAATATTACCCAAGTGAAAACTTAACATAAGATTCTTAATAAGAGGGTAATATAAAGTCTTAATAAAAATATATATGGTATTGGATATAAGAATATTATTATGTAAAATATGTGTAATAAACATACATTTATTATACAGGAATATTTTACAAGTACGAATAGATTCAAGACATGAGGTAAGAGAAATTTCTTCCCACGTTTATTTTTGTTAGATACATTCCTTATTCACCACTCACTTATTTTGTGTGGTGTATGTACTACCCATGAATGTATTATATGACTTATAATTAAATTTTTTTGGTATTTACATATCCATGTTATGAACTTTATTTCGTGTGTTTTATGTTTCAATATTTACCAAATCGATAAGATAGTTTGGTCTCAATTTTCCTTCTTTGAGACTCATGTTTTATTATGCACCTCCATTATTTCCCAAGGTTTATTTTACATGTTATATCATGAATATATATCTTTTTATGATATTTTATGCTTTATTTAATTCCATATTTTTACATGAATAGTATTGTCCCAATTTACCATGTGGTAAGAGTTAATTGAAACAATCACATCGTTTATAGTGATTGCTTATGAATATGATTCCATTGATGAAATATTATAATCCATATATCACGAAAACTCAGGATTTATATTCTAATCTATTTATTCAAGATATATACATGTATTTGTACCATTTTTTCACTCTTTGGTACATAATATAGTTAAGAAATTGTTTTTAAGAAAGCCCAATTTTACCCTATCTTCAGTCAGAAATCTATGTTCCTTCAAAACCATGTTTTCAAAAAAGGGTTTCTAAGAATATTCAACTATTATCCTATAATATTTAATATAATTTTTACCCTTTTTTGTCTTTCACCAATTTTTTCAAAGTAATATTATTTTTTATTTCCAAACATGGAATTTATGTTTCCTTTTTACCATGAAAAAGGAATATTTTTTTACCTTGTACAACATGTACGGATTTACCTTCCATAATTTCCATGAAGTTTACATTCCATATTTAAAAGGTTAATTTTAAAAAAAATTAAAGGTCATTGTTAAGGAAATTGTTTTTCAAAATGTTTTCAATCTTATTTTATAATTTTTCAGGGAAAATGTTTTTCAAAATTCTTTCAAGCATTCTTTATAATTTTTCAATGTTATTTTCAAAGAAATGGTTTTAAAAACATTTTCAAGATTTAATTATATATCTTAAAATTAATTTCAATGGAAAGGGTTTTTAAAATTTTTTGAAGCTTATTTTATATGTTTTCAAAATAAAATTAGTGTGTTTTAAATCATATTTTATATGTTTTCAAGGAAAATTATTTTAAAAATGTTTTAAAGTATTATTTATATGTTTTCATGGTATTTTATAAGAAAATTATTTTCAAATAGTTTATTTAATAAAAATACTTTTTCAAATAAGAAATGATATTTTCTGAAAGAAACATTTTTGATATATATTTCCAAATTATTTTCCATATTAGATGACATCCTTTGATGTTACTCATGTATTTAAAAGAAATGATCTAAATGTTTCATTCATATTATTTCAGTAAATGGGTTGTGTTTGATATAGTTGTCTTTATGAAACGTGTTTCTCTTTCACATGTTATATTTTTATAAATCTTGTCTCCCTTTCCTGGGTTATATGTTTATGAAACCCATTTTTGTTTCATGGGTTATATGTTCATTAAATCCATTTCTCTTTCAAGGATTATGCTTTTTATGAAATTATTTTGAAAACAATATATTTTTTTAAAGGTTATGATATGGTTACATGTTTATGATACCCATTTCATTTCATGGGTTACGATGTGATTGCTTATGATTTTGTGGAATATGTATGTATGATTTTATTATGAGATGACTGGGACCTATATTTCCCTCCAATTCATTGGGTAATGATTTATGTCTCATGATATAAAAATTGATGGAATGAGAAATGAAATTGGTTTAGTATTACAGGGAAAGAATGAGAAATGAAATTGGTTCAGTAATATAGAGCTAGAATGAGGAGGGAACTTGCTTCATTTATACAATGATGGAACGAGGAGTGAACTTAGTTCATTAATATAGGGATAGAATGAGAAGTGAACTCAATTCAGTAATACTGGGCCAGAACGGAGTGTGAACCCAATTCATTAAAGGAATTTTTCCACTAAGATGGATTTGGTAGTGATGCCTTGACTACTATAGAAATCATTATACCTGCTTATGTGTCTGTCACAATTCCATGTTTTACTCCTATGTTGTGATTTTTAGATTATGTTCTTTTTTCCTTTATAATCCATTTCTTATCAACTTAAAATATTTATTATTATCTCTATTATGCAGGGTATGATCTTCAAATGTTATGCTCAAGTTCCATAACCTTTTTTCCAAGTTATGCTTATGCAATTCCATTACCCTTATTGAGCACATGATCTCAGCCATTTCTTTTCTTTTATTTCCCTAGGTTATGAAGAAGGATTTTAGGCAGAAGTACTAAAGGTGTAGATCTTTATAGAACATGTTGAAGATATTTCACCAGGCTAAAATATTTTGTTTCCAATTTTCCAAAGTAACTAGACTATTACAGTTCTCAGGAATGTATTTTTGTAATGTACTGAATATTCATCTAAAATGATGTAATATCCAGGTATGTTAATCCTGGTTTGCAATAGTTGGTATCAAGGGAAATTTTTATTCAACCATTGGAAATTAGGAATATAAAACATTAGTGATATCCCTTGTTTTATTTATAAGAATATATCTAAGGATGTCTCTAAAGATAATTATAAGGATGAGTTAACCTTTAGGAAAATGTACTGGAATTTTTATAAATGATAGAGTGAGTGGTTTACTTGAAATACCTACCTATCTAGATACTAAAAGTGTATGAGGTTCTGGTAAATATGCACCTAGTGGTAATAGATCCGAAAAGATGTTTTGGGCCTGACTTTGGTAATCTGGCATATGACAATGGGGCTTGCAGCACGCTTGGTTTGACACTGCTGGGGGATATGATTTTTAAATTCATAGAATCTTCACAAAACATTGTGAAGAATTTGAATAGAATATATATACAAATAACCTAGGATAAAACTATGGTTTTATAGATTAAATAAGCAAATTTCATGATTTAGACATCCTATAAGTGATTTTTCCTCATTATATGGATTTACGCTATAATAAGTGTTTCCCACATTATGCTTTCTGGTTTTATTCAATAGAGGGAACTTTAATGAGCTATGTTAACATTGAATGAAATGGTAAATTTTCTTATGAGTATTAAAATGGGATGATCATTAGAGAAAAATATATTACGATTATTCCAAATCAACTATCTCAATATATGATTTACAATGTTAGCTTTGGGGATATTCCTAACACATCGATTAAGAAGAATATGGAATTTTATAAATGTTCACATGGTAAGGGACATAAAAGAAATATTATTTTGATTCCTACATTTCATAAATAAGGGAATTATATCCATTATGAGTACCTCAAATAGAAGGGAAGATGTTATCATTGCAGAAAAAAAAGGTTATAGAGTGATGAATTGTCATCGAGTTCAGTGTCTTGTCTATGGAGAAAATAGGAATTACCCAACTCAATGCCTTGAACTAATAATTTACTTTTAAGAAAAGGAAGTAAATATTCCATGAAAATCATTAAATTGGTAGGATTAAATTATTTATGTATTTGGATTTGAGATGTATGAATGGTGAAATATATAAATATTATTTAGTTTATGTTTTTTCGCTAAGGTTTTACAAGAATACGTTTAATAGTTCTAATGGGATACAAAATTGATTTATTGGTAAGGTGATCTCCATGGAAAACACATGATTAAGGTAAATATAACCCTTAATATATCCCTTATGTTAAGATAATGTTTCTTGGATAAATATATGTTTGATATGAATCAGTAAATTAGATAGTATTTACTACAATAAAACTGATAAAGTATTTTTTGAAAAATAAGTTTTTTCTATCATGGATGGAGTTTATAACATTTTTGGATTTAAGGAATATATCAAATAAACATTGTAATAAGTAAACATACATTTTTTTATTAAGGATTTATTGTAATTCAGGTCATTACCATGTTTTAAGAGAATACTAGGTGAAGTTATTCACATGTTGGGAATGTGAAAACCTATTGCTACTTTGTGATTTAAGGGAAATAATTATTAATATGATTTTGTGACTTCATTCTAAAGTTTTTTATTTTCATCTTTTAGAAGGTTCGTAAGTTTAACCATTTATGGAAATATTAAGTTAATGTTTTGATGAAGTTTGTGAGAATAAAGTATTATCTCACCACATGATGATTTTTTCATATCGGATAACCTATTATAAAAAAATGGTTTTGATGATAACTGATGAAAGATAGGATGGAATATCATGGATCTCACGATCTGTTAGTGCTTCATGAATGAAAAATTCACCTACCTTTTTATAGAAAAAGGAAAAATGGATCAAGGAACAACAAAGGGTGAGGTTGTATTGAAATCATGATATTATATATTTTCATGAAATTTATTTAAATTTTGGAAAAAGTATCTTGAAACCAAAAAACATTTCATAGTACCTCGATTTATAATCAATCATATATTCCCTTAGTTCATCGCAGATTTATGACTTTCTGATTGTTAACTTTCTCTTTAACTGGTTCTCTGTCACTCTCCATTAGTACATGATGTTTAGATTTCTCTTCCATGTCCATGATTTCACTTTCCACCTATGTTATCCTATATAGAAACCTAGTTATATGTTACTTTGGGTAACCATTATGGTTCCAACATTCCATTTTTTATATGAAGTTTTAGCAATCATATTTACTATTTGGGTTTCTATGAAATTAAATTTCAAGTAATAAACCTTTGATAACCCAGATGAATTTTGAGGGATAAATTCATTTTAAGGGGGGTAATATGTAACAACCTGATATTTTTTTAAATATATTTTTTTCAAATTAATTTCCCCATTTTGATATTTTATTTTTTTACACAACACTCGTGGACGTTTATTTAATATTAAAGCACTATGTTTGGATTTCATTATATACAACACCAATTTAATCATGCACAGCATAAAACATAAACATTATATTTCTCTAAATGGAACACTGAGGTTATCTTGTGTTACATTCAAAAATGGCATTCCTTGACGTCTTGTGTAACACGCAAGACCAAGGTTTACTGAAGAATAATATATATTAAAATATGATTATTTAATATAATAAGAAATAAACTAGACATTAAGTGATAGTTTCTTATTATTATTGAAAAATTTATGAAAATATATGGTTTAAAAAATATAATGTGAATTCATAGGTTACCAATTGGTTATAAATAAATATGCAAACCGATTGAATGTAAAAGGAAATATTATTATTTTATGGTAACTAAGCTGTTTTAACATAATAAATTAAATTAAATACAATTATTCAGTGATATTAAAGTACTATATATGTTATATATTCAGTAAAATATTTTTTATATTCATTAATTATATTTTATAGACATAAGATAAGAACAAACCCAATTTTATGCTTAAAAACATATATTTTTATAAATGTAGTTTTACCACCTTTTAATGAAGAACCCATTTTAAATAACAATTTTCGAAATTTTATTGAAATAATATTTCAAAATAAACTTCATATTTTAAAAAAAACATAAAAATTAAGTTATGATAATTTTTTGGTATTTTCCTATAAGGTTTCATTTTTTAATGAATATTTAAAAATACTTAATTTTAGTTTAAAACTGATTTTTCATCATATTTATTTTATGTAAAATAATATTTTAAATTATTTTAAAAGTTTATTAAGATAATATTTTTTTAAATTAATATAATTTAGGTTATTTAGATCAATTTCACTTTGAAATTGGGTATAAATACATAAAAAACTTTGGAATTTGTTTACCATGAAAACCCTGTATTGTCGACCCGGCTGCGAGAATAGTTTTAAATTAATTTCTGCCACATATGTGTTTATAATTTGTAAACATGGTTTAAATATTTTTTATAAGAATAATTTATGTTTTATAATAAGTTTAACTTATTTTTTTATAAAAAATATTAGTAAAAGTGATTAAAAGTAATTACGACGGTTATGAGAAAAATAGGTTAATAAAGTACTAAACCATAAATTTTTTACCCAAAACGAACTAGAAACTTATAAAACTCCCATTTTATAGAACTGATTATCCCACTAACCATACATTCTTTTTTATTGTATTTTTATGAATTTATTTATGTAAAAGCATGTGTACTCCTAACTTTTTTTCAAAATGTCATTAGTGTCCTTTCTCTTCCCAATAAAAAAACACCACCTATCCCTCTTCTTCACACATCTCAAACCACTTAGGTTCAGCCAATATAAACCCAATACACTTTAAAAATCCATAAATTCTTCATATAATCCTTCCCATTGGAATAATGAAATCCAAGGAATCCTCTTGGCATAAACTAAAAGGAGTTACCTGATTAAGAGGTAACGCCTTCTCTCAAGATCCTTTCTTTTATTTGTTTTCTCCACCCCTCCACTCTATTTATTACAGGATTGTATAAAAACTAAATTATATTCAATATATTAGGATTTTTTAATGCTAATGGTTCTACCTAAACTTACACTCACATCATCTAATGGGTAACAAACATATTTTTTATGTGTACGGTGAACTACAGCCTCACTAAACTATTATTGTTCATTTTTCTTTTATCACCTATCATGGTGGAAATTATAGTGGAAAATATATTTATATATGTATTTTTCTTATATTTAATATTTCTTTAATATTATTTATTTCTTTTACAAGACATGCCTTTTTACTTTTCATTTGGTGTATATACGATAATTTCATTTGGGGAAGTGTAGACTACCTCCCCCTCAAAATTATGTGATTCCTTCCACACTACATGAAATGTATTAAGGATGGTTTTAGTAAACGTATATGATATATATTATAAAATAATGATATTTTAAGAATTATATATATATATACATATAATTATATGTAATTTTCATTATTTCTTTCAGTAAGATAATAAAAATGCAAACAACGTTCATGCTTTTGTATGGCATACCGTCTCCATGAACGGTGTATTCCATTTAGAATATATTATATAGATTATTATAATACAAATATTATAGATATAAATGATATTTATATCATGTTTTACATTATTGAAATCATTATATAAGTATAAGGACTAAAGATATAACAAATTAAGACATGTGCGAAGAACAATCAAATATTACTCGAAGTGAAACATTAACATTAGATTGTTAACATGAGGGTAATATAAAGTCTTAATAAAACAATATATGGTGTTATATATAATAATATTATTTTTTTAAAATATTTATAATGTACTTACATTTATTATATAGGAATCTAGTATGAGTATGAAGGGAGTCAAGACATAGGGTAAGGGAAATTTTATGTCAGTTTTATTTCTATGAGATACATGCCTTACTCACCACTCACTTATTTTGTGTGGTGTATAAAGTACCCAAGAATGTATTATATGAATATTATAATTAAATTTATGGGTGTTTACATATCCATTTTATGATCTTTCTTTCATGGGTTTTATGTTTCAAAAGTTACCAAATCAGTTAGTTGGTTTTGTCTCAATTTTCCTTCTTTGAGTCTCATGTTTTATTAAACACCTGCATTATTTCCCAAGGTGTATTTGAAATGTTATATAATTAATATCTATATTTTCATGATTTTATAAGTTTTATGTAATTTTGTTTTGTTACATGAAATTTTTTATTCCAAGTTATCATGTGGTAAGAGTTAACTGAAACAATCTCATCGTTAATCAAGATTGTTTGTGATTATTCTTCCTTTAATGAAATCATATGATCCATCTCTTAATAACACTCATGAATTTTATTCTTGTCCATTTATTTAAGATTTATCCATATATTAGTACCATTTTTACACTCTTTGGTGCATAATACAGTTAAGAATTGTTTTAATAAATCTTAAATTTACCCTATCTTCTGTCAGAAATCTATGTTCCTATAAACCCATATTTTCTAAAAAGAATTTCCAAGAATATTATACTATTATACTATAATATTAAAAAAATTACCTTTTTTTACTAATTTTTTCAAAGGAATAATCTTGTAGTTTTCTAAATAATAAATTTTTCTTACCTTTTTACCGTGAAAAATGAATATTCTTTTTAACTCATACAACTTGTATGGATTTACCCACTATCATTTCTATGAAGCTTCCTTTACTTGTTTAAAAGTATAAATTTTAAGAATTTTTCTAAAATTAATTGTCAAGGAAAAATTTTTCAAAACTTTTTCATTATTATTTAATAAGTTGTCAAGGAAAATAGCTTTAAAATTTTTTTCAAGAGTTATTTATAAGTTTTTGATGTTATTTTCAAAGAAATTATTTTCAAAATGTTTTTGAGATTTTATGATAAGTGTTCAGAGTGTTTTCAAAGAAAAAGGTTTTTATAATGTTTTGAATCTTATTTTATATGTTTTCAAAGAAAATGGTTTTTTAAATGTTTTAAATCTTATTTTATATGTTTTCAAGGAAAATGGTTTTCAAAATGTTTTTTAGATACTTTTATAAGTTTTCAAGGAAAATTGTTTTCAAGATGATTTCATGGCTTCTTTAAATATTTTCAAGTTATTTTCAAAGAAAATTATTTTCAAATGTTTTTATGTATTAAAAATAATTTTTCAATGAAAGAAGGATCTTTTCCTCTAGAAACATTTTTTAAAGATACTCCAAATTATTTTCTATATAAGATGATATCTTTTGATGTTACTCATGCATTTCTAGGAAATGATCTAAAGACTCTGTTCATATTCTTTCGTTTAATGGGTTATTCTTAATATCATGGTCTTTATGAAACTTGTTTCTATTTCACAGGTTATATTTTTGTGAAACTTGTTTCTATTTCATGGGTTATATTTTTATGAAACTTGTTTATCTTTAACATGTTATATGTTTATGAAATCCTTTTCTATTTCAGGGGTTATACTTTTGATGAATTGATTATGAAACCTATATTTTCCTCTAAATGTTAGGATATGATTTCATGTTTATGATACTCATTTCATTTCATGGTTTATAATATGATTTCTTATGACTTTGTTACATATATATGTATGATTTTATTATGAGATTTGTGGGAGTATATCTCCCTCCAATGCATTGGGTAAATATGTATATCTCATGAGAAAGACATGAATGGAATGAGAAATGAAATTTGTTTAGTATTATAGGGCTCGAACAATAAATCAACTTTGTTCAGTAATACAGGGCTGGATCGAGGAGAAAACTCAATTTAGTAATATAGGGTTGGAATGAGGAGTGAACTTGGTTTATTTATACAAGGCCATAATGAAGAGTGAACTCAGTTTCGTAATATAGGACTAGAATGGGGTGTGAACCCATATTAGTAAAGTAATTTTTCTACTAAGATGGACTTGTAATCAATTCCTTTACTACTATGAAAATAATTATACATGTTTATGTGTCTGCCACAATTCCATGTTTTATTCCTATGTTATGATTTCATGGATTATGTTCTTTATTTCTTTATAATTCACATCTAATGAGTTATTAATCTTTATTATGGTCTCTAATATTCATGGTATTATCTTATAATGTTATGCTCAAGTTCCATACCCTTTTGTTCATGTTATGATTATAAATTTCCATTACCCTTACTGAGCATCTCAGCTCACCCCTTTCTTTATGTTTCCTTTCCCCGTGTTATGAAGAAATGTTTTAGGTAGTAGTACTAAAGGTAGATAACTTTGTTGAAGATATTGATGATATTTCACCAGGATAAAAGATTTTGTTTCCATGTTTCCAAATACACTAAACTATTATAGATCTCAAGAATGTATTTTTCTTTAATATACTGAATATTCATCTAAAATGATGTAATATTCATATATGATAATTCTGGGTCTTTATAGACAAACATAATAGAATACTCAATGACATTTCTAGTGAATGTTTCCTTCACTGATGATCAATCTATTCTCGAGGTTGGGTTTTTTATTTTGTGGATCTTTTACCTTTTGTTCATGATTGTTAAACATGGATTGTATATCTTTTAGATTTTATTAATTCTATTCTTCTCATGAACTAAGAATTTAATTAGCATTCATGGACCTAATTTTCAAATTTTCAGTGTGCCCATTATTTACACCATTTATGGTTTCCATTTGTATTATCTATTACTAGGATCAAATTATAAAATGATAATATCACATTTTTATTATTCCTCTCCCACCCCCATTCTTCACATTCTTCATCATTGGCCCATGGGCTCAAGGATTTGACATTGCTATATTAGTTCAAGAATAATCAAACCTCTATAATTTTTATAGATGCACAAACCAATTATAAATTTTGGTTAATTGATGGATTGAGGTAGATTTGTTGAACATGGATGATGGTCCCATTGAACTAGACCTAAAATGGAGATAGGAGGCACAAGAACTTTTTCTTGGGTGACCAGAGTCCTGATTTTTACCCAATGGAGGTTGGGGATTGATGAACAGAGGTCCCCTGCTTTGATTTTGGTGAATTTGGACAATTAAACAATGAGTTTCGTATTGGATTTGGTGGATCTAGAACACATATGAATACTGGGAGACCAAACTTCACTATTTGTTAAAATCTCGACTTCACGTTGTGTAATCCAAAGGAATACATGCCATTTTTCTCAGTTTCATGCAGTGGATATGGATTTAGTCTGAGTTAAATATCCCACACATTGTGGTAAAGACCACACATAATGTGACACTACCCAAGGGGCTGAGAATTGTGCAAGAATTACACAGCTATGACCATGGGTAACCCGACACATCGTAGCCCCATATGGACAGATCATGTGGATGTACAAGGATTACCAAGTCCCGTCCAAGGAATAACACACCTAGTTTCACACCCCAAACCAAAATTAATCTAGTATTTTATTTATTTTTTAGTACTTATTTATTTTATTTTTCTTCATGGTAATTTTTTACTAAAACCATGTGTTTTTGGGCAATAAGTGCATGTCACATGGTTAAGGCATGCTATTTTCCCAACCAAGTTGAAACCATGAAACAAACTATGTAATTTGATAGAGACAACTATATAGTTGGTGCATAGTTTTCCAAACCATGTGGCCTACCCATGTGAGGTGATCTAGGATCTTAGTAGAGGGCACATGTGTAAGAACCCAGGTTTTTAGAACGGGTAAAAATCCAGACCCTGTTTAAATTTTTGACTGGTTTTTGAGGAAACGGGAGAAAATGGGAAGTTTTTGGAAATTTCCAAACTACATGCCGTGTACTTTTAAGTACACTCTTTGTATATGTTAAGCAAGTGTTGGTCGTGTGCTCACTGAGTACATGCCGTGTGATGACCGTGTAGAAATTTCTTCCTACACGACGTGTAGTTTTACACACGCCATGTACCCCCAACCGTGTGGTGGCCATACATGGTGTGTAGGCCTGTTGGACAGGTAGAACCAGGTACATGTTGTGTTCCCCTTGGACACTCCATGTAGTCTAGCCGTGTATAAGCTATATACATGGTGTGTGGGTATGTCGGTGAGGGAGAGAATATAAACCAAGTACACATCGTGTACCCATAGCTACACGCCATGTACTCATGTTAGCAGGTCGGTGGAATCCTAGCCGCCAAATGAATAGTTAAATGATATATACACGGTGTGTAGTCATGATGTACACACCGTGTACTTTATTTTTTTGTGTTAAAATAGGTAGTAGCCTCGTTTTGAGGCAGAACCTCTTATGTATCGCCCAGTTCCGCAAACCAAGCCATCCAGTACTTGTTCCCTCTCTCGAGTGTCCGTCTGAAGTCTGATTCAATCGTGGATTGATGCGTTGGAACCCCCTCGGTAAGGCCTCTATTCCACTTTGGACGTTTTTTTATTTTAGTTCTAGAATGATTTATAGGCATTTTAACGGTATTAAATCTTTTGTAGATTTACCGCGTTTTAGACCGAATTGGCAGCTGTTTCCGGAGGAGTAGCATCGTACGAGTCTCAGGTAGTTGGTGCATACCTCATTTTGTGTTTTTGTGGCTGTTTGGGTGACGCGGCCTTCAGCACATTTTCGGGTATTTTGAGTGGGATCCTTTTTATCTACTATTTCATATTAAATTTCTTGTTAGACCTAAGGGATGCCTTTGGGTATGCCATGTTACTAGTTTGCGTGAGCGGGGCTGGGTGAGGGGTCGTTTCTTGTTGGGGAATTTTGGACAAGGAATGCCAGAATGGTTTTAATTTAAATATGAATCTATTAAACAGTTAGTTTAATTTATTAAATCCTAATATGACTGCTGGAGGCATTTAAGACCTCAGTGCTGGTATAGGACATCACCTTGCATAGTGTAATTAAACTGTTTAGTTTGTTTTTCCTATTTATGTTTTTTGTTTAAATATGTTATATATGAAATTGCTGAATTGCACATGCTGGACCCTTTGGGTTGTGTTGGGCTTGGCCTGGTTACGCTTGAGTGATGATGATCACATGTTGGGCTTGGCCCAGGTTACTTTGGGTGGTTTTGACCACAGGCTTGGGCATCATAGACGTCGTCTTGAGGTAGTATGACTATCAGGTTGGGCATGGCCCAGGTTACTAGGATGACAATGCCATTAGACTTAAATGTCATGGTCACAGGGATATGAGGTGTCAGATGTGTTGGTGGCTTAGGTACTATTTTGGTGATTACCGCTCACCCGAAACTTTGAGTAGTGTGCACACAGAGATACTCCGTGATGAGGTGGTTTCGACCACTTGTGTGGGTAGAGGCCCCTGTAGTTGCAGTTAGGTATTTTGGTTGGGGGTGCTTGCCATAGAAAGCCACGTGGGAGGTGAGGAGTCTTCATGGGATGGGTGTGCCTTTGGGCCATAGGTACTTGGGACACAAGGTGTCAGGAGGCACATGGTGTCGGGTTACTATTTTTGGGCATGCCTTTGGGATGTCGGTACTTGAGACACATTGTTTCAGGAGGCACATGGTGCCGAGTTACTATTTTTGGGTTGCCTTCGGGATGTCGGTACTTGAGACACAGGGTGTCAGGAGGCACATGGTGTTGGGTTACTATTCTTGGGTGTGGATTCGGGACATCGGTACTTGAGAGATGAGGTTTCAGGTGGCACATAGTGTCGGGTTACACGACAGAGATTCCAGTGTTGGCCAAAGCAGGTGACACTCCGTGGAGGCTGTTTAGAACCAGTGGAGTTTGTGTTTACTAGTGCACTATACTGTTTACTGCTTTCCTTGTAAATGCATGACTGCTTAAACACATATATTTGGTACGCACCATTGGATGGTATCTTACTAAGATTTGTCTCACACCCTGCACAGGCCCTTCGGGATGCGTGCAGACTTTATTGATTTATGTGCAGGAAAGAGGCCAGCTTTAAAAGCTGGGCTGCGTTAGTTGTTGCACGAAGATGGTATGGCCTTGAGGTCATATCTATCTAGGGTTTAATTTGTTCTGTTTTCTTTCTGTATCGACATGCTTACTTGTTATAGCTACTGTTGGTTATCCATTGACACCCTCTTTATATTCAGTTGTGTATGACCTACTTTGGATGCATGTTTTACTTTTCAGTTGTAGTTACATGTTATCAACATTCTGTTGTGTTTATTTTCGCTACTGTTTTTATATTTACTTCTTCTGTTTTTATCTGTATTGTTTATGCTTCCGCTCTGTCGGTCTGGTTTGAGTCTGCTGAGTATTTCATTCTGCTGCAACTTTATATTTATACTCAGACTAGTACCCTTATTATGATCCTCTGAGAGGGTATAGCCTCTCCAATATACCTAACAGACCTTCGCTGCTAGTCGGTAGCCTTTGGCGTTCATGGAGGTGCACCTAAGGTTGTGACCCCAGACCCGTTTGGAATTGTTCGGGTGGTTGGCCGGGTCCAAGATGTTTCAAAGTGGTATCAGAGGAGTTCTTGATAGGGATTTATTAGCAGTGTTTTTCTGGATACTAATGATATTGAGACTTCTCTTTTATTTCTACTGGTTTTACTATTTGGGATATGGTAGGCTGGATATAAATTTTTTTTACTGGAACTAGGGTTCTAGTTTATGCTTGGGTGCGTGCAGCCCTAGGTACGAGGGATGGAACAAGTTGTCAATGGGTGGGAATTTCTGTTTGTTTTTTTCTCAGATTACAGTTTATATGATTTCCACCTTGGTGGATCACTTTGTGTGTGAGGTTATTTATTTTGATATTTGACCCTTAACCCAGTATGGTAAGGGAGAATTGGACCTTGTATTGGTATGGAAATTCTTGGTTTCTTAACATTTGATAGGCACATTTTTTGGTATTTCAATTTCATAATTGCACGTATTCTTTGTGATGTGATAATACCATGTGAATAAAATCAATTTCCATGCTTGTGTGCTCTGAAATATGAATAGGTGAAATTAATGATAGAATTTCTCATTGTTGCAATGTGATGTGCCATGCTTTATATATTTGTAGAATTGCATGTTGCCAGATTTTGGGTCTGACTCTTATGGGAGCAGGCAGGTACTATCAGTTGAGGTGAATTTTATCACCAGGATTAGGCGACTCGGTCGTCAGTTTGAGGCAAAGTGATTTGTCAGGATGGTCATGACCCAAGGTACTTTTGATACTTGGCTCTGTTGAGGTCGGGTAAGGAGTCAATGAGGTCGGGATGCCATAGGGAATGGGTTGCAGTGAGGGGCGAGTAAGGGTAGTTGTTATGCACTACCTTTTACTGCTTTCCTTATATGCATAGAAAATATTGTTATATATATATGTGGGATATCTGACTATTTATGGTATTCAGCAGGTTACTCCTTCATGACTCGATGGAGTATCAGGCGGGAGCTGATACAGTGCCGTAGGATTAGGTTCAAAATTCGGTACAGGCATAGCACGAACCGCTGGTACAGGCTCAGGGATAGGATCAGGTTCAGGATCCAGTGTAGGCAAGACAGCAGCCGGGTTTGGCAACGTTCGGACCATGGCTTAACGAGCAGCTCCGAGCTAGCCTAGTACGTGTCTTGCAGGGGATTGACAGAGGCGCACAGGGTATAGAGCTTTCTATGGCGTATCTGACGTGGGAGTTCTAGTCGCAGTACCCGCCTCTTTTTCAAGGTGAGGGTGGTCTGCAGGAGGCTTAGAACTAGATAGAAAGTATGCAGATGATCTTCAAGCAGCTCGAGATGCCTCCAGGGTGGAGGTTCAAGTTGGCTACATACATGCTGAGAGGACCAGCGAAGGGTTGGTGGGATGTACAGGTACAGGCTCGTAGGCATGAGGGACTGGCTGTGAAGGACTTTGAGGACAGGTTCTTTGAGCACTTCTACCCAGAGACACTAAGGGCAGAGAGAGCTTGGGAGTTCTTGAGTCTTCAGTAGGGGGATATGACTCTCATGGACTATGCAACTACCTTCACAGAGTTGTCTCGCTTTGCACCTATTATGGTGAGAGATGATGCATCTAGGGTGAGACGCTTCAAGGATGGATTACGACACGCCATTCGGGTCCAGGTGAACATCTTCAGGCTGGGTTCCTTCTCTGAGGCAATGAATCAGGCGATCATAGATGAGGGAAACGATAGAGAAAAGTCTCACTTGGGAAGGGTGACAGCTTCAGGTGTTGGTTCGGACAGTGGGAATCGAGGACAGGATGAGTTCCAGCAGGGAAGTTAGGCCAGGGATTCAGCTATACCACCTCTTGGTAGTTCTTCAGTGATTTTCTTTTAGTGTGGACAGTCGGGACATGTTCGGGATCAGTGCGATAGGTCTCCGAAGGAGTGTCAGGCATGTGGACAGGATGGGCATCTGGAGAGATTTTGTAGGCAGCCTTCTCAGATAGCTGGCAGGTAGGGACCAGGACAGACTGTAGCTTCTAGAGTTGGCTCAGGTTCGGTACTCGAAGACGGTAGTTGAGGTTCAGTTGTGCATGGAGGTCATGACAGAGACGATGGGACTCAGCTGACGGATCAGTGGCCAACGACTAGAGAATCATTGCACGGAGTTCAGGCATCAGGCAGTCGTGTTTCAGGCCAGGTGCATGTCGTGGAGCTGCTAGAGGCTGAGCAGGCTGGTGAGCAAATGATAGTTAGAGGTACACCGCGGTGTGGTCGTGATCTCCATGTTTCCTTTTTGGCATGACCTGTAGAGTCATGTCTGTTTTGAGTGCACGTGGTGAACAGGATCTATGTGTACTGACTAGATGCTAGTCAGTGGGATGGGCACCATAACGGGTGCGTGATATATTCTATATATATTTTTATGAGATGTGTAGCATCAGGGCATCGAGGATGCGGGTTACTTGAGGTGTCGTGGGCATCAAGGCATCGAGGATGTGGGTTACATGAGGTTTCGTTGGTATCGAGGCATCGAGGATGCGGGTTACTTGAGGTGCCTTGGGAATCGGGGCATTGAGGATGGGGGTTACTTGAGGTTCTAGGCACCAGGACCTCATGGAGGCAGACACCGATGTGGTGAGGGTTACATTGGGTATTGGAAAAGAAATTACAGCACAAATGAGTTGCAGGGGTGACGATACGTCACAGAAGGAATATACATCTGGAAAACAGCATAATAAACCTTGGTTGCTTTGAGCTTTGTTCATTGAGACCGAGTAGGCAATTCTTAAGGTGGGGATCCCCTTGAGGAATTTATCCAGGACCTTGGGACTGGGGTAGTCCAGGTTGTTTAACTAGGATGGGCGTGTTCAGTGCCATCTCCGAGTTTTGTTTGGTAGCTCGGGGACGAGCTACGTTAAGGTGTGGAGTTTGTAAGAACCTAGGATTTTAGAACGGGTCAAAATCTTGACCCTATTTAAAATTTTGACTGGTTTATGAGGAAACAGGAGAAAATGGGACGTTTCTAGAAATTTCCAGACTACACGCCGTGTACTTTTAAGTACACGCCGTGTATATGTTAAGAAAGTGTCGGCCGTGTGCTCACCGAGTACATGTCGTGTGATGATCATGTAGAAATTTCTTCCTACACGGCGTGTAGTTTTACACACGCCATGTACCCCCGACCGTGTGGTGGCCATACATGGCGTGTAGGCCTGCTGGCCGGGTAGAACCAGGTACACATCGTATTCCCCTTGGACACATTGTTTAGTCTATCCATGTATAATGGATATACATGGCATGTGGGTAAGTCGGCGAGGGGGGGAAGAGAAACCAATTACACGCCGTGTACCCACAGGTACACGTCGTGTACTCATGTCGACAGGTCGGAAGAATCCCAGCCACCAAATGAATAGTTAAATGAGATATACACGGCATGTAGTCATGAAGTACATGCCGTGTACTTTATTTTTTGCGTTAAAATGGACAGTAGCCTCGTTTTGAGGCAGAACCTCTTATGTATCGCCCGGTTCCACGAACCAAGCCGGCCAGACCTTGTTCTTTCTTTCAATCGTCTATCTGAAGTCCAATTTAATCACTGATTGATGCGTTGGAACCCCCTCGGTAAGGCCTCAACTCCTCTTTGGCTATTTTGTTTGATTTTTGTTCTAGAATGAGTTATAGTCATTTTAACGGTATTAAACCTTTTGTATATTTAGGGAATTTTAGACCGAATTGGCTGCTGTTACCGAAGGAGTAGCATTGTACGAGTCTCAAGTCGGTGGTGCATATCTTGTTTTGTGTTTTCATGGCTGTTTGGGTGACGTTGCCTTCGGCATGTTTTTTGGTATTTTGAGCAGGACCTGTTTTATCTACTATTTTATATTAAATTGCTTTTTTGACTTAAGGGATCCCTTTGTGTATGCCCTGTTACCAGTTTGCGTGAGCGGGGCCGGGTGAGCGGTCATTGCTCGTCAGGGCATTTTGGTCAGGGAACGCCAGAATGGTTTTAATTGAAATATCAATGTGTTAAACTGTTATTTTAATTTATTAAATCCTGGTATGATTTCTAGAGGCATTTAAGACCTCAGTGCCTGTATGGGACAGCACCTTGCATAGTGAAATTCAACTGTTTAGTTTTTTTTCCTGTTTATGTTTTCTATTTAAATATGTTATATATGAAATTGCTGAATTGCACATGATAGACCCTTTGGGTTGTGTTGGGCTTGGTCTGGTTACGCTTGAGTGATGTTGATCACAATTTTGGCTTGGCCTGGGCAACTTTGGGTTGTTTTGACCACGGGTTTGGGCATCATGGTCATCGGCTTGAGGCAGTATAACTGTCAGGATGGGCATGGCTCGGGTTACTAGGATGGAGATGCCATCTGACTTGAGTGGCATGGTCGTAGGGACACGAGGTGTCAGTTGTGTTGGTGGCTTGGGTACTGTTTTGGTGATTACCACCCACCTGGGACTCTGAGTAGTGTGCACACAGAGATACTCCGTGTTGAGGTGGTATTGACTAGTCGTGTGGTTAGAGGACCCCGTAGTTGCGATTAGGTATTTTGGTTGGGGGTGCTTACCGTAGAAAGTCAAGTGGTAGGTGAGGATCCTTTGGGGGATGGGCGTTCCTTCGGGACGTCGGTACTTGGGACACAAGGTGTCAGGAGGCACATAGTGCCGAGTTACTATTTTTGGGCATGCCTTCGAGACGTTAGTACTTAAGACACAGGGTGTCAGGAGGTACATGGTGCCGGGTTACTATTTTTGGGCATGCCTTCGGGACGTTGGTACTTGAGACACAGGGTTTCAGGAGGCACATGGTGTCGGGTTACTATTTTTGGGCATGCCTTCAGGACGTCGGTACTTGAGACACGAGGTGTCAGGTGGCACATAGTGCTTGGTTACACAACAGAGATTCCAGCATTGGCCGAAGCAGGTGACACTCCATGGTGGCTGTTTAGCACCAGTGGAGTTTGTGTTTACTTGTGCACTGTATTGGTTACTGCTTTCCTTTTAAATACATGACTGTTTAAACGCAAATATTTGGTATGCACCGTTGGGTGGTATCCTGCTGAGATTTGTCTCACACCCTGCACGGGCCCTTCAGGATGCGTGCATAGCTACTATTGGTTATCCATTGGTGCCCCCTTTATATTCAGTTCTGTATGACCTGCTTTGGATTCATGTTTTACTATTCAGTTGTAGTTACATGTTATCATCATGTTGTTGTGTTTATTTCTACTGTTGTTGTTATATTTACCACTTTCGTGTTTATTTTTATTGCTTATGCTTCCACTCTGCAAGTTTGGTTTGAGTCTGCTGAGTCTTTCTGATGCAACTTTATATTTATACTTGGACCAGTACCCTTATTATGATCCTTCGAGAGGGTATAGCCTCCCCACTATACCTAACAGACCCTCACTGCTAGTTGGGAGCCTTTTTCATTTGGGTAGGTGTGCCTAAGGTAGTGACACCTGACCTGTTTGGCACTTTTCGGGTGGCTGGTCGGGTCCGGTTTGTTACAACATGTTAGGCATATGATTCGGCCAACCATGTTTCCAAACCATCTAGGGGAATGTTTTATAAAATTACCATTTTCCCATTGATAAAATAAAACCCAAAAGGGGTTTATATACCCTTTAACATCACACTCACTCTCACTCGACACCATGCCAATGAGGTATACCAACTGCATGCTCTACCTCCAATCCACCCTCCCTTTTGGCTGATTTCTCTTCTAATTCTAAATGTGACAATCTTAGGTTGGAATTTCCTATCCTTTGTCTCCCTCTTCTTACTCATTTTATTTACCATCACTTTGGTGTGAATTTAGTTGAACCCTAGGGTTTATTACATAATTTTTTGTATTTTTTTAAAATTTCTTGGGTTTCTAACCATTTTATAGGGTTCCTCATACTTATTTGAGATTGTATTAGGCCTCGCACATCAAAGGAAACAACTTCCTCTTCAAATTGATGTATATTACCATATATTCAAGCCTCTGAGTTGAAATTGATAATTTTTTATTGTTTTAATATTTGTATTTATTATCTTATAAAGTAAGTAAATTTTATAAAAAATGTTGTGATTAATGAAGTTGGTTTAATCCATGATTCCTACACTTTTCTCATATGTGCGTGATGGGTTTTTCTTATTAAAATATGTTTTCATGTTTTTTTAAATAACAAACACCTTAGATTATTTTTTCGTCTTGAAATTGGTTTTAAAGTCTTGGGTTTGGAATTAATGATAATGTTATTCCTTTCATCTAGTTTTCTATGAAATCTAAATGTCATGATTGATTTTCAAGGGGTTGAAAAATGGTTTCTAATTATCCTCTTTCATTTTTAAATATGAATTATACACATATCTATATATATGTATATATAGGTATCCTATTTATTCATATTACACAAGGTCAAGTGAATATGTTCATTGGTTAGAAGGGTATTTATATATATATAGGTTCATATATTTCTATGTTAAAATAGTGTTTTTGTAACTTAGAAATATTTGGATCAAATTTTTTTTCAAATGATAAATGATTATTTCAAAATTAAAAGGCTATTTATAAATTTATAAAGATTTTTAAAAATAGAGGTGAAATTAAATAGATGCACATAATTTTCTATATTTATTGTGGTTAGGTTGATGTTATTGGCATGTTGGTATGATTCGAAGAAAGGTTATTTGCATTATAATTCCATGGAGTTGAGTTGTTGGTGTATACTTGGTTTACATTGTTGTGTGATTGATTATTGGTTTTTCAACTAAACCTTCGTTATGTATTTTAGTTATGGGTATGGATTGTTGACATATTTTTTACCTAGGTGGTTAGACTAGGTCTAGTATATTGGGCATGTTAGAAGGTCCCTGGCCCAACTCCCTATAAGGATTACAAAGAAACACTAGCTAAACTATAGGATATGAGTTGCTACCATTAGACATTGGGTTCAACCATTAGAGTAACTCGTTAATGGGAAGGGATATTTTTATGTCGTTTAAAACTGAGAGTAGGAGGATCCTAGGACCCCAATTACCCTATCTACTTAGGGATTTCCAATTGTTATTTCTCTCATTTACTCATATTTTATGGTGCTGTATTTAAATTCTCTTCTCCTTAGTCATCTTTTTATTTATAAAATAATAAAAAACTTGTTATATTTTCATTTATTTACGGAACCCTATGATATTAATTCATTTGCTTTTTTCATACTAAAAATACTCTTTCGTCATATTTTTTTCTTTATGAATGGGTTCTTGAAAAGCTTTTTCATTCATTGGAAATATTTTTCAAAAATAAAAAGGGGAAATTATTTTACTGGGTATCAGATCTCTTATTGTTTTAAAAATAAAGTAAAACCTTTTCTTTGTATATTTTATATTAAAAATAGCATGAAATGGGTTTCTATTTAAAAGTATGGAATAAGTCATGGTTTCTATTTTTCTATCCCTACCGAGATTATTTTCCAAGCCTATCTATTATTATTTTCTGTTTCATATTCAACCTATCATTAATTCTCACCCATGGGGAATTGTGGTTCTTATTTTTTATGGAGGTAACTCATATAGTCACCATGAGGTATGTGTGTTTTTATTTTAGTTTCATTTATATTTCTTTTATCACATTGGACACTTTGGATTTTATTGGTTTGAAAGAATGGAGTATAGATATAACTTCTGGTGGGTGAAGGAAATCTATCTAGTGGGTTTATTTTCATTACAACAGAGGTATACTTGGGTGATGAGGGAGGTTTTTTTCATGTTGATGTTTATTTCTATATTACTATGATATTAGCTTGTTGTTCTATTTATTTTTCACTAGCATGGACATCCGACGTATGGATGAGTCATGCTGGAATTTTATCTAAATTTTTCTTCTTCTCTTGCTTTATTAATTATTATGATAAATCATTCCCAAGTGGTTCTTCCTTGATTACTTGGCACATACTTCATACCTTGTGGATTGGGAACACCCCTTAGGAATTTCCTCATTCTAGCTTGGGTTTCCAATGGAGGGATAGCTCAGGTTGGTTCAGAACAAAATGGTATCAGAGGATTCGTGATCATTTCTCTATAAGAAGTTGGGATCTCTCATAAGTAGCCTATTTTATTTAAGAAATCAGGTGGACAAAGATAGGGTTGTCAGGTATTAGGAGGTAGGTTATTAGTTGGTTCTTATTCACCAATTCTCATGATAAAACCTCAGTTTCCAATGGATGTTGGGATTTTTATTTTGATATTTTTTTGGCTGATATGATAGTTGAACTGGTGGTATATGGTGATATCATATGGATTGGTAACCCATGTGGATCCCACTTACATGGTTCTATGTTTCTCTCAATAATAGTTGCATGGTTGATACATGGTCCCCCAAGCCATGTAGTCAATACATGCATGATCACTAGTCCCTTCTTGGGGGGTTTTATGATGTGTGTAATTAGTTAATTGATTTTAACTAAATTTTTATAAAAAAAAATTATATTAAATTGATTTTAAAGTAAAATTTTAATATTTTAAAAAATGGAAGCATGTGTTTTAAAATTGTATTTAGTTATTAAAATTATTTTTTAATTTTAAAATGGGAATTCTTTTATGGGAAAACGTTTTACAAAAGTATTTTCGTGGTCTTCCATCAAAAACATCATTTTAGAGGTATAGAAACATGGCTTTGAAAATTAATTATTTAAAATATTCTATTTAATAAAACTCTTTTTTAAAATGGTTCAAGAGTACAATTTCCAAATTTTAAGTAAAGTAGTGTTTTTATTTTTCCTAAGTGGGATTTATAATTTTAAAATTTTTAGACTTATTTTTAAATAAATCTTATAAAAGTAATTGAAAAAAATTTGGTTGGATTTTTTTTAAAGGTGTCTGAATAATTTTCATTGTATGTTTTGAAACATGAGTCTTTGAATTTAAAATTCAATTTTGTGGGTTTTAAAGGTAAAAGAGGTAGTTTTGTAAAGATGTTTTCATTTTGGTAAACTTTTTTTTGGTTTATAATTCATGTTCGGATGTTTTTATTTGGATTTAAAAAAATTAATATATGGATTCAAGTTACATGTTCTTTGAGTATGCTCTAGAAAATTCCAAATAATGATTGGATGGTCAAACGCTTAGATGATTTTATTGGTTGTATAAGTGAATAAAGATTTTCGATATCAATGATTTTAATCTTTTTTGTGATATAAACTTATCATGTTTTAGGGGGTTAGAGTAATTAAGTAAATTTTGAATAAGTGTTTCTCTAGGAATGTCTTGGTTGAGTTTATGGTGTGACTAAGAAAGATAAATTATTTTTTTTATCATTTGGGTTCACTGAGGGTTAGTGTTAAGAGGTTTTGGTCTATATTTTTATCCCTTAACCCGATATTGGATCCCATGTTGACCATGTTGAGGCATGTTTGTTTGGGAAATTATCAGTTGTATCTTGTCTCCATATTCCAATTGGTAGGTCCCTAATGCCATTTTTTGGCTAGGATTCCTTCTTGTTCTTGGTTTGAGTAAGTGTTTAATTTTTTGGGTTGGTTACTTATTTGAGATGTCTTGATTCTTGGAAATGTTTTTGAGGATAGTTAGGTGTTGGCAGTGTCTCTTAGGTTCCTTCTGTTCTTTTTCATGTTTCTTATTACTTTGGGTTTTCTTAAGTTATTTATCTAGAATATCTTTCTAGGTTTGGCTCTGAAATTTTTTTTATGGTTCCATTTTTTATGACATCAATTTTAGATCCTATGGACTTCTTTTTCTTTGCCTTTTTTTAGGAATTTTGGTTCCAATGGAAGTGTATTTGGGAAATTCAATACAAATCATTATAGAATTGTGGTATTTTTCATTCCATGAAAGATTTCTTATAGATTGTTTCTAATCAGGATTTGTAATTTTGATCTAGTATGGGAGAACAATGTATCAAAAGATTTATAATATATTGGGAAGACCACCATAGAAGGAAATCATAGTGAATATGGTATTCAAGCTTCCTTGGACGAGTAATTTTTTACTCCTACCCCAACCGACCCTGATTATAGTGGTTCGGTTAGCCAGGATCATGGGTCATATTGTAACATCCCAAGGTTTTCTAAAAATAAATGGAAGTGCTTGAAACTTTGTTTTAGGTAGATATTTATAACTATTCTTTAAAAATTATTTTTCCACTTCTATGTTTTGAATTTTGAAAAATGGCCATCTACAATTTTGTTCAATAAGTTATTTAGAGCCTAATGGAACTAACATGTATTTTTTGGTGAATAGTAACATACCCTTAAGAATATTAATATAACCCTAATGAATAGTAAATTGTACTAAAATTTTATTTTCTTAAGGCAAAAAGATGATGAAATTTTGGTTAATTTTTCAATGTGATATAATAGTAGTTGTAGTTTTAAAAATGTTAATTTGTGAATTAAATATGATTTTATTTAAAAATTAAATTAATAATATTTAGAACATTATTTTCAGAAAATGGACTTCATTTTTGAATTCTATACATCGAAAAATGGTTGGGGGGAATTTTTGGAATTTTTATAAAATACTTGAATTTTTGGTGAATAGTAAAATACATTAATTTACCGTATAAATGCATTATAATTTAAACCCACTTTTCCTGAAATCAAAAGTGATTTAGGCACCCAAATCTCGAACTCACATGCTTTATTTACTATTCTTGGTCATAGAAGACTCATTATTATTTTTCTTTTGGGGAAATAATAAATTAATGAATTTTATATTGATAAATCCCCTCTCCCCTCCACTATAAATACCACCCTCATTCCTCTCTTCCTCCCACACCTCTAAAGGCTCGATACTTACCTAAGTTATATCCAATAATTTTCCCAAGTCTCTTCCACACATCTTATAGCTTCTGGTATCACCAAAAGGCCAAAACCAAAGGCCTTAAGAGGGATCTCATGGAAAAGAGATCAAGAGGTAAACTTCCTCTTTCATTTTCATTCTTTCATTTAATTTTATGTTATTATTTTTCATACCCTTTGGATTATGTTGATATACTCCATTAAATATCTCCCTTAATTATCATATTATTTAATAATGATGAGAGACCCATTTTATCTCATCAAATTATTTTTTGAAAATTTAAACGACGATGTTAGGCTGCCGAATTTTCGTAAGGAATTTATCAAATTTCCTTTAATATTGAGTTCCTTTCTTTTCATCTTATTTCATCACCTACACATATCCAAGAGGCACTAAGGCTCTAGAATATTTCATATTGTGGATGTTCTCATGTTCATGGAAAATTCATCAACAATCTTCATCTCTTCCCCCATTTATTCAAGGAGTAAAAACATTGTATGTGATGTGTTGAATTACCGACATCGAGGACGATGTGATTTAATTTTGCTTTAAATATTTCAAGGATGGTCATAAAACCACTTTTATTATTGAACCATGTTATAATATATGTATTATGTATTATCATTTTTTTTTAATTCTTTTTAACACATGATTTTAATTTCTAAAACAAAATGAGGTCGTTATTATCAAAGAACCACTAAAATGATCTAAACGGACATCATTGATGTTTTAACATATGAATCATCCTCATATAAGAATTTAAAATGATAAATGGTATGATTTATGGTTTTTAAAATATATAAATACCATTCAATTCCAATTTAGGAGTTTCACTTCCAATTGATAAGAACAACCACCACGAACCAATCAAGGAAATCAAGTAAAGAACTCACCCAAAAACAATGCAAGGAACAAAATACTAACAATTAAAGGGTAAAATGATCTAATAAAATGATCATATAAGATATTATAAATATGGATATGTATTTTTAAGAAATTAATAACACTATTTTAACCATTATACAGGAGGTTTAAATGAGTTTTAGTAATACATACCCGATGTAAGGGAATTCTTAACCTGATTTCCATTCTTTGGGTTAACCTTATACTTCATTATTTATGTAGTATTTAAATTGTTTGTGTGATGAATTATTATTATATTATGTTTCATTATGTGTATTTATAGAGTATATACATATTCCATCCACTCTATAAAGTCTCACTTCAATTATATGATATTTATAAGGGACTTCTCTTTTAAAATCTTCTTTTAAAATTCTATTTTACAAAATTCAAAAGCAATGTTTTTTATGCTATTATTAATGTTGTATGATTATTTTATGGATCTTAGGAATTGTTTATGATGAATTTTGGGACCTATATTTCCCTCCAATGTATTGGTTATGTGTAATTTGGAGTTCGGCCATATGGTTACTCCAAGTGTAACTGTGATGGTTACACAAATTGTAAGGTAGCAGTGAGTGTTAAAAATTATAAGGTATCCGTGAGGGTTACAATATTATGTAAGTAATGCCCCAAGACACCATTATTATTTTAATTATGTTCTTAAGTTTTTTTTGTATCTTGTTTAAATCTCAGTATTCACAAATTAATTATATATGGGTGATAAGTATGTCTTTCGAAAATGATTTCATACGTTATAAGTGCTCATGGACTAATGTGTTCTTTCCTTATTTTTATATCTCTTACTAAGCTTTTGATCTCATCCCATGTTTTTAAATGATTTTCATAGGTTAAGGATGTGTATGAAAATGAATGAATACAAGTTAAATATTTGAATATTAGTCATGGAAATCATGTTTTATGTGAAAAGTTTTATATTTTGTAAGAAATGAGTATTATTTTTATGGTATCCACTCTGTAATAATGTTTAATTTTATGAATGTTTTGTGTCCCAATTCTCTAAATGTATAAACTTGAAAAGATTCCCAATTTAAAGGAAGTTATTTCTTGACTAAATTCAATATTAGGTAATGTAATAAGGCAGGGTTCTTATAGTTGGTATCAGATAATGGTTTAGATAAATATAGGGGTTTAGATGATATTAAAAGAATACCATAAATGATTTTTACTCTACAATTAATTTAAAAGGTTATTTAATTTAAATATTACCAAGTTTATTTGCCTAAGATATGTTTTTTCAGATTGGTTGTCTGTAGAAGAAAGAGGGAAGCTGAAGATGATAGGCACCGACAGAACGATATCCTTCCGAATCTGCAACCCGGAATGGCAAAGATTGGAACTTAGCAGTTTGGGACTATAATGGATTAGATAACACATGAAATATATGGTTGTGGAATCCATTCAATAGAAAAAATAGAGGTACCAAAACAGAACATGATAGTAGTAGAACATTTTATGAGACAACACCCTCCTACTTTCAATGGATCTTTTGACCTAGTAGTTGCTGATGTATGGAGAAAATCTCTTGAAAAGATATTAGATGTTATGGTATCTTTAATAAATCAAAAGGTAAGTCTTTCCATTTATTGTATTGAAGGTGAAGTTGGTCAATAGTGGTCAATGGTAAGGAATTTCTGGGGTAGAGAGGATTTTTATGCATTAGAGTGGGATGAATTTAAAAGTCTTTTCCTTGAAAAATATTTTCCTAAGGTGGTGAGACTTAGGATGGATAATCGATTCCTTGAATTGAAGAAAAAGGAAGAAGATTCATTGGTTGTGTATGATGAAAACTTCACCTGACTGGTGAGGTATGCTCCAAATCTTATTTTGTATCTTGATAGAAAAATCAACCGCTTTTACTCAGGATTGAATCCAAGGTATCGAAGGGCATTCGCCTACCTTGAATTCAAAAGTTATGAGAAACTTTTCTGATGTGCTGAGAGGGTAGAGATGGAGTTTTTTGGTGATCATGTTCATTTTTTAAACAAGTATAATAATAGGTCTAGGTGGCAAGAGATTGTGTAAAAATAAACCAAATAAATTTGATGGTAAGAAAATCCAGTTTCAGGTTTGTGAAAAGGGTGGCAAGAAACACCCTGGGGAATGTCTTAGCAAAACTGGGAAGTGTTTTAAATGTGGTATGTTTGGAAAAATCGCCCGATATTTTAATGAAAATGATCCTAATACTAAACCTAATAAGAAAATGGTAAAGTGTTTTAAATGTGGTGAGATGGGTTACTATAAAAATTCCTTTTTAAAGAGAGATCCAAATGATGCAAAGAATCTAGATTATAAGCATAAAGGTGTAGTGAGATCCTTTGCAACTATGTCAGCAGATGTCAGTCCATCCAATGAAGTGGTTTCAGTTAATCTATTCATTTACTCAGATTTTTCTAAAGTTTTGTTTGATAAGGGGTATACACATTCCTTTATCTCTGAGAAATTTTATGGAAAATTGGAAATATCACCTCAACAAATATATTGTTAAAACACCAGGGGAAATCTTATAGCAAACAGGAATGATAATAATATTTTTATTATGGTCTGTGGAAATACTTCCCCTGTGAACCTTGTTGTTTTTCCCTTATTCGAGTTTGATGTTATTTAGGGATTGGATTGGATTTCTGCTTATCATGCTAAGATTCACTGTAGAGCTAAAGAATTTTTTTTCATAAAGTGTTTAATTTTGTATATAAGAACAAACCAATACAATTGATAACATATCAAGAAACTGAGAAACTATTGAAATATGGAAATGAAATTTATCTTTCTAATATTGTTGAAAATAAGGGAACTGTTCAGATTTATGAGGTGCCAGTCGTAAATGAAAACCTTGATGTATTTTTGATGAGTTAGTCGGTGTCATACTTGATCGAGAAGTTGAATTCAAAATTGACTTCGTTTTTTATGCTAATCCAATTTCAAAACCACCATATCATATAGCCCAAATAATACTTCTTGAATTGAAATATTAGTCACAGGATTTTCTTGATAAAGGCTTCATTCGTCCTGGCACTTCACCTTAAGGATCTCCTATTTTTTGTTATAAATAAAGATGGTTCCATGAGACTTTGTATTGATTACAGATCATTGAATAACATCATTTTTTTAAAAAATTATCATTTGCCTCATATAGATGACTTTTTTATCATCTCTAGGGAGCTCAGTACTTTTCCATGAGTGACTTGAGATTCGGATACCATCAGCTGAAGGTGAAGGAGGATGACATCCCAAAAACAACTTTTCCTACTAGATATGGGTATTATGAATTTTTTGTTATGATGTTTTGGTTAACTAATGCACCTATTGTATTCATGAATCTTATGAATAGAGTATTTCATGAGTTCTTGGATAAGTTTCTGGTTTTGTTTATTAATGAAATTCTGGAATTTTTTAAAAATAAGTTGGAGCATGAAAATTATATAAGGGTAATTTTACAAACCTTAAAAGAAAATAAACTTTATGGGAAATTTAGAAAGTTTGATTTTTGGTTAGAATGAATTTCTTTTCTTGGAAACATTGTAAATAAGGATGGAATAACAGTTCATTCTGCCAAAATCAAAGTGGTTGATGAATGTACAAGACCTGAAAATGTTACAAAAATTCATAGTTTTCTTGGATTAGGAGGTTATTATTGACGTTTTGTTAAAAACATTACACTGTTATCTAGCCTGATAACAAATTTAACATGAAAAGGGGTAAAATGTATTTGGATAGAAGAATGTTATTCTTGTTATCAGGAACTGAAGAAGAGATTGGCGAATGCTCCAGTTTTGGCCTTCCCTTCTCGAAATGGTGATATTTTCATCTACAGTGATGCTACTTTGAAGGGACTTGGTTGGTTTTTGATGCAGAATGATCAGTTAATTTAGTATGCTTCAATAAAAATTAAAAATCATGAGTTAAATTATCCCACAAATGATTTAGAATAGGCAGTTGTGGTTTTTTCTTTGAAAATTTTGAGGCATCATTTATACGGAGCCAAATTTCAAATATATACTGACCATAAAAGTTTGAAGTATATATTCACTCAAAAGGAATTAAACATGAGTCATAAGAGATGTCTTTAACTGATAAAGGATTATGATTGCACAGTCAATTACCATCCCAGAAAATTAAACAAATTGGTGGATGCCTTGAGTCGGAAACATCATGCATCATTAACCATGTTATGTTTGGAACATGGTCCCTTGATTAATGATTTGATGAATTTTGGCTTAGAAGTTGTTGGTTCAGTGAATACATCTGTTTTGATTCAGGTTTTAGTTCAGTATTCGTTGTCATCCAGAAGTAAGTGAGCATAGACGGAATACCGTGAGCTACATAAAAAGGTAGAATTGGTTAAAATGGGTAAGATTCCAGAATTTAACATTGATAAAGATTGTGTTTTAATATTTGGAAAAAGGTTATGTGTGCCCTGCGATTTTTTGTTGAAGAAATATTTGTTGTGTGAAGATCATAGTTATCCATTTTTAGTTCATCATGGAAGTACTAAGATATACAGAGACCTTTGGGGTATTATTGGTGGGATGAAATGAGAATAGATATTATTGATTTTACTATGAAATGGTTAACATGTCAACAGGTTAAAGTAGAGAATTAGTTACTAAAGGGGATGCTTCAGCCTTTACCAGTGCTAGAGTGTAAATGGGAGAATGTATCCATAGACTTCGTGGTGGGACTACCAAAGACTTCTCTAGGTAACAATGTGATTTGGGTTATTGTTGACTGGCTGACAAAATCTGCATATTTTCTTTCTATTCGAGATACAGTGTCTTTGGATTAGCTTTCTTGACTTTAGCTTAAGAATATTTTTGGTTACATGGAATTCCTCTTTCCATTGTATTTGGTCGGGATTTCGAGTTCACTTATATATTTTGGAAGGGACTTTAGAAGTCATTGGAATATAGGTAAATTTCATTACAACTTTTCATCCTCAATCAGAAGGGAAGTCGGAATGAACGATTTAGACTTTGGAGAATATGTTTCGAGCATGTTCAATAAACTACCAGAGAAGTTGGGATCAACATTTTTCTTTAGTTGAGTTTTCTTATAATAACAGTTTTCATTCCAGCATACAGATGGAACCTTTTGTGGTTTTGTATGGAACGCAGTTTTAGACTCCAGTGTTTTAGGATAAAGTCAATGAAAAAAGTTGTTGGGGCCAAAATTAGTAGATAAAGTGGTTTAGAAAGTGAATATGATCCAACAACACATGAGGATAGCTTAGTGAAGGTAGAAAAGTTATGCAGATAATAGAAGGAAAACTTCTATTCTGAGGTAGGTGACCATGTTTTCCTTAAAATATCTCCATTGAAAAGTGTGATGCACTTTGGTAAGAAAGGAAAGCTAAGTCCATGGTCATCGGTCCTTTTGAAATCCTGGAGAAAGTTGCAACAGTTGCATACTGAGTATCTTTACCTCCGATTGTGTCTCAGGTACACAATGTTTTTCATGTTTCGATGTTGAGGAAGTATGTGCCAGATTCATCACATGTCTTGAGCCAAGAAGTAGTTCAGTTGGAAGAGAACCATTCATATGAAGAGAAACTAGATCAGATTCTTTATCAAAAGGAATAGGTATTGTGGAATAAGGTAATATACTAGGTAAATGTTTAGTGGAGAAAACACATCGTAGAAGAAGTAACATGGGAGTTTGAAAATTCTATGAGAGAAAAATACCCTCCCTTGATTAATAAGTAAATGAAATTGCGACGACGCAATTTACAAAAGTTAGGGATAATGTAACATCCCAAGGTTTTCTAAAAATAAATATAAATGCATGAAACTTTTTTTTAAGTAGATATTTATAACTAGTCCTTAAAAATAATTTTTCCACTTCTATGTTTTGAATTTCAAAAAATGGTCATCTATAATTGTGTTCAATAAGTTATTTAGAGCCTAATAGAACTAACTTGTTTTTTATGGTGAATAGTAACATACCCTTATGAATAGTAATATGACTCTAATAAATTTTAAATTGTACTATTATTTTATATTTTTAAGGATAGAATAAAATGACATTTTGGTTAATTTTTTAATGTGATATAAAAGCAGTTACAGTTTTAAAAATGTTAATTTTTGAAATAAATATGATTTTATTTAAAAATTAAATTAATAATATTTTGAAAATTATTTTCAAAAAATGGACTTAATTTTTTAATTACACACGTCAAAAAATGGTTGGAGTGAATTTTTGTAATTTTTCTGAAATACTTGAATTTTTGGTGAATAGTAAAATACATTAATTTACCGTATAAAACAATATAATTTAGACCCACTATTCCTGACATCACAAGTGATGTAAGCACCCAAATATAGAACTCACATGAATTATTTACTATTATTGTTCATGGAATACTCACTATTCCTTATCTTGTGGGGAAATAATAAATTAATGAATTTTATATTGAGAAATCCCCTCTCCCCTTCACTATAAATACCACACTCATTCCCCTCTTCCTCCCACACCTCTCAATACTTGAACCTTACATAAGTTCTATCCAATGATATTCCCACGGCTATTCCCCACTTCTTAGATATTCTGTTCTAACCAAAAGGCCAAAACCAAAGGCTTTAAAAGGGATCTCAAGGAGAAGAGATGAAGAGGTAAAATTCTGCTTTCATTTTGTTTTTTCCTTTCATTTTATGTTATTCTTTTTCATATCCTTTGGATTATGTTAGTATATTTCATTAAATATCCACCTTAATTCCTGTATTATGTAATATTGATTATATACCCATTTTATCTCATCAAATTATGTAATGAAAATTAAAACAGCGTTGTTAGGCTGCCGAATTTTGGTAAGAAATTTCTCAAATTTTCTCTTATTTTGAGTTACTTTATTTTATTATTCTTTCCAAACCTCTTATTAACCAAGAGCTGTTAAATATCTAGATTATTTTATATTATATATGTTCTCATGTTCATGGAAAATTCATCATCAATCTTCTTCTCTTCCCCCATTTATTCAAGGAATAAAAACCTTGTCCATGATGTGTCAAATTACCGACATCATGGATGATGTAATTTCATTTTGCTTTAAATCCTTCAAGGATGGCCATGAAACCATTTTTATGGTTGAACAAGGTTTTAATATATATATTATGTCTCATCCTTTGTTTTTTAATTCTTTTTTACATATGGTTTTAATTTATAAAACAAAATGAGGTTGTTATTATCAAAGAACCACTAAAATGATCTAAATGGACATCGTTAAAGTTTTAACTTGTGAATCATATTAATATAAGAATTAAAAATAATAAATGGTATGATTTATGTTTTTTCAAATATTTAAATACCATTCCATTCCAATTCTGGAGTTTCACTTCCAATTTACAAGAACAACCATCATGAACCAATCATGGAAATCGAGTAAAGAACTCACCCCAAAACAATGCAAGGAACAAAATACTAACAATTAAAGGGTGAAATGATCTAATAAAATTATCATATAAGATATTATAAATATGGATTTGATTTTTTAAGATATTAATAAAACTTTTTTAACTATTATACATGAGTTTTAAATGAGTTTGAGGTAATATATATACAAGGTAAGGGAATTCCTAACCTGATTTCCATTCTTTGGGTTAACCTTATACTTCATTATTTATGTTGTATTTAAATTGTTTTTGTGATGAATTATGATTATATTATGTTTAATTATGTGTATTTATAGAGTATATACATATTCCATCCACTCTATTATGTCTCACTTCAATTATACGATATTTATAAGGGACTTCTCTTTTAAAATCATCTTTTCAAATTCTGTTTTACAAAATTCAAAAGCAATGTTTTTTATGATATTATTCATGTTGTTTGATTATGTTCTGGATCTTGGGAATTTTTTATGATGAATTTTGGGACCTATATTTCCCTCCAATTCATTGTTTATGTGTAATTTTTTGGTTAGTCATATGGTTACTCTAAGTGTAACTGCGATGGTTACACAAATTGTAAGGTAGTTGTTAGGGTTAGAAATTATAAGGTAGTCGTAAGGGTTACAATATTATGTAAGTAATTCCACAATATACCTTTATAATTATAATTATGTTCTTATGTTTTTTTTGGATCTTGTTTAAATCTTATGTTTCACAAAGTAAGTATATATGGGTGATAAGTATGCCTTTTGAAAATGATTTCATATGTTATAAGTACTCATGGACTAATGTGTTCTTTCCTTATTTTTATATCCCTTACTGAGATTTTGAGATCATCCCAAGTTTTTAAATAATTTTCAGAGGTTAATTAGGTGTAATAATAATAATTAATATAAGTGAAATGTTTAAATATTAGTCAAGGAAATCACATTTTATGTGAAAATTTGTATATTTTGTAACAAATGAATATTGTTTTTATGGAATCCACTCTGTAATAATGTGTAATTTTATGAATGTTTTATGTCCCAATTCTATAAAGATCTAAACTTGAAAAAATCATTAATGTAAAATTAAGTGAATTCTTGACTAAATTAAAGATTATGTAATGTAATAAAGCAGGGTTCTCATACATACGATGGATTATCATGGAGATCCCAAATAGAACATGATGATTTTCTTTGGATATTTTTATGTTATGGTTGGGGGTGTTTCTTGTTTTGAGGTTATGTTTGGTGATTTGTCTATCTTCATTTAATTACTTTGTTTTATGGTTTAGGTTATTTATTCTCACTAGTTGTTTCTTTACACACTTATTTGTTTTTTTAGGTTTAAATATTTGACATTATTTTGGTTTCATGGTTTTGGGTTTTTAATGGAAGGTTAGTATTGGTTACTCAGACTTTAATTATTTAAGTCTCATCATGAGTGGTGGTTTTTCTTTACTTTCTTCCTTAATAACTAAATCTCTTTAAACATTGGGTGGATGTCATTGTGGGGAGAGTTCTCACACCCAAAACTATAACTAATATATTATTTTATTTATTTTTGAGTTACTATTTATTTAATTTTACTTATAGGTATTTTTTCTCCAAAAATATTTGTTTTGTGAATGAAATTCATTTATCACTGTTTTCTAAACCATTATACAATAGTGTGATAGCCTTTGTAATTTGATAGAACCAATTGTACAACTAGCACAAGGTTTTCCAAACCTTTCTTCCTTCCTATGTGAGGTGATCCATTAGTCCATTATAGGGTGTACGGTTTGTGCATGGTTTGTCCAACCGTGCATCCAAATTGTGTGCAGTTTCCATGGGTAATTTTTTGAAAATTATCATTTTTTCCTCATGGAAATAAAAGCTGTAAGGGGTATCTATTCCCCTCACCCTCACTCTCACTCAACACCATGCCTAGGAGGGTGATTGGTTTTGTGTCACACTTTCTCTCCTACCTCCAATTTTATTATAATTCTCTTTTAATTCTAAGTGAGATCATATCAAGTTGTTATTTATTCTCATATGTCTTCCTCTTCTTCCTCCTTAATATTTCACTTTCTAATGTGTGTTGTTGGAAAAACCCTAGGGTTTCTCACTGTCTATTTTTTTTGTTTATGTATGGGTTTATTTCATTTTTTTTTGTTCCTCAAACTTTGCTGATATGGGATTATCCCTCATGAATCAAAGGTAGTGATATCTTTTTCAATTTGAGGAGGGATACCACTTTTTGAGCCTTTGAGTTGAAATCTATAATTTCATGATTATTTTAATATGTGTTTTCATTATATTATGATGTAAATTGTAAGAAACAAATTTATGAATTAATTTGTTTTATCCCATGATTTTTACACATTCTTCGTATATGTATTATGGGTGTTTCTTATCGAAATATGTTTTGAAGATTATTTTAAATGAAGGAAATATTGGGTAATTATTTTTTCTTCTTGTTGTATTTAAATGATTTTTTTATAGATTGATATTTTTCCCTTTTGGATGGCTTTCTATAAAATCAAATGGAATGCTTGATTTTTAAGGGGCTCAAAAATGGTTTCTAATTCTCCTCACTACTTTTTAAATATAAATTAAAAACATATCCATATATATGTATATATAGGTATCCTATTTTTTCTTATTACATAGGGTAATGTGAATATATTCATTAGGTCATAGGGTTTATAAATAAATAAATAAATATATATATATATATATTAAGGTTCATACGTGTCTATATAAAATGAGTAGACTTGGAACTTGGAAAGATTTGGATCAAAACGGTTTTCAAATGATAAATTCTTATTTCGAAATGTCAATGCCTATATGGAAATTTCAAAATATTTTTATAAGCTAGGTTCACTCCAATAGAATCCTATTCTTTTATATATTTTTTGAACTTTGTTTTATTTTATTTTCATGTTGATATGTTTCCAAGAAAGGGGCTTTGCATTGGTAGTGTAGGGAGGTGAGGTAATGTTGTATTCTTCCCTTGAATTTATATGTGATTGAGTTTTTCTTATTCTATGACCAAACCCATATGTATTTTAATTATTGGAATAGAATATGGTAATCCTATGTACATATGTGGGTAACATCTCCACCTCCCTGACATTATTACACCTTAATACTAACTAAACAACAGGATATTAGTTTATACCATTTGGTCTTGGGTTTATCCCCTCCATAAGCTCATCTATAGGAATATATATATATATGTGGTTTGTAAATGATATTATAAGGATCCTAGGACCCAAATTAGCCAAGATAATTAGGGATTTACCATGGTATTTTCTCTCATTTACTCATATTTTATAATTCATTCTTTAAATACACTTTTACTTCGACTTCTTATTATTTCTAAAATGATAAAAAAATATTCTATTTTATTCTATTTTGTAGAAACTTGTGATATTTTTTATACTTTTATTTCACACTTAAAATATTATTTCATCATATGTTCCTCTTTAAAAATGGATTTTTTTGTAAATTTTTTTATTTATTAGAAATGGTTATTGAAATAAAAAGGGAAATTCATTTTACTTGTATCGGAACTCTAATTATTTTGAAAACATTAGAAACCATTATTTTTATATATTTATATATTTAAACTAGAATGAAATGGCTTTCTATTTAATGGTAAAGAATATGGTGTTGTTTCTCCTTTGGAATCCCTACTGATCTTATTTATCATTCCTATATATTATCATTTTCAGTGGTAGGTTTTGTCTATCCTTTATTCTCACCTATGGGGCATCGTGGTTCTTATTTGTTGTGCAGTTAATTTTATATTAACTAGGAGATAGGTATTTTTGTACTTTATTTTTATTTTAGTTTCTTTTATTATACTAGACACTCAAGATTTTATGGTATTACATGGATAGAGGGTAGCTATAAAAGATGGTGGGTGAAGAGAAGCCATCAGGTGGGAATATTTTCCTTATAGGGGAGGGAGACCGAGGTGTTGAGGGAGATTTTTTGTTCTTATTTATGTTTAATAATTTATTATTTGGATATTAGGTTTTTTTTGTGTTTATTTTACACCAGAATGTATGTATGATGTATGGAAGGGTCATGTGATAATTTTATCTAAATTATGATTCTTCTCTTTATTTATTAATTATTTGGATAAATCATTCCCAAGTGGTGATTTCTTAATACCCATGAACTTGTATCATACCATGGGGATTGGGAAGGCCCATTAGTCCTCCTGTGGGTTGGTTTAAGCATCCAGTGGAGGGATGGATAAGGTTGGTTCATGAAACCTAGGTCCTCAGTCGGTGTATCATTCCATGTAAAATAATGAAAACACCAAGTACATTTCCTATATCCTTATTTCTTACATATATCCTTCTTTAGAACTAATATTTGGTTCTGTGAGTATAGTATCTTGAGTATAATTCCATATAGGATGTGGTGGTATCCTTAAATTTGGAGTCAGAGATACAGTGTGAGATAATATGAGTGGGTCTCCTCTTTTAGTGATTCTGAGAAGATGGAAGTGATATGGTTTGATAATCATTGAAATTATAAGGTTGGTACTTCCCTGAAACACCAGGTCATAGGTCCCTAATAATTTTTATACAATTAAGGTTGGTACTCTATTACATTTCATATGTTATGGGTCCTCTATCAACATAGTGTTACCCCCCCCCCTTCATCAAGCACTGGTGGGAACATGTCCTCCACTAGATGTAGTTCTCCCTCGACTATGGAGAATAGTAACATGGAGATGTCCCTCCATTCATATTCTTGTGGGGTTTAACATGGTTCCTATAATAATAGATGGGACCAGTGGAGCTATGGGTGTACTACTCATCATCCTTACAAGGTTATGGAGTTTGAGATCCCTCTCCTTTTTTTGGTTGGAGTTTCAGTATGATCATATTTGATATTTGGTTTCTTTTCCCTCTTTGAATTATGGGATGAGATAACTATTTTATTCTATTTCTTCACTTTTGGTTTTTGTTACATCCTAATGAGTATGTTTATACTCACCCCGGTATGAGATTTTTCTACAAATGTTGTGTCCTAAACAGATGATAGAGAGAATGGTAGTGACTTTGGTGGACTCGATATCATAGGAGCAGAGTAATGGTTATAGGAAATAATCATGTTCAGTGTTCAAGATTGGATATTTTTATATAGTCTCTCTTCCTTTATCCCCTTCCCCTATTTTTTATGATTATATTTCCTTTTTTGGTTGGGCTTGTGTTTTTCCCATTTATAGTTTTTATTACCCTATTGTACTTAAATTTTTTTCCTATAGGATGTCTTAGGAATTATTTACTCTCGAGATGTTATAGTTTTATTATAACTCTACACTAATTCATGTAGATAGTTTCATGTGTGTGTTTTTTTATAGGTAAATTAGTCTAAGGCCTCCCATTACGGTGATATTCCAACTTTGTGCTTATCATCGGCCCCTAGACCATTGGTGGAATATTTGAGATTCCAAACATGGATTACTACCTTCCCAAATGGGGAATTCTTGGGTTGTGACTTAATAGAGTATTATAAAAGTTTTTTTGTCCTAGGGTCAATTTTTGATGTCATAAATGTTGTTAGAATTGGTTTGGGAACTAAGGGAAACAATGTAGAAGTGTCACAAGTTTGACTCTTAGGATAAGGAACCAGTGATACTGTGGTGTCCTAAGTATCCATATTATAGAGTTAATATTTTCATAATTTTTAATATTTTTTCCATGATTTAATCTCAAACAATTTATCAATTTGACTTTATTTTCATCAATATTGTATTTATGGTGTATTTTGGTCTAAAATGGAAAATTATCTTAATTTTATAAATTTAACAGATTTTAATCTCTTTTTATTTTCAGAATAACTTATAAAATATCAATCCATTAATGCAGTTATGGTTTTTCGGATTCCCTCATGTGGGAGATACAACTTTTTCTTCTACACCAGGAGCTTATTCAGCCATCTAAATCCCCAAAAAAATCAATAAAGTTTCCAAGTTATTCTGATTGACTACATGGACCCCACCTCATTAAATTAACCATATATCGGTCTAAAAAACTCTAATTAATTTTATTTTACCTGGAATTAAAATATAATTCATACACACATTTCACCAATATATTTCAAGGATTTATACACTCGTTAAGGTAGTTAATGGATGCTCAACATTGAATGAAGATTTTAGAAACATTCAGGTAGAATAAAATTATTGTGTAATTAAGTGATAAATTTTGTTACACATAGAAGATGAAGAATAAATTTTTAGGTAAAACCCCAAATATATTTTAGAACAAAATTATAGAAGACTTAATTTTATGATTCAATACACTCTAGGGGTTCCACTTGGAGACATTTTAAAGAAACATTCTGGAGTCAAATTTTCAACTGTTGATGACTCATTATTACTTGAAACTCATTAAATATTATGTTATGATACCCCAGATCCTCTTACATGACTATAAAAATAGTATAGGGGTGTATTGAAAATTATATCTATCAATGAGGGATGTTGTCAATAATATCAACTAGTTTAGGATTTTTCATTCCTTTCTTTTTTTTCATTTCCCATGTAATGCATTCATTTTTTATTAAAGTGTTTACCATTTATTCCTCCATACCTATTTCTATTCCAACACTAATTTATTTCTCCATTTCATATTCCATAATGATATATTTTCACTTTTAAATGGCAAGTGACTAACTTGAGGCTTGGCCTAGGGGGATATTTCATAACATTCTTTGTTATTTCACTTTAATGCATCATATTTTTATTCTATTAGTGGTTGATGCAAGATTATTGCATGGGTGTGGCGGTTTTCCACCATAAAATTATTTTCAAATATATTCATTTTCTTTGATTCATTATTTTTCCCCACTCCTATTTGGAAAAAACCATCATATGGTGGGGTTGGGGTTTCCTTTAGGGATAAAATGACATAAAGTGGAGCTCGGTCTTTTATGAATTGAATTCTCAGCTGAGGTGTTGTCCTATATGACTATTGGAGGAGGTATGGTTTATTGTTCCAAAGACATGATGAAATCACACACTCGATAAATCAAATGAATTTAATTCATTAATGTGGTTTTATAAAATGAATTATCAAATTGAATTTAAATATCAAATTAATAATGAATGAACCTGCATTATGAAACCCTAGACCAAGACCTTTCTTCCCTAATTTCATTTTGTCTGCATCAACATTTATATTTCAATTCTACTTTTCATTATTTTAATTTAAAATTTTCCATGAAAACCCAAAATCCAACTTTTTCAAAAATAATAAGAAAACCAAAAATAATAAGATTAGATAAATTAAAATTATTGATTAAACAAACTATGATTCACCTTAAGTGAGATGACCTTGGTCAGCCTTTGTGCTGCATTTGGAATATTAAATTGATTTTTCCATGCCCTACGATAGGTGTGAATCAAAATTAGTGTTATTGTTGAGGAGCTAAATGGTATTTTAACACCTTTTATATTTTACATTGTAGATAAATTTTTCTTTTTTATTTATAAAAATAAAAATAATCCATAATGTATCCAAACTATTGTTATTCTATAAGGAATAATTACCCACAGGTGGAAGAACAATAAATAAACTGCACTGAGGATGCCCACTAATGAAGTAATGATTATCTAATGATAATGGTAAAAACATATGAAAATATTCCAAGATACATGGATTTTACCTCATGATTTTATGGTCATGGTCGATGAACTCAAAACTAACATGCAAATATTTGAGGTGGATAAAGTTGTTCCATTTTTATTTCCTTATTTTTATAAGGAAATCCAAGAACTTTAGGCCAAACATGAGGTGTATGAGCCCAAATACCTACCTCTATCCACTAATATCCAACTTCTAGATACACTTACCACTAAACAAGTGATTTAACCATAACCAACTTAGGGAGATGATCTTTCCTTGAAATATTTCCTTTCTGATTTTGTTCAATCTGATTTGAGTATCACTCCTATTTTTTTTTGAATTTTAATTTTTTTAATCCTTTATATTCCTTAGAATAAGATGAAAAAACTAAACATGCACTTATTGAGGAACATATGGAGCTGCCTGGATTTATTGAACATGAATTTTAATAATCCCATGGGGATTTCCATGTATCTGAGCTCGAGGAAACCAAGATAGAGGCTACTCACATTGAAAGGAACCATGTTGATCCAGCACTGGTCAGATAATATGATGTTGCAGAAGTATAAAACAAGTAGGAGGAGGTTCCATATTTCATCTTACCCCAACTATGAAAGTTGAACCACATTGAGAAGGAGGGATATATTTTAATATATATATCTGTGTGTAATTATCCACAATAAGAAAAAATTAGTGGATAATGGGAAAATCCACATGTGGTAGTTCAAGTCAAAGAAACTCCAACCACCATCAAAATTTGGATAACAGCTGGTACTACCCTTTGGAGGTAGTAAAAATTCTCATCCCACTTAGGGGATCATACCAAGACTTATAATTTTATATAATTTCTATAAATTTATATTTCAGTTTGATTCTTATAATTATTCCATCATGCATCTCACTCCCTCTTATATTATTGATCTTAAATGACATGATGTTTGTTCTTTATTGAGTAATTCTATTTTTTTGGTTCATGATGGAAGAAGGAAGCTCCAAATAACCAAAGAGGAAGGGAGACTATCTATATTTAAAAAAGGGGTTCAATTTTAAATTTTATCTTTTAAAAATATTTACATTTTTGTCCAAAAATATGTTTTAAACATTAAAGTTAAAATTTCATGCCCACATTTGAATTATTCTTTACATGGATTATCTAGGATATATGAATTTATTAAGAATATTGTGATGCCATGTTTTAGATTTCAATGTTAATGATATTGAATGAGTAAAATATTGAATTGAATAGTTAAATTGAATCATGGATATTGAAATGATGACTCATGATTTGAGGGAATTTATTTATTCATAAATGAAATTTCCCAACCATTTTTCAGGTTTTGAATTTCTAAAATATATGTGAACTGATTTGTTATTGTTAATCATTCCTTAAATGATTTTCCAATATCATATTCCCGTTCTCTAGAGAATTTATAGGGTACGTACTTCCAATTTTATCTGGAGCATATTTCTTGAGTGATCTAGGGACATGTCATCGACTAGAAATTCTATGTGAAGTTGTTAAAAAAATAATTGTGCAAAAAACACATTTAAAATGATTGAGGAATGTTTTTATAAACCAATTATCCTTAAAATACCACCTTTACATTAAAACTTATTTATTCCATAGAGGACATGAATGACCTTTATAGGTATGATCCATGTTTCAAGCCAGTTTTATCCATTCCTACCATACTCATTGTATTTTCATGATATTTTAAAAATTGAAGTGTGAGGGTGAAGGGAGTCATTGTGGAAGGGATGAAATACATTATAAGTAAGAAGTATGGGGGTCTTATTGTGGGAATAAAAAATGTATTTTAATTTATTCAATGTACTTAATTTTTTTAACTTCTTGAAAATATATATATATATACAAGGAATGGGTTTTGACTTAAATGAATAAAAAATCAGCATCACTGAATCGATGATTTTTTATCATAGGTGGTTAGGTGGTGTTTGTGGATTTTATTCTAATCATAAATTTATTAAAATAAAAAAATGAAAAAACTAATTAAAAAGAAAAAAAGTATATAAAATTTTAATAAGGTGCACAATTTTAATTATTCATTCATTATTCATGACATTTTCTTTAAGTTTTGGGTAAATTGGTGTTTCTAAATTGAAGGGGGGAATTTCATTACACATATATTTTTGATATCATGAATTTTACGTAATAGATAGACCTCCTCCTTGAGCATTAATATTCAAGCATCAAATCCTACCAACCTTAATCCTCATATTCATTTGAATCTTTATTTCTAGTCCTTGTGATTTTATGTGCCTTCAGTCATTAAAAAGTGAATAAAGTAGTTAATTTACAATAATATGGATATGGATCATGTATTCCTGATATTAGAATATATATACTTAAATTTTATCATTATTGAAGCATGAAGAGATTCAAAATTGAGGTAGATCGTGATTTAGCATGTTTAATAATAATTAATTGAAGGTAATGTTGAATGAAAAAAGAAGTTCCACCAATTTTTAAAAGTAAAATACATGAATCAATTGTTTATTTGAAAAATGGGAAATCAAGTTTATATTTTATGTGACATTTGATAAAAAAATTACATTGAAAATTATTTGATTTTATTACTTTGAAATTTTAATATTGATAACATAGGTGCACTCTAATTTTCAATGTTAGAATTTATGCTTGAGGAAAATCATAGTTTAAGTGTGGGGGAATTGATAGTGATAATATTTTCATCATATTTATATGTTTTTCAATGGTTTAATCTCTTCAAATTTATCAATATGAGTTTATATGTAACAATATTGGATTTACAGTGTTTTTTTGGCTAAAATTGGAAAATTCTATAATTCTGTAAATTTAATAGATTTTAATCACTTTCGTATTTTGAGTATAATTTTGAAAATATTGATCCAATTTATGTGATTATTTTTTTTATGATTCCTTCATGTGTGGGATAAAATAAATTCTTCAAGAATAGGAGCCAATTCGTTCATCTAATGTCTTGAAAAAACAATCAATTTGGAAAATTATCTTGGATGACCGCTTAGATCCTACATCAGTAAATTGACAATATATAGGGATACACAACTCCAATTAAGTTTACTCAACCTATAATTGAAATATAATTTAGCAACACATTTCCTAAAAAAATCAAGGAGTTATGTACTCATTAATAAATCTAATGTATTCTCAACATTGAATGAAGATTTTGGAAACATTGGAATAGAATAAAATTGATGAGTAATTGGGAAATAAATTTTTTTAAACATGAAATATGAATTTAATATTTTTAGGTCAAACTCCCAACATATTTTTGAACGTGTTATAGAATACTAAATTCTATGATTCGGCCAAACATAGGGGGTACCATGTGAAAAATTTTAAATTAACATTCTAGAGTCAAATTTTCAACCGTTGACCACCCATTATGACCTAAAACTCATTAAATGGTCTGTTATGACACTACAAGTCCTGTTACATGCCTATAAATAAGAGGTTATGGGTTGATTTAATAGGATATCAGTTGGTGAGGTAATTTTTTGATGATGGAACTTGATTTAGTGTTTTTATTTCTTTTTTTTTATTTTGGTTTTCTTTTCCCATGTAACGCATTAATTTTTTTTATTAAAGTGTTTCCCATTTCTTCTTCAATCTCTATTTATCTTAAAAACCTAATTTATTTCCCCCATTCATCTTACTTTTTGATCTATTTTCACTTTTCAATGTGAAGTGACTAACCCGTGGCTTGGACCAGGGAGAGGTTTCACGACATTCTTTGTAATTACACTTCAATGCATCATATATTTATTCTATTTGTGGTGGATGTGAGAGTATTTCATAGGTGTGGAGGTTTTCCATAACATAATTAAATTCAAATCCACTCCTTTTATTTGATTCGTTATTTTTTCCCTCGCATATCTTAGGAAAACCCTTCATACGATCGAGTTTGGGTTGCCTTAATGGATGAAGTGGTATAAGGCAGAGCTGGGTCTTTTAAGAATAGAATTCTCTGCAAAGGTGTTGTCATATTTAACTGTTGAAGGATATATGGTTTTGTGCATCAAATTCATGCAAAAATCACACACAAAAAATCAAATGAAATTAGTTTCCTAATGAGGTTTCATAATGTAAATTATCAAATTGAATTTAAACAACAAATAAAAAATGAATGAACCCACATTTTCAAACCCTAGAGCAAGACCTTTCATCCCAAATTTCATTTTATCTACATCTGTATTTATATTTCAATTCTGCAATTCATTATTTTAATTTCACATTTCCCATGAAAATCCTAAATCAATCATTTTCATAAATAAAAAATAATAATTAGATTAGGTGAATTAGAATTAGTGATTAAACCGACTATGATGCTCCTTAAGTGAGATGACTCTGGTCAGCCTCTGTGATGCTTTCAGATAATTAAATTTCTTTTTCCATACCCTACAATAGGCATGCATCACCATACACCAGAACTCAAACTAATTTCTTATCAACTTGATGTAATGATTCATCAGATATATAGAAACCAATGGTACATGCACCGTATAAGATTTTTTATTTTGATATCCATGTCCTTCTTGAGTTATCTCCCTAGATATTTTCATATAATGTTGGCACATCATGTAAATTTTCAAGATTCCTCCATGATAGTATCAAGCTATTATTATTATATAGGTTCATATCGATGACCATTTGAGAGATGAGGCCTCAGTACAGGTACCTATTCTAGAGGTGTTCAATCCATGAGAGCATAGAGAAGTGCTTTCTTCTAATGGGTATTGGATGGACACACCTCTAGTTGTGTAAGAGGATTGTTATATGCATGTTTGGAAGTTGATAACTCCATAATTCCATGATAATGAAACACGTAGTCTTAGTTTATTATGTGAGTTACAATGATATAGACCACTAAGGTTTCGTCGTGATTCATGCCCTTGGGTAGCAGAGGATTGGATCGATCTAATGCTCTAAGTTTTTAGCCTTGTGTGGACCTTGACGGATTAGATGGTTTTGATTGAAACTAATATTATTTTTGTATAAGTAGGGAATTGGTGGGTTTTGATAACTCATACTCATGATTATATGATTCTATCATGGGAAATATTTATGAATTTATTCCTCAGTGAGTATTATCTTTCAATATTGTGCTCTCTATGGATCCATGGTCTTCTTGATCTGCAGTTGGGAAATATTTTTGTTGTTGAGGATGAATCAAGGTTCACATACCTAATTTTTTTACTCTCCCTACATGGTGTAATATGGATAGTTTTGGGTGTTTAGGTTTGAGAAGGGCCTCAACATGGATATTTGGTCTAGTGTAGTCTCTTTATGCATTCCCACTTATTCTGAAGAACTGGAGTGGCCTTGGTGACTAAGTATTTTATAGTATAGGGGAACCAGGAAGATAGAATAAAATGTGTAAATAATGGGGATGAGTTAGATATAGTGGTTAACATGAGTTAGCAATTTGGGTATTGGTGTAGGAGGCCTACTCATGTTCTGACTCATACATGGGGATCTATGGCACCAGGATAGCATAGAGGGTCCAATCACCTTGGTGATAGAAAAATCTATTTGAATGATGTGTGAGGTCACACGGATCATGATTCCCCAACTCAAAATGTTATAGATTCTGTAAAAACATTTTATGGACTTCCACAATAGAGAAAACATCATGATCATAGATCTTTGAGGCAAGGTCAATGTAGCCCCCAAGGAGGCGATACAAAAGGAGGTGCATGTGGAGCCCTAGATGGAGGATCTTTAGGTAGAGGAAGATACTTTTAACTTCTCTAATCATCACCATAAAGTAGACCATGTTAGGATTAGAGTGATGGTGGTAGATGGAATGGTCAGTAATAGGCTATATAGGGTATTACCAAGGTGTGCACAAGATGATTTGAGGTATGATCTATGTCATATCCACTTTAGTTATAGTACTTGTTGGAAAAATCATGAGTTATTCCTTCATCTCCATATCCACTATTCAAGAGCTAGAGATTCATGTACTATCTTTGTCTGTATTCTATAGCTATATGTTCCTATAGAGAACTATGCTTCTATGTCATAAATTTATTGGTAGTGTGAGTTTTATCTCATTATAGAGAGTTTATCATTCCACCTCTCAGTTATTTTGATGAAACCTTCATATTTCATGAGTATTGAATATTTTTTTGTTGTGTGAGCTCAGATAGACATTAACTATAAGAGTTTCAAATGCATATGTACTAATGGAATTATGTTCTCCTTCATGGGAAAGAATAACCTTATGGCGGAGCGAGTGGGGATTGTGATAAGGAAGCCACAACCCATTACCCATAAGTTAGAGATTTTTCCCTTTTGAGGAGAGATCATAAAACATATTGCTTCTAGAAATTATGTAGGATTATATAGAATTATTTCACGGTGATGTTTTAGGGATACCTTTAATGTGGGGGATTTACATTTTTATTGACTTGAACCCTGAAACTACTCTAATATCTTCTATGGTATATTTAATATCCCATTCTCAGATCAGAGAGTGGAGGGTGTAGTTTAAAAACCTTCAGGAAAAGGATTTTATTAGACTCAGTTTGTCTCTATGGGAGGCTCCAATGTTGTTCATGGAAAATGAGGATAGGAGATTATGGATTTTCATTTATTACCATCACCTGAATCAGTTGATGATTAAAAATAGGTACCCATTGTAAATGATTTATGACCTATTAAACTTGTTGAAAGGCATGTGATGGTTCTTTAAGATTGAACTCAGGTCTAGATACAAACATTTGAGGGATAACATTGATTATTTTATGAATAAAAAATTACAATTTCTCTATAGTAACTTTGATTTCTTGGTTATTTCTTTTCGTGTGATGAATACCCCTACTATTTTTATGGATCTCATTAACTAAATCTTATAAATTTTCTTGGGACAGTTCAAGGTTTTCTTTATCGATGATATTATCATTTAGTCTATATATGAATATGATCATACTGATCATTTAAGTATAGTCCTAAACTTAATTCAGGATCACAGATTTTACCATAAGCTCTTAAAGTGTTATTTTGGATCTGAGAGGTTCACTTTTTGGGGCATTTCATATATACTCACAGTATATTTTTGGACTAAGTAAATATTGATGTGGTTATTTATTATGAACCACACAAGATTTTATTATAGGTGTGTAGTTTCCTCAGTTAGGATGGGTATTTTAGTAATTTAATGGAAGTATTTTCTAGGATTTCATCCAATTAGAATGCCTTGACATGGAAATGGAATCCATTTTCCTGTACTGAGCAATGTCAAATAGAATTTTAAGAGATGAGGTAAAGTTTTTTTTTTCTCTTGTGTTATGAATTTCAGATGAGAGAGTTTACTATAGGGTGTTTTTTAATGCCCCTAGAGTTGATATCAGATGAATTTTGATAAAAATATAAGAAGTGATGGATAATGGGTTGTGGTAATTGATTCCCCATGAGTAGAATTTCTTGAACCATGACTTGGAGTTAAAAGTGTTAGTCTTAGTCTTGAATATGTTGAGGAATTATATTCTAGATGATAATTTTGTTATTTACTCAAACTATCAGAGTCTAAGGTATATATTTAACTAGAGTGATCTCAACCTAAAAAAGAGTCACTTTTTAGAGATCAGGTTGGACTACAACTTTGAGAGAGACTATACTCTTAGGAATATAAATGTATTGTAAATTAACTTAGAAAAAAAATCCAATTAGTTTATAGTGGAGGTGGTTTCAATGAATTTTTCCTCATTACAGCTAGCCCTGGTGCAGAGTGTAACATCCCAGTTTTATTTAAAAAAAATAAATAGAAATTCATGGAACTTTTTTTTAAAAAGATATTTTTAATTATCCTTTAAAACATAACTTTTCTACTTCTATATTCTGAATTTCAAGAAATTGTCATCTACAATTGTGTTCAGTATGCTATTTAGAGTCTATTGGAACTAATTTTTTTTGGTAAATAGTAACATACCCTTATGAATAGTAATATGAATAGTAATATGAACCTAATGAATAGTTAATAACAATATTATTTTATTTTCCCCAGGCAATTGGATAATGGGATCTTAATTAATTTTCCAATGTCGCATAAAACTAATTGTGCTTCAATATTGTTATTTTTCGAATTAACTATGGGATTATTTAAAAATTAAATTAATAATATTTTGAAAATTAATTTTGAAAAATGGATTTCACTTTTGAATTCTACACGTCGAAAAATGGTAAGGGTGAATTTTTTGGTTTTTTCTGAATTTCTAGAATTTTTTATGAATAGTGAAATATGATAAAATACCATATAATCAAATTATCAGTAAAATTCACTATTGATGACATCACAAGTGATTCAAGGAAACTTGGTTCGAACTCACATGATATTATTACTATTTAGGGCCACTTTCATTGAGATTATTCATAGTCTTGATAAAAATATTATAATAATGATTAAAATAATCTAAAATACCTCCCCTCCTCCACTATAAATACCACCCTCACTCCCCTCTTCCTCCCACACCTATCAAGCCTTGAGAATATTCTAAATTCTGCCAAATTCCCTCCCCAATATTCTTCCCCACGTCCTAGAGCTTCTGTTCTCACCAAAATACCAAAATCAAAGCCCTTAAGGAGGATCTCAAGGAGAAGAGATCAAGAGGTAAACATCCTCTTTTATTTTCTTTCTTTTCTTTCATTTTATGTTATTCTCTTCCATTACCTTTGTCTTGTTTTGGGATATTTCATTAAATATTCCCCCTTACTATCCATATTTTTTATGAATGATGAGATATTTCGTTCCTCTCATCAATCTTGTTTTTATGGAATTTTAAGAGACGTTGTTAGCCTGCTGAATTTTCGTGAGGAATTTCTCAAGATTTTTTTTATTTCGTGATTCTTTTTTCTTCTTTACTCACTCCCTCTTATCCAAGAGGCATGAAATCTCCAGAATCATGTATATTCATTATGTTCTCATGTTTATGTAAAATTCCTCATCATTATTCTTCTCCTCTTCTACTTATTTAAAGAATAAAAAAACTTTGTCCACTTGTGTTGAATTGCCGACATCGTGGACGATGTATTTTCAATTTCCATTAATTCTTTCAAGTATGGTCATGAAACCATTTATATGGTTGAAATAGGTTATAATATATGTTTTATGACTCATATATGGTTCTATAATTCTTTTTTACTTATGGTTCTAATTTAAAAGAAAAAATGAGGTTGTTATTATCAAAGAACCACTAAAATGATCTAAACGAACATCATTAATGTTTTAACTTATAATTTATTCTCATATAAAGCATAAAAGTGATAAATGGTATAAATTATGGTACTGGAAATATGTAAATACTACTCCATTCAAATTCTGTAGTTTCACTTCCAATCAACAAGAACTATTCATCATGAACGGATTGTGAAAATCATAAAAGAATTCACCCAAAATAATGCAAGGAACAAAATACTAACAATTAAGGGGTGAAATGAGGTTATGAAATGACCATATAAGGTGTTATAAACAAGAAAATGTTTCTTTAAAATACTAATAACACTATTTTAACCATTATACTGGAGGTTTAAACAAGTTTGAAGTAAGACAAGCCTAAGGTAAGGGAATTCTTAACCGTATTTCCATTCTTTGGGTTAACCTTCTACTTCATTATTTATGTGCTATTTAAATTGTTTGTGTGATGGTTTCTATTTATATTACGTTTTATTGTTTGCTTTTACAGTATATATACATACTCCTTACACTCTATTAATTCTATCTTCAATTGTATGATATTTATAAGAGTATTTTCTTTAAAAATACTCTTTTTAAATTTGGTTTTGAGAAATTCCAAAGCAATGTTTTTATGGAATTATTCATGTTGTATAATTATGTTTTGGTTCTTGGAAATTATTTATTATGAAGGGTGGGACCTATATTTCCCTCCAATTCATTGGGTATGAGTAATTTTGAGGTCGTTCGTATGGTTACTCCATGTGTAACTGCGATGGTTACACAAAGTAAGGTAGCTGTGAGGCTTACAAATTTTAAGGTAGCCAAGATGGTTACAAGATTATGTAAGTAATGCCCCAAGATACCTCTATGATTATATTTATGTTCTCATGTTTGTGTGGATCCTGTGTAAATATCATGTTACATGAAGTAAGTATTTATGGGTGAAAATCATGTCTTTTGAAAATGTTTTCATGCGTTATTAGTATTCATGGACTAATGTGATTTTTCCTTCTTTTCTATACCTTACTGATCTTTTCTGCTCATCCCAAGTTTTTAAATGATTTTTCACAGGTTAATGGATTTTTAATACAAGTAATGAAGACATGTTAAATGTTGAAGAATTTTCAAGGAGTCTTGTTTTAAGTTTTAATGTTTTATATTTTGAGAAAAATGGAAACTGTTTTTATGGTATCCACTATGTATCAATGTGTAATATTATGAATGTATTATGTCCTAATTCTCTAAAGCTCTAAACTTGAAAATATAATCAATGTAAAAGGAAGTTTTTTATTAATTAAATTCAATATTATGTATGTAAAAAGTCCGGGTCCTTATAGTTGGTATCAAAGGATGGTTTAGATAAATTTAGGGATTAAGAGTTTTCGTTAAACATATGGTTAGTCTGTATGTCTATTCTTTATGTTAAATCCTTGTTTTATAACTTTTCCGATTAAGGAAATTTAGTTAAAAATGGAAGGAGGAGGATCTCAAATGACATTACTATCTCTTCCTGATGACTTGCTTGCAATAATTATTGCAAAGTCTTGTCGAGATGACTTTGAAACCTTTTCTAACATACAAGTCACTTGCAAGCAATTGTTTGAGATATCAAACACCTCCACTATACCTCGATACCATCATGGATCATGGGTTATATTTAATCAAATCCTATTTTCTCAATATTCTCATATTTTCAAGAAAGGTGAATATTATCAAGGAAATTTTAAATATTTTACCTTATCAAGAGATTTTGAAGCATATTATGATTTTGAAAGAGGTGTTGAAGAAGGAGACCCTTTCACAACCTATTTATATTTTCTTTTACAATATACTCTTTCTTCACATACTTATGATATTTTAAAAGGACTATTGATTGAAAGTTTCAACTCAAAATCATTCCGACTGTTTTATAAAAATCAAGTTTTATCAGATGTTTTGAAATTATATGTCATACATGATTATTTTCCAAAACTAATTTTCTGTGAACACCCATATGACCCAAGTTGTACAAGGTGTAATTGGATAAAGGAAGCAAATGATTTTGAAGGATCTCTAAATCATTGTTGCAATGCATTGACCTTCTATTTACGTGATCAAGATGATGGTGAGACCAGGTGGACACCTTGATCAAGGTACCCTCACTTGTTTAATAAGTAAATAAAATTGTGAGGACGCAATTTCCGAAAGGTGGGGATAATGTAACATCCCAGTTTTTTTTAAAAAAAATAAATATAAATGCATGGAACTTTTTCTTAAATAGATATTTTTAATTAGCCTTTAAAACATAACTTTTATACTTCTATATTCTGAATTTCAGGAAACTGTCATCTACAATTGTGTTCAGTATGTTATTTGGAGTCTATTGGAACTAACTTATTTTTTGGTGAATAGTAACATACCCTTATGAATAGTAATATTAATAGTAATATGAATAGTAATATGACCCTAATGAATAGTAAATAATAATATTATTTTATTTTCCCAAGGCAATTGGATAATGGGATCTTAATTAATTTTTCAATGTCACATAAAACTAATTGCACTTCAATATTGTTATTTTTCGAATTAACTATGGGTTTATTTAAAAATTAAATTAACAATATTTAGAAAATTAATTTTGAAAATTGGATTTCAATTTTTAATTCTACACGTCCAAAAATGGTAAGGGTGAATTTTTTGGATTTTTCTGAAATTCTAGAATTTTTGATGAATAGTGAAATACGATAAAATACCGTATAATCAAATTATCAGTAAAATTCACTATTTATGACATCACAAGGGATGCAAGGACACTTGGTTCGAGCTAACATGATATAATTACTATTTAGGGCCACTTGCATTGAGATTATTCATAGTCTTGATAAAAATATTATAATAATGATTAAAATAATCTAAAATACCTCCCCTCCTCCACTATAAATACCACCCTCACTCCCCTCTTCCTCACACACCTCTGAAGCCTTGAGCATTGTCTAAATTATGCCAAATTCCCTCCCCAATCTTCTTTCCCACGTCCTAGAGCTACTGGTCTCACCAAAAGACCAAAATCAAAGCCCTTAATGAGGATCTCAAGGAGAAGAGATCAAGAGGTAAAAATCATCTTTTATTTTCTTTATTTTCTTTCATTTTATGTCATTCTCTTTCATTCCCTTTGTCTTGTGTTGGGATATATCATTAAATATTCCCCCTTACTGTCCATATTTTTTATGAATGATGAGATATTCCATTCCTCTCATCAATCTTGTTTTTATGAAATTTTAAGAGACATCGTTAGGCTGCCGAATTTTCGTGAGAAATTTCTCAAGATTTTCTTTTATTTCATGATTCCTTTTTTTTAATTCCTCACTCCATCTTCTCCAAGAGGCATGAAATCTCCATAATCATGTATATTCATTATGTTCTCATGTTTATGGAAACATTTTGATCAGTATTCTTCTCCTCTTCCACTTATTTAAAGAATAGAAAAACCTTGTCAACTTGTGTCGAATTGCCAGCATCGTGGACGATGTATTTTCAATTTTCATTAATTCTTTCAAGTCTGGTCATGAAACCATTTATATGGTTGAACCAGGTTATAATATATGTTTTATGACTCATATATGGTTCTGGAATTCTTTTGTACTCATGGTTCTAATTTAAAAGACAAAATGAGGTTGTTATTATCAAAGAACCACTAAAATGATCTAAACAAATATCATTAATGTTTTAACTTATAAGTTGTTAGGACCAATAGGGGCCTATATACCCTTAGAGGGGGGTGAATCAGGGTATGGATATTCTTTTTCAAAATTCTTCCTGCCCCACTGGATCTTGACCTCTTTATTACAAGGGTCACTTTTTTTTCACTTGTGTGTTTATTATGACCACTTATTTTCTTCTTTGTCTGATGATGATGCTTAAAATGCAATGCAGGGAGGTAAGCAGGCAGACACCAAGATTTTTACTTGGTTCACCCTCACTGGGCTACGTCCAAGGAGCATACGCCGACAAGTTGTCGTGCGTACCAAATCCCACTAGTCTTCATAAGATGTGGATACAAAATTTTGGATAGAGCACTTCTATTCCCAGGCTCACTGCCTTCACAAGGTTTAGGGTCAACTCACTGCTTTCCCTAGGGTCACTCCCTATTTCTCTCTCTCTAGCTCACTGCCAATGGAGAGGATCACCTTCTTCCTCTTCCTAAGCTCACTGCTCTAGAAGGGAATCCACTCACAGTTTATAGACCTGTAGGTCTCTTCATTTGCATGAAATAATGCATCTTCAACTGTTGATAGATGCTCTATTGAAGTCCAACTTTCATCCACTGATGAATACCTCTTTTCCTCTAAACACTGGGAAATTCCTTTTGGAAACACCTTCGCAAAGCACCCTACTTCGCGAAGCTCCCAATTTCATGAAGCTCAAACAAGCCTTCACGAAGATCCTGCCTTTTCGCAAAGCACTTTCGCGAAGCTCAATCCATCGCAAAGCAACGTCCCTCACGAAGCTTACTAAGCCAACGCGGAGCTCGCAGGTTTCGAGGAGCTACAATAGCTGCCGCGAAGCTACTCTTTCGCGAAGCACACTAGCTCTACGAACCACCTTCACAAATCGAGAGCAAATGATCTTCTCTGAAAATTCTCTCTACTTCTCTCGAGGTGGTCGGCCTCTATTTATAGATGATTCCACCGACCATCGGTCCTTTCGCACGAAGTCAATGCCACATCATTGCCAATCGTGAAGCTCCTATGTTTTTGCCAGAATTCTATCCAAATCGTGAAGCACCACGGCAATTTTCCATTCACGGATCTTGTCGTAATCGCGAAGGATCAACATCAACATTCCTTCGCACCTTCACCGCGAATCTCCCTTGCAAAGCCCTTCACCGCCGCGATGCGCTTCAACTCTGTCATTCGCGAAGCTTTGACGTAATCGTGAAGCATCACTGCCTCCATTTTTATAGTCTTCGCGAAATCCAAACCATGCATCCTATCTTCACGAAATTCATGCCTTTTCCATATTAAATTATGCTCTTCATGGAAATCCTATTTTAGCAATGCTCACCAAACTCCAAATTTTGGACCCCAAAAATTTTGCAAACACTAGGAAACGGCGCCACCTTGTACTGCTCTTTTGTACCGCCTCCAGATCATCCTTTCCTTTTTCATCATTCTTTGTCAATAAGGATTTTCAAAAAATTCTCGAGAACTCAACAATTCTCTATGGAAACCTGATTTGTCAACAAACACAATCAACCCAAAAATACTTCAATGTTACCTTGAGGGATTTTTGCCCAACAATCTCCCCCTTTGGGTTTGTTGACAACTCTTCACGACTCTGCTCAGAATGATTTTCTGCACTTTGATACCTCATTGAGTCTTATTCTAGCCGCTACCACCATTCACCTCTTGCAATTATGATAGCTTTTAAGGAATCACTTAACACGTACTCTAAGCCCACATGAGCTATGCTCAGCGTGAGAAACAAGAGTAGTTTGAAAAGATCATCAATGAATCACTTCATGTCAGACACCAATTGTCGATTCTAACCTGATAACAATTTTTAAATTGATACCAATTGTTGAACCACACTTATACCAATTCGTGATAGCTGGAAACCTTCTCTCACCATTCCAACACCACTGTTCTGCTTTTATCATGATCCTCAATTACCGTGATTTCTATGCTTTGATTGATCACTTCTAGCATCGCCTGATTTAATACTCTCCCCCTTTCTCATTTCTCCCCCTATCTGGCTACTCCACTGGTTAGCTTCTCCCTGTATCTGTCTAGATTTCGCAAATAGCCACACTGTCTCCCCCTTGAACAATCACTATTTTCTCCCCCTTTGTCAACGAACCCAAAGGTCATTCCTTTGCAGTCTCTAACAGAGTAGAGAACACATATCAACACATTAGGGAAAAACACACATACCTCGGGGAGAGGGGGGGCTCCAACATCCACACTTTGTCAAGTGTGGGGAGTCGACTGAACTCCCAGAGCCAGTCGATGCCTCTCAAAAGATTCCTTGGGTAAGGCCTTTGTCAGAATGTCTGTAACCTGTAGCTCTGTAGGCACATACTCCAACTTCACAATCCCTTGCTCCACTTTATCCTTGATAAAATGATATCTGATCTCAATTTGATTTGTCCTTGAGTGATGGACATGATTTTTTCTGAGATTTATAGAACTTGAGTTATCGCACTGGATTCTGATCAGAGACTTTACTTCAACTCCCATATCTTCAAGCTGCTAATTCATCCACAATAACTTTGTGCATGCTTTAGTGGCCGCAATATACTCAGCTTCCGCGATGCTCAACGAAATTCAATCTTTCTTCTTTCTTAGCCAAGAAATACACAATCCACCAAGATATAATTCACCACCTGACGTTGATTTTCTATCATCCGTTGAACTGGCCTAGTGTGCATCAGTATATCCCAATAACTCTGTCTGGGATTTATCAGTATATGTCAAGACGAAATCTACTGTGCCCTGGATATACCGAAGTATTCTTTTCACTACAAGCATGTGGCTTTCCTTGGGATTACTCTGATATCTCACTGCTTGGCATGTGACGAAAACAATAGCAGACCTTGTTGCAGTTAAGTACAACAGACTTCCAATAATTTGCCTATATTCTGTGATATTAACTACCTTTCAATCCTCATATTTTGATAATTTCATCCGAGTAGCAACCGGAGTCTTCATCTCCTTGGACTTCTCCATTCCAAACCTCATCAGAACCTTCTTTTCATATTTCTTAAAGACACCTTCATTATGCTTCATTTGAATCATAGATTTTTCAAATATTGATTCAGCATTGAATTCCATTCTCTCGGTGCTTGTTTCAACCCACATAATTCCTTCTTCATCCGAAAAACCTTGTTCTCATCCTCATTAATAAGAAAACCATATGGTTACTCAATATGCACTTCTTCCTCCAGAATCCCATTCAAGAATGCTGATTTGACGTCCATCTGGAATACCTTGGACTTTCGTTTCACTACAATTGCTAGGAATAATCTGATTGTCTCCTGCCTTGAAATTGGTGCAAATGTCTCATCACCATATATTCCCTCTATCTAGGAGTCTCCTTTGCACATCAGTCATGCTTTGTTCCGAATCACTATGCCATATTCATTAATTTTTTCTTAATAGACTCATTTAGTCCTGATGGAATTTTTATCTTCTGGCCTCGAAACAATCTCTCATGTCTGATTCTTCTCAATTCTGATCTAGCTCTTAATTCATGGCATGAACGCAGTTTTCATCTTCAGCTGCAACAGCAAAGCATTTCAGCTCAACCTGAGATAGAAAAGATGCTTGCTGTAGTGATTTCATTTTTCTTTTCTGAACTGAATCTGACTGACCACCAATGATATTCAGTATATCAATTTCAGCTTAGCTCTTTGGATTCCTTATAGACACAGACTTGAAACTTTCTTGTTCATCATCAGTGTCTTCTTCTGAATCAGTATCAGCCACTTCTCCTCTCCCTTGTTTTTCATTCTTCCTCAACACATTCATCAGGAAATTTTTCACTGACTCATTATTTAGTGGCTTCTTTTCTTTCAGCTAATTTTTCTCTGTGTCATTGTTCAATGACGTCATTTCATTGAAAATCTTCTCTAAGATTTTTGTTGACACACCTTTGATTTTCTCTCGCAGCTTCTTGATATCCTAAAAGCAGTCAGCTAATACCACATGGTTAGAACACAATTGATAATCATGAATACCTGTGTGTTGCTGCTTTTCCACCAATCATTCTTCATGAGCATAAATATTCATCCTTCATATCATATTGAGATCATGCATTTGATTAGGATATAGAATGCTCCCCTTGTTCTATGCAACTCTTCCCGTAGTTAGGCCCAACAGTTTAGACCCATAACTAGTCTTTTCCTCCTGCATCATTTTTTCTCATCTTCCACTCAGTGTTGAGCCATTAACAAAATCTATAAGCCTAATGAGTTGAAACTCGGTGTAGGAAACAAGAGATAAATTTAATAACACAATCACTTCCTATTGTGATCTGTTTCTCCCTTTCTTCTTCAACTGTTGTACCTGATTTGAGCCAATTAAAACGCTGGAGCACATCACTTCTCAACTTTGCATCTTTAGATGCCACTTCCCTTTGGATTGTATCTCCCTAAAACCTGAAACACATGAATCATCAGTTAATTGTATTTATATTCATAGCGAGAGGGGATTCCTTCTGGACTCCTCAATATGAGGATTGTGGTTGATCCTGATGGGTCAACCCTTTGATTCTTTCTTGGAGAGCATCACACTCTTTTGATGCTTCCTCCAGCTGCCTAGCCAACTTCAACTGTTCTGGCCATATGACTAGGCATTCATTGCCTACATTCTGAGCCTTTTTCTGATATGTAGATTTGGTGGGCTCGGCCTTTCTCACCGCTTGGGGTATAAACCCACTAGTACACATTTCCTTCTTTGAGGTTCTACCAAAATTCCATTTTCCTTCATTATTTCTCTGAGTAGGAACCTCTCTGTTTGGCATCTTCCCTTTCTTCTTCTCCCATCTTAGGGGTCTTCCTCTTTCCTTCACTTCTCGCTGAGAAACACGACATGTGGATTTTTCAATGCATTCTTTGTTCATCTTTCTTTTATCAGATGTCTGAGTCACCACACTCTTTTTCGTTGGTGGTGAGTCCTCCATTGAACATTCATTCTTCTTTATCATAGCTGGAGTAGATCTCCCCTTAATCTTCCAGGTTTTTTCACATTCTCTCCTTGAGAGCGGTTGTGAGTACGACAGAGGAGGTGATTGGTAAACCTTTCGTTCAGCTCCATGTGATTCACCTGAGGCTCTAACCCAATTTTTCACCTTACCACTTTGTCTCCCAGTGTATAGTTTCTCATTATATACCACTGGAGTTGGTAATCTCTTTCTTGGGTCTTTTTCCTTCCCCGATTTCTTCTTGCTGCACTGTCTGGCCAAATGCCCATGATCAGAACATATGAAACATTTTCTATTAAAGGCATACCTCATTTCATCACTTCTCTACTGAGATGCTGATTCAACTTGTTTTCTTCTTCTGGAATCGATCTCCTGAGCTTCCTGACACATACGCATGGTGTGTCCCATCCTTCCACAGTAATAACATCTGATGAATGTTCTCCTCTGAGAAACACTTCTCTCTGATTTATCATGATGCTTCTTCTTATTCTCAGATTTAGTAATGTCTCTATTTTCACAGCCTGAAATGTATTCCAGAGCCTCTGAACAGAAGCTTGATGTGTGGCCATGAATCCCATAGAAATAGCACATGTCATCACTACTTTTTGTAACTGTCCTTTTAGGCCTATCTCCAGCACCTATAGGATTTCTTTCACATATGGAACTGTTCACAACTCTCTTCCTATCTTGCACGGGAGGGGATTCATCAAATCCGATACCAGCTTTTCTGAAACTTGCTGGTCTTTGAGCTGAGAAAATATTCTATTGTTTCTCTTCAGAAATAGCATATTTGTTCTTCATTTTATCATCACTTGTCAAAGGATGATCAAATAGAAAGTGTAATGCATCCTTCATTTTTGGAATTCCTTTAGCATTGGATTTCTCCACTTCCTTCTTTACTGATTCTAGCTCCTCTTCCAACTTTTGAATATTCGTCTCCCTTGATTCAAGTTGGACATCAAGTTCTCTCTTCAGAAGCTTCCCTCTACTCATCTCATCTTCCAATTCACGTGTCATCTTTTCCACCATGTCACTTTTATCTTTCACTTTCAATTTTTCTTCTTTAATAGAATCAGAGCAACATGCATTCTCTTGTTGTAGTATTTTATTCTTATGAACTTCTTCAGACAACTGTGTTGCTAGATCACCATTTCTAGCTTTCAGATTCTGAACTTCATCTGACCTTTTATTCTCTTAAAAATCACCAGCCTTCTGTTTTCCTTTCATTTTATCCATCTTTTGTAGTTCTTCGGCATGAGAATCATTCTTCTCTGTTAGGTCAGTAACTATGTCAATAAGCCTTTGATTTAAGCCTCTTAGCTTGTTGACCTCAATCTCCAATACTTTGATCTGGATTTCTTTAGATTTGACTTCTTCATCTGATTTCATGTCCATTTACTTTGTCATGTTAACGACATCAACTGGTGTCCTCCTTGAAACTTCTTCATCATCAGTGGTTTCAGCATCACTTTGAATTTTGAGTACTTCACTCGTTCCAACAGCATTATTGAGTGAATCTATCTTTTCCCTATCTGATTCATCCAAGCCTTCCTTCAGCAAGTGGTTTGATTCTTTTAACTGAATCACACATTTTCCATACACACCTCCACACTGAGGAATACCACCTGACTTCTGATTCTTCTTTGATGTTTTTCCCTTTGCCATGGCTCACCGAGATAAGAGCAGACTGATTCTTTAAACACACAGATCGACTACACCAAGTCAGAGAAAACAAATCTGATAAAAGAAACCTTCCCTCTGATACCAATTGTTAGGACCAATAGGGGCCTATATACCCTGAGAGGGGGGTGAATAAGGGTATGGATATTATTTTTCAAAATTCATCCTGCCCCACTGGATCTTGACCTCTTTATTACAAGGGTCACTTTGTTTGCACTTGTGTGTTTATTATGACCACTTATTTTCTTCTTTGTCTGATGATGATGCTTCAAATGCAATGCAGGGAGGTAAGCAGGCAGACACCAAGATTTTTACTTGGTTCACCCTCACTGGGCTACGTCCAAGGAGCATACGCCGACAAGTTGTCGTGCGTACCAAATCCCACTAGTCTTCATAAGATGTGGATACAAAATTTGGGATAGAGCACTTTTATTCCCAGGCTCAATGCCTTCACATGTTTTAGGGTCATCTCACTGCTTTCCCAAGGGTCACTCCCTATTTCTCTCTCTCTGGCTCACTGCCGGTGGAGAGGATCACCTTCTTCATCTTCCTAAGCTCACTGATCTTGAAGGGAATCCACTCACAGTTTATAGACCTGTAGGTCTCTTCATTTTCCTGAAATAATGCATCTTCAACTGTTGATAGATGCTCTATTGAAGTCCAACTTTCATCCACTGATGAATACCTCTTTGCCTCTAAACACTGGGCAATTCCTTTTGGAAACTCCTTCGCAAAGTACCCTACTTCGCGAAGCTCCCAATTTCTCAAAGCTCAAACAAGCCTTTGCGAAGCTCCTGACTTTTCGCAAAGCACTTTCGCGAAGCTCAAGCCGTCACAAAGCAACGTCCCTCGCGAAGCTTACTAAGCCAAAGCGGAGCTCGCAGCTTTCGCAGAGCTACAATACCCACCGCGAAGCTCCTCTTTCACGAAGCACACTGGCTCCGCGAACCACCTTCGCAAATTGAGATCAAATGATCTTCTCTGAAAATTCTCTCTACTTCTCTCGAGGGGGTCGGCCTCTATTTATAGGCGATTCCACCGACCCTCGGCCCTTCTGCGCAAAGTCAACGCCATGTCATCACCAATCGTGAAGCTCCGAAGTTTCTGGCAGAATTTTGTCCAAATCGTGAAGCACCACGGAAATTTTCCGTTCGCGGAGCTCATCGTAATCGCGAAGGATCACTGTCAACATTCCTTCATGCCTTCGCCACGAAGCTCCCTCACAAAGCCCTTCACCGCCGCGATGCGCTTCAACTCTGTCGTTCGTGAAGCTTTGACGTAATCGTGAAGCATCACCGCCTCCATTTTTCTGGTTTTTGCGAAATCCAAACCATGCATCCTATCTTCACGAAATTCATGCCTTTTCCATATTAAATTATGATCTTCATGGAAATCCTATTTTCGCGATGCTCACCAAACTCCAAATTTTGGACCCCAAAAATTTGGTAAACACTGGGAAATGGCGCCACCTTGTACTGCTCTTTTGTACCGCCTCCAGATCGTCCTTTCCTTTGTCATCATTCTTTGTCAACAAGGATTGTCAAGAAATTCTCGGGAACTCGACAATTCTCTATGGAAACCTGATTTTTCAACAAACACAATCAACCCAAAAATACTTCAATGTTACCTTGAGGGATTTTTTCCCAACATAAGTCATTCTCATATAAAGTATAAAAGTGATAAATGGTATAAATTATGTTAATGGAAATATGTAAATACTACTCCATTCCAATTCTGGATTTTCACTTCCAATCAACAAGAACGATTCAACATGAACCGATCGTGAAAATCATAAAAGAATTCATCCAAAATAATGCAAGGAACAAAATACTAACAATTAAGGGGTGAAATGAGGTTATGAAATGACCATATAAGGTGTTATAAACAAGCAAATGTTTCTGTAAAATACTAATAACACTATTTTAACCATTATACAAGAGGTTTAAACATGTTAAGTAAGACAAGCCTAAGGTAAGGGAATTCTTAACCCGATTTCCATTCTTTGGGTTAACCTTCTACTTCATTATTTATGTGTTATTTAAATTGTTTTTGTGATGGTTTCTGTTTATATTACATTTTATTATGTGATTTTATAGTATATATACATACTCCATCCACTATATTAAGTCTCTCTTCAATTTTATGATATTTATAAGAGGCTTTTCTTTAAAAATCCTCTTTTTAAATTCAGTTTTACGAAATTCCAAAGCAATGTTTTTATGGAATTATTCATGTTGTATGATTATGTTTTGGTTCTTGGGAATTATTTATGATGAAGGGTGGGACCTATATTTCCCTCCAATTCATTGGGTATGAGTAAGTTGTAGGTCGGTCATATGGTTACTCCAAGTGTAACTGCGATGGTTACACAAAGTAAGGTAGCCGTGAGGGTTACAAATTTTAAGGTAGCCAAGATGGTAACAAGATTATGTAAGTAATGCCCCAAGATACCTCTATGATTATATTTATGTTCTCATGTTTGTGTGGATCTTGTTTAAATCTCATGTTACACAAAGTAAGTATTTATGGGTGAAAATCATGTCTTTTGAAAATGTTTTCATGCGTTATGAGTATTCATGGACTAATGTGATTTTTCCTTCTTTTCCATACCATACTGAGATTTTGTGCTCATCCCAAGTTTTTAAATGATTTTTCATAGGTTAATGGATTTTTAATACAAGGAAGGAAGACATGTTAAATGTTGAATAATTGTCAAGGAGTCTTGTTTTAAGTTTTAATGTTTTGTATTTTGAGAAAAAAGGAAACTGTTTTTATGGTATCCATTATGTATCAATGTGTAATGTTATGAATGTTTTGTACCAATTATCTAAAGCTCTAAACTTGAAAAGATCCTCAATGTAAAAGGAAGTTTTTTCTTGACTAAATTCAAGATTATGTATGTAATAAGGTTGGGTCCTTATAAGGAGAGTGGTATAGTTTATCTTTCATTGATGGTGGTAACTCCGCCACTTCTTTATCAAGTGGGAGAGGCATAGTTGGGTTGATGTTGACTATGAAGTTATATGTGATCATATATCCTCTGAAGATTAACCAAATGGAATTTATGAAAGTGGGGAGCACATCATCCTTTTCAATGGATGGATGGTTGTTCCATTTTTGTTGGATGAAGATGTATTGAGGGAGTTTAATATCTTCCCTTAGAGTTACTAGAAGGGGTGAATTCATAAAATGACCTTTAGTAGTAGTTTTAGTGCACTAGTGTGAGTTGGGTGTTTATTTTTTTGTTTCTTGATACCTCATGTTTCAATATGTAAAGGCCAAACACCAGGTTCCAACTGGTCTAAAAAACTTTTTAGATTCCTGAATGGAATTGGGATGGAAAATCGATTTATTTTTTAAGGGTATTCTACGAATACTACGAGGCCAAAAAACTATATGTGTGATTGTTGATTCAATTACCAAGTTATAAAACGTTATTTTGATTCATAATAAGATTTTTATTGAGAGTTTTGGGAATATTTACATGAAATATATTATCAATATTCATGGGGTACCCACAACAACCATCTTTGAACATGATGCTCAGTTCACTTCACAGTTTTAGAGAGGATTTTGGTATACCTTTGGGACTTATTTGTGGATGAACATGACATTCCAACCCTAGAATAATGTCTAGACTAAAAAAATTATCCATTTTTTGGAAAATTTTCTAAGATCCTATGTGTTAGACTTTTTATGGAGTCAAGATAATCACTTTACATTGATGAATTTTTCCTATTTTAATAGATACCACTCTACTATCATCATGGAACCATTCAAGTAACTATAATAGAGAACTTGTAGGCCACCCTTATGTTTTAATGAGATTAGAAATACATAACTTATCAAGTTAAAACTGATGAAGGTGATGATAGAGAAGGTTCAGGTGATCTGTGAGCATATGAGGCCATCTTAGAGTTGATAAAAAATTTATACAGACTGGTGTCATGGTACATTGGAGTTTATTTTTTGATACCATGTTTTCCTAAGTGTCTCCCCATAACAATTATTGCATGTATTTTTTTGGGGTAAAAAACTATCCCCAAGGAACATTGGGCCATTTTAGATCTTATGGAGGATTATAATGGTTTTTTAATACTTTCTATTACCCTCATAGTTGGATCTGGTACTTGAATTCTTTCATGTTTCATAGTTGAGGAGATTCATTCATGATCCATCACACATCATTGACTATAATGAGATAGGCATTGAGGATCGATCCACCTTCTCGAAGTACTCATTGGTGACTGAGGATTTGTAGGAGAGGATCCTATGTGGGTCGACCATTACTCTAGTTTATGTACTTTGTCAGTACGAGAATGTAAAGGAAATCTATAGGTAGTGTTAGATTCATATGTGAGTTTATTACCCTCACATTTTTGTGTAGCCTGTGATTTTGGGGTTAAAAGCCCTCTAATATAGGGATAATGTAACAACTCTGGTCTACATAGTTCGATCCTTTGAATACTTTTATATATATATTTCTAAATTCTTTCTCAAAGTTGGTGTTGTGTTTTGGTTGTCATCGGACCCCAGAATTAATATATTAAAATTATTAAATTTATTAAAGTGTGAGAATGAATCTTTTCAAAATAATTTTTTTCCCAATTAATCAGAACGATGGATGAAAAATATGAGACTTTAGTTGTTTCAGAAATATTGAGTTTACCATAGATTCATATAAGTATGGTCGGAAGCTAATGTTCAATGGATGTAAGATTTTGGTAGGTGTGTTAAATAAATTAAATGATAAACTTATATATTTTATTCAATTCCCAAAACCTAATCTACTCACTATAAATATGTGGCTATGGAAAATATATAGGATATCCCATATATCCTCAGGGTATTATAGAGTGGGATGGGGATTTCCATCATTGGTGTTGAATAACGTGGGACCAAAGATTAATGATGAACAGATTGATTAGATCCAAAGGAAGAAATGCTAAATCAAGTGAAATCTTCAACAACATCACTATCAAACATGTTCTTCAGTGAATATCAATCCATTCTTGATATAGGTCTCATTATTTTTTATATTTTCACCCTTGTGTTCTTGATTATTGAGAATGGATCATATATCTTCTTAATTTCTTAATTTTCATTCCCTATATGAACCAAGATTTTAATTAGAGTTCTTGAATATAATTATAAAATTCTTCTTATTCCCATTATTTACACCATTTATGGTTTTCACATTTATTATGAATGGCTAGGATCATATCGACCAATGATAATATCACATTTTTATTCTAACTCTCCCACCCCCATTCTTTACATTATTTTTTGTTGGACCATGGGGTAAAAAATTCAGAATTTCCATACTGTTTTGAGCATAATAAAACCCCCAGAATCATGATGGATGCATGAATGACCTATGCCCAAATGGATCGAAGGCCTTCATTTTTATTGATTTTTGATAACCCCCTTTTCAAGGGATGAGGGGGAACCCTTACAAGGCCCGTATGCTCAGATATTCCATGTCCTGTAGGCTTATGAGATTACATAACCTGAAGGTCTTAGAGAATTAAACCAAAATATATACAATGAACTGCCCCTCCCCAACATCTGCATCATGATAGTAGCTCTCCACTTTTGCATGGCCTTCTGGCTAGGCTTCCCGTGAAAGCACCGGCTAGTCCCGATGGCATAGCCATACCCTCTCATTCTAAAAAATCTATTTGGCTCTACTCTGGTGAGTGCACCTACTCTGAATCCTATTCTGAGGTTGCTCCTTTTTTATAGTCTGTATGGGGAAACTACATGTGGCCCAAAGGCCTTGAGGTGGCACAAAATCCCTACTGACCGAAAGGCCTGGGTGGCCCGAAAGCCTTATAGACTCCAAGCCCAAACCGGTGGCCCAAGGTGAATAGTTCCAGTTGCTACAGTACCAAATAGTACCTGCTACAATAACTATTATAGTTCCTGCTACAGTTCCTACTATAGTACCCGTATAGTGTACAATTATGCTACAATACTTGTACAGTGTATAGTTCTACTATAGTACCCCACAGTGTATAGTTCAGCTATAGTACTACTACAGTAGCCTGGAAATATGCCTCTACCTGGTTTTGAACCTGGGTCTTGTGGATTCACTTAAGGATACCTCACCAACTGGGCTGAGGGTCATGTACTTCATAAATGACCTATGGATTGATGGTTCTCGGTTGGATCAAGGTATATTTGTGGAACACAGATAATGGACCCATGGTTCTGTTCCCCCAAATGTTGATGAGAGGTGCAACAAATTTTACTTGGGTGACCAGAATCCTGATTTTCAGCCACCGAAGGATAGGGAATCAATGATCGGAAGTCTTCTCTTTTAATATATATGTATGTTCCCAATCAAGATCAAATATAACTGGGAGTGGGAGGTGTGAACCAGTGATATCTTTGTCTTTTAGGCTTCCTTATTTATGAAACAACCTTCACCTACAATTAAATATTTATCACTTTTTTTAAAGCAAAATAATCACACATCTAATGGAACCCAAGAATTTACAAGGTTCACTATTCAAAAAGAGTGGATACATCCTTATTATGGTTTGGAAATAATATAATACCACACAATACACCAGAAAACAATCCTTTTGTATATAATACAATGAGTAAGATATTTCCTTGCACTCATGTAGCATTATGTTCAATACAGTAGTGTGTGTTCTTATTCTAGAACAAATGATGTAATAATTTTTTTTAATAATTTAAAACACTTTCACTGGGTGTTTCCCAACATGTTATTGTGTTTCCTTTTCAAGATTAACAGATATGTTCTACAAAAACTATTATTCACTTTCTTACACAGTAAAAGGTAATAACTTACTGGACTTCATAATGATACTCAGTCTGATTTCTTAGTCTGATTCCCAAGTCCAATTGATCAGTATGATAAAATAAGTCTATCAAAATACCACTAAAAAATCTGAACTACTTCTATCTCAGTCCAAAAATCTCAATCTAATTCCCAGTCTGATGATCCATTCCAATACGATGATATATTCTTCTCTATTCTCCTTTATTCTTCTTTCTGTAAAACTTCCACAGGAATGCTTAAGATGAAAACTTCTTATCTCTATAACTCTACATCACACCACCTTCTCTCTTTAATAGTACATACATGTTATAAAGTACAAAGTACTTCTGCTTTTATAGGAAACCCAAAAGTGTTTTGGGTATGATTATGAAAATCCTTCCCACTAAACAAAATTTCATTAAACTTCAATTTCCCTTAAATTTTGGGAACATCATTAACTCCTTCAATGTTTATCTACACTTCTCAAATATTCTTTAATCTTATCACAACTTCATCTCACTTCATACTTTCTTCAAAATATGCATTCCAATTTTGATTCTTAAATCCAATTTTCTCATTATGATGGAGACATGAGGTCACTTCAATTTTCTTGACCCCCTTGAAAATAAATCATTACTAAATATACTTCATATGTTTCTTCATATCGATTTTTAAATGAGAAGGAAAATAGATGTCTTCTCATTATGATGACCACATGAAATAAAAATTTTATCTCATTAGGATTCTCATAACCAACTACTCAGTCTAATTTATTCATTATGATGAAGGAAATAGATTCTTCATTAAGTTTCTTTGCACCAAATGAAATTTATAAAAACCATTCTTCATAATTCTTTCACTTATTATATGATCCCCTTAATAAGACTTTTATAATACTCAAGAAATTCTAGGTTTCTAATTTTCTTAAACCGATAATCTAGTTTTTGATGAATTCATTGGTTTCAGCTCTATTCGGATAGTCTCGATCCACTTGATATAAAAAAACTCTTAAAAATCATAGTTATTCATTTCATTATTGACCTAGTTGTTAAAGAAAAAAATAAACCTATTTGAAAAAACAATTAATAATTCATCTTAATAAAAGTGGTTGATTGCATTGTTGATTGATCACTTCTTCACATCGGTCCCAACAAACTTTCAATTCCTTTTTCCTTTTCATTATTCCCAAAAAAACCAAAAAGACAAAATTTCCTATGATTTTCATCTGATGATTATTGTCAGTGTGACTCTGAAAATTAGTGGCACATCGCATCCTATGGGCTAGTTTTAGTAGCTTGAACTTCAGAAACTTCTTTCCTTATATAATTATAATCCTCATCAACTTCTTTCTTTGAATATTTATTTTTCATAGATTATTGGTCTAACTGAAAATGATCATCTTTATATTCTCATGATCCAATCAACCTTCTAATCCTTTTTAAAAAATATATGCCTTGTTTTTTCAAACCAGTGATATGAGACTAGAAAACTTCAATATTCATAAAATTACTTCTTCCACAAAATTCATCTTTTATCACGATGTCCTCGTGAATTTTAATACATTTAATATCATCTTCAGTATCATCTGACTTATAATGGAAAGTATTTTAACTTCCCATTACTCCATAAAATTCATTCTTTATAATCTAAAACTCAATACTATTGGCAGCACCAGCTCTCCCCCTTTCCTTCATAAGTCTTTTATCACAAATTTCATAGACAAATTATAACTTTTTTGAAATACAAAACAACAAAGAATCGTTAGATTTTCATCATAGTCATGTAGACTCTGATATCTCTTCCAATTACAATCTTCCTTTCATTTCACACCCAATTTTAGTCTAATGAACCTTTTCTTTTAGAAAACATATTCCCAATCCAATGTACTTTCATAAGCATTTTTAGTCTGATCTTATAAATATGATAGTTAGTCTAGTCACCAACAAATACAAAGTGAGGTTATTTTCTCCTTCTTTGAAATTTCCTTTAAAATAAAAAACAACAGCTAAAAAAACATCTTCCGAATTATGTTGGTGAGTAAAATATTCAAGTTGATGGTTCGGGATCTGATTTATGACTTTTTATACACAAATTTTTTCTATCTAGAATTTTTATTATTTTATCAACATATTTACTTTTTTCAACTTACCGAACATATTTTTATATTCTAGATATTCCATTACCTTCTCAACATAACCAATGTATTTTTATATTGACAAAAAATACAATCAAAACACAAATTTGTCCTAACAATCTCACCCTTTGTGTTTTTTGTCAATACCAAATTCAAAACAATACCATTTTTTAGAATTTCATTTTCTCGCTTTTTCTTCTCCCCATTCCTTTTTTTCTCCCCCTATTTCTTATCTCTCCCCCTTATTGAAAATGAAATTAAAATGGGCCATGTCATGACCTCATCCCTCCAAAGATACCCCTTCTAGGTTGGCAATGAATAAAGGGAGATGAGAAACCCTGATTCACACCTCTAATAGGCCTTGGGTTGGTGATTTTTACCAAGTGTGTACTAATCTCACAATATGGGAGGCATTACCCTTTACAAGAAACAATATTGGGAGATAAAATGAATCATCCATATCAACTCCAAGACATTACATATAAGAGAAATCCAAAAACCATCCCATAATACATGTATAAACAGAACTGATACAACAAGAGTCTCTAAACTAAAATTCCAAAAGTAATGCTAAGTAGTGACACAGTTACTATCAAGATCAGAGCTAGTAGGGTCCAGCATAGTTCGTGAAATCCTCCGAGAAACCTAAAACAGTTTTATAAATTTAGGTTGATCATACAATTATACTCAGTAGAAAAACCAATGTCACTCATGCATATGTGAAAGAGGCATACAAATGCACCCATGAGAAAACAAAAGAATCAAACAACACCTAAGCAGGTATACTAACCACCCAACATCACCAAGGCATGCTCGTAAAATAAAAAAATTCAAGTAACATAATATAAATCACATCGATGATAGGGTACCCTACACCACTTTCCCACTGATTATCCACTCTCACAACCCAATACAAAACATTTGGGTGCTCCCACCTCTTCTGAATATACCACATCACATCCCACCTGCACACACATGGGCCTCACAGCACATCCTTCCCACACACACCTAGGCCACACCATAACATGTCATGTCACACCACATCACATCTCATCCCAAAGACACATGGTATATATGCCACATATCATCCCCAAGACACCTGGTATACATCCCCCATCTCATCCTAAAGACACTTGGGACACCACATCACAACTCTCCCACACACACCTAGGCCTCACATCTCACCAAAACCTGCCCAAATAAACTTGGTCCATCACTGCCTGTAAGAGGGAGTAGGGAAGACTGGGTGTCCATCTATCCATAATCCCATTGGGATGTTCGGAAAGACACCCCATGCGTGACTATGTGGGTGTTCAATACATAGTGTTCAATGTGGGTGGGGTGTGAATATTAATCACAAGAAAATATGTTTGTATACATATATGATACCAAACACTCAATCCCAACCTATGGGTTATCAAAAAACCAAAAACCTCCACCTTTTCTATTACCTCTAAATTTACAACACCACACATTAATCCACAAATCCAATTTTACATCCCCATCCAATTTATTTAACTTGTTCCACTCCATATTAAACAATTCATTTTTCCATATCATCACTACCTAGGAAACAAAAATGAATAACACACAACAGTAGACATGGTAAAATCTATTATAAATTAATGTACTTCACATTAGAGACACATCATACCATGAACCCTTGGTACGGGAGGCTTTATACATGTGATCAATGGAGAATCACCCATACCAACCACTATGATACTTCTTCAAAGACATCATGACCAAACCACCATACCAACCAAAACAAACCCATAACTCACCACCATATCCAAAAACACATTAAACCACACCCAGGCCCGTATCCCTACTGCACAATCATACCATTCCTGGATCACCACATCAAGAGAACCAACCTCCTATGCACAACCATTCCTGCTACCACATCACCACACCAACCAAAAAAAGATAAATTTAGATTTAACAAGGAATCCCTTATTTAATTACACTTGTTAATTTAGGGGTTATCATAGAAACTTGAATATCCTGGGGCATTAATTTATTAATAAAAAATATGGGGTTAAATTTTTTTATATAAAATAGTTCAACATAAACAAACAACATACATTCCATAAAATCATTCTAGGAACAAACAAGGACGCCCAATGGCCATCATGTTAAGTGGGTAGTTATCCCATACAAATCATAATATCAATAAAAAATAATAATACGACAAGAAAATGTGTCACTTTTACCATCCCCTATATATGGATTTTAAATAGGTTTAATTATCTTTATTAATTGGTATTCAACTATCTTCACAATGTAATGAATCCATAAACCCACCCAGTATGATACACAATTAAGAGTGATGAAGGAAAAACTAATTGGAAGAAGATACGATCATTACTTCCTGGTTGCACCAAAATAGGGGAGTGCATGAACCAAGAAAACCTCCATGAAAACTCAAACCAACTACTAAACCCTGGACACATTACTACTATGGGAATAATGCTTTGGCGTGTTCCGTTACAAGATAAAACAATAGGTAAGAATATAGTAGAAAGGTATCTCATCCTACTGATGATCTAAACAGATCTGTGGTTTAGATATGTTTTTTATTTTCCATTAATGGTGGATCTAGTCAAGATAATGCATTTTAACCAATTAAAATCCCTCATACCCTTAGGGATTCAAAGATAGGATTTATGGTCTTTAAACCAGTCTCAAATCACTTCAAACAAGGCATTAAAAGAAATTTACATGAATGGAAAATGTAAAAGGGTAAAATAAAATCTAAAAACATTGTTCATGAGTCACCGATGGATGAGGAATAGTTTGAGGAGGCACCACTCTATGAGGAACTTTTCATGAGGTACCATTAGATGTGGAACTTCTCAGATAGGAACCCTTTACAAGCAATCGTTAGATGAGGCACCACTCAGTGAGAAATTGTAAAAAGAAGCACATGTCACCATCATTGAGTCACTACTAGGAAAGTCACCACCAACGAGTGTCTGCTAACAATCCACCGCCAGCAAGTCATCACCAGTGAGCCACCATCGATGATCCACTGCTAGTGATTCACCTCTAGTGAGTCACTACCAGTGAGTCACCACCAGAGAGTCTCCACCAGTTAGATTCCGCTACCGAATTACCTCTAGGGTGATACACTATTGGAAAACTTGGAAAAATTGAGAAACTTTTGCAAAGTAATGAAATGAGTCACCTTAATCTTCTAGAATACATTAAAACCCAGATTCCCAAAAATTCATGAACCAGATAGGTCTGGTCCATTACATCAGATACCTCTCAAAATATTCTCACCCTCAATAATTCAAAACCAACACAGAAGGAAAAGAGATTAAGGGTCTGAAAACCCACCCCTTGAGATACCTCTCAAGGATCATGCTACACTTGAAACACCGCTATTAACTAAACTCATCAATGTTCAATGATAAACCACCATGTGTTGTCTGAAATCAAGAGTGGAAGCCTCTATATCCAATAACACCTCCTTCAATATCTTCTAACCATCATGTCAACCCAAATTTCCACAAAACACACCACACAATCACAATGACCACACCATCCTAAACACATGAATCAGAGAATATTTTCTTCCATGTCCAGATACTATCTACTTTGGGTGGAAATGACTCACCCACACGGGTTTAATCGCATCATAGTTAATTTTTCATGATTAGGAATATGTTCTTACACTTTTCACATGTCATTACTTCATCACATGTAACACCACACATTTCAAAACAAGGAGGACATCTCATTTCATAATCAATAAGGTACAAATATCACATTAAAAATCAAAGAAAGAAAATCAAAACACAAAAACCTCTAGGTACTAGGCAAGCATCAGCATCTCTCACTCCCAAGTACTATCTTCTGGGCTACCATGCCTCCACAACACATGAACCAAAGGAATGGTCCTTTCGTGCAGCACCTTCTCTCGATGATCCTGGATCTCTATTATCCACTCCACAAACATCATTCCATCCTATATATACAACTCTCTCCAATCTATAACATGGAAGTCATCATGAAGATACCAACAAAGATAAGATAATTGGAAGACGTTGGGGATCCTCTGCAACTGTGGTGGAAACACCAACTGATATTCCACCTCTCCAACTCTCCATAACACCTCAAAGGGGCCAAAAAACTTAGGATAAAGCTTACTCCCTCTTCCAAATCTCTATTACTCATGTCGAGGCCTAGAACTCCAAGGGCCTCCTCCTTGATCAGTGTAAGACTTCTGCTGGTCTTGTTCTACTTTCTTCCTCTCATGAGAAATATAATATTTCTCGGTCGTGCTTTGCACCACCTTGGGACCAAGAACTATTGTCTCTCCAACCTCTTCCCCTCATAATGTAGAATGAAATGGTATTCCATAAAAATCCTAAAATAGATCCATTATAATTGAAGGGTGATATCTATTTATATATGAGTACTCTTCCACGTTAAGTTGTGGTACTGAAGATCCACCAAAGTCCAAGACACATTCCCGCAACATATCTTCCAACATCGGGGTAGTCTACTCTATATGCTCATCTGTGTGAGGGTGGAAAGTAGTGTTGAGGTGTAACTGTGTGTCAAAGTCATGATGCAATCCCCTCTATATTCATGAGGTAAACTGTAGATTTGGATCTGAGACAATGGACCTTAGAACTCCATGAAATCGAACCACCTCATCCATGTACCTCTTATCCAAGGCATCCACTGTGCCCAACTCCTTGATCACTAAGAAGTGGGATAATTTCATCAATCGATCCACTACCACCTAGATAGAATCACAACCTCCTAGAGCTCTGATTCTCCCTATGAATAAATCAATTGAGATAGTTTCCAATTTCCCCTCATGGACATCCAAAGGCTGCTAAAACCCACCAAGAACATGGTTCTTAGCCTTTACCTGCTGGAAAACCAAGAAATTTTCCACAAAGTCTGCCACTTCCCATTTCATCCAAGTCCACCAAAAATGCATCCTCAAGCCATGATACATCTTAGAAACTCCTGGATGTACCATAAAGGGAGATCTATTAAATTCATGAAAGAATCCACTGTGAATAACCACTATAAAAAAACATCTTTCCATGAAAGAACATATGGTTCTGATCATCCTCTAACCATACCTCAAGAGCATCACCATGGCCAACCAGATTATGCATTACCTCTTACTATGAGTCTCCCCATTGAGACTTCTTATCTTGCTGCATCAGATAAGACTTAACCTTCATCTAAAACAAATAGAATCTACCACCATCCATCCTTTAATCTATGTCCAAGGATGCCAACTCCTCCATTTCTCTCCAAGCATCCACAGAATCTCAAACAATACCTTTCCATGACTTCCTACTCAATGAATCAACCACAACATTTCCCTTTCCTAAGGTGTAGGAGATCTCAAAATCATAATTCTAAAGAAACTCCATACACCTTTATAGTCATAGATTCATGTCATGCTGGGAAAAGACATATCTCAAGCTCTTTTGATCCGTGAATACCACAAATCACTCCCTAATGAGGTAATTCTATCACAAATTCAGTGAAAACACAACCTCTTCAAACTCCAAATCATGGGTGGAATAGTTACATTCATGGGGACATAACTTCCTCAGACCATAAGAGATCATTGCTTTTTGTTGCATCAGTATGCATCCCAAACCCATATGGGAAGCATCACAAAACCCCTAAAGCATGTCCCCTTCCTCTAGCAACTAGAGAATTGGAGAACTGACCAACTTCCTCTTCAGGTAATTGAACTCTACCTGGAACTTCTCACTCCATGGAAAATATTGGCCCTTCCATATCATGGATTTAAATAGTGTTGCAACTTGAGAGAAATCATGTATAACCCTCAGATAATACCCTACAAGACCAAGGAAATTATGAACTTCTTCCATGTTCTTAGGTGGTTTTAGTGAAGTAAATACTTAGACCTTCAAATTTTCTACTTCCATTCCCTTCTGAGACACCACATGTCTAAGGAAATACACCTATATTTTTATAACTAACACTTGGAAAACTTTCCATATATCTAGTGGCCTCAAAGAACCTACAAGATAGTTATGAGATACTCGTCATGCTCCTCCTCTAACTTCAAGTAGACCAAGATGTCATCAATGAATATAATGACATTTTGGTCTCAGAACTCATGAAAAATGAAGTTTTTAAGTACCATGAACATGGATGGTGCATTCATAACACCGAAAGGCATGACTATGAACTTGAAGTTCACATAGCTGCATCTGAAGGCAGTCTTCGAAATATCTCCCTCCTTCACCCTTAACTGGTGATATTCAAATCATAGATTGATATTGGAAAACAAACTTTCCCCTATAATCTGGTATAAAAGATAATATATCTTCAGAAGAGGGTAACAGTTCCTTATTATCACCTAATTTAACCTTCGATAGTCTATACACAACCTCATAATATCATTCACCTTCTTTGTAAACAACACTGAAGCACCCCATAATGACACACTAGGCTCAATAAATCCCTTCTTCATCAGATCATCTATATGAATCCTCAACTCCCACAACTCATATAGTTCCATAAGATAAGGATCCACCAAAATTGGATAAGCATCAGGTTATAAGTCTATCCCAAACTCAACATCGCGTCGAGGGGGTAGCGTCACAACCTCCTCAGGGAAACATCTAGGAACTCCACAATGAACCAAGGAACCTCAAACATTTCATCATACAATGATTCTACTAATATCTCATCTAGAAAATAAATTAAATTCTCCACACACCAACTTCCCACTTAACAACCCCACTCACCAATGAAAACCACACGTTGTCCATCCATGTCTGATAACATGACCCTCATCCAGAAGTAGTTGATAACAAAATGTACAAAATACAATCATTTGATTCCAATTATGACATCATATGGATTCATTTGTAGAAATAAGAGATCCCCATGAGACTGATGTGGTCCCATCATTAATCTACACCCTAAGAACACATCAAACAAGCTGGTCTGGCCTCCGACTAACGTAGTTAAAACTAGGGGAATGGGAACCCTATCTACATATTTCTCTAGATCATGGGCTAGAGTGGTTATAATTAAGGATTGTGAAGCTCTTGAATCAAAAAATGCATAAACAAGGATTCAAAACAAACTGATCATACCTCTAATGATATCTATCCCCACTGGGGCTGTAGCATCTGCTCTGTGAAACTGACCATGCCTTGCTCCTTTTCCTCTCTGCTAATGACCACCTCCTCATCCATACTCGAGTTGAAGTCCCTAAAAACAAAGAAAATATAGGGGTTGGACACTACTGGCTCTATCCCCTATCAGTGGAGAAAAAGACCTATTGTCCCTACTGCTAAAATGGACTCACTGGAAACTTTTGCTGAGGCTAGAGTTGAACCTGTCCGCCTGCACCAAACTGAGATCAAGAAGTTACTGGGCACTGATTTTGAAGATGGATGTGAACCCCACAGAAGAAAAACATTGTCCTCAATCCCATAGAAAAGTCAGGGAGACCTCTATCACCAAATGTCCATAAATGAAGCTGATGAGGTCATATCCCTGCTAGTCAAAACCAAAAGGGTCCAGGAACCTAATACCTACCACTGATAACTCTAACTCTTGAAGAACTTATTTAGATCCCATATCATGGTAAACCTCCCCACAAGTGAATCTTCTTGATCACCTATGCCTTATTCTAAACTTTCAAGTACATTGACAATGAAAAATAAGTAACTTCAATACTATATAGAAGGGTGGAGTGCCAACTCAATATGTCTCTTATGAGAATCCTCATTTGGAAAAAGATCTAGGGAAAAGAGAAGAATAAACATGAATTTGATCCCAATATCCCGAACTGACATGCTCCCTTAGTGAAGGGAAAGTAGCTTCTGCCTCTTCTCATCCTTCATGGTCGATAAAAGGAACTCCACCAAGAACTACTTCTGGAAGTGAACCCATAAAATTTTTACATCCTTCCGCTCTCCTAGATATGACGTCCACTATTGATGCAGAGCTACCCACATCTGACTAACTTTTAAAGGGACCATGTACTATATCGAGTCTCAGATCAAACCTAAGGTGGTCCCAAGATCCTATAACCAGACATCAGTCTCCACATCTGAAACACCACCCTCATACTTTCCAAAATCCAAATATTGGAAATCATACAACATCCTCTACCATTGATCATCGTCCTTAGTCAGATCAAACCTACGGTGATCAACCGGATCATCCAACTGAACCTCTACTACCTGATCCATATGTGGATGATAACCCAGAGACACATATGAAAGGTAAAAAATATTTTCTAATCCTATTAGTATAGAATTTAATTAAGGTCCTTTTTCAATTCATCTCATTTATTCAATTTAACTTTCCCAAAACAACACAATTCAAATAAGAACACAAGTAATTATGATGCATGTACCTTTCCTAGGTCTCTACTCAGAAAGAAGCTCCATCCTACTTGTTCGTTCAATAAGATCATAGTACATGCACGGTATTATGGGGGCCCTAAAATCCCATTTCCTATTTAGTATCCTTGGCCTTTGTCATGCACCAGGGTCAACTAGAATTTTTTCCATACCATACCATTAAATCCTCATTGTACCTAACTCCAAACTTCATCCTATCTCTCAAACATCACCTATGATACCAATCTTTCATGACCCCCTCCCTCCAAAGATACCCCTCTAGGGATAGTAATTAAGAAAGTGAGATGATGACCCCCAAGTCCCACCTTCAGTAGGCCCCTAGTTAGAGACTAGCACCAGGGGTTTACTAATATCACAATATGCGAGGCATTATCATTTATAATAAATAAGACGATATATAGAATGAATCATCCCTAGAAACTCCAAGACATAACATATAAGTGATAGCCAAAAACTATCCCACAATACATGTATAAACAAAACTGATAAAACAAGAGTCTCCAAAGTAAAATACCAAAAGTAAATCTAAGAAGTGACATGAAAATTATCAAGATCTGAGCTAGTAGGGTCCATCATAGTCCGTGAAAACCACATAAAAACCTAAAAATATTTTTATATATGTAGTTTAAGAATACAATTATACTCAGTAGGAACACCAAAATCTCTTGTATGCATGTGGAAGATTCATACTAATGCACCCATGATAAAACAACAGAACCAAAAAAACACCTAAGCAGGTATACTAACCCCCCAAACTCATCAAGGAACGCTCACCAAATAATGAAATTCCAGTAGTATAATATAAATCACATCGATAATAGGGTACCCCAAACCACTTTCACATAGATTAACCACTCTAAAATCCCAACAGATAACATCCTGGAGCTCCAACCTCTCCTGAATATATTGCATCACATCCCACCTGCACACACCTAGGCCTCACAGGACATCCCTTCGGTACACACCTAGGACACACCATATCACATCAAATCACATCACATTATATCTCATATTGAAGACACCAAAGATACATGCCAAATCTCATCCTGAAGACACCTGAGATATATACCACATATCATCTCAAAGACACCTGAGACACCACATAATAGCTCACCCACACACACCTGGGCCTCACGTCTCACCAAAACCTACCCAAAGAAACTGGTCCATCATCACCTAGAATAGGGATCGGGGATGAGTGAGTGGCCAGCCATCCATCCTCTCATTGGGGTGTTGGTAAACACACACCCCATGTGACTATACAGGTGTTCGGTATATAGTGCGCATTGTGGGTGGGGTTTGAATATAAATCACAAGAAAATACAAGTGTATACATAAATGATACCAAACACTAATTTCCAACCAATGGGTTCTGAAAAAAACCTATACATCCACCTTTTTTGCTACCTCTAAATGCACTACACCACACATCAATCCACAAAACCCATTTTACATCACCATCCAATTTATTTATCATGTTCCATTATTTATTAAGAAATTCATTTATCCATACCATCACTACCCAGGAAACAACCAAGGACCACACACAACAGGAAACATAGTAAAATCCATGATAAATTAACACACTTCACATTAGAGACACATCAAACCATGACCCCTAGGTATGGGAGGATTTCTATATGTTATCCATGGATAAGTACCCATACCAACCACTATCATCCTTCATAAAATTCATTATAGCCAAACCACCATACCAACAAAAACAAACCCTCAACTCCCCACCACATCTAGCAACACATAAAACCACACCCATGCCCATAGGCCTGCTGCACAATCATACCACGCTCAGATCACCACATCAACAAAACCAACCCATTATGTAAAATTGTTCCCACAACAACATAACTACAAAAACCAAACAAAACATACTTTAATATTTTACAAGGTGTACCTCAATTAATCCCCCTTGTTAAATCAGGGGTTATCATAGAAACATGAAGATTCTAGGGAATCCATTTATTAACCGAATATATGTGGTTAAAAAAATTCATATACAACCATTAAAAAGAAACAAAAAAAATAAATTCCATAAAACCATTCTAGGCATAAACAAGGACCCCCAATGGCCACAATTTTTAGTGGGTAGTTAGCCCCTAAAAATCATAATATCAATAAAAAAATAAAAATATGGAAAGAACATACGTCACTTTTCCCAGACCTTGTATATTGATCTTAAACGGGTTCAATTATCTTTATTAATTGATATTCAAATATCTTAATGAAAAAAATTATATACACCCACCTCACATGATTCAAAAAGGATTTAGATAAAGGAAAACCAACTTGGAAGAAGAGATAATAGGAACTTTTTGGTTGCACTGAAATAGGGGCGCACATGCACTATGAAAAACTCCAAGAAAACTCAAACCAACTACTAAACCATGGTCACATGAATCCTATAGGAAGAAAGGTCTAGGGAATTCAATTCTAAGAGAAAACAATAAGTAAGGACAAGGGCAAAAGGTATCTTGGCCTGTAAAAGATCTAAATAGATTCTCAGTTTATATATGTTTTTGGTTTTCCATTGAAGGTGGATCTGGTCAAGTTAACACATTTTAACCAATTAAAATACCATGGAACCTAAGGTATTCAAATATAGGATTTATGTTCTTGGAATTATTCTCAAATCCCTTCAAATAAGTCATTAAAATTATTTTACGTCATGGAAAAATGTTAAAGGGGAAAACTAGAGTTTGAAACACTATTCATGAGTCACCATTGGCTAGGGCACCATTCAATGAGGCACCTCCTGGTGAGGAGCCATTCATGAGATACCATTAGATGAGGTAGCTCTCTGTGAGGCACCATTCGTGAGCTACCATTAGATGAGGAACTGTTCATGAGCTACCGTTAGACGAGGCACAACTCAGTGAGAGACCGCCAGATAAAGTTCCTACCACCGTTAGTGGGTCACTGTTAGGCGAGTCACCACCAGTGACTGACTATGAGTGAGCCATCGCCAGCGATTCACTGTTAGGGAGTGACGGCTAGAGAGCCACCACCAATTAGCCACCACCAGAGATTCAACTCCAAGTATTCACCGCCAATGAGCGATTGGCAAGGTGGGCCACTGCTAGGGTGATCCACTATTTTAAAACATGGAAAAACTAAGAAAATTTTGAAAAGGGATGAAATGAGTCACCTAGATCTCCCAGAAATCCTTAAACCCCATATTCCCACAAAGTAATGGACTAGAGAGGTCCGGACCATTAGATTCCACACATGATAACTTTTCTGAATCTTAATATCTTGAAACTCGTCTTCAATAGAATATAAGTATCACATGAGTTTCTTAGAAAATATCATTTAATTTAAAAAATATTAGTCTACATGGGAAAACCTGATATAGAAAACACAAGTTTAAAATCAAGGTTATCAATGTTTTCCATAATTCAACTTTAATGTAATGCCTTTTAGTGTTTCTTTCAACATTCTCATCTCTAGTGAAAATTTGAGAGAATTTGATCAAAGTAACCTACACCCATATTAGAAACAAATCATAGAGTTTAAATTAATAAACACACCTTTTTCAAAAAATCATTTTTCATAACCTTATTACTTTCATTTATAAGAAGAGTAAAATACCCAACAACATCATCTTTCTTATTTTAACTCCTTCAACTCCCAACAAGTTAGTATAGGTATAAAGAAAATTGGAATTAGGAGGAACCTTATTTTCCTCTTAGAAGTAACAATATAACTAATATTCATGTCTATGTCTTGAATTTTTATATTTTTTCTTGTATTTTTCATTAGATGTGTGTTTTCCTTACGTTCACCCTTTTGATATTTCATAACAATTTTCTTCTCATATTTATAATCCTATGATAATGATGATATTGAATTCTCTTCAATTTTAGTAAAATTTTTATTAAAATTAGTTTGTAACATATTCTCAAGTCTTATTATTGGGTAAGAAAGATAGGTAAAAAAAATTTAGTAACTTTCCCATCTTTCTTGTTTCTCCTGCATCTTTTTTTATTCTTAAAAGCACTATCTGTTAATATCATTTATCAAAATTTGTTCTCATTTTCAAAAACCTTTTCACCTTTTTTTCATCTGATTTATTTCTTCTTCTAACTTTCTAGACATTGTTAATTTTTCTGACCAAATTATTGAGTATTCTCCCTTTTCAAACTTAGTATGTCTACTTTTATCAGATTTCAAAATACTTTTCTTATATTTATTATTTTGAGAGGATTGAATCCCCTAAAATTTTTTCTTTATATAACTCATGGAATCATTTTAATGTTGTTTGTTGAACCAAAACATATAATACATATTCCCAAATCCACCATAATGTTGTAGTACCCATAGAAGTAATACCTTCCTCTATAACTTCAATACTTCTCAGTATTGTTGACATGTTTCTTAGAAAATTTCTTAACCTTCACATCTAACTTTGTTGACCAACAACATTTCTGATGTCACCTGAAGTCTTCTTCATCAAATAATATTTCTTTCTAGTATTATCAAAACCAAAAGGTAATAGAAAACTTTTTGGACTCATAATTCTTAGAAACATTCACCTTCTATACTATGTTGGTTTTTTTCACATGCATAACTTTCATAGATTTAATTTTATTAGAAAAAAACATTATGATTTCTTCTCAACCAGTAAAGGTAACTTTTGATCATTCTCAATTTCACCCTTTCTTGAGCTCTCACCAACATCAGAAATAAATTTATTAAAACTTGTATCCCTCTATTCATATTTTGAAATTTTTTGTTGGATAAGTTTTAACTCTTTCTTTTTCTTTCAGCTTAAATTCTAGATGTTCATTATGATTCATTTATTTATCGAGGGATTTCTATAAATCATTAATATCTTCTATCATCTTAAATTTCTTATAAAGAAAACATTCTTGATTATTTGTTGAATAATTTTCATTTTTAAATTTCTCGATCTCTTTCTCAAGCCTTCTAATCTTTCTCATACATTATTTCAATTATTCTCTAAGATGAAATTCCAATTGAGTTTATTCTTCGTCATATCTTCTAATTATGAACTCTTCATTGTTAATTTTTGTAATAAAAGTATTTTCTCCAATATTCTCAAAATATTTTGTGGATTCAGCATCATTGTCTTCTTCTTCACGATAAATGATTTCACTGTTATCAAAAATTTCCTCATTAACTATTTCAATAAACATGTTTTCTTTAGAATCACTTTTAAATTCTTCACTATCATCATCTTTAGACAAAAAAAATTACTTTTGGATTTGGATAACTTCTTTTATTTTTTTTGGGATAGATTTTTTTCTTATTTCCCCATTTTTTCCAATATCTTCTTAGACTTTTTTCTTCTTTAACATTTTATTATTCATTAATTTATTCTTTATCACATCATTGAGTACAATTGGGAACAAAGTACCCAATAGATCTACATCCAAAACATTTTAAGATAAGTTTCCCTTCATTTTTTCTTATACCTCATTTCACATTTTTTAAAACTAGGGATAAAATTTCATCAAGACTTTTACTTACCTCATTTTTAGAATCATGTTCACCAGCTTCTTCTTCAATAAGAATCTTATTTGAATATTCCTTATTAAAATATTTGAAATACATTTCCTTATAAATTTTTTTTCCTTTCATAAATTTTTCCCTTCTCATTTCATAAGTAATGATAGTGCTGTAAAAATCATCTAGAAATAGTGTTTCTGGATCTCTATCTTCCAATAAAGAAACTTTACCATCAAACTTGTCAGGAAGAATTCCCAAGATCTTTTTAAAAATAATATAATCTTATAAAATTTAACCAATATATCTGATAGTACTAACAATTTCATTTACCCTCGTAAATAATTCACCAACTAATTCATATTCACCCATATTGAGATCCTTATACTCCAGCCACTAAATTTTTAACTTTTACTTATTTAATTTTTTATTTCATTCATAAATATTTTTCATCTTATCCCAAATACTTTTAGTAGTGGAAAAACCTTTTACTCAATAAAAATCACTTTCAGAAAGTGATGAGAGTAAATACTTTTTATCACTTCCATCATTCTCAACATTATTCTTATTAGCAACTATATGAGGATAATTCTCAGTATGTGGTCTATCTATAGAAGCTTTAGAAACATTATACACAAGAGACATAAGATATGGAAGCATTCTATCTTTCCAGATATGATAGTTCCTATCATTTTAGATCTAAATCCCATTACTATCCACACAGATAATATGTTCCTTAATTACTTCTTCTTTAAATACTTCAGAAAAGAGTAAAATAAGGGAACCTTCCCTATAATACCACTTGTAAGTTCCCAATCATGAGAAAATATCACTAAGTGTATGAGGGGTTGAATTAGTGATATCTTTTTCGTCTATGTTTCCTTATTTTTGAAGCAACCTTCACCTTCTATTAATGATTTTCACTTTCACTAAAAACAAAACAATCACATATCCACTAGAACACAAGAATTTACAAGGTTCACTACTCAATAAGAGTATCTACATCTTTGTAAAGGTTTAAAATCAAATCAACACCACAAAATCCACTAGATAACAATCATTTTGTGTGAAATATAATGAGTAGGATATTTTCTTACACTTGTGTATCAATATGTTCAATACAACAGTGTGTGTGCTTCTTCTGGTACAAATTATGTGGTAAAATTTATGTAACAAGTTATGAAAATTTCACCATGTTCTTTCCAAAATGTTACTCTAATGCCTTGTCAACTTTCACAGATATTTTCTTCAAAAAAATTAGTTACTTTCTTACCTAGTAGTAGGTAATATATTCCTAGACTTCGTAATGATATGAAATACTATTTACCAGTTTGATTCCCAAGTCTAATTAATTAGTCTGATAATATTTTTATATCAGAATACCACTGAAACAAATCTGAACTACTTCTATCTCAGTCCAGAAATCATAATCTGATTCCTAGTCCAATGATCTATCCCAATATGATGATCATATTAATATGACCTTTTTTCTTCTCCTTTCTTCTACTATATAGAAAAAATCCTTAGGAATTATCAAACTGAAAACTTCTTCTCTATATAATTCTTCAACGGTCCTCCTTATCTCTTAAATAGTACATATGCGTCATAATGTAAAAAGTACTTCTCCTTTTATATGTTACCTAAAATGAGATCGGTCGTGATTATAAAAATCATTACCACATAACCATTATTCCTTAAACTTCATTTTCCATTAAATTTCAGGCACATATTTGACTCCTTCAACCCTTCTCAACTCTTCTCAAATATTCTTGAATCTTCTCACAACTTCATCTTGCTTCAAAATTTCTTCAAAATCCTTAGTCTAATTTTGATTCATCTTTATGATTTTTTCATTACTATAAATAAAATAGGTCACTATAATTTTATTGACACAATTTAAAATAAATCAAAATGGAAGATACTTTTATGTTTCTCTACACCAATTTTTAAATGAGTAAAAAAACACATGTCTTATCATTATGATAACCACTTGAAAGAAAAATTTCTTCTCATTACGATTCAAGAAACCAACTTGTGAATATGATTTATTTATTTCTGTGAAGATAGAATATTATTCATTATGTTTCTCTACCCTAAATGAAACATATGAAACCCATTCTTCAAATTTATTTTACTTATTCTATGATCTAATTGATAACACTTTGAAAAGATTTAAAAAATTATCCAATTATTCTTTTCCAATACTGATTGTCTAGTATCTGATGAAGTCATCAGTGTTAGCTCCAATTTAATAGTCTTAACCCACTTAATACAAAAAATCCCTAGAAAAAAAAATTAAATTTATCCATTTCATTATTGACCCACTTTTTAAGGAAAATAATGTTCCCACTTGAAAAGAAATCAATAATTCATCTTGATGAAAATGGTTGACTACATTGTTGATTGATATCTTCTTCACATAAGTCCCAAAAAAACATTCAATTCCTTTTTCATTTTTATTAGTTTAAAAAAATTCCCCACAAAAAAACTCTTCCTTTGATTTTCATGTGATGATCGGTGTTAGTATGACTCTAATAATCAGTGGAACAATGCATATGATAGACCGGTTCCAGCAACTTCTACTTTAGCTACTTATTTCCTTATCTCATTAAGATCCTCCTTAACCTTTTTCTTTGAATATTTATTACTTATAGATTATTGGTCTAACTAAAAATAATCATCTTAATATTCTCATGATCTGATCAACATTCTCATCATTTTTAAAAAATTTGTGTCTAGTGTTCTCACACCGATGACCTGAGACCATAAAACTTCAATCTTCAGCAACTACCTTCCTCTAAAAACTTCAACTTTTATCATGAGTTTCTCTTGATATTGTATAAATTTAAGATCATCTTCAGCATCAGTTGACTTATAATGGAATGTTTTGTAACTTCTTATTCTTCCATCAAATTCATTATTTCCAATACTAACCTCAATAAAATTTGAAACACCAAATCTCCCACTTTCATTTATAAGGATCACACCATAAATTTCTTAAACAAATTATCACTTTTTTGAAATAAAAAAAATATAGAATCATCATATTTTTATCATATTCATATAGACTTCGATACAACTTCCCACTACAATATTCCTTTCATTTCAGACCCAAGGTGAACATGATGAACCATTTATTTAAGAAAACGTATTCTCAATCCAATGGAATATCTTAATCATTATCAATCTGATCTTCTGAGTATGATGTTTAATTTCATCACCAACAAATACAAAATATGGTGATTTTCTTCTTCTTTGACATTTCCTTGAAAATAAAATACAACACCTTTAAAATAAAAATCTTCCTAACAATGATGGTGAGTCTAATCATCATGTTGACAGTTTTGGATTTGATTGATAGCCTTATACACACAACCATATTCTATCCATATTTTCCATTACTTTATAAACATACATACTTTGTTCAACACACCCAACATATTTTTCTATTTCGTATTTTCCATTACCTTCTCAATATACCTAACATATTGTCCTATTTATAGAAAATTATACCAAAAAAACTTAACAATAACAATATGTTTAATAGGATGAGTCATAAATGATATTCATGGTGTATTTTTTAGATTTAATGAATGTGTGAATACCGGGAGATCAAACTTCATTATCTTTGAAAAGTTAAACTACATGTAATGTAATCTTGAGGAACTCACACTTTGATTCAAGGTTTTATATAGCATCTAGTGTTTTAGATTGAGTAAAATATCACACTCTGTGTGGATGGGACCATATTTCATGTGATAATACCATGTTTTTTGATCCGTTTGTTAGTAATACACTACTGAGACCTCGATTAACCTAACACAACATGTCCTTATAGGGACATGATGTGTCGAGGTACATTTTTGGACAACCAATGTCTATATTAGAACATGCCTAGGTCCTTGGGAAGTGTCAAAAATTATTTAGCCCAATGAACATGCTATATACCTATCCCAAAACCATTTACCATGTGTGTATTCTTCATCAAGAATCTGATTTGGGTCCACGAGTATCATATCCATAGTATAATTAAGTGTAGGACATGTTAGTGGGCTTTATATTTGTCATAAAAGATACTACATGAAGTGATATGATTGGGATCTTCTTTCATTAATGCTTGGTAGATGGTAGTGAATGGGTTTGATCTTTTGAGAGATGTTGGGGTTTGTACTCTATTGAATCATCAGGGCATGGGTCCACTATACACATTATATAGGTAGGCTATTTACTCCCCCACATTTTAGAGGGTGAAGGTCCTCTATCTACAAAGTGGTACTCCCCATTCATTGAGCTCCAATATGGATCTAGTTCTTTACTATATATAGTTCTCTCTTATTTATAGAGCGTAGTAGAAAATAGTGGCACTTCTATTAAGATTCTTATGAGGTTGTGTTTGGTGCTTGAGATTAGAGAAGGTACCTTTGTAGTTTTAGGTATACTCGTCGTCATCTTTAGATGGATGTATAGATTGAGATCCCTATGCTTTTTCTAATAGGGTTTCATTATGAGTATATATAATGTTAGGTTTTTTTCTCATATTCAAATTATAGGTTGATATGACTATTTTATTTTATTGCTTCCCATTTGGCATTCAAATAATCCTACTGATTATTTTTATACCCACTTCTGTATGGGATTTTCCCACTCATGTATTTCCTTGTATAGATGATAGCAAAGTTGTAGGTGACTTTAGTGGACCCGTTATTAGAGGAGTATAACACTATTTGGAGGTGTAGTCCATTTTTAGTAGTTAGGCTGGGAGGTTGTGATTTGATATCTCTCCAATTATCATGTTCCCTAATTATTGTCAAATTGGGGTTTTCTTTCTTTTTGGGTTTGTTTTTATCCATTTATACATTTTATTACCCTGTTATACTTTGATGTTTTCCCTATAATATATTTTATGCATTATTTACTCTCTAGATGTTATGATTTTGTTATACCAATACACTATTGTATGGAAATGAGTGTGTGTGAATGTGTATAGTTACATTAGGATAACACCTCCAATTTCATTTATATTCATGCTCAATGCTTGTTTCTAGCCCCTAAACTATTAGAGGTTGTTTTGATGTGTCACTCTAGGCTTACTTTCTTCCTAGGAGAGGCCATGGTGGGTTGTTTAATGACACTATAGGTGTAACCACATATGATCCATGAATCTCTGGATGAAGATATTGATTCTTTAGGTACTAGCATAGTAGAGACAAGTTCTTTACATTATTCATTGATGATTTAAATTGTGGGTTCTATTTTTATCTCTATATTTTTTAGAGGAAGGATGTGAGGATTTTCTCACCTAGGATAGAGATAATTCTAGATGGATTTTGGCTATGCATAAAATGTCACTTATACTCTCAAAAATGATATAATCAAAATTTTATACTTAGGGTTAAAATAATTAATAATTTCACACAAGAACTTATCAGTATATAAAATTTAAGTAATAATTGTTATCTTGAAAAAATATTATTACTAACATTATATCACATGACATACACTGATTTAAATATAATTTCCTAATAAATAATCTAATATTTATTTAAATGATATTAAATAAAATATATCATTTCCATCGATCCATTAACTAGACCCATTAATCCACTCATGAAATTTATCAAACCTTGAATAATAAATAATAAATTAAATTAAATATTATTTATTAAATAAATAAATATTATATCTACTGAACTCATGAATAAATATTTATTTAAATATTATTTTAACTTAATTAATATTAATCTATTCACTAAAATGTTTAATGAATAAATATTTATTAATTTAATTATGAATAATTAAAAAGGAAAAAATATTCAACTCATATATTATATACTTGAATATGTCATGATATAATTTATGTGATCAATGGTACTTGAATAATCATTATATCACAATATAAGAATAATATTTATTCTTAATATTAAATTCATTATAATTTAATGAGATTCTATATATACTTAATTTGTGGCCTTCTAGGCCTCTTTCCCAGTGGCATTAGATGAACTTATCTAAATTCAAAGATCAACATCTAACAACACATCATGGAACCCAGAGAGAATGATATTAATTTTTCAAAAACAAAAAACTTTATATGAATGTTAATATGTAATAAAATACCTTTGTATATGGATATATCATCAAGAAGAAATAATGCATGCATCATCACCCTATACACATGATTTATCTTTCTTTGACTTTCCCAAATGAACTCATAGATGAACTACCATAGCCATAGATTTAATCAAACAGTTAACTTTCAATTAAAGGAAAAATATATCTTCTTCCATTTATATAAAAGTTTCAAATACTTTCTTGATTTATTTAATTAATGTTTTATCACTTATTACACAACCAACATATGCTACCTTATCATGAGTATATGTTGGTTTGGTTTTTATCCATACATCGAAGTATATAATTCATGATATAAATTAATAATAATATCAAGTATAATTACCAATACATACATTCATAGATAAGAATATTCAATGACACATAATACATATTGAATCCCATTTGGGAGGGCCTGTCCTCATGAACTCTTATCTTGTAGATCACTAAGTGCGAACTTTAGGAAAAGAAGTATCAATATCTTATGATCCTCCAGCACTTGATATTACAAAATCATTTTTATACTATTATATAAATTCAATATTGACCATAGGATGTAATTAAGAATATTATCATAGCATCTCTATGTTCTCATTATAGTAGGGAATTTTTATAACCTTTTTATTTTATAAATAATCTAATGAAATTATCACATTAACGTTGCACATAAAAATAATCTCTATGTGATAAGATATTAATTAAAAATTTTACATTAAAAAGTGAAAAGATAGTTGGTTCTAGGGAACTGAATCCAAATTCCAACTAATAACTTTCCTATCACATGTTTCTGAGGTATGGTTATAATTATTGGTCCTTCCATATTCTTTTGTGGCTGCTCTTCTTAATGAAAATTCACTTCTTTGATAAAAACTCATAAGTGGTGATATCCTTAAAAAAATTATCTTTTGTCCTCTATATTTAAATTTAATTATTTATTATTATATATTATATATTATAATAACAATATATATTTTTATTGTATCATCCTTTGTTGATACAATTCAAATAACTAGAAAAAATTCCTTAAACTTCTTCTCAATCTACATCAAAATTTGAAAAACATTTGTTCTATGTAGATATGATTACAACTAGATTCAATAATCTTAACATACTCATTAAATTATTTTATATGTGATACATGATCAAATTGATATATAATAATTATAATTTTTTATCCCCTTTAATACTAGAATTACAATTTCTCAAATTACTCAGAACATATTCCTCATACTTTCTCAAGCACTTTTGGATTGTATTTTTTCTATGTCATTCAATTCTCCTAGTTCTGATTGATATTTTCCCATTGTGATAGATGTATAAGAAACATAAAACTATGTAAATATCATAGAATATGTGATGTATTTAAATGCCTGATTTTATGGAATTATATTCATTATAGTAATCTCCTCTGGTTCCTTAACAAGACATATTGAAGAGATTTTACATAATGTGACATGGGAAAAAATATATTCTTGATTTTTTCAATCATTTATTTTTCAATACTTTGTAAATTTATGTAGTATGACTATATCTATAAAACCCCATAAATTTATCTTATTGAATCATGTTCCCAAAAACTTGGGTTTCTAATTTAATTGAGTATTGGAGGAAATTTATTTATTTTAGTCTCAAATAATTGTAATTCTAATATATGTTTTCCATTTGTATTTGAAATAATATTTCACTTGGAAAACTATAGTCCTCCCCCACTAACATATTTTAGACACATGTCTCACATTAATTATTAATAAAACCAAAATCTTGTATGGTTTCAACAAAAATCAATATTCTATGATCATGATACTTGTTTCACCCCATAAATGGATCTCTATAAATTATATACATTATTGAAATTATTTTGTGTCTGTTAGCATTATGGTTGTTTCATATATACACTTACCAAAAGTTTCCCAATATATATGGTGTTCTGGGCATCAATATTTCAAAGTTCATGATCATATAATTTTTTTATGGTAAGTAAAATTCAAATTGATTTTATAATAATGAATGGTGAAAAAAATCATCATATACTATGCCTTAACATCACTTGAGGCCTTCAGTAACCAATCATTCCTTATTGGTACCAACTTTAACATCCATGTATATTTTCTTCTTGAATACCCACTAATGGATTTATATCAATTGGATAAACCAAATAAATACATAACTGGATTTTGGTACATGGAATTCATGTTTGAATTTATATGAAATTCTCAGTTTTAGATTATTTCCATTTACTAATTACTTATAGAATATTAACTCATTATTCTCATCGAATAATATATCACTTAACTTGGTGAATATAAAAACACAAATTTAGTTTCATGTTTCCTATATAGTATGTTTCTCTGTAAATAATCCTTAAACTTATTCTAGTGTAGTTTAGTGTTATTATACTAACTCATGGTCATATGGAGCCTTTACTTTATTAAATCCAAGATTTCTCCAATTATATCAAAAAATAATTTATTTACTCTTATATAAATATAGTTAATAACTCAAATAAAACCATTATATATTAGGGATAGGTATATCCTAATTATATTTTATTATAATTAACTGAGATGATCATAGTGTATACATTATGTAAGTTTATATCTAAAATAATCCTTAATAAATACTTTTCATCTAAAAACATAAATACGATATGTAATAGATTTATTTTATATTATTAATTATATGATACCCATATATCAATTTAGTTTTTATGTGGTTAGGTTTTTAATGACACTATATAAAAATTGTTTCTAGAATAGAGTAATAGAAAACTTACAATAGTTATAAGACTCTTCATTGATCCTCTATTTACTAAAATTATCACTATGTTGTGCATAAGGTAATATGAGTTCGAGAATATCCCTACACTACATTTTAATTCCTTAGATAAGATATTATCTAACTATTATACCTAACATAGCTTATATCTTTTACCATGTATATTCATTACTCCACTTTGAAATTATAAAATCTCTTTAAGGAATATCATGATGTGCATAAATTTACCTATATATTATCCTTATAATAGTTCAAATTTATCTAAATAAAATGATTCTAGAATTTTTTTTAAAATATGAAATTTAATTTCTAAAGGTTTCTCAGTCTTGGTACATTTCAATTAATCATGTAAAAATACTGAAGATTCTTGTCACTAAACATTTAAAACAACCTTTTGTGAATATCCTTGAAATTTAATTTAATTTTTACATGATAAATAATTACCTTTCTGTAATTTTTTATTATTTGAGTCAAATATTTTATATTCATCATTAATTATCGATATTATACATAAATTACTCATGTATTATTAAAATATTAGTTACGTATGATATACCATAACATCATTCATTTTAAATATGAAACAATTTATTATTGTGTCAAGATCTAAACACTAATACAAATTTTCTAGTAACACTCAATGCAAAATAATAGTTTTTTTAAAAATCAATTCACTCAGTAATATTAAAGTTATGATCTTATTTAGATAATGTATGAGTCAAGCCCCATTAACAAATTTAATGTTCACCTTAATTATTATAATATTTTTAATCTTCATTCGTTCTTAAATTTGGATACAACTATGTGAATAACATATATTATTTGAAACCCAACAATATAATTGTGAATATAAAATGCATTGATTAATATCCTTAAGTATAATTTTATAGTTTATTATTTTTTAATTCATCGTAATACCTCATCCAGTGAACTATCTTTCCACGTGTGAATCAAATATACTATTATTCATTTCTCGCCCTCTTTATCATTTCCTTCATTGATGGACGCTACAATGGAAACATTTATTCTGAACTTTTCATAAGCTTTCCAAAATTCTCCATCACTTCATTCACTATATAGGGTAAAAAACAATGTTTCCACTAATCATGATCAACTTGGGGAAGCATAGTCAAAATATTCCAAAGAAACATTCCCATACTATAAATTCTATAGTTTATAATGAATATATAGAATCTAGGTGGTAAGGATGGTAATATAAGAGTAGTGGATATTTATTATCCATATGCGAGCATAAAATTTCTAAATTATTGATATAGTTCAAAATATTGAGTAAATTATCACTATATTGGTATATATATTTTAATTTATACATGTATTGTATAGTGACAATCTTTTTTATCTTTAGACTCTTTCTCCTTCTCAATTTCATAGAGAATATTTATCATGGTGAATGAATCCATGTCCTTAAATTTCATTTTCATCTTGATGGATATAACTATTTTCATGATTAAATGAATATATTTAGAATTCTATACATGTCTCTTATAGGTATCCTTCTCACACTCACTCTCTCCTTGAATTGGTTGATTAATAATAGGGTATTCCAACATGTAAAAAAAATATTCTTTTTAAAGTGAGATGCACAAGGTCTTATAATACTCTTGGATGTTTATTTTGGTGAGAATAATTTATTTTTAAAATACTATTCATAGTGTTTATCTGGTTAAATTTTCCATTTTTTCTTTAATAAATAAAGGAATATTATTATTACATTATCTTGATTACTAATTATGACTTAATTTATGAATTGGTAAGTCTCCCATTTTTATTAAATCTCAAAATCCCTCACTATTGGATTCAGAATATCAATTAAATTAGATATTATAGTATCAGGGATCCATATTTCCATTCAAATAACCCTTATTATGGCCATGAAAATTACATGAAAGTGTTTAGGTAGGATTCACAGTCTAACTACATTAACCCACAACTCCTTGAAATATTTATTTGAATCACTAACCATAAAATCCTATACTAATATTTCCTCAAAAATTAACCCAAAAATATATTAAGTAAAATATATTAATAAGACTTAATACCAATTTAGTTAAGTCAGCTTATTATCTTTGTTAAGACTACTCTATAATTAAAAGTGCTCCCAATTATGTCATAATGAATACTTTAACTATGTTTACATTTAAACTCAGATGAATGAAATAAATTTCTAACTAAATATTTTATTTGAGATATTTTTTATCTTAAGTGTAAATATTATTTATTTTATTCTCTACAAGCTTATTAATATTATATAAATTTTATATAATTAAGTAACTATGTCAGATAAAATAATTTATGCAAAATAATTTTATTTTATTTTATCATATCATTTTCATAAATTTATTTAGGTTACATGGTCATGTTTAATTAAAAAATAAATAAATCATTTATTACATAAATAAATAAATGACCATTAATATAAGAACATAAAATAAATATGGGATATGACCATAATTTGTGTCTACTATTTGGTTTGATGAGATGTAATAAAAAAACCTTGACCCTGGAGGAAAGCCTTGAGCCTATTCTTGGCTCAAGTTACAAAATTTATATATTCTCTTGTGCGTCTTCTTGGTTGGATTCTCCTTTTATCGGGTCCTAAACTATATCCACCAATTGGAAACTTCGTCCTTTATAAATTTCTATTCGCTCATATGTGAGGGGAACCATGGATTTGGGGTTACAAAAAATAAACCTCGAACATGCCGGACCAAACATAATAAAAGAGGGATGGATGATTCATTGATCATCATATTAAATTTAATAATAAATATTACATTAAACCATAAAATAAATAATACAAATAAATTAATAAATCCAACACATATATAGGTCAGTAAAGATCATGATCAATCCCAGCATGAAACAACTATGCATTTATAATTATCATAATTAATTTCAATTCTTTCTAATAAATATTAATTTACAACAATTAATAAATTAATCGAATAATTAAAACATTCATTCTTTATCTAAATATTCTATCCTAATAGTACTTGGGATATAAAAATATCATACATTATTATTTTAAATAAATTTAATAATATAATTTAATTTTAAAATATTTTAATTCATTTTGTGTACAATGGAGGCCACAATACATGTACATTATATGTCATATTGAATCCATTTTTGGTAATCAATTCTTACATTGTGTGTACTGTCACTCAACATGTCATCTGACACAAATTTTTTATGGTCATTTTCATGTACTATGTACTTAAATAGTATGTATGCCTATACAGAACATTACAATATATATGGAATTTAGTTTCATGGGTTGATTTTTGAAGTCTTAACATCATTTATGATCACATGAAATTCCATTATATACAATACATGTACTACTAGAAATTCACGTGAGGTAAATGAAATATACGATGACTATTAAACATAATTTAGAAACAAATTTTACACTGAGTAGAATAATTAAGAGTTTATAACCATAATATATACCAAAAATAACTTTGTGTGAACCTGGTGTGAATCAAAACCTATCACACAATGTTTACAACTATATACATGATGTGTAGTTTTTTTATTTCTTTAATTATTTCATGTTTTAACTAGAAATAAATACTGGAAATTAATTTTTATGTACCTTGCATGAGTGGAAACTTGTTAAATGGAATATACAAGCTAGCTACATTCCAGGTAGTCCATGTTAGACCATGTCGATTGGCTTTCAGTTAATACGTGGTATATAATAACACCATATATTTACTGTAAGACTTTCCATGATTTATGTGGGTTTAAAACCATGTGAGATTTCATTGTCTTTTTACTAGATAAACTCCATGTAATCCATGTCAAAATGAATGTCATTTTTTTAATCAATGTGCAATGTATAATGATTTCATGTACCGAAACATGTAGTGAGCCAATATTTATGTGGGCCACTCCTTGTGTGGTTGACCATGAATACATGGTATGTAATTTACCATTACACAACATGTAATATTATCATGTATTCAGTGATCACAGCACCACCAGATATGAACTTTGAGTGTTCTTCCCATGTATTTTCCTATTCCTAGCCATATAAACTCAATTGAACATGTTACCTTGGAAATTAAATAAATAGTTAACTTATAGAAATTAATAAATTTCTAATCAATTCATAAAATTAATCAAATAAATTATAAATTATTATAAATTATAAATTGACCACTCTGATATAATTTCAAGGTTCTGGGTTATAGTGGAAGTATAGTGTGAGTTTCTTATATTAATTTTTCATCAGTTTCAATGGATAAATACGAAGAACTTGATGAAAAAAATCCTGGAATATCCTGGGGATGTCCTTTCACATTTAATTTGTAATTAATTTAAAATATTAATTACCTAAGTTGTGATAATTCAATAAATTAGTTTTTTCTACTCTTTTTTTTCGGGTGACAAATCCAATAGAGGATTCCTTGTGATGTATCCACACATTCTTCATGAATCTTCATATGAAGATATTGAATCTTTGGGTATTATTGTGGTAAGGAAATGTATATTACATAATTAATTATTGATTGAAATAAGGGGTTCCCTTATGCTCTCTATATTCTTGAGAGTGGGTATTATATGATTTTCTTTATAGTGCATGATTGAATTCTCGAGAGATTCCAATTGTGCATAACATGTCTCTCATACTCCCCAATATTTAATAATTTAGAATTTAATCTTAGGGTTAAAATAATTAATAATTTCACACATACCCTTATAAATATATCAAATCTAATAAATTCCCTATTAAAAATGATAATATTCTTATAATTATTATATCCCATAACATATGCTTATTTAAATATCATTTTTTAATAAATAAACTTATATTTATATAAATTATATTAAAGAAAATATATCATTTTCATCAAATGATTAACATGGACCAATAATACTCCCAATGAATTTCTCTAAAATTGAATAATAAAGTATTTTTTCAAATAAATATTATTCATTCGATAAATAGATTTTAAATTTACTAAAATTAAGAATAAATATTTATTTTTATATCCAGTTAACTAAATAAATATTAATTTACTCACTAAATTGGTGAATAAATAAATGTTAATCAATTTCCTAATATATAGTTAAACAAAATATGATATTCAACTCATGTATTTTGTACTCAAATATATCATGATAGAATTTAAACAATCAAAGATATTTTAGTTTTTATTATTCCACAATATGTGAATGATATTTATTCTTAATAATAAATTCTCAAGTATTTAATGATATTTTGTATACACTTAGTGTGTGACCCTATAAACCACTTTCTTAGTGAAATTAGGTCAACTTACTTAAAGTCTAAGATCGATGTCTAGCAACACATCAATACACCCATAGAGATTAGTTAATTCCACAATAATAAAAAATATTCTTATGAACACTACTATGTAATATAATCCCTTTATTTACCATTTTCTCATCAAACAAGACGCATACTTGTTTCATCACCTTACTTTCCTAATTTATCTTTTATTAACTTTCCAAAATGAACCTGTCAATGAACAACCATGGACTTGGATTTAATAAAATATTTATATTTCAATAAAAGTACAAAAAATATCGTCTTATATTAATATATAATGCACAAACACATTATTGACTTATTCAATTAATGTTATATCACTTCAGATGCACCCAACATATGCTACCTCACTACGAGAATATTTCATCATCATTTTTTTTAATACATAAAAGTATGTAATTCATAAAATAAAATAATAATACTATCAAGTCTAAGGACCAATTCATACATTTACATATAGAAACGTCAAATGATACATAAAACATGTGGAATTTATATTGGTTGGTATGTCCTCCTGACCAACATTCTTGTAGATCACTAAGTGAAAACTTCATGAGATGATGCCTCAATTATTTATTAGTCTACAATTTCTGATAATAAAGTATTAATAATTTTCTTTAAATAAATTCTATCTAAAACATAGAATGTTTTTAAGAATTTAATCATATAATCTCTAGGTACTCATTATAGTAAATACTTTTTATAACTTTAATATGGGTCAAATACTCTATGAAAATTTTCACATTAATGTTATATAGAAGAAAAATAATTATTTAATAAGATATTGTAAATATTATGGTAATAAAATTTAAAAAGTAGTTTAGTTTAAGGGTACTAACTCTAAAATTTTTATCCAAGGTTATCTTAGATTTCAGCTCCATTATTATATTTGAATAAGAGATGGAATGATTTTTTTAGATAGAGAATCAGCATGATACATTTGAAAGATTTATGAAGAAGTTTAAAATTAATCCAATGCTTTATTTTCCTAATAAAGGTATTTCTTATGATTTTTATTGTGATGCCTCTCATCAAGGTTCCATATTTTTATTGATGTTGGAAAGATAATTCATTTTACATGGGTCTATTTAATTATTTCCCTATGAATTTAATTATGATAGTCATTATTTAGAGATTTTAGTAGTGGTGTTTGAACATAATATTTGGAGATTTTATTTTCTTAGGGAATTTTTGTGGTTTATTTATATTATAAGTGCTTTTGGTATATATTTTTCAGAAGAAAGGAAATTTTTGGTAGATAAAGTGGGTTTAATTTCTCCAATATTATGATTTTGAAATAACATATACCCCTAGAAAAGGTAATATGGTTTTTCATGAAATGATTCGAAAGTCTTTTAGTGAGGATAATCAATGGATGAGTCAGAAATTGACAGTAGTGGATTTTTTGTAATCTCTTTAGATTTGGTTAAAAGAGAAGGATGATTGAGCTTATTTTTATCAAATGGTGTTATAATCTTAATTATTGTAGTAGTTATAAGAGACTTGGTTAGTATAACTTGATGTGGAAATATAGAGAGATCATATCATGAATAGTGGTGGTATAGATGGTTGACCAAGGATGAGGAGCATCAGCTATTGTTTTAAGAAAGTGTTTCCCATACTATATGGAAAATATTTATGTTTGAGTTCTATATATCATCTTTATAAGTGAATCAGTGTTTTAAAAATATGTATCATGATTTGAATAAATAGTTTTAGTGACCTGGGATGAACAATTCAGTATCCAAGTTTATTTCTTGATGTATAGTATGATTGTTGGTGAAATCTAAACATCATGTTTTAGTCGGACTATTTCCTCCTTGAAAAATTCCTTAGTAGAAGTAGGAGAAAACTTTTATTGTTTTTTTATTGGGATTTCATCATACCCTAAGAGATATTGATTCCATTTGGTATGTTATTTAAATATTAATGAATTTGGAATATCTCATGTTTATTAAGTAATTGAGTTTGATGAATAGATTGGAGAATCTTTTTGGGAATTCTGTTTTGAATATTTATGAAGTTCTATGGATGATATTGTTTAATCATACTTTTCATTTTACATAATGGATATATATATTATTTTTTCATGAACCATCTCAAATACCCAGGTACACTAATTCCCAAGCCAGTCTTGACATATCATAAACAGTGTTCTTGATTCCCATAGATTGTAGACTATCACTTGGAATAATATCAAGATCAATAGGGAATGTTTTTTTTCACAAAACAATAGAATGAAAATAATGCAAGTTATTATATCAATAATCCTCAAGGAAAAAGTACCATAATCAAACATGTAAAAAAATATCCAAATATAACAGCATCAAAAGACACAAAAATTATCAAGGTAAAAGCTCAAAAAAACCCATGTAACAGTTGGATGACATCTCCATCATCTACTTCCATCACTCAAGGTCCCATGAATCAAGTATACTCACCACCTCCAAGTGTATATTTACCTTTTCTTCGATCTAGAATAAGATAATATACAAAATCATGAGGGAAAAGGTAGGGTGTGAGCTAAACATCAAAAACAACAAAGTACCATGACCATAATCTATATGGTATATTATTTTATGGCAATAAGATCCTCAAACTTCTCAATTTTCATCATGGTTCAAGATTGGTGTGCACACTCAAATCAACAACCCATTATGGGAACCATTACAAAAATCATTATGCAACCCATTAGGGGATCCATAATGGGAAATCATGTCAAACTTTGTTTAGTTAGTGTTCGCATAATCAATACATTGTGATGGAGTCAGATTCGTAATATTATTTTCCAAATCACTAACTAACTAATAAGGATCACATGTGATTCAAAAAAAGAATCAATCAATCATGTAAAAAATAAATCATTTCGAATAATTTCATCATTCACATTTCAATTTCGAAATTTTAGTTTCAAGATGTCTTTTCATTTCAAAACCAAATCATAGGTTTTCAAAAAATTAATTCATTTTCAAATCATCTTTTATTTTAGTCATTTTTTTCAAGAATCTACATCAATTCCTTTCATCAAATCCAATTTTAATTCAAGCCATTATTTTTATCAAATTTAAAACAATAATTTCAATTCCATTTAAATTTTGAGGTTTTTCAAAATTCCATACCCTTTTTAAATAAAACATAAAATAATCTAAAATATGAGTTTTTAAATCAATTTAAAACTCATTTCAAATAAATAAATCAAAATAGGGTTTCAGTTATAGGTAAAATCCTTATAGAACCACCTACTAAGGATCACACGATCAAATAAACACCTATAATGAGAATTATAATGTGAACGGAGATGAACGAGATCAAGAAATAAAACCTAGAATCAAGATCCATCAGAATATAGATTAGATACATCAATAACATGATTATCTATCACTATCTAAGGAGTATAGGTGAGGATATCAAGAGAAACTCCATGAGAGGTTTTATATGTTTCTAATAGAGATCAAATGAGATCACTAGCACTTCAATATGCCAAATGAAAAGGTTTGTGGAGTCAAAATCACATATTAAGAACCTATAAAGACCAAGGGATCAAGTTATGATTTAATGTGGGTGTTTAGAATTTTAAATGAGGGACCATGATTTTTAATTAAATTTTCAGGGGGAATAAAAACTATATGCATGGTTTGTTGTATGGGTCGCACGTTTAGTTGTAACTTTCTACCTTAACCTTGTGCCCCTATCAGAGTTCTAGATAGCTTTCATGGTTTTTCAGTATAGTAAAACTAAGTATGTACCAACCCAAAAACCCCACTATCCATAGGATTCATGGTTTTGAGCGGTAGTCATGCATTTTTGAAAAATTGTGCACCCCCTTCTAGTGTCTCAATCATGTGCACACAATTTTCTAGTCCAAACCACACGATTATCCAAAATATTGCACCAACAATGAAAATCCAAAAAAATAAAAAAAAACACAAAAAAACATGAGATAAGACCTAAAAAATAGGATTAAAACAATGTTCAAGAAGTACCTGAAAGAAGGTAATGGAATGTTACAACCTCCCCACCGTAAACACTTGTTTTCCCCAAAAATCTTTTAATAATATTCTTTAACAAGGAGATGAGGAAATTAATCTCTCAATAGTTCCTCACCCTATGAATTATCATGTGAATCAAAACCATACTTCCATAGAACACACCAAAGGTATTCTCCTGCTATGAAGAACCTTTATCTCATAATCAACAATCCTGACTGGATTCTTAGTCACAGATAAAGTGGGTTCAACATCAATATATTCATAACTTAGGGCATGATAAGGTTTAAAAACATACTTCCTGAGCTACAATACATTAAAAACATTGTGGATCAGTTTCTATTATTGTGGAAGTTCTAATAAGTAACCCACATTACCAACCCACTCCACAATTTAAAAAGTACACGCAAACCTTGTTGAAAGTTTTCCTTATTTCCCAAGACCTCATCAATCTAAACAAGGTGAAAATATCAAGAACATCTATTCAAAAAAGAAAAACTCTAAGGGTCATTGATGATGAAAGGTATATGATTTATACCAATTTTGTTCTATCACCATTCTCTAATAAACCAACTGTATCTTTGTATTAATTTCTGGGACCAAACTCATTTCAACCAAGGAAGCTTCACCAATCACCATCCAACACAATGAGGACATAAAATTCCATTTGTATGATGCCTCAAAAGGTTCCATTTGAATTTTAAACTAGTAACTATTATTTTATGAAAACTAAACCAATCCCAAATGTACATCCCAAACTCCACCAAATTCAACAACGCAAGCACATAGCATATCTTCCAATATATTTATAGCTATTTCTTTCTAACTATCCATCTATGGATGATATTTCATGCTCAATATAACCTAGCATCCCAATTCAACCTAGAGACCTTTCTAAAAACAAGAAGTAAAATTGTGGTCCCTATAAAAAAAACTATTATATATGGATATCTATGAAAACAAAAAATCTTTTTGACATTTTACTTCCCAAATCATCAAATTTGGTTTTATTTTGAATAGGTATAAAGTAAGACAGTTTGGTCATATAATTGAAAACAACACATATATCATTCTTCCCTTGAGGGGTATATAACAACTCAACCTTAAAATCTATATAAATATCATCCCACTTCAAAGTCTATATAGGAAGTGGTTGAAGAAAACCTTAAGGTTTCTAGAGCTTAGATTTGACCTGCTGGTAAGTATAAAAAAGTGAAATATATTCAATAATGTCTCATCTCATACCCATACACCAAAATCATCACCAAATATCATATAATATATTCATGGTACAATGGTGGACCTCCCACTAGAAATTATATCAATCCCCCATTATAGATTTCCTCACTGGAAAAGGTAAAAATTAATGGTTCTAGAAACATAAGACACCCTCTGAAAAGAACAAACATTCACCAATGGTATCCCCATCATAAATAGAGTCCCTAATTCAATAGAATTCATCATCAATCTACTACTCCTAAAGAATCATCTCAAATAAGAGAAGAGTTCAACTTCACACTATTCAATACAACATCGGTCAAGTCTTCTGGGACTCCAAGATCTAAAAATGAAAATATATCCATTAAATTCTACTCTTATAATAATTCTTTCATAGCCTAGGTTGGGAGTTTCCTACTAAAAGAATCAGCAATTACATTCCCCATACCTGGGGTGTAGGCAATGTTGAAATAAAAATAATATAGGTACTCTAAAAAATTCCTCTACTAAAGGTTCAAATATTTTTGAGAGAATATGTAAATAAATAATTTATTGGTTGGAATTAATGTTAAACCTTTATATGAAAAGTTAATGTTAGCAACTCTTAAGATCATGAATCAAATATATGAGTTTAAGATCATGGTTCATATAATTATTCTTGTGTGGCCAAAGCTATATGGAACCATAGGATATCACATGATCTCCTAGCATAAGAACACATCCCAAACCCAAACCTGATGAGTTACAAAATTCAACATAGCTATACATAGCCTCTATAAGATTCAACACTTGAATAGAAGTCAAAATACATTATAACTCATAAAAATAACTTCAAAATTTCATATCCCATAATAACATTACTCCCTTTTGATTGAGAGAGTTCATCGGAGAATCAAATTTTTAGAAATCATTAATAAACCCATAATAATAACCCACCAAACCTAAGAAAAGTTTTACCTTGAATATGTTTTATGGTTTCTCCCATGTCATAATAGCTTCTTCCTTCTTAGGATCAACTATAATAACACATTTTGAGACCACGTGTCTGAATAACATTACTTTCCAAATCAATAAATTTCATTTTGAAATATTTGTGTAAATTTGTTGAATTATTAAAATTTCTAGAACCTCTCTCAAATGATACATACGATCCTTAAAATTTTTAGAGTAAACCAGGATGTCATCCAAAATCACTACCATGAATGAGTTTAGGTACTCATGTAATATCATGCTCAACAGTTCTATAAAAACTGTAGATTTATTGGTTAGACCAAAAGTCATAACAAGATACTCATAATATCAATACATACTTCTAAAGGTAGTATTCTAAATTTTAGACTCTTTAATTATCAATTGGTGATAACAAGAAAGAAGATCAATCTTTAAGAACCACTTCAACCCTTTCAATTGTTCAAAGAAATTATAAATATATAGAAATGGATATTTGTTCTTTATCATAACATGATTGAGTTTTTGGTAATCAACACATAGGAAAACTATTCCATTAGATTTTATTATAAAAATAACAGTCACCACCCATGGTGACACACTTGAGCATATAAATCTTTTCTCTATAAAATCATCTAACTGATATTTCAACTCTTTCAACTTTTCTAGTTCCATATAATAATAAGTAATATACACTGGTTGTGTACCATGTCCTAAATCAATAAAAAAATTCAACATCTCTTACCAATATGAATTCATGGAAATTAAGAAGGAAAAAATAGGGAAACTCTACAATAAATGGAGGGAGATCATCACTCCAATATTATTGATCTAATTTAAAATAAAATACTGATATTACTCTACCCACCTCTAGAAAAGAAAGTCTGGATCTATACTCCCTTGGGACCCATTCTACATAAAACACATGGCACACCCCATCAGGAATAATAAAATAAACCCACTAAAGATAAAAGTAAATATGGGCCTTATGTTCAATCATCCAATCCATTTCAAAGAAGACGTCAAGATTTTTCATGTCGAGGGCTATAAAATTACAAGTACCTTCAATATTATATAGAGATAAGACACAAGAGTGACATCAGAGATTTTTCTATCTCTTTATTATTATGGGCGTAGTAATATCCATCACATGATAAAAAATTTCTATATAAAGGTTAGAAAATCAACAACACGAGTCAATATGAATGATTGAGATGCACATGTATCAAATAAAGTAATCAATAAAGATGAATTTTTAGTGATGGTACCTCTCAAAATCACAAGACCTGCATTAACTTCCTTCAGATACTCTTCCACTATGTGAAAAAGTTTAGTTATGGATTCCTATAGATAGAACCCCTTAGTTCTTGAAGTGTCTGATTTTTCAATATTAATTTTAGGTGATGATGATCCCATGCCACTGTACATAGTAGAAAATATGTGAAAGAACTTCTAAAGTGACTTGAGCATCCATAAAAACAATAGGTCTTGGGTGCCTCAGTGGAAACCCGATTTGAATTCTCAATGTTTCCACAATGAAATAAAGTCATAGGGCCTCTTTTATGAACTATAAAAGGTGTGTATGATGTGTTTTATCTAGAAGTACTATGGAACTCATCAAGATTTCTATTTATAATAAAGGAACTTGTAGAATGTACACTATAAGAAAAAGGAACTCCCATCAACCTTGACTTACTATCCAAGTAAATCTCAACCATCAACGCTCTATCTAGCACCTCAACATAAGATGTGAGATTCATAAAAAAAGACTTGATAATCATCTCAAATGTTTGATCTTTCAGATTATGATTTGTCAAAACCTTAGTATAAAACTGAAAAACCTTATCAAAATGGTTTGCATACTATTTCACAGTCCTATCACCATGTTAGATGTTGATAAAGTCCATAGATTTCACTAAGACCATAGATTCTGGATAAATTTGATCAGTGAAAATAACTCTAAATTACTTCCACTTCAAGGTCTCATGTTTCTTTTATATAACCATCGAATCCCACCATCTCCTCATTATATCCTTGGAATGCTAGTAGATTTTGGAAAAAAACTCTTTAGCATGATTCTGAGATTAATCACTTTGAGGTTCCACTACTAGAGCTTGAATGAGAACAATTGCAGGTACCTATACTTGAGCTTTGATAGCACGCACCACAATCTAAAAAAGATTCTAGTCAAATGGAGGATCTTATTTTTTTGGTTCAATAGAAAATTCTTCATGTGACATATTCAAACATCTTCTCAAATGCATGATGCTACACAAAAAAATAGGAAACGCTAAAATATCAGTTATGATAAATAGATCATAACTCAATAAATAGTTACTGAGATATCAAATCACTTATATCAAATTGGTAAAAGACTATAATTAGAACAAATTATTCCTCTAATACACTTTTTCTAAACACATATGGTGATATAAGGATCATTATGATGAGATCTATCCAGGCACTTGCTCAAAACTACCTACTAAGTCCTGAAAATTCTACCTCTTGTTTATCAGGACAACCCAAACCACACGCCAATATCAAGCAACGATTATAAACCTATATCTTATACCATTTTTTAACAAAAAACACAAATACCTTGGTACATTGATACTTGATCTAGTTTCGACATAGCGCAAAGGGTGTTAAGGATCCCCATGGGTTGGAGACTAGCACTTAAAATCATATCAAGATCAATAGGGAATGGTTTTGTCACAAAATAGCAGATGATAAATGATATAAGTTGAAATGTAAACACTTCTCAATGAAAAAGTAACAAAATAAAATAGGTAAAACAATATCCAAATAGAACATCATCAAAAGAAACAATATCTATTAAGGTAAAGTATCTGAAAAAACCATGTTATAGGTGGATCAAATCTCTACTAGTCACCTCCATTACTCTAGGTCCCATGAATCTAGTATAACTACCACCTTCAAGTGAAACCTTCCATTTACTTAGACCTATCATAAGATAATATATAACTACTCAAAGGATAAGGTATGGTATGAGTTAAAAATTCCATTATGTCCTCATCAAGTGTTCCATAAGAAATTACAGAATAATAAACCATTTATTATTTCAATTTAAATAAAACAAGGCATAGAAAGGCATTTACATATTTTAAAAAAATACATGATTTCAACTCAAAATATGGAAGATATGTAAAAATGGTATTAAATGAACATTTTATATAAGAAATTTATATAAAAAAAATTTCATGAATAAAAAAATTATATAATCAATGTCATGTATAATCAAGTCAAACAAAACAAAGCACGACGCTCATAAGCCCTACATTACATTATTTTCTAGAAATAGGATCTTAACACTTCTCAATCATCATCACCGCTTAATATAGGTGTCAAAAATATAATAAAATCATAATTAGGGGACCCATTGTAATACCCCAATATTTTATAGTAAGTTATTTTCTTTAAAATAATTCAATAGCTTGCACTATACGCAACACTGAGTTCAAGCGTACCACAACTTACCAAACTAACTGTTCAAAAAAATATTATTAATTGAATTTTGAATTTTATATACTCGATATAATTTTAAAATCCATATAATGTGTTTATTATACATAATATAAGAACAAATTCAATTTTTCAGATAAAAGAAGTATTTTTCAAAAAATGAAATTTTACCGCCTTTTAATGGAGAACCCCTTTAAAATACAATATTTCAAACTTTTATATATTCAATTTTACAAAATAAAATTATTATTTAGAAAAGGGACATAAAAAATTTAGTTTGGATAAATTTTCGGTGATTTTCTGATAACTTTCATATTTTGATGAATAGTAAAAAATACTAAATTTTAATTGAAAACAACTTTTATAATCAAAATAATTTAGAGTGATAAATTATACATTTGAATGGTTTTGAAGTATAATTATATTATATTTTTATCATTTAATACAATGTTAGTCATTGGAAGTAATTTTACATTTAAATTGGACAAAAATACATATCAATCTTCTGATAGTTTGTACTCCTCAAAAACCCACTTTCTGGTTTTGAGAAAGGGAATATTTTCTTAAAATTAATTAATAAAACTTCTATGTTTTGAATTTGGTAAAATATACATCATTTTGGAATTTTTAATATCAAAATTATATTTGGGTGAATTTTTGGTATTTTTCTGAAAATTTTCAATTTTTGACGAATAATTAAAACACTACGTTATTGTTTAAAACCTAGTTTTTAGTTAAATAATTATTTATTTTATTTTAATTTATTTTAAGTCAAAATAGATAAATAATACCAATATAAGTTCAATTTAATTAATTGGATTCATTTTATAAAAAATAGATATATAAAATTTTATTGAACTTTTTAACGTCTTTTACCCACCTTCGAGGCATATTTACAAATTTGCATAAAACGTAATTTCACCACTTCTTTGAATTTAATTTCAAAAATATGAGAGACATGGTTGACATCAGTAAGTAAAATTTGGTTCAATGGGATGAAAATAATTTTTGGTGAATAGTAACTTTTCAATTTTATTTACCACAGTTAAAAGTAAATACGGTAATTAAAGGTAAAAATGATATTATAATTACCTTAACACATGTCCTAATTCTATTGGATAAGTGTATTTAGACAAAAATAAACCTTAGTAATAAAATATTATCCTTTTTATCCACTTGGGTTAGATTAGTACATTTATTATTATTTTATTTAAATAAGAGTTAAAAGTGTTAAATTCAATGTTTAATAAATAAATCATTTTTAATATAAGGTTATAAATAACATAAATTCAACTATAAATATTCATTATAAAGATAAAAAATATTTCCGAAATAATTTTATTTTATTTATAATTTTTAGACATTAAATAAGTAAATTTATTTATGACACAATGATGATGCAGTAATTACCTTATTAATGAAAGATTAAAATAATTGATATTATAAATATCCAAATAAATGTAAATTTAGACTTTTGATGCATTAAAATAATTTAATAGGTTAATATGACATGATAGGATGGATGTAATTTATGTTTTTCTAATTAATCAAGTTTTGTTGGTTTTCACAAAAACCAAATACTAAATAGTGTCAAAATTGACATAAATGAGTTTATAAAAAAATACTATATTATTAAATGTTTTAATATTACTAAAGATCTAAGTCTTGGCCAAAGGACTCATATAATGATATATATGTCATTAATAAACCTTTTTGGGTTCTATTGTCTTTTTATAGTATGTTTAATAACCATTTATTATAATAATACAAGAATACATGGTAAAAGTTGAACTATTTAACTAAGAGTTAAATCTAAAAACTAAGGTTAATAAGGTGACCTAAAACTTTTTCAAACCTATTTTTTGAAATTTTTTAGACCCATACCCACCTTATCATAAAAATAAATCCTTTTGGAGCCATTATAAACCGAATATGATTGTATAATAAATTAATATTTCAATCTTTTCCTAAAGTGACCCTCACCTCTCTTATTAGAGGGTACTTCCCCTTCTCTTAAAATCACACTTCCAAAGCCATTTGGATCAGCCAACCCCTCCTCAAATATCTTCCCAACTACCCTATCTTGAACCTATATTCCTTAATTTGATCATAAAGACAACCTAAAGATCCATTTTGATCAAATCAAAAGGAATCACTCGAAGAAGGGGTAATAATTTCATCACCCCTTTCAAAGTTATTTTATTCTTCCACATCCTATTTAATTGTTGTTTCCATAATAAAATAATAACTTCATACATTATATATAATATTATGTTATTATAAATATTTTAAAACCATATTCATTATTCTATTCATCCTATGAATGAAAAAGTCACCATACGCGCATACGTACGACTTACAGTCTCCATGTCATTGGGTAGTTTGTTATTCAACACTTCATTATTTTGATGGTTATAATAATGATTATAACTAATTTAAATAATAAATATGACATTTTAATGGTTCTATATATATAATATACCATTCAATTACATACTATTTCACCACTAATAGAATGATATTATCGCTCATGCGTACGTACGGCTTACTATCTCCACGACACGATGAGATTTTGTTTCCCATCATAACCATTCAAGAATAATTTTTATTTGATGATTAAAAATAATGTTTAAGAACTTAATATCATTCTGGATATTAATAAAATATATCCTATCCATAACAAACATGACTTACATAACAAACATATAAAGGAAAATGAATCAGTTAACACCCAAAACAATGATACTACAGAAATATCATTAACAACACAATATTAGAAGATCATATATGATATCATATTTATGTATGTGGTTCTTGTATAATTTAATAAAAATTATTTCACCATTATACAGGAGGTTGACCTACCCTCTACTAAGGAAAAGTACGAGGTAAGGGGTTTTCATCTCACTTTTTATTCCTGTAAGATTCATACAATATTGCCACTATTTCCTTTTGTATGGTGTATGTACTGCCCATGATTGTATTATTTGTGTAATATACTTTAATTTATGGGTATTTTCATCTTCATTGCATGATCCTTATTTCTTGGGGTGTATGTTTCGTAAGTTACCAAATCGGTAAGGGAATTTCTAATTTCGATTTCAACTCATTGGGTTTTACGCAGACTTCATTGATTATTTTACTCCAAGATTATGTGTAAAATCACTATTTATTTATTTATGTAGTAATTTACACTCCCATTTGTGTGTGTATACTTTTTATACACATTTATAAATTCTCAAGTCATCAATATGAACTGGATAAGAGTAATCTTAACTCATTTTTCATTCATTGAGTTAAACATCCAAGTCAATAGTGTTGTTTTTACAAGAATATGTGTGAATTTCATATGATTGATTTACACTAAATATACAATAATATTTAGTGTATTTATGTTTTTCACACATAATTATGTCATTGATATATCCTTAACCTGCGGATATAGTCTTTACAATAGATTTCATCTCAATTTAAATTCCATTGTGACCCCTTTGTTGTTATGCGCCAATCCACTTTTATATGGTGTACATATTGTAATTTGACATAGTATATCATGAATCCCTTTATTCTTAGGTTATTATCAAGTTTTTTTCACCTCAATTATTTTTATTCAATAACCTCTCATTTGGTTAGGAACTCTAGCTAAATTATCATTTTAAATGTTTTAAAGATTTATTCTTCTAAATATTTCTCAATAATATCCATGTTTTAAAATGGTGTTAAGGATTTATTTATATGGACATGAATGTTTTAAAATGAAAATTAATTTTAAAAGATTCAAAGTGGTATGGGACAATTTGATTCAAAAATCTATTTTTAACAGCGTCTTGATAAATAGTGAGACATTTAAATGTTTTCACGAAAAAGGGGATATTTCTCTCAAATGGTTTTACTTATTATTTTCATCCATGTCAATATCCTTAATTATTCTTTATTTATGTTGATTTATTATAAAACAATCTTCCATATAGTATTTAATGAGTTAATTTTTACTGTGGATGTGCTATTTTTATACCATTCATGGTTTGTGGTTAAAATATTGACATTTGATATGATAGTTTTAATATGAATGTTTAGATTATGTTTCAACCTTTTACTATAATGAATGCATTGGAATTAGTAAGTGACAGGTGGAGCATTCTATAACTCCTCGATGCATCAGTAGGTCTCATGAGACAAACTAGTGTCTTGACACAAGTCCATGACAAAATCTTTATTTTTAGTCTTGGCACGAGGCCTTGACTATGTGTTTATGATGTCCGGCATTATGAATTCCATTATTATAAAATTAGATATTGATATTACATGTGATTATTTGACAAGTAGAATATCCATGTGAATAAGTAAATGAAATTATTTGATTTATCTTTTCCATATTATGCTGAAGTTTATGTTCATAAGGATTTTTATTTAGTCTTATATATTTTCTTAAATTTTTATGCTTATTTATGATATTATTTTCTATATTATTATCCTTACTGAGCATCTGAGCTCACCCCTTTCTATGTTTTATTTTTTCTCGGATGCAAAGAAGTATATTATGATTAACTTGCAGGAATAGACTACAGGATATGAATGTGTTCAAAGGGGACACACAGTTGTTGTTTTTTCATTTCTTGATGTAATGTAAAACTTATATATGTATCTAGTACTTACAAGGCTACTAAACTAATCAGTATTTCGAGACTTGATCTCTTATGATCATGCCAATGTTATGTAATAATGTACCGACTCTGAATAACTATGGTCGGGGCGTTATAGTTGGTATCAGAGGAAGTTTAGTACAAACCTTGGAACCTAGATTTAGAAAAACTCTAATTAGAAAACACTACCCTAAGATAGACTTTGAGGATTAGTATAGAATAACATCCAAACATTTTGGTGATGTAAATATTATGTGGGTTTTCCAATAAATACATCTTTGTCTGGATACGAGCAGGTAGAGGCGACTCTTGAAAAGATGTACCTAGGGGTAAAACCTGAAAACACCACTTTGAGCTAGACTTGAATGGGAACTTGTGCATGACAACAAGATTTGCTACACTCTTGGTTACAAAACTCCCTGGGGATATTCTTAGGATAATTAACATTTTATTTAAAAACCTATTTAAAGTATTTAAATACAAGATGAGAGTAAATAAATTTGGTTAATCCTAAGGTATTTTAGATTGAAAATAAGGTGTCATGATATTATCTAAATGATTTTATGGCTATTTTTACTCACACTATGGTTTCTAGTTTTAGTCCATGGCTAGATTCCAAGGAATTCATAGTAACAATGAACATGAAGTACAATGTGGGAACGATGGTGGATATGAGAAACTAAATGGAATTTTTATAGGGGTAAAAGATATTTTGTTCATGCCAAAGAAGGTTTCCAAAAATATGATCAACTATATATACATTAACCAAATCCCAAACTCAAAAAATAAGATAAAGGTGGAGAATAATAAGATCTCCATAAGTGGAGAATGTGGAGAAAAGAAAGCTCAATTTCCATCATGATAGAAATGTGGAAAAAGACTCCTCAAAAATTGTCTCAATGGAAAAAATAAATTTTTTATGTGTGGGAAAGAAGGAAATAATGTAAATAATTTCTGAGGTAAAATGAAGAGTATTATGGAAGAAAATAAAAATTATCCTAAGAGTCCATTTACAGTCATTTTCAAAAACATTCAGGGACATGAGAATTACCTGAGTCAATGCCCTATTCTATAGGATAACCACTAGGTCAAGGAAGAACCTATGTGGAAATAAATAGATTGAGAAATGTCTATTATTGTTAATGCACTTTGTTGATGGGATTACATTGGAAAAATTTTCTCTTGTATGTGCAACCCTACAGTTTGTTATGTGAAAATGCTATTTGAGGAAGAATTATATTTTCTTTTGTGGATATAGTTACAGAGAACCATTTGGGTTTATATGATCCTTGAATATGAGTAAATTACAAGTTATTAATTTTTGGGATGAATATTTAAGGTATGAGATAACATTTGTGGTTAAATTATTTTATGGTAATTTTGAGGAATTTATCTCATTTTCGGAATGTTATAAAATATAGTTTTTGAAAAAGGATAACACACAGACCATGTGAAAAACTGTCGCGTCGGACAAAGCTGCAGGAATCGAACCCAAAACCAAAGTGAGACTGAGATTTATAGCCTACCACTAGACTAAGTGAAGTCCTTGGTTAGTGTGACTAATTATTTTTAGTTAAATGATTTTATTAATCAATGATAATTTTATTTTTTATCTTATATTTTATCAAATTAATATCCTTAGTATAGTAAAATGATTTGGTGATTAAGTGATAAATTTTATTTTGGAAGACGTTTTCTCTATTGGGAACATTATATGCCTAAGTAAAATAGAATTCTGTGGGATTTCATTTGAGTAGTAATGGTGGATTTTTTTTATTTTGGAAAAATCTAGGTTTTTTTATAGAGATTAGGTTATTAATGTAAATGATTAACCTATCATAGAGAATATGTTATTTGGTTAATTACACTTTTATATGAGACTTTAAGAGTAGTTGATGTTATTTGGAGATAAATGTTAATATTCACTATGAAAGACTATGTGTTTAAATTCTCCTAAGTTTTGGGTTTCAATCTAAGTTTAGATTATATTGAAGTATTTTAAGGACAATTGTTTATTGAATGATCTTTATTGAACTTTGGGTATTGTTTGTTTAATTTTTGAAATTAAGATTAGTATTTCTTTTTATAAATGATAATCCATTTCGGGGATCATCGGATCTTGTACTAACCAATTTGTTTTTGTTAATCTCTAAAGACAAGGTAAATATATAGTTCATCCTTTGTGGATTATTTTATTCTCTAGAATTTAATTCTAGAGCTTCAAGTGTGACCAAGTCATCTTGAATACTCAACGTTTGGAGAAAATAAGAGTTAGTGGTAGAAATTTATTAAAGGATGAAACTCTACTTTAAAATTAATTATATCTCATTATTTTCTTAGTCGATCTCATAAATAAATTCCTCAACTTTATGAAATGGAACTTAAAACAAAAAACGTTGTTCGTTTACTTTTCCTACAGGAAAACTAATGACCGTTTAACCCATCACAAGTTTGTGGTTTTCTTAATGTTAAATTTCTCCTGATAATGTTTTCTATTACTCTCCATCATAAATTCAAACTTATTTTATCTTCTATATCCATGTTTTCCAATATGGAATCCTAGTATTGGTTATCTCAGGTGACCTTTGTACTTGTCTATCTTTATTTTAAAGTGATAGTTTTATTGACTCTTTTTCTGTTGTGGTACATTCAATGAAGTTCCCAAGATAGTTTTTAAAATTTCGAGGATGCAATTTACAAAATTGGGGAAGAATGTAACACCCCAAGATTTTATAGTAGGTTATTTTCTTTAAAGTAGTTCAATAGTTTGCACTACACGCAACACTAAGTTCGAGCGAATGATGACTTGTCAAACTAGTCATTCAAAAAATAGTTATGAATAGTATTAACTGAATTTTGAATTTTATATACTTTGTATAATTTTAACATCCATATTATGTGTTTATTAGACATAATATAAGAACAAATTCAATTTTTCAGATAAAATAAGTATTTTTCAAAAAATGAAATTTTACCGCCTTTTAATGGTGAACCTTTTTTAAATCCAATATTTGAAACTTTTATATATTCAATTTGAAAAAATAAACTTATTATTTAGAATAGGGACATAAAAATTTAGTTTGGATAAATTTTCGGTGCTTTTCTAATAACTTTCATATTTTGATGAATAATGAAAAATACTAAATTTTAATTGAAAAAAACATTTTTAATCAAAATAATTTTGAGTGTTAAATTATAAATTTGAAGGGTTTGGAAGTATAATTATATTATATTTTTATCATTTAATCTAACTTAGATCATTGGATGTAATTTTACATTCAAATTGGACATAAACACATATCAATCTTTTGATAGTTTTTACTCCTCAAAAACTCACTTTCTAGTTTTGACAAAGGGAATTTTATTAAATTAATTAATATAACTTCTATGTTTTGAATTTTTTAAAATAGAAATCATATTTTAATTTAGAATATCAAAATTATCTTTGGGTGAATTTTTGGCATTTTTCTAAAAACATTAAATTTTTTGATGAATAGTTAAAAACACTGCATTATTGTTTAAAACCTACTTTTTATTTAACTAATTATTTATTTATTTAAATTTATTTTAAGTAAAAATAGATAAATAATACCAATAAAATTTCAATGTAATTCATTGGAGTCGTTTTATAATAAAATTAGATATATAAAATTTTATTTAACTTTTTAACGTCTTTTACCCACCTTCTAGGCACATTTGAAAATTTGCATAAAATGTAATTTTACCACTTCTGTGAATTTAATTTCAAAAATCTGAGAGACACAGTTGAAATCAGTAAGTAAAATGTGGTTCAATAGGATGAAAATAATTTTTGGTGAATCGTAACTTTTCAATTTTATTTACCACGATTAAAAGTAAATGGGGTAATTAAAGGTAAAAATGGTATTATAATTACCCTAAAACATGTCCTAATTCTATTGAATAAGTTTATTTCGACGAAAATTAACCTTAGGAATAAAATATGATCCTTTTGATCAACTTGAATTAGATTAGGACATTTATTATTATTTTATTTAAGGAAGAGTTAAAAGTGTTAAATTCAAGGTTTAATAACTAAACCATTTTGAATATAGAGTCATACATAAGATAAAATCGACTATAAATATTCATTAGAAATATAAAAAGATTTTATACATAATATTATTTTATTTATAATTTTTAGACATTAAATAATTAAATTTATTTATGACACAATGATGATGCAGTAATTACCTTATTAATGAAATATTAAAATAATAGATATTTGAAATATCCAAATAAATGTAAATTGAGACTTTTGATTCATTAAAATAATTTTATTGGTTAATATGACATTTTAGGATTGATTTAATTTATTTGGTTCGAAGTAATCAAGTTTTTTTACTTTTACAAAAACCAAATACTAAATAGTGTCAAAATTGACATAAATGAGTTTTTAAAACAAATACTATATTATTAAATGTTATAATATTCCTAAAAATCTAATAATTAGAAAAAGGAATCATATAATGATAGATATGTTATTAATGAACCACTTGGGGTTATATTGGATTGTTATAGTAAGTTTATTAACCATATAATATAAAAATACAAAGAGACGTGGTAAAAGTCAAACTATTTAACTAAGAGTTAAATCTAAAAAATAAGGTTAATATAGTGACCTAAACCTGTATAAAACCTATTTGTTGAGAGTTTCTCTACACATAACCACCTTATAATCAAAATTAATTCTTTTTTAAGCCATTATAAATTGGCTATGATTGTATAATAAATTAATATTTCAAGTTTTTCCTAAAGTGACCATCACCTCTCTTATTAAAGGGGTAATTTCCCTTCTCTCAAAATCACACATCCAATTCCATTTGGCTTGGCCAAACCCTGCTCAAATATCTTCAAAAATACCATCACTTTAATCTATAGGTCTTAATTTGATCACAAATACAACTTAAGGATCCCTTTTGATCAAATCAAAATGAAGCACCCGAATAAGAGGTAATAATTTCATCACCACTTCCAAAGTTCTTTTTTTCCTCCACTTCCTCTTTTATTGTTCTTTCCATACCAAAATAATAACTCTGGTAACTTCTATATATGGTGATGTTATTATAAATATGGTACAACCATATTCATTATTCTATCCATCCTATGAATGATAAATTCACTATACGTGCGTACATACGGCTTATCGTCTCCACGTCGTGGTGTAGTTTTTTATTCAACACTTCATTATTTGGATGGGTATAATAATGAATATAACTAATTTAAATAATAAATATTACATGTTAATGATTCTTTATATATAATATAACATCCAATTACATACTATTTCACCACTAATATAATGATATTGTCGCCCGTGCGTACGTACGGCTTACCGTCTCCACGCCGCGATGAGATTTTGTTCCCCATCATAACCATTCAAGAATAATTTTCATTTTATGATTAAAAATAATTTTTAATTACTTAACATCATTCTGGATATGGATAAAGTACATCTTATCCATAACAAACATGACTTACGTAACAAAACATATAAAGTAAAACGGATCAGTTAACACCCAAAACAATGATACTACTGAAATATCATTAACAAAGAAATATTAGAAGATCATATATGATATTATATTTAGGTATTTGGTTCTTGTGTAATTTAATAAAAATTATTTCACCATTATATAGGATTTTATCCTACCCTCTACTAAGTTAAAGTACAAGGTAATGGGTTTTCATCTCACTTTTTATTCTCGTGAGATTCATGCAATATTGCCACTATTTCATTTTGTGTGGTGTATGTACTAATAATGATTGTATTATTTGTGTAATATACTTTAATTTATGGGCATTTACATATTCATTGTATGATCCTTTTTTCATGGGGTTTATGTTTCGTAAGTTACCAAATTGGTAAGGGAATTTCTAATTTCGATTTACACTCATTGGGTTTTACGCAAACATTATTGATTATTTTACTCCAACATTATGTGTGAAATCACTATTTATTTATTTATGTATTAATTTAAACTCTAATTTTTGTGGATATACTTTTTATACACATAATGACTCCATTTATAAATTCTCAAGTCATCTATATGAACTTGATAAGAGTAATCTTAACTCAATTTTCATTCATTGTGTTAAACATCCAATTCATTGGTGTGGTTTCTACAAGAATATGTGTGAATGTACTCTGATTGATTTATAATGAATATCCAATCAGACTCAGTGTATTTATGTATGTAACACATAATTATGTCATTAATTTTTCCTTAACCTAAGGATACAGTCTTTATAAGGGATTTCATCTCAATTTATATTCTATTGAGACCTCTTTGTTATTATGTGCCAATTCACTTTTATATGGTGTACATACTTTAATTTGACATAGTATATCATGAATCCCTTTATTCTCATGATATTATAATGTTTTTATTACCTCAATTATTTTTATTCAAGTGTCTCTTATTTGGTTAGGAACTCTAACTAAATATATAATTTTAAATGTTTTAATGATTTATTCTTCTACATCTCTATCAATAATGTCCATGTTTTAAAAATGGTGTTAAGGATTTATTTATATGGAAATGAATGTTTTAAAATTAAAATACCTTTTAAAAGTTTCAAATTGGTATGGGACACTTTGATTCAAAAATCTATTTTTAACAGCTCCTTGAAAAATAGTGACACATTTAAATGTTTTACAGAAAAAGGGGATATTTCTCTCAAATAGTTTTACTGATTATTTTCATCTATGTGAATATCCTTCATAATTATTGATTGAAGTTGATTTATTATAATACAATATTCCATATTATATTGAATGAGTTATTTTTTACTGTGGATGTTCTATTTTTATACTATTCATGGTTTGTGGTTAAAATATTGACATTTTGTATGATAGTTTTAATACGAATGTTTAGATTATGTTTTAGGATTTTTCATATGAAGAATACATTGGATTTAGTAATTTAAGGGTGGATCCCTCTATAGATCCTCGATGCATTGGTAGGTCTCATGAGACAAACTAGTGTCTTGGTTCAAGGCCTTGAAAAAATCTTTATTTTTAGTCTTGGCATGAGGCCTTGATTAAGTGGTTATGATGTCCAAAATTTTGCATTCCATCATTATAAGATTAGTTATTGATATTACATTTGATTATTCTACTATTATAATATCCATGTGAATAAGTAAATGGAATTATTTTATTTATCTTTTCCATATTATGTTGAAGTGTATGTTTAAAAGGCTTGTGTTTTAGTCTTATACATTTCTTTAAATGTTTTTACTTATTTATTATAGTATCCTCTATATTTTTATCCTTACTGAGATCTAAGATCACCAATTTATATGTTTTATTTTTCCTAGGATGCGAAGAAGTATATTATGATTAACCTCTGGGAATAGTCTAAGGGATATGAGTGTGTTAAAAGGGGACAAAATGGTGTTGTTTTTTCATTTCATGATGTAATGTAAAACTTATGTATGTATCTAGTACTTCTAGGGATACTAAACTAATCGTTCTTTCAAGACTTGATCTCTTATGATCATGCCAATGTTATGTAATAATGCACCGACTCTGGGTAACTAGGGTCAGGGTGTTACACCCATTATAGAAAATCATTCTCTATCCCATTAGGGGGTCTATCATGTAAAATCATGGAGAACTTATTTTAGTTATTTTTGTCATTATCAATCCATTGTTAGGGATCCAGATTCCTAAAATGATTGTCCTAATTACCCAGAAAATACTCAATCTTACATGTGATTATAATAATTAATTAATCAATCTTGTTGAAGTCAATCATTTCAAATCATTTCAACATTCATATTTTAATTTCCCAATTTCATATTCAACATGCCTTTTCATTTCAAAAAAACATAGGTTTTCATCAAATTCATGCCTTTTGAAATAATATTTATTTTTAATTCAATTTTATAAATATCAACATTAATTAATTTCATCAAATCTACTTTTAATTCAAGAAATCATTTTTCTCAAATTCCACCCAAAAAATTCAATTTCATTGAAATTTGGTGTTATTAAAAATTCCATTCCCTTTTTAAAATCAAAAAAAAATAATATCAAGTATTGGTTTTTATATCAATTAAAAACTCATCTCAAATCAATCAATAAAGATAGGGTTTTAATTTTAGGGGAAATCCTCATATAACCACCTACCTTTCATCACCTGATCAAATCAACATCAGCAATTTGAACACCAATGAGAAAAGAGATGATAGAAATCAAGAAATGAAACCTAGAATAAAAAATAATCAAAATAGAGGTTAGATCCATCAACAAAAGGATAATCTATCAGTTTATAAGGAGGAGAGAAGAGGATATAGATATAAACTACATGATAGGGGATATATGTACTGGAAAAGGGAATAAATGAGATCATAAGTACTTTGATCCACCAAAAGAAGATGTTGGAGGATCCAAAATCACCTCTTAATAGCCTTCAAAGTCTATGATATCATGTTAGGGTCAATAGGGTGTGGTTTTCATATTAAAGGTCTTAAAATTTTCAATTAAATTTTTAGGGAAAATAAAAACCATTTACATGGTTTTTTGTATATTCCACACTGTTAAGAGAAACCATGTGCCCTAACTATACACCCCTATTAGACTTCTGGATATGGTTTGTGGCTTTGATACATAGTTAAACTAATAGTTCACCAATAGTAAAAAACCCAATTTCTATAGGTTTCATGGTTTGGTGGAGTGGTTTTATAGTTTGGACAAACCGTGTGTCCACTTCTAGTTTATCAACCTTGAACACAATGTTTTTGGGATAAACCATATGGTTTCCCCTTGTCGTGTGCCAACCGTGCACAACCCCGAACAGATAAATTTTTTTAAAAAAAATTCCTAAAACATCCTAAGACTATCCCAAAACAAATTATGATCAGAATATGGGAAAATAAGTACTTGAAATAATGTAATTGGATGTAACAATTATAGCATTCCTTTAGTACCTAGTTGTTCCTTAGCATTATAATTCATCAAAATTATAATAATCAAACTAAATAACATTCTATCCATTATAGGATATGGTGAGAAAATATATTTTTTATTTTGGAGGTTCATGGGTGGACCATTTATCCTTGGTAGAGCTTTATTATAATAATATTTATCATTCTTCCATTAATATGTCACCTTATGCTTTTTAAGGGAGATTGTTTCATTCACTATTGTTTTGGGTTGAGTTTGGTGAACCCATATCAGTTGAACCATAGATTGTGCATGATATGATAGACTATGTTGGTGTTATTTTGGATTTCATGAGGACTTCCCAATGTATACATAAATATTATGTGTATGGGTTGAATATTCCAATAGATTCAGTGGTAGAGGATCATGTGTTTTTTGTAATTTCTTCCTAAACATGTAAATAAAAGTTCTAGTAATGTAAGTAAGTCATTGCTGATATTTTTTGGTCTATTTGAACTGTAGGAATTAATTGGGGTGGCATATTACTATTTGGATTTACCTCATATGTTTGGGAAGGTCCATTACATGTTTCATGTGATGCATTTTTAGATATATTACCATGATATTTCACATGTGATTGATTTGATTTATGTGGATATCAAGGATGATAAGACCTTTATAGAATATCTGATGGAAATTATTTTTCACATAGATAAAGTTATAATAGGATGATTTATTCCCTTAATGTGAGTTTTTGGAGGCATGATAATGTAGAGGAGAGTGCATTATAAATATAATTTCATATATAAATATAGTATCCTTGATTATTTCTGACTTTTGATGGGTAATTTTATTATATTAATGAAAGTTTAATGGAAAGTATTTATGTGTTTATTCCCCTTTTTTATGATTATGGTTAAATATTTTCAAGGATGAAAATTTTAAATTAGGGTGTGTAATCTTGAGACTTGTAAATTCAAATTTTATGTATTTGTAATTTTTTTATTATTCAGCTATTAAGGATAAAACAGTAATTTTTTCAATCTCAGAATATAATTTTGAAATCTTCATTTCATTCAGAATGTGATATTTACCCTTGTCTCGCAAGTTGATTATTTTTAAAGTGATTATATTCACCCATGATTTTTGGGTGGTAGTGTAATTTCAATATTATTTATTAATTTATTTAAAACATATTCTATGGATTAATTTTATAAAATAAATGATGTGGTGTTGAGATGTTTTTTTCATGATGACATGGAATTATTATATTATATTTTAGTTATATATTTTATAATCATTTCATGAAATTATGAGGTAATATTTGAAGAAGAGTTTTGATGGGAGGAATTAAATATAATTTTAATAGAATCTTTAACGTGTGGTTATATTTATCATTTATGGGATAGAAGGTAGAGTAATTTAATTTTGGAAATTTATTTTACACCATTGAAATTTCCCTGGGTAAATATCTAATCCAATTAATTTTATCTAAGGAGAGAACACTTTGTGTGGATTCCATAGTAAATTGTAGAAGTAAAATGAGGAATGGGATTATGGAAGAATGATCATTGGATATTATCAGAGGATTGATAAATACCATTCACTATGGAATCTAGTTATGTGACCCAAAATTTCACCCTTTTACAATTATTTTAAGTATTCCTTGCTTATGATATTCCATGTTGGGTTGATGATTTATAATAATTTACAAGAATGAATATATGGTCAATTAAAATGTATAGATAATTTATAAATATGGAATTGTTATAATAATTATTCTTTTATAATAAAATAAATGAGATTGATTATAAATTTGGGGATTATTATTGAAATTTATAATTAGTGGAAATATTTAGAGAATTTTTCAGAAATATAATTCCATGAATTTAAAATATTGAATTGATAGAGACGGAACATTTATGAGTGGTGTATATGATCATAAAATTATTGTTTATTGATGAATATTGATTATAATTCATATGAGGATAATATAATATGTCTTAACAGTGGAATATTAAAGTTGATAAATATTTATAGACATCTATGAGATAAGTTATAAACCCTTATATAAATTTATTACCCGAGATAATTGAAATTAGTAGAAAATACCATAGAGGTAAGAGGATAAAATTTATGAAATTTTCAAAAGTCATTCCAATATGGAATGGTGTCCATTACACTAACTTTGAAAATATTATGTAGTGTTGGTGAGGGATGAGGGACAAAGTGATAGTATGTTACATGAGTTCTTTTCATATATGCATGGGGTTATTCCACATTCTGGACTTAGTGGACCATTTTAGAAGAAATATTCATGGGGTGGTGAGAATTTTATAGGGTTAGTGCCACTTTTGAATGGTTTTTTGTCATTTATAATAGGTTTTTTGTAGCCTATTATTTCTAAAATATGTTTATTTTTAATTGAGATGATAATAGTGGTGGTGCTAAAATCTATTAACAACCACTAGATGACCTCCCTTGTGTTAATAGATGGATGTGCCAATACATAATGGTTTTCTAGATAATAGGGCTTAAATGAATGGGGTTATTTAATATATGTTAGATATGTGGTAGTTTTGTGTGCTAGTGTATGAATAGGATATAAATAATTTTAGTTATGTGCTACATTTATACTCCCTAGGATCTAAGTTATGGTAGACCTAGGTGAGATCATGGTATACCTATGGGGTGTGATTATATTTAATATAAAATTTGTATGTGTGACGGAAAAATTAGAGTAATAAATGGATGTATGGGTTTTGAATACATTTTTTATGAGAAACAATGGTGTGGAAATTAAGATTAGTGATGAGATAGTTACTGTGTAACATGATGAGTATTATGAACATGATGTGATTTTGTATTGTATGATATAGATAAACTTGATGGATATATGAGTATAGGGGTAAGGATATAGGTTGAAGAGGCAAAAGTCTCCAAGGTTCGACACTTGGTAATATGTTAAGAGTCCCCAAGGGTACAATGTTTTTGACCAACTATATTTTATAGTGTAGATAGTACTTGAGTGTCACAACACATCCCTATTAGACCCCCTTCTTGACTAGTAGTGAAGATGAGAGTGACATCCAAAACCTGCCTCTAATAGGACATGGGTTATCAATTAGTACCAAAGTTATGAAAACATGCATATGAGAGTAATTTACCTAAAAAAATCCATGAATAAATAATATAACCACCAATAAAATCTATATAATATACAATAAAACCCAATGAATATAAATTTCATACATAATCAAAAGTATCTAAAATAAAATATCAAGATGAAAGTCTTAAGCCAATAATGCCAATGCTGATCACAATTTCCCTGAGCTAGTAAGATCCATCCCAATCACAAAATCCCTCTTAAAAATGTAAATATATATATGTGTGTGTAGGTTTTACTATACAATTATACTCAAAAGGATCCTCTTCAAAAACTCTCATGAAAATATGGAAGAATCATACAAAATTCTCAGTGAATAAACAATCAAGCACACTTTTCAACTATTCAAACTCAATTATCACCCACCCTTTCCATGGATCACTCTCTCAAACATTTAATAAAAGTGTAATAACATAATAATCAATAATATATCAATAATTTACTCTATAACCACTTCCCCATTGATCTATTATTTCTCAAACCCCAATGGCATACATCTTGGTGCCACCATCCCTTTTATATCTAAACAATTTCTATCCTCGCACTTCATCATGGTAATAGCCACATATTCATAGCCACATATCATATACCACAACCATATAATACCATAAACCATAGCCACATACCACACTACCACATCATAACTGAACATCCCATCCTCATCAGAGTAGGGTAACATGAACATGAAGGACGTCAATTTTATAGCCTATAGCTAACATGAACATGATAGTGATATGGATTACATACATGAATTAATATGATGTATAAATATTCTATTTCATATTATAAAATCTTGATATATTATATGGTATGACATATAAATCATATCATTAGCTATGTATAGATATATCAAGGCCACTAACTTAGCCAAATCATTTGGTATTTTCATATAATAAGGTCATATTATAAGTCACTTAATATGTGTAATTATAATATATGATTTATAATGATCCTTACTATTAAAGGAAAAGAATTTTAACATTAAAGAGTTATCATTTGGGAATATTCTACTTATGGATATCACTATCTTAAACTTTTTCTATGATGAAATTCATCAGATAGTTTCCAAGGATGTGGTTTACAAGAATTGTAACCATTTCCACTTATTAATAAATTCTATAACATATTATAAAAAGCATGTAAAGGCTCAGATGTGTTTTGAGGCCTATATAAATAAGTCCAATTCATTGAGATGTGTTGTCCAAATGTGTGAAAACCTTGGTGACTATCCCTATAAAATATCTATTTTTCCTCCATCCATTTCAATTTGAGGTACTATCATACCTATTTATAAAGAGGATTCAGTCCATATAGTGTGTGATTCAATCATCCCATGGATTCACCCTATAAGTAAAATTCCTTTAACTATTCTTTTTTATCTTCATCATTTTTTTTGGCTGAAGAATAGAGGAAGTGGTTATCCTTGGTGAAAGTTACATGGTCATCATTTATATTATATATGATTTTGGTTTTACATTACATGGTGATTGTTTGAATGAGGTTTTTAGTATTGTCTGCTTCTCTGAAAAAGTCTTATTCAATCCTTATAAACATATATGTGGTATGAGATAAGATTTTAAAGAGTTAACCTGTTATTAGGAGCTCTCTCACATAAATGGTGATGAATTGTGGCTCTCCACTCATGATCTCTATTGTCTACACAAATATTTGGAGAAATATATTATTTTAATAGGTTCATATAGATATTATATTATACATGTTTATAAGAGAGATTTTATTTCACCATCAGTGGTATCTGAGATTCATCATTCTTTTTTATTGACAAAATCATTTTTGAAAATTGAATAAAATGTATGTTGTTTTGTATATCATATTTCAAATCATAAGAAACTTTTTGAATTTTATTTCGTGTCTTTTAATATGATATTGGATATTGCAATCTATTATTGGAATATTTATATGATATTTAAAATTATAGAATGTGATTTATTGTAATACTTTGGTTTTTGATATATTATATCATGTGATGTAACTTATCATATCATAAGGTATAATAGTGCTGATATGAAATTTTCATACATCCAAAAATAGAGAATTGTGTCATCAATATGATATAATGTATATCAAAACCAATCACATCCCAGGATTTAAAGGGATATTTAACTACTAGGATTATCTATCATAAAATTTGATAGATAATATGTCATGTCACAAATTTCAAAATAGGGATTTCATTAAATTTTATTTACAAGGAAAAATATTATTTTTTTAATTTCAATTAGGAAATCAATTAGATAGTTTATAAATTATAGAAAAATGTATTCTGGTATCATTATGTAATTTATAAATTTTTTAAAATTAATTACTTTTAGAATAATTAATTAATTAAATTTTTATGAAACATTTATTAAAAATATATCCATAATATTAAATTTTAATATTAAATACCTTGTGAAATTATATGAAATGACATATAATTTAGATATAAGGTGTTTATAAGAACATTATAAGGGTGTTTTATAAAATTATTATAAATTTTAAAATAATGATAAATATAATGGAATTTATATTAAATTGTGAATTTTTCAAAATTATTAATGTGAATTGTTTAAATTAAAAGTTATTATTTTAGAAATTATTTAAACCATATCAAAATGAGATTTGATAATTGATATGATCAAGGTTTAAATAAAATTAAATATATATTATGTAAAAAAATTATATAAAAGTATTGTAATATAAAATGTTTATATTTAATTTAATATCATGTATTTAAGTAAATTCTATATAAATGGATAATATAAAAGAGTTCATATTAGATATAAATATAAATATTTTATATTTATTATGGAATTTCTAAAATTCATAATTAAATTGTCAAGTATTTATAATTTTATTATTTATAAATTGTTCTTAAATGTATATCTCATATTTAAATTTATAAATTGTTCATTTGTTTAGTTTATTCCCTTATTTATTCATGAATACAAACTTTATTCTATAAAATTTTTTGTATACTTTAGTTTAAAGTATTAAAATGATTCTATAAATTTTCATACATGAATCTAATAAATTAAATGCTAGGTTTGACAACATATTATGTTTTCTTTTACCTTTTCTTTGACTTTTTCTAGGTCATGAACATGAATTAAAAAGATAATTATTGTTTATACATATTAGGTCTTATAATTTTGATGGAATTTGGGTCTCTCTTAAGTAAAGAAACATTGGGTAGAGTAATGTTGAGTCAGATTACTCACTAGCCAATAAACATATACTTTATTAAGGAAAGTGGGGTTTGACTATATATCCCTCCAACCTTAATCTTGTTGGTATTATTGATTTCATATGATTTTAATCCTTTACATGAATTGGTATCATATATCTTATGAATTAGATGAATATGGATATGTGTGAATAGAGTTGAATTTTAATTTGGGTTAGAAACACAAGATTAAGTTGTGTAAAGATTTACACATCAACTGGGTTTGATTGTAATAATTTGGTAAAAGTAATCGAGATTCAAAAATAAATCATTAGAAGCATGAATACATAAATAAGATAACATTTGTTATCCCAACTAGTTTAAATGCCCTGAGGGGGTGAATCATGGCTTGAAATATTAAAACAATCACCCCTTTGGATCTTGTTTTTCATTAAAAAACAAACTTATCTCCCTTTCTCATGTCAATGTATGAAAAAAAATTAAATCACGCATGAGACATAGAAATTTTCCTTGGTTCACCCTCACTGGGCTACGTCTAAGGATCATACAACAACAATGTACCAAGCTACCAAATCCACTAAGTCTTGCTTCTAAAAAATGTTCATTCAAGATCAATTATATTCTCAAGCTCACTACATTTACAATGTTTAGGGATAGGTCACTACTTCCCAAGGGTCACTCCCTCAATCTCTCTTTCGATGGATCGCTATAGGTGGAATGGATCAGAATATTCATCTTATTTTTCTCACTACTCTGGAAAGGATTCAAAATCATTTTATGGACAAGTAGGTCCCTTAATTGTCAAAAATGAATGCATCCTCAATTATAGGTAGATTCTATGTTGATGTCCCAATTTCATCCACATGATGGGAAATCCATTTTTAATACTTTTGTGATGCACATTGGATTCGTAAATATCCTTCCTTTCACAAAGATCACTGAGCCTTCATGAATCCCACAGCTTTCATGAAACTCACCTATTTTGCAAATCTCAACTAGCCTTCATGATGAAAAATCCTTTAATGCAGCTCAAACACATTCATAAAGCTCTAATATCCATTGAAAAGCTCCCAAATTTCAGTCGACATTTTATAGACTTCATGAAAATCAATACATTCATAATGATTATGACTTTCAGTTTACTTTCATTGCCTTCGTGAGCTTCCTTTATTCACAAAATTTTTTGAAATAACAACCTTCGTGAATCACCTTCATGAATTTAAAGCCTATGGATATTCATTAAGGATGTCTATACTTTTCTAAAGGGCATAGAGACCTATTTATAGGTGTGATCTCCCATTCCAAAATCTTCTATCCATGTCATCAACTTTTCATGAATCTATCCAATCTCATTTATGAATCTCCCAATTTTTCAAATATCTAGGGAAATTTCTCTATTTTCAGTGCTTCTCATAGTCTTGGAGATTACCGTAAAGACTATATGCATTCATGACACCCCACACATTTGCAAAACCCATCCAGTGTAACACCAAATTCATTTGAAATTTTCTGTTACATCACAAAACCACAGTCTTCATAAAACTCATACCTTTTCCATATTTTTATAAGGAATTGATGGAAATACATATTTTGTAATGATTGAACCATCTAGAAAATTTTGGACCACACAAATTTGGAAATCACTGGGAAACCAATCCATATTTTATATGCTCTTTTCAATACCGCTTACATGGAATTCATTCCTTCTTCTTGGATCCGTGTTAACATACCTTGTCAACAATATCTCTGGAACTCTACAACTAACCCTGGAAACCTTCTTTTTCAACAAAAATAATCAACCCAGAAACACTTCACTATTTTTTTGAGGTGCATTTTCCCAACAATCTACCCCTTTGGGTTTATAAACATATCTTTACATTTTGATATCACGTTAAAGCTTCTTCTATTTATACTAGTATTTGTTTCTTGTGATTTAGATAGTGATCAAGTATTTACTCAACACACACTCCAATACCAAATGATCCATGCTCAGCATGATAAACAATAGTATCATGAAAATTTCATCAATTAATCACTTAATTCCAAAACCAAAAAACTGATTTCATCATGAACATAATCTATCATGATATATAACCTATGATCAATCATTGTTAGCATTATCAGATTAAAATTGACCCTTCTTCACTCCTACACCTATTATCTTTTTCCCCTGTAAGCTTATCCCCTATATTTATTAAGACATTTTCTACCCATTTTACAGCCACAACTTCACCCCCTTTTTCAATGAACTCAAATTCCACTCTTTTGTGGTGTTCCACTGGGTAAAGAAGATAGATCAACACATTATGAAAAAATAAACCATACCTCAAGGAGAGGGGGTCCCACATCCATATTTTTTCAAGTACGGGGGGGAAACTAAACTCCAAGAACCAGTCGATAATGTCCAAACGCTTCTTTGGGTAACGCCTTTGTTAGAATATATAAAACCTATAGTTTTTTGGGCACATAATCCAAATTCACAAGCCCTTAATCAACCTTCTCCTTGATAAAATCATACTTGATTTCATTTTACTTTGTCCTTGAGTGATGGAAAATATTTTTTCTATGAATTATAGCACCTAAAATTTCACACTGGATTCTAATCAGAGACTTTACAAGAACACTCATATCATTAATCTTTTTCTTCATCCATAATAAATATGTTAAATCTTGAGTGGTTGTAATATATTTATAATCTATAGTGCTCAATGGAATGAAACCTTATTTCTTTCTTAGCCAAGAAATACACAATAAACCAAGATAGAATGAACCACATGAAATTGATTTTCTATCATATGATGAACTGGCCCAATATGCATCTTTATAGTCTAATAAATTTTTTGAGAATTTTCATTGTACAGAAAAATGAAATCCATTATGACCTTGATATAATAAGATATTATTTTTACTGAATGTAAGTGGACTTATTTAAGATTACATTGATATCTTTCTTATTGGAATGTTTCAAAAAATATCAGGTCTTGTCATTATCATGTACAAAATACTTCCAATTATTTTCCTATATTCTGGGAAATTAATAGCATTGCCTTTATTATCCCATAACAGTTTCATCCGGGTACCCATAAGAGTTTTCATATCCTTGGAATTTTTCATTCAAAATATTATCAAAACCTTCTAGGAATATTTATATTTTGAATTTAATGTTTCATTATTTCCTCATGTATCCTGTAAACTAAGGAAAAAACATTAGTTCTCCAGTCATTGACATTCAAAATCAACTTTTCATGAATTATATGAATTGTTTGCATTGTTCTTTGTCTGATCCACCAAATATTATGTTATCTACATACACCAAAATTATAATATTTTGATTACTATAATTTTATAAATAGATATTGTAATCAAATCCACCACACTAAAAGCACATCTTCTTTAATAACTCATCTAGTCTTGAATATCGTGATCTTAGTGATTGCTTAAACCCATATAGTACCTTGTTTATCCGAAAAACTTTGTAATAATATTGATGAATGAGGAAACCATCTAGCTAATTAGTAAAAACCTATTATTCTAGAACCCCATTTAGAAACAATAAATTGATGTCCATCTAGAAAACATTGAACATCTTAACACTGATATGTCCAAGAATAATCTGATTTTCTCTAGCCTTGAAACATGTGAAAATGTTTCTTCAACATCAATACCCTCTATCTAGGAGTACCCTTTGCACACTAATCATGATTTTTTTTGAATCACTATGCCATATTCATAAATCTTGTTGTGAAAGACCCATTTAGTACCAATGATAATCTTATCTGTTAGTCTCAAAATAATTTACATTGTCTTGTTATTTTTTATTTGGCTGAGCTCTTCATTCATATCATAAACCTAGATTTAATATCAAACTTCTTTATCAAAACATTTAGGCTCTTCTTGAGAAACGAAGGATGTATGATATAATGAATTCATTCTACACATTTGAACTGGCACTGTTAGATCACTGATGATGTTATGTCTATCAATTTTAGCTCTATTATTTGGATTTCATGTTGATATAGATTTGACTTACTCTTATTCATTTTCAATATCTTCTTCTAAGTTGTCATTTTCTACTTCAACTCCCCTCAAGGTGACTACCTCTTCATCAATTTCATCAGGAAGTTGGTAATTGTGTTGTTGAAAATTTTATTCATTATCTTCTATAGTGATATCATTACTTTCAACTACCTTTCCAAGCCTCTTATTGAATAATTTATATACTTTTATTTTTTCTTAATATCCAAGTAATATCCACTCGTCTCCTCATGATTAAAATTCCATGTATTTATTTTTATTGGGAATAAAAAATTTACTTGAAAATATTTTAAAGTATTTAAATGTTGTATTCTTCCCATACCACAACTCATATAGAGTCTTCTCTTCCTTCAGACATAACAAGGCCATATTACATGTGTACACCGATGTTAAGACTGCTTCCTTCCAGAATTTCTCTGGTATGTTCTTTTCAAAAATCATTGTTCTGGCCATTTTTTGATGATCTAACTTCTCCTATAAAGCACTCCATTTTTTTGTGGAGTTATTACTTCTAAAACTTGACACCATATCCTAGGTTTCTTGAGATAATATTCCACTTGACTATTTGTGAATTTCGAACCATTATCAGTATAATACTTTAGAATCTTTTATCCAATAATCCTTTTAGATTCCCTCTGATACTGTTTTATGAAACTAAACGCATCAGACTTGTGGGAAATGAAAAATACACATGCCATACTACTGAAATAATCAATGAAAATAATATAATACCTCTTACCATTAATGGATCTTGGTGAGATAGGCCCACATGCATCTGCATGCACCAATTCAAGAACTATGGTTTACTTTTTATCTTTTTTCTTGTATGTATTTTTGATGATCTTCTCTTATTAAAAAGCAACACATATATGAGTATGATCATGTGATAGCTTAGGGATATCTCTATTTATATAAAATTTTATCAGATATTCCATGAATGGTTGGAAAATATGGCTAATCCTTTTATGCCACAACCTATTTTCTTCCTCTCTTGATAAAAATAAAATATATTCTTCTCCACATAAAAGGTAGATATTCCCCTTCATTATTTTTACTTATAGAACAACTAAACTATCACTTATATTGAATATACACGTCTTCTTAGTAAATATTATAGCATGACCCGAGTCACATATTTTATTGACACTAAAGAAAATTGTGACTAAGACCTTCAAAAACTAATACATTGGTATGTCTCATTTATTTTCCCTAAAATTGGGATTTTCTTGAGACAATAAACATTCAAACTTTATCATTTTAAAATTTGAAAACACATTTTATGCCATATTTTATACCTGTAACAAGATCCTTATTACTTTTCAAATGGTATGTGTATCCACTATCAAGTATCCATGCACTAGAGAAATTTCATGTGTTACAGAAAATCTCTGCAACCACTACCTTCTCATCTCTTTTCTTCTTGATCTAAGTTTTTGACTTTATACTCAACATGGATTGATAATATTGATCTTCCTTGGATTATGATGGAATCACTTCATCTTGAAAATATGAAAATTTATTTTGTATAGTCATCTCATTTGATGATTTATTGAACTACTTCTTATGAACACATTCAGTCTGCTTCAGTACATTTATAAGCATTATTGATGAGAAATATATTTCCATGTGTCTAAATACTGCACACCTAAAATAGTGACCATCAAATGATGTCATGAAAAATTTAACTCTATATGGATGCCTATGTTGGTATTTTTTCTTTTGGTACCTATTTGATATGGAATAGAAATTTTGTCAGTGTCCTATATTTTCAAAAATATTAACATCTAATGTGGTGTGAATTCCTATGTGGCACTATTTCACTATTAGTTTTCCCTTGGGTTCTCTGAATATTTTGGTTCTGATTCATACCCAAGTAGATCTCTAATCTCAGAGTGGGTGATTTTTTTCTGCCTTTAACCATTACATATTTCTATTTTCAATCAATCCCCATACTAACTATATAATTCATATCTATCGTTTTCTTCTACTAACATTCCTTTTTATATTTAACTGGAACTTTGAACCCAATTTTTTCTTTTTTTCTACCATTGTATCCTTATTTTCTAAATTCAATAGTTTCTCCTACTCTTTCACTTTTCTTCATATATTTATAATTCCTCTTCAAGTTATTAGATATGTTTGATTTGATCTTTTATAGTGTTATTCAAACTATTGATTTCTCTTTTATATTCTTCAATTTTGATCTTGTACTCAATAGAATTGTCTGAGTTCTATGGAATTGAATACTTAAGATTTTCAATTTCTTCCTCCATATCATACTTCTCTTCTTCCTGTTTTTTCATATAATGTTTTGTATCATAAACCAATCTATTTTATTTCTTCATTTTGGATCTCTAAACATCTATCACCTAAAGAGTGGATTCTAATTAAGCCAACATACCAACTCTTCCTTCAATTTCATCTTTATCATTGTTGATTTCTTACCTTTTTTTGGAGCTATCAACCACTTCTACCATTGTATTTTCTCCACAATATTTAAAGTTCTCCATATATTCAACATCATATTCTTCTAAACTATCATTTTCTTGTAAAATGAGATTTTTTTTTTGAAAAAAGTTCTTTTAAACTTTTTCTTACCTTTCACATAGTTTGAATATTTATTCATGGTAATTTTAAATTCATCCTCATTATCTATTTGGGGAACATTATTTAAAGATTTCCAACCTTTCTGCATATAAAAAAATACAATTGGGAGTTTTTTTTTATCATTTGTTTTCCTCTGTGAATTTTATGAAAGTATTAACATGACTTCATCTACCTCTCCTTATTCTTCACTATATTCAATAATGAACTTCTTCATGGCCTTAAATTACACTTCTTCAGACTTAACTTTTTCATAAACTCATTATCATCATTTTTCATCTCATATTCAATAAGATTACTATGAAAGATATCCAAAGTTATCTCCTTTGGATCTTTATCTTCCAATATAGAAACTTTTGGATTGAACCGAGGTGGAAGTATACTTAATATTCCCCTAACAATATATAAATATTCAATAATTTCTCTGAGACTATGCATATATTTTATAAAAACATTCACGTGGTCAAAGAATAAATTAATAGAATCAGTAGGTTGCCTTATTTGATCCTTATACTTGTTCTATAGAACCTAAATCTTTGCTTCTCTGACTTTTGAGTCACCCTCATAAATATTTAGTAACTATTACCAAATAGAATGTCCTTAATTTCATGATATCAATTTTGTATAGATTTAATTAGATAGGAATACCCCTGTAGCATTGATTTATTTAGTGTCAGCAACCAATTCCCTTTGGTCATCTTATGATAAAGAACCATCATTGATACTGGTTGAAATTCCATTCATCGCTACTATAAATAAATATCTTCCAAAAGATCGTAAGTAGGTCTACATCTGATTCTTTCATAATTAAAATTTATTTCCATAAAATATCAGAACCCCTTTATGATTGACAACCTCCATTGAAAACCATGATATTGAAACAGTGGTATTAACATTTCACTATTATACCAATTGTTATCCCAACTAGGTTAAATACCCTGAGAGGGGGGTGAATTTGGGTATGACACATTAAAAAAACTTCCCCTTAGAATCTTATTTATTTGTTAAAAAACATTGTTCTCACCCTTTCCCATAGTAATGTATGAACATAAATGAAATCATGCATGAGACATAGTAATTTTACTTGGTTCACCCTCACTATAATATGTTCAAGGACCATAAAAAAACAATGTAATGATTTACCAAATCCATTAAGGCTCACTTCCAAAATAATTTTCAGCCTAGATCAATTCTATTCCCAAGATCACTGAATTTACAATTATTAGGGATACCTCACTACATCCCAAGGGTCACTCCCCCGATATTTCAATGGATTACTTCTAGTGGAAAGGATCACCTTATTTCTCTTCATTTTCACACTAATCTAGAAAGGATTCACACCCATTTTACGAAAATGTGCATCCCTTAATTATTCATAATGAATGCATCCTCAAATTTAGTTAGATTCTCTATTGAATTCCAACTTTTATCCACTAGATTAATACCAATTTAAAATATATTTTCTGTTAAATACATTTTTTATAATTTTTTGATGTTTTATGCCTTAATGAAGATTCTTCCATTCTCAAAGATCACTTAGCCTTTGTGAATCTCACAACTTTTGTAAATCTCACATCTTCAACAAAGCTCAACCATCCTTTATGATGCAAACTCCTTTCACAAACCTCAAACACTTTTGAGAAGCTCACATAGCCTACACGAAGCTCACAACTTTCTGTCACTTTTTATAGTCTTCATGAACATTAATACTTTCACGATGATTTCAAATTTCAGTCAACTTTCATATCCTTCATGAAATTTTTCACAAGAATAACCTTTGCGAATCACCTTCGTGAACTCAGATCCTATAGATATTTGTTAAATATTTCCCTACTTTTCTGAAGGGGTAAAGGCCTATTCATAAGTGTGACCTCCCATTATAGAAGATTCAATCCACATCATGACCTTTTCATGAAGCAATACAATCTAATTAGTGAAGCTCTATATTTTGTGAAGTTATATATAAATTTCAATATTTACGATGCTTCTTAGAGTTGCGGAGATTATCGTTGACCCTTCATTCATTCTAATGCTTCACACCTTTTAGAAACCCAACCTTCACGACACTAAATTCCTTTGCAAAGCTCCTTACCTTATCAAAACTCTATTATTTCCAAAATTCATGTATTTTCTATATTTTTACTTATAATTTATGGAAATACAACTTTCATAATGATTGATCCATACTCCAAATTTTGGGCCCCTAAAATTTGTAAAACACTTAGAAACAACATCACCTTGTATACTCACTTTTCAATACCGCTTCCAAGGAATCCATTCCTTTGTCTTTAATCTTTATCAATATACCTTGTCAATAATATCTCAAGAACTCCATAACTGACCATGGAAACATTATTTTTCAACAAAAAAATAAAACCAAAAACACTAAACTATTACCTTGAGGGATTTTATCCCAAAAACATTAGAACATATAGTGAGATTAAATCTGATTTAAAATACTAACTATTAAATTTTAACCAAATTAAATAATTTTCATGACCTTGATCATTTAACCAAGTAGGTTCATGCTAAATTTGGGTACCAATGGATTATCTTGTGTAAGTAAATTAAGTAGTGAGGTTTCCCTGAGAGTCAATTGTCTCATTTTTTGAATTTAATCTGGGTTAAACTTAGTTTGGAAACCCTACGAGATAGTATAATAGAAGAATATTTTTGATTTTATCTAAATGATTGATTTGGAAAATATTTTTCCACAAAATTATCCAAGATTCATATATGATATGATTAGTATGATTTATTGTCTATATTTCTATGTGTTGATAGGAATAATAAAGTTGAATCATTACTTGGTGAAATATAGATCTTGAACCACTAGAGGATATGTTGTAAATTTATAAAAGGGGTCATCATTTTAGTGGGAGAACATTTAATAAAATGTCCCTATTAAATGAATTTAAATCATGATACTCATTTGATAAAATATTTTTTTATAGATAAATTGTATCATTATCATCATCATAAATGAAGAATTTAACATAAATAATTGAAATAATTTAAGAAAATTCTTATACTAGTGAAAGTATTAAGTATATTGTTTAAGTAGGAGAGAAAAACTTTATTAGAGAAAACTGTCACCTAAGTACCCAATAGTTGAAATTGTTAATATTTGAATCTATATATGAAGATAATATTAATTGAATTAAGTTTTCAAAGGAATTAGATGAAATATAAATGAAGTAAATTTAATCTCAACTCATATATTCAATATGATTGTGTAAATTTATGAATTTGATAAACTGAAGCTTTTATTTAAGGATTAGTCTATATAAGGGATTTATTATAGAATCATTAATATAATTTTTTTGATAATGTTAATGTGTTCAAAAAAATTATCATATTCTCTCAAAGTATTGAGAATAAATGAATTAGGGAATGTGATATCTATATTTTTGTTCTATATCGATAGGGCAAATGGGGAAATTTTTAAATTAGAAGAAATAAAGTTAATTGGAAAATCCAATAATGTTTCTTCAATATATATGATCAATGTCATTGAAACCTTAAGGTAAAGTCATGAAAGAAATAAATTGTTTCCAAATGATTGAATATTATAGGCTACCTGAAGAGATTTTTGAATCATTTTTGAAATTTCATGTGAGGTATCAATGTTATTAAAATACGTTATTCAATTTTTATGGGAATATAATAAAAAGTATACATTTTACAAATGTTAAAATATACAAGTATTCAAAATAAAGGTAAAATTGATCAAGATTATTGTTTTTATTCTATTAAATAACCAATGGGTTATTAAATCATGATTAATTAAAGGGTTTATAAATCATGGATATGAATGCAAAGGAGAATATCAAGCTCAAAGTGATCTATATAAATAAAGGGTTTTCCATCTTATTTATCTTATATGATAAGAGATTTTGTTTGTTAAAAAAAATTTATAAACAATATGAGATTATATGTGTAACATGCATGGATTATGATTCCTATTATTCTATAAAATTCTTTAAAATAATGAAACCATAATGACCCAAGATTTTAAACCGTTTAAATTAATACTATCTTCAATATCTTGTGTCAAACGCAACCCTAAACTAATGTAACACTCAACTAAAATTAACCATGATATATTAAAATTAATTTATAATATTATCAATAGTAAATAAAAATATAATAATCAATTAAAATAATTACATATTATTTTTTCACTTTGATTAAAATTTTAAAAAGGATGTCTTTCAAAGAACCATTTAGAAAAAGCTATTTTTTTACCTAAATAAATTAAATTGATCGTAGTTAAAATATTATTATAATATTTAATATTTATATTTATTAAATAATATGTCAACATTCTATTATTTATAAATTAATAAGAAATTACATTAAAGACAATTGAAGATTAAAAATGTCATTTTTTATATAAAAGTGGTTTTTCTTTATATTTTATATTTTTATTTAAAATATAAATTTATAAATGATATAATTTAAATTTTAAAAAAGTAACTTCATTTTGGATTAAAATTATCAATATTATCTTAGGGTTAATTTTTTTGTTTTTTCTAAAATAATTTATTTTTAGGATAATGGTGAAAAATATACTAATTTTGTTAATACCATCACTTTTATGGCATTATCATAATATACAAATGAAATAATATTTTATGAAAATATTTTTATATAAAATATATTTTTAGTAAGTAATATAAAAAAATAAAATATATTATGTTGAATTCATAAAATCCACTTTTAAGATTTTGGAAACTTGAATAATATTTTACTCTAAAAAATGTTTTAGTTTTCTTATATTAAAATATTACTTATCATCACTTTTAATAATTTAATATAATTAAATTGATTTAATATTTTATATAATAATTATTATATTATTTAATAATTTAATTTTTTTAGGCATAAAAATAGTATTTCAAATATTAAAGTCAATTATTGTGATAATGCTAAAATTATTATTTTCAGAAGATTTGTTTTATTAATATTGTTTAATTTTTATCTAATCAATTAAACTAATTTATTTTCAGTAATTAATATAATATTATTTTTAAACACACATATAATTATATTAAAACACATTTACATGGTAATCAATTCTTGACAACATTAAGAATACATAGTGGTTAAAACATCGTTTTTCTATAAAAATAGTTATTTTGTATATTAAATGTTTTATTTTAAAATTTTCTTTTTTTATTTAGAAATATAATTATATTAAATTGATATGAAATTTAGTTTCATCACATCTAAATTTTGTGATAATGTTATCCTAGATTTTTAATAAAACATAAATTACTTAGTTAAAAACTAGTTACCTAGGTACATACAGAAATGGTAAAATATAAAAGTCATAATGGTAATTGTCTTGAAACGTTTTTAAAACATTTGTGTAAACTCATGGTTGAGGATTTATCAACCCAATATCACCCTAAACTTCTTTATTTCTCACTTTTAGAGACATTTACACTTAAAAAGTGTCATAATATTATTTAAAAATGGATATTCACAAAAGTGACCTTTTCTTTACTTATAAAAGATGATCACTTACACCCTCTAAAATTTACACATTTCCTTAAAAAAATTCTTGAAACACTACCCATTTTTCATATCCTACAAGTTACTTTCATGATATAAAGTCCTTGGTCGAAATAATTTATCTTAATCCCTTTATTTCCAAGGAAACTTTCAAGAGAAAGTTCAAGGTCCCAAAGTGAGTATTACTTAGTCCTTATCCATTTATTCTTAATATTTATCTTCAAAACCTACCATTTATATAGTAATGTAAATAAATAATTATAATTAGTGTATATAATTGTTATTATATTAATCTGACTCCCCTTTTTATTCCTTTACATCCACTAAGGATATCAAAAGAACGTTGATCGTGCGTACGTACAGACAACAGCCTCCACAAGAAGATGTATTTCATTTTCCTTAACTTCCTAACATGTATGAAATTAAAATTTTATTTAACATAAAAAAAATATGTATATAAAACTATTAATATTATATAAATATAATATTTTACATTCTATAACTGATATTAAAAATAAATGGTCATTGTAAACATAACCACCTAAAATGAACATATCGGAGAAACTTTACAAATATGAGTTCATTTTACAAAAACATATATAACTGTATAAATTTTATTCTAAAATAATTATAAATTACATAATACCATAAAATTATATAAATTATTAATCTATTCTAAAATAACTTTAACCATATAAAACAAACTAAAATAGATACGTAGGCATTGATTAAACTAGCTCAAATAACCAACAAAAATGAAAAGTATATAATAAATAAATTGGAAATGATAATAAATGGTCCTTAGTATATTAATTATAAAATAATAAGTTTACTAAGAAGGTATCTAATAAACAGAATTTTTTAATTCTAGAAGTTGGGTGCATACACAGAGTGAATCGAGACCATGGTAAATGTTTTTGTTAACTCAGTTTTCTTCCATTGAGTTTTAGACATTCTAATTAAAAACTATTGTTACAAGATTGATTTATTATACCTAATTAATACCTTATATTTTTCTTCCTTATTTTATGGTTGTTTTAAATTATTCCTTATAATCTCATTATCAGATGATTCTTACCTCAAATATTATGTTACTTGTATGGGTTTTTGTGTCTCAATAACTTTCTTGGATACATGTTTTGTTTTATGAATAAAATTCATTTTCATGGTGTATATACTTCTTATTTTACATATTATTCCATGAATTAAATTTTCTTATTTTTATTTTATGTTATGATTCATGATCTCTCTTTTATTGGGTTTTGATTAAAACATTTCTTAAGCTATATGGTTTTAATTTTTTCCTTATGTGTGGTATTCGAAAAAAAAAATTGAAAAGAATATTTATAAAAAAAATCTGTGTAAAATCCATTTTCCAATTTTATAGTAATTATTCTTCAAAAATATTTCTTTAAAAATTTTATTCCTTTTTATAAAATATTATTTATTAATAATTCATTAAATTTTATTAAGTTTGAAAAGTTTTATTTCTTTAAAATTAATTGATTCTATTATTTTTAAAAAGTCGTATTTTAAAAGTGAATTTCATTTTATGCTCATATTCTTATCTTTCCCTCAACATTTATTTTGAATTACTAATATTTATTATCTCTTGAAATTTTAAAATCTCACATTATCCCTTTTCAAAATAACTTTTTTTGTCCTTTTGCTGATGTGGTTTTCAATAAATGATTTATTACAATATTGTAAGGTTTTTCGTCTTTCATGGTAAAATATTTTATCTCTCACACCATGATTTAAAAAGATAGAATTTTTTAATTTTTTTCAAGACTCTGTTATTGATGATTATTTTAAAAATTAAATTTTTTCAAATCGCATTTAAAAAAAATTAAATTGACTCATAAATTCCTATTTTCTGATAATGTTAAAAATGTTTTTAAATCTATATTAGGGAAATTATACATCGATGCATTTATCCTAAATAATTATACACTATGTATATCATAACTCATATTCCAATGCCTTTACTTTATGGATACCCTAATTTTAGATTCCTTTGATTGAATTGTGTTCACCTAGATTTCATACATCAATTGATTAGGGAAATTATTAACTAAATCATATACCCTTTATCTGTATGGTGTAAATATAATATACTTTATTCAATGTTATAAGCCTAGAAAGTTATTTAGTATCATTGGATACCCATTTATATCCCATGGGTTTATCATGTCTATTGATGGAATTATTAATGTTTTATTTGAATGATTTATATTAGAAAGTTTTATGAAACCCATTTTATTTTAATGGGTTATTTATGATGTGATAAGTGAATGATTTTAAAATGGCACATGTATAGATGGATGGATTAAGTTTCAGGTCCTATATAACCCTCAAATTCATTGGTAAAAAGTTTATATATCATGATACATGTATATATAGGAACAATTTAGTTTTTCATAAGTCTAGGTGAAACTGTGTGACTAATGAAGGTATTGTATACCTGGGTAGAATGAAGTGGTCCTACAAGTATGGGAAAAAGTGGGTGACTCAAGAATTTTATGTTTCCCTATATTTATGGTTGTTCCATAATTCTCAAATTATGACTTCTTTATATGATATATGACATTTTCATGATATATTCTTATGTTATATAATACCTTATGGAATAATGTTTTATTAATTATTTGTTGGGCATAACATTCTTATGTATCCTAATTATACACATATGATCGTCTTATGATCACTTATCATCTTTGATTGTTATTACTTATGTTAACCCTTACTGAGAATCTATGCTCATCCATTTTTTTATGTTTCCATTTCCCTAGGTTTTTGAAGATGATAAAATTATGAAATTTATATAAGGGTATAATTTTTGGAGAATTAGTAGACGATGTTGAAGACTTATTATGGATTACAAAATTTCTTATATAGTAAAAAAATTCCACTAGTTAAAAAAGACATGGGTTTTGTTAATAAATTTTGTATCCTAATTCTCCAAAACTCTAAGCCTAATGGAACATGGGAATGTATTTTAATGAAATATTTCTATTAAATAATATAATTGATATGGTGACATCTATGGGGAGTCATAGTTAGTATCAGAGTAGGGTTTAGATAATTTTAGAGGATTGGATGTTATTATTTGAGGCGAATTTAAGAGATTAAAATTTTAATCAAAGGGTTATTAAGTTAAATTTGATGATAATTTAAAATTTATGGATAACCCTTTAGGTTCTTTATTATACTATAGAATATTTTATAGATTTGGATAAGAAAAATTAATGAAAATCCTGGGGATAAGTCTAAGTATAGGATGATTTGTAAAGTTTTCATAAAGTAAATATTATGTGGTTATCCTATAAATTATATCCTTGTATGGATACCGGAGTGTAGATGTAGATATGTCATAGATAAACCTAGGGGTAGCCACACTAATAAAGTATTGTTGAGTGTCAACTCAATCTTCACTTTGGTATATAATGTCTGGACCTAAGACTCCACACTTCGCTAGACAGTCCTGAGGGATATTCTACAGTTAATTCAAATTATCTTAAATGAGCCATCATAAATTATTAGAGTATGATTTTAACTAATTAGGTTAGATAACCTAATGGAAAATTACATGGATAACCAAGGACTTAACAAATATTTTCATGAGTTAAAATATATCTTAAAAATGAAGGTAACCAAGGGGAAAACATCATTAGATTATTTTGTTTCATATTCATATTTTGGATATTATCATAACCTTTTTGGTTTTATTGTTTTTTGAAAAAGGATCAAGAAAAATAAGTTTAGAAAAGTATGTATCTATAAACTATCATGTCTTATAATTGAATAAGGGACCATACTTAAATGGTTGACAATATTAGTATATGAATTTTATGAAGGGAAAGGTGAATTTCATTGTCTTATCTAAGGTAGTGAGGTTGATGTCTTAATTGAAATTAAATCTTGGTACACTTATATATTATCGTAAGTGAGTGATATTTGTCAATGATATTATGGTATATTCTAAATGTTATATGGATTATGTGAAAATGTGACTATTGTTTTTTAGTAGTTTTTTTAATGGTTTATAATTTTATATCAATGGTATTAATAACCTTGAAAAGTGAATTTATGAAAAGGTTATATTTTTTGGGATGACTATTAGAGAAAACATTATTATGATATGGACAACTATTAGGTTTAATATATTCATGATGCTTAGGTAATAAAGGTTTGATTGATTTTCATAAAATTTATTTAGATAGTATTGAAAGGCTTTGAACTGATTATTTATTTAATTAAAAAGTAATCAATGATATTTTTATTTAATTTTATCTCATTTTTTTATTTTGATATAAATTTATCAGTGTGAGACTTTATAAACTAATGGTCAATACATTAGAGGGTTGAAGATAATATTTATATTTTGGAGGAATATATGATTTCATTATGGTTTAATGTCTTGTAGATTAAAAATTTTTTGGGAAAGGTATGCTATAGAGAATATATGATTAGGATATATACATACTGGGTTACACGATTATATGAAATATTAATGTTGTTTGAGGAAAGATAAGTAACATAATATAGCCTACGATATTAAGGTAGATGTCATATTAATAGTTTTATCTCAAATGATGAATATGTTAAAAATATTATCACCTACTTTCATCATTGTGTGCTAATTAAAATTTTGATGAAATAATTTATTTAATGTTGGTATAATGTAACAACTGGATATTTTTTACCATTTAAATTAATATTTTCTTTAATATTTTGTGTCACATACAACATAAAATTAATGGAACAATTGACTAAAAAGAACCATGAAATATTAAAATTACGTGAATAATTTTATTATTATAATAAAAAATATAATAATCAATTAAAATAATTTTATATTATTATTTTTTATTAATTAATATTTTAAAAAGGATCTCTTCCTAATAAATATTTAAAAAATGTATCATATTTTACCATAATAAATTAAATTGATCATAGATAAAAGTTTATTAAACATAGAAAATATTTATATTTATAAAATAATATGTTAAACATTAATTATTTAGAAATTTATATGAAATAATATTAAATAAAATTAAAGTTTAAAAAGATTATTTTTTTAATAAAATAAGTTCTTCTTTATATATTTTATTTTAATTTAAAAGATAAATTTATAAATTTTATCATTTAAATATGAAAAGGAAATTACTTTTTTGGTTTAATCATTTCAATATTTTCTTAGGATGAATTTTTAATATTTTTCTAAAATAATTTTTTTTAGGTGAATAATGAGAAAAATATTGATTTCACTAATACCGTCACATTTACGAAATTCTCTAAATACAATAATGAATTAAAAGTTCAAGAAACCTTTTATATATAAAATATATATTTAATAAGTAATAAAAAGTATTTAAAATACTCTTTTGAATTTATAAAATCCATATATAACATTATGGAATATCGAGTAGTATTTTACTCTAAAAAAAATTATTATTCACTTATATAAAAAAATTAGTTTTCATCACTTACATAAATTAAATATAAAAAAATAGATTTCATATTTTATATTATAAGTTTCATATTATATAATAAATTCACTTTTATTTTTATGAATAAAAAAAGATTAATAAAATTAAAGTTAATTTTAGTGATAATGGTGAAACTCTTATTTTCAAATTATTTGTATTATTAATATTGTGTAATTGTTTTCTACTTAATTAAATTATTTTATTTTAAATAATTAATCCAATATTATTTTTAAACACATATATAATTATATTAAGATACATTTAATTTTTAATAAATGATAAATAAGTTAAAGAATTCATAATTGTTAAAATAATATTTTCCTACAAGAAATAGTTTATCTATATATAAAATGTTTTAAATTAAAATTTATATTTATATTATTTAGAAACAAAATTAGTTTAAATGGATATTAAATATAAGTTCAAAAACACCCAAATTTTTTAATAGTGGTTGTCTTATATTTTTCATAAAACATAAATTACTTCGTTAAAAACGTGTTATCTAAGTAAAAATGAAAATGGTAAAATGTAAAAAACATAATGCTAAATGACATAAAACATGTTTAGAAAACATGTGGAGATTCATTTTTGAGGCTCTATCTAACCAAGATCATCCCAAAATCCATTATTTATCCCTTTTTAACTATTTACCATTGAATATTTCTATTCCATTATTGAAAAATAATTGGTGTTTACAAAAGTTCCATTTTCTTCCCTTATAAAAGGGGATCAATTCCACCCTCTAGAATTTTTACATACTATTATAAATTCACTTGAAACCCATACCAAATATCCTATTTTAGAAATAAATTTCACATTTTAAATCACCTGGTCACCATAATTTAGGCTAATCCCTTAATTTACAGGGATAATTCCATGAGAATATTCAAGTTCCCAAAGTGAGTATTACTTCATCCTTATCCTTTCCTTCTAAATATTTCTCTTCAAAAACTAATATAGTCATAGTAATATAATTAACTCAGTTTCATTATTATCCTAAATTATTATTTTCTTAATGTAACAGTGATTATTTATTCCTTTCCATCCACTAATAATAATAAAAGAGCATTGATCGTGCATACGTGCGGACTACCAACTCCATGAGATGACGTATTTTTTTCATCACCACCTATAATGGATGAATTTAAAAATTTATTTAAGTTAAAAATTGTGATTTCTATGACACTATTAGTATTATATTAATATAATAATGGAAATTATATAATCAACATTAATAATAAACAGTCATAGTAAACTTAACCACCTAAAATGAACGCATCGTACTAACTTTAATAATCTAAGTTCATTTTATAAAACCTATGTAACTGTATAAATTTTATACTAATAGAATAATAAATCTCATATATCCCTAAAATTATATAGATTATTAATTTATTCTACAACATCATTAACCATGCTCAATATACCAAAATATTTATGTAGATACTGAACAACCACCTCAAATAACTAAAATAAGTAAAAATTATATATTAAATAAAAGTAATATGATAATAAATAGGCTTTATTAAATGTAAAATGATGAAAAAAGATCTAAAAAAGGTATATAATAATATTAATTTTATTATTCATGGATTTAGTTGATATTTAAATAAAATCATGACCAAGGTAATTGTTTGTGACAACTCAATTTGCTTCCGTTGAGTTACATTCTTTCTTATTGAAATAAATTGTTCTAAGTTTGATTCATTAAAAAAATGAATAATTTGGTTTTTATTTACTCCTTCCTTTAATAAGTCTTAAAATTATTTTTTATAACCTCATTATCAAATTAATTTATTCTCAAATATTATGTTACTTGTAAGGGTTTTTGTGTCTCTATACCTTTCATTAAGACATGTTTTTTTATGAACCCAATTTCATTTTCATGGTTTATATACTACATATTTGATATATTATAATAATAATTATCTTTTATTCATATTATTTTATGTTCTAATTAAATATCTATATTTCATGGAATTTTGATTTAAATTTTTTTAATTCATTAGGTTTTGTCTATAAATCTCATTTTCAATTCGAGATTTCCACTTATTAATAATAAATAAAGGTATGTATAATGATAGTTATCTCTAAAACACCCTTAATTTTATTATCCTCTATTTTATTTAGGTTTTACATGTCCCTCCATAATTTTTCCCCATGGATATTAAATTACATGTTGTTATTCTTGTGAGTGAAACCAACTGCACATATTCATTTTAGTCGGGAGTCTTTCTCTTCAATATTAATTGGATTCCTTCACTGACACCCCTATATAAACCTATATTATTTATTAAGAAAATTTTATATTATTTTTAATTTCCTTTCCTAGTTTTGAATGATTATTTTAACAAATTCATTATGAATCATTCTTGATAAAATGTGAAAGGAATATTTCTAAAACATTTTTCACAAGAACTCTTTTTCCTGATTATATGATGATTCTTCTTCAAAAATATTCTTTTCCAAATTTTATGATTTTTTTCAAAATTTTATTTATACTAAATGTTTTAAAAGTTATTAATTGGGAAATGGGTATTTCATTAAAAGTAATTGATTTAATTATTTTATAAAAATTGATATTTTAGAAAGTAATTTCATTTTATGCTTGTATTTAAATCTTTCACTATATATTTATTTTAAATTATAAATATATATTACCTCTTGAAATATTAAAATATCTCTTTATATATTTTCAAAATTATTTCTTATTATCATTTTCAATATTTGGATTTCAATGAAAGTTATTTCAAAATAATAAAATGGTTTTCTCCATTCACAGTAAAATATTTTATCTCTCACTCAAATTTTTCTTAAAGTAAACCTTATGTGTATTTTTCATGACCCCAATATTGATGGTTATTTTAAAAAGTAATTTTTTTCAAAATATTTAAGATAATATTTTTAAAAAATGATTTTTGGAAGTGACACATAACTTCCTCTTTTATGATAATGTTAAAAATGTTTTAAAATACCTATAAGGTAAATGACCTATCAATTCCTTTGTATTACCTAATCATACGGTATATAAAATAGTAACTTTTCATCCATTTCCATTCCTATATTAATACCTTATTTTTATTTATTTTATTAAAGGGTGTTCACCAAGATTCTATACATTGATTAATTAGGGAAATTATTGATGAAATAATATATAGTTTATCAATACAATGTAAATATCATATAATTCATTGAATGGTATCTAAATATAAATTTATTTAGTTTAATTTGATATACATTTATGTCCCATGGGTTTATCATGTTTATTGATGTAATTTTAAATTTTTTTTAATTATTTTCATTCAAATGTTTTATGAAACCCATTTTATTACCATGGGTTTTATATGATATGGTAATTTAATGGAATTAAAGTGGTATGAGTAAGTATAAATGAATTATGGGTGGGTTCCTATATCAAACTCCAATATATGGGTTAAAAGATTATATCTCATGAGACATATATACGGGGGAACAATATAGTTTCTTAAAAGAATGGGTATAATGGGTTCCTCATTAAGGTAATTTATACATGAATAGAATGAAGTTATCTCACAATCATGGGTGAAAGTGTTTGACTCGTGAAGGTGATGTTTCCTTATACCTATAGTTGTTCCACAATTCTCTATGTATGACTTATTTCTATGATTTGCATCATTTTCATGATGTATTCTTATGTTATTTCATGATTTATTCCATTATTTTTTATCCATTAATTGTTGGGTATAACATTCTTAAGTATATTGATTATACTCATATGTTTATCTTATTCTCACTTATGATCTTTGATTGTTATCGCTTTTGTTTATCCTTAACAAGAATCTGAACGAACCCATTTTCTTATATTTTAATTTCCTTGGGTTATTAAGTTATGAAAAGTATGAAATTTATTTAGAAGTATATTTTGTGTAGAATCATTTAGAGATGTTAAAGTCTTGGTATAGATGAATCAGTTGATTATATGGTAAAAAAATATTCCATTAGTTGAAAAAGAGGTGAGTTTTGTTAGTTAATGTTTTATTCTAATACTCTAAAACTCTAAACTTAAAATATCATGTAAATTTATTCCAATTAAATATTTTCCTTAAATAATGTAGTTGATATGGTCACTTCCTTGTGGAACCATAGTTGGTATCAGACCTAGGTTTTGATAATTTTAAAGGTTGGGATGTTATTAGATGATGATAATTTATGCAATTAAAAATTGTCATCAAAGGGTTGATAAGTTAAGGTTGGTTATAATTTAAAAGTTTTAGATAACCCCTTAGGTAACTTGAGGTACTATTTAATATTTTATATATTACGATAAGATATCTTTAGTGAAAACACTGGGGAGAAGTCTATTGGATAATTCTAAGTATTGGATAACGTCTTGAAGTTTTTGTAAAGTATAGGTTTTTTTCTTCTCCTAACAATTAAATATATGTTTGGATACTATAAAGTGGATATGGATATAGTACATATTCATCTTGGGTAAATAACCTTGTAAAATCTTATTTGGGTATCTATTTGGTTTTGTGAAAATTATTCAGTTTCACCAGACATAGTTTTCTAAACAGAGGTCATTGAATAGAGATGGTTGGATTAAAATCATAAGATAGAGAACACCATACAAAGGAATACATATTTATGAATGGATTGGGGATTTATTTGGATCAAATTTCATAAGAAATAGTACTATAAGATATATTCTATTGTATGTAGTTCATTGGACATAGTCCATAAATCATTGTTCATCAGACAGAATTCTCTTAGAGTACATTCACTAGGGTGGAAACTCTAAATTTGTGCTACAAGTATGGAAACTAGATTTTTTTAGTTGCATCAAAAATTTTAACAGTGTGTCATATGTTACTCTAGTCAATGGTTGTCTAACCATGAATCTCGGTAAATGGTCCAACAAGTTCATCATATGAGGACTTCTATATATAAAGTTAGTGTCCCAAATATAATGTATGTGAAGCTCATGTGTGTTTTTGAATTCATAGTCTGAGACTTTTTAAATAGATAGGAAGTGAACGATGAGTTTTTTATTCACTTTTAACTTCTTAATGAAAATTTTCATAATGTACTAATGTGGATATAAGAAATTTTTCTAAACCATGTAATCATGTTTGTCATATTTTTTGTTTTTTAGTGTGTTCATCAATTTTATGTGGTGATTGGGTGGGACCTCATCCTACTTCCAGTGCACTGATTTATGAAGGGAAGGTTATCTGACAAACACTTTTATGGGGGCTTAACTCTTTTCTGTCCATTGGTTCTTAGAGATTTATTATCATTTTTTCATGTTCCCTAAAAGTGGTATCAAATTGTAATTTTCAACCTCACTCATTGAATTAAATTTTATCCTCTCCTTGGCTTACAAGTTGTTTTATTTTAGTTAGTTTTACTATTATCATAAGGATGACATCAAAGGAAGGGAAGGTTCATTTTTGTAAGCTTTTTCAAATGGAATTTTACTTTTGTAATATTCAACTATAGAATATTCTAATATATAAAGATCTAGATTTTCCTTTGTCTTTTAAATTTCTCAAAATGATATGAAAGAAGAAATGGGAGTGGTTAGACATAATGGACTTATCCTTGATAAGGATATCACTTAGTCAGAATGTTTCATTCAACATTAGAGAGAATAAAACTACTATAGAATTTATGAATGTTCTTGAAAAAATGTATGAAAAACTAATATATATTTACAAATTTTGCATCATGTCAATATTTTTCAGCTTGAGTTTATTGGACGGAATACATACAGTATAACATAAGAATGATTTCAATATGATCTGAGGGAATCTCACATCGATGAAGGTAACTTTAATGTATGATTTTTGGTCAATGATTCTCCTATATTAACTTCCAAAAATCTTCGATGTGATTTTGAAAATGGTAAGAAAATAAAGTGGGAAGATAGATCTTGTGTTTAAGGACATTAAAAACTTGATATTGAATGAATAGTTTATGTGAAAGGAAGTCCAAGATCCATCCATAAGTTCTCTTATTACTACCGTATGGGGATAGTCACCTCAATAGAAGGACCACAAAAATAAGAAGTCCTCAAAGGTTAAGCCTCAAAGATTAGTCCATGGTAAATTGGCTAATATGGGTCCCACAAGTTTTCTTTATAAGAAGAATGGAAACATCAATAATTATTGTAGTATTAAGATGGAGGATTCAACTTATGTATAGATTAACTATGTCAGTGCAACAAAAAGAGGCACTAGTTTGTTACTATGTGTGATCATTCAAGAAGAATCATATGTTATTTAATCAGGTGTATATTTTCATTCAGATGGTTAGCAAGGATGTATGGCCGATTATGTACTGAGAATTTTGGGAAGAGTGCATCTAGAATATGATAAATCTTTATAAATATTTATTAAAGTATGAGTTAATATTAAAATAAAAAATGTAAGCTTATTAAGAATAAAATATGTTATACATATTCTAAGTCTCCATAATAACCTTATATCAGATGGACAACTAGATAATGTTGGTTTCAGAATGACATTTTCAGATGGAGTTTTAAAAAAAACAAGATTATCCATAGTGGTTATTCTCAGATTAAATAATGGAACCTTGTACTTTACTGGATGTAAGGATAAATTTTCAATGATTATAAGCACTTCATTACATGGTCTATAAGTTTGGTATTATTGGTTTGGTCACCACAGTGGATAGAATTTGAAAGTACTTGATGAAAATGGAATACTTAAACATAGTCACAAAGACCATGTAAATTCTGATATTAATATGTTGGAGAAATAAAAAAGTGAGTTTGTTTTAAATTTTATAGTCAAAATCTAAGTAATCATTAGAAAGAATTTATTTCCTCCAATGTTTGGGGAACTTATATTGATCACTCCAGTGGAGGATATTTATAATTTGTGACTTTCATTGATCATTCCTCTCAAAAAATTTGAGTTTAATTTTTTATGAATATATATGATATTCTTTATTAATGTATTCAATGGATGGTTTTGGTAGAAAAAGAGTGTGAATGAAATTTGAAGTGTCTTCAGACAAATAATGGTGGGGAATACTCTAGGAAAAAAATTGTAACTTCTTCCAGAGGATGGGTATCCAACATGAGAAATATTTTCCAGAAATTATATAAGAAAATAGAATATCTAAAAGGATGAATCATACTTGGAAAGAGAAATACTAGATTATAATTCTTCACACTATAATTCTTAATGGAATTTGGGAAGAATATATAAATACAGTAACGTATTTGGTGAAAACAATTATGGCTTCAAGTATAGGGAAATAACTACCAAAATAAATTTTGTTTGGTAATAGATCATAGGTGAACCATCTTAAAGTTATTGTAAGTATCTCATGTTTTCATATTGATGTTAAAGACATATACAGGTGGGAGGAAAAATCCAAGGTGTATATTCTCAGTGGTTATGGTGATGAGAACTTTGGATATTATCTATGGGATGGTGAAAAGAAAAAATCATCTAGAGAAAATATGTTGTTTTCAATGATGGAATTATGTTGAAAGTTCATAGATTGGATGAGAAGGAATTTGATGTTAGATCAACTTTTTATGTTCAAGATAATTGGATATATTTTTCTGGATATACTCTATAAGAACCTAGTTCTTCTTGAGGTACATAATCTTTTAATTTCTATAAATTTTCACACCAAATGATTAAATATGAACTAATATGAATTCCATTTTATGTTGTGGAGGTAACGGGGGTGTTCGAGCTAGTTCAAAGCCCAAAACCTAGATTTTTGGTGAAAAAGGCCCGATGCATTATTAATAGAAACCATGTGAGGGAAGTTACATGATTACTTCTAACCATGAAAGGATAGATAGTAGAGTCCTATAGGTTGCACAATTAAACAAACCATGTGGTTTGAGGTGCATGGTTGTGTGGGGGTGTTTACAGTTTTTGATAGTGGTCTAAGATAGAGTTTTTGAATAGTTATTGAAATTGTGTGATGTACCCTTTCCAACAGAAAAGGGTACATGGTTGGCACACTGTTTTCCCAACCATGTATCTGAACCATGAAGCCCTATATTTTGGGTGAAATTATGGTTTTACCCTTAATTAATTATTATTTAAAACCTAAGTGTAAAATAGCTTAACATTGGGAGAGCTCCTTGGAAGCCTAATATAGGCTTTGCTGCCATTCCTTCATCTGGTGTCTGATTCAAGAATCATTTGTCTTGTTGGATATACATTGATAATATATAAATTAATTTTTATCTATTATTTATTATTCTTGGTATCGATTGTGCTATTTAGGTGTAGGCTAATATGTCCTATTTTCAGGTTTCTTATACATTCTTCATTTTTCACCTGATCAAAGCCAAAATAAGAGTAGATAATGGATACAGACAAATGGTAGGTGGTCTCATGCTTTTTCCTTAAAGTAAGAGTGTTAATATATATATTTAATTGTGTTGTACACCCAACTATCAAAGTGATTCCCTTGAAATGGAATTTAAAAATTGATTTAAATTGATAGGTATGACATATGTAAAAAATTGATCTCATTGATAAATGAATAAAGGTTAATAACCTTGAATTAGAATGACCCCTTGGGTGTGTTTTTTGTCAATTGGACCACCATGGGTGGCTATTGAATTTGGTTTCCTTAGGGTGTACCTTTTTACCCCTTTCTATGGGATGTCAATCAATGAATCGAATTTTATTTTTCATTGATATTAAATTGGTTAAAGTAAGGGGATAGATGATCATTCCCCTAGTCTGAAGCCAGGTAATGGATTTTTTAATCTTGTTTTTCCCTTATAATGAAATTCCCATGGGATTAATTGATATTCCGGACTTCTAAGATTATTTATGCCTTGATTCACCTTCTAAGATGATTTTTAAATAAATTGATCATCTTGATGACCTTCAAATAACTAAATGATATTGATTGAATGCACGTTTCATATGACTTGGGTGTCACATGGGTACATATACGAACATCTTGGATAGACTCATTTGGATTCTACCTTACTTATTCCATAGTGACACTTGGACTCCCTAGTGGACTTCCAAGGATAGACTCATAGGGGCTAAATGTTATATGTTTGAGTGATACTTGGACTCCTTATGGATTTCCAAGGATATACTCAAAGTGGAAGTTGATCATACACTTCATGGATGATACTTGGGCTCCCTAGTGGACCTACAAGGATGGAGTTGAATGGAAATGATGTTATACCTCACTTGGAGTGATAGAAGATTCTAATGAATAATTCCTAGGATGGGATTGTAAGGTTCTTAGTTTATGATACTCCTAGAGAAATACATGGATTACAAAAAAGGAATTCTAAGGATGGGATTAGGTTGATAAATTAATAATAACTCGAATTTTTTATATGATTTTTATTCTAATCCAAATCACAATCTTGGATTAGGTTAGTGAATTATACCTTATAGATGGCCTAGCTAGGAATCCTTGATCACATTTCTATAAATTGGATCCTTGGATACATGCTATGTCCTGAGAATTACATATTAAAGGGAACTGATTAATTAAATGAAATTGATAATAATTGATACTATACTGACAGTTTATTATCATATATTTTGGCTAAAGAATAAGTAAGTAGTAGAGGACGGGTGTCAATGGGAACCCAAACCTTTATAGGTTGTTTACTTTCAGTGATTCCTTACATATTATATTACTTCATGCACACTATTATAATTATATATTTACTAGTTGGATGGAACTAGAACATTGGGTGGTTTCCTAATAGGATTATATCTCACACCCTGTTCAGGCCAACGACTGGTACCCAAATAGACTATATGATTGTAGGTACGGATATAGAAAGTTTCCCTACTACAGGTTCATGATTTATACTTAGGAGTAGGGGAGCACCAGATCGAGATAAGAATCATGATTGTAGTTGTACAATTTTTGGTCTTTTTGTACTTTTGTTACATGTGTTGTACATCTTCCAAGTATAAATGTTTTGGATATTTTCTAGAGACATCACATGTATCATCATCATATGTATATGATATTACTTCTAGTATTGTTTATTGTATCTATTAAAACTATTCAATTATTGTATGATTGTTATGATTCTTCCACTACTTATCTGATATAGTATTCCCACTATGCTACACTCTGGTGATAAGATCATAGTCTACCCACTGACACACCTAGTCCCTCACTACTACTCGAAAACCTCAAGAATTTGGGGAGATGTGCTTGAGGCCATGTGGCCAACCGGCCTTAGGGTGCCTTTTGTGGCATCTAGGTTCTGGATGTTAAAAGTGGTATAAAAGGGAGTATTTTATGGTTTTATTTATTTATTTATTTTAGTGATAATAGAATGGGATATGATGGTATTATAATTTAGTAATGAACTATGTATGGGCATAGCTAACCCACGTATAGTTAAAAGAAACATTCCTCCAATGAAATGGTTGTTTTCTAGATTTTTACTATTATAGTTGATTTTATTCCACCATTAGATGATTCATTTGAATTGTGATGTTCTCATTGATATGATTATGGGTTATATTCTATTTCAAACCAATTATGTGGGGGAAGTTCATATCATTTATAATTTTAGGTACTTGTTAAAAATCACAATCCATGAATTATGCCATTCCATATAGGATGCATTACTCGATTGCATACTTTTGAGATAGGTGATATGATTGATATACCTGCTGTGTGATTCATATTTTTTGTAGGGGGTTGAGAAAAAATTGTTGGTACTTAGAGTTCCTACCATAATCTAATAATTCTTTCCTTTATTATGCTACCACAAACACCCTAAGTATACAATTATTGCATATTGAGTCATTGGCCAAGATTCGTATAGACTGAAACATGTCATGGTGTGGTTTAGGTGGATGCCATATTTTGGTTTATAAGGATTATGGAAACTTATGGAATAGAATTAGTGAAACAATTTGGTCCAAATATTTGAAATTAATTGTGATAAATTTGAAATGAAATAGAAATTAAATAGAAATTGAAATTTTTTATAGAAGAAAACATGACACAACCTTGAAGTTGGTAGGGGAAGTAGGCAGTATATCTTTCTTTTATATGATTTATATGTCTCCCAAACCTAGCTCTATGAGTATGAAAAAGGTTGTGTTTCTTATATAAGAATTCTTGTACCTATCCTATTATAATAAATTCACTTTTTAGATATGAAATTTGATAACATTCTTATTTGAGGCATGTGTTTGGCATTGTAGAGTCATTCCACCATGATGGCCTTTAGTCATACACTAGGAATGTGGTTAAAAACACACTCTATAGGTAGTGGGACATGGGATACTAGTAGATCCTCAAGTAGTTCCAGGTATGAAACCAACAGTTGTTTATGACACAGGTGTTGAGGCAATATTCCATGAAGTATTTATGAGTTTCATGGAGACTGTTCAAGGACCACCGTGGCTTATCCCAACTATAGAAGATTTGAAGGGAGAGTTTGAGTAGCAGTATCCATCCACATTTTTGGGTTATGGAAGACCATAGGCTATGGATTCATGGATATAGTCCATGTTATCTATCTTTGATCATCTCGAGACACCTCCAAAAATGATGTTAAATATTATTATGTATATGATGTGTGATTCCACCAATAGATGGTGGGATTTCATTACTTAGATAGATCTTCATTGGGAGATGTCTTGTAGGTATTTTAATATGTAATTCTAGGACTAATTCTATTCTGAGATGTTGATTGCTAATAAATATTGAGATTTCATGCACGTAGAGTAGGGAACATTGTTAGTTATGGATTATTCATCCCATTTTACAGATCTTTGGTGCTTTAAACCTATTTTGATGGATGATGAGTTATCTAGAGATTGGATATTTGATGATGGTATCAAGTAAAACATTTGATCAAATGTGAATTTCTTTCATCTGACTACCATTTTTGGAATAGTGAATCAGGTTCTTATCACAGAGCATATCCTAATAGAAGATGGGGGTGTGAGCAAGGGTGCTTCGGCATCTATATCTAGTTCTATATCGACTAGTAGTTGGAAGAATCATCTAGAGATTCCATGAGGTGAAATTAGTATCCATATCACATACTCAAGTATCTAGGTGAGGTACCACCAGTGCAGTAGACTGGGTCATACAAGACCTCAATGCACGAGAGACCTAATCGAGTGCAGATATTATAGAAATATGGGACATCTACAGTGCTTTTTCATAATGTTTCCTCTAATATATAGTGAGAGAGGTTCTTAACCAACTCCACGATTAAGAATAGGGTCATCAAATTCTCATCAATTATAGAGTTGGAATACAGCTGACCGATCAAGTTGAGTCATTGGTCATAGCCATGGTATTCAGACCCAGAATTTATAGAGATAGTAGAGAAAATATTATCAGGTCATCTAGGATGTATCACATGGTTGGGTATAAGGCTAGATATATGCAATGAAACTGACATCTATGAAGAAGAATTCCAAACCTTTTACTATGAGAGGTATTATTCTAGTAGCCTCTACTTTATCATCTTCTCCTTTTGATATAGTGAATTCTCATAGCTTTTTATATGTACGCATTATAGAGAGCATTGGGCTCAGCATTCAGTGTTATTATGACCTTATGACACTTGAAATTTTATCAGGGATTAGAATGGAGGATTAACATCAATGTAGGTAGTTCCCCTTGAGATTGGAAGGTGTCACTTTGGATGGTACCTATTTGTCCTTGAGATGACTGGCTTTGACATCATCATCAAGATGCACTGGTTGGTACCCTTTTCATGATTTCATTGATTTCTATCATCATAGATTTACCTTCACATCACTATAGGGTAGAGATATAATTTTCAATGGTGAATGGGATGTCTAGTTGAGCCGATATAGACTCGAGAATCATGATCTGGGCAGGATGACAGCCCATATTACGAGTTTATATCTAGATGACCAGGGAACATGTCAATTAGACTTTACTCTAGTGTTTGATCATTTCATAGATGTTTTTAGGGATTAATTTTTAAGTTTACTTCTATTGAGAGAGATAAATTTCTCTATCGATAAAGTGCTCGGAGCTGCATTGATATCCATTCCTCCTTATAAGATGGATACTACTGAGAAGAAGGAGCTCAAGAGGTACCTAGAAGATTTAGAGTAAAAGGGTTTTATTCGACATGGTACTTCTTTTTGGGCTTCTCAAGTCCTTTTTGTGAACAAAAGGTAGATGATACCCTTAGTCTAGGCATGGATTACCATAAATTAAACTAGAAGATGGTTAAGAACTAGTATCCTCTGGCGGATATAGTTGATCTCTTCAACCATATCTAGGGATCTTGGGTATTCTCAAAAATTTATTTGAGACAAATTTTTCATCAGGTATGTGATAGACCATAAAATATACCTTGGATAGCCTTTCATAGAAGTTATAGTCTATATGGGTACTTGGTCATGTCATTTGGTCTTACGAAGGCATTATCAGTCTTCATGGAACTGATGAACCACATTTTACATCCTTATCTAGACTAGTTTGGGGTGGTTTTCATGGATGATATCTTGGAATATTCTCACACTCAAAATGACCATTTCAAACATCTTATTATCATATTGAATACAAATAGAGAGTATCATTTATATACTAATCTCACAAAGTTCCACTTATGGATGGATCATATTCACTTTTTGGGTCACATTATCTCACATACCAGAGTATAATTTGACCCAGAGAAGGTGAGAGTTGTAGTTTCCTAGGAGTAAGACAAGAATTTCTTTGAGGTACATAATTTCTGGGGGTATACTGGATATTACGGGCATTTCATATAAGAATTATAAATCCTTACAGTGATGCTTACAGGCTTTAATAATAAGGTTGTGAAGTTTGTATAGTCATATGAATATGATTCTGTATTTCAAAATCGAAAAGGGAGGTTGACTTCAACATCGATACTAATTATTTTAGATCCAAGTAGGAGTTACACTATTTACTATAATGCATCAGGTATCGATATGGGGGAAATTTTTATATAGGGATACATAGTTGTGGTATATGGGTCTTGGGAGTGGAGGCCATATGAGAGGAACTAACCAATGCATGATCTCATGTTATCGGTAGTTTTTCATGTATTGAGCTATTAGAGACACTATTTATTGGGAGATCATTTTTTAGTATTCATATACCATAAAAGCCTCATGTGTATATTTACACGTCATTATATGAATATTAGGTAGCAAAGATAGGTTGAATATCTATATTATTTTGACTTTGAACTTTCTTACAAGCCTAGTAAAGGAAATCTAGTGGCCAATGCATTGAGCAAGAGAACTCAGTTATAGGTAGTTCAGTAGGCTAGTAGTTAGTGGAATATTATGTTTTTATTATCTGAGATTCACTTGGAGATACAGGACAGTCAGGGGAAGACTTGTTTATCATCCTTAGTTGTGACCTCTACACTTAAGGATAGAGTGAGGATAAGGCAGCTATCGGATTTTGAGGGCCTAGTCCTATGTGAGTGTGTGGTAGGTGAGGACCCTCCTCTTAGATGGATCGTATTCAAGGATGAGATTCCGCATGTACATGGTCATGTATGGGTTTTAGAAAACATGTGTGAGGAGATGATGTGTTATTTTGATGCTTCATCTTAGGCAGCATATCCTAGAATTACCAAGATGTATCAGGATTTTCATATCCAATAATGATGGTCAGGAATGAAAAGAGATGTAGTTGGTTTTTTAATGAGGTGTTCCACCTGTCAGCAGGTGAAGGCGGAATACCAGCGACCAAATGGACTATTACAGTAGTATCCCATTCCTGAGTGGAAATGGAATGATGTCATGAAGGATTTTCTGACTGGGTTACCAAGGCCACCATGAACAAATGATGTCTTATAGGTTGTTATTGATAGGCTAACAAAGGTTTATTATTTCCTACTAATCTCAGATACCTTTTCAGTAGATGAGCTTGTGAGGTTGTATATCCATGATATAGTACAACATCAAAGGGTCCCCCGTACTATAATTTTGATATGGATGCTTGATTTACTTCACGATTCTGGAAAGGGTTTTATATAGAGTTAGGTACATTGGTTCTTTTGAGCCTATAATACCACCCTCATAGAAATAGTCTGTTATAACACACAATACAAGTGCTTTAAGACATGTTATAGGCATGCATCCTTGGTTTTTGGAGCTCTTGAAAGAGGCATATACACTTGGTTGAGTTTTCCTACAATAATAACTTTCAAATTATTATTTAGATGCTTCTTTATGAGGCTTTGTATGGTATTCCATGTCCATCACCCCTGTGTCGGTTAGAGGAAGGAGGGGAATCTTTTCTTAGACCTCATCTTGTTTAGGGGACCACAAAACAAGTTCAGATAATTCGGAAGTGGATTTCTACCGTGCAGTATTAATAGAAATCATATGTTGATCACCTAAGATGACCCCTAGAGTTTTATTTCAAGGATAAAATTTTATTATATGTTTCACTAAGGTTGTGACACAAGAGGATCAAGAGACAGGGTGATCTTTCACCATGTTATGTTAGGTAATTCAAGATTCTAGAGAGAGTCAGGTTGGTAGCCTATCGGTTTCAGTTACCTCAGAGGTACTAGGCCATGCATGATGTATTCTATGTATCTTAGTTATGATCCTATCATTCAAACCCATAACATGATTTATATCCCGTGGAGGTTGAGTTATATATATATATATATATATCCTTTGAGAAGCATCTGATTCATATTGCGGATCATAACATGAAGGTCCTCTGAGGTCGGTCAGTTCCTCTAGTATGGGAACTATGGCAGCATGGTCAAGTACAGTATGAGACCTGGGAGAGGGGGGCTGATGCATAATCATAATGTCTAGAGTTATTCTCATATTACACTTCACTTCCCTTGGAGGGAAATTTAGGGATGAATTACTTTAAGGGGATGTTTATAAGAACCTAGTTCTTCTTGAGGTAAATAATCTTTTACATTGTAAATTTTCAGTCAAAATACTTAAATATGACTTAATATGAATTCCATTTTAGTCTATGGAGGTAGTGGGGGTGTCTGGGGATGGTTTGGAGCCCAAAACCCAACTTTTTGGGTGAAAAAGACTTAGCGCATGGTTAGTATAAACTGTGTGAGGCAAGACACATGGTTACTTCTAACAGTGAGAGGTTTTATAGTGGAGTCTTATAGGCTACATGGTTAGAAAAATGATGTGATTTGAGGCACATGGTCATGTGGTAATGTCTATATATTTTGATAGTAGGATGAGACACCATTTACACGCGATTATTAAAACCATGTGATGTGCCCCTTCCTATAGAAAAGGGTGCACTTTTGGTGCACAGTTTGGATAATTGTGTATAAAAACTATGAGACCCTATATTTTAGTTGAAATTATGATTTTCCCATAATTAATTATTATTTCAAACCTTATTTCTTCTCTCCTTTCGTGGACAGTAGCTTGACATTGGGAAAGCTCCTTTGAAGCCTAATCTAGGTTTTTCCATCATTCCTCCAAATGGTGTCTAGTTTAAGAACTGTTTTTCTCATTGGATCCACACTGGTAAGATCTTAATTAAAATTTAACAATTCATCATTCTTTTTGGTATTGGTTGTGATATTTATGTGTCAGTTAATTTACCAACCTAGTTATCACCTCAAGGGATATAAAATATTTGAAATACCAAAAATGACTCATAAATATTCTATCATGGATAATAAGATCATTCTTATACACTTTTCATGAAAAATACCTTATAACATACTATTTATTTTCCCAATTCTAACACCTGGGTGAGAAGACATCAAAAACACAACATACAGAAAATTACATCACATAAAATTCTCTTATACACAATATATAAAACATCTTTGAAGGTTGGGTGTATGATTTCATAATTTGTTCATGTGGATATAATGTATACAACATATCCCTATAGGGTACATAGTTTTTGAGTCTCACAAAACACTCATTATGTACCACCAGATGTATGAGTCATATAGTTCCCAAATCCTATGATGTGACCCACTTTATAGGGGATGTTTTTCTCATAAAGGTAAATTTGGTAATATACCATTTCCTACTCCAATTCATGTTTCCACACATGGTGTGTACTCTAACTAAATTTCATGTGGGATAAATAGAGTGGTTTGGTGTGTAGTCTACTTCACCCTAGGTGGTGCACCGATACATGGAAAGTACCAGGCCTACATGGGGTGTGAGGAAAAATGGGGATCCAGGTTTGTTACCATATATATTTCAATTCATGTTTCTATAAATACATGATTTGTGTGACTTAGATATATATCATTTTATATTTATAATTCACTGAAACCCAATCATTGCATCTAGGATGATACATGTTGGGTGTTTGTTGAACTATATGATGGGGAGAATCATGGTAATCATATTAAACCCACCCAAGATTAATTTTCAACCATATTCATCACTAAAAGTAAGGAATTTGGAATTCACAATAATTAATTAAGTATTAATTTCATGTATTCAAAACTCAAAATTTCATAGAAATAGGATAAGTGATTCACTACCCCAGTTTAGATCACTAGATTAAATATGGAAGAATCTAAATTCAAATATAAAATTAAATTAACTATAAAAATGAATAATTATTCAAATATTCAAAGTAAGAATACTTACCTCATTAAAAATCATTATCACATCAAAGGTTTATTAATCCCAGGGTTCTGCCTATCAACTCTATGTGATTCGATCCTAGAATCCTCCTCTACCATGAATATAATATTCCCTCCCCTCTCCCTCTCTATATATGGTTCATATAAAATATTTATTGGATTACCCTAGATAATGGGATATAAAGGAGAACGTATATCATAAACATGGTTTAGTCAATACTTTAATCAATTATTTCATTAAAACCTAAAATGGGCCCAACCCAGGACTTGAAACCCACCACACACAAAAAATAATTATCCTAGGAAAAAACCCCTAATTTTAACACTAACATGGTCTTATAATTTCATTAAAATATACCATTTAGGATATAAAATTTTTAATACTCTTTGGGAAAATATAATTTAATTAATAAATATTAAAAACCCCTTAAAATTCATTATTCTTGGAAATTCACAAAAATTCAACTCATGGGTAAACACTGCATCATGAGATTAATGGAACCATCATAAAAATTTTAATAGGGAATTTTCCATGGTTAATTTACCATTGTTATCCTATTTAAGGAATAAATACTTCAAATTTTGAATTTAAGATAAGTCTTGATTAGGAAAATCTTGGTCATTGAATTACTGGATCTTTATGATTCAAATCAAAATTGAGAATTATGAATTAGAATGTGATAAAGGATTTGAGATATGATTGAGGTTATTTTTTCAAATTTTTTCTTGTGATATGAACTTGGTTTAGTAAATTGGAGATTATAATTGTTATATTTTAGTGAATTGTGATGGATTTTAAGGTTTCACATTCAAAATTTAATTGGTTCTTTAGGGTTTACTTTTCAGGCTTTGAGGTGATAAATATTTGAATAAACATCTATTTAGAATTATTTTTTGAATAAAATTCATGATGTGGGGAGGTTATAAAATATCATAACATATATATAGTTATTTAAGGTATTATTGGTTACTTTTTAATAGTAAAAGTAAGGTATCATTTGATTTTCTAGTTCCGGTTGAGGGGCCATTTTTCACTCAAGGATTATTATCTAGTTTTGGGTGTTTAAGGATGAATTCTTATGTACTTTTGGATAAGTTTTTAGGCTTGGTACAAGTTTTAAGAGTTCAAGTTACCTATAAATAGGTGTCATGCATAGGTAAAACCTAGTTCTTGTTGGCCTGGTGATGGTTTTTTGGTATTTTCCCGCTCACTTCCAATTTCTTACACCTTTCTCCTCCCATGACTTCATTCTCCTCTAGATGATGGATATTCCCTTCAATTTTCACTCTCGGTCACTTCATACCTATATTTTATCCCCTTTATTATTTTATGATCCATAGAATATTTTCATGATAAATAAAGGCAATCTTCCTTCCTCCTCTCCTTGTAACGCCCCGGGATTTTACTATATAATTTTCTTTTAAATAAACATTGTATTGATAAATTATTTCACATAAAACACTGAACTCAAATGAGTTGTGACATATTAGATAAATATTATTAATAAAAATTAAGAATATTAAAACCTTTAGTAAATACAAAATATTATAATCAATTAAAAACTCATATGAAATTTTATTAGGAACTTTTAAAGTTTTAAAAGGTGATTTATAAATAAATATTGTTTTTATTTATATGTTGTATTTTATTTAAAAGTTATAATTATAAATTTTATAATTTTAATTTTTGTAAAATGAAATTAATTATTGAAATCATCATGTCAATATAATATTATGGTAATATTTTGATATTTTTCTAAAATAATTTCTTTTTAGATGAATAGTAAAAAATTGCTAATTTTGAAAATATCATCACTTTTATGAAATTATTTTAACACAAAAATGAATTAAAAATGCATCAAAACTTTATTATATAAATTATACATATTTTATAATTAATATAAATCTTTTAAAAATAATATTTTGAATATATAAAATGCATGTATAACATTTTGTAAACTCAAGTAATATTTCACACTAAAAAATGTTTTATACACTTACATTAAAAATTATATTTTTATCACTTTTAAAAATTCTATCATAAAAAAATATATTTCATATTTGATATCAACATGTCTATATTTTTTTTAAATTTACTTTAATTTGAAATAATAAAAATGAGATTACTGAGATTAAAGTTAATTATAGAGATAATGGTGAAACTGTTATTTTCAAATATTTATTTTATTAATATTGTGTAATTTTTATATAATAAATTAAATTAATATATTTTAAATAATTAATAATATTATTTTTTAAAATATATTAAATTGTAGAAACATTAATTTAATTGATCTTCATTTCTAAATGTTAGGTCCACAAGGTGGAATACCCTGAGAGGGGGTGAATCAGGGTATGATAGATTAAAACTTCTTCCCCTTTGGATCTTGTTTCATTATTAAAAAAACTCAATTATCTCTATCTCCTATAGAAATATATGTACTAATATGAAATCATGCACAAGATACAAAGATTTTTACTTGGTTCACTCAAACTGGGCTATGTCCAAGGAGCATACAACGGTGATGTGCCAATGTACCAAATTCACTAAGGATCACTGTCAATAATGAGTACAATGTACAGGCTAGATCTTATATGCCAAGGCTCACTTCCTTTACAAGTTTTAGGGTTTGTTCATTGCATCCCCAAAGGTAACTCCATATGCCTCTTTCTCTGGATCACTTTCGGTAGAAAGGGTCACCGTCTTCCTCTTCCTGTGCTCACTACTTCAGGAAAGGAATCCACACGTAGTTTATTGACTTATAGGTCAAACACATTTTATGGACATGTAGGTCCCTTCATTTTCATGGATTCCTATATCCTCAGCTATAGGTAGATGGACTATTGAAGTTCATTTTTCTCTCATAAATGAAGTCCACCTTCCCGAGTACTGCAAGGTACCAGAAAATACTTTCGCAAACTGATTTGAAGCCTTTGCAAGCTTCCTTGTGAAAATCATGAAGCACCTTCCTCTCCCATGAATTGAGTGTTGTGTTTGGTATTTGTATCACCTCCTCCACATACTGTTGCCACCTCTATGAACCACCCTTCATCAACAGACCGCCTCTGCCTATGCTATCGCGTACACCTCTGCGAAACCCCTCCTATCCGCGAACTATTCTCTGTTCATGGACTGCCTTTGCTAACTGCCTATGAACCACACCTTCATCCTCAGCATAAAATTTCCTATGAAGATTATAATTTTAGGCAAAACCTTTGGCATAATTTCTTCCACGTGAACCACTTCATCTTTCGTAGAATTCTCCCTTGTGAACTTCCTTTGGACTTCACCAAAATACCGGATCAAAAAGATGTTCTCTAATGATATTCGACATATTTTTATAATCATTTATATTAGTGATTATTATATAGAGAAATATATCTTCTTAATATTCTAATCTAATATTTACCAAATCTTCGATTCGATATAGCCTCCACTGCATACCGATCCTCCTGTCTCCATGAAACGCAAGCCTCCTACGAACCGTTTTTCATATCCGATCTGCATACTATATTTGTTCTTATGTGGCACTTGATTCCTTTTAAAAATGATCATCCATACAAAATACCTAAATTCTTCTACATATTATATGCCCTTCACCACAAATCATCAATGCAAACAGTTTTCGGTTTCACAAACTGCTACGGCCTACCGTTCTCGCCACTTCACGTACCATTCTCAGAACATGGTACGTGGTCTATGAATTGTGGTACGCAGTTCTCATCCATTTCCAATATTTTGGAAATTTATTCATACCATTCACTCCTATGAAGAAATCCTTCCTTTTCCAACATCAATCTCTTGATTTTGAGACCTAAAAATTTGGAAAACACTAAGAAATTATGCCACCTTAAAAACTTTTCTTCGGCAAACACTAATCATTCTAATTCGTGATCATATGAATTTTTAAACAAATAAAATCACACCAAAAATATAATTATATGACACATCAAGGGATTTTTTTCCCAACACTAAATAATATTAAGAACACATAATGTTTAAAATGTCATTTTTCTACAAAAAAAATAGTTTTTCTATATGAAAAATGTTTTAATTTAAAATTTATTTTTACCTAATTTATAAATTGAATTATATTAAAATTAATTTTAAATTTTTGTTTATAAAACCCAAATTTTTTAATTGTTTTTATTTTATATTTTTAGTAGCACATAAGTTACTTGGTTATAAACTAGTTTCCTCAGTAAAAACAAAAAAAAAGATAAAAGTAGAAATATAAGAGTAAATGAATTCAAATATGTTTAAAAAACTATGTGGAAAAACATAGTTAAGGACTTATCAATACAATTTCATCCCAAGATCCATTATTTAAAAATTTTGGAGTCACTAATATTTAACTAGTGTAATAATATCATTGAAAAGAAAAGGGTATTCATAAAAGTTCATTTTACTTCACTTATAAAAGGGGTTAACTTTAATCCATTAAATTATCTAATTTACCTTTTAAAATTCTTTGAGACCATTCCTAATTTTATTATTTTATAAATCAATTATATTACCTAAATCATTTAATCAACATAATTTATCCTAAGCCCTTAATTTTCAAGGATACTTTCAATAGAAAGTTTAAGGTCCCAAAATGAGTATTGCTTAATACTTAACCTTTTCTTCTTATTGTTTATTATCCAAAACTACCCTACAAAATAATATAATTACCTAAATATCATTATTATACTTGTTTTTTATTATATTAATGTAACAATCCTTATTCATTCCTTTTAGTCTGCAAATAAAAATATAATAATGTTGATCATGTGTACATGCAGACTACCACCTCCACAAAGTAGTGTGCTTTGTTTTTCATCACCACCTAACATGGATTAATATAAAAATGAAATTAAGGTATAAAAATAATTTTTATGACACTATTAATATTAATTAATGATAATATTTGACAATATGTAAGTGATATTAACAATAAATGGTCATAGTAAATCAAACCACCTAAAATGAACATAATTAGAGTACCTTTCCTAATATGATTTCATTTTATAAAAAACTATATACATATATAATTTTTATACTAATATAATAATAAATTAAATAATCCCTTATAATTATAAATATTATGAAATTATTCTACAGCACCTTAAATCATGTTCAGCATACAAAAAGAGTTGCATATAAATTGACTGAACCACCTCAAATAACCAACTTAAGTAGAAACTATATAATAAATAGATAGAATATGATAATAAATTATCCTTAATAAATAAAATATATATGAATAAGTTTTCTAAGAATGTATCTAATAAAATTAATTTCATTATTCGTGAAGTTATGTGCATGTGTAAAGAAAATCATGACCAAGGTAAGGGTTTGTGCTCACTCAATTTTCTTCCATTGAGTTACATACTTTCTTATTAAAATCTATTATTACAAGTTTTATTTATGCTACCTAATGAATAATTTTTATTTTACTTACTCCAACTTTTATAAAGTTTTATAAATCTTCCTTATAACCTCAATATTAAATGATTCTTACCTCAAATATCATGTTACTTATAAGGGTTTTTGGGTCTCACTACCTTTCTTTGAGATATGTTTTTTATACACCCAATTTCATTTTCATAGTGTATATACTAATTATTTGGTATATTATACAAAAGGGGTGACTAAGTCTGGGTGCGCGACAAGGGGAGTTTGGGAGGACTCTCCTTCCTGACGGAGACGGCTTCTGCTCCGGTCCCTCCCCAACTCACGGGGGAGGGACCTTCGTCCTCCAGGGGAATGCCATTTCCCTTCTCCCCCCTATCCAAACATGAGTTGCTCCCTCCCTTTCCGGAATTCTCTCTGCACCCGAAGGTTCCAGATTTGTTCAAGGGAAACCCTAATCTGCCATTGTCACTCACGGAATTCTATGAGGATTCGGCATTACTCAACTGGACTCTGATTGCTCATTTTTCCTGGAGAAGGCCATCGGTGGATTCCTTTGACAGATGTGTCTTCAGTTCGTGGGGTCTCCAGGAAAGGGATATTGTTGGTTTACTTGACAAAAAGAACTTTATGGTGCACTTCTCGTCGGATGAAGACTTGATTAAGGCCTGGTCGTGTGCGCCTCGCAGCTGCAATGGGGCCAGATTCTTTCTGCACAGATGGACCTACGACTATCACATGAAGCGGGACTCCCCATTAACAGCAATTTGGGTAATTTTTCCTAATCTTATGCTTCCTTTCCAGAATCCGTCGATTATCAAGATAGTGGGAAATATCGTTGGAAGGTCTTTGTGTACTGATAGTCGTACCAAGGATTTGTGCCACCTGGTCAACCCAAGGGTGTTTGTTGAGGTCGATGTATCTCGTCAGCCGCCAGACTTTGTTTGGATAACCATCTAAGAGGAGTATCGATATAGGCAACAGGTTGTGTATGAGTCCTTGGCGGACTTCTGTTCTGCTTTCAAGAGGTTAGGTCACTCAGCGGAGGTTTGAAGATGTGGGTCGCGGAAATATGGGTTTGTGGATAGCGGTGTGGATGGGTCTTTGAGTCAGCGGCAAAGGGATGTGCAGTTCGAAAAGGCAGACAAGGATGTTCCTCAAGCTGGGTGGAACTTGTTTCAGAAGATGGATGCTACTTTGGTTGTCAAGGGTGAGGGTCCTGACTGAGGATCCATGCCAGGTCTTGGCGCGCAGCAGAAGGAACCCGAATAGGGAGTTGAGACCTTCAATCATGGAAAGCAGCTGGGGGCCTCTTCTTTGGGTCTGCAGGAGGGCTGGGGGTTGACAGGCATAGGGATGACCACTAATGCAGGGGAGGGTATGCCTTCTTATGCATCCACAAGTCAAGGCATTGGATCTACAGCTCTGGTAAAGTTTGCAGAGAAAGGGTTCAATATAGTAGGAGTTGGGGTGTCCCACCAGGATGTTGAGTCACAAAACAAAAATGGAGCTAACAACGGTAAAGACAGTCTGGACTGGGTGAAGGCATCAGGAAGAGTGCATTGGGAAAGAGCCATTACTAATGTCCAGGTTTGAAACAGTTTCCAGTGTCTTGTAGTTGATGATACAAGAATGGATGTGGAGGGGGGCAGGTCCAAGGTGGGTGCTGATAAGGAAGTCTCGGGCTCCCATTGTCAGGTTGTGGCATTGAAAGAGGCTCCTGAGGGGCATATCAGTGACGAGGCCATTCATTCTGGATTTCAGGAGGCTGGATCCATTGCGGATGTTCAACCGGATAATGAGTTCAAAGCTACTAGTGATACGGCTCAGGAGTTAGAAGGAGCTTCGGTCAAGCCCTCATTGGAAGGGTGGAAGGGCAACCATAAGGGGGGGAAAGATTACTCCTCCTTACCCCCTCCCATGGAGACAAGGTCAGCGAAGAAACTGAAAGGCAAACAGTTGGACAATCACGGCAAGGGAGGTGTTGAGGATGAACAACTCTTGGTTTTGATCATGAGCTCGGAAGAAGAAACGGTGGAACAAGCTTTGTATCTCAATGCAACTGAAGAATAATCTGCTAAAATAATGGGGAGACCATTAAGATTGACTCTTAATGAGGAACAATATGCTTGGTTAGACAGGAAAGATTCAATATTAGTTTGAGGTTTCAACAACGGGAGGATCAACCTTTAGTAGTATATTCATACTTGGGACAAGCTTTCCATACATTTAGAGGATCTTCTTACAAATGCACCTACCACTCAGATCACATCTTTGTCCTGGATGATTTTTAGGAAAACAGACTTGGGTAATATCAATTTAATCTTTAATGAATTTGGTTGAGTTAGTAGTGTTGGTTGGTTCGGCTGAGTGGAATTCATCTGCTTCTGGTTTTCTTTTTCGTTCGGTGTTGTTGCTACGTGTGGTGTTTTTTTCAGCAAACTGCTTGGGTCTACTCCAGAAGAGGATCAGAGCATGAAGTCTTCACCGATATTGTCCTTTCGGACTTGGATGCTTGAGAGGGTATGACTTTTCCATCGGTTCTGTGCTCATGCATTGCTGCACAGGATTGCTTGTTGAAGGGTCCTGCTTGGTGAAGTCTTTTGTCATGGAGCATCAGCTGGGAGGGGCTGATCCTATAGTTTGTTCTGTGTGGGTTGTTTTGATGCATGTTATCGGGACTTCATGGTTTCTCAATTTTCCCTCAAAAGTGTTTTTCATAATAAAAAAAGTAATTTTCAGTAAGTATATTATACAAATAATTATATTTTCTTCATGTGGTTTTGTATTATAATTAAATATATCTCTTTCATGGGGTTTTAATTATGATTTTTCTTAAACTATAAGGTTTTGACTCCCGATAAAATTTTTAATTCAAGATTACCTTTAATTGATAATCCATTAAGGGAATTCGTATGATTTTTCTCTATAAAAAACCATCATATTCTTCACCTATGTTTTTTTAGGTTTTACATTTCACTTCATAATTTATTTTCTCATTTGATCTTAAATTACCTATAATGATTATTTTGAATGAAACTAAAATCACATATTCTTTTCAATCAAGAGTCTTTCTCTTTGATGTTCATTGGATACCTTTATAGATTCCATTATCAAACACTAAATTATTTATTTAAAAAAATTATTATTTTTAATTTCTTTAAAAAAAATTAATAATTATTTTAATATTTTCATTGTGGTCTATTTTTTATTAAATTTGAAAGGAAAATTTCTAAAAAAATCCACATGAACTCCTTTTTCCATTTGTTTGACGATTCTTCTTCAAAAATATTCTTTTCTAATTTTTATGAATCTTTCCAAAATATTATTTATTTATAACATTATAATAGTTATAAATTATGAAAAAGGTTATTTATTTAAAATTAATTAACTCTATAATTTTATAAAAGTTTTTATTTTAATATGGAATTTAATTTTACTCTTGTATTATTATCTTCCAATCCATGTTTATTTTCAATTAAAAGTATATATTACCAATTTAAATTTTAAAATATCTCATTTTCCCTTTTCATTGTAAAGTGTTGTGATAATTTTTTAATTTGGGTTTCAATAAACGTTATTTCAAAATGTTAAAAAGGTTTTCAACTTTAATTGTCAAATATTTTATCTCTCACTCCATACTTTCTAAACATAACATTTATGTCTTTTTTCAATACTATATTACTGAGGAATTTTATAAAAATTAAATTTTATAAAGTTTTCAAACCAAATTTATAAAAAAAATGTTTTTGTAAAGTGACATGTAACTTCCTATTTTACGATAATGTTAAAAATGTTTTGAAATATCTATAAGGTAAATGATCTATCAATGTAATTTTATTACCTAATAATTCAATATGTATAATCATAAATTTTCTTTCAGTTCCATTCCTATGTGAATACCCTATTTTTTATTCCATTTATTGAATATTATTCAACTATATGCCATACATCATTTTATTGGGGAAATTATTAACTAAATTGTATACCCTTTTTCTATATGGTGTAAATACCATATATTTAATTAAATAGTATCCACTTAGAAATTTATTTAATAACATTGTATAACCATTTATATATCATGGTTTTATCATGCTTATTGATGGAATTATGAATCTTTTCGTTGAATTATTTTTATTTTAACTTTTTATGAAAACCATTTTATTTCCATGGGCTCTTTATGATTATGATAAGTGAATTGTTTTCAAGTGACACATGTAAGTGCGGATGAATGATAGGTGGGTCCCATATCACCCTCTAATGCATTAGTTAAAATTTTATTTCTCATGAGACATGTATGTGTTGGTAAAAATTTACTTACTCTTAAGCATGGGTGGAAGTGTTTGAATCATGACGGTAATGTATACTCGGGTACAATGAAGTTTTCTCAAAATTATGGGTGAAAGTGTGTGAATAATGAAGTTTATGTTTCCCTATTCTAATGGTTGTGCCACAATTATCTAAGTATGCATTGTATTTATGATATATGTCATTTTCATGATGTATTATTATTTTATTTCATGCCTTATTCCATGATTTTTTATCTATGATATGTTGGGTATAACTTTTTATGTATCTTTTTCATACCCATATGATCATCTTATGCTCACTCATGATATTTGATTGTTATCGCTTATGTTTACCCTTACTAAGCATCTAATATTACCCATTTCTTATATTTCCATTTCCCTCAGGTTATGAATATAATAAAGAATGAAATTCTAGAAGAGTATCTTATGTGGAGAATTAGTTTGACATATTGAGGACTTCTTATGGATTAGGATTTTTCTTATATAGTTGAAAAAATGTTCACTAGTTAAAAAAATGAATTTTGTTTGTTAATTTTTTTCCTTAATTCTTTAAAACTCTAAACCTAAAAGATCATGGGAATGTATGGAAATGAAATATTTTTAAGTTTTGTAATTAATATGGTCTTATCTATGGGGTTTCACACTCCCCTTCTACCTACTTTAATTATTTTTTGATTCATCTTAAAATAGATAGGGATTTTAAGGATAATTACACCAGAACATGTGGATTTCATCATAAAACTTTGGGATTCTTATTTTCTTACTTCAAGAATACTTTTGTTGGTTTATTTCTCATAGTTTAATGATATTAAATTTAGAGAAATAGTGGAATGTTTTTTTTCAGTGTTTTTAGAATTTGGAGTGAATATATGGGGTTGGTTTCTTAGATATTGAAAATGATTAGGGTTTCTATGTTATTGGGAAAATTTATGGAGTTTTTTTGTTGGTTTTTTATGGAATTTTATTAATCTTTTCTTATTATGGTTATATGGAATGAGGAGGCCTTGTAGTGGAATATAATGTTTTCTCTCACACACTAGGATTTGTCTTTAATAATAGATCAGAGAGGGGATTACCATGTTCTACATCTATACCATCATCCCCCCTATCCTCCTCTATCTCTCTCCCTTCCTCCTTCCCCTAACTTAGTTACTTCTCCTTATAGATGGTATCTTATTCTCCCTTTTACTTGGTTTACTTTTTGTGATTGGATTACTTTCATCTTCAAGATTTATTTAGACTTCCTTTCTTTATTGTTTCCTCCCCATGGGTTTTTTCCCTATTAGTTTTGTTCAATTATATATACTCTCACTTTTGGGATTTTGATTCATTATTTCTCTTTTAGATTTGTACTTTCTTCTTCGCCTTTTAAATTTATTTCATTCCTTAGTGGTATCACTCCCTTCTTCTTTCCAGGATACTATTTCCATTCATCATCTTCTCTTCACCTCCCTATATCATTCATGTCTTATAGAAAAATCTCAAAGTAGATAATCATACTAGGATGATTTGGGTGTCATTTCATGTGGTTTCCTTTAGACTTAGTGGTATTCCTTCCAAACTAGAGAGGAATTGTTTTATATCCTTATCTTGGTGATTTTCAAATGGTTTGATGAACTATGATATATAGATGTGGAACATAGATAATTCTCATTCATGGATCCTTTTTTATTTAGACCAATGTTGTATTTAGGGTTTCTTGGGCTATGGGTTTCACTTATTCACATGGTTTCCCTATATTACAGTAAATTTTTATCCCTGCTCTTTTTTATTTGTATGATTCATTCATATTTTTGAAAGTGTCTCTATTATTTATTATTGGTATCTCCTAGTTTCAAAATACTCAGATTCTATAATGTAGTTTCTTCAACTAGGTTAGACTGTAATAGCTTTTAGGGATACTAATTACCTTGTTTTTTCAGATTATTCTCTCTGATGGAGGTAGTATAGTGTTGTGGTGCTTCCCGATTGTAGAGTTTTTAGAATGTGGTAAGTTTTTATTTCATTAAAGGGAGAATTGTTTTTACTAACATGTGTTAAATTAAAGTTTTTGTTTTAATTAATGTTACACTTAGGGAGGATTTATCAAAAGTTTCATGGAGTTTTATCTTTATCATTTTAGTCAAACATAACCTTTCTCTTATGACTTATGATTTTCAAAAGGGAGATATTATTGAGTCAATTGACTAATTTCGTATCCTTTTTTTAAAATAATAATATTCTTTATCCATAATTTTTGTTAACAAGAAGTTTTTTTATGTTTTATTTAGGAATACTTAAATTAAAATTATATGTTCAAGTGAAAAAATATTGAACCACTAAATTTTTGGAACTTTGATAAGTCACACTAAACCATTTAAATAGAAGATAGATCTAATTATAATGTTTTTATAACTCTACCAAATGATATTAGAGAATTTTGTTATACCAACAGCCATAAGTTTTGACTAAGGATTTGAGAAATATAATATACACTAATACTAAGATAATATTCTATTGTGAAGTTGTGGATAATATATCTTCTTTTGAGTTCCTCTAGTTGTAATTATTTTTCATTGTTTATTATCGAAGATTCCATTATGAGGTTATTTATTTTAAAATTCATAAGTTTTGATATTCTAATCATTTTCTTCTGATCTTGCATGATCGAATAGATTTTGAGGATAACAATCTAGAATAATTCTAAATGTTATGTTTCATGGGAATACAAGGCTAGTAATCTATATCATTTTAAAATTGGTTTTGATGAAGTCTAGGTAAGGAATTATTTCAAATAAAGTTGATAAAATAGGAACTCAAGTATAGAGATTTCTTCTACTAATAGTTTGTTGAAGGAGTTTCAAATTTTTAACTTATATTTTTTTATCTCTCCAATATCCGTAATATTCCCCATAAAAAATATGAAGATGAATCAAAAAAAATTTTACAATATTATGATCATTAAACACACCGTTATAAAATATTCTTTCTACTAAAAATATATTATTGTAAGGAAACAGAAAAAATATAAAAAAAAGTTAAGAGACAAGTTTTGAGTGGTATATACTAGTGTTAAACCCAAGTATACAGTAAATCATTGATAATAAGTATATATGAAAAAATTACAAAATCCTACTTTGATAATAAGTGTTATCCCAATATGGAAAATTCAAGGGAATTTTGACATAAATTTGAAATAAAACATTAAATTTTCCCACTCAATATTGTAAACTATTCAAAATTTATAAACTTCAAACATATCATAGTAACAAAAAAGAATAAATGTACTAGAAATAAAACACTTAGAAGTTAAAAACTTAACTGAGATAAAAAAAATCAATCATAAATTAAAACAATGTAATGAAATAATTAATGTAGTTCAGGATACTAATCCTTAATCTCCATTTAAGAAAGAACATATTTAAAAGATGCATTGTTTCTATATAGGGAACTCTTTGTTTTGTCCCAAATTGATAGGTGGATCAATAACCAGATTTTGAATATATAAGTTCAAAACTAGAAACTTCCTAGATCTATCCCTAATATAAAAAAATATGTTATAAAATTATAACTCCTTTTAAAACCCATTAGTAGTGGGAAAATTTATACCCTATATCCTCTTTGATCAACCTAGTTTATAGAAAGTTATTCCTTACACTTCGTCAAACTCAACATTTGGAATATACAGATTCTTTTCCCCATAATATCTTCAAACTCATCATTCAGAAGTATCCCATTATTATATACGTAGAATATCATCAATCATGAAGGATCAGAAGTAAATTATTAGAATAGAAAAACTTATATATTTTATAAGAAATAACCTCACAATAAAATCTCTAATAAAAAACAATGAAAAACAATTAGAAATGAAATCACTCAAAATAATGAAGATGATAGACATATTAATGATTTAAATTTCTATCTATATCTTTGTATATTTGGTTCCTAAAATCATTAATCCAAATTTATATCCTTTGGGTCAACAAAATTATCTCATATATTTGGATGAAATTATAAAAGCATAAGAATTAGCTCAATATTCCATTGAAATTATTATATATGAATTAATAAATTTTTTAAAATTAATTGATTCAAAATCAGCCCACTGTAATATAGAATTGAAAATTAAGTCTACATAAACTTATCTTAAACAGAAAACTATAAGTTTACAAATATTTAGAATAAATTGTATTTTTATTTTCAAAAAAAATGATACAAAATTAGTCATTTGACTCAACACACCCTCTAGTGGAGTTGAAATTGTGTGGTGGAGGCTTAGGGATGGAGTAAAATAAGTGATACTCTAGTGTTTATTGATTTCTATCCTTTAGTGAAGATGTTGTGTGATGTAATCATTGAGATCGGTTTGTGAAGTCATCACTCTAATGGATTCACCTATATTTTGGGGGGTTTCAGTTACTATAGGTTGTTGTGTTTTTTGTATATTATGAGTTTATAATTAAGTTATGGTATAGATATAGGTTTTTATATCCTATTGTCATGATTTGTGATGTTCTTCGGTGACTATAATTTTGTTTTCCATTTGTGGTATTTCATTATAGTGATGATGATATAACTGATGGTGATGGAAGATGGAATGATGCTGATGGTGAATATTCTACTCAGAGATCAAGGTGTCATACACTTCAATGAAACATGTGGATATTGAGGTGAAATTTTTTTTCTACATAAGACTCCCATGTGCAGCTCAATTTTTTGAAATTGAAAATTTTGAATTTGTTTTTTATATCATAATTTTGTGTTTGACGAATTTCAGGTCAGATTTTGGACTTTTTCTATTATAATAGTTTGGAAACATCACATATTATGTCTTATATAAAAAAATTGTGAAGGGGGTTATTTGTTTTACTTTATTTGGTTATAGAATTTTGGGTTAATGGTTTTAGTGGATATTGGTGGTTATTTAGGATTTCTAATGATTGCCTAATGAAATGGTAGGTGGTCTTGACTCACTAAGTGATTATCAGGATATGACTGTAACATGTATTTCTACAGTTTTCCAAAAATAATAAAGAATATTATCAATATTTTAAATATATTACTGAATGGTTTTAAACCATATGTTCTAAATGATGGGTAAAAAATCTATTATGTTTTTATCTATATAAATAAAAACCCATTCTCTTTTGAATATAATGAAAATTTTAAATTAAATGTATTATATATATAAATTCCATTAAAATATTTATCCTTATTATTTATTTTCTCTTGATATGTAGTTTTGGTAACCCATTATTATGTCTTGTTACTGATCCATTTTTTATGGGGTATTGGAAATTTTCCTTGATGTTTAAAATAGTCTAAAATGGAGATACTTGGGGTGTCATTAAACTCAAACCGTCATGATGATGGTCTATATTATATGATTATTTACTTGACTTAAACCATAATTGTTTGTTATTATATAACTAATGATCACATTCTTGAGTCTTGACCATATTCTATTATATAAGTAACATATTCTCAGATAAACCTAAATGATCTATTATCCAATGAACCTCACATAACCTATGGTTAAGAGCATTCTTCAATAGACATACGGAATTTGGGTTTATGAGAAGGGAGTAGGTGATTTAACATGAAATTCGTAATGGTTTTCTAATCTACCTAACCTTGAAACTTGATAACTTCCATGGTTTTTATAATTCTTTTAATGTCTGGGAGATTTTATTAAAAACCTTATATTGAAAAAGGATTATTATGGAAATAATTTCTTAATTAAATTACTTTATTTACCCTTTTACTTATCCTTTAAAAGGTTTTACCAAAATATATTCTTAGGGAACCCACCTTACTGATTTTTAAATCTAGTTTCAACCAACGATTAATTAAATCAAGTCTTGGTTTTAAATATTAAAGTGTGAGTTGGAATATAAGGTGGGACCTTGAACCTCTTCATTGGTAATAAATAGTCTTTTATAAATTGATTACTTTAATTATAGGTTATCCTTTGGCCATGTTTTCATAATTACTACCACTAGTATTCCTTAATTTATATTCACAATTGTTTCTTATGCACTTATTTGGGATACTATAATGAACCATGTACCACCTTAACTGGTACCTTCCATGTATGTCATGGGAGTTAAGTATGTCAGTCATGGGTGAGCTGCATAAAATGTTTCTATAATTTTTAATTGTTTCAATATTGTAACTACTTATTAAACTAGTTTAAATCTTAATGTATGTATTTTGTATATTCTATTTTGATTATTATTATTCCTAGGTTTTATAATGATTGTATATATCTCAATAATGTTTATATTTTCATTTTTTGATAATAATATTATAAATTTTTTATATAAATCATATTGAGTTGTACCTTTTTTATACTGACTAGAGTGTGTATATCATTTCTTTGTTATACTAATCATGTTGGTTGGTATAGTTTATAATATTACATAGAGAATTTAGTTTTCAATATTACCTAGATGAAGTATAATACTTTTTATATAGAATGGTTTTTTCTTGATAATTTGTTTGTGTATCATATGAACACGGTATATGGTTATTATAGAATAATTGAGTATGTAATTATTATATGGATAATATGTCTAATGGTTTTAAATTGTATCTAAATTCATTGAAATGGGATGGTATGAAAAATAACCCTAACTCATTATACACATTCCCCTATTTCTTTAGACGGGTCATAAGATTTTCTTGGGCCTAATTTAGATGCACAAGAAGGATCGCTTGGACCCTCTCTTATTTAAAAACATCTTGTCATATGTGTGGGTGAATATTTTGGCATGTGTAAGATATTCATAGGTACTATAATTTCCTTACATAGGGGAAGTCCCTGGGTAATCATCTCAAATTCTAAGATGTGGCTCGAATATGGTTGTACAAGAATAAACTCACCCAATATAGGGATCTAACAGATATATCTACTATTAAACAATGAATCACCTCACTATTGGCCTAATATAATATCTTTTATACTAATTTCTAAACTACTTAATTGTATATGTATGTAAATTTGTGGACATTTTTATGAATAAACCTATCATATAATCATCATATTGAGATATCATTGGCAGTTCCCTACTGAGTATTATATGATCACACCAAACATGAACACCTTAGTGGACATGAGACCTCTATTTTACTACTTTTTAGGTACTTATAGGTCCAAGTGTCTTTTTTATCACCTTAGTTGGATGTTCATGTTTATAGTGGAAGTGGGATCAATTCCCACTTTAGAGTTGGAGCTACCAGAGGTGGTCAGAGGTCTTATTTGTCTCTTCACCTATTCCTTATAGACCTAACTTGTTATTTGGACCCACTAAGATTAATATTTACATCATCCTACCATCATACTATGATATATATGTTTTTTGATTTTTTACGAATTCATATAGGGAGATTTATGGATTGTTTACAATCTATTTCATTCTTCTTATGACCTACTTTGTTTTCACTTTACTGTTGGAGTGTCCAACTTTTGGATGAGTAATATTATATTTATAATAGAGACCATCCATGACTTATCTTTGTAATAAATTGATTAAATCATCCCTCAAATATATACCAAGACCCATAGTTCTAGTCTCCATACTTTAGGGATTAAAGATAGCTCCTATGGTACTAGTGCACTTGATCCAAGTGTTATAAGGCTATTTAGATCATAGGTGTTACAATGACCCCCTGAATATTCCAAATGGTGTTCCATGCACTATTTATTTTGTATACTAGTGGTTTATATTTCATGTTGGGATTAATATGTACCTTAGGTTGAAAATATATCTATCATGGGAATCTTTATACTTTGATTAATTTATTACTCAATCCTTGAGGTTTAGCTAATTAGGGGTGGTTGGGTGTGTTGTTGATCATGCCATTAGTTGAGTCTTAACTAATATGGTATTTTTCCACTCATATGAAGATTTTTACTTCTTATATTTGGTTGGTCTATACATGGAGAATTGAGAATATATAAGTAGTTATACAATATTGACATACTTTATGTACCATTGTTACTCATTTTCTTGGAAAAAAATATCATACAAAAGTTCATTCTTGTATATGATATAGTCGTGGGATATAGGTATAGAGATACATGTGTTTGATGGAGATCATATCAAATCCCTTTATAACTTGAGTACCACTGGTACTTTACTAGAGGAAAATCTTTTATTACATTTATGAATTAAGATTTGTTTTCAACACCATAATGGCCCATTGGGTTACACTTTGTGGTTAACTGAATGCTATTATGTTTTATGAAACTCAAAGAGAAAATCTAAAATAATTTTAAATTTTATCCAAAATAATTTTAGGATTGATATTTATAAGGTATTTCATTATATTTGTACATGTTTAATTTAATTATAGATTTAAAAAGTGTTTTGGAAGATACCCAAAATGATTTTTTGATATTTTTTCATAAATTATTGTATATGATACTACATAAGGTGAAATGGAATGAAGTATATGAGTATTTAATGAAATTGGGATATTGAGAGGGATATTACCAAAATTTATGAATTAATTTCATGTATAAATGGTCTATAACATGTTATATGATATATATATATATTTCATATGGTATGACATATAAACCATAGAATTAGATACAATATAGAGATATCATATGCACTACCTTGGTCAAATCATATGATATGTTTATATCATAGGGTTATATTATAATTCTTATAATATTTGGAATTTTAATATTTTATTTATAATGAACCTTAAAATTAAAGTAATAGAAAGAAAATGTTAATGAGTTAGTTTTCATAAATATTTTACCAATGGATATCATTATCTTAAATGTTTCATAAGATGAATCACATGGGATAGTTGGCTTGTTTTATAGTAACAAGTGTTATAACCATTTCCATTTACTCATATATTTTATAACATATGATTAATTTCATGTAAATTATTAGGAGTATCTCAATTCCAATATAAAGAAGTCCAAACCATTAATATGTGTTGTTTGAATGTGTTCACACCTTGGTGAATTTCCCTATCAAAGGTCTATTTCTCCTCTATCCTTTTCCACTCAATATACTAGTATATCATGGTTTTGAGGATGATATCTCCCAAGCATTGGGTGATTCATTTCAACCCATAGATACACCCTAGAGGGAAGAGTGGTTTGGTTTTTCCTGAATGATCTTCATTAGGCATGTGTGATGGAAAAATAAGAGAATTGGTTATCCTCAGTGAATGGTACCTAGTTTTTAGTTATATTATACATGATTATAGTTCTATGTAGTATGGTAATATTGGGAATAATGTTTCTAATGTCTTCCACTACTTTTAAAAAGTGTTTTTGGGTCATTAGAAATCCATTATCACATCACCCATCATCCATCACAACCTCTATCACATCACTGTCAACACATCACATCATTATCACACTAACTATAAGCTATCATTGCCAATGCATGATAGCCTCATTCCATTATAGCCTATGTTTTTTTCAAAATATAGAGTATGTAAGAGGGGTAATTTATGCATCCTTATCTTTTATAACCTGGTTATTTGGGAAAACATCCAAAACCTCATATGGGTGTTGGTACAATTACCCAACTCGGGTGGTGGTGCATAAGAAAAAACATAAAATACAAGGGATATATATAATAAGGAACACATTCTCGGACCAAGGGTTTACTCACCAACTAGAACACTTTTATTACTTCCACCTAAAAAATTCACTTTAGTCCAATCATCATACATCAACTACTTTTTCCACAACTAATCATGAAACCTATTGACCACACCACTTACAAAAAGAAACCACACAATAACCTCAACATCCTATTTTAGTCACATTATAATCAATTTATAGGCATACCAATTAACAACCTCATTACATTCACTATTCCATGATTTATTCCATCCATTAACATTTCATTTGATTCAAAACTACTTTAGAAAAAAAAACTGCAGTTCATCATTTACCTAGTTCACTATTTATTAATTTTTAAATATCATTATCTAGTCATGCCATTAAAATTTATATTAGAAATTATTCCATTCATTTAATTTAATAATAAGACCATGATACTAGGAAACTATGATATAACCCACATCATCTTCCCTTATAACCACTTTTACTTCCATACCATCATAAGACAACATCCACTACATCAACTCTACCACATCTGCATCATTAGTCTCTTCCCCTTCCACATCAACCAAACCAAAACACCAACACAAAAAAAATATATAACCATCCCAATATCAGTCATAATAGTAATATTCATACTATTACAATATCAAACCACACCAAATATCGTAATAAAAAATAATACATCCCCTTTTTCAATTATTATTTTATATTACTTTAAAAACTCTTATATAAACAACAAAATTGAAATTATATACTTCCATGAAGTTAATTCATTATCATATTCAAGTAATTATCCCATTATGGAAGTTGATTCAAACTCTTTACAATAGTAAATAATGGATTCATAGTAGTGACTAAAAATAAAGTGACAATGAAACAAAAAAATAATATCAATTGGACAAGAACACTTGGAATTGATCATTTAACATTTTTGTGGTTCTTTTCTTCGTTTATTCTTCGCGTTCATCACCAGTAGGACTACACAATCCCGGTTCGACATTATAGGGTGGTACCGAGCCCAATCGGACCCCCAGAACCATGATAGATCTAGAAAAAAAATCATGGATCGATAAAGTAAAGAGAAATCAAGAATATTTGTAAGGTTTTGATGGTTATTTGGATGTTTGAAGTTCAAGGAATCGAAGGTGGTGGCTTCTGGATGTGCGGCGGCAAGTTGGTTCACACGAACTCAATCAGAGGCCGATTTCCAGTGAGTGGCTACTAAAAATGCTAGATCCAGTCTATATCCAAAATTTTTTGGTGGTTTAAAAGTGAGATATATAGAGAAATAAAGTGAAATTTCCAGATATATTGTGTGGATCATGGATCTGGATGTCATGACCCATCCTTGGGGCCCGTGTCGTGACTACCCCAATCCCGCCTTCCATAGGCCAGGGACTGGCGACAAGCACCAAGGTGTAATTCCCGGTAAAAAGGGAAGGCATTTCCTATGTAAAATAAACAAACACCATAGAGAAAGCAAGCAGAAGTAAACACTAAGTAAAAACTGGGTACAACAGTAAGTACGGAAAAGTAAGTGGGCCAGAATACAAACCCAAACAGAAAGTAAAGTACAACTGAAAAGAGAGTACAAAAACTGAAAAGTAAAGCCGCAGCGTCAAGTCGTCCACTGGAAGTCCCACCTGAAGGGTGGGTACAGATAGTATTCATAGCTCCTCGGGTCCAGCCATCCGCTTCGAGTACGTCCTGCCCAGTGGTCCACCTCCAGGTACCAACCTGCTTCGCAAACCTCAACCACGATCAGCCTTGTCCGTCGTCTACAACCAACACAATTTAGTGCGGGCATAGCCCGTGCAGGGGTGAGTATAAGCTACTCAGTAGGGACCCCGAGACCCCTAAAGGTCTCCTAGAATCCACAAAGGATAATCCACAATGGAAAGATACAATCACGAAGTAACATCCGACACTACTTAGGTATATTCCCATACATATACCTAAGTCATCAATTCCAGTTCGGCTCCAACATCTGAGCCTAAGTACAACCCAGTCCACACAGTAAAACACAACCTAATCCACACAGGAAAGGAAAACGTAATCTACATAGGATATCAAGTCAATCTTATCGAAGATAAGGATTGAAATTCAAAATTCAGCTCACGCAGTTATACTTCTTCGTAAGACGATAGAGATGATCAGATGTAGCCACTGATTCATCTAAGCCGTCGGACCCGCACTGGATCGATAGGTAACTAACCCCCATAATGACCCACATGGGATCGATAGGTAACTAACCCCCGCAATGACCCACACAGGATTGGACCCACACAAGATCTATAGGCGCTGGCTCACACAGGACCGCTGAGCGCTGACCCACATAGGATCTGACCCACACAGGATCGATAGCACTGATCCACATAGGATCACTGAGTGCTGTATTCATTGTCGTTGAATCCACGGAGGATTTCTGTACAGTCGTCATCGTCATCGCAGTCGCAGTCGCAGCCAGCTCTAGTGTTCCTGCACACAACAAGCTCCTTCGAGAGGGTCCGCTCCACGAGCTGAGGGGATGATACATCAACTGACACATAGTCCGGAGTTGATGTATCCAAAAGTTCCATATCGTCAACAAGAACCCAACGTCACAGACGGCACGTCAATCGGACGCCCGGACTGAGAGTTATTGGATTTTTCGTCCCAGGGGCCCAGTTGGTTTTTAAGTCAAAACCAACCCGAACATACTCCACCTACATCCAAACCTCAAGCAGAGTAAGCCAAAAGGTCCGTCTCACTAATAGGAATCCAACAAAGTCGACGGCATGTCAATCGGACGTCCGGAGCTCATGTTATAAGCGTTTCCGCTCCGAGGGCCCGGTTGGTTTCGTGTACGAACAAACTCGGATGAACCCACAGTTCTTTGAAACCCTGAGTGTAATATACCAAAAAGACTGTCTCGATCAAAGGATCACATCGCAGCTGATGGTGCGTCGATCGGAGGTCTGCAGCCCAAGTTATGGGCAAAAGACCGTGAGAGGTCCAGTATTAGGGGGTTCGGGCCCGGTCCAACCCGGCCCGATACCCTCTGGGTTAGCCCGAACCGGGTCGACCCATCCTGGGTTCGGGTCCGGCCCGCTTGGGCGCGGCCCAGCCCAGCTGGCGTAGCCCGGCCTGGCGGTCCGGCCTGGGCAGCCGGCCCGGCGTGCTGGCACCATCCAGGTGGCTCGGCCGTTTCGGCCAAGCGAAGAGGCGCGGGGGGGCGCTGCCCCCCCGCTTGTTGTAACTGCGGCCCCACATGGGGGGCCGCTTTCCTGGCCAACCGGGGGTTACGGACCCTCGGATTTCCCCCTGACCGGCCGGCCCGCTCCGGCTGGCCGGCTGCTGCCGCCATGGGACCGGCACGGGCCGGTCCCCCTGCTCCGACGCCGGTGGCATGGAACCGGCCGTCGGTCCTTGCTCCGCTGCGCCCTAAGCCGCAGCCTGGTCCATCTGGCGCGGTGCTATGGCACCGTGCCCCTCCGCTGCGGCCCCGCTTCGGCCATGGTATCTTTGAGGTTCCTTTGAGGTTCTTTGGTGCGTTGCGATGGCGCCGCGGATTAGTTTGTTTCCAACGGCACCGCGCTTCTCCGCCCTTCCTTTAACATTTCCTGCCAGGTGCTTCGGCACCGCGCCGCCTTACACGAGCCACAACATAAATCAACCAACAAGTGGGAGGAGGGTCGCCCGTGTTTGTGTGGTCCGACCTCCTCCCGTTATTGCGATAATAGGTGGTTCAAATTGGAAGGAAGAAAGCGACGGAAGTAATCATGAAATAGAAATGCATAAAACCCCTACCTCGAGTGTAGTTTGAATGGAGGTTTGTCGTGGAAATAACCGTCGCGGAAGAAGACGTTGTGGAAGGAGAATCATCGCGTCGCGGGGAAATGATTCGTCGGCGTCGCATCGTCGATCTGCGAGGATCTGGCGTTCTTCGCGTTCTTCACGTTCTTCCTCGATGAAGAAGAAGATCCTCGGGTTCCTTAGCTTTTCTCCAAACCACCCAATGCAACAAGTTCCAACCCAAATAAAATAAGAACTTTCCTTATTTTATTAACATGACTTAAGTTTGAAAAAAATTCAAAAGTTGAATTAGTCCACTCAATTAATTAACTCAACTTGACTTAATAAATGGAGGGTTATAGAAGGTTAGGGAAGATGAAGGGGTGGAGTTTGTGTGGGCCCCACCACTCTCATAACCTCCCATGGGAAGTTGGGCGGTTACCCCAACTTCCACTCAAAGGCTAAACACTTAGAGAAAATAAAAATCGAGCTCAAAATTTTTATTTTTAACTGCCACAATTTTTTAACAACTTCTCTCATTAAAACACAACTCCGGAAAAGGTGTTCCTAAGTAATTACCAGCGCTGAAAATCCATCAGTGCCCTCGGAATTCGATTCCGAGCACCGGTTCAAAAGTTGGAAAACCCCGCTCGTTCGTTCACTAAACGTACCCGAGCTAAACTTCAGAAAATGATTCTGGGCACACCGGGCCTCGGAATCAGGTGCCGTCAGAAACTGCGTTGCTGTAAAATCCCAAAGAAAATTATGAAAAAATTTCCCTTGAATTTTACTGTTCTTTACATTACTCCCACATCAAGGCTTTACGTCCCCGTAAATATACATCAAAAACTAGGGGAACAAATGTGGGTATTGTGCACGCATCTGAGCCTCCCGCTCCCAAGTGCTCTCCTGGAGGTTCTCGTGCTGCCATATGATGCGCACTAGAGGAATAGACCATCCACGTAGGACCCGCTCTTGTCGATCCTCGATCTCCACTGGAACCTCCGCAAAAGTCACTCCATCATCTATGTCCAGCTCCCCATGGTCAACGATATGTGTTGGGTCATGCACGTATCTCCTCAACTGAGATACGTGGAAGACGTCGTGCACTCGGTGAAACTGAGGTGGTAGAGCCAGGTGATAAGCCACCTCACCAATCCTGCTGAGGACCTGGAATGGTCCGATGAAGCGTGGAGACAACTTTCCACCTCGTCCAAATCTCCGTATACCACGTCTAGGTGAGACCCGCAAGAAGACGTGGTCGCCATCCTCGAACTCTAGTGGCCTCCACCTCCTGTCAGCATAAGACTTCTGCCGGCTCTGAGCTATCCTCATCTGCTCCTGGATGACCTGGACCTTCTCTGTCGTGGCCTGGACCATCTCTGGTCCCATAAGTGCTGACTCCCCAGGGTCTGTCCAGCACAGAGGTGACCTGTAAGGTCGGCTGTACAACGCCTCGTATGGTTCCATCCTGATGGTGGAGTGGTAGTTGTTGTTGTAAGCAAACTTCACCAAGGGTAGGTGGTCCTCCCAGCTACGACTAAAGTCTAGGACACATGCGCGGAGCATGTCCTTGAGAGTCTGAATGGTCCTTTCTGTCTGACCATATGTCTGGGGGTGAAAGGTGGTGCTCAAACGTAGCTACGTACCGAACACCTCCTGCAACCCTTTCCAAAGCCGGGATGTAAAGCGAGCATCTCGATACAAGACTATGGATGATGGAACACCATGAATCCATAAAATCTCTTGAACATAGAGGTGTCCTAAGCTCTCCAATGTGCCCTGCTCTCTGATGGGTAAGAAGTGAGCCAACTTGGTGAGTCGGTCAACAATCACTCAAATGGAGTCATGAACTCTGGAAGTGCGTGGAAGTCCAGTCATGAAGTCCATAGATATGTCGTCCCACTTCCACTCTGGGACCTCTAAGGGTAGTACCAAGCCTGCTGGTACCTGGTGCTCTGCCTTCAACTGCTGGCAGGTGAGGCATCGAGAAACGAACTCTGCCACAGCCTTCTTCATGTCTGGCCACCAGTGTTGTCGTATGAGATCCTGGTACATCTTCACAACTCCAGGATGTACCACCAAAGGGGAAGTGTGAAACTCTCTCAGCACCTCCTCCCATAAAGCAACTGGTACTAAGGTACGTCCTATGAAAAGGACGTCGTGCTCTCCTTCTAAATAGAAACCATCAGGTGCCTGTCTTGAGGATATTTGCGCATATCGTGTCTCACAGTCAGCGACCCAACGTTGTACCTCTCTGACCCACTGTAGTAGTGGAGGAGTGAATGTGAGTGACTGAAGAAAGGTTGCTCCACCTCTATCCACGAAGGATATCTACAAAGTGGCTAGCTGCTCTGTCACCTCCCCAAGTATCTGAATGCCCGTCCTTCTGATGAGAGCATCGTCTACCACGTTCCCCTTTCCAGGATTATAGACTATCTCAAAGTCATAGTCCTGGAGGAACTCGAGCCATCACCACTGTCTCAGGTTCAGGTCCTTCTGCAAGAATATGTACCTAAGACTCTGGTGGTTAGAATAGATTGTAAATCACTCTCCCATCAGATAGTGTCGCCACATCTTCAGAGCGAAGACCACTACTGCTAACTCCAGGTCATGGGTAGCATAGTTATGCTCATGCGGCCTCAACTGACATGATCCATAGGCGATCACTTCCCACTCCTGCATCAGGACACATTCGAGTCCAGTCCCCGATGCGTCGCAGTAGACTTCATATCCAACTCCCTCCTCCGGTAGCCTCAAGATAGGAGCTCTAGTCAATCTCTATCTCACCTCCTGGAAGCTCTGTTGACATCTGTCTGACCACACAAAGGGTTTCCCCTTCTTCGTCAAGGATGAGAGTGGTGCCTCAACTTTGGAGAAGTCTGGCACAAATCTCCGGTAGTACCCAGCTAGTCCCAGAAAACTCCGCACCTCCGTCACGCTCCTGGGTGACTCCCAAGCTAGCACTGCCTCAATCTTCATAGGATCCACCAAAACTCCCACATCAGAGATAATGTGTCCCAAGAAGTGGACCTCACATATCCAAAACAGACACTTCGAGAGCTTTCCATAAAGCTGGTGCTCTCGGATTGTGTCTAGTACAACCCGCAATTGGTAGGCATGCTCCTCCTCAGTGGTCGAGTATATCAAAATGTCGTTGATGAAGACCACGACAAATCGATTGAGGTATGGCTGAAAGATCTTGTTCATGAGGGCCATGAACACTACTGGAGCATTGGTTATGCCAAATGGAATAACCAAGAACTCATAGTGGCCATACCGACACCTGAAGGCCGTCTTCTGCACATCCTCATCCCGAACTCTGAGCTGGTGATAGCCTAACCTGAGGTCTATATTAGAGAACCACCATTCTCCCTTGATCTGATCTAAGAGGTCGTCAATCCTTGGTAGCGGATACTTGTTCCTCACTGTCACCTGGTTCAGGTGACGATAGTCGACACAAATTCGCAATCTCCCATCCGCCTTCTTGGCGAACAATATCGGGGAAGCCCAGGGTGAAACACTGGGTCAGATGAATCCCTTGCCCTGCAAGTCCTCCAATTGTACCTGTAGCTCTCTAAGCTCAGCGGGGGACATCCGATACACTAGAGTAGATATCGGGGTTGTCCCGGTGTATAGTTCAATATAAAAGTCTACCTCTCTGCGAGGAGGTAGTCCTGGAACGTCGTCGGGAAAAACGTCTGCATTCTGATCCACCACTGCAGGAAAACCAGGACTCTGCATGTCAACTTCTCCTAGGATGAGGCTAGACAACTGATGAGTGATGGGGTGTCCTATCCTCTGCGTGAGTCCATCCTGTGCTGCGAAGGCTCCCTTCTCGCCAGTGAAGGTGAACCTGCTCTCGTCGGTGCGTACACATCGCACCTTGCGCCTAATACAGTCGATCTGAGCATGGACTTTAGATAACCAATTCATGCCCAAGATGACATCGTAAGGCCTCGACGCCGCTACAAGAAGATCCCAGCTGAAGCTCTCACCTCCAAGAGTAATCTCACACTGCCGGCACCAGTGCGTAATCGTCGAGTCTGCTCCCGTAGGAGTCTCTAGCCGTAAGGATCAAGCCAACGGCTCTGTCAAAATCTCCGAGCTCTGAACAAGGGTAGTAGCTATGAAAGAATGACTCGCTCCTGTGTCTATAAGAACTGTAGCTAGGGTGGAATAGACACAGATAGTACCTCAAATCATCTCGGGCGCGCTGTGGTCATAGGCCTCCATTGCCTGAAGTTGTGCATGTCTTTGCCCGCCAGCTCCCTGTGGTCGGGGTGGACCTCCTGGTGGTGGTGGTGGTGGTAGAGCCTCAAAACGTCATCCACCACCTGCTGCTCGTCTGATCCTCTGCCTTGTCCACCTGCTCCCTACGGACTGCCACGGTCGACCCTCCGCCTCTACCTGGGTGGTCCCTCAACCGTCTGCTGCTCCTCTGCACAGCGGTTCGGGCAGTCACGAGCCATGTGGCCCTGCCCGCTGCATGCATAGCACTGTCTGACTCTCAAAAGACTAGATCTGCATTGTGTGCCCTGCACCACTGAGCCAGTGTCCTGAGGTCGTCTTCCTGAGGGTCTTTTCTGCCTGGACCCATGAGTCATCCGTTGACTACTTGCTGTAGAAGACTCTGCTACGTGCCGCCCTACAGTAGGTCTCGTTGCTGATGCAGGCTCAGCAAGGAAGCTCTCGATCAGAAGGGCTCGCTCCGGTACCCCTTCCTATGTCGAAATGATGAGGGAGATCAGCGATGCCCTGATCTCCTGCCTCAATCCCTGCTCGAAGGTCCAGGCCTGGAAGAATGAGTCCCGTACCATGTCCGTAGAATAGCGCGAGAGATCAGTAAATCTCCCCAAGTACTGGGTGACCGTCAAGATGCCCTGCCGCAGCTGAAGAAGCTCCTGGATGCGCACCGCACAGAGGGTGGATGGGATGAAATCCGAGTGAAAGAGTCTCTCAAAGTCCGTCCAGAGAAGAGATTCCTCATCGTGCACCTGGAGCATCAAGCTCCACCATCTTCCTGTTGCTGCATGCAGTAGGCTCGCTGCGAGGATCACCATGAGGTCTGCTGGTGTCCTCACTAACCTGAAAACTCGTACAACTACCTCCAGCCAATCCTCGGATGCCTGAGGGTCTGTCTCCCCATGGAACCTGGGCGGTCGCTGACGCTGAAACTCGTGCAGCGCACTAAGGTGACGTGCATCGTCAGTGGCTGGGGCTGGTAGCATCGGTGGCACGGCGGGTAGCGGTACCGCCGGTGCCTCTGCTATCAAAGGGCCCTGTACCGAGGCCTCATTGCTCGGTGGGATGTCGTCACGCACAACCCTCGGAACCCTAGCTAGCTGCCATCGTGGGGCCATCCTGAAAAGAAAAAGGTGTGCCACGGTCAAACAATATACCTGGTGAGCTGACATAAAGTAATCACAAAGAAAAATTGAAACACACATGCAATCAATGTTTTCGTGTATTAAGTTGGAAATTAGAAGTCAAGGTCCTGGTGTACGGATACGTCGGCCGCCGCACCAACACTGGACTCCCTAGACTGATAACCACACTCAATACTCTTAACACTATTACTTCACATAGAAAAAGATCAGTATCTTGAGTTCTGTGCTAGAACCGAACTCCTCTAATACTAATTTGTCACGACCCGTCATCGGGGCCTGTGTCGTGACTACCCCAAGCTCGCCTTCCATAGGCCAGGGGCTGGAGACTAGCACCAAGTTGTAATTCCCAGTAAAAAGGGATGGAATTGCCTATGTAAAGTAAACAAACACCACAGAGCAAGCAAGCATAAGTAAACACTAAGTAAAAACTGGGTACAACAGTAAGTGCGGAAAAGTAAGTGGGCTAGAATACAAACCCAAACTGAAAGTAAAATACAACTGAAAAGAGAGTACAGCAACTGAAAAGTAAATCCGCAGCGTCGAACCGTCCACTAGAAGTCCCACCTGAAGGGTGGGTACAGATAGCCTCCACAGCTCCTCGGGTCCAGCCATCCGCTACGAGTACGTCCCACCTAGTGGTCCACCTCCAGGTACCGACCTACTCTGCAAACCTCAACCACGATCACCGCTATCCGCCGTCTGCAACCAACACAACGTAGTGCGGGAATAGCCCATGTAGTGGTGAGTATAAGCTACTCAGTAGGGACCCCGAGACCCCCGAAGGTCTCCCAGAATCCACAAACGATAATCCACAAAGGAAAGATAAAATCACGAAGTAAAATCTGACACTACTTAGGTATATTCCCATACATATACCTAAGTAATCAATTCCAGTTCGGCTCCAACATCCGAGCCCCAAGTACAACCCATTCCACACAAGAAAACACAACCCAATCCACACCGGAAGGCAAAACGTAATCCACACAGGATATCAAGTCAATATTATTGAAGATACGGATTGAAAGTCAAGATTCAGCTCACACATGTATACTTCTTCGTAAGACGATAGAGATGATCAGATGTAGCCACTGATTCATTTAAGCCGTCGGACCTACACAGGATCGATAGGTAACTAACCCCCGCAATGACCCACACAGGATCGGACCCTCACAGGATCTGTAGGCGCTGGCCCACACAGGACTGCTGAGCGCTGACCCATACAGGATCTGACCCACACAGGATCTGACCCACACAGGATTGGTAGCACTGATCCACGTAGGATCGCTGAGTGTTGTAGTCATCGTCGTCGAATCCACGGAGGATTTCTGTACAGTCATCGTCGTCGTCGCAGTCGCAGTCGCAGCGAGCTCTAGGGTTCCCACACACAGCAAGCTCATTCGGGAGGGTCCGCTCCACAAGCCGAGGGGATGATATATCAAATGACACAAAGTCCTGAGTTGATATATCCAAAAGTTCCGTATCATCAACAGGAACTCAACGTCACAGACGGTGCGTCAATCGGACGCCCGGTCTGAGAGTTATTGGATTTTTCATCCCAGGGGCCCGGTTGGTTTTTAAGTCAAAACCAACCCGATCGTACTCCACCTGCATCCAAACCTCGAGAGGAGTAATCCAAAAGGTCCATCTCACTAAGATAAATCCAACAAAGTCGACGACACATCAATCGGACGTCCAGAGCTCAAGTTATAAGCGTTTCCGCTCCGAGGGCCCGGTTGGTTTCGTGTACGAACCAACCCGGCTGAACCCAAAGTTCTCCGAAACCCTAAGTGTAATATACCGAAAATACTGTCTCGATTCAAGGATCACATCACAGCTGACGATGCATCGATCGGAGGTTCGTAGCCCAAGTTATGGGAAAAAGACCGTTCAAGGTCCGGTATTAGGGAGTTCGGGCCCGGTCCGACCCGGCCCGATACCCTCTGGGTCGGCCCGAACCGGGTCGACCCGTCCTGGGTCCGGGTCCGGCCCGCTTGGGCGCGGCCCAGCCCAGCCCGTCCTGGGCGCGGCCCGGCGCGCTGGCGCCAGCCAGGTGGCTCGGCCGTTTCGGTCGAGCGAAGAGGCGCGGGGGGGGGGGGGGGGGCACTGCCCCCCTCTTGTTGTAACTGTGGCCCCACATGGGGGACACTTTGCTGGCCAACCGGGGGTTACAGACCCTCGGATTTCCCTTTACCGGCCGGCCCGCTCCGTCCGGCCGGCTGCTGCCGGCACGGGACCGGCACGGGCCAGTCCCCCTGCTCCGACGCCGGCGGCCCGGAACCGGCCACCGGTCCTTACTCCGCCGCAGCCTAAGCCATGGCCAAGTCCATCCAGCACGGCGCAACGGCGTCACGCCCCTCCACCCTAGCCCCGCTCCGGCCGCGTTGTCTTTGAGGTTCCTTCGAGGTTCTTTGGCGCGGCGCGACGATGTCGCGGATTAGTTTGTTTCCAACGGCGCGGCGCGATGGCGCCACGCTTCTCCGCCCTTCCTTTAACATTTCCCGCGCGGTGCTTCGGCACAGCACTGCCTTACACGATCCGCAACATAAATCAACCAAAAAGGGGGAGGAAGGTTAGCCATGTTTGTGTGGTCCAACCTCCTCCTATTATTGCGATAACAGGCGGTTAAAATTGGAAGGAAGAAAGCGACGAAAGTAGTCACGAAATAGAAACGCATAAAACCCCTACCTCGAGTGTAGTTTGAACGGAGGTTCATCCCGGAAATAACCGTCGTGGAAGAAGACGTCGTGGAAGGAGAATCGTCACGTTGTGGATAAATGATTCGTCGGCATTGCATCGTCGATCTCCGAGGATCTGGCGTTCTTCGCATTCTTCGTCGATGAAGAAGAAGATCCTCGGGTTCTTTAGATTTTCTCCAAACCTCCCAAGAAGAAGAACTTTCCTTATTTTATTAACATGACTTAAGTTTGAAAAAAATTAAAAAGTTGAATTAATCCACTCAATTAATTAACTCAACTTGACTTAATAAATGGAGGGTTATGGAAGGTTAGGGAAGATGAAGGGGTGGGGTTCATGTGGGCCCCACCACTCTCATAACCTCCCATGGGAAGTTGGGCGGTTACCCCAACTTCTACTCAAAGGCTAAACACTTAGAGAAAATAAAAATTGAGCTCAAAATTTTTATTTTTAACTTCCACAATTTTTTAACAAGTTCTCTAGTGAAAACGCAACTCCGGAAAAGGTGTTCCTAAGCAATTACTGGCGCTACGAATCCATCGGTACCCTCGGAATTCGATTCCGAGAACCGGTTCAAAAGTTAGAAAAACCCGCTCATTCGTTCACTGAACGTACCCAAGCTAAACCTCGGAAAATGATTTCGGGCACACCGGGCCTCGGAATCAGGTGCCTTCAGAAACTACATTCTTGTAAAATCCCAAAGAAAATTAAGAAAAAATTTCCCTTGAATTTTACAGGTCTTTACACTGGATATCTATGAAAATCCCAACTATAGACCATGTTCAAGGATGAACACAGAGCGTGTATCCCTCTCAGTGGTGGTGGATAGGGTTTAAGAGAAATTAAGGATGAAATGGTGTGTATAACTCCTACATGTCGTGTACCCCTTCCGCAAATGGGAACCCATGAGATGGATCACATAGATGAGATTATGTGTGGAAGTACACGGTCAGGTACACGATCATGTACTCAAGTACACAGACACAGGATTCGGCACACAGATACAAAGAGTAGCACACGACCCGGTCCCCATGTATCTTGGACATGCTATGTAGTCCACTTGCATGAAATGTACTCCTACACAACCCAGAGTTGTGTGCCAGCTAGGGAAATGACCAAGCGATGGAGTAGGACCACATGATGTGTGGGTCCCTTCACACGTCATTTACCCCTTGACCTATTTTTAGGAAAATTCAAACATCAGTATCTCATTTTTTTAACTTGTATTTTGTCCCGATATTATCCTATCCTAAGTTTTTTTCGCATTGAATTCAATGGTTCCTCTATTTGTGGATTTTTAGATATGATGTGAAATGTTCTAGGTATGGTTCTTGGTTAGGCGACACTCGATGATGGGATTGATTGTATAGGATCAACATAGACTGCTGGGTAGACCCTCAAGGAGTGTTGGATAGTTAAGTCCTAGATACCTTTAAAGTGGAACTCCCCATCATCATGGGTGTGGGTACTTGATGACTGGAGTTAAACCCCCTTATTTTACTAAGGAATGGGTCTTTGACTACTAAAGTGGAACCCCCCATCAGAATGTGTGCGGGTCCTCTACAGCTTCAAACCTAATGGAACCCCGATATAAAATAGGGTGTGGGTCCTTGATGATCATAGTGGAACCCCCTATCACACCAGAGCCTATTTCCTCGACCTATATAGTGGAACCCCCCATCATCATGGGAGAGAATCCTCTACCTATCAAGTGGACCCCCCTATCAAATAGGGCATGGGTCCTCATGACACTATAGTGGAACCCACCCCCTCCCCCCCCCATCGGCATGGGTGTGGGTCCTCTAAAGATACTTACAGAGTGGAACCCCACCCCTGATGTACTAGGGAACGAGTCATCTACTTTGATTTTGTTCCCACTTGGTTGTGCGGCACAATGATGAGGTGTGGATTGACTTGGATAGTTACTTCTGGGCAAACACGTGAGATGTTGGGCATCATTGATGGGCTCTTTGAACTATTGGATCCTATTTTTCTAGGGCTGATATATGATATATAGATCCCCTTACTCTCTCATTTGGTTTTCTTTGACTGATTATATATATATCCTTTTGTATCCACACCTTGTATTTGGTTTCTCTCCTTCTAATAGAGGTGAAGATGCATGGGGTATTCCATGTTCTTTTCATGTCTAGATTCTCATGGTTGAATGAGTATATTCTCCTATTATAGGTGTAGAATAATTGATGGTTATTTCATACACTCACCTTTTTAGCCCATTATTTTTCTATGAGCTTACTTTAACTCTCTTTCTGGGTTTAGTTATTCTATTTGATTATGCCTTGTTCTATTTACTATCTTTATATTTCTATTGTATCTCTTACTTATCCCCCTTAATATTTTGGCCAGTCCTACTAGGAATTTATATACTCACCCCTACATGGGTTTTTCCAACATGTGTCATGTCTAATGAAGATAACTAACAGGTTGACTGTGACTTTATAAGATATTAGGGATATTAGGTTCTTGGACCACGTACAGTGGTCGTAACTTGGGATTCATTAGCTGGGATCTCTTTTAGTATTTTACTTTTCCAATTATGTCAATTTGGGACATATTTCTAGTTGGGAAGGTTTCTTGGCCCTTTAATTTTTATTTTACACTACCATACTTTTTTACTGTCTAGTGGTTCATGCATGCTTGGTTTAATTTATAATAGTGTTTCATTTTTACTCTTTCCCTCTGAAATTTTTCATTGATATGGCTATGTGTGAGCATACAAGTACTTAGTCAAAGGACTCCATGAGTTAGTTATACCTTTGGTGATTTTCTACACCCCCTAGCCTATGGAGGTGGGTTTGGGGTAGTTGAAGCTTGAGCCTGGTCTTGGGTCGGGTCATGACAGAAATCCTCAAAAACTTATGGTACATCAAACCACCATTATCCACTTGAATCATCCTCACCAAAACCAAGGGAACCCCATTTATATAACCTTTGAGAAGAGGATAAATGATAATATACAGTGAAAAGATATAGAGAATCATACCTCGGATCAAACTCTCTTGAAAAATATAAGAAAATAATCATAGATTCATAAAGTAATCACAAAATAACACTCAAGAAACTCCATAGTGCATATAGAGCTTTAAGGAATTCAAAGTAATAAATGGTAATTTGATAATAGACCTGAATTTATACCAAAACTAGAAAAATATAAATTACTACATGAAGAGTATGGTCTTGCCACATTGGTTTCCTGATTCGTAATTAATAGTGTGATCTCCCCCAAATATCAAGTGGTCATAATGGTTTTAATTAAATAAAACCAAATAGGTTCATGGTTAAATGGATTTATTCATGTTATAACCCCCGAATCCCTAAGGATCATGGAAAAATTCTTAGCCTCGACCTCAAACCCTATAACTCCCCTAAATAAAACCACGGTATAGTACAACCACCATGGTGTGACGATTCCAAATATAATAGGACCATGAAATTCCCTAGCCATGATATCCTTTCCATAATACCACCATCACAGTGTAAAGGTTCATGCCTAAGATTAACCCTAAAACACTATATTACCCTTTACTTAGAAAAAAACACTTCACACCACATGAGATCCATCACAGTATAACCTAGAAACACCCTGATACTCTCCAAAACATAGTCCATACAATCATGGTGTAATCTAAAAAACACATTCAAATGGAATGAAACTAAGAACTCATATCCCAAGGTCTATTTCTTAAATAATATACTCACTACACAACCAAGGAAATCATTAAAAGGCTAATAAACTATAGAAATTATTCTTTTCTAGGAAACTGATCATGCCACAACACTTATAGGCTATAGTGAAACCAATTATTTCAACTAAATTTTATGATGAAAACTCTTATAGTATTTCTAGAATCACCTATATTCTCCCTCAAAACACATCTAACAGCCAAAAGACACAAAGTAAAGTTCTTTGAAAGTTTAGTCCTTTATTTTGGATACCTCTCAAGTGATTCTAATCCTTCAGAATTGGAACAAAACTAGATGAAGGGAAATTTTAAAACATATTGGCTAAAGGAGTTAACTCTAAAACAATACTGACACCATCAAAAGGAACTGCACTCTAGAACCCAAGAAAAAACTAAATTTACCAAAGGTATTATCTTTTATTTCCTAGGTGTTTCTAAACTACTCAATGGAAACATTCACTGCAAACCTAACATCCTTAGATTAGGAACTCTACTATAATAATATCACTTCTCTAATATAGGATTTCCTAAAACCTTAAAACTAATCAATATAACTCTGAAACAATAATTTATATATAAAAATGGGCTCAATATAAAAAGTAATGAGAGAGGAAAAATCAACTAATTCAACTTGAAAATCAACCCTCTTTCAACCTTTAACCATTTCATTATGTTTTAAAAAAAATTATTTCAAAAAAACATGGATTTTATCTTCCCAAAACTTTAGAACATTTCAAAAATCACCGGAAATTTAAGTAAAAAGGAAAAACAATTTCTCCATTTTTAAATTATGAAATAAATCAATGTTAAATTAACTCTTCTATTAAAAACATAATGATTTAATTACAAAACCACTTTAAGAGAATTAAAGTGAAAATATACCCAAAATAATTTAAAATAAAATTTTATAAAATATTTTCTTATAACTGAAAAAGTTTATGAACACAAATCATACTCACTATGATTTTAAAAACCAAACCCACCTCCTTATAAGAGACTACCCACCTAAACCCAACTACATTGTTGGATAAAATAGACATTGCGCTCGAACTGATGAACATCATAAGTCAAAGGGAACTCATTTTTTATAACACCCTATTAAATTTAATTTTATACATATTATCTTACCCAATATATTACACCAACAACAACTCAAACCCAGAGCATAAAGCTACACCTAAACTCTAAAAGACCACCTCACTCTCCCCCTTTTCATATTAAAATACCCACAATTCAACACATCATCCAAAAATTTTATGACATTCTAGAGAAAACCACCTTTTATCATCTTATCTTCATTCATAACCTCTATAGAGGACTTAAACTTTTAATATACCTATTATTATTGAATCTTTGTTCTCAAGGAAAGACTAATATATCATGATTTTGCATCTTCATCAGCTAATAGATCTAGAATTTTAGAAACCAAATAATATTAGTGAATCTTAAGGTAATTAACACTAGATCCTCCTTTCTGAAATTAAAAAAGAACCTTCATGTGATCATCCTTCCTCACCTGTGAAAAAAATAATTCTCAACTAAAATAGGAAACTCTTACCAAGAAACCTCTTCTAGGAAACCATGGTTCATCTTCTACTAGATTTATGCCACTCCTCAAAGAAAACCCACCTCTAAGGTGTAGTGACTCAACCCTAGTAAATCCAAATCCAGTTTCTACTACCATTACCTTAGCATGATTACAACAAATAAAATCCCAAAGTGCCGAATATTTTAGTAGTATTGGTAAGAAAAATACATATATGAGCCTTATATTACAAATGAATACACTAATTACAACATAATTTTTTTCATTCATGGATAAATTTATTCCAACTTATCATATCCTTGAATATATTTCTTATTACATTTATGAGATTCTTGGGGAAACGGAACAAAATTAGGGTGATCTAAAATTCTTAGTAAGGGTTAATTACAGTGGAAACAATAATGAATAAATGAGAATAAATCAATATGGAAAGGCAAATAACTGAGAACACATGTCAATCAAATAAATGGATAATTCATAATCAATATGGAAAAGTAAATAACTAAAACACATTACATTTAATCAATAAGATGAGAAATAAATAAATCCATATATTTTTTTATAGTGAAAATATCAGGGATAAAAAATATTGAATAAAAATTAAGGAAATTATAATTTATTATAATTCATGTTTGAGGAATATGAAAAATTGTACTATTAAGACCTTTTATATTATGGTTCAAAACTATATTTAGAACCCCTATCTAATTTGTGCAACTAATTTTTCTCATGGGAACCTGTCGATACATTGAAGGGATATATAAATTCTAAGCTCCACTCATCAATTTCAATCCAAATCTTCCCTCATATCGAGTAATATATTTAACGAATAAAAAATATTCCTTATCAAATATCTGTACTGAATAAAGAATATGGATTTATCAATATTTCCTTATATAATCAAATAACTATCAAAGTAAACACCGTATATTAATATGAAATATGTTTTAAGAAATAATTATATTCATAAACCAACAATTTGGATATTTAAGGGAATTTATAATGAAAAATGATTACAATAAAGTGATTGTTTTAAGATAAAGTTAAGAATCACAAAAGAAATTAAGATTGAAAAGATAACCTTTACCACTTGGTAATTTTCAAGTTAAACCCATTGGGTGAGATTATTCAAATTAAAACTAAAAATACTATGAATAATGATTTGAAAATGATATTAAATGACAAATGGGTAGTATATACACCATATTAAAATGTATTGTTTCATAATAATAAATAATTATCAATGGAATGTAAATTGAGATGAAATCACTTACCTTACGTTTCCTTTTGGGTGAAAAACCTTTAACATCTTGTATAATAGTTTTAATCATGTAATGAACTTATAAAAGAACTATAATAATATTTATAATATCATATATTAACTTATTATAATATATTATTACCCATTTGTTAACAATATTTCATTATTTTAACTGTTTTGTGTGTAAATTAACTAGTTTTTTTAGTATGTTTGGACTTGTTATTTTTGTTCTTATTATGTCAATCATGGTTTAATAATATATGAAATTTAAAACAATATATAATAATAACATGTATTAAGTATATATGTATTTATAATAATCCATAATATTTGGAGATAGGAAATGAAATTCACCATTCATGGAGATGGTAGGTGGTACGTACGCATGAACACTACTTCCATTTCTTTATATTATTTAAAAGAATTAAATGTAAATGATATATATATATATATATATTATAATTACAGTATAATATTTATTTTATATATTTCACATATGTTTTTAAGACCATTCTTAATACATTCCATGTAAAGTTTGAACAAATCACATCGCTTTGAGGAGGCGGTAGTCCACAGGTCCACAAATGATGTTTTCATATTCCCTCAAAATGGAAATCATGAAGGTGTGTGTTATATAAAAATTAAATAAGCATAAAGAAATTATAAATATCATATATAACATATAGAAACTATAAATACATCATTATTATAGCCTTTAAAGGTGTTAAATGGAATAATGAATGACATTGGTTCATGAGGAAGTAGTCCACTGCACACACAAATGATGATTGTGTATCCCATTTGATAGATGTGTGTGAAAATTTAGTTATAAATATTAGCATAAAAAATATTAGTAGATTTAATATAATTATTTTATTATATAATATTTATATAAAAAATTTCATGGGTGGGGAATTGAATGAAACAAAAGTGATCGTTGAAGAGAGTTACCTCTTATTCAAGTAACTCCTTTTGGTTTATACCAAAAGAATTTCTTGGTTTGATATATTCCCAATGTGATTATTATATGATGAGTTAAGGGATTTTTGGGGATTATTTTTCTAGTTTTTGTATGAGACAAATATCTTTAATGGTGTGAATAAGTGAGAGGGGTGATTGCCTCTTTATAGTGGAGGAGGAGTGGTATTCTTATAAATATAAAAAGGTAAACACTATTGAGAGGTATCCCTTACATCATGTGCCTCAAATAATGATACCAATTATAAAAATTGAGTATATGGTATAAATATGTCTATAAAATAGATTTTTTACATGTTTATAGGTCATTTTTACCTTAATTTTAAGGTTTAGTCCCTTGTTAAGCTCAATTTTACCTTAATCGCTACAATTAATGTTAACCACATTCACAAATATTTTTTGTCAAAAACTAATTTAACCTTACTATATATTATAAATTACTTTTATTACAAATTTTTTAATCAATTTTACCAAATTATAATCACTTAAGTGGCAGAAAATAATTTAAATTAAATTTCACAGATGGGATGACAAAGCGGGTTTTTAAAGTAAAAATATTCAACAGTTTAAAATGTTTTTATATTTAATTTCAATGTGAAATTTATTAAAATTACATAAATTAGATTAATTAATGTATAATTTAATTAATTAATATTTAAAACCAATTTAAAATATAATTTTACTATATAAATTACTTACATGAAAAATCATTTTTCAATTAACATTCAGTATTTTTCACTATTCATAAAAAATGAAACTTCTCAAAAAAATACCTAAAATTAACCCTAAGCTAATTTTTATTTTCCTGTTTTAAAAATGATTTTAATTTTGACATATAAAATTTATAAAAGTTCAAAAAATTATATGTAGAATTTTTTCTTCATTAAAAGGTGGTAAATTTGCCTTAAGAAAAATATAATTTTCAAGCGTAAAACTATATTTATTCTTATATTATGCCTATAAAATATATTGGATGAATATAAAAAATATATTTTATTGAATATAATATATATATATATATATATATTTCATTAATATAATTTACTAATATTAATTAATTTAATTTATTATGATAAAACACATTTAGAGCATAATAATAGTTTTTATAAAAATGTCCTCTTTATATTCAATTGGTTCTTATATTCATTTATAATTAATTGGTAAGAAATTAATTCAATAATATATATTCATATATTAGTTATTAATATTCATAACAACCAATTCAATTTCTTGGTTATATCTTATTATATTAAATAATAATATTTTAATAATATATTTTTTTTTTGGTAAAACTCGGTCTTGTGTGTAATGCAAGATGTCGAAGAAAGTATTTGTTGAATGAAATGCAATAAAACTATGTATTTCATTAATTTAAATATATAAATTTATTAAATTTATTTAAAATATTAAATATACTCTAAATTCTCTAGATTTTATATTTCTTTCTATGTTTAGTGTTACGTGTCATACATGCTATCAAGTAAAAGTTACTCTTTTAGAATTTTCGGGGTGTTACATATGGAAACTAAAAATTTATCCCTATAACATTTCAATTTTAATGTAACTTCAACCTATTTTAAAAACTCCTTAACCTTTATGAATGAAACTCTTTCAAATAAATTTTACCCACCTTGTCTCTAAAAACTTTATAGCAGTTTATCCCTTAACTCTTCTATCTACTTCTTTAGAAAAACACCATATTAATGATCTAATGACATGTCTTCAATCCAAATATCAAATTCAATTAGGTTAATTCAAAAAATTAAATTACACATGAATAATAGAGAAAATAAAATAATATATCAAAAATCAAATTCACTCTTATACCTTTGAATTTCAAAAAATGAATCATCACTGTGATAAAATATCATTAATCTCTTGTATTAATTCCATACCCTATTCCAACAACACAACCTCTTAATAACTCCCACACCACCATCCACCATTCTATAAAACAATAAAAAAACATCATTATTCTCACTACTAATCATGTTTACCATAAAATGATAATGACAATTACAATTTAGAAAATAACCTCAATAATTCATTTCAATTAAATAAAAACTCACTTTTTGTAACACCATGACTCCAGTAACCTGGAGTTGTTGGTTAATTTATTAAATTGGTACAATATATAAGGTATCCCATTAAACAAGATTGAATATTTTAGTTGTCTTGTAAAATCAGATACATATATTATTTCTATATTACATTAGAAAGATAGACATAATGATTAAAAACTTCTTGTAAACATTCTTATTCCTTTTTGAACATCCTTGAATTCATTAAAAGATCCTTTCTTGGCACCCTAGGGAAAGGGAAATAAATAAAGGGTGAGATCACATTCCCTATAAGTGTTGTATATAATATAATCTATCATTGTTACACATGGAATACACATTATAGAAGAGTGAATAATCAATAAACTTGGAATATAATCAATTACTTGGGAATTAAATATATCCATGGATAACATGAAAATTTAAATAATTACATGGATAATAATAAATAAATAAATTTTTATGGAATGAATGAAGTCATATATCTTGATATTACCATCAAGGCCTTGTTCTAAGATTTCATACTCTCCTTTAGGCAACAGCCAAGACATCATACACTCCATCAATGTTTTATCCAAGAGATAAATCATTCTATAAAGGTCATGGCCAAAAGATAATTATAAAGTGAGTATGAATGCACCAAATACTCAAACCTTTTTTCATATGAGACCAACCAAGACATCAATGGGTTATGTAATGTTGATCCTTATATTTCACTTCATTAAGTCCATTGCATTCACCATATTAAATATATGAATAACAATTTGAATCATAATCAACTTACTTTAGTCATCCATAAACATCCATATTAAAATAACAACATACAATATTTGCATACATTCTCCAGCCCATAAATATAATAACATCATCATAATACACTTAGAGAAAGAATGTGGATGCTTAAACAATACATATCTTAATGTTCCCTAAGGGACCTTATATATAATCATGAATAAGTAAAAAATATTTATTTGTATAGAAATAATATATATAAAGATAATTAATATTTACCATTTCAATGGAATAATGTAGATAACTAGTTTAACATCCAATCATAGGAATATTCATGATGCAATGGAAAGTACCCTTATCAAAGGAATGATTACACAGTAATAGTTAGGAGTAATTTAATGGGATGGGTTTATCAAGAAGAAATAATCATTCATTAAAGTTTGTAAATATTCTTGTAAAATATACAAATCATATCCCCCAAGAGTGTCAAACTTGGTGTGTAGTAAGTCCCTCTTCTCATGCACTGAGTGAAGATCGAGTTAATACCCAAAAAACCTTTCTCATGATTGTTAAACCTAGGTTCATTTGTGCTAGATCCCACATCCACTTGTTTCTATCTATATTGGGATATCATTTCTAGGAAATCACTAATATTTACATTACCAAAATATGAAGTGTAATATTGATAATTCATAATATACATGATGGTGGGAAAAATATAAAAGTAGAGAATATTCAAAATGATCACAACTCGATGAAAATAAATTGAATTACTAATTTCCTCACAGCTCTGGTAATTTATTAATCAAATTCTATCGGAATATAGAAAATTATATGGAACTTTAAATTACTTTAATATTAAGATAGTTAAGATGTTATATTTCAAATAGGAAGTATATAACCCCATAAAATAAAGTAGGTAAAAATATGAAATGTTTCTTAAAAAAGGAAATTTTTAGGTGAGAAACCTTACAGTTTTATTAACTTTCAAATCAAAAATCCATTGAAATAAATATCATGACATTTCTTTATAAATACCATGAATTAAATGGAAAATATAGTATAATAAATTCATGGTTCATTATATACACCACATAAATAATAAAGGTGTTGAGTATGGAAAAATTAAATGTGTCATTCAAGGAGGTGGTAGTATGCACGTAACAAGAATGATGTTTTAATTTTTATAAGGGGAGGGAGGAAGATAGATAATAATTATTCCATAAATATAATAACATATAAATATGATAATGATATTGATGTTATTTTATTATATCGTATAATATATATTGTATATCGAATAATAATAGTTAAATAAATAGAAATAAAAATGAGTTATTTGGAATTTTCTACCTTACTCCTTGGAATAACTCCTTTGAAAATTTGATTAAGGCTTTGAAGGGTGGTTTTTATAGGATACTAGAAACTCTAGGATGTTTCTAGAAGTTTTTTGGAGGAATAGTTTCATAGTTTGGTTTAACTAAAGTGATTTTAGTGCGATGATAAGTGGTGTGGTAAAAGTCACCATCTATAAGTGAGGGGAGTTGTATTTTGGTAATAAGAGGTGCACCATTCAAGGAAAGTGGCTTCAAAAGTGGGAAATAATGGATAAGTGGAGAGTTTTGGTTGATAAAATCCTTCAACACACACTTGGAGATAATATTTTTGGAATTATATTTTTTTTCTCCTTATTTTTAACTTTTTCCAAAATTTATTTTTACCATGGTAACTCGTTTTTTTACCCTTGGTAACATATTTTTATAACTAAAAATAAAATTAATGTTATTATATAATTTTTTTATTTTAATTAAAAATATCTAAATTTTTTTAAAATATTAAATTTATAAAAGTGATAAAAATTAATTTTGAAAAAATAAATGTACAACACATAAAAATCAGTTTAAAAAAAAATTAATTAGTCTCCAAAATGTTATTCATTGGTTTATAAAATATAATTAATATTTTAAATGTATAATTTTACTTATTAAATTCATATTATTTATTGAAATTGTTTTAATAAATTTTTAATTTATGCTTATATCTTAATGGTGTCATAAAATTCATAGTATTTTTAAAAACGGTATTTTGTGTTATTCAAATAAAAATAAATCATTCGAAAAAAAATCCCAAAAATTCATCCTAATATAATATCATCATGATGAATACATGAGTGAATTAATTTTATAAAATATGAATTCTATAATTTATAAATTTTACTTATAGATAATAAAAATGGATTTTTTTTCTATTTTGATGCAGTGTGCATCATGTAATAGTTTTGGGGTGTAATGTTTTTTTCTATAGTGGAGTCTCAAGTATTACACTTCCCATAAATTTATTCACTTTAAATCATGATTTTAGAAGAAATGAAAATATTAATTCAAGGGATAATAACTTTCCCTAAAAATCACAAACTCAAATTTTAGATTTCAAAATGACCACAAGGTTTATCCTTTCAAAACTTATTTTCCCAAAATATATCTAAAATAAATTATTAAACCCTTATTTAAGATAAGTAAATGATAAAACCCTTCATAAAATGCTTCCAGACATCTTTAAAAACCCACTTTTAAAATTAACAAAAATTTTATTAAAAGAAAAATCACCAACCTCATTCTTTAACTAAGGAATAAAATTATCAACAAAGTATTTCATTATTTAAATAAGTTAAGAAAAAATTATTATACAATGTTATACACATCATCACACAACATGGTAAAAGTTATCAAAATCAACATATTCAAATCTGTAATAACATTCCAAAACAATATTTCATTACCCATTAATCATGCCCAATTACTTAATAAATTAGTCAATTCAAATTATCATCCATCGTAATATATTAACAATTCAAACATTATTATATCAAGACTTTATAATTTTATGTATTTTAGCATGATTTCTGACAAGTGACTTGGAAACCTTAAGAAAAAATAACATGCTAAACATGTCAATTAACATATCATATTAAACATACTTACTCTATAACTACTATTTATTGAAATAGTAAGAATTATATACATTTATAAAATATTAATTTGACTCACTTTATCCCTAAAATGATCTTTTTCTAACTAATATAAACATGCATAGCATTTAGTAAAAGAAATTTAAAATAACACATGACATGTTATAAAATTAATTGAAACATGAAACTTAAAACAATTCATCTTAGAAAACTAAAAGTCCCTTTATATTACCATTATATAATCAATTATCATGAATGAAAAAGTTAAACATGTAATTTACGCATTTTAAGAAAAGTTTTATGAAGTATGAAACATGTTTCAATATTATCAAGGTTTCTATTTTCCATATACCATTTAATTTAAATAAAAATTATTACATCTTAGAACTATAATTGATACTAGTTATATATCCATTTAAACAATATGATCATTTTAATTTCTCAAAAATATCAATGTAAACAAGTTTTCATATATACATATCAATATAGGAACATGACATAGAGAAAAACTATTCCAATTATGTTATTTAACATGAACATATTATAAACATATCAATCAAAAAAATTAAATAGCAATGAGAATTCAAATAACCCAATTTATATTCCTAATATCATAATATATAATTAATTTAATATTACTTAATTGGATTCGTTTAAACTTACCTAGAATCACTATGATTCAAACACAAGAAGAAACAATTATGATGCATGAACCTAGATAAGGTCACCACCCTACAATCTGCATCATTGTACCTAGTAGGTTCAATAAGCTTAAGGACCTTATATCGGACCATATGGGGGCTTAAACATCTATGTCCTAGTTGTTCACCCTTTCTATGTCATATACTAAGTTTTATAAAAAAAACCTACCAAACCCATATAGTCCCCACCAATTTCTACCTCTAAACTCTATCTTATCTCTCATCTAAATTTTTTATTCCACTCTTTAATGACCCCCCACCCACCCACCCACCACACCCAATGGAACCCCTATGGGGCTATAAATGAAGCTGAGAGTGACCCCTTAAGATATCCTCCAATGGGACATGGGTTGGTGACTAGTACTGAGGGTATAAAAACACATATATGGGAGGAATTTCCCTTATAAAATCCAGGAATATAGGATAGAACCACCAATAAACTCCATATGATATAAAATAGACTCCAACCCAATATATATATATGTGTGTGTGTGTGTGTGTGTGTTATAATAAAAATGTCTCTAAAATAAAATATCAATATGAAAATCCTAAAGCAGTGACACCAATACCGATCACAATATCCATGATATAGTAAGGTCCAACCCAATCACCAACTCCATCCTATGAAACTATAAAATTAGATATAGATATATCACGGTGAGCATATAAGTATACTCATCTGGATCCTCCTCAAACCCACGCATTCAAATTTGGAATAAGCACACTAAAACCTCAATGAATAAATAGTCAAAAAAACATGTCACTTATTCCATATCAATAACCACTCATCCTTTCCAAGTATCACTCTACCAAACATTTCATCCAATTTTAATAACATAATAATCAATAATATATCAATAAGGTACACTACATCCACTTCCCCGCTAATCTAGTCACTCTCACACCCCATAGAATACATCCATGTGCTACCATCCCTTCTAAATCCACATAACCACAATCCTTGTAACACATCATATTCATAACCACATATCCACACACTATAATAAAACTAACCTATGATCATGTCTTTTTAGTCATGGTTTTTGAAAACTATGGCTATATGTGAACTATATCCATGTTTCATTCAAATTATAACAATAATTCAAACATATGGTCATAGTTTTTTAAAATTATGATCTTATGTGCCTATGGTTTATCTATAGTCATGGTTTTAAAAAACCATGCAATTTGAAAACACTTATGGTCACGATATAACAAAAATGAGACCCTAGTTCAAACTATATACATGGTTTTCGAAAACCATGACTGTATGTTAACAAATTATTTTAATATATATACACAAACACACACACATACATGTATAAAAAATGTGTCTTAGTATAGTGGCTAAGTATTCTATGTAATTACGTACAGGATACAAGTTCAAAACCCTATGATAACTTTTTTTATTTATTATTAGATTCCCAGGGCCATGGTTTTAAAATCATGGAAATAGCTTAAAAACTATGACTGAAGGTTTCATCCTATAGTCATGGTTTTAAAATTGTGATTTCAAGGTATATATGGAAGTAGTTTGATCAAAACCATGAATATAGACCTACCATGATAGATACTACAACCATAATTTCCAAAATCATGATGGTAGTATATTTTCATAATTTTTGATGATATTACTATGGTTTTGAACTTTGTAAATAACTAATTTTTGTAGTAGTGATATCTTCATACCATATATCACAACCACATCATACCAAAAACCAAATCTATATACCATATACTACACCACGACATCATAAAAACATATCCCAACCTCATCATAGTGGTGTAACATGAACCTGAAAGATAACATCCATGTTCCCTCCTCTTACCATGCATGTCCTCCACCATTTTTTACAACCTTTATCACATCATTATCATTGTATCACATCATAAGAAACATAACTGAAATAAATTACAACCTTTGAATCATAACATCATTCCAATATATCATATTATATATTTATAAGAGAGATAATGGAAGAGGGAGAAGTTTTTATATCTATATCCTCTATAACTTGGATGTTAGGGGAGAACCTAAAACCCAAAACCTCGTATGGGCATCATGAAGGTAACCCAAACCGTGTGGTAGTGCTTAAGAAATCACATAAAATAAAATGGGTAAATATAATAAACCAAACAAACCAACCTAAGGTTCTAATCACCAACTTAAACACTTTTAACATATCCACCTACAAGAGTCACTTTATCCCATCCATCACACACAAACAACTACTACCACAACTAATCAAGACATAAGTCAACCACACCATTGACATATAATAACTTCAAGTTCTTATTTAAGTGACATTAAAATCCATTTAAAAACATTTCTATTAGTAAAATCATTAAATTAATTATTATATGATATATTTTTTACAATTAACATTTCATTTCAGTCATAAACAATTCAAAAAAACACTTCATCTGAGCATTACCAATCAGCTTACCACACATCATTTACCTAGTTCACCATTTATTAATTTCAACACATCATTTTACCATCAACCCATTACACTTTAAATTAGTTACTCATCCTTTTATTTAATTTAAAAATAATACTATATTGATAAGAAACTACAACATATCCTATATCATTTTCTCCCATAACAAATTCCATTACCATACCATCATAAGACAAAAACCACCACATCACCTATACCATTTCCATAAAATCAAACACTTCCCCTTATACATCAACCAAACCGAACCACTTCCAAAATAAAAATATACCACCATCATGATACCATCCATAGTAATAACAATCACATCATTACAACAAAAAATGACACAAAAGACCATAGAAAAAAACAACACAAACCCATTTTTCAAATATTATTTCATATTAATTCAAAAAAAAATAATTCATAAACAACAAAATAGAATTTATATAATTACCTAAAACTAATTAATTTTAATCATTAATTTATTATTCCATTATATATGATGACTAAAAAACATAACAATAGTAAAAAAGGATTCATAGTAACAATTATAAATCAAGGGGAAACAAAACATAATCAATTATATAAATTCCTGAAATGTATATTTGAATCACTCATTTTACCTTAAATTTCATTATTATAGATCATTATATTATTTATTTTAGTTCCTAATATCCACCCAATTAAAATAAAGTCATACTAATTCCAGAACTATACATAAATAATAAAGGAGAGGTCATGGATACACTACCTCAATAAACTCTTCAAAGAACATGGTGTGAAGGTAGGGAAGGAATGATGATCCCACTACTGAGAATAGCTAAGTAAAGCCTTAATATTATATATCACGTCAGCCCTATATCAACCACTCAACCCCAAATAACCAAAATTGAAGGAACCTCACAAACATAACTTTTAAGAAGATGAATAATGAGAAGAGATGAAGAGATGAGGGAGAGAATCACACCTAAAATCAATAGATCTCAGCCACACCAAGATAAGAATCAAAGAACCATCAAGGAATAACCAAAGGGCTATATAGACACTATATAGGTAACCTATGGTTAAGGAAGTGAAAGGAAGAGAGGGTAATTTGAGAAGAAACCTGAATTTATAATAAAACTAGAAAAATAGAGCATCATGGAATGATGGGAATGGTTATAGTGTAATAGTGGCAAGATCTGAAATTCATGTCATGATATATCCTATATATCAGGGTTCAAAATAGTTTTAATTAAATAAAACCAAATAGTTTCATGAAACAATGGGTTTGTTTAAGTAAAAACACTCAAATCCCTAAGGATCATAGTGTAATTTTGATCCTCAACCTCTAACTCAATAACTCCCCCAACTAAATTCACTACATATAATAACCATAATAGATCAAAAATTACAAATATAGTATAATTATGAAATACCCCATCCAATATCTCTATTTTTCAGGATCACCATCACAACATGAAGTCTCGTGTGTAATATTAACCCAAAAAACTCAACTACCATTCATGCTACAAAAAAATCATCACACTATAATAGAGATATCATATTATAACCTATAAATATCTTAAGACTCTTCAAACTATAACCTGAATAGTCATAGTAAAACCAAAAAATACTATCCAAATAAAACAACACAAAAAACTCACAATCCAATACCTAATCTATAAAGCATTTACTCATACTAACCAAGACAATAACAGCACAATACCCCACTTAAGTAATTATCTATTTCTAGGAAACTGATCATAATGAAACTCATATAATACATAACACAACCAAAACCTTAAGATTATAAATCTATCTTTACTCATGGAATCACATCTAGACTTTTTCTCAACATCTCTAACACCATAATGACGTGATGTAAAGGTTCAAAAATGTCCAAGCCTTTACACTGAGGGTGGACAAATAGAAAACTAGTGTTAGTCCCTACGGATGGATAGTATCCAAAATAATAAATCATGATGGATTATTAGAGGTTTCCCTTAACATGGATTGTTTCTTGGTGGTGGTGATGGGTAACCTATATATTTTCCTATGGGTAGATAGATATATAGTATAGTTGATACCACAGTGAGTTCCTTAAAAGTGGCCAACTACTTAGGTATGTATTGGTGATGGTGTCTATTATTTTAGTGGTTATATGATGACATGTATATAGTATGGGATGTTTCTTTGAAATTATGATGATGGGGTTTGGAAGGGAAGCATTTTGATATTTGAAGTTTAGGATATTATTTTGAATTGATTATTTTGATTTATTTATTATATACATGGATTCATTATTATGATTTAATCATATGAACATGTGAAAGTTGTAAAGAGGAACCTACTAAGAATATATATTCTCACCCTATATTTATATATATTTTTTAGAGTATCTAGATAGAGTTTCTAGTGGTGATATTAGGTGACCTTAGCTCTAGAAACAAGAGACTTTTTAGTGGAGCCAGTTGTATTATACCTTTCCTTAGGTATAGAGGAGATGATAAAATTGTGATTTTTCTTATTATTATTAGTATTATATTAAATGACATGTTTTTATATACAACATTCATGTGCTGATAATGGTAAATTCATTATTTTATTTATGGTGATATCGAGTTTAATTTCATAAAGGGTAATGCATTTCATATATGTGTGGTGATATACCCTTGGTGTTAGTCACCAACCCCTAGCCTATTGAAGGTGGGATTTATGTATCATACTAAAACAACTTTCCATATAAATTTCAGTCCCAATGAGTAAGGTTCATGAAACCTCAACACATAAAAAAGGGAGAGGAATATTCATGGTTAACATTCCAATAAAAATATCAAGGGATTATCCACATCATCAATTTTAAATTAGAAATCATCACACCCTATAAAATAATGTTTTCACTACCTTACACTTAGGGAATTATTTCTCAAAAAGTTCATAAATAATTTATAATATTATATTTCATCCCATCATTTTATCTAAGGATTAATTCATCGTCTACTTAAAACATGATATTATATCAACACACCAATTAAAATACTTCCTCATAACATTCATCCAAAATTTAGAAATTTATAACATTTTTATTAGATAAACATGACTACATTTGATCACTTGAGAGGAAATACACATTATCTAATCCTAATAATAAGTGAATAGGAAAAATAGATAACAAATAGTAATGAAATCATATATAGAATCTTTAAGATGAATCCAAAATAGATTAAATCATATTTACTCATAGTTATTCAACCTTTCAAAAATATCCCTTAATATCCTTAAGTAATCCTGAGAAGAAATGAGAAGATGATTAAAGTGACTGATAGATTTTTATGATTATGTTTTTTTAATTAGTAATCTAGATATTAATATGTGTTGAGAGGTGATAAAGATCTCAATTGGTCAAAAGTTTGAAGAAACCCATGCTTGATGAAGTGTATTATGGAAAGGGTAGATCAAATAGTTCATGTGATAGTTGAATATAACATATACCATTAAACATGTTTTGAGAGAATTATTCATATGTTGGAAAAGTAATTAAATTGTGTTTATATCATTATGAAGACTTAAAAAGAAGAAGAAGAAGAAACTTATACTTATTGTAATTATTATATAAATAGATTAAAGAAAATATCACATATATTTAATGATTTTTTGCTAAATTTTTTATGTATTCATGACATGTGTTGAATGGTTGGTGGTTGAAACACTATCAACAACACATTTTGGCTAATTTTGAAGGATATTATAGGGAATTATTATAAGAGATTGTTGATAATAGGATGTGTGAGGGTTAAAACATCATATAATTGATAATTATTGAGATGGAATTATATGAGAATAAGTGATAAGTGTTGATGGATGATGAGATAATGGTCTACCACATGATACTTGAGTTGTTTGATGAGTTTACTATTGGACAGATTTAGAAGCTATGAATAAAGAAGCAAAGCTCGATGTAAATTTATAAGGATCTATACTTGGGTTATAAAGTATGAAGGAATCTATAATAAATTAAGAATTTATCTTTGATGTTGGTTGTAGAGTGATTATTTTGAAGATAATATTTTATTAGGTAATTATAGATACATGAAATGAAGAAGAAGAGTTTATATGTGATAAAATGATTTAATAATTATGATAAATGGTAGTGATAAATTTTAATAAATTCCTAAAGTAATTTGTAGTGTTTTTAGATGAGATGGAGTGGCTATATAAGACCTAAGAATATTTAATGAAGTACTAAGTGGTTTTTAAGAAGTGTTGGATAAATTCAGAGTTTCAGGTTATTAAAGAATTTGAAAAAGGACTCTATATGTAAGATTCATTTTGAATAAAAACTAAATGTGTAATAGTAACTCAAAAATTTCTCTATGTTTATTAGTGTTGATAGATAGTAATATATAGTAAATTATTTGTTCCATAGATCTTGTTAACCAAAAATAGAAAATGTACCAATTAACATTATGATACGTCAAAGTAATTTTCTTGATATGTAAGGGTTATCATAGTTATCATAGGAGGATATACAAGGTCGCTTAGAGGGATAAATTTTTTACAAAGTAATAGATCCACACTGTGACACATAAGAGTGAATCCAAATTTATATCATGTGCATAAGAGTTACCATAAGTATATCTTAGAGTAAAAAACCCTCACATAGGGGTTTCCATTGTAGAAGGAAATTTGTGGGACTTGGGAAAATATTAGTGAAACTAATCAGATGATGCTTTTTGGTTCATAATTTTTAAATATAATTTTGTTTTTTATAGATTCAGAAGTGATTCAATATGAGAATAGTGTATAATTAAATATTTTGTGATAATAATATCTTTACATGATAATTATAGGATTTCAAATAGTATATTTGAAATATTAATTTAATATTAATTATGTAGATTTTATCTGGAGATATTTTGACCAATTTTAAATGATTAATAATGTTGCCACAATTCAAGTGAAGTTTTCCATATTCAAATTTTGTAAAAAATATTCATGATATATAATGAATATAATATTGGATAAGAATAATAATATATCTTGATAGTGGCTTAAGAAACTGATATGATATTATATTGAATATCATGTGTAATACAGAGAGAGAGAGGCTGAAAATACTCAAAAATAAATAAATCTTGTGCATCAAATAAGAAGTAAAAATAAGAACAAAATATTAGGATTATATTGAGGTACTACTATATAATACTCTATTATCATCAAAGATAGTTGAAAAATAAGGAATAATAATAAAGAGGAAGAAGAGTAAGTGAGTTGAGTAAGGATGACATTGTATCTACCTGATTTACAATCTGTATGTTAATGGGAAGATGAATGTTTTGACTAATAAAGGTGAACTACATGTATCTTGTATAAGATTTATAAGTTAAAGCACTCGAAGTTTGAGTTAAGATTAAGAGACAGGTGTTTATTTTCTTATAGCCGAATATCTCTTGGTTATCTAAGACTCTACATGAGGAAGAATATCTTATTATTTATGTTATGGAATCATATAGTTTACTAAATATATTTCTTAAGAGTTTTAGGGGGACTGTTTAAGACTAGAAGGATCAAGTATAATCATTTCCAACCATTTTGGCACACTTCATTTTATCCGGAGATTGTTTTGGGTTAAGGATTATACATTCCTAAGGGTTAAGGATGATAACTTCCCATATTTTTTAAGTGTTGATTAAATAATGATACCTTCTTTATTTTTACAATCACTATAATTAATTTCTTAAAAAATATTTATCTCATTCTCAACATGAGCACAGTAAAGAGTAGATACCCACACTGATATTGAATATCGTAAAAATAACGTGTGTGTTTTTTCTCTTTTTATTTACTTATTTGAATTTGGGGGTGTGTATTTGGGATTAATAAGCAGATATGTACATATTAACTAATATAGAGATAAATGTATTAAGAGTGGAAATTAAATAGAGATAAAAATTTGGTAAAAAGGGTCACACTGATTCACCCCCCCCCCTAGAGTGACTGCACGATCTATTAGTCACTTGATGTGGTATTAGAGAAAATATAGGTGTTACCTGATTGGATATAATTTTATTCCTAGTGTTTTTATCAAATATATATAAATTACAGATTTAAAGAATGTTTTAATCTCTTTCATTTAGAAAATAAAGTTTTCATTCCTTCCAACACTAACATAGAGGTTCTAGCCAAAACATTAAATAATAGACATATGAAATAGGAAAATAATTTGAGGAAATATCAAAAATTGAAATGGGTAAAATCCCTAATTAAAGGTAATAAAACTGATATTTTATTTATTAAATCTATATAGAAGTGTTCTCTTAAAGAATATTGTTCAATATTTTAAGAATATGAGTCTATTGAATCAATTAAAAACCACTAATATAAATTGAATTATTAATTGAATGAATTTCTTATTGATGTTTTCACTTATGTATTTGAGTTTATCGAGAAATATATGATAACAAAACATAACTAGTAGTATATGGGGAATACATAAAATTATTATTGATTAAAAGTTGTAAGATTCCAACTCTCTCATTATAGAAATGAAAGCACAATAACAATCCTTAGTGATTAGTGAAGAAAAAATTTCCATAGTTGCTTAATATATTCTTAATGAAAAAATATAGAAAAGTATAACTAGGGAATAAAGGATAAATGTATTAGAATAAAGTCACAAAGATACTATTTGTGTCAAGGATTTCTAATTAGAGATCAAGGAAAATATTATTAATGGATTTATACATTTCATTATAATAAAGTACAAAAAATAATGAGTATTATATTAATGTGATTAAAATTAAATGGGAAGAAAGTATGAGATGAATTGAATTTGATAAGACTTCCCTCAATATGAAGTATCTTTATTTGGAAGTTAAACTGATAAATATAAATCAATACAGAAAAAATCTTCCTAAAATGTTGAGAAAATAGTTGTATCTAGGAAAGGTTCTAAAAATATTCTTACATAAAAAAAGAATTATATTATAGGAAATAAGTTATTGAGATCAAATCATAATATATCTATTGAAAATCAATGAAAAAAGGTAACCCTTGTTTCATAAAATGTCATTTTCACTAATACTATTTTCTTGAAAAGTAAAGGTTTTGAATAAAATTCTTGAAAAATATGAGTGGATAAAAATTTCAAGAATTATACCACCTCATCAAATGTGGGTATAAATAAGAGTGATAATGTCCTACCTCCCCCAAAATGGTGCTCAAAATAATGGTTTTTATCCCAAACTAGTAAGGTGTAAAATTTTTCCAATCTATGATTCAAGGTAAAATATCAAGTTTCATTATTCATTGTTGGTGTTGTATTAGATTTGGGTATAATTCCATTGAATTTTTGCATAATATATTAATTATTTTATATTATAAAAGTATTACATAATGAAGGAAAATATTAATGATAGAAAATTACATAGAAAAAAGTAAATTTGTTCACCTTAAAAAAAATTTAAAGATTAAATAATTTATATGGAAATTGAAACACATGTGTTCATTATAATGATGGGTGATGTTATAATTCTACAACAAAAATTTTAAATGATAATGAGAATAAAATACCACAAAAGATGTAAAAAAAAGTGAGAAGTGATGGTGAGTCTTCCTTATGGTTTAAAAATAATAATAATGTTGAACAAAGCACACCCATGAATAATGTTGAAAAGGATACTACACTAAAGTGGAGTTGCTTCTAATATGGAATAAAGGTCCACATTATAGACCATTTAAAACAAACTGTGAATATCAAAGAATGAAGTAAGTTGGAATAAAAAAAATAATAAATTCAAGAGAGAAATAATATGATGGGTTTGGTGGAATACATACAATAATAATAACTTGATAATTTTACAAAGCAGGGTAACTAAAATATAGATGAAAAGTTGTTTGGAAGGTGAAAATAGACCAGACATACTCATAACAAATTCATGGTGTAGATACAAAGACAAAAGGAGGTGATGAGAAACAAAGATAAAGAATCATTGTCTCTATATTCTAAGAATGATATTGTAAAAAAGGTATTTTTCACACTAGGATAAATATGATCATTTTTATAAGGAATATGTGATCATATGTAAAACATAATTGTACTTTCTTAAGAAAATGGAGAAAGTATAAAACAATGAATGTGATGTTCAATATAATGTAAAAAATATAATTTCATATGATAAGAAGATTGTGAAAAATAAATAAAACAATGTTTTTTTCACAAATGATCAAGTTTAGGAAATAAATGGAGGAGATATCATGAAGATTTCTCCCCAAAATAGAGTTTAGAGGGAAATATATTATTGGTGAGAACCAAATATCTTCTATGTTTCTCTCACAAAGGAGATATAAAGAACATTACGTATTCCTTTTCTATAATTATTTGTATAGGTAATTAAAGGTGATTCATATAAGGGGTGAACTTGATTAAATAAATGAACATTTTTATGCATAATGAAATATCCATTATGAAGTTCTTTAACTAGTGTCATGTTTCCTCCATGCAAAATTCCAGGTGGTATAAAAAGGATGTCTGGATTTATTTTTAAAGAAGACAAACCATGAATAATATAGATATAGTGTACCCATTAAGGAGGAGTTGATAAGAAGATCGACTACCAGAATATTATTATTTCATGTGAATCTTGAATTCATGGACAAAAATAAAGTCAATCACTAGTGAAAATAGTGTTTTCAATTTCATGTTTTGTGGGTTTTAATGTTTGTTTCCTAGTGATGTTATTAAAAGTCATGTTGTTAATATATTTTTCACAAATAATATTGTTAATCAATATAAAAAAGATGTATTTTACATCAATTTTTAAAACCTCATCATATAAATTAGTCTGAAACTCTAGAATGAGAAGGGTTTTTTTAGGTTTTTATTGTATAACTGACATGAAAAATGTATTTTTCTTAAAAAATAACATTGTTTATACAATAATAGACAAGAAAAATAAATTTTTTATATATATTAAATTCAAATACAAAATCCTAGAAGTATAAAAGTGGGAAAAAAAAGAAGAAAATAGCAACACAAACAAAACTAGAAAATAATATTGAGAATTAAAATCATTTTAACTTTACAAGTTGATTTTAAAATTTAAAATATATATTTAAAATAAACTAAAACAAAATAAAACCTCTTAAATAATCTTACCATTATCCTTGTAAGTGATTTAGAAATTTTTTAGTATAAGTTTGAGGGTCATCAAAAACTATAAATTAAAAATATAGGATTTTACATTTATTCTCAATATAATTATAAGATAAATTAAAGGAATGTTTTTAATAAAATCTAGCCTACTAGAATTTTTCAGTTGTAATGGTTGAAATTATTTCAAAAAAAATATTAGAACATAATATAAAAATTATTTTATTTCTTTTTTATTAAGATATTTTTATTTCTAAAGAATTTTTTAATTCAAAATAACATTTTAAGTACTCATAGCTAAAATTTAGTAATGATAAATGAGAAGTCTCCTTTGTATACGCATATTTTATCTTTGTTGTCATATTTCCTATTATATCTCTAAAGTAATCTCATACCATATTTTAAAATTATAAGTATGTAATATAAAAATCATTATAATATACAATTATTCAAATAATCAAATTTATGTTTTTAATATATTGTGAAAATTTTCTCACACATCACCAATACGAAGCATAACTAGTCATTTGTATTCTCTTTTAGAAAAAAAAATACACAACATCCAATGATCATTCATATAAAAAATATATAAAGTGATTGGTTAATTAGTTAAGATAAATAACACTTAATGAAATTTATGTTTAATTCTATTTAGGATATAGAAGCATCTAATATTGAATTTTATTATTTTGAAATCATACAATAATATATACTATTGTTTTTTGTATCTTTTATTATCTTCACTATTAGTGAAATAAGTGTTGGTAAAAAAATCCATATACAGATGTGTTATCATACTAAATAAAAAGTGTATAAATATACCTAATACAAAACAAATATAAGTATTAAGTTTCATTAAATTAAAATAAATGAAATAAATATGATAATTGACCTATATAGAAAAGACTTGAATTATGTTGAAGTCTGACGAATGTTCAGTTATAGGAACCATGATATCTCCCTTTAAAATCATCATAGTCCATTCATACCCAAAAAAATTAATATCTAATAGAATTTAACACATTGAAAATTCTAAAATAATTACGTTTTATTCAACAGTGTATGTTACATGTAATAATGATTTTAGCTTGTGTTATACGCAACACTAAGTTTAAACAAAAAGTGAAATATTATTAAAATATTATGATTTAATATAATAGTTATAACCTAACTGTTAAATTATCCAGTATTAATAGTACTAACTAAATTATAAAAAATATAGTTATCTTTTTATTAATAATAAAATAAGAATCATTTATAGAAAAAAATAAATGTTTTCTAAAAACAATTTTTTTTCAAAAAGACGGATTAGTCATGCTTTGCGCACATAATTTAAATTTAATTTTTAACACTTTTAGAAAATTTATTTTGAAAAAAATCATTTTTTAAATCGGAATACCAAAATTATCTTAGAGTTAATTTTTGGTATTTTTTTGAAAAGTGTCATTTTTCGATAAATAGTGAAAATGCATAATTTTAATTGAAAATTGGCTTTTCGTTTAAATAATTTATAATGTAAAATCATATTTTTAATTGGAATTAAAGTAAAATTAGTTCAATTTTATAGAAATTAATCCAATTTAGGTCATTGGAATCATTTTCATACTGAATTTAGATATAAAAACTTTATAATCTTTTGAATATTTTCACTTTAAAACCCAATTTCTCATCACGTCACTGGGATTAATTTTAAATTGGAAAAATGGATTATATATTTTTAATAATCATAATTTCTAATTTTTAATAATTTAGACTTAATTTTTGACCAAAATGAATAGTTAATTTAGCAAAAATTAATTACCAGGGTTAGGGTAAGAATTGGTTTTCCAGGGGTTAAACTAAAAAATATGGGTAAAAATGACTTATAAACTTGTCTAAAAACTATTAGATGGAAATATTTAGACCATTAAACCTATAATTTTCAATAATATACCATTTAGGACCCCTTTTACATATTAAAAACATGGTAACACTCAATTATTTTCAAAAATACCAAGTGTGTCCTCTCTTATACATATAAAATGTCACCCACTCTCCTCTCATATTAACACCATAAAACCTCTTTGGATCATCAAATAACTAACAAAAACACTTCCCAAATTACATATACTCATCCTAGAATCCTTATTTTTGTCAAAAATATAACCTAGTAAGGATTTAGTGCAAGACTAAGAAGGATACCTGAAGAAGAGGTGATGTTATTCAATGAGCGACTTTATTTTATTTCTTTCTCCACATCCATTAATTATTATTAAACCATGATAATATAATAACCTCAGTATATTATATAAAGTATTATTTTGTTTTAATAAGTTAATTATATACAAAATTTTCCACTTCCATCATATGGTTTATAAAATCATCATTTGGGTGTACGGTGGACTACTTCCACACGAACTAATATCATTCATTATTGTATTACCTCCTTTAAAGGTTGGGTATAATGATGGATATATATATATTATATTTAAAACATATTTATACCTATTTATTCACTATATCATATATATATATATATATATCTTTCATTTCATAGGAGATATGATAACGTCACTCGTGTGTACGGAGGACCACCGCCTCACAAAATGATGTGATTCGTCTTTCACTAATGTTTCACATGGAAGGTGATAAAGATAAAGATAATGATTATATTTTATATACATGACATAATTATGATATTAATGAATTATTCACCATTATGTAAAGATAATATATATCATTTTCTTTCTTCCCTTTTCACTCACGTAAAGATATTAACATCATGCGTGTACGTGGGGACTTTCGCACTCAAGAAGTGATGTGACTCTCTTTTCATCACCACACCATATTGATGATATATATATATAAGTATATAATAATTTTTATATGATATTATTATCATTTTGGAAATTTAAAATATTACTTACCACCTTTCCATAATAATTATTGAAAAATGGAAATGTTACTTATGTGTACGTATGACCTACCGTCTCCATGATCGTAACATAATTTATTTTTCAAAACCATAATTCATGATTGGTTTTAAAAGTAAAATTGGTGTAAAAATATGATAATTATTTCATTCTTATTATATTTTATATGATTTAATAGTATAATATTCACAAGAACTAGATCTTTCATGATGAAACACGCATGAAAAAACAAGGAAATTAATACCCAAAACAATGAAAATAATGAAAGACTATTAATGAACAGATATTGAGATGTTATAAAATGATCATATATGATATTATAAATTTTAATATTATTCTATAATAAGTTAAAAAAATTTTTAAAACTACTATACAAGAGGTTAAATCATGTTCAGTCAAAAGGGAGTATAAGGTATGGGATTTCGTCTCAATTTCATTTCATTGAGAAATATTGTAATGTTATACACATAATTTTTTTATATAGTGTATATAATTCCCCTTTAACATGTAATATCATGAATAATTAATTATTCATGGTATTTTAAGTTTTAATTTGAATTATTTCATCTATGGGCATTTGAATTAAAAGTTACCAAGTGGTAAAGAATTTCATAACTCAATTTTTTTCATTGGGTTATATTACTTCTTCATTGTTATTGATATTATAAAATGATATTTATAATTAATTTTTATTATATTATAATTTTTTCTACTTTTTTATGTGTATTTATAGTTGATACACATAATCAATTCATTAGTTGATTCTCATTTCAACATTACGATCTTTATAAGGGTTTACTTCAAAATCTCATTTTAATAAAGATTGTTTATTATTGAATTTAAATTGATAGAAATTATTTGATCATTACTTAATAAACCCTTTTAATTTATTATCATAATATTATTAAATATATTTTCAAGTAATGGTACTATTTTTCTACTATTTGGTACTTAAATTTTTTGATAAATTTTTTTAGGAAAATCCAACTTCATTTGTCTCTTCGGTCAGAAATCAATTTTCTTCCAAAACCAAGTTTTCTAAAAAAAAATTCAAAAATATTTTTTACCTTTTAAAAATAATTTATTACGGAAATTTTTACTCATTTTGACTATTTAAAAAAATTTAACATAATATTTTTATTTTTTTCTAAACAAATAACTTTTCTAACATTTTTATAATGTAAAAGGAATGTTCTTTTTACTTTTCACACCATATACGGAATTACATTCATAAATTATTTAAATATTACTTTTCATGTATACAAGGTTATTTTTAAATAAATTTTATTCTTAATATTCTATAAATTATTCATTTTTAAAAAATATTTTTAAATAAAAGTATTTTCAAAATGTTTTATATTTTAAAAAGTGATTTTTAAAATAAAAAGGATATTTTCCACAAGAATTTTTTGTAATATCTTTTTGTGGAATTTCAATTCATCAATGAAAATAATCATGTATTTTAATTATAACACACTGGGAGATATATTATATTGATATCATCCTTATTCTTCCTCTAGATGATTTTTGATCGTTTTTACTAAGGAAATTATTGAAATTCACTTCCTTGATTCATTTTTTTAGTCAATAACATTCCCTTGAAATGTTTAATTTACTATGATTATTGGAAATTAAATTTCCCCTAAATATCCATATCATTTATCATGGATATTTTTATTACTTAAATTTTATATCATTTCTATATACTATTTACTACATTGAAAGTTATTTGATATCTAGGGAAATATTGATAAATTCATATCCTTTACTCAATAAAAAAACTTTATGATAAAGCGCATTGTTTATGAATTAAATCAGTTATTTGATATATGAGGAATGCATTGGACATGCAAGACATGGGTTGTAGACCATTTATATAATTCCCCTTGATGTATGGGTAGTCTCATGGGATGAATCATTTGGCCCACCTTAGTTAAATGGGTTTTAACCCAGTATGTTGTAAACCATTTTGTAAAATGTATTGATGGTAAAGGTTCATGTGCCTAGGAAACATGAAGTCTGATATTTAAGAATTTCCTTCATTCATAGTTTAGTTATTATTATCCATGATATTTTTGCAATGATATAATCTATGAATGCATTTCATTCTCAGTTATTGATTAATGGAATAGTTTTCAGTTATTTCCTTATCATATTGATTATGACTTATCCAGTTATAATAGTTATTTTATTGATTAAATGGAATGTGTTTTCATTTATTTACCTTTTAATTTATTATGATATTCAATTATTTAAATGGAATGTGTGTTCACATATTTACCATGCCATTTTTCTCATTCCTTATTAATGATACTTCACTTATTCATGATTCCTTTTGTTGTACTTAACCCTTATTGAGAATTTGAGCTCACCCTTATTGTTTTTCATTTCTATAGGATTACATGAAGAGTACTATATTTGATATGTAAGGATATCCTAGAGGGAATAATGTAATTCTCAAAAAAAATATGTTGTAATTTTTGTATTAAACTGTAATTTAAGAATCAAGTATGTATCTAGTTTACCTAGAATACTAAACTATTTTTTCCTTAGGTGTGTGTTTACTTATATGTTATTCCAATGTAATGTAGTAATACACTAGCTCCTGTCTACTGGGGTCGGGGCCACTATAGTTGGTATTAGAGGAATTTTAGTAGAAACCTTCAAAACTAGATTTAGGGAAAACATAAATTATGGATAATATCCCTATGATAGACTTTGAGGATAAGTATAGAAGAACATATTTGTGTTTTGGTAAGGTAGATATTGTATAGTTTTTCCTGGTAATACATCCCTAAACTACTAGAAAAATGGATTATTACGACGGGTTATTTGCGATGGGACCCCATCACAAACGACCTCTCATGGAAAACGGCTTCACAAATATTAATTTTTGTGACAGACCATCACAAAAACTTATTAGTTGCGACGGGCAGTAGAAATATCTCCAAAAACATTCGGTGAATTTTATAAGAAACCATTTCGGACAGCCCAACGACCTGTCGTAAATAGTTTCCTGTTTTTTCACTTTTTTGGACGGACCATCACAATTACAAATTATGATAGTCCATCACAATTACTTCTATAAATATAAAAAAAATAACTCATTTTACGACGGACCGTCATAATTAGTATTTGTGATGGAACCGTCGCAAATAGATAAAAATTTAAAATAAAATAAAATAAAATAAAATAATAATATAATATAATATAATATAAATAAAATCATAATATTAATATTAATAGAATAAAATTTATTATAAAATAATAAATATAATATAATATTAATATTAATATTAATATTAATATTAATATTCATAAAATAAAATTAATTATAAAATAATTAATTGATATAATAATATTCTTAATAATATTAATGAAATAATAATATTATTAATATAATAAAAAATTTAGTATTCACAAAAATATAAATATATATTAATTAATAAAATAATAAATATAATAAAAAATAAAAAAAGTGTAATTTTCGAGACAATATAAAACACACACTATTTAAAACTTTAAATAGTTAATATTACAAAAAAATATTCAAATGTTTCATCATAAAATTAAAAAAACATCACTGAGGGGGAGGATCATCTGAAAGATCTGGAGGAGATTGTGGAGGGAACTCCATCCCTAAACTGCGAGTCAAACGTCGCATGTACTCCATCTTTTTCTCCTGCTCCTTCCCCATCAACACATCTCATCCTGCATCTATTGTTGTTGTTGTTGCAATCATAGGAACTCTTCCTACTGCCACTAACACATCTCCTCTCGCTCCCTATGCATTGTCTCTATAAGCTCACTCTAAGCTCGCAGCTACTCCTAGTACTGTGCATGAGATGATGATGACTCTTTGCGAGCTCCTCTCGAGTTGGACACCGACATCGCAGAGGTGCCATAAAAACTCCTAGTGGTCACTCGAGAGATAATACCAATAACTCATCATTTCTCGAAGCCATATTGGGTCGCCTGCATTCATGTTGCCTCATTAAATCGGGGGGCACTGGTCTGACCATCAGTTTCAGCCTGACTCTCAACATCTGTCTGAGATGTCACGGCCATATATGACTCCTTCAATTGCAATTTAAAATTAAAATAGTTAAAATATTTTTTTAATTAAATTTAAAACTCAAAAAAACTTATATTGTCCACAATTTGATACTGGAGAGCACCTCTAATCTCCATAGTGGCTGGATCACTATACATACTCCTATAAACGTCGTACTCCATAATATCGGGTTGTGCGACTACCTATATAAATATAAAATAAACCATTTACATTTAAATTTATATACAATATTTAAAAAAAATGTACTTACCATATGCTTCCTATGCTTACTAAATGTAAGACTACCAGCTCAATGTGTCAGCTCATGTCTCCCCCAATTTTTTTGACCTATTGATGATCTAATCTGAAACCGCCATCTTAACTAGTGTGTACATAATCCATCCCAAACCTGAAATGAAATATAATCAGGTCGGTGGACGCAACATGTCCAATCAAACTCCTTCACTCTGGATTTCTCCATTGCATTTATTTTCAAATAGTGAAAAAATTGAGTGCAATGCGGATGCATAGCTCTCTTCTATGCCTTCTAAATATCCTCACGCATGCTCTCCTCAATGGGATACTATAAACCTTACTAATAATTTATTATAACAAGTTATTAATTAAATTAATTACAAAATAAATATTATTTATTTACATACCATCCAATTCTCGAACATACGCTACTAAACATCAATGGGAATATGATCCCATGACACCCATGAATTAGAAAAATAATTGCACAATATAGCACTCCTCTGTCTGACATCTATATGCGTAAATCTTTGAAAATAATAATAATTAATAAAAAATTAGAATATAAAAAAATTAATGAAAACTAACTAAAATACACATATAAACATACCTCTACATGCATGGATCGAACCCAAGATATGGAAGTCGCTTGGGGATAGGGTCGAGAATCATTTTTCGGGCAAGACCACGCCCCCTCCGAGTGCCCCCTAAACTTCCAACAGTCTAAGGGTCAGCTGATCTGACCTCCTGCTCGTCCAAAGGTAGATCATCCTTCTGTAACATATAGTACATATCCTTTCCCATCTGAAACATGAAATTATTTTTAATATAAAATAGTTGAAAATAACTATTATATATAGATATATATAATATATGATTATAACCATCATTTTACAATGTTAATTTCTATCTTCATCCTCATATTCATAGCTTTCAATGTCAATGTCTTCATTATCCTTCTTAGTATCATCAATTTCCATATTAGTTTCATTTTTATCATCTCTTGTCATTTCAAATTCAGTTTTAACATCATTAACATCATCATCACCATTGAACCTTAACTATGGGGTTTCATCAATGATATTTGTTTCTCTTCTATAAAAATATGGATTTAGAGAATTCTCTTGAAAAATATCAATTACCTGCACTTCAGCAGAACCGCATTCACTTTCAGTAGCTAATTCTCTTGAGATTTAATTTTTATTATACTCCACCAATCACCCAAATCCCTTTAAATAACATAGTAATTCGCATAATAAATTTGATATGCCTGATGAGCCAATAAAAATGGTTCATTTAATATAAAAATACTTTTAAATTTAATATCAACGATTCCATGGATCGAATAAACACAAAAGGCTCTCTCAGTATCAAACCACTAACATTTAAACATCATTATGTAATTTTTTACCAGATAACATAGTTCAATGATTTCTTCCAACATGCCATAAAAGTCAACTTTAATTTCTCTATGATGAGATCCTCTCAAAAAAACACCATTATTCATTGTTTTTTTATTCCCCATATGTATTTTTATGAAATCAAAAATCATTCACCAGATATGTATTATAAGATTTAACCATTTTCGATGGTGGGTTACTCAATACAGACAATCGATTATCAATTTTATCAGCATGTTGATATACCTAAAAAGTTGTAAAACAATTATCACTATAACAAGTATTAAATTTATTTTTTATGTGAAATGAAAAATAATTTATGTTACCAGTTTTTGAAACTAGTAGGAAAAAAATCTGACATTATTCTTCAAGAGAAGCTATTGTAATTTTTAGAAACTATTTCTTGATATGATTATCATATAACATAAAATAAAATAAGATTAATTTATTATTATAAAAATTATAGAATAATTTATAGGATCACTCATAGTACGAATGGTGTAATTTCTTCACAGTTAAGTAGAATATATGTATGAGCTCTACGATGTTCATTATCTAAAATCCATCATTCATGAACTTCACCGAAGCTAAGTTTAGGCTGATTGAAAACTGATAATTGATTTCTCATGTCATCATCAATACTTCCCTTGTTACATCTCATGTGGTTGTGTTTTGAAGGATATTCAGGTTAAAAGTAATGAGAGTATAAAAAATAAATTTCCTCTTGCAAATAAGCTTCTACATTTGAGCCTTCAACTGATGATTTGTTACGTAATTTTTTCTTAATTTCTTCATGCATCTCTCAAATGGGTACATCCATCTGAAATGTACTGGACCTTCACATTTTGTTTCATGAGAAAATGTAATATCATATGTTCCATTGAGTCAAACAAACCTAGAGAAAATATTTGTTCCAGTTTACATAAAATTAAAATGGCATCTTCTTGCGGTTTTTTTATGGAATCATAGTTTATTTTCAATGCAAAAATATCTCAAAAAATATGATATATCTATAATCACATCCCAAATCATAGGATTTAACAAACCTCTCAATCCAATTGGCATAATTCTTTCTATTAAAACATGACATTCATGACTTTTCAATCCGGTAACATGACCATTTCTGACACATCTGCCCAAATTGAATGCATAACCATATGGAAGTCTCAAATATTCAATCCACTGACAAAATAATAAGAGACTCTCTTTATAAAGTTTATAAGATTATTTTGTCTTCATTAACTTATGTGATCTAACATTTTCAAATAGTTCAAGTTCTGGCCGCTTGCAAATTTGGGCAAGATCTAATCCTTTCTTTACATTATATTTAGTCTTACCTAGTGTATCCAAAATTGTATGAAATAAATTATCAAAATATTTTTTCTCAATATGCATCACATCCAACATGAGATGGACCAAAAAATCATGACAATAAGGAAAATCCCAAAAAATTATTTTTTTTTCCAATTTTTCTCTTTTCCAAACCCTCCAATTTTATGATGGTTTATTATTGGTCCAAATGTGATGGGAGGTAATGAAGAGACAATTGATTTTAACTATGTACCTGAGATCATTATTGGAGGCTCATCTTTTTCAACTGCTCCTTTTCTGAAATGTTATTTGTTACTTCAAAAAGGATAATTAGTTGGAAGAAATATGTGATGATAGTAAAAAAACAAGGTTTTTCTCCATTGATGGTCATAAATGCTTTGATGTCTCTCATACAATAAAAACATGATTTTGGAACATTTTTACTCCATTTAGATAACATGCCTTATGTTGGGAAGTCACTAATTGTCTACATTAGTGCAGCTTTCAGTAGGAATTTTTGTTTCGTAGCAACATCATATGTAATGACACCATTACTCCACAGTGAATTCAACTCATCAATCAATTGTTTCAAATAAACATTGATATTCTTTTTCGGATGACCTGGATTTAATAAGGTCAAAAAGATATATACCTCCTTCATCAACATCTATGGAGGTAAATTATATGGAGTTATAAAGACAGGTGAACATGGATATTGACTATTGTAAGAACCAAATGGACAGAAATCATCAATAGAAAGACCCAAGAGCACGTTTTGGTCTTCTAAATAAAATGAAGGATGCACTTGGTCAAAAATTTTCCATGAATCACCTTCAAAGGGATGATTTAAGCTTTTACTGGTTGAAATGTTGGTTTTGTTCCATGACATCAATGATGTTGTGTCTTGATACATAAATAAACGATGTAATCTGGGTGTGATTAGGAGATATATCAATTGTTTTACAAGAACAAAACCAGACTTCTCTGGTTTAGCTTCTCTATACCTAGATTGTACACAAGTATGACAACTATCCAACAACTCATTTTCTCCATAATATAAGATACAGTTATTTGAACATTCATGAATCTTCTTATAAACAATACCTAGATTATGAACCATCCTCTTGCTTTCATAGAAGCTGGCAACACATTTCCTTCAAGTAGCAGTGTTTTTAACAAAGAGAATATCTAATCAAAACAACTATTTGACATTATATTATCTGGTTTAATGGCCATAAATTTAGTAACTACTTCAAACTTTCTTATCTTGCAACCAGGATATAAGTAATCCTCAACGGACCTCAAAAACTCATATAAATGATATGGTTCCAACTCAGTAGTTAAATCAATATCATCCTGAGTTTCAGTTTATTGAACAGACGGACCTACCAGTCATGTACTAAATTTTGAAACAATGTTGGATCTGGAACCAAATTATTAATATCTTCTCTAGAACTATGTTCACCATGTTGATACCAAAAAACATAATCTGGTTGAAAATAAAAATTCAATAAATGACTTCCAACATTGTCAAATGTGTCATACCTCCTCAAAGCACATTTTTTATAAGGACACTTAACTGCCCCTTTTAAAATAAATTTTTGTTTCGATGATGAAAATGATAAGAAATCTTGAACACTCTCAATATATATAGGATTTAAACCAGAACCATTTGGATTCCTGCACTAAGGTATCCAAGCACGATCATCTAATAATAACTATTTCTGACTTCCTCGCTCCATATTTTTCTAAAAAATATGAAATAATTAGTTATTTTTTATGATTATAAATAATATAAACAGTATCCAAAAAAATATAAGACAATTAAATTCTCATTTCTATAAATTTATAATAATTTCTATTGTTTTATAGTTAGTTATACTATATTTTAAGTTTTTTACTAATCTATAATCATTTATAAAAATAAATACTAATTTCCACTAATTATTATTAATTTTAGGAATTTTTTACTTATTATTGTTAATTATTGGCGGCAGAATTTCCAACAGATTGGTGGAAGCTCTTTTTCCCGACGACTCATACCCTTGCAGCTTTCTGCGACTAAAATCAATATGAAAAGTATGCTCCAGCATACGAATATCTATTTTCATATGCATGATGATGGATAACATAGAGGCCTCACCACATTTCTCTTCATGCTCTCATGCATATGAAAATGAATATTTGTATGTCAGAGCAGAGTATTCATAGTAATTTCAGTTGTAGAAAGTTACAAGGGGATAAATCTTCGGGAAAAAGAGCCTCATTTGTCTGACAACTCACCTCCTTGTAACTTTCTCCGACTTAAATCACTATGAAAATTCTGGTCCAATGTATGTCAGAACATATTTTTCATATTAATTTCAGTGGGAGAAATTTTTAAGGAGTTGTGGTCTCAATCAAAAAAAATGTTGCCAATCCGCTGGAGATTGTGTCAGTTTATCAATGTACTTGAATTTTTTATGATTTATTATTATTTATTACTAATTATTATTAATTATTCTAAATTATTATTAATTATTCGTAATTATTATTAATTGTTCCTAATTATTATTAATTGTTCCTGATTATTATTAATTATTACTAATTATCAGTAATTATTACTAATTATTACTAATTATTAGTAATTATTACTAATTATTACTTATTATTAGTAATTATTACTAATTATTACTAATTATTACTAGTTATTACTAATTATTAATAATTATTACTAATTAATCCTAATTATTACTAATAATTCCTAATTTTTATTAATTATTAGTAATTATTACGAATTAATCCTAATTAATACTAATTATTGAAAATTAGTCTTAATTATTGCTAATTATTTCTAATTATTTCTAATTATTGCTAATTGTATCTAATTATTGCTAATTATTGATAATTATTGCTAATTGTTGCTAATTATTGCTAATTATTACTAATTATTACTAATTATTGCTAATTATTACTATTTATTACTAATTATAAATAATTATGGATAATTATTACTAATTATTGGTAATTATTAGTGATTATTGATAATTATTACTAATTGTTACTAATTATTACAAGTTATTAATAATTATTACTAATTATTACAAGTTATTACTAATTATTCCTAATTATTAGTAATTATTCTTAATTATTAGTAATTATTCTTAATTATTAGTAATTATTTCTAATTATTCCTAATTATTCCTAATTATTCCTAATTCTAACTAATTATTACTAAATATTACTAATTAATCCTAATTATTACTAATTAATCCTAATTATTACTAATTAATCCTAATTATTACTAATTAATCCTAATTATTATTAATTAATCCTAATTATTGATAATTATTACAAATTCTTTCAAATTATTACTAATTATTGATAATTATAACTAATTATTGATACTTATTTATAATTAATGCTAATTATTACTAATTATTTCTAAATATTACTAATTATTGATAATTATTACTAATTGTTGATAAATATTATTAATTATTACTAATTATTACAAATTATTACTAGTTATTACTAATTATTACTAATTATTACTAATTATTACAATTTATTACTAATTATTACTAATTCTAACTAATTATTACTAATTATTACTAATTTATCCTAATTATTACTAATTAATCCTAATTATTACTAATTAATCCTAATTATAACTAATTAATCCTAATTATTACTAATTAATCCAAATTATTTCAAATTAATCCTAATTATTGATAATTATTACTAATTATTGATAATTATTACTAATTATTACTAATTATTGATAATTATTACTAATTATTCCTAAATATTACTAATTATTAGTAATTAATCCTAATTATTACTAATTATTACTAATTAATCCTAATTAATACTAATTATTACTAATTGATCCTGATTATTTCTAATTAATCAAAATTATTACTAATTAATCCTAATTATTACTAACTAATACATTTTTTACTAATTATTACCAATTATTACAATTTATTACTAATTATTCATAATTATTGATAATTATACCGAATTATTTATAATTATTATGAATTTTTTTCTAATTATTTCTAATTATTACAAATTATTTCTAATTATTACAAATTATTTCAAATTATTACAAATTATTTCTAATTATTACAAATTATTTTTAATTTTTTCTAATTTTTTCTAATAATATCTAATTTTTTAAATTATTACTAATTATTTCTAATTATTACTAATTATTTCTAATTATTAATAATTAATACAATTTATTACTAATTAATACAATTTATTACTAGTTAATACAATTTATTACTAGTTATTACTATTTATTACTATTTATTACTAATTAATACTAGTTATTACTAATTATTACAAATTATTTCAAATTATTTCAAATTATTACAATTTATTACTAATTAACACTTAGATGTAACTGTTCATAAAAATAAATACTGAAAAAACAAATATATAATTCTAATTTAATTAATTTATATCTAATTAAGAAAAATTATAAATAAATTAAAATAAAATAAATTAACTAAACAATAAAAAAATAGATAAATACATTGAAACTGAAGCTTTCGGAGTATTAAAGTCGCAGATAATGCTATGATTTAAAAATTTAAACTATGAAAATTTTCAGAAGAAAATTTTTCAGAAGAGCTAGAGAGAGAAGTTGAGTAAAGAGTCAAATGAGAGAAAAATGGATGGGGTATATATGGGTTAAATTATTTGTGACAGGGGTATTTGCGACGGGTAGCCCGTCACAAATAGTTGTATTTACGACGGACCCTGTCGCAAATAACTATACCCACATTAACTACAGTGGATTGTTAAAAAGTTATTTGTGGCGGGACCCATCAGAGATGTGTACCTGCCAACAAAGTATTTGCGATGGGGAAAATATCTCGTTGCAAATACTAAAAACTGTCACCGGTTATTTGTGATGGGACAAGTATCCCATCACAAATACCCTTACCCATGGTTTGGCGTGTATTTCACGCCAATCCTTTTGCGACGGGTCCTTATCTCCCATCGCAAATACTATTTATTTTCAATGGGGTAATTAGCATGTCGTAAATAACCACTTTTGACGGGTTATTTGCGACGGGCCCCTTACCCGTCGCAAATATCCATTTTTCCCATAATGCTGATTGGATAATAAAAGTGTATATAGTTCTAGAACATATGTACCTAGGGGTAATGACTCTGAAAATGGTGTATTGGGCTTGGCCCGATCGTTACCTTGTGAAAGACAATGGGCCGTACTACGCACCTATTTTTGAAAACTTGGGGGATATACTTAGGATAATTCATATTTTATTTACCAATAATTATGAAGGATTTGAATAAATGATGACAATGAATGAACTATATTAAACCTAAGGTGTCTTAAAAAAAATGGGGAAATGTTTTATGTGTGTAAAATAAGGTAATTACCTAATGAATTACCAAGGAAAAATAAAGAGTGTTATAGGTAGGGAATTTCTCCTTTGCCTCTCTGTTTTGTGTATCATGTGGGGTGGGCGTGCTTTCGATTCCGTAGAATTGGATAAACCAGACCTAATTAAAGATAATGAACGAATTCTATAAAGAAAGGAGGGGGGGTTGTGATCGTTGATGTTGTCTTATATTTTTGATGTTGTTTCTTTTATGACCATCTTGTTGAGTTGTGCTGGCTTATGCCTTCTGAAAATCGAGGCCGTTGGTGGTCGTTGTTTGTGCCCTAATGAACCCCTACTGATGTTTTAAATGGCTTGTTGTGATTATAAACTCCTGCTATGAAAAGTAATTGGTTAATCACGTATATCTGTCCAAATAAATTGAGGCACCAGGATCTTTCCTTCTGTGATAACCCCCGGTTGAAACACATGAAAATTGAAATCATGGAGTGTGTTAAGTCGTTTAAATCTGAAAATACCGGCATGACCCCGACTTGTGTGGATTGTGGTAGTTGGTTGTTTTCTTTTCGGGCCGATTGCTGGAGATGTGGGAGGGGATGGGATCCCCTGTTCTTTTATACCCTCGGTGGTTGTGTGAAATTGGGGATGGGATCCCCTGTTGGTATGGATTCGGTGGTTTTGAGTTTTAAGACCCGGTGGTTACTTGTTTATATCACAAATTGGGGTGGGATCCTCTGTTGTTGAGAACTGGGTGTGGGCGTTATGGTTGATGCTTAACTGTTTACTTTCCTGGACTTGTGTCTATGCTTGCTAGTTGCCCAGTAGTGCTTGAACTCAATTGAACATTATCACTGAACATGAAACAAGAAAGGGGACAAATGGGTTGTTAGCGCGAGTCGTGACTCGGACTTGAGTGTTGTTGTGATCTCTAGGCTGTCTGAAGAAAAACCTAGCTTGGGTGAGTGCTTTTTACCTATATATATATACTTTTGGCTTTGTGTTTCTTATTCGCGCCCCACCCAAGTTGAGCACTTAGTGCCGAACACCCCCATTTCATGGGGGAGGGTATTTTTCCTAACACTATTCATAGTGGCTGGTTATTAGCTCCTTTTCTGCTCCCTTTCCCGGATAGCCCAAGTATCTTCGGGCAGGCTGTGATGGCCTGAGGTCCATTATTAGCCCAAGAACCTTCGGGCGGGGTAGTGTGGTGGTTGTCCAGGTGTGTGCGGCAGGTGGTTTCCCAAGTGTTTTCGGGATGAGGCCCAGGTGTCTTCGGGCGTGGTGGTGGTTGTTCTGGCCTAGGTGTTCGCAGGCATGGTTACATGTGACAGTTGTGGCCCAGGTGTGTGCGGGCGGGATTCAGCAGTGGGACTGCGTGCGGTTGAGGCCCAGGTGTGTGCGGGCGGGATTTCGGCAGTGGGACTGCGTGTGGTTGTGGCCCAGGTGTGTGTGGGCGGGTGTGGCAGTGGGACTACGGTGAGAATGGCGGGATTGGTCCGATGCATAGGATGTCTCAATAACCAGTGGGAAAGTGGCGTGGGGTACCCAAACATCGATGTGCTCTTATTATATACATTACTTGACTTGCGTTATTTGGAGAGTGTGCCCTGGTGAGGCTTGGGTGGATATTTTACCTTGATAGGCGTTTGGTTTACTCCTTTTCTCACGGGACTTTAGCACGTTCCCCCACTTGTGCACGAGAGTCTTTGGTTTTCCCTACTGAGTGTACTTGTATGCTCACCCTACGTATATAAAATTGCTTTCAGGTTTCCAGGAGGACTTCAGGGATCATGAAGGACCTTACTAGCTCGGACCTTTGGAGCAGTTGCAGTTGTTGTTTTTCTTTTCCTCTTTGGTACTTACCTTGTAGTCACCTTTTGTACTTGTGGCTTTACTTTTGGAACATGCATGTCGGAATGGTTTATTTTTTGGCTTTACTTTCCTTTTTCCTTGGTGTTGTTTAGTTTCATCATCTCATCTCTCGATCTTATAAAACAAAAAGGGTTAATGCCTTCCATTTGTGAGAAAATTTCTTACCCTTGGTGCTAGTCGCCACTCCGGGACCTATTGAAGGCGGGTCTCGGGGGGTCATTATCTCTCATTCAACTTAAAGAAGGAAGGGCCTGACAACCTGATGACCCTTCCCTCCTTTTGGTGAAGGCGGGTCGTGACAGAATGGTATCAGAGACTGATGGTTGAGAGATAGGATGGAGTCTGGAGTTAGGCACAGTGAGGATTGCATGGGATGGTAAGGCAACAATGTTGGGTGACCTTGGCGTGTGAATTAGGCCAGGGAATACCGGCTAGGACACGGGATTTTAGGGCCCCCCGTGATCAGATGCAAGGACTCTGGACCTACCGAACGACCAAGTGAGGCCACACTGATTGCAGGGTAGAGACCCTAGGAAAGGTACATGCATCATAATGACTTGTGTTCTTGTGTTTCTGGGATGTCTTGGGGATTAAGAATAAATTAAATTTTAATAATTTTTAAGAACGATATTCTGCACTACTTGGGCTTAGGAATTCCTTGTTTACCTTGCAGCTATGGCACCTGGAAGGCGACCACGTGTGGTACAGGCGATAGAGGCCTCAGAGAATACTTTGGCCGATCGGCAGAGAGCTGATCGAGAGGAAGAGGACGACCAGTGGCAGAAGACTCTTCGATCCTTCCAGCGACAGGCCCTCGAGAAGTATAAGGGCAGCACCTCCGATATGAAGATGGAAGGCTGGCTAGAGGATCTAGTTATAGCCTTCGGCCTGATTCGGGCCCCGACCGAGTACTGGGTTCCTCTGGTCGTCATCCAGATGTGGGGAGCGGCACGTCAGTGGTGGACGCTTTACCTGGGGGAGAGGAGAGATTCTGAGGTGGCTTGGGTGGATTTTGAGAGGGTGTTCCGGGCGGAATTCCTTTCCTCGATTATGAAGGCAGAAAAGAGGCAGGAACTACTCTCCCTCCAGCAGGGGAATATGTCCGTGAGGGAGCTAGGGATCAAGTTCAAGGACCTCCTACGTTTTGCTCCGGACCTCTTTCTCGATGAGGAGTCTCGGGTAAGATGTTTGGAGGAGGCAATCCGACCCTCCCTCCAGTATGTTGTTACCCCCTTTACCCTTCCGACGTACTTGGAGGTCCATAAGAAGGCCAAAGTGGTGGAGAGGATGCATGCTCTAGGAGGAGTGTCACGAGAGGGGATCCAGCTAGGACCATCGAAGGGGAAGGCCGTCAGCACCAGGCCTCCAGCATCAGGACCCTCCAGGTTTCGACCAGCAGGGAGCAGACCGCAGCAGTTTCAGTTTCGACCCCCCGGCCCTCGCCCTTTCCCTTCGGGCCCGGGACCGCAGTGCTTCGTCTGTGGGAGCCCTAGAAATCTCCGGAGTCAGTGCCCGGACCAGGTGCAGTACAGTAGTGGCAGTCAGCCCCAGCACCCACCCCAGCAGTAGCTTCCAGCCAGACCTTTCCAGCAGCAGCAGTAGGGACAGCGAGCTCCCGCTCCTCCGAGGGTAGACGTAGGAGGAGTCCAACCTCAGGGCGCTCCACATGGACCTCGACCAGGGCGTGGTCGGGGAGGTGGCTGACAGTCGAGGGGCAGGGGAGCTGGGCGTGGACAGTTACATGCCACAGAGGCATCAGTTCCAGCAGGGCCAGAGGTTGTTCGAGGTACGATCAGTCTGTTTAGCACCCTTGCTTATGCCTTGTTCGATACCGGAGCTTTGCACTCCTTTGTTGCACCCAGCCTAGCCTGTGACTTGGGTTTAGATGCGGAGAGACTTTTAGTTCCCCTGGTGTTGAGTACACCAGTCGGAGGTTAGACCAACTTGTTGTTTGTTTGTCGGGGATGTAGACTGATGATAGGACCACATCAGTCAGTTAGGAATCTTCTTCTGCTACAAATTCAGCCATACGATGTCATCCTAGTCATCGACTGGTTGTTTTCTGTGTGCGCCGTCATCGGCTGTTTTCGAAGAAGTGTGGTGTTCTCAGACTTGGACAGCCGGCGTGTTACCTTCACCGGCGAGCGGAGCAGTCCGAAGGGAAACAGGAGAGAGGAACCTCTCCTCTCCTTATTGACCGAGCTGACAGTGGGATCAGTAGATTCTGAAATGGTGGAAGTGCCAGAGATCGTCCGTGAGTTTATGGACATCTTTCCTGAGGAGGTGATGACTCTACCCCCTCGACGTGATATCGAGTTTGGGATAGACCTTCAGACCGGCGCTCATCCAGTCTCGATGGATCCTTACCGGATGGCACCTTCGGAGCTACGGGAGTTGCGGATACAGATTGACGATCTGATGAAGAGGGGTTATGTTCGTCCGAGTGCGTCACCGTGGGGTGCCCCGGTCTAGTTTGCAAAGAATGAAGATGGTGGTCTTAGGTTGTACATAGACTACAGGAGGATGAATCAGGTGACGATCAAGAATCGATACCCTCTTCCAAGGATAGATGATCTTTTCGACCAGTTGAAAGGGGAAGGATGGTTCTCGAAGATCGACCTGTGGTATGGGTACCACCAGCTGAGGGTAAAAGAGAGTGACATCCCGAAGACAGCGTTCAGGTGCAGGTATGGACACTTCGAGTTCATAATCATGCCCTTCGGTGTTACGAACTCCTTGGCTGTGTTCATGGGGCTTATGAACTCCATCTTCTGGGAGTACCTGGATCGGTTTGTGGTCGTGTTCATCGACGACATCCTGGTCTACTCTAGATCATAGGAGGACCATGCAGAGCACCTGAGGACAGTTTTGGAGGTCCTCTGGCAGCACCAGCTCTATGGGAAGTTGTCAAAATGCAAGTTCTGGACACGAGAAGTGCACTTCCTCGGGCACGTAGTGTCTGAGCAGGGGGTAGCGGTCGACCCATCAAAGGTTAAGGCAGTTGTTTCTTGGGCAGCACCCAAGAATGTGGCAGAAGTTAGAAGTTTCCTCGGGCTGGCGGGTTACTACCGGAGATTCGTACCCAACTTCTCTTGAGTAGCAGCCCCTTTGACGACTCTGACCAAGAAGGATCAGGCTTTCGTATGGAGTGAGCAGTTCCAGTCAGCCTTCAGTTATCTGAAGGAGAAGTTGGTTAGTGCCCCAGTGCTGAGATTACCAGAAGAAGGGGTGGCCTATGAGGTATTCTGTGATGCTTCAGGATAGGGCCTGGGGTGCGTGTTGATGCAGTGACAAGGGGTGATCTCTTATGGGTCCAGGTAGCTGCGTTCCCATGAGCGTAATTATTCCACCCAAGACCTGGAGCTTGCAGCGGTCATTTTTGCGCTAAAGTTATGGCGGCACTACCTCATCGGGGAACGCTTTGTGGTCTTCACGGACCACAAAATCTTGAGGTATATCTTCTCACAGCGGGACTTAAACTTGCGGCAGCGGAGATGGGTGGAGTTCCTCCAGGATTACTACTTCGAGATCTCTTATACTGAGGGCAAGGGCAATGCGGTGGCTGATGCCTTGAGCAGGAGGACGCAGAAGGATGCAGTCCGAGAGTCGGTGGATGCCTGGAAGGCAATGGAGGAGTTGGCTGCCTTACACCTGGATGCGAAGATGGATAGCGGTAGGGGCTGCCTATATCAGATGACAGTGCAGTCATCCCTGTTTCAGCAAGTGGAGGAGTCTCAGTGGGGAGACCTAGAGTGTGAAGTGATGCGTGACCAAGTTGACCAGGTCAATGCTCCGGAAGGATTGACAGAGGATGGTCAGAACCAGATGCTTTTCCAGAAAAAGTTGTTTGTTCCGGAGGCGATGCGTGGCAAGGTTCTCAGTGAGTTCCAAAAATCACCCATGGAAGTACTGTAACAGCCCAAGATTTTATAAAAAAAATATTCTTTTTAATTTTATTAATGTCTTGTGTTGTATGCTACACCAAAAGGAGCTTGTACAACACGCATCCTTGACTTGCCTTGCATTACACGCAAACGCGACCTTCCTCGATAGCGTGTGTAATACGCAATACCGAGTTTCACTAAACAACGATATGTTATTAAAATATTATTAAAACTAGCTGTTATGAATAGTAATAACCACTTTTTAAAATTCTGTAAATCTTATTTTTCAAAATGAACTTCATTTTTGGATTCGGACTATCGAATTTAGCCTAAGGTGAAATTTTGGTACTTTTCGGATAACTTTCATATTCTGATGAATAGTAAAAATTACTAAATTTTAATTAAAAACAACTCTTTTAATCGAAATAATTAATATTGATAAATTATTAATTTGAGTGGTTATAAAGTATATTTAGAATATATTTTTACAATTTAATACAATGTTGGTCATTGTATGTAATTTCACATTTAAACCAGTTATAAACTAGTGTCAATCTTTTGATAGTTATTATCTCTTAAAAACACGCTATTTGTTTTGACGACGAGAATTAATTTTTAAATTAGTTAATGCAACTGATATGTTTTGAATTTGGTAAAATAGACATCATTTTTGAGTTCATAATATCAAATATACCTTAGGCCTAATTTTTGGTATTTTTCTGAAAACTTTCAATTTTCGATGAATAGTGAAACCACTAAGTGGTAGGTTAAAAACTGAATTTTGCATAAATCTTAATTTTACCGCTTCTGTGAATGGAATTTCGAAAATCTGACAGACACGGTTAATATAGAGGACTAAAATGTGGTTCAATGAGATGAAAATAATTTTTGGTGAATAGTAACTTTTTACTTTTTTTACCACGGTTAATAGTAAATAGGGTAACTAAGGGTAAATATGATATTACTATTACCCTAACACATGTCCTAATTCTATTGGATAAGTCTAATTCGTCCAAAAACAACCTTATGAATATAATATGACCATTTAGGTCCACTTGGATTAGATTAGGACATTTATTATTATTTAATTCAAAGAAGAGTTAAAAGAGTTAAAATCAAAGTTTATTTACTAAAACATTTTTAATATAGGGTTATACATAAGATAAATTTGATTGTAAATATTCATTAGAAAGCTAAAAAGATTTCCTACATAATAATATTTTATTTATAATTTTTAGACATTAAATAAATTAATTTATTTATGACACAACAATGATGCAGTAATTACCCTTTTAAGGAAATATTAACATAATTGATGTTATAAATGCTCAAATGAATGTAATTTGAGACTTTTTATGATTTACACTAATTTTCTAGGTTACTATGATATATTAGTGTTGATTTAATAAACTTGGTTCGAACAAATAATTCTGCTATGACTTTCAAAAAAATTATATATCAAATAGTGTCAAAATTGACACAAAATAGTTTTTAAATCAAATATTATATTATTAATTGTTATTTTATTCCTAAAAATCTAAGGTTCAGCCAAATGACATAGATAAGGATATATATATTAATAATAAACAATTTGGGGTTCGTTTGGCATGTTATAGTAAGTGTATTAACCATATAGTGAAAGAAACAAAAAAGACACGGTAAAAGTTAAATTATTTAACTTAGAGTTAAATCTAATTGATAAGGTTACAATAATACCCTAAACTTGTCTAAATCTTATTGGTTGATAGGATTTCGACCCATCCCCACTTTAGCTCCGAAATAAGACCCTTTGGAACCATTATAAACCGATTTTGACTTTATTATAAAATAATATTTTGAGGTATTCCTAAGATGCCCCTCTCCTCCCTTATAAAAGGACACCTCCTCCTCACACCAATTTGAGCACTCAAGCTCGGCCAACCCCTGCCATTTTCTCCTCTCCACTTCTCTAGAATAATCCTAGAGGTCCTGGTCTTCTCCAAAGACCAATCTTAGTTCCTTAAGTGGAGGATTCAAAGAGGCGTTCCAAAGAAGAGGTAATATCCATTACCGATCTTTTCAATTTCTTTCTTCTTCCACTTCTTCATCTTAGGTTGTTTCATTATGAAGTAATAACATCAGTATCACTCAAATACTGATATGTTATTATAAGTATGAAACAACCCTATTTCACCATCTATCCATCCTACAGAAAAATGAAATCACCGCGCGTGCGTACGTACGGAATACCGTCTCCACGTCGTGGTGTAATCTATTTTCCACCACCACCTTACATGGATGGGTATAATGGTGTAAAGAATAACTATACATAGTTATTACAACATCATATTGATTCTGATATATTGTATAATCCACTCCAATTCAATTCAATATTTATGGAAATGATATCAATGCTCGTGCGTACGTACGGACTACCGTCTCCACGACGCGATGAGATTCATTCTCCATGTTAACTATTTAAGAATGATTATAAAGTATATATAATAAATAATAATTAAATATATGACATTATAAAGCTACTGGATTTATGTATATATATATATGTATGTCATCTACTTACTTCCATTCAAGACAATAAGGAAAGGAAAACAGCGTTCATGTGTACGTACGGACTACCGTCTCCATGAACGGTGTTTTTCATTTCATTTATCTATCTATTATATATATATATATATATACTGAATATATATGATATATAAATCATATTTTATATTCTGGAAGTAAGTAAATCATGATATAAGTAATAATAATGTCAAGAACAATAAGTCAAAACACCTACGATAAATGAAACGATTTTACCCAAAACGCTTCTTTAACATGGAGTTTACAAAAGAACGGGTAATATAATGTCATAAGTGAACCATATATGATATCATAACAATGAATATGATTCTGTAATAAGTCAATGACATTATTTAAACCATTATACAGGAGCTTCGGACACGTACAAAGCAAATCGGACCTAAGGTAAGGGAAATATCACAATCTCATTTTTATCCGAGATTGTTTATTCGTAAGTATTTACTGGGGTGTATTTTATCATCCACATCCATGTTTCCTTAATATGTAATATTATTTCCATCCACCTACAATTGTTTAAAACCTATTTTACCCTTTGGTGAGTTTTTAGTAAAAGATATGAAAAGAATCTTTTGTCGTTTTTCATACGAGGTACTTTTTTTGACTTTTCCGACAAAAGTACGAGAAGAATGTTTTTTTTAACTTATACGGCAAGAATGGATTTTTAAAACAGTATTTCCAAGAATCTTCCTCTATAAGTTTTCAAGTTTATTTTTAATCAACTTCTTTTATTTTAAAGTTTTATGACATGTTATGAAAGAAAAAAATGTTTTTGAAGAAGAAAGGATATTTTCCTCAAGAATGGAGTTCAAGTGTTTTATCAAAATTATTTTCCATCTATGATAATAAAGGGTTCTGTTTTTATCCCTATTATTACATTGATTTGACTATGTTGTGATGGAATTATGTTTATGAATTCCTTTATCTTATATGAATGGTTTTATGATGTCATGTTGTTTAAGAATCCCATTTTTATTAAATGGGTTATGCAATGATGTATGATTTATGATTTTGTGGCACACATAAGAAAGGATTCATTATAAGATGGGTGGGACCTATATCTCCCTCCAATGCATTGGGTAAAGATTTTATATCTCATGAGATAGACATGGCTGGAATGGTAGGTTATACCGGTTCAGTGAAACAGGACTGAAACGAGGGTTACTCGATTCAGAAAGGGACTTTGTCCACTAAGATAGTCTTGGCAATGAGTCTTGACTAACAAGAAATGATTCTCTATGATTATGTGTGAATGCCACAAAGTTTCATGTTTTAAGTTATGATTATTGTGATTACATTTCACTGCCATGATTTACCCCATGTTATGAAATTATGATCTCTTTTGCAGGTTAAGATTTCCAAAAGTTATGTGCTTATGTATATGATGTGATTGATATTTCTTTTGTTTACCCTTACTGAGCATTTGAGCTCACCCTTTTATGTTTTCTTTTTCCCAGGATATAAAGAAAGGTTTTAGGTGAAAAAAAGGGAAGATCTTTATGGGAGATATTGAAGATCTTTCACCATGATTAGAAGATTACGTTCCGAGTTTCCAAAGACACTAAACTATTACGATCCTTGTGTGTGTGTTTTTGTTATGTACTACGTATTCCGCAAAAGTAATGTAATGTCCATGTACGTCAAGCTTCGGGTCTCTACAGTTGGTATCAGAGGAAAGGTTTAGTCAACCTTTGGAAACTAGGATGCGATAACTTTAGTGAGATCCCTAGAGAAATTTATAAGGTATGTCTAGGGATGTCCTTAAGGATAAGTATACGTATAGGATATAGTCCTAGAACTACGGTAACGATCATAGAATTTAACCTAAGATGATAGATATTGAGGATACTCCACCTTTATTATGTTGTTTTCCCAAGCATGATTTTTGCCTCTCACACTATTCTTTTTGGGTTTTAGACGATGGCTGGAACCCGAAGGAACCGTGTTGATCAATGCAATGGACAATGCAATGATTGCCCTCCTGAACAAACAAATGTTATGGGAGATGGAGTGCAAAATCTTATTGCTATACTTACACAAGCTATGAATCATTCTGGACTTCCAAATGAGCAGAGAAGGGAACAGTATTCTATTGAGTCCATCATGAGGCAACGTCCACCTTCTTTCAGTGGGACTTCCGATCCACTTGTTGCTGAACAATGGATCAGTACTACTGAAAAGATATTTTCAGTTCTTCAATGTTCTGAACATGATAAAGTCATCTTAGCAGTGTATCGTTTGGAAGGTGATGCTGATCAATGGTGGAATCTTATCAAGAATACGAGGCCAAGAGATGAAATTGAGTCCATGGAATGGGACGAGTTCATGAACTTGTTTTTCAGTAAGTACTTCCCTCGTATTCTTCGAACAAAGATGGAAAAGGAGTTTCTTGAGCTGAAACAGAAGGATGAGGAATCTGTTGGTATATACGAAGCAAATTTTACAAGACTTGCAAGGTATGCATCTGGCATTATCATCCAACCTGAAAGTAAAGTTGATCGATTTTTCAGTGGCTTAAAACCAAGTCTTTGAAGGGCATTAGCTATAAGAGACTTCAGTAGCTATGAAGAAATTGTGCGTTGTGCTATCAAGGTAGAAATGGAAGTTGGTGTTACATATCCATCTCATGGTTTTGACAAAAAACGAAAGATGGAGTTCAAGGAGAAATCTCAGAATAATGGTGAAAAGAAGATGAATGTTTCCTTATGCACAAAGTGTGGAAAGAAGCATGGTGGAGATTGTCTTAAAGGGACTAGAAAATGTTTTAAGTGTGGAAAAGAAGGTCATCGAGCAGCTGAGTGTCGAAGTAATGGAAAAAGGGTTTCTAATGATGTGAATAAATCAAACACTGCAGGGAACGCACCACCAACACTTCAATGCTTCAAGTGCAAGGAAATGGGGCATTATGCTAATAAATGCCCTAATCCAAGGGTTAGTGATGATCAACATGACAAACCACTGAAGGAAAAGGACAAAGGGAAGTCACATGCGATCACTATTGGAAATGTTGAATATGACAACGATGTGGTGGAATGATTAAGTGTTTATGTAATGGGATTTCAAAATAATGTTGTATTATTGAGTATTGCAATATTTATTGATGTGGTACTCAAAGTGATTGATATATTTTGGAAATAAGATGATATGCGCATAATGAAGGGAAAATGAGAAAATGAAATGTTTAATAGTATTCATGAGCTCATGATTGATATAAGGACTAAGTGATATCATGGTTTGAGTATATAGAATTTTGAGGATTTTGGTATGTGGAAAGTGTTAACTTTTAACTGCATTCATGTTTTCACTAAGGTATTCAAGAGAATACACGATTAAGGACTTTGAATGTTTGGAATGTGACCAACAAAACATATCTTATGATATATGGGGTTCGACGATGGTGTTAAATCTCTGGTAATCGTTTTCACTATGTTGTGAGAGTGGACTGCAGTATTATGGATAAGCCTAAAGATTGGAATGGATTATGTTGGACATAAGTTAGTATTGTTTAAGGATATAAGTTTTCTCGATATTATTGATGGGATTTTATAGTAATATAGTTTTAGAAAAAGGACAACCTACAGGACGGGCGACAGCCCATCGCTTCGGACAAGGCTGTGGGAATCGAACCCACAACCGAAGTGCGACTGGCCTTTATCGCCTACCACTGGCCTACAGGAAGTCCCTGTTTAGTAGAAACTAGTTTTATTTTATTAAGCGGTATGATATATGAAGTATAAGTTCATTTTAGGAACCATACATGATTAATCTCACTATAGATCGACTTATGTATATAATTTTTGCTAACCTTTTGTTTGAGACAGATGGAATGACCCGTCATTCTATCACATGATCTGATAACACTTCACGAATAACAAATTCAACTTCATTTATTTAAGAGATGAAGTGGAAATTGTTCAAGGCACAAACAACAGTGATATTGTACCAAAATAAAGTAAGTATTTATTCTAATGTAAATTTTCAACTTTAGGGAAATGATCTTGAAAACCAAAAATGTTGTCCGAGTGATCTTATACCTGATGAATCAGATGGTACCTTATATCATCACAAATCTATGGATTTGTGATTACTGGCTTTTCCATAGCCATGTTCTCTACCACTCTCCATCAGAACCTGATGGTTAGATTTTTCATTCATATCCATATTTTCACCTATGTGGAAACCCAATGATTAGTTTATTTGGGTAACCGTTAAGTTTCATACTTTTGTTTTTAAAGATTGGTTTTGATATTCCTTTTTACGATGTGGGTTTCTATTAAAGAAACTTTCGAATAGTAAACCATTTATAACCCCGACGAATTTTGAGGGCGAAATTCATTTTAAGGGGGGTAGAATGTAACAGCCCAAGATTTTATAAAAAAAATATTCTTTTTAATTTTATTAATGTCTTGTGTTGTATGCTACACCAAAAGGAGCTTGTACAACACGCATCCTTGACTTGCCTTGCATTACACGCAAACGCGACCTTCCTCGATAGCGTGTGTAATACGCAATACCGAGTTTCACTAAACAACGATATGTTATTAAAATATTATTAAAACTAGCTGTTATGAATAGTAATAACCACTTTTTAAAATTCTGTAAATCTTATTTTTCAAAATGAACTTCATTTTTGGATTCGGACTATCGAATTTAGCCTAAGGTGAAATTTTGGTACTTTTCGGATAACTTTCATATTCTGATGAATAGTAAAAATTACTAAATTTCAATTAAAAACAACTCTTTTAATCGAAATAATTAATATTGATAAATTATTAATTTGAGTGGTTATAAAGTATATTTAGAATATATTTTTACAATTTAATACAATGTTGGTCATTGTATGTAATTTCACATTTAAACCAGTTATAAACTAGTGTCAATCTTTTGATAGTTATTATCTCTTAAAAACACGCTATTTGTTTTGACGACGAGAATTAATTTTTAAATTAGTTAATGCAACTGATATGTTTTGAATTTGGTAAAATAGACATCATTTTTGAGTTCATAATATCAAATATACCTTAGGCCTAATTTTTGGTATTTTTCTGAAAACTTTCAATTTTCGATGAATAGTGAAACCACTAAGTGGTAGGTTAAAAACTGAATTTTGCATAAATCTTAATTTTACCGCTTCTGTGAATGGAATTTCGAAAATCCGACAGACATGGTTAATATCAAGGACTAAAATGTGGTTCAATGAGATGAAAATAATTTTTGGTGAATAGTAACTTTTTACTTTTTTTACCACGATTAATAGTAAATAGGGTAACTAAGGGTAAATATGATATTACTATTACCCTAAAACATGTCCTAATTCTATTGGATAAGTGTAATTCGGCCAAAAACAACCTTATGAATATAATATGACCATTTAGGTCCACTTGGATTAGATTAGGACATTTATTATTATTTAATTCAAAGAAGAGTTAAAAGAGTTAAAATCAAAGTTTATTTACTAAAACATTTTTAATATAGGGTTATACATAAGATAAATTTGATTGTAAATATTCATTAGAAAGCTAAAAAGATTTCCTACATAATAATATTTTATTTATAATTTTTAGACATTAAATAAATTAATTTATTTATGACACAACGATGATGCAGTAATTACCCTTTTAAGGAAATATTAACATAATTGATGTTATAAATGCTCAAATGAATGTAATTTGAGACTTTTTATGATTTAAACTAATTTTCTAGGTTACTATGATATATTATTGTTGATTTAATAAACTTGGTTCGAACAAATAATTCTGTTATGACTTTCAAAAAAATTATATATCAAATAGTGTCAAAATTGACACAAAATAGTTTTTAAATAAAATATTATATTATTAATTGTTATTTTATTCCTAAAAATCTAAGGTTCAGCCAAATGACATAGATAAGGATATATATATTAATAATAAACAATTTGGGGTTCGTTTGGCATGTTATAGTAAGTGTATTAACCATATAGTGAAAGAAACAAAAAAGACACGGTAAAAGTTAAATTATTTAACTTAGAGTTAAATCTAATTGATAAGGTTAAAATAATACCCTAAACTTGTCTAAATCTTATTGGTTGATAGGATTTTGACCCATCCCCACTTTAGCTCCGAACTAAGACCCTTTGGAACCATTATAAACCGATTTTGACTTTATTATAAAATAATATTTTGAGGTATTCCTAAGATGCCCCTCTCCTCCCTTATAAAAGGACACCTCCTCCCCCTCCTCCTCACACCAATTTGAGCACTCAAGCTCGGCCAACCCCTGCCATTTTCTACTCTCCACTTCTCTAGAATAATCCTAGAGGTCCTGGTATTCTCCAAAGACCAATCTTAGTTCCTTAAGTGGAGGATTCAAAGAGGCGTTCCAAAGAAGAGGTAATATCCATTACCGATCTTTTCAATTTCTTTCTTCTTCCACTTCTTCATCTTAGGTTGTTTCATTATGAAGTAATAACATCAGTATCACTCATATACTGATATGTTATTATAAGTATGAAACAACCCTATTTCACCATCTATCCATCCTACGGAAAAATGAAATCACCGCGCGTGCGTACGTACGGAATACCGTCTCCACGCCGTGGTGTAATCTATTTTCCACCACCACCTTACATGGATGGGTATAATGGTGTAAAGAATAACTATACATAGTTATTACAACATCATATTGATTCTGATATATTGTATAATCCACTCCAATTCAATTCAATATTTATGGAAATGATATCATCGCTCGTGCGTACGTACGGACTACCGTCTCCATGACGCGATGAGATTCATTCTCCATGTTAACTATTTAAGAATGATTATAAAGTATATATAATAAATAATAATGAAATATATGAAATTATAAAGCTACTGGATTTATGTATATATATATATGTATGTCATCTACTTACTTCCATTCAAGACAATAAGGAAAGGAAAACAGCGTTCATGTGTACGTACGGACTACCGTCTCCATGAATGGTGTTTTTCATTTCATTTATCTATCTATTATATATATATATATATATACTGAATATATATGATATATAAATCATATTTTATATTCTGGAAGTAAGTAAATCATGATATAAGTAATAATAATGTCAAGAACAACAAGTCAAAACACCTACGATAAATGAAACGATTTTACCCAAAACGCTTCTTTAACATGGAGTTTACAAAAGAACGGGTAATATAATGTCCTAAGTGAACCATATATGATATCATAACAATGAATATGATTCTGTAATAAGTCAATGACATTATTTAAACCATTATACAGGAGCTTCGGACACGTACAAAGCAAATCGGACCTAAGGTAAGGGAAATATCACAATCTCATTTTTATCCGAGATTGTTTATTCGTAAGTATTTACTGGGGTGTATTTTATCATCCACATCCATGTTTCCTTAATATGTAATATTATTTCCATCCACCTACAATTGTTTAAAACCTATTTTACCCTTTGGTGAGTTTTTAGTAAAAGATATGAAAAGAATCTTTTGTCGTTTTTCATACGAGGTACTTTTTTTTGACTTTTCCGACAAAAGTACGAGAAGAATGTTTTTTTTAACTTATACGGCAAGAATGGATTTTTAAAACAGTATTTCCAAGAATCTTCCTCTATAAGTTTTCAAGTTTATTTTTAATCAAATTCTTTTATTTTAAAGTTTTATGACATGTTATGAAAGAAAAAAATGTTTTTGAAGAAGAAAGGATATTTTCCTCAAGAATGGAGTTCAAGTGTTTTATCAAAATTATTTTCCATCTATGATAATAAAGGGTTCTGTTTTTATCCCTATTATTACATTGATTTGACTATGTTGTGATGGAATTATGTTTATGAATTCCTTTATCTTATATGAATGGTTTTATGATGTCATGTTGTTTAAGAATCCCATTTTTATTAAATGGGTTATGCAATGATGTATGATTTATGATTTTGTGGCACACATAAGAAAGGATTCATTATAAGATGGGTGGGACCTATATCTCCCTCCAATGCATTGGGTAAAGATTTTATATCTCATGAGATAGACATGGCTGGAATGGTAGGTTATACCGGTTCAGTGAAACAGGACTGAAACGAGGGTTACTCGATTCAGAAAGGGACTTTGTCCACTAAGATAGTCTTGGCAATGAGTCTTGACTAACAAGAAATGATTCTCTATGATTATGTGTGAATGCCACAAAGTTTCATGTTTTAAGTTATGATTATTGTGATTACATTTCACTGCCATGATTTACCCCATGTTATGAAATTATGATCTCTTTTGCAGGTTAAGATTTCCAAAAGTTATGTGCTTATGTATATGATGTGATTGATATTTCTTTTGTTTACCCTTACTGAGCATTTGAGCTCACCCTTTTATGTTTTCTTTTTCCCAGGATATAAAGAAAGGTTTTAGGTAAAAAAAAGGGAAGATCTTTATGGGAGATATTGAAGATCTTTCACCACGATTAGAAGATTACGTTCCGAGTTTCCAAAGACACTAAACTATTACGATCCTTGTGTGTGTGTTTTTGTTATGTACTACGTATTCCGCAAAAGTAATGTAATGTCCATGTACGTCAAGCTTCGGGTCTCTACAAGTACACCCAGGAGTTTCCAAGATGTACCAGGGTTTGAAGAGGCAGTTTTGGTGGCCCGGAGTTAAGCGATCGGTGGCAGAGTTTGTGGCCAAGTGCTTAGTGTGTCAGTAAGTGAAGGCTGAACACCGAGTTCCAGGCGGCCTACTGCGGCCTCTAGATGTCCCCGATTGGAACTGGGATGATATCTCAATGGATTTTGTCACAGGACTACCCAAGGCCCAAGGAGGGTACGACGCCATCTGGGTGGTAGTGGAAAGGTTGACGAAATTGGCTCACTTTCTGGAAATCAGGGAGTCGAGTGTTGTGGATGATTTGGCACGAAAGTACGTGGATGAGGTGGTGCAGTTGCATGGAGTTCTGAGGTCTATAGTCTTGGATAGGGATGTACGGTTTACCTCGCGATTCTGGAGAGGATTGAAGCATGCGTTTGGCACCCAGTTACGCCTTAGCACTGCTTTCCATCCCCAGACAGATGGACAAACAGAGCGCACCATCCAGACCTTTTCAAGTTGTTTCCAGTAGCGCTCCTTTGCGCAAATAGGGTTTTAAACCCTATTCTAACTCATTTAAGCGTGTTTTAAAGACCTGTAACATGCATAAGAGTTTTAATTAAATACTTAATCAATTCATGAGTCGGCTTAAACCACCCGACCCCCCTTTTTATGATTAGTGGAGCCGCGTGGTCAACCCACGACCCCCACGCCTTACGCGGTTTCACGTTTTCACGTCAACCGTCCTCGTCTCTTATAAACTAAGGGTTAGCTATGGTTTCTCTTTTCTCGATCGTGGATTTTCACAAACGGCTTCTCGGGAGCATCGTTATCCGTAAAGTTCCGCGCCCGGCCTAAACGTCGACCATCCATCAACAGGTAGGTAATTTCTCCTTTGCCTCTCTGTTTTGTGTATCATGTGGGGTGGGCGTGCTTTCGATTCTGTAGAATTGGATAAACCAGACCTAATTAAAGATAATGAACGAATTCTATAAAGAAAGGAGGGGGGGCTGTGATCATTGATGTTGTCTTATATTTTTGATGTTGTTTATTTTATGACCATCTTGTTGAGTTGTGCTGGATTATGCCTTTTGAAAATCGAGGTTGTTGGTGGTCGTTGTTTGTGCACTAATGAACCCCTGCTGATGTTTTAAATGGCTTGTTGTGATTGTAAACTTCTACTGTGAAAAGTAATTGGTTAATCACGTATATCTGGCCAAATAAATTGAGGCACTAGGATCTTTCCTTCTGTGATAACCCCCAGCTGAAACACATGAAAATTGAAATCATGGAGTGTGTTAAGTCGTTTAAATCTGAAAATACCGGCATGACCCCGACTTGTGTGGATGGTGGTAGTTGGTTGTTTTCTTTTCGGGCCGATTGCTGTAGATGTGGGATGGGATGGTATCCCCTATTCTTTTATACCCTTAGTGGTTGTGTGAAATTGGGGATGGGATCCCCTGTTGGTATGGATTCGGTGGTTGTGAGTTTTAAGACCCGGTGGTTACTTGTTTATATCACAAATTGGGGTGGGATCCTCTGTTGTTGAGAACCAGGTGTGGGCGTTATGGTTTATGCTTGATTGTTTACTTTCCTGGACTTGTGCCTATGCTTGCTAGTTTCCCAGTAGTGCTTGAACTCAATTGAACATTATTACTGAACATGAAACAAGAAAGGGGACAAATGGGTTGTTAGTGGGAGTCGTGACTCAGACTTGAGTGCTGTTGTGATTTGTAGGTTGTCTGAAGAAAACCCTAGCTTGGGTGAGTTCTTGTTACCTATATATATATACTTTTAGCTTTTTGTTTCTTATTCGCGCCCCACCCAAGTTGAGAACTTAGGGCCGAACACCCCCATTTCATGGGGGAGGGTGTTTTTCCCAACACTATTCATAGTGGCTGGTTATTAGCTCCTTTTCTGCTCCCTTTCCCGGATAGCCCAAGTATCTTCGGGCAGGCTGTGATGGTCTGAGGTCCATTATTAGCCCAAGAACCTTCGGGCGGGGTAGTGTGGTGTTTGGCCAGGTGTGTGCGGCAGGTGGTTTCCCAAGTGTCTTCGGGATGAGGCCCGGGTGTCTTCAGGCATGGTGGTGGTTGTTCTGGCCTAGGTGTTCGCAGGCATGGTTACATGTGACAGTTGTGGCCCAGGTGTGTGCGGGCAGGATTCAGCAGTGGGACTACGTGCGGTTGAGGCCCAGGTGTGTGCGGGTGGGATTTCGGCAGTGGGACTGCGTGTGGTTGTGGCCCAGGTGTGTGCGGGCGGGTGTGGTAGTGGGACTGCAGTGAGAATGGCGAGATTGGTCCGATGCGTAGGATGTCTCAATAACCAGTGGTAAAGTGGCGCAGGGTACCCAAACATCAATGTGCTCTTATTATATATATTACTTGACTTGCGTTATTTGGAGAGTGTGCCCTGGTGAGGCTTGGGTGGATATTTTACTTTGATAGGCGTTTGGTTTACTCCTTTTCTCACGGGTCTTTAGCACGTTCCCCCACTTGTGCACGAGAGTCTTTGGTTTTCCCTACTGAGTGTACTTGTATGCTCACCCTATGTATATAAAACTGCTTTCAGGTTTCCAGGAGGACTTTGGGGATCACGCAGGACCTTACTAGCTTGGACCTTTGGAGCCGTTGCAGTTGTTGTTTTTCTTTTCCTCTTTGGTACTTACCTTGTAGTCACCTTTTGTACTTGTGGATTTACTTTTGGAACATGCATGTGGGAATGGTTTCTTTTTTGTCTTTACTTTCCTTTTTTCCTTGGTGTTGTTGAGTTTCATCATCTCATCTCTCGATCTTATAAAACAAAAAGGGGTAATGCCTTCCATTTGTGAGAAAATTTCTATACCCTTGGTGCTAGTCGCCACTCCGGGACCTATTGAAGGCGGGTCTCGGGGGTCATTATCTCTCCTTCAACTTAAAGAAGGAAGGTCCTGGAAACCTGTTGACCCTTCCCTCCTTTTGGTGAAGGAGGGTCGTGACATATGTGATGATTTGGCTGCTTGTTGTTAGACATTTTGGGTTTCTAGTTTCATTGATATTTGTTCTCAATGGTGTTGGAAGATGGTGTTGATGGTGATGGTGAAGGTGCAGCGATGAAGATATGGGTTTTTAATGCTAATGATTGGTATCGGGACTCAGATAATGGTGGAGATGATGAAGATTTTATGATGGTGATAGAAGAATCTGGTGGAAGGGCTCACCGGTGATTTTATCTAAAGTGATGATGGGGTTGTGATATGACAAGGTGCATGAATCAAGGTGATCACATGATGTTAGGTGGCACATGGACCAAGACGGAATAATGGAGCATATTCATGTTTGATTTTGAATTTTTAATTGTGTTTTTTTACTATGGGTTACTGCCTGTTTTTTTGTGGGTTACCGATCATTAATAAAGTAGTTCCAAAATAAAATAAATAATAATTTTCAGTCCATAGATTAATATAATTTAGAATAAAGAAAAATCATATATTGGGTAATAACTCATCGTATCCAAAAAGGTCGAGGTTCTTAAACCCATGAATGAATAATGATAAGGTTTTAGCACCCACCACTAGCCTATGCAATGTCCTAGTTAATATTTTATTTCTTTTAGGTAAAATATTTGGAAAAAAAATAAATATTAATGATGAACCAATGGTGTCACTTTTATGTTTTAAAGATTAATTTATTAAATAGGATAACTTGTGCTAACCATATTGGTTTTGGAAAATAGTTAAATACAGACCAAAAGACTTATCACTATTTTACGAGTCTTAAGATCCATTAAAAGTTAATTTTAGTGATTCGATCATAAAAAACCATTTTTGGATATTTTTTCTTGGAGTAAGTGACGAATTGTAAATTGATCTAAGCACAACCAAAGGATTAAATTTTAATTATGAAGTATAAAAGTTTCAAGTATATATCCTTTTATTCTTAAATAGAAAAATAATTCCTCAACTTTAGGAAAAGGATTTTGAAATAAAAATATCCTATTATATTCATATCTGATGAATCATATGGTATTTTAAATCATCATTCATGTATGGGTTTGAGGCCCTTAACTTTTCATTGATCACTCACTTCATTGTGATCAATAACCTCAATCACTCTCTATAATTATTTATTCTTTTATTCCATGTCCATATATTCACTTTAAACCATTTTCCTCCTACTTATAAACCTAGTTATGTGTCATTACATGTGACATGTAAACATCCATTTCCTCTCTTATTAAGATAATGTTTTATCAACCCTTTTACGATGTGGGTTTTTCAATAATGGTATTTCCAAATGTCAAACCATTGACTACCGAGATCAAGTTTAAATTGTGAGGAAGCAATTTATTTAAGTTGGGGAGATGTTAATACCCCAAAAATTCTTAAATAATAACATTTTATTTGATAGAGTGTGTTATACATAGTAATGAGTTTAACTTGTGTTACACACAAAACCGAGTTGAAGAAAAATGTGAAATATTATTAAAATATTATTATTTAATATAATAGTTATAACAAAACCATTAAATTAGAGGGTATGAATAATACTAACTAAATTAGTAAAAATGGTTATGTGTTGATTAGTAATAAAACAATAATTATTTAGAAGAAAAAAAAATGTTTTTTTTAAAAAATTGTATTTTTTTCAAAAAGAAGAATTAGTCGTTCTTTTTTTACATAATTTAAATTTAATTTTTAAAAAATATACAAAATTTATTTGAAAAAAGAAATTCATTTTTAAAATTTTTATACAAAAATTATCTTCAATTGAATTTTTTGTATTTTTCAGAAAAGTTTCATTTTTTGATGAATAATGAAAAATACTGAATTTTTATTGAAAATTTCCTTTTAGTTTAAATAATTTTTAATGTTAAATTATATTTTTAATTGATTTTAAAGTAAAATTAGTTCAATTTAAAATCAATTAATCCAATTTAGGTAATTTTAATCATTTTATTATTGAAAATATATATATAAACTTTGTAAAATTTTGAATATTTTCACTTTAAAAACCCACCTTCTTATCGTGTCTATGGGATTAATTTTGGATTAAAATTTTCCACCTATTTTAATTTAATTTAGAAAAATGGATTAATCATTTGAAATCATAATAATTTATAATTTCTAGTAATTTCAACTTAGTTTTTTACCAAAATGAATAGTTAATGCATTAAAATTTAATTACTGCAGTTAAGGTAAAATGGGTTTATCAGGGGTTAAACTAAAAAGATAAGTATAAAAATGACCTATAAACTTTTCTAAAAACTCTTTTATGGACATATTTTGACCATTAAACCTATAAATATATATAATAGATCATTTTTAACCTTATAACATATGAAAAACATGGAAGCGCCCAATTATTTTTTAAAATACAAGTGTGTCCTCTCCCCCAATTATAATAGGCCACCCCCTCTCCTCTCTTATTCACACCTTTAAAACTCTTTGGTTCAATCAATATATACCCTAATCACTTCACAAATTCCCAATACTCGTTATAAAATCCTTATTTTGGGCAGAAATATAACCTTAGAATGCTTTAGTGTTAACCTAAGGATGATACTACTACTACTTCATCTCTTTTTTATTTAAAAATCACTTTTGAGGAGAAAGTGGGAAATAAAAACTATCCAAATCATAGAATTTAACCCCAAAAAGAACCCAGAAAGTTGTTAAAAACCATACTAAGAATGTTAAACTCGTCCACCCATAAAGTTCTTAAATGGGAATCTTTATTTTATTTATCTCTTAAACTCCTTCAATTCATATTAAAACATGATAATATAATAACCTTAGTATATAAAATATAATGATACTTTTTATAATAATGTAATTACCTAAAAATATCTCCACTTTCATCAAATTGGTTATGAAACCATCGTTTCTGTGTACGAGGGACTACCGCCTCACGAACTGATGTCATTCGTTCTTCAATTACCACCTTTCATGGTTGGGTATGATGATGGTTATAAAGTATATATATGATATTTATAACATATTTATACTTATTGAGTCACTATATCATATATATATATATATACCTTCCATTTTATAGGAGATATTATAACGCCCCTCGTGCGCACATCATACAACTGCCTCACGAAGCGATGTGATTCGTCTTTCACTAACGCTTCACATGGAAGGTGATAAATATAATGTTAATTATTATATTTGATATAAATGAAATAATTATAAAATTTATTACATATATATCATTATATAAAATAATATATATCATTTTCATTCTTTCCTTTTCACTCACGTAAAAATGAAAACATTGTTCGTGTACGTGTGAACTATCGCCTTCACAAAGTGATGTGACTCTCATTTTATCACCACACTACATGGATTATGTATATATAATTATATAATATGGTATATATTTTATTATTATCATTATTAAAAGGTAAAATATTACTTTCCTCCTTTCCATAGTGATCATTGAAATATGGAAATGTTATTCATGTGTACGTACGTTCTACCGCCTCCATGATCATAGTGTACTTCGTTTTTCATAACCATAATTCGTGATTGGTTTTAAAAGTAAATTTTTTGTAAAAATATTATTACTATTTAATTATTATTATTATATAGATGATGGGAAAATATAATATGTGAAAGAACTGGATCTTTCTAGAAGAAACATGCATGAGAAAACAAGGCAGTTAACACCGAAAACAATGAAAATAATGAATGATTATTAATGAAAGGGTAATAATATTTTATAAAAGGATCATATATGACATTACAAGTATTAATATATATCTATAATAATTTAATAACATGTTTAAAAACACTATATATGGGGTTAAATCATGTTCAATTAAAAGGGATCATTAGGTAAGGGATTACGTCTCGATTTCATTTCATTTAGAAATATTGTAATGTTATACGCCTAATTTATTTTATAAGGTGTATATAATTCCCCTTGGAAATTTAATATCATGAATTCTTCATTATTCATGGTGTTTTAAGTTAAAATTTTAATCATTTCATATAAGGGGATTTGAATTAAAAGTTACCAAGTGGTAAATAATTTCATAACTCAATTTCTTTTCATTAGGTTACATTACTTCTTCATTATCATTGATATTTTAAGATTATGTGTATAATTATATTTTATTATATTATGTTTTATTTCTAGTTTTTTATGTTTATTTATATTTGATAAACATAATTAATTCATTGGTTGATTCTCAATTCAATGTTATGATCTTCTTAAGGGTTTACTTTACAATATCATTTTAATCAAGATTGTTTATTCTTGAATTTCAATTGAAGGAAATTATTTCATTAATTCTTAATAAACCATTTAATTTTCTTATCATATAGTTATTTATTATATTTTAAAGTGATATTACCATTTTTCAACTCTTTGGTACTCAAAATTATTGATAATTTTTTTTAAGAAAATCCGACTTCATTTATCTCTTTGGTCAGAAATCTCTTTTCTTCCAAAAACATGTTTTATAAAAATGATTTCAAAAATGATTTTTAAATTTTATAAATTGTTTATTAAAGAAATTTTTACCCATTTTTACTTTTTAAAAAATGTTTTTAGAGTAATCTTCTTATCATTTTCTAAATAAGGCACTTTTTAACCTTTTTATAATGCAAATGGAATATTATTTTTACATTTTATGGCATGTACAAAATTACCCACCATAATTTATTTGAAGCTTAATTTTCAGGTTTATAAGGTTTTTTTTAAATAAATATTTTTCTTAATATTCTATAAATTCTTGGTTTTCAAAAATTATTTTCAAATAAATGTATTTTCAAAAAAAATTATGTTTTAAATAGTAATTTTTAAAATAAAAAGGATGTTTTCCTAAAGAATTTTTTTAAATATATTTTTATGTTATTTCTATTCATCAACAATAACAACCTTTTATTTTATATATACTCCATTGGGGGATATTTTTTATTGATATAATCTTAATTCTTCCTCTAGATGGTTAATGATCATTTTGAATAAGGTAAGTATTTAAATTAACTTCCTTGATTTATTTTTGTAGTCAATACCATTCCATTAAAATTTTCACTTTCCTATGATCGTTTGAAATTAAATATCACCTAAATATGCATATTATTTATTATGTATATGTTTATTTCTTAAACTGTATATCATTTATATATACAGTGTACTACATTGAAAGTTATTTGATATTTGGGGAAATATTGATAAATTCATATCCTTTACTCAATATACATACTTTACAATAAGGCGCATTGTTTATGAATTAAGTAGATTATTCCATATATAATGAATGTATTGGACATTAAATACATGGTTTGGGGACCATTTATATAAATCCCCTTGACACATCAGTAGTCTTATGGCACAAATTAGTTGGCTAGCCTTGGTTAAATATGTTTCCACCAAGTATGTTCTAAACCACCTTTTGAAAGGTCTTAATGGAAAAGGTATCACATGCTTGAGAAAAATGAAGTATTATATTTAACCATTTACTTAATTTAGAGTTCATTCAATATTATCCATGATATTTTCACAATGATATTATCTCTGGAGGCATTAAATTCTCAATTATTGATTGATGAAATGTTCTTTCAGTTATTTATCTTTACATATTGATTATGGATTATCCATATATGATAGTCTTTTTATTGATTAAATGGAATAAATTTTCAGTTATTTACCTTTCCATTGATTATGATAATCAATTATTTAAATGGAATCTGTGTCCAAATATTTACCTTTCCATATTGTTCATTCCTTATTAATGATGCTTTGGTTATTCTTGATTGCTTCCAATGTACCTTAACCCTTACTAAACATTTTAGCTCACCCTTATTTTGTTTTCCATCCCCATAATTACTTGAAGATTATTATGTTTTATATGAAAGGATATTCTATAGTGATTAATGTTATTCTATAAAAAAATATGTTGTAATTTTTTTATTGAATTGTAATTCAAGACTCAAGTATGTATCTATCTTACCAATCTACAAAACTATTTTATCCTTAAGGATGTGATTCCTTTTATCTTATCCCAATGTAATAAATTAGATGCTATATTTAGGCTAATGGGGTTAGGGTTACTACATAGATTCTCATAAAATCCCAACAATAAAGATGAATATATTAATAATCTATCAAGTTCAGAAGAGGTGGTATTTGAAGTCATAACAACATGTACTTATTATTATATATATAGTATGTCTTTACCTTTAAAGTATTCCTATAAAAAATAGATCAATATATAAATTTTAAAATTTTAAAACAAATTTAACACTAATATGAAATAAAAGATATAATCTTTATATACCTTGATGTTAAGTTTTTGGATAACTCTATATGGTCAAACTAAAAAAGTCTTGATACTTTTTCCAACTATAGTGACCACATCTGTAGGAAATGGTAATCTTACTATTCAATCAATAATATCCTACATAGTTACCCTAAACGGCTCCATATCTATCTATTGATGAAGAAAAATATCCAAAATAAGATATATAATACCATATGAAACTATATGATGTTGGATATCCTCAAAATATAACTCACAATAGATGGTAAGTAGTGGAGGAGGAGGTCTAGGAGTTAGATATGTAGGTAGAGGTGGAGGAGTGGGATCTATAGGAAGAGGTAGAGGAGTGATTTATTTAGCAGAAAACTATTTTTCATATCTGAAAACATCAATTATACAAAAGTTTTTATCATCTCCTCCATGTCTCACTCATCTCAAGAACTATAGATTCTAAAGATTTTATTTCTTCTTTATATAAATCCTCCTTTTAAGAATCACTATAATGGAAAAACTTTTTTTACTAATACACCTACAACATATTCTCATACATAAATCGGGTGTTTAGGTATTCCCAATACAGTAGCTAAAATATCCTTTCTACCCTTTGGTATTAAGGCCACCTGTCTCCTCTACTCCTCAAGGGATTTATGTATAGAATGTTTTAAAAATTCTTTAGTGATTCATAATATATAAAGAGATGAAATAAATTAAATAACTTAACTAACTCCTTATAATACTCTTATATACAACCCTCGAATCTTCCTTAAGATATTTTACCTTTTTCTCATTCATAACCTATTCTATTTTTCATGTCTATCTAGGGGGAATAATTATCAACTATTGTGGAGCTTTAAGAGTTGGCTCTCATTTTTTAAAACTTTTTGGTGATCATTTGTTCATTCAATAACTTATACCCTCCACAAGATAAAGTAAGTGGGTATATGTTTTTAGATTAGATCTTCTAATGAGATATCCTCATTTTCTATAAATTAAGTATAAACAAGTCATTAATATGATAATTTATATAATAAAAACTTATAAAAGATAAAATTTCACTTATAAGAAGAGATTTTTGTAATATCCTTTTAACAAAATGATTCCATGTATCTTCATTATCTAGAAAATTTTATATATCACAAGTACTTTTATCTTGTCTTTCCCTAAAAATGAAATCTGATGTAAGGGTTGATTTAAAATCCTTTTATCTCATAGAATTAAAATCTTAACATTTCTTCTTGACTTCTCTACTATTAGTATCATATGTCATATAATTAGAAGGAAAAAACCTATATTAGTAAAAAATCAGGATAAGTAAAATAATAACAAATGAAATTACCAAAATTTTCTCCCATAACTAGGACATTATCTCTTTGATGAAATTTTTACAATCTAAAATAAAAATACTTTGTCCCAAAATTTCATTGAAAAAAAATTATTAAATTGTTTTGAATTTGGACCCCTATGAATATCATTATCATCAAACTCAACATATATATTCTAGTCCCTACTATAGGTGACTGATAATTTTGGTAAACGTTTGACGCCACATTTACTAACCTTGGAAGCCCTATTTTTTCTTATGGTAGTATATGGATCCTATGTAGAAGGATGAGGAGACTCCTTGTTAGATGTATGTGTATGGTCCTCCCTAAAATCTTGAGGTGACTCAGCTGATTGATCTGAAATTATACTATAAATAAAATTAACAAAAAATTAGTACATAAATATAAAAATCCAACTATTTCATATAAAAGTAAATGAAAAATGAAAAATGATCCAGTAAATATTAAACTAAAATTAACATGATTTTATTCATATTTTTTAAATTAGTTAACTAAGATGATAAGAACATTAATAATAAATGAAATGACATAAATAAAGGAAAACAAAAATCAAGTAAAATATTATACAAATTCAAATATTATATAAAAATTTGATTCATAATTTTAAGATCATATAAACAAAATAATATAATACAAAACAGACCACCCATTATCAAATTCATTAAAGTAGTTAAAAAATGGTAAAAAGAATACTAAAAATATTATTTATCTTATTCATTAGTAGGTAACAATGTTAAAATAATGAGAAAAATACTTATATATAACATAGTCATTTAGGTAGGCATGTATCTTCTTGTACCCCAAAAAAATCATTCATAATATTTTCTTCTCATTATAATGTGAATCTGGATGATTCTTTTCTTTAAGAAGTATGACTTTCAATAGTTGTAGAAACTTTTCAAAACTCTTGTCAATACATCCATTTTTCTCCATTAAGTTAATCAATATTAACACTATTTATAAATTAGTAAATTTAACATAACCTAGATACAATATTTTTTCATCATCACTATATAGATTGTAACATCCCCAACCCGGAAGCCACTAAACCGATGCTCTAAGTCGGGTAGTTACATAACCTTAAGAGTGCCTCATCGTACGCCAAAGGCTGCTGACTAGCAGTGGGGGTATTTGTGGTCAAGTGGGGAGACTATACCCATTTTTTATCAGAGTAAGCCACAACAGAAACAAACCAATAGCGTAAACAATAATCAATAAACAAGGAACATGTATAACAACCATTTCCAACAATAAATATGTCATGTCCTACTACAAGTGCAAAAGTGAACAAAATCCAAAAATAAGGACAACGTCCAAAATCCCCAAAATGGGCCCAACTCCAAGTTCGGATCCTCCACCAAGTGCTACCCATGTCCACTCAACTATCTTTCAAGGACCCTTGCCCTTCTCCTGACCTACAAACATGGAGTCTGCTGGGTACCCAATGGCGGCCCGAGAAGGGTGTGAGTACAACTCAGTAGGCCACCACCAATAATGTTTTCAAAATATCTAGTATGAACAGGTAGTGCATGAAAAAGGAATATGAATGATAATTTCCAAGTAATTATTTAAGGTGTCATTAACTAGTTCAGAGTCAAATCCATTGACACTTCCATTACCATTCATTTCACACCAATTATCATCACTTACCATTTCATCACATTTCCATGGGTTAATCACATACATTATGTTACATGGGTCTAAGGACAAAAATCACATGAAAGAGGGTAAAAACATCATTATATTATCTCACTAGGACTAACCCCCCCCCATAGCAACCATATCCTCACCTTGAAGCCTCATTCTAGCCAGATGCAACCATTAGGAGAATAGAGGCTCAGTTCTCATTCCTAACCCATGCATTTAGGGTTGAGTTAAGAGTATCCATCTTCGCTCGACCTGTGGGTGTAGATCTTCAAGTCATTCACCACTCTACCAAGCCATGTTCTCATACTTATATATATAAGTAACCGTCAACCCACCATACCATTGTCCTTTGACAAACACCATTCACAACAACCACACAGGAATTCATATTATGCCTTAACCCATTAACACATTACCATTTCACATCATTTAACCATTCACCCAATTCCCATGTGTAATGCCTAACTCACTAAGCATTCAACACTAAACCCATAATCTATCCCATTATGGCCTTTAATCAGTTTACACATTAACCCATTTAACCCATTCATCATTTCCATGAATCAACCATTCCACCCATTCCAAATAACTGTTATGTTTTTTCCAAGTCTAGGTGCATCACCTAGATTCTATTCCAAGTTCAACCAATCATGCCAACATATTTGTCAAGGGCTCTACCATTTATTACAACAAGGTCACTTGTTTAATAAAAATCCCTAAGCCCGGGAAAAGCCGGCACATCCCATGGATGGCCCCCAATTAGGTCAAGAAATTCTCAATGCATCCATGGGGATTGTGAGAGTTCCCATTACCATTTTTAAGCATCCTATATACCAAACGCATCCAGTTTAATCAAAGATCACCAAAAGGAAACCATGAGAAAATCCACACATGCATAAATCCACCATAAAACTATGGGATAATGTTTATAGAGAACCTACCTCGAAACCGCGGTTGAACGCACACTCAAACGAGTCCTTGGACCTCAATCTGACCAACCTTTGGAGCTTCAACCTATAACTCACCCAAAAGATAGGGTTTTAGAGCTTCAGAACAAGAGGGAGAGAAGATACAAACCCAAAACCAACAAGAGAATCAAGGATGGGGTTAGCCTTACTCGGAGCTTTGATCCGCATCCAACGGCACCAAAAACGCCTTAGAAATGAGGGAGATAAACCTCTTGGATCTCTTGGGTGATTTGGTTCATTCCTAGGGTGAAGAGGGAGGAATGGAGAGGAAATCCTGAGTTGGTTCTTAAAATTCTGGGGTGGCAATTTCTTAATTTTTCCCAACTTTAAGAGGCCGCACAGTTTAGCCACACGGTTTTACAAACCATGTGCAAACTGTGCACATGCTACTGTCTGAAGGAGGAGGGTTTCATGGTTTACCTAGGAAGGCCGCACGGTTTACCCTGGCCGTGCGCCCTGGCTTATCTTTCCCAGCTTTCCTTTCTTTCGTGCCCCGAGCCCCCAAAACACCCCCAAGACCTCACATACTTTCATAATACATCCCTTGAATCCCGAAACAAGGGATTAAACCAAAACATAATGAAAACACACCCTTCTAAAAAAATGGGATCTTTCAAACTCCCTACCTTATAACGGCTCGTCCTCGAGCCAAGTTTCCAAGCCTCATTGATCCACCGAAGAGAAGAGTTTGGGCCACTAAGCCTGCATATCTGATTCCCGCTCCCAAGTTTCTTCATGAACTTTCCCATGCTTCCATAGTACTCGCACTAATGGCATAACCTTGCCTCACAAGACCTTTTCACTATGATCCACCACACGAACTAGATTCTCCTCAAAGGACGCATCAGCCCCAAGCTCCACATCCTCCACATCAACCACGTGAGATGGGTCAAGGTGATACCATCGAAGCTGCGACACATGAAACGCATCATGAATCCAACCATACCGCTGTGGAAGATCCAATAGTTAAGCCACTGGTCTGATCCTATCCACAATCTCAAAAGGTCCCACATACCTAGGCGCCAACTTACCCTGCTTTGGAATCCGATGGTGATCCAACCTTGGCGACACTCGAAGGAACACTTTATCACCCATCGCAGACTCAAGATGTATACGCATCCAATTTGCATATGACTTATACCTACTCGGAGCCATAGCCATATGCTTCCTGATCAACTTAACTCTCTCTGAAGTACCCTGCACGAAACTTGGCCCCAACAACTCAGATTCACTGACCTCTGGCCAACACAACGGAGACCTACATGGCCTCCTGTAGAGTGCCTCAAACGATGCCATCTGAATCGTATCTTGAAAATTGTTCTTGTAGGCAAACTCAACTAACAATAGGTGTCTCTCCCAAGAACCACCAAATTCCAAGACATAAGCTCTTAACATGTCTTCCAACACTTGGATAGTACGCTCCGACTGCCCGTCCGTTTGCGGGTGGAAAGCCGTACTCAAAAACACCTACGTATCAAGCACCTTCGGAAACCCTTTCCAGAAACGTGATATGAAACGCGGATATCAGTCTGAAACTATGGTCCATAGAACACCATGCAACCACACTATTTCCCGAACATACAACTCATCAAACTGGTCGACTATAAAGGTCTCCTGAATCGGTAAGAAATGAGCCACTTTCATTAACCGATCCACAACCACCCAGATTGCATCATTCTTCTGCGGAATCCTTGGAACACCCATGACAAAATCTATTGATACATCATCCCACTTCTATTTTGGAATGGGAAATGGATGCAACAAACCACCTGGAGTTGATCCTAGGCCTTCACCTGCTGACAGGTAAGGCACCGTGCCACAAAGCCCGCAACTTCCTTCTTCATTCCAGGCCACCAAGACTACCTTCG